>CAMRHE010000134.1:2050000-3509376 GCA_947044405.1 Leptodactylus fallax
GTGGGGGGGGTCACTATGGGACATAATGCCGTGTGCAGGGGCCACTATGGACTATAATACCGTTTGCAGGGTCCACTATGGGGCATAATACCAATGCAGGGGCCACTATGGAGCATAATATCATGTGCAGGGGCCACTATTGAGCATACCACCGTGTACAGTGGTCACTATGGAGCATAATACCGTGTGCAGGGGCAACTATTGAGCATAATACCGTGTGCAGGGCCAACTATGGAGCATAATACCATGTGCAGGGGCCGCTGTGGGGCGTAATACCGTGTGCAGAGGCAACTATAGAGCATAACACCGTTTGCAGGGGTAAACAGTATTTGTATAGTGTTTAATTTTTGATATATTCAGAAAAGGATGAGGATAGTATGTAACATGCCAATGTCTTAGGTTTTAACAATACATTATGTTCTTCCTGGTTGACCTCAAAGGGCTGATTGTAACAGTAGTAATGTACAAATGTAACTACTGCTTAATAGCTCGCTTAACTGTTAAGAAGTTACTTTTATACATGTGTAAAATAATCTTGGCCCTTCAAGGTACCCCGTGAGAAAATGAGTTTGACACCCCTGCTCTAAATGGTCCCCCAGTCTGGTTCAGTAGGAAACACAATCATGGAAGACGCTGATTATGAATTGAATTCCTGAAATAAATGAACATTTCAAAGATATTCTAATTTATTGAGATGCACCTGTATGTTTCATTCTGTCTTGCTTATCTTAAAGAGTGTAGGGGGCTGTCCTTTTCTCTCTTCACACAGTGAATGGAGAGAGGAGGGGTTGATTCTGCTCACAGCCTGTCTGCAAACTGTTGCTGTGTTGAAAAGACTGAGGATTCTGCATATCTCACATCTTACAAGGTAAGAAAAGTCTTCTCTGTACTTGTATCTACTTCTGGCTAATTGTGTGGTTATAGACAGCAAGTCGCTTTACTGATTGTGCTCATAGATTGTTTTTTTTTTTCTTGAGTTTTATCTGCTTGGCTGCATGTATTTGCCCTGTATTTACAGTCCTGTGTTCCTGGATCTCCTATATTATGGTAATTTGGGCTTTCCTCGGGTATTGGCTTTTTGGTATTTGAATTGTATTAGTTACTAGTAGAATACCCGCGGCTTCACTCGTGGAAAATATGTTAAATTGTTGGTTATGCTAAAGTAAAATTTTCAGTGTCACACTGAAATTGACAGAGTGCTACAGTAAATCTTTTTCTCCACTTGAAATTTTGCTTACCATTTTCACATTTTACTTATTTGTCGTAACAACCCTTTTTTTTTTTCAACATTTTTATTGATTTTACATATGCAATACATATTATGTAGTATAAACTATTACAACTATTTTTTGAACTTTTTTTTTTTATCAAAAATTTTAATTTATGCACCATTACACAAACATATAAAATATTTACACCCAATTAACAACAGTGTAACCCTTCCCCCCTCCCTCCAGTGTAATCTGTAAGTAGTTCACAGACAAGAGAGTAAAATTGGTTTACAGTTAAACAACTATCTATTGTAGTGCTTTTTGGTAAACAATGTTTCTGGTTTTACCTTCAGGTGCATATATGAAAAGATTTTTGGGGTTACCCACTCTAGAGCAAGCAACTGTCCATGTGAAAAACATGGGCTCTCCAAATTAATGCCGGCTACTTTAAGTGATTGACCTTGAGCTTTGTTTAGTCATAGCAAATACAAGTTGGATTGGGAACTGCAGACGCTTAAAATTGAAGGGCATGTCGCTTGGTAGCAAAGGAATACGCGGAATGAAAACATTTGCTCCCTTAGAGTTTCCCATAAGAATAGTGGCTTCAATAACAATGGGCATGAGACTTTTAATGCACAATCTTGTGCCGTTACACATTTTTGGTGGGTCAAGGTTCCGAAGCAAAAATTATTGTGGCTCCTATTTTTAAAGTGAGCTTATGCGGTGGCATTCCAGGAGGCTCCAAAGAATTCAGGAACTCCAATGGATACATTACGGCTTGTTCACTCTCCATGACTGAAACAATGGACATGTATGTGGTCGCTAGACCAGGCAGCCTTCTCTGAATTAGTAGATTTATGGAGCTGACACTATCATTTTAAGGCGCTAGGATTGCACGTTCACAAAGCCACTGATGGTTGTTAAAATTGTTAGAAATATCAGGGAAAACTTGGTCAATAAGTTCCATTAGCAAAGATGTAATTTCACAAAAATCTTCCGGAAAGGAAATGAGACCAGTAGTGGAATCAGTAGGGAACCTATCAGTTCCAAGGCATAGTAGCTGGTGTGTAAATTTGTCCGCAGTTGTATTTCCCATAAAATGAACCCGCATATTAGTAGTAAGAGTTTGCTTCTGAACATGTATCCACAGATAAGAAGATTTTAGACAGGCATTCAGCTCATCCACTGGTGTTAGTCCGTTAAGAACAGGTAAAGTCTGGCAGAAGTCACCTGCAAAAATTACAACAAATTCCCCCCATTAAACAATCGGTTCCCCGCAGATCTTTCAAGGTGCGATCAAGGTCCTCGACCGCTTTCTTGTGCGCCATGGTACATTCATCCCAAACAATTAATTTGCAAGTTTCCCAGAGCCCTTAGTGATATTACAGACAGGAGTTTCTGACAGCGCTATATTAAAGGGCAATCCTAGTGCTGACTGAGCCGTGCATCCTCCATCTAAAAGAGTGGCCACAAGCCCAGATGATGCAACAGCCAAGGCAATGTCATTGTGTGAGCGAATTTCTGCAAGCAGCAAATTAATTAAAAATGTTTTACCAGTAACTCCTGGTGCATCTAGGAGAAATAGTTCCCCATTTCCACTGGAAATCTGACCTATAATTGCCATATAGATCGATGTTTGGTCATCAACCAAGAGAGGCTTATTTAATAACAAATTCTTTACATTTTTCCAAATCATAGCTTTTTTCTTGCAGAATATCTCTGTTCATAATATCGAAGTCTGGTCGATTTGGTGCTGGTAAACCTAATTCTATTAGAGTTTTACTATTGATAGATATGCACTTTTCTTCTATCATCAAGAGGGCTTTGTTGAATATGTCAGCAGTGAAATTTAAGTCTAAAGTCTGGATTAACTCTCCTTTGCACTCTAAGAATATCTTCACTAAGATATTCTTTGTATTTGTCCCAAAGTGTGCAGGGATTGGAAGGTGCGCAGGTTGTAATTATCATAGCGAACAGGCCTCTTGGTTGAGGTGGAAAGCGAGTGACAGATGCTTCCTGCAATGTCATGTCCCAGTGTTGATAGTCTTCGATCAGACCATGCTTTTGGCATGCTTCCCTGTAAGTTTGACACAGTTCTCCATCAACTATTTTCAAATCTGTGAAAGAAGTTGGCCCACGGACAGTGTGAAGCAGTAATCAGAGGTAGTAACACTCTGTTGTTTGGATGCACTGTATACAAACGTCCAAGAGCATCAATGGAATGTCCATCCCATCCTGGAACCCTTGCACCTTGTTTCCTCTTGCAAAATATTTTTCTCGATTTATTCCATGTATAATAATTTGGAACATCTGAATATAATAAAAGTCCTTGCAAATGGATCTGCTTGACATAGGAGATAGAAAGCTGTCAATGTTGTATTGGGTGGTCGAGCAGCTCTTTTCTCTGCATTCTTGGGAGTAAAATAAACTTGTTGTCCATTTTCAAGATGGACACTGAGATGAACTACAGTCGGATGTCTTTCATGGATGGGAAAATGTAATAATCGCCACACGGCTTCATTACCACTTATATACCTTCCCATTTGATGCAGCATAATCTCATGAGATGTACATTTTGGATTCTCTAGCTGGAAAACTGCCATATCACTGCCCTTGTTAACATATTTGCAAATATATTTAATTGACTTAACAGAGTTACAATATTCTACGTTAATGTGCGCATCAAACATTTTTGAAAGCAGTGGAGTGTAAGGTACAACCCATCGATTATCTATTTCAAGATCTGTGTTTTGTTTAACCCGTTTTAATCTGATTGTTGCAGTATATCCTCCCTGTTCAGGTTTCAGTCTTCTGTAAAGAGGATAACCATCATCTCCTGTTTGTGTTTCTACAATCAAGTTGCGAGGATACTTTTTAGTACATTTTCCTTCCTTCATACATGGCGATCTTGGGTTAAATGGCCCACATATCATATTTTTAGAAATAGTTTCAAAAAGTACCGGATCCTATTCTGGATTTGGAAGCTCAGCAGAAATAACACTATCAGTTTGATCAGGGCGTATCTTATCCTTTAGCCAGATCAGTAAATGAGCATGTGGAAGACCTCTTTTTTGCCACTCAATTGAATACATCCAACACTGACTTTCACCAAAAATGTAACACTTTGTAATTACGTCCATGAGCTTGATCAGTTTTTGTTTAAAAACCCATGCTATTAAATCATGTCGATCAGAGGGGCCCTGACCATTCAGAAGCTCTTCCTTTATCTCTGGCCAAGTTGGATTACATGTAGTTGTAATAAACAAATCAGGACGACAATATATCCAAACATATGTCATGGCGTCCTGAGCATACTCATGCATATGTCTGGGACTTCCAGTAAATGTAGCCAGTAAAATAAACATACGCCCAATGTCAGCCACGTTGCCATCATTATCAACAGCATCCCTTAAATGAATGTATTCATCCACTCTAATTTTTTTTGGTTCAATCGTATGCACAAAAGACGCTCACTTTCCACCTTGGCATGCATATCATCTATAAATTGATGAAAAAGTTGCCTACATTGTAAAATGTGGTTAGAAAACCCATGTCTGATTATTTGGTAGGCATAAAAGTCCATAGCTGATATTTTTTTTTTTTATTGGTTGGCCTAGTAGTCTTGGGATCAGTATGTGTTAGATTAAAGTGATAGCCATCTTGGACATTCCAAATTATTATCGGATATTACAGAGCATCATATGATCTATGTGTTTCTGCAATACATTGAAGATTGTCGCTTCGTCGCTAAATAATTATATTTCGGCTTTGAAAGTCCTGTACAACCAGTACAATAGCTACTTCATTAACAGTGGGAGAATTAAATTGCCTTTCATGCTCCCCAAACGGTGTCTTTTCTGCTCTTATTACAACTTGATATTCATCACGTGGCATTCTTTCTAAGGCTGTTTTGAAAAGGTTTACCAACTGATTGTGCTGATGGAAAAATCTTTTCAAATTCAACACAATTTCTTTTTTTGTCTCAAGTATAGCTTCACAACGTCTATCAGCTTGCATTTGTTCTTCTCCCAAAAAATAAATTTGTAAAAACTTTGGACCTTCATTTGCTACAGAGCATTGAACCGATTTTATGATATATTTGGCCCTGGACATTAAAAGTTGGCATAAATCCTGCTTCCTGGAGTCCAGCGGTCGTACCAAAGGATGTCATCTGGAAAGATGAATTGTATCTCCTAATATTTTGCAGAAAATGGTTTGACTCGGGAGTTGTTCCTGACATGTATGAAAGAAGTGGTTCTGGAGGTAGATCTAAAGGTGGCTAACTGACTTTGCCATTTGAGCAGCACATACCAGGCGATTCCAAGTTAAATTTCTTTGCTTGACAATGTTTCCATATTATGTCCATTTTGCCAATTATGACTTTCTGATGTGACCTATAGTCTTGAATTGGGTTGAAGTTAAATGCTTCCAAAAACAAATCACCCTGCCTACATCTTTGCACACGTTGCATATGTCGTATGCGGTCATTTTCAGAACGTTCATCCTTTTGTTCAGATATTTCCATATTCCTTGCTTCAGCCTGCCTTATCCGATTCTTGTGAAGCCGACATTCCCGTTTCTCTGATGTCTCAGCTGCCTTACATTTATTTAGCCTGTCTCATCCGTTTCTTTTCAAGCTGAAAGTCACGTTGTTCACTTGTCTCAGCTCTTTGACACAATTTTGCATTCTTAGCTTTTGGATGAACTTGTCCAATAGATGGTCGTTTTTTGGGTGGCATTTTAAAAAACAGTCCTTAGTATTATGACCCTTTAGTCTTCACCTGACACTGATACGAGATGTAATAGGATGAATAGTAAATACAGAGCAGCCCTCACACAGTATTACTATGACCTGAAGGAGCTCACATCTCAGTAATGAAAACCACCTCACAGGCAGACTTGTGTAGTTGCCCATAGCAACCAATCAGAGCTCAGCTTTCACTTTACCTCAGCAGCTTCAGTGATGAAAGCTCCCTGTATAGTAATCAATAAAGACAATCTTACTATGAGGCAGTTTTCGCCTGACCAATATTGCTGCTCAGTAAGGCTGCTTGCACACTACAGTATTTTTCACGGATCTCCGGGCCATGGATTCTACAGCTCCATAAACATTCTATGGAGCCTGCAAAATTCACAGCTTTGTGCGCAAAGTAGTCTATGGAACCGCCAAATCCATGGTCCGGAGGCCCGTGAAAAATACTGTAGTGTGCAAGCAGCCAGAAAGGATACCAGACGTGTTTTGTCAGTGCGTGCGTGTGTGTGATCCATGTGTATGTATGTGTGTGTGGTCCATGTATATGTACAGTGCCTAGCGAAAGTATTCGGCCCCCTTGAACTTTTCAACCTTTTGCCACATTTCAGGCTTCAAACATAAGGATACAAAATTTTAATTTTTTGGTGAAGAATCAACAACAAGTGGGACACAATTGTGAAGTGGAACGAAATTTATTGGGGCGTGCAATATTATTCGGCCCCTTTACTTTCAGTGCAGCAAACTCACTCCAGAAGTTCAGTGAGGATCTCTGAATGATCCAATGTTGTCCTAAATGACTGATGATGATAAATATAATCCACCTGTGTGTAATCAAGTCTCCGTATAAATGCACCTGCTCTGTGATAGTCTCAGGGTTCTGTTTAAAGCGCAGAGAGCATCATGAAGACCAAGGAACACACCAGGCAGGTCCGTGATACTGTTGTGGATTTGGATACAAAAAGATTTCCCAAACTTTAAACATCCCAAGGAGCACTGTGCAAGAGATCATATTGAAATGGAAGGAGTATCAGACCATTGAAAATCTACCAAGACCCAGCCGTCCCTCTAAACTTTCATCTCAAACAAGGAGAAGACTGATCAGAGATGCAGCCAAAGAGGCCCATGATCACTCTGGATGAACTGCAGAGATCTACAGCTGAGGTGGGAGAGTCTGTCCATAGGACAACAATCAGTCGTACACTGCACAAATCTGGCCTTTATGGAAGAGTGGCAAGAAGAAAGCCATTTCTCAAAGATATCCATAAAAAGTCTCTTTTAAAGTTTGCCACAAGCCACCTGGGAGACACACCAAACATGTGGAAGAAGGTGCTTTGGTCAGATGAAACCAAAAATTGAACTTTTTGGCCACAATGCAAAACGATATGTTTGGCGTAAAAGCAACACAGCTCATCACCCTGAACACACCATCCCCACTGTCAAACATGGTGGTGGCAGCATCATGGTTTGGGCCTGCTTTTCTTCAGCAGGGACATGGAAGATGGTTAAAATTGATGGGAAGATGGATGGAGCCAAATACAGGACCATTCTGGAAGAAAAACTGTTGGAGTCTGCAAAAGACCTGAGACTGGGACGGAGATTTATCTTCCAACAAGACAATGATCCCAAACATAAAGCAAAATCTACAATGGAATGGTTCACAAATAAACATATCCAGGTGTTAGAATGGCCAAGTCAAAGTCCAGACCTGAATCCAATTGAGAATCTGTGGAAAAGAGCTGAAAACTGCTGTTCACAAACGCTCTCCATCCAACCTCACTGAGCTCCAGCTGTTTTCCAAGGAAGAATGGGCAAGAATTTCAGTCTCTCGATGTGCAAAACTGATAGAGATATACCCCAAGCAACTTGCAGCTGTAATCGCAGCAAAAGGTGGCGCTACAAAGTATTAACTTAAGGGGCCGAATTATTTGGCACGCCCCACTTTTCAGTTTTTTATTTTTTACAAAAGTTTAAAATATCCAATAAATTTCATTCCACTACACGATTGTGTCCCACTTGTTGATTCTTCACCAAAAAATTAAAATTTTATATCCTTATGTTTGAAGCCTGAAATGTGGCAAAAGGTTGAAAAGTTCAAGGGGGCCGAATACTTTTGCAGGGCACTGTATGTGTGTGTGCGCATGTGATCCATGTGTTTGTGCATTCGCAGTGCAAGTGTCCATGCGTGCAGTAGGTGTGTGTGAGTACGCATGTGCTCTGTGCGCTCAGTGTGTTTGCATGCGTGTCTGGTCCTTGCGTTCGTGTGTGTGTGTGTGTGTGTGTGTGTGGTGTGCATGTGGTATTTATGGAGTGGTGTTGTGGTATTTGTGGTCTGGTGTTTGTGTGGTGTGGTGTGGCATTTGTGTGGTGTTGTGCTTGTGGGTTGGTCTATGTGTGCTGTCTGTGTGATGTTTGTGAAAGGTTTGTGTTGTGTGTGGTGGTGCAGCTCCTTTAGCAGCGACTCTTTGGCACCGTCGCTATAATCCGTCCCTGTCAGTCACAACTGTTTTCCCCTCAGCACTGTCACTTTCACATTTCCCTATTATATGTATAGGGCCTAACTTCGGGGGCCCCAATCTCATGACGGGGGGATGCTAGCGAGATGTAACATGTGCAGCATTCTGCTCCTGTGGGTGGAGAGGGGGCGTGCCAAATTTCACCGAAATCGGGCGAGAACTGTGGATTTGTATAGAGTGGGCTACTACAGATTTCACATTTCCCCATTATATGTATAGGGCCTAACATCAAGGGCCCCAATCTCATGACGGGGGGGGATGCTAGCGAGATGTAACATGCTTAGTATTCTGCTCCTGTGGGTGGAGAGGGGGCACGCCAAATTTCACCCAAATCGGGCGAGAACTGTGGATTTGTATAGAGCGGGCTACTACAGATTTTCAGTTTTATATATATAGATTCCTTGCAGAATAACAGAATGTTTTCAGTAATGGATAGGGGAGGGGCAGACTGAAATGTAAACTGTGATTCAGTCATAATTTGATTATTAGCAACAGAAAAACCTGACAGGACATCATGTATGAAGACTTTTACAGTCCTAGAACAGACAGCCCAGCAAGACCCTGAACATATTTTAAGTTTTCGTGAAAAATCGGTTACTCTTAAAAAGTTTTTTTTTTCAAAGGATTCATAAAATATTAAACCACAAGAAGGGAATGAGATGTCCGGAAATTAAGCTGAGAGCTGTGATTGACTACAGTGGTCACATGATTGGAGTCTTGAGGTAAATCGCTGCAGGAAGAATGGTTTGGTGTCGGCCCAGATGGAAAAACATGGGTCCACACAGAAGTAAAACAAATTTAAAAGTGAATACAGAGAATTAAAAGAAATGTGTTGAAAACCTCTAACCATAAACAAAAATATTTAACAGACCAACTAAATACCCCATAAAAGCTAAGTTAAATTTAAAAGCAGACCTGCTGCTGTTTCTAATTCAATGACCATGTATACACTTCACTTACCAACTCAGTGTGGCAATTCTGGCAGATGTATTGATCTGTTCCATTTTGTCCAAAATTCACACACTCTCTGCAAATCATTTTCCCATATACTTTGGAGAAAAGAGTGGGTGCAAACACACCTGGAATATCATGAAACACATACAAGTCTTCATATACAGCTGGTAATACAAAATAACAAACCCAGAGTCTTTTGAGAATTTGCTTACAATACTATAAGAATGTATGTAGATATGTTGGGGATTTTCTAGAAGTAATCATGTGGGAGATACAATGATGGAAAGTTAATAGAGATCTTCTAAAAACTACCATAATCAGCGTACTGCTGGGAACAGACAGGATTCTCACCTCCAACAGAAATAAAGAGTAAGGCAGAGCCCACACCAGCCGAACGACTATTAAATCTTTGCTCCTGATGTTTTATTCCTCCAATCACCATGCACAATCCCTAAAGACAATCAATCACAGCACCTTTAAGAATTTGGAACAGAGTTATTTATTGCATACATTTCAGTCTAAATATATATATCTTATCCAACTTTTTTAAATATTTAAAAAAAGAAAAATCACATGATGTCATGAATTTTTATTGCAGTGAACTCACAGGAACGAAGAGGACGCACCCCAGCAATGTGCCAGTCAGGGCAGACTTCACCACTTCCTCATAACACTTGTTATCCTCCCTTGCCCCCTTAATCAGTGCAGTGATGTAGAAGGTCAGTTCAATTATGGAGCCAAATGTAGCATTCACCACTGCTCCCAATGCAAAGTTACTTTGAGCCGAGATACTATACAGTGTTCCAGAATATGGCAGAAGAAAAATAGAAATAAAAATATAAGACAGATGAAACTAAACAAAATAATGTGAAACTTTAAAGACTATTTTAATTGTGATACATATGAACCATAGAAAAAACATAACTATAATGGAATACAGGCTGGGAGTATGCAAGACCACCTTTAAAATTAATACATATACCTACATAAAAAAGTCAAGCTTTTAGCTTAAAGGGGTTATCCATCTTCCAAAAATGATCTGCAAATACATCCACAGTAGTGCTAAATACTCACTGTTCCCTTGTGCTGCCGATTCTTGGCTTTATTTTACTTGAGACTCCTTGTATCATCATTATTTACATGCAGTGAATCTGAACAAACTAGGTTTCCCATAATGCATCTGCCTGCTCTCCCTTGCAATGAAATCACAGGCAATAAAATCACTCCCAAATCATGATGCTGTGAGGTTTCATTTGAATGCTCACTCCCCCTGTCAGCAGCAAACAGAGAGAGCAGGCATCATGGGAAGTGTAGTTTCTTCACAGATTCACTGCATGTAAATAACAGATAATTTTTTGAAGCTGGATAACCCCTTCAAAGCGTAATGAAACCTTTTTTTCACAAATCCATAGTTCAGAAGATGAACTTTGTAATATACTTAAGTGAAAAAACAGAGGCAAATTTATATAAGAAAAGGGCCAGTCACTGATCAAAACTGTACAATAGAACTCTCTGGAGTGGGAAGGGGGGAAAAGAAGGAGAGCTCCTCAAAAGAGAGACATCAGCAATATATAGAGTTCTTTTTCACAACAAAGTTGGGTTAGCAGGAATTACTATCCAGTCTTCGCCTGACAGGGTTATCATAGCACCATATTTGAAGATGATACTAAACTCTGTAAAGTAATCAAAACTGAGGAGGAAGAAAAATGCTACAAGGGGGACCTAGGCAAGCTAGAAGCATGGGCAGAGACTTGTTAAATTAAGTTTAACATGGACAAATGCAAGGTTATGCATTTTGGTCTAAGAAATAGAATGTACATGTACGTAATTGGGCTCTCTCCATACACGCCTGATGCTGGCTGTATAACACGGCCAGCACCTGCCACTAACAGCTGTGATTGGTGCAGACACTGATCGCAGCTGTTAACACTTTAGATGTTGCGGAGGGCAGTGATCGGTTGTCATGACAGCCGGAGGCAGCGTGTAATAGAAGTGAATGGATTTCACTATACATTGCAATACATTAGCATTGCAATGTATAGTGTGAGAAATCAAACCCCCTAGGGTTCAAGGTCCCTAGGGGATCTGAAAGTAAAAGAAAAAAAGTTAAAAAAAAAAACAAAAAACACAAAAATATAAAAAAGTTTAAATCACCCCCCCCCCCACACTTTCCCTAGATCACATATAAATATAAACAAAAAGTAAAACAAACACTTTAGGGATCTCCGCACTCAAAAATACTCGAACTAAAAATATTTAACTCAACGGTGAACAGTGTAGTGGGGGGAAAAAATCCAAATCGCCAAATGGCTGTTTTTTCAACTTTTTGTCTCATATATATATATATATATATATATATATATATATATAAAACAAAAAAAAAAAAAAACAGGTGTCACAATATGGCGACAAATTTTTTTCTTCTTTCTATTTTGTTTATTTTTTAAGTATTAATTTTTTTAAAAAGGTATCATAACATTACAAATACTATATGAATTTGGTATCGCCATGATCGTACTGACCCGCAGAATACAGGTAACATGTCATTTTTACCACATAGTGAATGCCGTAAAATTAAACCCATAAGAAATTGGAGTAAATGCGGTTTTTTCCCCAATTCCACCTCATTCTGAATTTTTTTTTTTCAAGCTTCCCAGTACATTGTACAGGATATTGAATGGCTTTGCAGACAATAAGCCATTATGCAACTCTGTGAACTGAAAATTGAAAAAAAAAATTATTGCTCTAGGAATGGGGGAAGGGAATAATGTAAATGCAAAAAAGAAATTGGCTGTGGCATGAAGGGGTTACAGGGGTTGTCCAGGCAAAAATAGAGAATTTTTTTTTTTTTTTTTTACTGCCTCCGGCTGATTTAATCACTTCAGTACCGGGCCAATTTCTGGTCCAGGACCAGACACATTTTCGGGTTTTTTTGCATGTGTGGTTTTGAGGGCTGTAACATTTTTATCATATGCGTAATTTAACTAATTTCTGCGTCTTTTTTCGGTGACACACAGGGCTTTATTTTTAGGTTTTTATTTTTGCAAAATCGATAGGTGCGCATGACAAGAACATAGTTAAGTCTCTATACAATCACTGGTACAACCACACACAGACTATTGTGCACAGTTTTGGGCCCCAGTATACAAGGAGGACATAACTGAACTAGAGAGAGTGTAGACAAGGGCAACTAAGATAAATAGGGCAATGGGTGGAGTACAGAGACAGATTAATAAATGTGGAGTTATTCAGTGTAAGGAAAAAAAAATAGGGAGCTCTAATAATGTAAAAATACATGAAGGGACACTACAAAGACCTTTTTAATGATCTTTTTACACCTAGCCCTGTGTGATTGAGACAAGGAGACATGCTCTATGCCTAGAAGGAAAATTAAGCAACAACATATAGAACTCACTGCAACAGGATGTTGTGATGTTGAATTCATTGTACAAGTTCAAAAAAAGGGCCTTGATTTTTTTTTTTCTTGAATGGAAAAATATTAGTGGTTAAAGGTTTTAGATTTTATATCAAGATAAAGTTTATCCATTGCGAATTTGGAGTCATGAAAGAATTTTTTCCCCTGACGTAGGGCAATTGGCATCAGCCTCATTGTTTTTTTTTTTTACCTCTGGATGAACACTGGAGGGTTATGGGTTGACCTAATGGACCTTTGTGTTTATCCAACCTCATGTACTATGTTACTATTAATGTTTTTGCCAGGTTACCTTCTTCTGTGGCAGCCATTGTTTAGACCTATTCCTAGAAGGGTACAGCAATCAGATAGCAGCAAGTTAGCTGCACTGTCTAATGAGAGCTTGAGGTAGTCTCAAACCCACCTCCTGTCAATGTCTCATTGTATTATCTTGCCCCATCCACACTTAACACTTGATGCTGGCCTTATTCATATTGTACTTGTCCTATGTAGCAAAATAAAGTGTCCAATAGTCTCTTGATCTCAAAAGATGATCTATTGGTTGTTGGTGATGCCCTCCAGCAGAAAAGAAAAGTTTTCAAAAGTGCACTTACCTTGCTATAGCCAGTCCAATGTAGTAGGACAATGGCATGATAGAGACCAAAGAAAGTGTGAATTTCACAGGTGAACTTGTGTAATAGTTGTGACTATCAACATAGCCAAGAACCAGAGACACAATCACCAATACCATGAGATCTGCAAGAGACAGTTAAGGTGCTTTATTGCTAGAAAATAAAAGGAGAAAAAAAAAAAAAAGCAAAAAAACTTATTTTTTTAATAAGTTTGTATACCTAATGTGTATCTGCTTTACAGTAATTTTTTAGTTTTATATGTATTCTAGTTGGGGCAGCCTGCACCAGCATGACAGCAAATGCTAAAGTTAGTGTCCCTGATTTTGTACACGTTGGTTATTACAGTATGTCTCGCACTGCATGCCACTGGCAGTGATTACTTACACACAGGTGCACATTTCATTACCAGGCAGATGTCTGATTACTGTGCTGTTGCCGCAACCCAGTCGGATGAGACCGGAGGATGGGAGTAGTAGTGGCGGATGCTGTGCCACCTAGCAGGCCGAGCACGCTCCCAAACGGCTCCAGTCCCACTCCTAGGCCGGACAAGGTCAAGGGGGGTCCTGCAGCACTACCGGATGGTGGTGGTAGTAGTTCTTTCCCCCGGGGCACTTCCAGTTGAAGAGGGAACCTCTCCTACCTGAGCCGGTGTGGTGTTGATCGGAAGAGCCCTGATGGTGAAGCAGGCACGACTCAGGAGTCAGCGTTGCAGGTAAACCAAACAGCCTTTTTATTTAGGCAACTGGAACAAAAGACAACGGCAGCTTCCAGATGGGGGTAGTAGTCCTGCAGTGTCCTAACCCCAGCCTTGGTTCTAGGAGGGTGCCCAAAGACAGTATCGGCTCCACAAGATGGCTTCCTCTACTCCACCTCTGTACCTCTCTCAGCTTGCTATACTGGGGATAGAGTTGCAGGGAGTCCTGACAGGGAACTGGATACCTGAATACTAGGCCGAATGCGACTCTCCTGTCAGGGTCCTCTCCTGCTCCTCCGGGCACGACACGAATCAAGTTCAGCCACTTGGAAATCTCCACTCTCTAGCTCTGAGCTGTCTTGAGATGAGCCTGGGGCTGATGTTATCCCTCCTGAGGCTGTGGTGGCGGCGGTTGGCCTTCAGTCCAGTCTGGTGGCAGGTCAGCTCTGCACACCTTGTCTGGTCTACAGCATGCACTGAACTGAGTCTCAACTGTCGCCGGGGAGATTATATCTCCTCACAACCCCGCCCAGTGGCCTGTGATAGGCCAGGGCTGAACCCAGTCTGGGTTTGAGCACTGCAGGGGGAAAAATACAAAGGGAAAGCTGCATACAATTACACTTAACATAGAACAAACTTACAGACATAAAACCCAGAGGCACACAAGACAAACATATAAATGCAGAAGCACTCTGGGATGCTGCACTGTGACTATAACGATCCGTGCACCTGTGTGTCCATCACATGACCATGGACTGTACATCACATGACCACTGCCTGATTTTTATCCACTGGGAGTAAGCAGAATGAATGAAAGCAAGCAAAAATCAAGAAAACTGTGAGAAATTGAGACAAAAGTATATTGGAAAATTTTATAACTTGTTAAAAACAAACAACAGGTCTCTTAATATTGGTCTTAAAGTGGCCATCCCCTTTAACTTAATGTGTAATCACATTTCCTTTGACAACTGACAATCAAGTTAAACCATACCACAATGTATGTACAAACCTGAAGATACAAAATTTTATTTTGCAATGTGCAGAAGTTATCAATCCACTCTCCATTTACACAGAATTATGGCTATGTTCACATGGCAAAAATACATGTTTGAACACCATTTCTGTAGGGTTGGCAGAATAATTAGCCTTATTTACAAAACTAAAACTATGGCAACACATGGCACGGCACTAAAAAAGAAGAATCCATTACAGACTTTAATGAAATCAACTGCAGCTTAGTATGGCTGTTTTCTGTTTTTGCAGATGTTGCAAAAAAAAAAATGTCAAAAATCATTGTCAACAAACTATATGGAAACATACCCCAGGACTGACTTCATGTGAAAAATGTAATTAAAAATAAAAGCAGTAAATCTTGATGTTTTCAAAGAGCAAAGGATACTAACAGCAAACACATTGAGTCCATCCACAGTGTACTTGTAGTAATAGACATTAACAGCATAATAGCAGCAGATAACAACATCTGTATTATAGGAGTCCTCCACCTAGCAAGTAGATTAAAAGACAATGGTTATAAAAGAAACATACTGTGTTGTTGATGTGTGGATTAGTAAACAACTGCAATACAGTGAAAACTGTACAGGGAAACCTCCCTTGCAAAATCATGCTTCCATGATTTAAGAAAAGATTAACTATAGGTTCTTTATTAAACACATAATGGAGGATACATATTTCAGAATAAAAAAAATAGGTAACTGCATGTATATTTACGAACTGCTATTATAAGCATTATTTCTATAGTAACCCCTGGCCTGTTCTCAAGTGCAGGGCACACAAGAGTAATTTGCCCATTGATGGGTTGTAAAAGTCAAACATTGTGGTAGGAAATTCCTTTATCATCATTTCTATATATAAACACATAGATCAGAAAGTATGATCAATTATGCAGCATTCACAAGCTCATCCTAATCGATACTCATTATTGGCCTTTACATTATTTTCACTGGTGGGCCATGCTACTAATAATGGCACAGAGCTCGGTAAGTGGTGGTTGTGGCATCACTTGAGTTCACCAGTTAGAGATAGAATACATCTTCTTCCCTCTGAAGCTTTACAGATGGTGAACAGTAAAAGGTAAGACTGTTTACATCACATTTAGAACCCACAGTTTAGCATGCCTTGAGAAAAACTAGTATATGGGCAGCACGGTCGCTCAGTGGTTAGCACTGTAGCCTTGCCGCGCTGGAGTCCTGGGTTCGAATCCTGCAAAGGACTACATCTGCAAGGAGTTTCTATGTTCTCCCACTGTTTGCGTGGGTTTCCTCCAGGTACTCAGGTTTCTTCCCACACTCCAAAGACATACTGATAGGGAATGTAGATTGTCCCATATAGGGCTCACAGTGACTGACAATGTAAAAGCGCTACAGAATATTGTGGCGCTATACAAGCAAGCTAAATAAATAAATATATATATGCCAAATATATTCACAGCAGCCAGGAGATGATTTGGTCTGCATTATACAGTTTCTTTATGGTCGTCTGAATAATACCTTGGAATGAAGAAATCCTATTCATGTTATATTACAGTTTATGTCAGAAACCAATAGATAAGCAAGATCACCCTCCCACAGAGAGAAACTGCATAAAACGCTTTCGAAAAGCCCTCCAGCCACATTTCCCCTGCATGACTCACTACAATCATTATCCTGATAGGCATGTCAGGCAGCCTATGCATCCATATGATTAACTGAGTAGACACTATGCTTTGTAGACCAGTTTTCTGGTGTATAAGGCGTAAGTCGCAATGGTGAGGACATTCAAGGGATGGGCCACCCGTCACACATAATTTATCATCAATTATGCCAGAAATGTAGTGTAAATGATTCAGCAAATGTACACCAGTTACAAGTTGGCAGACATATTCCCACCACTTCCCAAAGCGCACAGCCTAGCTGGTTTAGGTGCTATGAAGACTGGCCAGTCTTCATAAATCTGACAAACTTGCTACTGCCTGAGACCTACTGCTGTGTGAGAAGGTTTCCTTGGCTCACAGAACTAAGAGGGCCCTAATTAAAAGGGTTGTGCAAGACTTTGAAAACATGGCTGTGTTGTTCTTCTCAGGAAGTGCCATCATGTCCGTTGGTCACATAGCCATACTGTAGTTCATTCTGAATGGTACTGCACAACCCCTTTAAAGGATAGAACTTGTCTTAGGCAAGGACTAGGCAGCAAGTTACTACTGAAACAAAAACAGTTTTGAAGCAGTTTTAGGAATTTGTGAATAGGAGTCAGGTAATATTTCCATGTATAAGATATGTACAGTGGGTTTTTCTGTTGAGCTCTAGGCACCCTATTTAGGACTGATCCAGTTATATATCACTGTTGATTATATTAAGGAAGTTTTAAGAAGAGCAAAAAAAAATTCACATTTATTTTAGCCTTTAGGGCATCTGGCCCATATCGCACCTTGTTTTCCCAGCGGATGTGAACCTGCTCTGGAGGCATTAACAGCACAGAGGATAAAACCCTGGCATTCATCTTGAAGACTGGGATGAAAAAGACCAAGATCCAGGACATGAAACAAGCTAGCCCATGGACTACTGCCAGCACAGGATATCCCCCAAATAACCAAATGTAAGTGCTTACACGGTTCTGGGAAAATAAAGATTAAAAAAAAAAATAAAAAATTACACACCATACAATATTAAAAATTCTAGTTTCAATAAGGCATCAGTTGTAAACACAGTAGTAATTACAAATGCTAGATTTACCCAGTAGTTAACCTCAGGGCCTCGGGAATCCGTATGACTTTGCTTACATTTTTCTATAAGAAGAGTCTTCTCCAGTTCATCAAGCTCTGGTATAGGATCACACTTTGAGAACCTCACACAGCATTTTCTATTGTAAGTGATAACACTCTAGATAAACAACAGTACACAAAAATGTCAACATGCTGGGTTCAGGGATGTGTGTGTGTATATGGATATATTTTAGTATTAATCACTCATCAATATAGTTGAATAGAATGGAGCAGCAGGGCTTTAGCTTCCTGCCCTATTACTCAGGCATCAGCTAGTGCTGCCTGCTGAAGATCAGCTGCATCGATCTGCAGAAGAGTAGGATCACAGAACACCGGGGACAGAGGATGGGTATGTGGTGTTTGTTTTTTTTATTTACATAGCACAACTACAGTGTGGGGCAATTATTACTTGTCAGGGGGCCACTGTGGGGACATTATTATGTGCCTGAGGGCCACTACGGAGCATATACTGCGTGGTAGGCCACTGGGAAGCATGATACTATGTGGGGCCACTAAAGGAGCTTGGTGATGATAAAAGGTGAATTTCTGTATGTGCTGGGTGGAAAATATAGGATGGTGTAGGTTTGAGGATGCATGATGCAGTTGTGATGCAGTTACAATTGCATCAAAATTGCAATGGAAAAATGCAGTTTTGATGTGGTTCCAAGCTGTAATTTAAAAAATAAATAAATAAAACTCACACACACACACACACACACACACACACACACACACACAGAGCAAAACTAGTTTTTTGTCTTTTGGTAAAAATTATTTGGTATGGGTGCCCTGAGGTATGTTTTTTTTTTCCAGGGGTGTCCAGAGTCCAAAAAGGCTGGGAAACCCTGTGATATACAGATGTAGCACTATGTAATATGACTGGTGAATCTTATTGGAGTGATCCGCCTTCAAAATTGCGCTCTGACAAATTTTCCAGGCAGTTATTTTCTCCTCCCTGTCCCTTCCTCCACAATAAAAGCTAAATAATAATAATAATAATAATAATAATAATAATAATAACGCGGCTCCAATAGCTGTGTATACAGCGATCGGGAAGGCAGGGATGGTAAAAAAAACATCTCTGCCTTCTCTAGAGCAGCTCTGCTATAGTAACAGCGGGTTCCCCGATTCTGCAGGTGCACGATTTTGTGCAGCTGCTTAAAGAGGACCTTTCACGTCCTCATGTACAGTGGGGAAAAAAAAGTATTTAGTCAGCCACCAATTGTGCAAGTTCTCCCACTTAAAAAGATGAGGCCAGCCTGTAATTGACATCATAGGTAGACCTCAACTATGAGAGACCAAATGATAAAACAATTCCAGAAAATCACTGTCTGTTTTTTAAAGAATTTTTTTGCAAATTATGGTGGAAAATAAGTATTTGGTCACCTACAAACAAGCAAGATTTCTGGCTCTCACAGACCTGTAACTTCTTCTTTAAGAGGCTCCTCTGTCCTCCACTCATTACCTGTAGTAATGGCTCCTGTTTGAAATTGTTATCAGTATAAAAGACACCTGTCCACAACCTCAAACAGTCACACTCCAAACTCCACTATGGTGAAGACCAAAGAGCTGTGGAAGGACACCAGAAACAAAATTGTAGATCTGCACCAGGCTGGGAAGACTGAATTTGCAATAGGCAAGCAGCTTGGCGTGAAGAAATCAACTGTGGGAGCAATAATTAGAAAATGGAAGACATACAAGACCACTGATCATCTCCCTCGATCAGGTGCTCCACGCAAGATCTTACCCGGTGGGGTCAAAATGATCACAAGAACGGTGAGCAAAAATCCCAGAACCATAAGGGGGAACCAAGTGAATGACCTGCAGAAAGCTGGGACTAACGTAGCAAAGGCTACCACCAGTAACACACTACGCCACCAGGGACTCAGATCCTGCAGTGCCAGACGTGTCCCCCAGTAAGCCAGTACATATCCGGGCCCGTCTGAAGTTTGCTAGAGAACATTTGGATGTTCCAGAAGAGTATTGGGAGAATGTCATATGGTCAGATTAAACCAAAGTAGAACTTTTTGGTAGAAACACAACTCGTCGTGTTTGGCGGAGAGCGAATGCTGAGTTGCATCCAAGAACACCATACCTACTGTGAAGCATGGGGGTGGCAACATCATGCTTTGGGACTGTTTCTCTGCAAAGGGATCAGGACGACTGATCTGTGTACATGAAAGAATGAATGGGGCCATGTATCGTGAGATTTTGAGTGCAAACCTCCTTCCATCAGCAAGGGCATTGAAGATGAAATGTGGCTGGGTCTTTCAGCATGACAATGATCCCAAGCACACCGCCAGGGCAACGAAGGAGTGGTTTCGTAAGAAGCATTTGAAGGTCCTGGAGTGGCCTAGCCAGTCTCCAGATCTCAACCCCATAGAAAACCTTTGGATGGAGTTGAAAGTCCATGTTGCCCAGTGACAGCCCCCAAACATCACTGCTCTAGAGGAGATCTGCATGGAGGAATGGGCCAACATACCAGCAACAGTGTGTGCCAACCTTGTGAAGACTTACAGAAAACGTTTGACCTCATTGCCAACAAAGAATATATAACAATGTATTGAGATGAACTTTTGTTATTGACCAAATACTTAATTTTCCACCATAATTTGCAAATAAATTCTTTAACGTGATTTAATTCAGATAACGTGATTTTTCTGGATTTGTTTTCTCATTTTGTCTCTCATAGTTGAGGTCTACCTATGATGTCAATTACAGACCAGCCTCATCTTTTTAAGTGGGAGAACTTGCACAATTGGTGGCTGACTAAATACTTTTTTTCCCCACTGTATATGAGGTTTTACATATACATACTGTTTTCAGCGCACTGCCAGCTTTCCCGGTATGTGCCCTGGGGCTGGAGATAACCAGGGTTTTAGTTTCATAGTTCACCGTCAGAAGGGCGTTCTTGACAGTCTAGTTGCACTGTGAGGAACGCCCTCCCTGACAGTACTCGTCCATAGCGCTGTACTGGGGGGGGGGGGGTTCCTCACAGCTTAGTGTCATTGCTGTGCGGTAAGGAACGCCCCCTCTCTGTACTCGTCCATAGCGCTGTACTGTCAGAGGGGGCGTTCTTTACAGCCCAGTGATGACGCTGAGCTGTGAGGAACGCTCCCCCAGTACAAGTCTATGGATGAGTACAGTCAGGGAGGGCATTCCGCACAGACCAGCTAGACTGACAGGAACGCCCTTTTGAAACTAAGACCCCGGATATCTCCAGCCCCGGGGCACATAACGGGAAAACCGGCAGTGCGCTGGATTCAGCGTGCTGTCATCTTTCTAGTGGTATGTAAAACAGCATATACAGTGCCTTGTGAAAGTATTCGGCCCCCTTGAACTATTCAACCTTTTGCCACATTTCAGGCTTCAAACATAAGGATATAAAATTTTAATTTTTTGGTGAAGAATCAACAACAAGTGGGACACAATCGTGAAGTGGAACGAAATTTATTGGATATTTTAAACTTTTGTAAAAAATAAAAAACTGAAAAGTGGGGCGTGCCAAATTATTCGGCCCGCTTAAGTTAATACTTCGTAGCGCCACCTTTTGCTGCAATTACAGCTGCAAGTCGCTTGGGGTATGTCTCTATCAGTTTTGCACATCGAGAGACTGAAATTCTTGCCCATTCTTCCTTGGAAAACAGCTCGAGCTCAGTGAGGTTGGATGGAGAGCGTTTGTGAACAGCAGTTTTCAGCTCTTTCCACAGATTCTCAATTGGATTCAGGTCTGGACTTTGACTTGGCCATTCTAACACCTGGATATGTTTATTTGTGAACCATTCCATTGTAGATTTTGCTTTATGTTTGGGATCATTGTCTTGTTGGAAGATAAATCTCCGTCCCAGTCTCAGGTCTTTTGCAGACTCCAACAGGTTTTCTTCCAGAATGGTCCTGTATTTGGCTCCATCCATCTTCCCATCAATTTTTACCATCTTCCCTGTCCCTGCTGAAGAAAAGCAGGCCCAAACCATGATGCTGCCACCACCATGTTTGACAGTGGGGATGGTGTGTTCAGGGTGATGAGCTGTATTGCTTTTACGCCAAACATATCGTTTTGCATTGTGGCCAAAAAGTTCGATTTTGGTTTCATCTGACCAAAGCACCTTCTTCCACATGTTTGGTGTGTCTCCCAGGTGGCTTGTGGCAAACTTTAAAAGAGACTTTTTATGGATATCTTTTGTGAAATGGCTTTCTTCTTGCCACTCTTCCATAAAGGCCAGATTTGTGCAGTGTACGACTGATTGTTGTCCTATGGACAGACTCTCCCACCTCAGCTGTAGATCTCTGCAGTTCATCCAGAGTGATCATGGGCCTCTTGGCTGCATCTCTGATCAGTTTTCTCCTTGTTTGAGATGAAAGTTTAGAGGGACAGCCGGGTCTTGGTAGATTTGCAGTGGTCTGATACTCCTTCCATTTCAATATGATCGCTGCACAGTGCTCCTTGGAATGTTTAAAGTTTGGGAAATCTTTTTATATCCAAATCCGGCTTTAAACTTCTCCACAACAGTATCACGGACCTTCCTGGTGTGTTCCTTGGTCTTCATGATGCTCTCTGCGCTTTAAACAGAACCCTGAGACTATCACAGAGCAGGTGCATTTATACCGAGACTTGATTACACACAGGTGGATTATATTTATCATTATCAGTCATTTAGGACAACATTGGATAATTCAGAGATCCTCACTGAGCTTCTGGAGTGAGTTTGCTGGAAATAAACATAATAAGCCACCATTATAACCTCACCTAGTGTGGAGTGTGACTAGGTGAGGTTATAATGGTGGCTTATTATGTTTATTTCCATTTCTATCTTTCTAGTATTTACTAGACATTTTGGGCTATTTTACTGTTGTGGTATATTCATGCATATATAGTGGTATATAGGTTGCTTTCAACCATCTTCATACATGTTTATTTGTACCAGTGGTATATATCCCCTATTTATTATTACTGTGGCTCCCATTTCCCTCCCTATCTTTATTATGGTGTACCTTCATTCTTTATTTCCCCATATATGTTTGTTTCATTATTTATGTTAATAAAATGATATTTTATTATTTTTTTGTGGTCATGATATTATGGTGTTCTACCTTCAGTATTAGTCCAACAGGTAATGGGTGATATTTACTACTCACAGATTCCTGCTCCTGTCCAGGCCCACCACCAGGAGGCACCACACACTATGTCCGAACGTAATGTACAACACACCCTGGAAGCTGAAGCAGAGGCAGGCCTGGACAGGAGCTGGGCTCAGTGAGTAGTAAATGTCATCCGTTAGCCATTAAACAAATCCAAAAGGTAACTGCCAAAAAAGTCACTGTGTGGGAAGACTAAAACTGTATAGGGATCAGTAAAGGGAGAGTATACTATGCGGGGGCTATAAAGTGGACAATATACAGTGTCAACAAGCCAATAAGGGAGCAGTATACTATATGAGGGCAATGATCACATTATTCTTCAGGGAAATCACACAGATTTAACAAAAAAAAAAAAAAAAAAATACACACACACACACACACACACACACACACACACCTGCTCTTACCTTCAAAATAACTTTTCCAAATGGCCAAACAAAGTACCTAGCAAGCCTCCAACACAGCACACCTACATTAGGTGTAAAGTTTAAAAAAAAAAAAAATAAAAAAGTTATACATTAACGATCTACTGAAAAGATTTAGGCTGAAGGCACCACGTAGTGGGCCGCAGCCATAAAGCATGTGGGAAAAACATTGCGATTTTTTTTGCAGCGCTTTTCACAGAAAATGCGAAGCGTCTTGCTCTGCGGACTTTCTGCTTCCATTATACCTATATGGAAACCGCCAGCATTTCCGTAGGTATAATTGACATACTGCGATTTGCAAAAATGCAAGCGTTTTTCAAATCACAGCATTTCCACCGTGGATTATTTTCTGAAATGTGTGGATGGGATTAGCCAGAATCTCATTCACTTTGCAGGTACGCTACATGGGGCCCCAGCCTCAGGTTATATTCACAAGGAGGAATTCGGAGTGGATTCTGTATCAGCTACAAATTCCGTCTAAAATCAGCCTCCATTCATTTCAATGGGGGCACAGACACAGATTTTCTCCTCTAGTGGATTCTGCTTGAGAACCCCTGTTGAAATTAATACTGCCTAGTCAGGATGGAATTTTATGCGAACATGACTCGTGTTGGACGGCACTCTGTTTCATTTCAATGGGAGCGATGGAGATGCAGCAGAGTGCTGTACTTCAGCTGTATCGGGTGCTCTCATTAAAGTGAATGGGAGTGCTGTCCACCACCAGCCACGCCCACATTCATTCTGTGGTCAGGCTGTATGCGCAGCTGTGGGAAAGGACCCCCTGTTCTCAGGATCGTGTGGGTAAGACCACCCACCAATCAAATATTTATCTTCTATACATAGAGAAATACTTTTTGTGGCATAACCCCTTTAACCAAGTTAATACTGTCAAAAATGGTCAATTCTTTAGTCATAAAGGTAGCCAATGAGGGTTTCATTCTTGAATAACCAACAATGGACAGTTTTTGTCTGTGGTCAGTCTCATACACACATCAAATTCTGTTTAAATAACATACCATATGGAAATCCCAGAATGGAGATGAACATCACAATTGAAATCAGGAGATAAAACAGACTCATCCACCATCCAAACAAGAGAAGATAGAGAATATTCCCAAAGGTAAGAGTTGAAACTGAAATAATAGATCAATACATTAGATCCAGACATTTAAAGTGTAAAATTTACATCCATCTAGAGTCAAAACAGTATGTTCATATTTTGTACAGAAAACAGTCAAATCACTAAAAAGAAAATGTTGCTTGTATGAGATGTGTCGTGTCAAGAATCTAGACAGGAGACGCCGAAAATTATGTATCTATCTCAGAGGACAGCTGGACTCTCAAGTCCTTATATGTCCCATATATAAAGACAAGATTCGCCAGATGTTTTTAGGGACAACTCATTTTCCTCCCTCAATAGAAAACACAGACAAATTCAGCAAAACTAAAAGGGGTTTATCGGAAGAGAACTTGCAAAGATCACCAGCCAAAACATCAGCTGACAACTATGTACTGTATCTGCTCAAAGCTTTTTCTTAAAGGGGTTATTCGATTTATAACATTGATGGCCTATCCCTAGGATAGGTCATCGATATTAGATCTGCGGGGATCCGACACTGGGGACAGCAGTTTGTAGTATTGTTTACATACCACTCGCCGTGCTGCTCACTCGCCGTACAAACTGTAGCGGCGAGTGTAGGTACTGCAGCGCTGTCCCATTGAAATCTATGCAGCAGCACTGCAGTAACTACACTACCTAACTACAATACCGTGGACCGCTCTCTCTGTATCGGAGACCTGCAGGGGTCTCGGGAGTCAGACCCACATAAATCTAATATCGATAGGCCATCGATGTTAGAAACCGGATAACCCCTTTAAATTTTTCCCTTTTTGACAACGGTATTTGAAGTATCAAATCTGACATCTCTGGGAACGTAAATGGAAAGATATACAGTATACATTATTTGTACAAGTTTCATAATTTACTCAGATTTTGTATGTAAAGTTTATCATACCTACTGATGTTTTCACTACATTCAGCTCAGAATAGAGTTCCTTCACTATCTCAGATCGATCCTCCCATCGTCTCTCTGTTACATGACCTTTCCATTTTTTGAAACCAAACTATTAATAAATAAATAAAACGATTGATGGATGATATTCTTTCATAGTAAAAACCAAACACAGCAGACACTTGAAACATCTTAGCAGTTTCTAATTTATGGTACATATACAGTACCATTCAGAAGATTAGCCACACCTTTTCCGGGCAAAAAAAAAAAAAAAATCTTTTTTTTTAAAAAAAAAGGTCTTAGTGCTATTAATGGGTTAAGTGCACCCAACTACCTTTAACAGTGCTTTGAGTGATTTCTGGGATCACCTAGCATCTTCTGCATTTGTTTACAAGAAGTAGCTTCCTACTAGCTTAGCTAATGCAATGCATCACAGTAGTTGCAGGCTCTCACATCTCCCCCCTCCCTGTCTCCCTAGCTATCCCACCCGCTACTAGCCCTTCCCAACTAACTCAACCCCCCCCCCCCATACCCCATTATACTTACCTGTCTTCTTCCTTCTGCGGGGAACGGCTCCTCCTCTTTTGTGACTTTTGCGCAGCAGTCGCGGCACGGTGCTGTAGCCTTCACTCCATCTCTACTGTGCAGGTGTGTGTGGCTACTTTGGGCTCCCACGCTTGCGCAATAGAGATGGAGTGTTGGCTTCAGCGCAAAGCTGGGACTCCGGCTCTTTCGCGACCATGCGGGCAGATGTCACAGAAGGAGGAGGAGCCTTTCCCCGCAGAAGGAAATCTGAACAGGAAGAAGATAGGCAAGTAGGATGGGGTGGAGGGGAGTAATGGTGACATTCCGTTTCCGGAAATGGGGAAACGGATCATCACCACATAATCAGAAAATTTGAGTAAGTATACATTTTTGCTGAATTATGTAATTTAGAAAGGGTGTTTAGATTAGCGTAGGAATTTATATTTATCCCAGACAACCCCTTTAAGTAGTTAAAAAAATAAAATAATAATAATAATAATAATAATAATAATAATAATAATAAAATAATAATAATAATAATAATAATAATAATAATAATAATAATAATAATAATAATAATAATAATAATAATAATAATAATAATGCAAAAACACGTTGCGTTTTTTTCTCTCCCTAATATATAGGAAAAACTCTTGTGATTCTGCAGCTAAAATTAAACATGCTGCATTTTTTTTTTTTTAAATGCAGCTTTTCCGCAACGTGTGGATGACATTAAACAAAATCTTAATCACTTTGTACTGTAAAATGCAGCTTTTTTTTTCCCAACGCTTCAGATCATAGTCCACAAATACTTTACTGAGATCAAGTACCAGATGCATCTCAAGATCAACTGTTCAGAAGGGCCTGCGAGAATCAGACTTTTATAGTGAAACTGTTGTAAAGAAGTCACTATAGAGTAACAACAAGAATAGAATTGCTTGTACCAAGACAGACAAGCCCTCGTCCAAAGAATGTGATGGAGTGCTGTGTCAGATAACTTTGCCTCCAAAAATCACCCGACCTAAACTCAATTGAAAAAGTTTGAGTTGAGTTGGAGGCAAAGTGAAGCAAGGCTTCTTCAAGGCTGTTGGAAAACCAAGCCAAATACCTACCTCACACTAAAACATGGAATTTGGGTATCTGTTATAGTGTTCATTTTTTTGCTGGAAGAAAAAGTCCTACACCTAGGTCTCTCACATTATTAAGACTAATTTGCCATAATGTAAGCACAGTAGTAACAGTAGTCAACTATGTGTAGAATGGTTTTTATTTTATAATCATTATTAGCGAATCAAAGCTGACGAAGTGGAATTGATCCGAATTTCAGGAAATATTCGATTTGCATCGAATCTGGATTTCCTCACACTTCATGGTAACGAATCGCATTTTTTCCTAAAAAAGGAACTCTTGGAGCGCGGGATCACACACAATGCCATGCGTGCAGCCAATCAGTGGCCAGCCAGCCCTGTGATGTCACAGCCCTATAAATACCCTCCGCCATCTTGGATTCAGGCATTTTCCAGTGTACTAAGTGCAGGGAGAGACGTCAGCAGGCGCTAGGGTAAGTGGTAGAAAAGACTTGAAAACTGATATTTTGCTCAATAAAAGTTCAGAGAAAGAGCATTAGAAGTGTAGGGAAAGGGAATTTATACAGCGTATTGAAGCAGAACAGGGTTCATTTGGGGTGTTTGCAGCCTGGGTAATAGGAACAATCCTACTACACCTTGCTGCACTCGCTGCCATTATACTGCTGCTCATTAATGGATTGTTATCCATTAATCTCCGCAGTTATCTATTAGAATGCCATGTTAGACCCTCCCTACTGGTCAAACATGGGGGCTTTTTTTTTTTTTATACCCGCTGAGAGGGAGGACAAACTGAACTACTATAGAGACATCCTAAGTAGTCAGTTGGCCGCTGCCTATCTGCGCCATCGTCCATCCTCTCGCAGGTGTGAATGGGTGGGGGGCCCTGGGCGCTCACCTTGCACTGCCATGGCTGCTGTGGGGGGCAGGAGCAGTATCAGCTCCATCAGCAGCATCCTGAGCCTAGAGTCACTGATGAGCAGCTTTCTTCACCCGCATAGTGAAGAAACTGCTCATCAGCAGCTAGACACAGAGCAGAACCAGCAGGTGGTGGCATACTTAGAATGCACCCTGCCACCTGTCATCGAAGATCCGCTAGACTACTGGGCAGCGAAACTGGATTTGTGGACGCAACTGGCCGAGTTTGCCCTGAAAAAGCTGTCCTGCCCGGCCAGTAGCGTGGCATCAGAGCAGGGGTTTAGTGCGGAGGGGGCCATAGTTACCCCAAAGAGAACTCGCCTGTCCACCCAAAATGTGGAGACTGACCTTTGTCAAGATGAATCAGGTATGGATCAGCAAGGATTTCCACCCACCAATGCCTGATGCATCAGATTATATCATCCATGCTGCTTCACCCAAACCTTGACAAAAGAGACCAGTTTCTTCTGGCTACCTGCCTCAGCTACTATTCTGAATCTGCCACCCGCCTAATGCCACACATATGATGCAAAGTGCTCCTTCTTACAACCACCATCATCAGCGGGTACTGTTTCTGCCAAACCTCCCCACTCTGTCACCGGATCACTCTATGGCCTCCTCATGCTGCTGCCACCCCCATATTATGTCACCTTGCCACTCTGTGGCCTCCTCATGCTGCTGCTACCTCAACACTATGTCACTTCTCATGCTGTTCCCACCCTCCCCACTCCATGACGGGGCCACTATTTTGCCTTTTTGGCCTGGTGGACATCATCATTTATTTGACCCTCCTTCTGATCTGTCAGAAGGAAGGAAAAATTAGATGCACAACAGATCCTGTCTGTGTAACAGCTGTAAGACCCGTATGGTCCCATCAGAATTGGCATATGATTTGCTATCCAAAAGCAGGAGTGGGTACAAAACACAGAAGACATGCAAATATTCCATTCACGTGTCATCTCTGTTTTGGATCCACTCCTGTTTTTTTTTGGGCATCAGCAATACTGAAGGATTACCGACCAAATCCTGACCAAGTGAAGACAGATGCTCAACAGACAGGATCCGTTTTTGTTGGGGGGTTATTGTTCTGACAGATCAGAGGAAGGACAAAATAATCAGTGACGGCAACACAAACTTACTGCTGACACCCTCTCTCCACTTTGTCAGGGGGGCTCTACTTGTATAAGCGTTTAATAGAACAGGTTCTGTAGAAATCTATGTGGAATCAGCAGACGAAGGTGTAAAAGGAGTGCGCAATTTCACGCTACAGTAGAATCTTGGGCCTCTGCACGGTTCTTTATTCTTGGCACTAATATTGACCTGTAAGGCTGAGTTCACACTTGAGTGAGATGGTCACTTTGGCCCCGTAACTGGCCAAATAAGTGAAGTGTGCAGTGGTTCTAAGAGTGACGCCTGTCATGTGCGTGTCATACTGACTCACAGTATTGTTTCACTATCACAGAAGACTGCCTTGCAGTAACACACATAGGGACAGTGTTCCACACCACTATACAGTCTCTCTGCATCCAGGAAATAGCTGTTTTTAACGCGATTTGCCGCAAACTAATTCGGATCAAAACTAATTGTTTTGGAAAATTTGGCGAATCGGCCAAATTGAATTTTTGAAAAATTCACTCATCTCTGTTGTATGAGAATTCATCTAAACATTCAGATTTACTATCAAACTTGATCTACAGTAGCCAATCTGAGCACAGAGAGCTGCAGTGTAAAGGATGAAGGAGGAATACAGCAGTGGCTTAAAGCTGTGATGAAACACAATGTAGGTTTCTGAGAACCTCAGACTTTTGATTTTAGAGTACCATGCAGCTTCATAATTGTGCCCTAAATGAGGAGAGCTGGAAAGTAAATATTCTACAATCACCATCCATGGGGTCATAGTGTTTGGATAGGTAAAATGGATTTTTTTTTTCTGCCCAGAGGCAAATCTTATAGAGGTTATGCAGGCTTAGAAAACATGGCTGCTTTGGCAATGTCACCAATGGATAGGATGCAATTGTCTGAAATAAAGCGGCTATGTTCTCAAATCCTGGATAACCCATTTGACCAAGCAAAATAGACAAATAACCACCACACTCCCACACCCTCAAACTTGCCTTATAATTATTAGACAGTTTATGTGCTTCCACCTCATTCTCCGCAGTTATGGTGGTTTTAATATGACAAATATCGCAAGGTTGAATCTCTCCTGAGTGATGTGGACAACAGGATGGAGTTGAGGCTCCTATAAGTTATCAATGATAGTTATGACAAGTAACCATATTTTTTTCAAAGAATATTCAATATTTATTTTAACAACACTCTGAACAAGCAAATACACACACACACACAAAAAAAAAAAAAAAAAAAAACACTTGTGCAAGGGGGTGATGAATTTATTTATTTTTTTTTAAGTAACAAAATGTTAGGATCTTTCAGTCAAATCCTAATTGTTATGCAATGAAAATCTCTGAAGCGCAATACACTTTCTATTTTCTAACTGACTAACTTGACTATTTATCAAGAACTTTGCTTCAGACTGTGGTGTCACAATTGGGCCAGTTTTGGGTGGAGTCGGGAAAAAAAAAATGTCTGTTATAATGATGTATACAGGGAAAGAAGATGAGAGGCAGTTACAAGCTGAGGTAGGTTGTACTAACTGTACGAATCAAACAGAAAAGCTGATACAGTACTGCATCGGCATAAAACGTCCAAGAATAATATATAACCAGCAAACACATATTATATTAAAACATAACTTTTAATAATTAAATAATAAAACTTATTATACCACTTCTCAAAAAGATATTCAAAAGTGGCAAAATGAATACCACCAATCACATTACATATAGACCTCTAGTTTATCAGATCTCATGTAACGAAATTCTATTTCTCAATATCATATACCTCATACCAAGCATCTTCACATTAGTAGAGAATAGTAAATTTTAACATTAGCAGAGAATAATGAATTTTTAAAAACGAATAAATCAGTTTGATCTCACCACTCCGCTGGTTCATGTAGTTCGCCTGTATCTCTGGAGGTCAGTCAAAATGCATGCTGGGTCCCATGTAAACCCTAGCTTGCCCTTAATTCTTACCTCTAACCCCCATAACTCCCGCCCTAAGAAGGGCAGTACCATGCAGCTATCCCTAAAAAAGTTTGTCCCTAAATGTCCCTACGTACAGTCATATGAAAAAGTTTGGGCACCCCTATTAATCTTAATCATTTTTAGTTCTAAATATTTGGGTGTTTCCAACAGCCATTTCAATTTGATATATCTAATAACTGATGGACACAGTAATATTTCAGGATTGAAATGAGGTTTATTGTACTAACAGAAAATGTGCAATATGCATTAAACCAAAATTTGACCGATGCAAAAGTATGGGCACCTCAACAGAAAAGTGACAATATTTAGTAGATCCTCCTTTTGCAAAAATAACAGCCTCTAGTCGCTTCCTGTAGCTTTTAATCAGTTCCTGGATGAAGGTATTTTTGACCATTCATCTTTACAAAACAATTCCAGTTCAGTTAAGTTTGATGGTCGCCGAGCATGGACAGCCCGCTTCAAATTATCCCACAGATGTTCAATGATATTCAGGTCTGGGGACTGGGATGGCCATTCCAGAACATTGTAATTGTTCCTCTGCATGAATGCCTGAGTAGATTTGGAGCTGTGTTTTGGATCATTGTCTTGCTGAAATATCCATCCCCTGCGTAACTTCAAATTCGTCACTGATTCTTGCACATTATTCTCAAGAATCTGCTGATACTGAGTTGAATCCATGCGACCCTCAACTTTAACAAGATTCCCGGTGCCGGCATTGGCCACACAGCCCCAAAGCATGATGGAACCTCCACCAAATTTTACAGTGGGTAGCAAGTGTTTTTCTTGGAATGCTGTGTTTTTTTGGACGCCATGCATAACGCCTTTTTGTATGACCAAACAACTCAATCTTTGTTTCATCAGTCCACAGGACCTTCTTCCAAAATGAAGCTGGCTTTTCCAAATGTGCTTTTGCATACCTCAGGCGACTCTGTTTGTGGTGTGCTTTCAGAAACGGCTTCTTTCGCATCACTCTCCCATACAGCTTCTCCTTGTGCAAAGTGTGCTGTATTGTTGACCGATGCACAGTGACACCATCTGCAGCAAGATGATGCTGCAGCTCTTTGGAGGTGGTCTGTGGATTGTCCTTGACTGTTCTCACCATTCTTCTTCTCTGCCTTTCTGATATTTTTCTTGGCCTGCCACTTCTGGGCTTAACAAGAACTGTCCCTGTGGTCTTCCATTTTCTTACTATGTTCCTCACAGTGGAAAATGACAGGTTAAATCTCTGAGACAACTTTTTGTATCCTTCCCCTGAACAACTATGTTGAACAATCTTTGTTTTCAGATCATTTGAGAGTTGTTTTGAGGAGCCCATGATGCCACTCTTCAGAGGAGATTCAAATAGGAGAACAACTTGCAATTGGCCACCTTAAATACCTTTTCTCATGATTGGATACACCTGGCTATGAAGTTCAAGGCTCAGTGAGGTTACAAAACCAATTTTGTGCTTCAGTAAGTCAGTAAAAAGTAGTTAGGAGTATTCAAATCAATAAAATGATAAGGGTATCCAAATTTTTGCACCGGTCAAATTTTGGTTTAATGCATATTGCACATTTTCTTTTAGTACAATAAACCTCATTTCAATCCTGAAATATTACTGTGTCCATCAGTTATTAGATATATCAAATTGAAATGGCTGTTGCAAACACCCAAATATTTAGAACTAAAAATGATTAAGATTTATAGGGGTGCCCAAACTTTTTCATATGACTGTATGTTTCACGGTGGTGAAAATCTCTGAAGCGCAATACACTTTCTATTTTCTATCTGACTAACTTGACTATTTATCAAGAACTTTGCTTCAGACTGTGGTGTCAGAACTGGGCCAGTTTTGGGTGGAGTTGGGAAAAAAAAAAAAAAAGAAGGTCTGTTATAATGATGTATACAGGGAAAGAAGATGAGAGGCAGTTACAAGCTGAGGTAGGTTGTACTAACTGTAGCCATATTCAGCATGTATAGCACACACTAAATACAGATTCTCTTTAAACAACGCTCAGAACTATGCAGGGCTAGCGTTGGGGAGGGGGGAATGGGCATATGCCCAGGGCCCCCGACTCCAAAGGGGCCCCAGGATCTGCAGCACCAGAGTCTCACTTACAAGCAGTGACGTAATGATCAGAGTACGGGAAGGGTACGGGGTCCGCGGCCAGCTGGAAATGGCCAGGGCCCTGGACCTCCATGATAGCAGTCGGGGAAAGCCAGGTGAGTAATTCTTCATTAAACAGTTTTTCAGCAGGCAGTGGACTATAAGGCTAAAGCCCCACGTCGCAGAAACGCAGCTTTTCTTGTTGCATATTTTGCTGCATTTTTTTGAGCCAAAGCGAGGAGTGAATTAAACAGAAGGGAAACATCTAAGAGCTTCCTTTATATTTTCCATTCCTTTTCAATCCACTCCTTGAATTTGACTCAAAAAACCGCAGCAAAACCTGCAACAAAATACGCTGCGTTTCCCAAACATGGGACTTTAGCCTTATAGTCAACTGCCTGCTGAAAAACTGTTTAATGAAGAATTACACTCGCCTGGGTTGAATTCTTGTTAATGAGAACTATGTAGTCTAAACTTTAGCTTTGCACCCTAGGCGGAGGCCCCACAGAAAAAACTGCTTTTTTTGTTGCAGATTTCACTGCGGTTTTCCATTTCCAACTACTTTTCAAGCCACGCTTGACTTTGGCTCAAAAAAAAAAACAAAAAAACAAAAAAAAACAAAAAAAAACACACACCACACACACACACACCCCCTCAGTAAAATCTCCAACAAAAAACGCTGAGTTTCCACAACGTGGGGCCTCAGCCTTACCCTGCATTCACTTGACCGAGTTACAGCCATGAAACTGCATGTGTTGGCCGGACTGATAGGCCTGAACATTATGCCGGGAGACGGACTCCTAGCAGTATAATTATCTATTGCTGAGTCCCTCTCCCAGAATACTGTTCAGGCTGGGAGAGGGACTCAGTTTCACGGCTGAAACTAGGTAGCGTGAGTACAGGGTAAGGCTAACATTTGCGTCTACTTATTTTTGCAACATGGTCTTGAATTAATTTGTTAGGAAAATTACTTTTGTGAGAGTAAATTAACAAATCTGTTTTGGAATCAAAGACATCTGTGGGAGTATTTTGTAGTATGGTATCCCATAGAAAAAGTGTTTATTCTGAAAGGAAGCTAAAGTTAATCTGACACGTAGTCATTTATGCTGAGAACTTTATACATACTCAACACTAATTTTATAAAAAATATAACTATAAATACACACACACACACTCTAATATATGTATGTTGATTATATACAGTATATACACACATACACACACCTCTTAACAGCCTTGGAGTAAGTAGACTATGTTGATGAGATCCAGAATGGGTTTCTACCAAATCAGCATGCATATTTATGGCACAATGTCTGTCACAGAGAGATCCTCTTCGATGACGTGGATCAGCACGGTGTTCAAATTCACGTGGAAAATCTGCAACAAAGAAAGAACATTTCCAAGCCAAATGCGATGTCAAGGATTCTAATTCACTTAAACAGTACACAAATAAACCTCACGCTATGTATCTACTAGTTCTGCTTAAAAGGAGATAAGAGTAATCATCATTTGTTCTTACCACAGACAATAGGTGAATTGACTAGCCTATCTATACCAGATGGGTGTGAGAGTAGCTCATCTTTGATGCATGGACCTTTCTTGCACCACATCGTTCTGTCTGCACCCCACTTGCCATTTTTGACAAAAGAGGGCAGAACCGGGTGGTGACACTATGGCCAGACAAATTTAGAAAAGCGGTGAGGAGCTACACCAGAAATCTATGCCAGTTCTTGACTGGTGCAGATTTCAAATTGTGGATTACAGTTAATTCAATTGAAAGGGACTGAGATGCAACAGTACCATGTGACCAGTGAACATTATGTCATCAGCACAGGGAAAAGACCACTTCCTCTTTAAACAGCTAATTGGTGGAGTGTTGGACCCCACCCATCAGATAATGTTGACCCATCCCAAAAATAGATCATGGGGATCGTGTGCTAACAGCAGATACAAGGTGCATGAACAAATACCCTGATACTGCTGGCTGAAAGTCCAAGCCATTTTACAAGCAGTATAAAAGGCAGCACAGTGCGGGTCGACCCTGAAGTCCTATTTTAGCCATAATGACCATCACTACAAAGGCGAGAACTCTGCTGGCAAGTCTGGAGCACCAAGATGGTGCAGAGGAGAGGGAGAGTAATTAGAGCCGAAGGAACAGAGGAGCTGGACAAGTTTGCATGCACCCCACAAACAGATACCTCTACTGCATAGCAACTACGAGGTTTAATATGGAAGCCAGAAGGCAAATCCCAATCACCATATTCAGGTACTACCGTGTTTCTCCGAAAATAAGACAGGGTCTTATATTATTTTTTTCTCTGAAAAAAAGGGCTAGGGCTTATTTTCGGGGTAGATCTTTTTATTTCAACTTTTATCAGAGGAGAAACAGAGAAAAAACAGCAGTTTGGCACTTTTGATTTTATTTTTCCGCTACGGCATTCACCATAGAGGTAAAATATTCTTTATAATTTTTTAGAGCAGGCGTTTTCAGACACAGGGATACCTAATGTGTATGTGTTTCACAGTAATATTTTATTTTTATATGTATTCTAGTGAAAGTGGGAGGGGGCTTGAACTTTTATTGTTTTGGTTTTTTTTTTATAATTTTTTTATTTTTTTTTACACTATTAACCCCTCCTAGGGGGCTTGAATCTACAAATCATCCCATAGACTGCAACATAATGTATTGCAGTCTATGGGAGATCCTCTACATTACTAGTGAGGCTGGTCACAGACCAGCCTTAATAGTAATATTCCTATGAAAGGCCTGGGAGTCTTCATAAGGCTCCTGGCTGTCAAAGGAACAGGTCGGCTCCCGCGATCGGGGATAGTTTCTCTGCTTTGTGGGGGGGGGGGGGGTCGAATTGGAGGGGGTATCATGGACTGGCACACTCAACAATGCCCACGATCAGTGGACTCTGGTCGCGGGCATTAACTGCGGGTCTCCGCTGTACAACGGAGACCAGATATAGTAGTTATAGGGGGTTGGGACCAGCCCTAGAGACTGCGGGGGGGGGGGTCACACTTTGATCGCGGGCATTAACGCCGGCGGTTGTGCTACTTTGGTGGGAAGGAGGGGGTCACGCTCAATGCCCGCGATCAGAGTAGACACTGATCACAGGCATTAACTCCAGGTCTCCGTGTACGGTAGCCGGCATCTGCTATAATCGCACGGCAGATGTCGGGAAGGGGTTAAATTAGCTAGGGCTTGTTTTTGGAGTAGGGCTTATATTTCAAGCCTACTCCAAAAAACCTGGAAAATCTAGCTAGGGGTTATTTTCGGGGTGGGTCTTATTTTTGGAGAAACACGGTAGGTACTGGCAGAAGGCATTGAGAGTAAGGAGGATCACCAGCAGAGACTTCAAAAGAGGTGGAAAAGTGAGGGGGGGGGGGGGGTGGAGCTCAATTCTTAGATATTAAAAGGGGGCTCTGGACCTTGGATGTCCAGTATTCTATGATATACCTGACGAGACTGAAGTAAAGTACTAATTTTCAAACTATTTAGACTAGAGAAAAAAAAAAACAAAAATCGGCTTTTATGGCCCTGACTCTCTTAGGGTGAATTCACACAGCAAAGTAACAGAGTATCAAAATTGACCTAAAAATTCAGCATGGTGTCCTTGTGGCATCTCTATTGGTGCTTACTGGCTTATTCTACTCTCCATCCTCTTTGCAGGGAGAGGTTTAAATAAAAAATACCTTTAATACTTTTAATTTACCTCTCCATTCCTACATCTGTTGCCTGCTAATCGCTGCTGCTGCTGCTGCTCTGATGTCTCCATTCACAGCTGCAGCCAAATGCAGGCCTAAAAGGTGATATGCTATTTGTATAGAGGTCACCTCTGAGGCCTGTGATTGGTTGAAAGTGATCTAACACAAACAGCGAATGAGAGAAAAATATTGGAAGAGCAGCATCTGCGATTACTAGGCAGCAGATGAGGGAACAGAGGAGCAGAAAAAAGTATTAAGGTAAACACATTAGTGCATTCAAGCAGCAGTGAGGGAATTAAATAAAGGAATTTATCAATATCAATTTATCAATGGGGTCGGAAAACCCTTTTAAGTACGACATTTCCTGCGCCAGTCTTAAAGTCTCTGACAAATTAAAAGCACACTTGAATTATTAAGAGGCTCTGGCCTCTTAATAATTCAGGCTCACTCCTGTGCACCAGAATTAAAATTTGCACCAGTCATTTTTCTGGCATTGCGCTGAAGTGTTCCAGCCCCCGCCTACCTTGCTTTCTGCCCTCTTTGGCAAAAATTTTTGTGCAAGGTGCAGAATGAATGATGTGGTGCATATTTGCTGCAAGTAAAAATTATGCGCCAAAGATGCATCACAATTACATTCATCAATGCCAGGAAACAGATGTAGATGGTTAACAAATCCCCTCTAATATGTTTAAAGTCAGAGGCATTTTTAGTTTGACTCCCCACCTTCCAAACCCCAACTTTTTTATTGTCCCATTCACAGAGCCATGTGAGAGCTTAACCCTTTCACTGCCAGGGGTCGCCGGAAATTTTGCACCTTCGGTAGCCGAGGCAATTTTCACAGTTTTGAGATTGACAAATAAAATCTAAATTGAAACATTAAAAAAAAAAATCATGCTAACCCCTCTATACCTCTGTTTTCTTACAGTAGACACCTGCAGCATTGTCAGAATGCCATTTGGTACTGTATGCGAACAGGCACCTTCATGCAATTTTGATTTAAAGTGAATGTTTTATTAAAAAAAAAAAAAATAAATTTATATATAAATTATATAATTAGTTGCTAAGAGTGGAAACAAAACAAAAAGTTACATGCACCAAACCTCCTAAAAATAAGAATTCAACATGTGCAGAGTTCATTCATATCACTATGGCCTACACCTGCATGCACATGTCTTCAGAAAAATCACTAGAAATTGAAGGAACAAAAATCCGCTTTGAAGCTGGAAATGTTAAAAAGAAAGGTAAAATATCATCCTATAAAATGTAGGGATTACACAATGGAAAACAAGTGAACCCCTAAAACCTATTTTTGAAAGTAGACAACCTGAAGATTAAGATTATATGTGTTTCAATGGGTTATCAATAGCCACATTCACCTTCATGTAACTTTGTGAAAAACACAAAATTTTTTGAAACAAAAATGCACTTAAAACATACACAGTGGGGAAAAAAAAAGTATTTAGTCAGCCACCAATTGTGCAAGTTCTACCACTTAAAAAGATGAGAGGCCTGTAATTGACATCATAGGTAGACCTCAACTATGAGACACAAAATGAGAAAACAAATCCAGAAAATCACAGTCTGATTTTTAAAGAATTTATTTGCAAATTATGGTGGAAAATTAAGTATTTGGTCAATAACAAAAGTTCATCTCAATACTTTGTTATATATCCTTTGTTGGCAATGACAGAGGTCAAACGTTTTCTGTAAGTCTTCACAAGGTTGGCACACACTGTTGCTGGTATGTTGGCCCATTCCTCCATGCAGATCTCCTTTAGAGCAGTGATATTTTGGGGCTGTCGCTGGGCAACACGGATTTTCAACTCCCTCCAAAGGTTTTCTATGGGGTTGAGATCTGGAGATTGGCTAGGCCACTCCAGGACCTTGAAATGCTTCTTACGAAGCCACTCCTTCGTTGCCCTGGTGGTGTGCTGGGATCACTGTCATGCTGAAAGACCCAGCCATGTTTCATCTTCAATGCCTTTGCACTCAAAATCTCACGATACATGGCCCCATTCATTCTTTCATGTACACAGATCAGTCGTCCTGGTCCCTTTGCAGAGAAACAGCCCCAAACCATGATGTTGCCACCCCCATGCTTCACAGTAGGTATGGTGTTCTTTGGATGCAACTCAGTATTCACTCTCCTCCAAACACGACGAGTTGTGTTTCTACCAAAAAGTTCTAGTTTGGTTTCATCTGACCATATGACATTCTCTCAATACTCTTCTGGAACATCCAAATGCTCTCTAGCAAACTTCAGATGGGCCCGGATATGTACTGGCTTAAGCAGGGGGCAGTGGTGAACCTAGCCTCTTTGCTGCCTGAGGCGGACTATAGAAAGACGTCCCCCCCCCCCAAAAAAAAAATAAATAAATAAATTTGAGTTTCCATGCTACTAGTTTAACACACTGTTATCGTCGCACAATATACACAAAGTTATAAAACAGTTTAAGAATTCTTCTTCCTGTATTGCTTCAGTATCAGATCAACAACACGGCATTAACAATGAAAGTAACTTCACACATCTTCTGCTTGGTGGATGGACGAGCCCACGTGGCCCCCATTCTCTATAATAGGAGCCCCGCAGATAGCTGAGTACTGGACTTCGGGTATCTTTGCAGTCAGGCTGAATTCCCACCCAGTGGGGGAAAAAACCCAATTCTCAGGCTCAGTGGGGGTCTCAGCAGACAGACCCCCATCTATCAGGTATTTATCGTCTATCATTTAGGTGTATACAGTGCAGTAAAATTTTGTGACTTACAGGTGACGTCTCTGTCTAATCCTTCACATTTCCCTTCTCTTCCCTTTGGACCGCCATGACCACTTCTTCCAGCTGTGACTTGTCTCTGTAAAGTTTGCAACACAGACATCTTTGACTCCTCACTTTTTCCAGGCATCCAACCCACATTGTCCTCACCTACACAAAGCTCCCATTTTGCTGCTATCCCCAAGTGCATCTTTATATTAATAGTAGTATAATGTTGTACCGTGTTAGCCATTGAAAGTAGTGGAAGAGTGAAGAAATCAGGCGATACCTTTTAGAGGCTAACTGAGTATATTTATAAGTAAGCTTTCACGAGTACTCGCTCCCTTCATCAGACATGGTGTGATACAAGAACTGAAAATTAACAGATTTTTATACACATGGTTTTCAAAGCATTTTAGAGTCCTTAAAAAAATTGCAATCTAAGTAGAGAAGTTATTTACAACAGGTCAAAAAAAACAGTCTGGAAACTTGTGGTGCGTGACGGAGGGATCAGTAATTCTTGCTGTTATCTGTTTGCTATCAGGAGGTGATTTGTGACCCTCACAGGTCACACATTGTGTGATTTGAAGCTGGCATGAATATTGAGTTCAGTTCATGGTTCAAACATAGTGTGACATGAAGCTGGCATGAATATTAAGTCCAAACTGCAGAGTTTGAAATTTTTGCATAAATTTATACTCCATTTCTTTTCTTTTCTCCTGTGTCTTAAAATGCCCCATTAAAACCACAACCCGCAAATCTTCAATAGAGTGGTTTTCTCCGGAGAAATGTGCGGCCACTGGGAGATCGGTTCTGCTGTTATTAATATTGGATCTGTGTGAGTTCATTCGTTGACTGAGTCTCTGCCCTGTTTCCCCCACATAGAGGCCTGTGGTGGGACATTGCACACACATTATGAGGTACACCACATTGGAAGACCTGCAGGAAAATGTCCCCCTAATTCTGTGCACCTGTTGTGACTTTGGGATAGGTACACTGTCAGCGGTGTGGATGTGCTTGCAGGTCATGCACCTTTTATGTAGGCAAGGTGAGGTGCCATTTTCAGTTGGGGCCTTCAGGGCACTCCGGACGATAATGCGCCTCAGGTTTGGTGGTTGTCGAAAGGAGAGGAGAGGGGGGACTGGAAATATGTCCTTGAGTCTGTTGTCCCTATGTAGTACAGGTTGGAGCTCCTTGGCAATCCTTCGTAGGATCTCCAGCTGTGGGTTGTAGGTGACAACTAGGGGCACTCGGGCTTCTTTCTGGGTCTCTCTATATGTGAGCAGACTGTCTCTGGTAATGGCTGCCGCTTTGTTTAATTGGTTGTCCGTCACTTTTGGTTTGTATCCCAATCTGAGAAATTTCAACCTCAGATCCAGGAGGTGCTTGTCCAGGTCTGTTTTGTCGGAGCAAATACGATTGTATCGTATAGCCTGGCTGTAGATTATAGATTGTCTTGTGTGCTTGGGGTGGAAGCTGTCGTTTCTCAGGTAGGCCGTTCTGTCTGTGGGTTTGTGGTATATTGATGTGAGTAGCCGGTGGTCTTTAATGTATATTGTGGTATCCAGAAAGTGAATTTCACTCCCTGAATAGCTAAGTTTAAGGTTGATGGTCGGGTGAAAGTCATTGAAGTCATTATGGAATTGAAGTAGGGCCTCCTCACCTGCAGTCCAGATGACAAGGATATCATCGATATAACGAAGGTAAATCATAGGTTTGGTGGTGCATGTTGATAAATATGTTCCTTCCATTTCTGCCATAAAGAGATTTGCATATTGGGGTGCACATCTGGTCCCCATTGAAGTTCCCATTCGCTGTAGATATAGATCCTCTCCAAAGGTAAAATGGTTGTGGCTAAGGATGAATTGTATGAGCTGCGTTACTGGTTCTGTTGGGAGGTTTTGTTTTGCCAGGTGTACCCGACATGCTGCAACTCCATCCTTGTGGGGAATGTTGGTATACAGGGATTCCACATCCATGGTGGCCAAAATGGTACCCTCAGGTAGAGGGCCCAAGGCATTCAGTTTGTTAAGAAGGTCAGTGGTGTCCTGGATATAGCTTGGAGTATCCCTGACAAGGGGTTTTAGGAGATTTTCCACCCAACCTGAGATGTTTTCTGTCAGTGTCCCAATGCCAGAAATGATAGGCCTCCCAGGGTTGCCATCTTTGTGTATCTTTGGGAGCATATAGAAGCAGCCCGGCCTGGGATCTTGGGGGATAAGTCCTTTTACCTGATTCTGGATCTGGACTGGAAACTCCTTGATCATACTCTTTAGACCTGTTGTAAATAACTTCTCTACTTAGATTGCAATTTTTTTAAGGACTCTAAAATGCTTTGAAAACCATGTGTATAAAAATCTGTTAATTTTCAGTTCTTGTATCACACCATGTCTGATGAAGGGAGCGAGTACTCCTGAAAGCTTACTTATAAATATACTCAGCCTCTAAAAGGTATCGCCTGATTTCTTCACTCTTCCACTACTTTATATTAATAACATCCGTGTGTACCCTGTATAAATAGTGCCCCTTATTAATAATACCCCAGGTGTTAACTAATTAAAAGGTTTTCCAGGTCATTAATAAACTAATCAGTGGGGCTCAAAAACCCAGGACCCCCACTGATCAGCTGTTTGAATGGTACCTGTGTAAGCGCCATGACCGCGTCTCTGTTTACATAGTGTCATTCAACTCATAGCGGCCATGTAATGTAACTACAGCCTCGTCCTGTACATATCTACAGTATGTGACAAGGCTAGAATTACATCACACGGCCACTATAAACAGACAGCGTATAATATAAACAGGTGCCATAGCCCCTGTTTATAGCGCCCCATTTACACACACTATAATGTTCCACAGCAGCCCCTGCACACAGTATTACACAGTATTATGGCCCGCAGCGGCCCCTGCACACGGTATTATGCTCCATAGTGGCCCCTGCACATGGTATTATGCCCCGCAGTGGCCACTGCACACGGCATTATGTTCCACAGCAACTCCTGCAAACAGTTTTATGCTCCCTAGTGGCCCCTGCACACGGTATTATGCCCCATATTGGCCCCTGCACACGGTATTATGCTCCACAGTGGCCTCAGAACACGGTATTATGCTCCACAGTGGCACCTGCACTGGTATTATGCTCCATAGTGGCCCCTGCACAGGGTATTATGCCCCATAGTGGACCACCCATGAACTATTATTATACTCTGGGGTCTTTTCAGACCCCAGAGTATAATGATTGGAGACCCAGGGGAGAATACAAACATAAAAACCAGTGTTACTTACCTATCCTGGACACCGGTGCTCTCCTTGCAGCTTTCGGCCCTGTTTAATTGCGCAAAGACGTCACATGATCAGGCCTGCGACGCGACCTGATGACATCACCAGAGGCCTCAAGCCTGCTCGGAGTTACATCAGATCGCAGGAGGTGAGTAACAATGGTTTTTATGTTCCCTCACCTCCCCTGGGTCTCCGATTATTATACTCCGGGGTCTGAAAAGACCCTGGAGTATAATAATAGTAGTATTGGCAGCCCGCAGCCTAACTTACCCAGGCCACGAGCAGACGCGGGGTAGGTAAATAAATAGGCAGTGACCTGCCGGAGATACTCCAGCAGGTTACGGCCTATTTATATATAAAAAAAAAAGTTATACTCACCTGCGATGCCTTGATGCAGCTGCCATCTACTCTTCTTGTCCGTGATGTCTGTGTCTCAGCGTAGGCGGCGTGATGACGTCATTGTATCGAGATGCGACGTCTTGTAAACCAGCCCAGGACAGGCCCCGATCAGCTTTTTTTTTTTTTTTTTTTTTTTTAAAAAGCGGCCTGTCCTGGGCTGGTTTACATTAAATAGTAAAAATGCCAGAGGCGGCCGCCTCACTTCGCGTCATTAGCGGTGCGCCCCTGGCAGGGGGACACGTCTGGCACTGCAGGATCTGAGTCCCTGGCGGCATAGTGTGTTACTGACGGTAACCTTTGTTAATTTAGTCCCAGCTTTCTGCAGGTCATTCACTAGGTCCCCCTGTGTGGTTCTGGGATTTTTGCTCACCGTTCTTGTGATCATTTTGACCCCACGGGGTGAGATCTTGCGTGGAGCCCCTGATCGAGGGAGATTATCAGTGGTCTTGTAGGTCTTCCATTTTCTAATTATTGCGCCCACAGTTGATTTCTTCACAACAAGCTGCTTGCCTATTGCAGATTCAGTCTTCCCAACCTGGTGCAGTTCTATATTTTTGTTTCTGGTGTCCTTCCACAGTTCTTTGGTCTTCACCATAGTGGAGTTTGGAGTGTGACTGTTTGAGGTTGTAGACAGGTGTCTTTTATACTGATAACAATTTCAAACAGGAGCCATTACTACAGGTAATGAGTGGAGGACAGAGGAGCCTCTTAAAGAAGAAGTTACAGGTCTGTGAGAGCCAGAAATCTTGCTTGTTTGTAGGTGACCAAATACTTATTTTCCACCATAATTTGCAAATAAATTCTTAAAAAATCAGACAATGTGATTTTCTAAATATGTTTTCTCATTTTGTCTCTTATAGTTGAGGTCTATTTATGATGTCAATTACAGGCCTCATCTTTTTAAGTGGGAGAACTTGCACAATTGGTGGCAGAGTAAATACTTTTTTTCCCCCACTGTATTTGCACCTAAAAATTATATTCAATTGTACATTCACATACAAAATAAAAGATCAAGAGGGGCGTGGCTAGCTGTTCATGGAGCAAGAGGTGTCTCTCTCTCCATCCCGTCGGTGCTTACCTTGGACCCACAGCTGTTTTCCTCCAGGGACATGGGCAAGAGACTCCCTAAGAAAGTGCTCCCAGGCAATCCTGCACACGTTGAAAGGTCGAATCGGGCCACTATGGATAGCTACCTGGCCCTGCGGTCGTCATCTCCGGGCCGTGCAGTCACGAGGCAGCGGCCATCTTCAATCCCGCCGGCAGCTTCCTGTACACAGCGCTCACAGACCTCGCAGCGCGGCTCCACTTCTCCGGCGCTTTCTGCCTGCCTGCACACCGCTTCCCCAGCGCTCTCAATCGGCTCCAGGGTGGCCTAAGATCTCCCCAGTGCAGCTTCTCCTGCAGCCTCCTCCATCTGCAATGCCCTCTCTGCCACCTTCAGCCTCTCCAGCGCTTCCAATGTTGCAGCATCAGTGAGACTCCAGCGCTCCCAGCTCTCCAGGTGGCTCTGAGGTTAGTCCTCCTGCCTTGTCCTCTTCTCATGCTGTGCCTGTGCCCCCTTCAGTGGCCAATGAGCAGCCCCCTGGGACTCCTCTTCTGCTGCCCTCTGCAGTTGTGCCCCCTCTTTCTGACCCAGAGAATGATGACCTATCTGGGGACTCTGACATGGAGGTTCCACTAGCACAGTCTCCTAAGATCCATGCTGACTGTGCCTCCCCTCCCTCTTCACCACCAGCTCTGTGCTCTCCAGTTGGAGCCTCTGGTTTTTCCCAGGCTCCTCCACTATGGTCAGACTTTCTCTCTCAGTTAACTACTAAACAAGATTTTAAGTCCCTGGTTGCGGACCTCACTGCATCTGTTAGAGCGGAAATTGATACCCTACGCAACGATCTACACTCTATTGCTAACCGCGTAGATACGCTAGAAGACGACCATGATACCACCAGGGCATAGGTTTAGTCCCTGCATGATACTACTGCTGACCAGGCTTCGGCAATCTGGGACATGCAACACCACCTGGAAGACCTTGATAACAGGGGTCGGCGTAATAATATTCGTATTAAGGAGCTCCCAGAGGCCACTCAGGCTGAAGACCTGCATATTACATTGGAGGCCATCTTCAATTCCATTCTCCAGGAACCCCCTTCTCATAAGATTAAAGCTTAATAGGGTCCACCGCGCCCTCTGTCCCAAGGGTTCCTCGTCTACACCGCGTGATGTCGTCGTCTTTTGTGTTTACGACTTCACACTCAAGGAGGCTATTATGAGCAAGGTACGGAGGCTTAAAGACGTTCATGGGGCACAATTGCAACTCTACCAGGATCTCTCCCTCCTCACCCTTCAGAAACGTCGCCATCTTCGACCCCTTCTTCAGATTCTACGCGATCATCAGATCCCTTACCGTTGGGGCTTTCCGTTAGCTCTCAACGCCCGCAGGGAGGGCAGCTCAGCTACGCTCCGAACCTACTCTGATCTACCCTTCTTCTGTGATCTACTGGATATCACCCTTCCGGAATTGACGGACTGGGAATTACTCTCTCCACCTCCGCCTCCAGTGTGGCACCGACAAGGGCCCAAACGACAACGGGTACCTCCTGTGTGAACTACTTCCTAGAGACCCCGCATAGAAGACATCCCTTGAAGAGGGTTCCTTCCTGATGTATTGCCCTTCTCCCTGGCTTTGCTTAGTATTATGGTTGACTTACTTTTTTGATTTGTTTTTTTTTCCTAGGTCCATCGGTCTTATCTGTAATACTTGCTGTTTGACTCTTATGGTAGGGGATGGAGTGGGGTCCAGGTGTCTCCCTTTTTGACTCCCCTTATTAGGTGGATTCGGAGCTTACTGCCCTCCACTTCAGCCCTCTAGAGGGGGCTGTTGTATTGATTGGTTCCTGCCCTTACTCTGCCAATCGCTACACTTTTCTGGCCCACTGGCGAGTGATTTAGCCTCGCCCATGATACATTGTGTAACTGTTACTTATGTTCTACCTTTTTGTTTTTGTGTTATGTTTTTATTCATGCTGTCTTTTGTCTCCTTTTCTTCCCCCCTTCCCTCTACCCCCCACCTGGTCCAGAGACTCTGCTCGTGCCTGTGGTCTGGGACTAAGCTCCTCGTTGAGGATCTTGCCAGCGTCCTGTGAGGCAGGTGAGCTTGCTTACAAGCTGTTACTGTCCTTTGCTATTGGATACCTATGGTTAGGTGTGTGACAATTAATGTTAAGGGCTTGGGCTCCTGTTTTAAGCGACGCCATGTCCTCAGGGAACTCCGCTCCCTCTGTGCCGATGTTGCATTCCTGTAGGAGAAACTTTGACCATACGGGAACATTTAACTTTGCCAAACACTACTTTCCTACCGCTTTCTCTGCGTTCCGAGACCACCGGAGAGTGGGGGTAGCTGTCCTCCTCTCCAGTTTGTGCCCGATTTCAATCATTGCCTCGCACATAGATCCGAGGGGGCGTTATGTTATCCTGGGACGCCTTCATGGCGCTCCAATAGTATTATACAAGGTTTACGCCCCTAATTCTCCCTTTTCTAAGTCGGGTCCTCTCCCGTCGGCGACTTGGTTAATAGGCGGAGACTAACATGGTCTTTTCCAAAACTGGCGGAACGTTTGGCAATCCTTCAGGGTCCGATTCTCCGCAAACAGGCCCATTTTGCGTTGGAATTCTGTCGGTTAATCCTCTCCCATGCCCTTTATGACCTATCGCAAGCTCTTACACCTTCCTTTCTCACCCCCATAACACCCATACCCGTATTGACTACTTCTTTGGGAATGCCCCTTCCCTTTTGTTTGCTAGTCAACACTGATATAGACCCTCTCTCCTGGTCTGATCATGCCCCGGTTGTGGTTACTCTGTCGTCCTCACTGCTTCCTGTGCGTCGCTGTCACTGGGGTCTCAATTAATCATTGCTCAAGTCTCCAACCTGCCTTGTGGCCCTGCGCACGCACTTGACTGAATACTTCTAGGACAACTTAGGATATGCGAACTCTCCCGCAGTTCTTTTGGAAGCCCATAAGGCAGTCATGCGGGGCCACTGCATTGCGTTAGCTTCTAAGCTTAAGAAAGATAGGCAGGATCAGGAGCAGCTTCTCCGGGCTAGTATTTGCGCTCTTGCATCTCTGCTAGCAGCGCATCCATCTATGGGGGTCCTGGGCCGCTTGGTCCTAGACCGGTCGGATCTCCGTGATCTGGAAACTCGTCATGTGCAGCGACTTCTCTTGTATACCCGCCAACGTTATTTTGAACAAGGTAATAAGTCTCACACCTTGGTGGCGAGGACTCAGAGATCATGGAGCGACCTCCGCTCCACATTCTGTCCGGGATTCCTCGGGCGTTCTCCAGCATCACCCAGATGCCGTAGCGCTGGTGTTCCACTCTTATTATTCTAAGCTGTATAACTTGCTCTCCCCACGGGCCTTGTGCCCTCCTTATAGTCACTCTCGGTTAACAGATTACCTGGCTGACTGTCACTTGCCACGCCGCTCATCCGACGCTTTGGCCTCTTTGAACTCTCCTGTTTAAGTAGGAGAACTTGCACAATTGGTGGCTGACTAAATACTTTTTTTCCCCACTGTACACCCATTTTTTAACTTACACAGGACTGCTGTTGACTACAGCTTCTTCTTGCATGTATAAAAAGGGGTTATGAAGGGGATGCAGCAGTCCTGTGTATAGTATACAAGGGTGCAACAATCCTACGTAAATTTTAGAGGGGAACAGAATTCAAAGTGTAAAAAATGAAGGGGAACAGAAGTCCTGTATAAAGTATGGAGGGGGCATGCAGCAATCCTCAGTAAAACAAGGAAAGCTACAGCATAGGAAGCCTAAAATTTTTCTTTACAAAATAGTGCAGCACGCCACTTTTTTTTTTTTTTTTTTTTTGTGTCTTGATTTTTTTTCCTGCAACAGAAGCTTACAAGGCTGCTTGCACATCACAGTACTTTTATAAATTTAGCATATGTGCTTGGAAAACTCTGGACACTTATAGACAATGATCTATAGATTCCTATACATCAAGTGGCTAAAAAAATTGTTATTGCACAAGTGGAGGGGTAATCGGGCAGGGTTGTGTTTTTTTTTCCCCCTTTACCACATGGATATGCATAGAAAAATTTGCTGTTCCATGCAGTTGCATCCTGTTAAATTGTATACGGTGCTTTACATGCTTGGGCACTTATGGAGTATGGATGTCACTCAGTGGCATCTGTTTTTCCAAGTTGACATCTCCGAGCAGCTTTCCTGGAACATTGAACTGATGAAAGTTGCCTAAAAGAGCATCCATTACAGATGCAAACTCAGCCTAAGGCCTCATGCACACGACCGTGTGCATTCTCAGTTTGCTGGACATGTTTTTCACAGCCATCTCACTGACCCTTTCATTACTATGGCACCATACACACGACAGAGTATTGTCACGGGTTACGTGACATGGGTTACGGGCCATGAGCAAAACTCTGGACTAATGATGAGCGAACCCAAACCGCACAGTTCGGGTCCATGTCCAACTTCGTAGGTTCCGGTATCCGAACCTGAACTTTAGCGCTGAAGTTCGGGTTCAGCTCATCCTTAAAGCTGGTTGATTGGTTGACTGCTGAGCAGCCAACCAGCTTTAAGCCTACAGACATGCCTAGTATGGGCCAGGCTGTGATTGGCCAGGCGGGACATGTGACCCCTCTGTATAAGAGGCAAGGTCACAGGTCCCATTGCAATTCCAGCTAGTTAGACTAGGTAGGGAGAGGCTGCAGCTGGAGATCGGGACAGTCAGGGCCTTAGCTAAAATTTAGTAATTGCTCTTTTCAGGGCAGTGACAGTAAACTGTGTGTGCATACCCATACTGTCTCCTAGCACAGTAAAATTAACTGCGTGTGTATTTCCTAGTGCAGACTTTGACTCATGGTGGATGAGTATCTGTCAACACGTCTCCTGGTACTGAGCGATGGGTCCTCCCCATTCAATTTCTGGATTGGCAAATTGGACACGTGGCCAGAGCTTGCCTTCTATGCCTTGTAGATGCTGGCCTGCCCTGCGACAAGTGTCCTATCAGAATGTGTGTTCAGCACCACCGGGGGTGTCATCACCGACAAGAGGCTCCGCCCATCCACAGCCAATGTCGACATACTTACGTTCATTAAGATGAACCAGGCATGGATCCCACTCGACTTGGCTGTTCTAGCACCTGAGTGAGTTGTTAAAGTGTTGACTACCTCCTCCTCTTCCACTTACACCGCCACATCCACCTCGACCTCTACCACCTGTTTCAAAATTATTTTAATTTTTTTTTTCTAAATTTTTTTTTCTTTTTTTACTTCATATTATTTTAAGTACTTTCCCTACCCCATTTTTTGCAGGGCACTTGCCCTATTACCCCCATTTTGCAGCCCTCTACCCCTTACTATCCCCATTTTACAGTCACCAAGTTCGGGTCCCCATTGATTTCAATGAGGTTCGGGTTCGGGTCAAGCTCGGGTTCCCGAAAGTTTGGCCGAACTCGCTCAACACTACTCAGGACAAGTCCTATTCTTGTCCGTTTTGCAGACTGTGTCACTGACCTCAGTGAATGGAGTGGTGGAGAAACAGGCGGGACACGGATGTTATGCATGTGCCATTTAATCATGTGTGCAAGTTGTCTAATGTAAACAATTATAACAATGCTGCAAAATTAGACCACAGTGGCTATGATTAACAGTTTTCTAACCCAGCTTATTTGTGCTGACTCTGCCTTCATCCAGTTTGCATCCACCCACAATGTGGGATGCTTTTAGTTTTTTTTCCTAAGGCCACTTTAAGTTCCCAAATCTGCTATTGTTAGGGAAAATTCTTCAGAGTCCTTCAAGAACTGACCAAAAGCCACTAAGGAAACACCAACTGGAGCAGGCACATGATAAATGTAGGTTACTTTAAGGGAGTATCATTTGCATAAAGAAATAAAACGTAATTGAAAAAAAAAAAAAAAACACGTGAACACAAAAGTAAAAAAGGTAGGAGTAGAATAGCCTTTATAAAGGCTATTCCAACGCAGGTTCAGTGAAAAATGGATTGGAGCAATGATAGACTCCCTTTAAAAAAAAATGTTAAGATGAGGGGGACATGACCAGGAGACTATTACCACAGGCACAGAGGGAAGCTCATGTGCATAGTCTGAAAGATGACAAGGAGAGGAAGGGGGGGGGGGGGGTATTGAAACCACAATAGGACAGATTCTGGGGGGGGGGGGGTTGGATTTCTTATGAGAGACTGTATACTATCCCCCATCATTCTGGGGGGAACTGCAATTGGAGCTTTCAAAACGACAGTTCTGAAAAAGGGAATTTACCCAACTCATTTTACGAGGCCATCATTGAGCTCCTTCAGAAGGAGGGCAAAGACGTACAGTTACCCGAGTAGTATGAACCAGTATTTTTTTTTGATGTTCAATATCAAAATAGATTATCAAGGCCAAGCAATTGTCAAGGGTAGTGACAGTGGTACATGATGACCTATCGGGTTTTATGCTCTTCAAGTTAATGCTAAGCAACTGTTTTTGAACTTCCAGGCATTCCCAGATGCCCCACTGGACAAGCTGTATTATCTTTGGATGTTACCAAGGTATCTGAAATGGGTGCAGCTGCTGCACATATCTCCAATAAAGGCCAGAGTCCTGGCAAATGGTGCATTCTTAGAGTGTTTCTTCCTGGCTAAGGGAACCAGGCAGGTGTATCCTCTGTTGCATCTGTTATTTGCATTGGCGATGGAACCTCCAGTATGCTTAATCAGACTAAATAGAGTAATGGGCTTCAGGAACGGGGATCTGGAAGGCAAGACAGTGCTATATGCAGATGGCTTGTTAAAAATAAATAAATAAATAAATAATAATAATAATGGCTGACAAGGCAACAATCCTGGTAGTAATGAAGGTCTTACAGGGGTTTGGAAGGTTCTCAGGGCTCTCCATAAAGTTTATGAAATCAGCACTGCTTTTACTGAATCCCATAAATTGAAATATCTGCAGATCAGGAGTCACAGCAAGAGTGACTGACTGTATTACACTCAATTTGCTGAATAAAATTAAAGCTATTAGAGGCAAGGCTTAAGCTGTCCATCAGCACTGGATAGAAGAAATTTATATCACGATTATTCTGATGCCCCAAATTTTATATAAAGCTCATAATTTGCTGTATGGGTTCTGAAATACTGGTTTTGTAGGATACACGACTTGTAATCTGTTATGGAAGCATGTGAAAACAAGAATTAAACTCGAAAAACTACAATTGCCAAAAGGAAGAATGTGGAGTTTGTAACTATCAAATACACTTTTTAGCAGCACAAAACTGTCAACACTTTAGTTTGTGGGACGACATTAACAAATGGGGATTCAGTACCAAAATATTGACATATTTGGTGGAGGGAAGATCAAAGTTGGCAGCTTCAGAGGCACAAGTCTTTCAAAGAGAGGCCTTAGGACAGCCAACGATATAACTGCTCCATGAAGTATGGTGGCTCTGTAAACAGATACTGGAAATAAGGGAGAACATTAAGTATACCTCATTGTAGGAGATATATCAATTGGAAAGCATGAGTGGGTGCAAACAGAAGGGAGTGGAATACTTCTATCTGTTGTATGAAAAGGGGACAGTAAAAGGGGCAGCGCAGTGGTGATGGCTCTATATAAGTAAGCAAAATAAATAAAGAGAAGAGTTTCATACAGGAAACACTATGTTTTACCAGTAATTACATATCAAATACAAAAAACATGCCCAAGCGGAGGCGGTGAATTTGAATATAGGTACAAAGACTTGCTTACATATTTAAAAGATCTTCTGGCAGTTGTAAAGGAGAAATGGGAGCGTATGGTGGGGCTTCTGTTGCCAGAGAAGTGAGAGGAAATAGTGGCTTAGCCAAGCAAGTTATTCACCAATGGTGTCCTTTCAGTTTTTCTGCTACTAATCACATGACAAACACATTTTCTATTTTTCACTCAGGATATGGCCATGTACAATAAGGAGCAGTCTGCCCCCTCATCTATCCATTACTAATATTATTCTGCCTGGAATAACTACACAGTAGCAAACAAATAGAGAAAAGCTCCAGTGACCATAATATATATGAGATCCAGGGTCACCGGACTGCAAATATAGGGAAAATACACGCAGGTATCCACTCCATTCTAGCATCTAGCATGCAGGTGTGAAAGAAAAACAGCAATCTATGAGCAGTCAGGAAAGCTGCTTGCTATCTGTGAATAATATCCCATCTGTAATCACACAAGCAGTCAGAAGTAGGTACAAGTACAGAAAAGACTTTTCTTACATTGTGAGAATTGTCAGTCCTTTGTGCAGAGCAACAGTTTCCAGATGGGTTTGTAGAGACTGAGGAGAACCAACCCAAACCCTCACAATTCACTGTGTGGAGAGAGAAAACAACCGCCACCTCCACTTACTGTGATCCTGTCTTATCTATGGACATACTACCTTGGTATCAAAAGGCGTAAACTGCAAATTAGCTAGAAGGGAGACAACTAGTGGCAGGAACTTTAGAGGTTTTTCCATGCAGAAAGCAGCCACATTTTTTAAAATTAAATATCATTACATTTTAATCCAAATGCTTTGGTTTTTGGTCAAAATACACTGGGTCCAAAGGTTTCATATCCTTTATGAAAGGAAACTAAGTTCTCTGAAAAGTTAGTGACCATTTAAACATTTTTTTCAACTATACGTCCTCACATAGCTCAGGCAGAGAAAAAAAAAACAAACAATAAAAAAAAAAAAAAAAAAAAAAAACAGTAAAACAAAAAGCTAATAAAAGCAAATACACACATTATACAGTGGGTACAGAAAGTATTCAGACCCCTTTAAATTTTTCAGTCTTTGTATCATTGCAGCCATTTGCTAAAAGCAAAAAAAAAGTTCATTTTATTTCTCATTAATGTACACTTAGCACCCCATCTTGACAGAAAAAAAAACACAAAACAAATTTAGATATTTTTGCAAATTTATTAAAAAAGAAAAACTGAGTATTCAGACCCTTTGCAGTGACACTCATATTTAAACACACATGCTGTCAATTTCCTTCTGATCCTCCTTGAGATGGTCCTACTCCGAGTCCAGCTGTGTTTAATTAAACTGATTGGACTTGATTAGGAAAGGCACACACCTGAATTTCTGCAGCACTCAAGGTTCCTAAGAGCACAGTGGCCTCCATAATCCTTAAATAGAAGAAGAAGTTTGAGACGACCAGAACTCTTCCTCGACCTGGCCGTCCAGCCAAACTGAACAATCGTAGAAGAGCCTTGGTGAGAGAGGTAAAGAAGAACCCAAAGATCACTGTGGCTGAGCTCCAGAGATGCAGTAGGGAGATGGGAGAAAGTTCCACAAAGTCAACTATCACTGCAGCCCTCCACCAGTCGGGGCTTTATGGCAGAGTGGCCCGAAGGAAGCCTCTCCTCAGTGCAAGACATATGAAAGCCCGCATAGAGTTTGCCAAAAAACACATGAAGAACTCCCAGACTATGAGAAATAAGATTCTCTGGTCTGATGAGACGAAGATTGAACTTTTTGTCGTTAATTCTAAGCAGTATGTGTGGAGAAAACCAGGCACTGCTCATCACCTGCCCAATACAATCCCAACAGTGAAACATGGTGGTGGCAGCATCATGCTATGGGGGTGTTTTTTCAGCTGCAGGGACAGGACGACTGGTTTCAATTGAAGGAAAGATGAATGTGGCCAAGTACAGAGATATCCTGGAAGAAAACCTCTTCCAGAGTGCTCTGGACCTCAGACTGGGCCGAAGGTTCACCTTCCAACAAGACAATGACCCTAAGCACACAGCTAAACTAACAAAGGAGTGGCTTCGGAACAACTCTGTGACCATTCTTGACTGGCCCAGCCAGAGCCCTGGCCTCAACCCAATTGAGCATCTCTGGAGAGACCTGAAAAAGGCTGTCCACCAACGTTCACCATCCAACCTGACGGAACTGGAAGGGATCTGCAATGAAGAATGGCAGAGGATCCCCAAATCCAGATGTGAAAAACTTGTTGCATCATTCCCAAGAAGACTCATAGCTGTACTAGCTCAAAAGGGTGCTTCTACTCAATGCTGAGCAAAGGGTCTGAATACTTATGACCATGTGATATTTCAGTTTTTCTTTTTTAATAAATTTGCAAAAAGATCTACATTTGTTTTTTTTTTCTGTCAAGATGGGGTGCTGAGTGTACATTAATGAGAAATAAAATGAACTTTTTTTGCTTTTAGCAAATGGCTGCAATGAAAGAGTGAAAAATTTAAGGGTGTCTGAATACTTTCCGTACCCACTGTAGATGTGTATTTATTATTATATATACACACACACCAAAATGGCGCCTACTAAAACTACAAATTTGCGCAAAAAATAAGCCCTCATATAGTCATATACTATTTTAATAAGTAGGTTTAACAATCCATGTACAACACAAGTGAAAGACGACAGTATTAAGAATGTGATAAATACAGTTGGTGAATATAAGCAAAGTTTTAGGCATTGTGCATCAGGCAAGTTGTAGGTAGCAAGTAGGCCTATATTGAGAGTAATGGAGGGGCCCAGGTAGGTAACCCAAACAGAGATTGCCAGGTGCTTTTCCAGAATCACCCACTATCTCTCCTGCCTGACCTCTCCCATCTTACACTTGCTAAAAGACGGGCCCTAAAGCCTCTGCTGGACATTCTGATCCACCACATCCCCTACTCCTGGGAATTCCTGTTTCGTTTGCAAGTCTGTCGACAGGGTCACCTGATCACGCTCTCCCACCCCGGAGATATTCCTTCACTAACTCCCATGGCATTCCTCTTGTGAATATCCCGCACTGCCCGGATCACTTGTAGTTGCACAGTCACCTAGGACTCAACGACAGCCATGATGTCGCAGACGAGACCGCACGCCCGCCGGGAGCACCCTGCCCTTGGAACACCAGGCCGCCCACCTTGAGTGCTGGTCCCTAACTGACTAAGACAGTTTGATATGGTTTTCTTTTTTATTCCAGCACTGCTCAAGCTGCCTGCCGGGCGACAACAAGGGTCATTCATGCCTTACTCCGTACTTGAGATGCCTTTACATCTCCTTTGACACCTGTCACTCCCTGGAGGCGCACCCTCTGCTGTCGTTCAGCGAGTCCCTTACTTGTGCATATCTCATTGATGCTTACGTTTGATTTTCTTTGTTCTTTGACCGGTTAGCCGCTTTAATCTGTTTTGATGCTGTGGTTTCTATAGTCCTTGACATCCGGGGAATCTGGGGGAGAGCGACTCAGTCATTGGAAAGCTTTGCACTACTGTGTATTAACCAACTTCCCCCACCCTTTTCTTGTGAAGATTTTCATCCCCCATGTGATGATTCCGCTTAAATATGGCTATAACTCAAAGATGTATTTTGATCTTTGGGTATCATATCTCCCTCTTATTTCCATTTATTCAAACTGTGCGTAGCTATAATCCTAGGTGTATGTTGTCAGTAGTGCAAACCTTGTAACAATAGGGCTTTGTATCCATCCCAGAATAGCTCCATTGAATTCCTACATAGCCCTGGGTGATCAAATACACATGCATTGTTCAGCCTGGGCTGTTAGATCAGACATGGTTGATAACATTGTATCATTTCACTTGATCCTATCTCCTTACAAAGAATCTTGACTTGAGTGCGTTAATCAGACTTGCCGTTGCCCTCATTCTGGGTGGTGTAATCAAGGGTATAAAAGATGAGGTAAGAGGTCAGTGAGGAGGAAACTATGATCAGACTACAGAGAATACTATGATGAGAGACTACTACTGAGCGACTGTGATGAGCATGCAGGCTGGAATGCTGTGTTGATGTTGCTGCCTCCACTGGTTATCCCCACATGCCATGTGTGAGGGTTGGATTATAGAGCCACATCCAGGATGTGTGTGGTAAAGTAATTATTTCACTTTTATTCCCTTTTATTTTATTGTACTGTATATTGTAACTAGTAACTGTTAATGCTTGCATACATCTGCATATCTGTTCTGAACTGCATGTGTTAGATGTTAATACCGACCCATTTAGGGGTTAATAAATATATAAAATTTAGAAAGCTTGTCTTGTATTTATCTTGTGAACCCAGCACTCACTGGCGGTGAGAGTGGTTTTTATGAAAGAAGTCTCAGGTGTGGGCCAAAGCGGTGTTGGCGCACTGAGGATCTTTCATACCCCACTTAGTGGATTTTGTTGTTTCCCCCCCCCCCTTCACTTGTCTGTCTGATCTGTTTTCCTCCTAGTGTTTCCTGCCACTTCTGTTTATGCTTTTCCCTGATTTCCCCCACCCCCCACCCTTCCTTGGTCATGCTTCAGTTAATATCTCTTCCCTTAATGTTAGGGGCCTCAATATTCCTCAGAAGAGGAATCAAATTTTGTATCAGAGGTCTAAGAATCACTCACACGTCCTTATTTTACAAGAGACCCACTTCAAAGAACACCACATCCTGGATATTCGTAGTAGATACTACTCTTCCTAGTTTCATAGCGTCAACTTTGAAGTCTAAGGGAGTATCCATTGCCCTGCACAGACCTATTCAACACGAGGTACTGGAGATGTCTGTCTTTCTGAAACTGCACATTGGCAGATGGTTGTCACTGTCACGGGGTGCTACCTTTCCAATCAGCAGCAGATAGCCTATTTTAAGACCCTACTTGATAAACTCGCGGAGTTTAGTGAGGGTGTAGTGATACTTGGGGTTGACTACCAATTGAATAAATCCCCTCCAATTGAATAAACTAAAAAATGTGCTGCACAGTCTTTGCCTTGTGGAGGTTTGGCGGGTTCATCTGCAAGACGGCGACTATGCATTTCACTCCCCTTCTCATGGCTCCTACAGCCATATTGATTACTTTTGATTAGTCACCATGCCCTCTCCTGGTCTCCAGTGATTTGGATCGGTTCGGCTTTGTGGTCTGACCTTGCTGCGGTCTTGTTTGTCGAAATTCTGGACCTCACGGTGTGTCCCTTCACATGGTGATTGAACGACAGCCTCCTTAAAGGATGCCACTTCTCAGAATGACATCGCATCTGCAATCCGCGAATTTCGACTTTACCATGCCCACAACCCTACCCCCACGAACGTTGCTATGGGAAGCACTCAAAGCGTGCTTGGGGGGGCATTCTTAAACATGGCAGGCGACTTAAAAAGGGGAGGTCAGGCTGGATTGCAGATCGACTGGCCAAAATCCACTCTCTTGAGATGGCCCATAAACATGGTCCATACCAGGGACCAAGCCCAAAAGCACTATTAGGAGTTTTCTGATAAATGCAGTCGCTCCCTCAAACGAGGCCTTTGCTCCCACACCACTCTGATTTCCATCACAATCCTGTGGATATCGCAGAGGCCTTCTGGGCTTACTACCTCAATCTTTACAACATTTAGGGTCAAATATGCAAACCTCGACTCTGAATCCCTACAGGGTAAGATCCAAGATTACATCCTTGAGACAGCCCTCACTATCCTCTCGGACTGAAAAGGAGTCTCTGGATGAGTCCTTTTCTGAGGAGGAGCTCTGAGGTTATTTGATAGTCCCAATCGGGTAAATCTCCTGGCCCTGAAGATTTCACCCCTTGGGTTTTATAAGCATGTCCATGACCTCCTGGTACCATCCCTCACGCAGCTTTTAAAAAGCCTGGACAGTGACACCCCATTTCCTCATCAATCTCTTGCGGCCCTTGTTACGGGCATTCTGAAACTTTGTAAGCATCCAGCTAGATGAACTAGTTATTGTCCAATTTCCCTTATTAATGAGGTTAAATTATTCTCTAAACTGCTCACTAACTGACTTTCCAGTCTGATGCCAAGTCTGATCCATATCTATCAGGTTGGCTTTGTTACAGGTCGTGAAGCAAGGGACAATATTGGTAAAACCCTCTTGGCGACTGCATTGGCACGTGACCAAAGCACTCCTCTATGCCTCTTGTCGATCGACGCTGAGAGGGCCTTCAACTGTGTGCACTGGGGCTTCCTGCACGCTACTCTAACACAAGTGAGAATAGGCCCCAGATTTCTAGGGAAAATCCTGTCCTTTTATGATGATACCTCCGACAGTGCACGCTAACAGACTCCTCTCAAAACCGTTCCCAGTGCGGAATGGGTCTTCGACAGGAATGACCCTTGTGCCCCCTTCTGTATGCCTTGGTGATGGAACACCTAGCTGTGGCCTTGCGGAAATGCCCTAGTGTACAAGGTCTTCAGATGGGAAGCAGGCAGGGCAAGGCGGTATTGTATGCCAATGACTTGCTTCTCTATGTCACTCAGCCTCGTGTTTCCTTCCCGTCCATTCTGAACGAGTTTCAGTCACTTGAGTAACTTCAAGGTTAATCTCTCTAAGAGCAAAGCTCTTAGGTCAGGGCCCCCCCTTACTATACAGTACCTGCATTGTAAATGGGATTCTGTCTAATCCCATCCATACATTTCAGAAAAATATCCACAGTGGAAATACTGCAATTTCAAAAGCCATTGCGTTTTTGTAAATCGCAGCAAGCCAATTTACCTTACAGAAATGCTGGCGTTTTACATATAGGTATAACAGAGACAGAAAGTCCACAGAGTTTTCCTGTGAAAACTTCCTGTCTTCCTGTGTAAAAGACATGATATGTTTCCGATGCAGTCTTTTCGACAGTGCTTTTTGGCAGTTATTCGATACGTGGGGCTTTAATGTTACTCTTCCCTCAGCTGAGGCCACCCACGTAGCCGCCCAGTTTTCCTTCTAAAGGCAACACACGGATTAAATATTTGGGGATACAGGTCCCTTCTGACCCGTCCTGCCTCTTTAGATGCAATAACCTCCTCCTGCTGGAGCAGACCATGGAGGACTTGAGGAAATATGGAGCACTGGGCCTATCCTGGTTTGGCCATATTAATGCCTTGAAAATGGACATCGTTCCCAGTCTCCTCTAAGTTTCAGGCCCTGCCCATTTGCGTCCTGTCTTCCTTTTTTTTTCCTGGTTGCAGTCTGCTTTTGTCGGTTTCATTTGGAGCTCGGCTCGTAGTAGACTTAAGTTCCGTACACTCACACGTCGTAAACATGATGGGGGGAGTGGGATTGCCGGACCCTTACTTGTACTATAGATCCGTGGTCTGACTACGTCTATTTGACTGGTGTTATAGGGGCCGAGACAAGCCGTGGGTATCCATCTGATTTGCTAGCAGTTGACCTCCCTACTTTGCCCTTGATCCTAGACCATTTTTACCCGAAACACAAACGTCATACGTTTCTGTCTGAACACTTCCTGGCGATCTGGAACTTCGTATGTAGTGGCAGCTCCGTCGCTCGAGACCCAGGACCCTTAAGCCAGTTATTTAACAACCCCATGTTCCCACCGGGTTGTTCAGCACACAGATTTCTCTGCTGGGTTGACTGGTAAGAAATTCGACTAGCTCGAGTCCTTGGGACCTCGTCCCTCCCTTCCCTTGACCAGATGCGTGCCTCAAACCCGAGCCTTTCCTTGTCCTGGCTGGAATATAAACAACTACTTGGCTTCCTTTATAAATTCTCCATTCCTCTGCTACTCTCCTCCAGCCCTACTGTCTTGGAGTCTTTCTCCAGGTGGAGTCTCCAGTACACTCCCTCTCTATACTACGAGTATATGGTACACTCCTTAATGTGGCAACCCCCGTACTCCCTTCTATACTAGGCCCTCGGATACTGACCTTCCACATCGCCTTTCTTCTACCGAGTGGCCTCTGTCCTTTCTGTTCGCCCACAAGCTACTGTTGCCGTTCAGTACTCTGGAGAATAATTTCAAAATATTGTCTCATTGGCATCGTTGTCAAGACCTCCTCCACAGGATTTATCCTGGAGTCTGACTACTGATGGCACTGTGGTTCTGAAAAAGGGACGCTATATCATATTTGCCGGGACTGCAGGGGGATACAACCCTTCTGGGCCTCTATCTTTGACCTGTACACCAAGGTTAGTGTTCGCTCTCTAGTGCCCCCTCCATTAAAATAAAGGGCAACCTCAAGCAGCATTTCCTCATGGCCACCAGAGCAGGTATCACCAGGCATTGACATAGAACAACTGAACCTTCACTGATTGAGTGGCTCCAGAGGTTCCTCCGTATATGGAGAATGGAGATCCTGGTCGCGGAGGACTGATGACTCAAGTTTGATGCTCTCTGGTGGAATTCCAGGAGTTGGTGGAGTTCTCGACCTTCCTTTCCCGGTTCCTGGCAACATTTTAATGTATTCTCTCTCTTCACCTTTTCCTTCCTGATGCCCTGCCCTTCCCTCCTGACATCATCTTGAATCTCTCTCCCCCCCCCCCCCTCCTTTTGTGTGGTCCCCGTGCCTCTTTGCCTCCTTGTTCCTCCATACTTGTAGCTGTGCTCTTACCTGGTTTAATCAGAGTGGCTGCTTCGGATGGCCACACCCTCAATTTTTCTTTAACCCCTTAGCGAAACATGACGTACTATTACGTCCTGGGCGCCCAGTACTTTGCGCAAATGGATATAATATTACGTCCCGTCATGGCTGCCTGCTCACTATTTGAGCGGGCAGCATCAGCAGCGGGCATTAGCTGTACCTGACAGCTAACACTCGCTGCATTAACCCCCAGTCGGAACTGGGCTCTGATGGCATTTTAACCCCTTGGATGCTGCGGTCAAACATGTTTGCGGCATCCAAGGGGTTCCGACGTGAAAGTGACCTCTTCGGCACCCCCGCAGCGAGATCAAGGGGAGTTGCAGCTTTCTATTTTCTGCAGCCTGGCGATGTAGGAAGTCAGCCGATGCAGATTTCCTCTATAGACTGCAATACACGTGTATACTCGTGTTTTGCAGTCTATAAGACTGAACTAGCGATCAGAGCATCTCTGGTTCAGGTGTGCTAGTGGGACATATGAAGAAGTAAAAAAATAAATAAATGTGTAAGAAAAAAATTAAATGAATAACGGCCCAAAAATCCCCTTTTCCTATATAAAATGATTAAAATAAAAAAAAATTAATAAAAATAATACATATTTGGTATCGCCGCGTCCATAACAACCTTTACAATAAAACTGAAACATTATTTAACCTACATGGTGAACGTCGGGGGGGGGGGGGGGAACAAAAAAAAAAAAAAAAAAAAAAAAACACCACCATCAACACAATATAAATTAGGTATCGCCGTAATCATACCAACCCGCTGAATAAAGGTAACATGTTACTTATGCTGTGCGCTGCATGGAGAAAAATTTAAAAAGGTAAAACGCAATGCCAGAATTTTTTATTTATTTATTTTTTTTAAATACACCAAGAAAGTTAATAAAATGTATTCAATAAGTTATAGGCACCTAAAAATGGTGTCATTACAAAATGCATCTCATCCCGCAAAAAAAAACAGCCCTTATATGGTTACATCACCAGAAAAAAAAAAAAAAATTATTATATATATGCTTGCACAATGTGAACACAAACACCCCCAAAATCGCCAAATTATTAGAACACAACCGGCTGTGGCAGGAAGGGAATGTATAAGCTGTGCAAGAATATATAAGGGTATAAACCAAATTTAGAGCTTACGAGGGAAAAGACACCAGAAGTGACCACCCTCCCCCAATAATAGGAACTACTGGGGAAATAGTATGGAATTTGGTGTTCCCAATGCACTCAGTACAGCTTACATTCGCTGTGCATTCCCGTCTGGGATACTAACACTCACTACACCCCTTGATAAATTCTTTGAGGGGTTCAGTTTTCACAACGGGGTCACTCCTTAGGGTATTCCACTTTTCCAGTACTTTAAAGGCTCTGCAAACATGACATGACATCCACATAACAAACATCTAAATCTGCGCTCCAAAAGCCACATAGTGCTCCTTCACATCTGCGCCCAAACTACAGTTTATGCCCACATGTATGACACTGGTGTACCCAGGATAAAGTACTTAACGTCATATGTGGATGTAAGGTGATATTTGGGCACACAAACATGCGCGTTATTTGGTTTTTGGCGCACAGAGTTGGACAGTTTGGTTTTTGGACACCATGACACTTTTGCAGAGCTCCTGAAGTGCCTGTAAAGTGGAAACCCCTAACATTTTGGAAACTACACCTCTGAAGGAATTTATCCAGGGGTAAGTGTTGCTGTAATTTAATTTCCAGAAATGAATACACAGATTATGAAAATTTTTCCAGGAATATGTAATTTCAGTGTGTAATATGTTGTGCCCAGCTTGTATCAGAGACGAATGCTCCAAAAGTTGTTGTGCCCGGGATACCTGCTTACCAGTTTTTGGAGTGTGTGTCTTTGCTGACACAAGCTGGGCACAACATATCGGGGAATGAAATGGCATATCTATGGAAAAATTGCAATTTTCACTTTTCATTATCAGCAGCGCAATCATTTCTGGAAATTAAATTAATGCAACACTCAAGAGTTAAAAATGCTCACTATGCCACTTGATAAATCCCTTAAAAAAATTGGGGTTAAATGTACTGTTTACTTTTTTTCCCCTATAAACAGTACATTTAACCCCAATTTTTTATTTTCACAATAGGATAAAGGAGAAAACAAATCTCCCCAAAGTTTGTTAGATAATTTCTCCTGAACACAGGAATACCCCCCATGTGGTTGTAAACTGTTGTATGGGTACATGGTGGGGATCAGAATGGAAAGAGCACTATTTGGCTTTTGGAGGGCAGATTTTGCTGGACTAGTTTTCAGGTGCCATGTCGCATTTGCAGAGCTCCTAGAGTACCAATACAATGGAAACCCCCAAAAAGTGATCCCATTTTGGAAACTACACCCCTCACAAAACATATCAAAGCATTTTGACCCTGCAGCTGTTTCACAGATTTTATTAACATTGGGACATGAAAATGAAACTTTTTTTTTCCTATAATGTTTCAAGCTTTCTGACCCTGGGCAGCACATTTCTCTCTAGAATCCCTTGATAGTCTTGAGATTTCATTGTACCCTGCACAGATTCAAGACATCCTGTGCCAGATGCAGCAAAGCAGTCCCAGAACATAGCAGTGCCTCCTCCATGTTTCACAGTAGGGACAGTGTTCTTTTCAAGATATGCTTCATTTTTCCGTCTGTGAACATAGAGCTGATGTGCCTTGCCAAAAATTTTGATTTTTGTCTCATCTGTGCATAGGACATTCTCCCAGAAGCTTTGTGGCTTGTCAACATGTAGTTTGGCAAATTCCAATTTTGTCAGATTCAAGTTATTTCTGTGACCATTGTGGGTTTTTCTTTCATTAAACGAGGGGTACCAACAATTTTGTCCACGTGTGTAGCACCTGAAAACTATTCCAAAATCTGCTTTTCAAACACCCAGTGTCGCGCCTTCCCTTCTGTGCACTGCCGTTCGCCCAAACATCAGTTTACACCCACATGTGAGGCATTTCTGTGGTCAGGAAAAAATTTGTAACAAACAGATGCATTTTCTCCTTTAAACCTTTGTGAATGTTAATTTTAGGGCTAAATGAATGTATTATTTAAAAAAAAATTGAAGTGTCTAAATTTCACCTCTATATTGTTTTACTTCCTGTCAAATACTCTTTTTAACAAACTCCCCAAATGCTGTTTTGAACTATTTGAGGGGTGTAGTTTTGAAAATGGGGTGATTTATGAGGGTTTCCAATATATAGGCCTTTACAATCCCCTTCAGAACTGAAATGGTCCCTAAATTAATTAGTTTGGGAAATTTTCTTGTAAATCTGGAAAATCACTGTTATACTTGTAAGCTTTATAACGTCATAACATCCAAAATAAATTAAAGGATAATTAAAAGATGATGCCAAAATATAAAGCAGAGATATTGTACATAATATTTATTAATGTATTTGGGTGGTATGACTGTCTGAATAGCAGAGCATTTCACATTTTGAAAATTGGGATTTTTTTTTCAAAATTTCCATCACATTTCTTAGTTTTTTTTTTTTGTTTTTTTATATTAATAAATACCAAAATATTGACCAATGTTTATCACTAACATGAAGTACAATTTGTTACGAAAAATCAAATCTCAAAATCACTTATCTAAGTTAAAGAATCTCAAAGTTATTGCCATATAAAGTGACACGTCAGTTTTGAAAAATGAGGATGTGTCCTTAACACACTTTTGGGCTGTGTCATTAAAGGGAGTCTATCATTCGCAAAAATACTTAAGCTAATGGCACGTTGGAATGGCCTTTAAAAAGGCAATTCTTCTCCTACATTTCCTTGTTTTCTTCTCCCAGCCGATTCCAAGATAATTCGTTTCTTCATGTATGTAAATGAGCACCACGGAGCACCCGGGGAATACCTTCCGAGGTGACTCCCCTCTTGTTCTTTCTTCTAAGCCCTCGTATGCAGTGCTGCGCGCATGCGCAATCGGCTCTGCCACGCTCTTGTGACAGACCACCGGAAAATGGTGGCCCGAATGCGCAGTCACGAGAATTCGCTGCCAGTGAGAACTGAGAAGAAAGAAGACCAAGAGGGTAGTCACCGCAATGGCTGAAGGGGCGGTGAGAAGCAATGACAAGATGGGTGCTCGCAGAAGAGAAGGGTGCTCATTTACATACATGAAGAAACGAATTATCTTGGAATCGTCTGGAGAAGATAACAAGGAAAGGTACGAGAAGAATGGCCTTTTTAAAGGCCATTCCAACGTGCCATTAGCTTAAAAGTGTTTTTGCGAATGATAGACTCCCTTTAAGGGGTTAAAGGCTACTCCCTATTTCGGGCTCATCGTGGCCTTTTGAGTTTTGGTACATTGTGACGTTTATTGTACTGTTTCATATATGGTTGTGTTGAGGTTGTCCCTCTGTAACTTTGCACTAATACTCACTTACTCATGCCTCGTATTACTATTTCTCTGTCATTATATGCCCGCTGGCCTGAGAATTTCTCCTGTATTGTTACTTGCTATGTTTGTTCTATTTGAAAAACAATCCCCCCCATTGGCAGACGAAAAATATCCCTTATTTGACCCACAATATGATACCTGACCCCTTTCTTATGCACCCCCCCCACACACACACACACACACACACACGATACCTGACCCCTTTCATATGCCCCCCCACACAGCATATGATCCCCCTACTTATGGCCCCCACACAGTTTATGACCCCTCTTTTAAACTCCCACACACAGTATATGACCTTTTTTTTTTTTTTTTTAAAGCCCACACAGTGTATCACCCCCTTTTTACCCCCACACAGAGTAGCGGGCGATAATTTTTAGTCACCTGTTCATGCTCCTGTCCTGGCCACCCTCCACTGCCCCCTCCAGGGTGCGCTGTAGCGTCCCACTGTTCTTCAGCATTGTGACGTAAGTGTAGCGCTGCCTAGAGGAGGCAGTGGAGGGCGGCCAGGACAGGAAAGTAAAAATTATCAGCAGCTGCTTATTGCAATAACACAATAAAAAGCTGCTGATTTAAAAAAAAATTAAATTATAATAATAATGATGCAAGGAAGGTGTGCCCCTGCTCCTAACCAATAATAGTCTTGATAGTAGAACTCATGACTCCTGAGGTAGCCCGAGGCAGGCAGTAAACTGATCAATTTAAATTTGGCAACATTTTCAAGCATGGATTTATGTGTTTTGGTGGTGTGTTAGTATTTATTGCACTACCTATTGACAGGTGTTCTGTGCATTTTTCGGTCAAAAAAAAATCATTTTTTCAAAAAAGGTCTGTTAGTGCTATTAATAGGTCAATAAGTGCCCCCAAATACCTTTAACAGATTTTTCAATGATTTCTCTGGGAGCTCCTGGCATCTTCTGCATTTGTTTACATGCCTATTTTCCTGTTCTGTGTTTCCTACAAGTACCATGATGCCTCACTCCACCACCCTCTGTCACTCACTCACCCCCTCCCCTGCTCATACAATGAAATAAGCTGTATCCCTACACAAGGCATGCTGGAGCCGCTCAGAAGACTGCTCACGCGAAGTTCATAACTTCGGCCAGGGGATGTGAGACATTGTTCATATATAAGTACAGCCGCCTATAATACACATGCCAGCGTTTCGGGTCTATTGCGAAGGCACCTTTTCGAGACATACCCTGGCAGAGTAGACCGGCTGCTGACGCTATTGCGCATGCCGCCATTCCGGCTATACTGCGTATGCGTGGAGAAGAAGTCACGTTCCATGCCCAGAGGTTCCAGGCAGGAAGCCAAGTAAGTATGATGGAGGGGGGGGGGGGAAGTTAGTGTAGATGGCGTTCTGCTTCCGGAAACGGGGAAACGGAATGGCACTGGATAATCAGAAAATGTGCCTGTTTTCGGTTACATGACCGCCCCAGCGATACTGGTAAATATACAGTTTTGCTAAACTAAGTAATTTAGAAAGTATGCAGGAGGAGGGTGTTTAGGTTACAGTCTAAATTTAATTTTATCCCAGACAACCTTATATTATATTGTGTCTTATATTAGTCCTCTTCTACGAGTTTGCTGGATCTGAGATACTGATAACTTGTCTACAGTAATAATTAAAATAAATATCATATAAACATGCAAAATTCTCTTTAACAGCTTAATCCACAAATAAAAGTTTCCATATTTGAACAATTTCTGCTGAAAATTGCCAAGAGTCTGATTATTAAAGGGGTTTCTTGTAATCCAAATTTATTCTGTGGATAGGTGACAAGTGTCTAATCTGTTGAACACTTTTTCTCAAACAGATCAGAGCTAACATTAAAAACATGGGTGTGAAAGTAACCCAACTGGAAAGCTTGTAATTGTTAACAACATGATACAAACTTGTTTTACCTTTCAAACACACAACAAAATTAAAATGCAGGGGAAGAAGATTTAAAAAAAAAAAAAAAAAGCAGAACAAAACCCACCCAGTTACATCTTTATATCAATAACCCAAAGAGCCCATTGTATAGTAAACAGAACAAGTCAGAAGTCTACAGACAGATGAAGAGCAGACCAGTTCTAGCTGTCACATCAGTGAACAGGAGTCTGTAAAACCAAGTTGTCGGCTGTGGAAAATATATTTACGTTGCATTTTTCAACAATTTATATGTCCTGCACGGTTTATGACCTCTAACTAGTTAATTTCTGAATTTCACATAAAATTTGGCTATACGCATTCAATAGACATCGAAAGAACGCTCATTCAGAAGACAAATGCTTCTCCCAATCCACAATACATATGCATGCTAATTTTGCCCAAGTGTGCATATGTCCTTAACGGGATAGAGTAATAAACCCCTGACGGAATACACAATAAGTGGTTTGTCAATCCTGCCAAAAGCCACTGCTTCAATTGACTTTAGTTTCATGTATATGGACACCCTTATTAGACTAAGGCCCCATGTTGCGGAAACTGCGGTTTATGTTGCAGATTTTGTTGCGGTTTTTGAGTCAAAGGCAGGAGTGGATTGAGCAGAAGTATAAGTAATTCCTATATATTCCACATTCCTTTTATAGCCATTCTTGGCTTTGGCTCAAAAACCCACAGCAAAATCTGCAACCAAAAAAAACCAAAAAAAACCTGCTTTTCCACAATGTGGAGCCTTAGTGACAGGTAAATATCAGAGTCAGGATCTAAATAAAATAGAAATAAACAACAAAATAGATAAGATGTTATTGTAAGTCTATTCTCAGCACTTTTATAATAGGATTACAACAGTCTGCATAGGCATCTTATGTTTTTTTTAAATAGAAAGTTTTAGAATATAGAGGATATTCACTGGCATAAATAAATATATAGCTGCCAATGTAAAAAGAAATGCTAAGTGTGATGTGACAGGTTTATTAGGTGGCAAATGACACCATTCATGTGGGTCTGTGCACACGTTGCAGTCATTTACTGCATCTTTATGTCAACTATCCCATTATACATATATGTCGACACACAGCATTTACTTAGAATCTTCCATAGTAATCTCCACTACCTATGACGCAGGCTCAGCTTTTGGGTAGCATGTCACTTATAGTTCCACACAACACAGCAAAGCTAATTCAGCTTCAGCTGGAAGGAATGAGCTCGGAAACTGTGAGGAACAGAGTCGGATGGAAAGACAAGGCACTCCGCATTCACACGGACTGACACAGGTCACGACATAGATGTGAGTGTGGACAATCGTTCTCTTACCAAAGGTGTCATGTGTGAACCTCCTGCGCCGCGCATACTCCACTTCCATAGCCATGACTGCGACAACCAGGCTCTCCGCCCCGCTACACACAAGCCATAAGCTATACACCAGCGCTGTTTTAAGAAACGGGATCACTGATGTGCGCAAGCGCCCTGAGTTACTCTGAAGCGCGCCGGGATTTGCAGTTGCAATTTTAGTAAAGAGCCCTGGGAGGCGCACTTGCGGAATGGCTATTTTATTCTTGTAGTATATAAATTGGGGACGTGTCTGTAGATGCTACTTAAGTTACTTAATTGTCTATAGATACTAATCATAGTATGACACTAATCATCACAGCCAAAAAATAGGTCCCTAGATTTCTGCAACACTCGGCCTGCAGTTATGTCTTAGGCAGATATGTAATGATCACAGGCGGGGCAGGAGCATATACTTGCCCCCCCACACACGGTATAGTGCTCCCGTTCCTGGCCCCACACAATATAACACCCTATTTGCACACACTATAATATCCCACAGTATAATGTCCCATAGTGGCCCCTTCAGAGAGTATAATGTCTCATAGTGGCCCCTCCATACAGTATAATGTCCCACAGGAGGCAGCCTAAGGTGATTTGAACTTTTAATTTTTTTTTATTTTTTATATATTTTTTTTTTACTTTTAAATTTTTTTTTTTTTTTTTTTGCATTTATTAGAGCCTCTAGGGGTCTTGAACACCAGGGGTCTGATCACTAATGCAATGCATTACAATGCTAATGCATTTCTATTGCAGGCTACATAGTGTAGCCTGCAATAGAAACTAATGAAAGATAGGCATGGAAGCCTTCAGAAGGCTCCCAGTTGTCATAGCAATGGGACGCCGGCCCCAGAGCTTGCTCCGGGTGCCGGTGATCCCTGGCAAAAAGGCGGCGCCTGCACGCCGCCGGTAAAATGGTGCTTCGCAGAGACCCGGCGGCTATGGCGGCCGCACGACTCCTGAGCGGCCACCATCTTTAAACACCATACTATTACGGCGGATGTCGGGAAAGGGTTAAAAAAATAACAAACACTTATACTCACCATACCTGTGTATCCTTGCTCCTCTTCTGTCTTGTGACTGAGGTCCTGCGCTCCAGACGTCACTGCTGTGGCCTGTGATTGGGCCTCAGCTGTCACGTGGGGTGCGATGATGTCATTACGCCAGCCAATCACAGATGACAGCAGTGACGTCTGGAGCGCAGGAAAACCTCAGAAACCGGCCAGAAGAGCCCCGGACAGGTGAGTATAAATATTTTTTTTTTATTTTTAGTCACCTACCCTGGGCTGGCATTAACTGGAAAGGGGCCCCTTTCTGTTAACATGTATAGCGGTCGGGGAAAGCCTGGTTACTTAACCACTATCATGGTGGTCCGGGGCCTGGCTATTTCCAGCTAGCCGCAGGCCCCGTACCCATCCGGGCCCGGTCGCGGTCGCATCCCCTGCGACCACGATCATTATTACGCCATTATTATCTCCACCTAGACCTGCTGGATTATGTTTCAGGGCTGGCAGGATTACCAAGACCTCATGAGACCCAGAGGTGCACTGGGTGGCCAACTAAGGGTGGGTTCACACCTGCGCTTGAGTCCGTCCGCTGCCAATCCGAGTGAAAATCTTGGGAAACAGGATAGGCATCGGATACCAACAGGTTTGTTACGCATTGGTTAAAAACCCATTCATTTGAATGGGTTTTTAAAGTAATGCGCGGGTGTGCGCTTACACCCTCTGCGCTGTGAAGCTGTTTTTTTTCGTTGGACACAAAGTCCTGCATGTCCGACTTTGTTTCCGCGAAAAAAAAAAGATTTGCAGCGCAGAGGGTGTAAGCGCACACCCGCGCATTACTTTAAAAAACCCATTCAAATGAATTGGATGCGTCGCTAACCTGTTGGTATCCGATGCCTATCCTGTTTCCCGAGATTTTCACTCGGATTGGCAGCGGACGGACTCAAGCGCATGTGTAAACCCACCCTGAAAGAGATCCCAAACAGACCCCTCCTTTTTTTTTCTCTTTTTTCTTACTCTTCTTCTCTTCCAACTAAATATACTCGATTGTCCTGTATAACAGTCGCTTATTTATGCTGCTATTAATAAATTCTTTGATGTTTGTATTTGCCACTGGCACCAAAAGGGTCCTATGTCTATCTATCTTTGTCTTCTGATATAAAAATTTCCCTAGTTGTTTTGTGTTGAAAAATTTAAAAAGAAAATTTATATATAAAAAAAAAAAATCTAGTGTAAAATGCTTCCCTATGAAAAGGCTCACAGGGCTACTTTTGGGTAGTATACCTCTTGGTGATCAGTTACTGCTATGACACACTCAAGACATTTTGCCCAGTTGACAGATTTTGAGAGGGGGCACATTATTGGGCTGAGTGAAGCAAGATGGTTGTTTTGATGAATTGCCTGCCAGGACACACACATGGTGAACAGGCTCAAAAAGACACCGGTAGAGAGGATCCCTTGAGCTTTGTTTTTTTTTTTCTGCTCTGCTCATCCAGTACATAGTGTAACGGACTGTTAATCTGAAAACATATTTACTTCTTAAGTGTTTTTTGTTGTTGATCATATATACAGTATTGGAGCATGTGCAAATCTAAAAAGAAATCTCTATTATTTACAGAGGGGGGTGTTTATTGCTCACCCAACTCTAACAGCCTGCATTAATCTGAAAAAAAAAAACCCCTCTTTTTATTTAATGGCTTTTAATCTGCTCTGTTCACCCAATACACAGTAGTGTTAATCTAAAAAAAAACTATTTGCTTCTTAAGGATTTATTTTGTTGCTGCTCACATATACAGTAAAAAAACCTCTTGTTATTTATTTTTTTTTCTGCTCTGCTCAGTGTCAGAGAGTGTTAACCCTTTCCCGGCCATGTGAGCAGCAATGTGGAAAAATATTAAAACATAACCTTTAATTGAAATAAGTAAAAAATGGGTACCCAAATAAACTAATCAAAAAATATTCCCATCCAAACTCAAAGATGGGATATTTATTATATACGGTGGTTTCCTGGCCATTAGCTATAAAAAATATTGCGCCATACAATATTAGAAAAAACTGTACAGTATTCTATTAATAATGGCACTGATTCTGACATGTCCTCACTCAGACCGTTGAGAGAGTAGTCTAGATTAGACTGCTGTATCGGAAGGACTACCTTAGCTATCTAGAAGTAGACATGTATGATACCCTGTATACAGTGGGGAAAAAAAAGTATTTAGTCAGCCACCAATTGTGCAAGTTCTCCAACTTAAAAAGATGAGAGAGGCCTGTAATTGACATCATAGGTAGACCTCAACTATGAGAGACAAAATGAGAAAACAAATCCAGAAAATCACATTATCTGATTTTTTAAAGAATTTATTTGCAAATTATGGTGGAAAATAAGTATTTGGTCAATAACAAACGTTCATCTCAATACTTTGCTATATATCCTTTGTTGGCAATGACAGAGGTCAAACGTTTTCTGTAAGTCTTCACAAGGTTGGCACACACTGTTGCTGGTATGTTGGCCCATTCCTCCATGCAGATCTCCTCTAGAGCAGTGATGTTTTGGGGCTGTCGCTGGGCAGCACGGACTTTCAACTCCCTCCAAAGGTTTTCTATGGGGTTGAGATCTGGAGACTGGCTAGGCCTCTTCAGGACCTTGAAATGCTTCTTACGAAGCCACTCCTTCGTTACCCTGGTGTGAAAGATCCTCAGTGCGCCAACACCGCTTTGGCCCACACCTGAGACTTCTTTCATAAAAACCACACTCACCGCCAGTGAGTGCTGGGTTCACAAGATAAATACAAGACAAGCTTTCTAAATTTTATATATTTATTAACCCCTAAATGGGTCGGTATTAACATCTAACACATGCAGTTCAGAACAGATATGCAGATGTATGCAAGCATTAACAGTTACTAGTTACAAGATACAGTACAATAAAATAAAAGGGAATAAAAGTGAAATAATTCCTTTACCACACATATTCTGGATGTGGCTCTATAGTCCAACACTCACACATCGCATGTGGAGGTAACCAGTGGAGGCTCCTAGCAGCAGCATCAACACAGCATTCCAGCCTGCATGCTCATCGCAGTATATCCCAATAGTCTCTCTCACAGTGGTCTCTTGTAGTCTCTGCACAGTATTCTCATCATAGTATTCTCCTTGTAGTCTCAGCCCAATCTCCTCCCACTGACCTCTTACCTCATCTTTTATACCCTTGATTACACCACCCAGAATGAGGTCACCGGCGACGGCAAGTCTGATTGATTAATGCACTCAAGTCCAGATTCTTTGTAAGGAGCTGAGACCAAGTGAAATGATACAATGTTATCAACCATGTCTGATCTACCAGCCCAGGCTGAACAATGCATGTTTATTTGATCACCCAGGGCTATGTAAGAATTCAATGGAGCTATTCTGGGATGGATACAAAGCCCTATTGTTATATTGTTGCCACTACTGATCATACACCTAGGATTAGGGCTGCGCACATTATGAGTAAATGGAAGTAAGAAGGAGATACGATACCCAGAGATCAAAATACATCTTTGAGTTATAGCCATATTTAAGTGGAATCACCACACCTGGCGGTGTGCTTGGGATCATTGTCATGCTGAAAGACCCAGCCACGTTTCATCTTCAATGCCCTTGCTGATGGAAGGAGGTTTGCACTTAAAATCTCACGATAAATGGACCCATTCATTCTTTCATGTACACGGATCAGTCGTCCTGGTCCCTTTGCAGAGAAACAGCCTCAAAGCATGATGTTGCCACCCCTATGCTTCACAGTAGGTATGGTGTTCTTTGGATGCAACTCAGCATTCATTCTCCTCCAAACACGACGAGTTGTGTTTCTACCAAACAGTTCTACTTTGGTTTCATCTGACCATATGACATTCTCCCAATATTCTTCTGGAACATCCAAATTCTCTCTAGCAAACTTCAGACGGGCCCGGATATGTACTGGCTTAAGCAGAGGGACACGTCTGGCACTGCAGGATCTGAGTCCCTGGCAGCGTAGTGTGTTACTGACGGTAGCCTTTGTTACGTTAGTCCCAGCTTTCTGCAGGTCATTCACTAGGTCCGCCCCGTGTGGTTCTGGGATTTTTGCTCACCGTTCTTGTGATCATTTTGACCCCACGGGGTGAGATCTTGCGTGGAGCCCCTGATCGAGGGAGATTATCAGTGGTCTTATATGTCTTCCATTTTCTAATTATTGCTCCCACAATTGATTTCTTCACACCAAGCTGCTTGCCTATTGCAGATTCAGTCTTCCCAGCCTGGTGCAGGTCTACAATTTTGTTTCTGCTGTCCTTCCACAGCTCTTTGGTCTTCACCATAGTGGAGTTTGGAGTGTGACTGTTTGAGGTTGTGGACAGGTGTCTTTTATACTGATGATTTCAAACAGGTGCCATTACTACAGGTAATGAGTGGAGGACAGAGGAGCCTCTTAAAGAAGAAGTTACAGGTCTGTAAGAGCCAGAAATCTTGCTTGTTTGTAGGCGACCAAATACTTATTTTCCACCATAATTTGCAAATAAATTCTTAAAAAAAATCAGACAATATGATTTTCTAGATATGTTTTCTCATTTTGTCTCTCATAGTTGAGGTCTACCTATGATGTCAATTACAGACCTCTCTTATCTTTTTAAGTGGGAGAACTTGCACAGTTGGTGGCTAACTAAATACTTTTTTCCCCTCTGTATCTTTGACATTCCCCTGAGGAGTCATTTTACACAAATGATGAAACGCGTAGGGTTTGGTGTTTCTTTAACACTGCACCTGTAAGTATATATATACAGGTGCATCTCAATAATTTAGAATATCTTTGAAACATTCATTCATTTCAGTAATTCAGTAATTTAATTAATAATCCGCAGTCTTCCATGATTGTGTGTCCTACTGAACCAGCCTGAGGGACCATTTAAAGCAGGGGTCTCAAACTCGCGGCCTTCGGGACAATAGTTTGCGGCCCCCACCTCAATATCAAAGTTTATTGTTAGTGCGGCCCGAGTTTGATACGAATGGCACCAGGGGCGCACTGTCTGGGGGGCGGCATTTTTTACTATCTAATGCAAACCAGTCCAGGACAGGCCGCTTTAAAAAAAAAACAACGCTGAGCAGGGCCTGTCCTGGGCTGGCTTACGAGACGTCCGCATCACAGCGCAGGCAGCGATATAATGACATCATCGCGCCTCCTACACTGAGACACAGATGTCTCGGACAAGAGGAGTCGGCGGCTGCATCAAGGCATCACAGGTAGGTGAGGATACGTTTTTTTTATTTATATAAATAGGCCGTGACCTGCTGGAGTATCCCCGGAAGGTAAGGCCTATTTATTTACCTACCCCGCGTCTGCTCGTGGCCGCCTCCGCTTCCCCTTCTGCTATGGGATGTAGAAGAGGAAGTGGATGCCGCTGTGAGCAGCCGCAGGCATCGGTAAGTGAGGCCGCGGGTCTCAAATACTACTATTATTACACTCTGGGGTCTTTTCAGACCCCGGAGCAGGGGCGTAACTATCGGGGTAGCAGCTGCCACAGGGCCCGGGACATTAGGGGCCCCGGAGCCCTGTGGCAGCCGCTACCGCGAACCCCACAAGCCAGTAACAATAGCGGTCGCAGGGGGTGCGACCGGTCCCGGCAGGGTACAGAGCCCGCGGACAGCTGGAGATGGCCGGCCCCGGACCATTATGATAGCGGTCGGGGAAAGCCTGGTTCCCCGACCGCTATACATACTGTTATTGGAAAGGAGTTCTGGCATATTGCAGGCCCCTTTCCAATACATGCCAGCCCAGGGGAGATGACTGAAAATAATAAACACATATTCTCACCTCTCCTGGGCACAGCGTCCTCTCCGGCGCTCCTCCGTCATGTGACTGAGGCCCCAGCGGTCACATGGGGCGCGGCCGCGTAATGACATCAGTGCGCCCCATGTGACCGCTGAGGCCCAATCACAGGCCTCGGCAGCGACGTCGGAAGAGGGCCTGAAGACGCTGAAGATGGCAGGATGGAGAGAGGCTGCCAAGGAAAGGTAAGGCAAGGTGAGTATGAATGTTTGTTATTTTTAATCACCTTCCCTGGGCCTCCGATTATTATACTCTGGGGTCTGTAGAGCATATAATACTGTGTGGGGGCCCCTGTAGAGCATATAATACTGTGTGGGGGCCCCTGTAGAGCATATAATACCGTGTGCAGGGGCCAATATGGAGCATATTACCGGTGTGGAAAACCTGATGCGGCCCAGCCTCACCCAGACTCTACCTCCAGCGGCCCCGGGGTAAATTGAGTTTGAGACCCCTGATTTAAAGGCTTAGGAAACCTTGGCAGGTGACACACTGAATTTACAATACTGAACTTTTTCACAATATTCAAATTTTCTTAGATTTGGGTTTTCATTACTTGTAATCCATAATCAACATTTACAGAAATAAAACACTTGAAATAAACACTGTGTAAAGAATCTTGAAAATATAGGAGGTCACTTTTTTAATCTAATTACTGAAATAAATAAACGTTTCAAAGATATTCTAATTTATTGAGATGCACATGTACATGTGGCATGTATGAATTCCTCCCATCTTGCAGTTTTTTGGAAAGTACATTTTGTTTGCAGAAAGGGATTGCTTGAGCATGCACTTTAGGGGCAAATTTGAATTTTTGTGCAATTTTTGCTTGCAAAGTTGCATGAAGGTGGTTGTATATATGAAATATTAAATTTTGTTTTTCTATACAGTATGCTGTGCAATCTCCAAAAAGTTATTTTGGTATCACAGTCGCAGATTGCTATGTGCAGTATAGATTTTTAACATATTAGTTAGTAAATAACAGCAAAATATTCCTTGTCTTCTGTATCAGTGTTTTTGAGAGTACGAGTTCTTGTTGTAGTTGATGTTTGCAGTATATATAAATTGTGTACACCTTGATCTATTATTTTAATAATAATAATAATAATAATAATAATAGTCCTTTAATAGTCCCACAATGGGGAAATTCAGTGTGTTACAGCAGCAAAGATAAGATAAGCAGATACAAATACAAATACAACATGTACAGGAATGTTCCAAGGTGAGAGGCATTACATTAATAGCAGACAGACAGATAGGACGTAGCAGAGGGGGGGGGGGGGATATAACAGGCAGAGAGATATTTCAGTTCTCTGTATGTAATGATCTCCGCTTAGGTCGGTGTTGGTTGTACAGCCTGACCGCGGTGGGGAGGAAAGACTTCCGATAGCGCTCCTTCTCACACCTAGGGTGGAGCAGTCGGTCACTGACAGTACTGCCCAGCGCGATCACAGTCTCATGCATGGGATGGGACTTCTTCTTCTGCATGGAGCTCACCACGGACAGTATCCTTCTGTCACCCTCCACCTGCACTGGGTCCAGTGGGCTCCCCAGGACAGAGCTGGCCCTTCTAATCAGCTTGTCAAGTTTATTTCTGTCCCTGGTTGATATACTGCTCCCCCAGCAGGCCACTCCAAAGAAGATGGCTGATGCCACTACCGAGTTGAAGAAAGTTCTAAGAAGTGCCCCCCGGATTCCAAAGGCTCTCAGCTTCCTAAGCAGGTAGAGCCTGCTGTGGCCCTTCCTGTACAGGGCCTCCATATGATCTGCCCAGTCCAGCTTATTATTAAGGAGCAGACCCAGGTACTTATAGGTGTTCACAATCTCGATGCCCGTCCCCAGGATGTCCACTGGTTTTGGAGGGCATCTGCCTTTACGGAAGTCCACCACCATCTCCTTGGTCTTCCCCGCATTAATCTTCAGGTGGTTCTGGTGGCACCAGTCCACAAAAAAACGGTTCAGTTCTCTGTACTCCTTGTCATCATCGTCTGTGATGAGGCCTACTATTGCAGAGTCGTCAGAATACTTCTGTAGGTAGCAGCTGGATGAGTTGCACCTAAAAGCAGTGTACAGTGTGAAGAGGAAAGGGGCGAGAACTGTACCCTGAGGTGCCCCCGTATTACAGATCACGGTACCTGACACACAGTCTTGGGCTCTCACGTATTGAGGTCGATTTGTGAGGTAGTCTAGGATCCAGTTGGAGAGGTGGTGGTCCACTCCAGCAAGGCCCAGCTTGTCTCTCAGTAACCTGGGCTGTATGGTGTTAAAAGCACTGGAGAAATCAAAGAACATTATTCTCACCGTGTTCCCTGGTTTTTCCAGGTGAGACAGAGCCCTGTGCAGAAGGTGGATGATGGCATCATCTACCCCAATGCCCGGTCGATAAGCAAACTGGAGAGGGTCCATAGCGGGGCTCACTAGAGGGCGGAGATGTGTGAGAACCAATCTCTCTAAGATCTTCATCAAGTGGGATGTCAGTGCTACAGGTCTGTAGTCGTTGAGGTCCATAGGGTGAGGTTTCTTTGGAACTGGTACCACACAAGAAGATTTCCATAATTCAGGGACTATTTCCTGCCTCAGGCTCATATTATACATATATGTAATTATACCACACAGCTGGTCCCCACAAGTCTTAATTAGCCTTGCACTGATGTCATCTGGCCCTGCGGCTTTCCTCGCCTTGATCTTTTTCATCTCTTTCCTCACCTGGGCCCGTGTGAAGGTCAGACTGTGGTCAGATAAAGACGGATTTCTGGATTTACTGGTCTGTTGGGAAGTGGCCGCATGGGGAGAAGTCATTGTGGCGAGGGGAGCTGAAGGACATTCTGGGGTGGGAGGAGCTGGTGTGTGATCAAATCTGTTGAAGAATAGGTTTAGTTCATTAAGCCAGTTAACATCTGCCTCAATCTGGCAGACCGACTGTTTATGACCCGAAATTGACTTAAGCCCCTCCCAGACCCCCCTTATGTCTTTTCTTTCCATTTGCTTTTCCATTTTTTCCTTATAACTGGCTTTTCCTTGCCTGATTAGATGCCTCAGCTCCTTTTGTACTTCCCTCAACCCCTCCTTATCTCTTGTCCTGAATGCCATCTTTTTCTCCTTAAGTAGTGTTTTTATATCAGAGTTAATCCATGGTTTGTTGTTGGAGAAGCACCTCACCACTTTTGTGGGTACTGTGTTGTCCACACAAAAATTAATGTAGTCCGTTATGCAGTGTGTGAGTCCTTCTATATCTTCTCCATACGAATCCTGCAAAACTTCCCATGCGGTTGTGTCAAAACAATCCCTCAGAGCCTCATCACTCTCCTTGGACCATATTCTCACTGTGCGGGTGACAGCTGGTTCTCTACGTACAAGCGGCTTGTACACAGGTCGGAGATGTACTAGGTTGTGATCCGATCTCCCCAGGGGCGGTAGGGCTGATGAGTTATATGCCTCCCTCACGTTGGCAAAGAACAAGTCCAGTGTTTTGTTGTCTCTTGTGTGGCAGGTTACATACTGTGTGAAACTGGGAAGTGTGGATAATGGAGAGGCATGGTTGAAATCGCCAGACACAAGAAGGAGGGCCTGGGGGTGCTGAGACTGTAACTGGCTCAGCGTGGCTTGTAGGACCTCGCAGGCAGCGTCAGCTTTCGCAGAGGGGGGGACATATGCAGCTATCGCGATGACATGTGATAGTTCCCTTGGTAGATAGAAAGGTCTCATGCTCACAGCTAATAGTTCAATGTCCTTACAGCAAGTTTGCTCCTTAATCACAATGTGCCTAGGATTGCACCATCTATTATTCACAAACATTGCCAGCCCCCCTCCTTTCCTCTTACCACTCTCCCTTGTCCTGTCTGCCCGAAGGAGTTTAAAACCATCCAAGGAGACCAGAGAGTCAGGAGTAACTTCAGTGAGCCAAGTCTCTGTAAGTAGCATCATGCTGCACACCCGAAACTCCTGATGGTGCCTGGTGAGCGCTGTTAGTTCATCCATCTTGTTTGCAAGAGATCTCACATTGCCCATAATGATGGAGGGAACAGTTGGTCGGTAACGCCTCTTTTTAATCCTCTGAAGAGTTCCTGCTCTGCAGCCCCTCCCCCGCTTTTTCTTTCTCCAGAGTTCTTGGGGGATGGGTGGGCAAATGGTATGCAGCCCTGTTGTTGTGACTCTAAGCTGCAGTAATTTCTCTCTTGTGTAGACAAAAGAAATGCCTGCAGACACAAGAGTCCCCATTTCAGCAGGACAAAAAGACAGATAAAAACAAAAAAAAAAGTATCACAAAGGTCCAATTCCAAGTCTTTGTTTCTTCATTTCTTCATAGTGTAAAGTCCATTAAGTAGAGAGATAAAAAACAGACAGAGAAAGAAAAAAAATAAGAGAGAGAGAGTCTCAGAGCTGCCGACCAGGCAGCCACTTCAGCGGCGCCATCTTGGAAAAAAAAAAAAAAAAAAAAAAATATATATATATATATATATATATATGTATATATATATGTTTTGTGTGTGAATGTACGATTGAATAGGAGTTTTAGATTCAAATATATGTTTTAGTACATTTTTTAAAAAAAATTATTTGTGTTTGTGACAAAGTTACATGAAGGTGGACTTGGCTATTTATAACCCATTGAGACACATGTAATCTTCAGGTTGTCTACTTTCAAGAAATATATATGGTTTAGGGGTGCACTTGCTTTTCACGGTGTGTAATCCCTACGTTTTATAGGATGATACTTTTTAAACATTTCCAGCTTCAAAGCAGATTTTTGTTCCTTCCAGTTCTGGTGTTTTTATGAAGTTATATGCATGCACTTTGCACATGTTGAACTCTTATTTTTAGGAGGTTTGGTGCATATAACTTTTTGTTTGGTTTCCACTTTTAGCAACTAATATACATTTATTTGCATTTTTTTTTAGAAAATATACAATTCAAATCAAAATTGCATGAAGGTGCCTGTTCGTATTCAGTACCAAGTAGCATTTTGACAATGCAGCAGGTGTCTACTTTCAGAAGATATACAGGTATGGGAGGGTTAGTATGATTTTTTAACGTTGCAGCGAAAGGGTTAATCTGTAAACATATTTGCTTCTTAAGCAATTTTCTTGTTGCTGCTTATATATACAGTATTGCAGCCTGCGATAATTTAAAAAAAACTCTGTTATTTAAGTGTTTTTTTTGTTGCCCACCTAATATACAGTCTAACATCCTGCACTAATTTTCTCAGCCAATAAATAGTTTGATGCAGCCTGCTAATCTAAAAAAAAATCTCGGTTTGTTAGAGATAGCCAATATGCATACAAACTGACGCCATTTTAAAAAGATTATAAGCAAAAAAATTATAAGCTGACCGACGCAGTTCTAGTCTAATAGTCACTGACCAGGTCTCCCTTTTAGGTGCTTTTAGTGCTGTGCTATTTTTCTTGAAATAGTTTTTTGTAAAAAAAATAAAAGAAATTAAAAAATAATTGCTGCCAATCACTATTATAATTAAGCAGTATGCAGTAGAATGACTGGAAAAAAAAGGGCAGGGGACAGGCAAAAGGAGGGGGAGGAGGAAACACGTGTACAAGTACTAACAATTAGAATGTGGATGGCAATAGCAACACTACTTCTGGTCTTGACAGCCACAGACATACAGTAGCTGTTGTCACACGTCCTGAGAATTTACCATGCTGTCTTTCTGTACTGTGAACCATGTCTTCTTCACTGACACAGATCCCAATCTCTAGCATTCATGTGGCATCTGCTGAGAGATATATCCCTCATGGCCCAAAACTTCCTTTTTTTCCTTGTTTTGTGAGTTGGATGAGAACTGCCAGTGTTTTTTTTGGATATAGAGGAGGTAGAAGTGGAAGACATAAGTGTTGGTCATGGTAGTAGTTGCAGGGAGTGTGCTACTGGTAGTTGTGCTGGTATGGGCCATAGGGGGAAATCTGATAGGAATTGTGAGGGCATAGTGGAAGCCCATTGCCATGATGAGTTACAAAAAAGTGGGGAAGATGATGATATTACAGAATCCGATGATGATTCTATTACATTCTATTCTATCATTGGCAGTGGCACCAAGTGAGCAAGACCGCTCTATTCCTTCTTCCCATGATCGTCTTTGTAGGCAGGGCACATCCACACTTAGCACATGGTTATCATCATTATCATCTCCATCTGCTTCTCCTCCTCCTCGACGCCAACATCAGTCATCATGCATAAGGGAATGTGTGTTCAGTAAACAGCAATTTTCACCCTGTCATCTGAATGGTCTGCAACTTTAACCCCTTAACGACATTGGACGTACTATTACGTCCTGCGCGCTTGGTACTTTGCACAACAGGACGTAATACTACACCCTAGGGCGGCCGCCCGCTCACTATCTGGGCGGGTGGCATCGGAACCAGGTGTTAGCTGTAACTGACAGCTAACACCCTGCTCTATAACCTCCGGTCGGAACTGAGTTCCAATCGGAGGTTTTAACCCCTTGGATGCTGTGGTCAAACATGACCGCAGCATCCAAGGGGTTCCACCATGTTGCCGCTCCTCTCAGCACCCCCCCCCCCCGCACGTAGAGATCGGGGGGGTGCCGATATCTATACTCTGCATTGCACTTTTGCAGAGCTGAAACGCCAGTAAAGTGGAATCCCCTGACATGTGACATGTGACATTTTGGAAACTACACCCCTGAAGGAATTTATCAAGGGGTACAGTGAGCATTTTTAACCCCCAAGTGTTGCTATTATTTATTATCCATAAATGAATACGCAGCGGATGGTGAAAGGTGAAAATGACAATTTTTCCAGGAATATGTCATTTCAGTACGTAATATGTTGTACCTGGCTTGTATCAGAGGCAAACGCTCCAAAAGCTGTTGTACCCAGGATACCTGTTTAACAGCTTTTGGAGTGTGCGTCTGTGCAGACATAAGCTGGGCACAACATACTGGGCACTGAAATGGCGAATCTCTGGAAAAATGTTAGTTTTAACTTTTCATTATCAGCTGCGCATTCATTTCTGGAAATTAAAAGAATGCAACACTTAAGGGTCAATAATGCTCGCTACACCACTTGATAAATCCCTTGAAGGGTGTAGTTTCCAAAATGGGGTGACATGTCTGCGGATTCCACTTTACTGGCAATTCTTGGGCTCTGCAAAAGTGACATGGTGTCCAAAAACAAAACTGTGCTCTAAAAACCAAAATAGCGCTCCTTCCCTTTTGTGTGCCGGCTGTTCCCCAACAGCAGTTTATACCCACATATGGCATTAAGTACGTTATCCTCGGTACAACAGTGTCATACATGTGGGCATAAACTGCCATTTGGGCACACAGCAGAGTGCAGATGTGAAGGAGCGCTATGTACTTTTGGAGCGCAGATTTAGATTGTTGGTTTTTGGTCGCCATGTCACATTTGCAGAGACCCTAAAATTGTCCCTACAAAATGGGGTCACTTCTTGGGGAGTTCCAGTTCACTGGCACCTCCAGGGCTCTGCAAAACAACATGGCGTCCAGAAAGTCTCTCTAAATCTATACTCCAAAAGCTAAAAAAACACAGTGCTTCTTCCCTTCTGAGCCCTGCTGTGTGCCCAAGCAGCAGTTTACACCCACATACAGTATATAATTTTTTTCCCCCCGGGATAGCCCACTTAATAGTTTTAGGAGTGTATGTCTCTGATGCCACAAAGTGGCTGCAACGTATTAGGCACTGAAATTGGATATTTATTCAAAAACTTAAATTTTCACTTTGTACATTCACTTTTGGGAAGCATTTTTAGGCTCAAGATGATAATTCCCCTTGATACACTCCTTGAGGTGTGTAATTTCTAAAATGGGGTCACTTTTGAGGGGTTTCCATTGTATTGGTACTTTAGGGGCTCTGCAAATGTGATATGGCACCTGAAAACTATTCGAGCCACATCTGCCCTCCTAAAGCCAAATAGCGCTCTTTCCATTCTGAGCCCCACCATGTTCCCATACAGCAGATTACAACCACATATGGGGCATTTCTGTGTTTGGGAGAAATTCTGTAACAAACTGTGGGTTGTTTTTTCTTCTTTAACCATTTGCAAAAATTTAAAATATGTTGCTAAATGGACAGTTTATTGGAAAAAAAGTCATTTTTAATTTTTATGTCCCAATGTTAATAAAATCTGTGAAACAGCTGTAGGGTCAAAATGCTCACCATACCCCTAGATAAATTCTATGAGGGGTGTAGATTCCAAAATGGGGTCGCTTTTGGGAGTTTCCATTGTATTGGTACTTTAGGGGCTCTGCAAATGCGAAATAGCGCTCTTTCCATTCCGAGCCCCACCATGTACCCATTCAGCAGTTACGACCACATATGGGGTATTGCTGTGTTCAGGAGAAATTGTTTAACAAACTATGAGGTCCTTTTTCTTCTTTAAACCCTTGCGAAAATGAAAACTTTGGGGATAAAATAACGTTTTAGTAATTTTTCATTTATACATCCCAATGTTAGTAAAATCTGTAAAACAGCTGTGTGGTCAGGATACTATACTACTATACTCACTATACCCCTTGATAAATTCTGTGAGGGGTGTAATTTCCAAAATGGAATTACTTTTAGGGTGTTTCCATTGTTTTGGTACTCTAGGAGCTTTGCAAATGAGACATGGCACCTGAATACTATTCCAGCAAAATCTGCTTTTCAAACATCCAGTATCGCTCCTTCCCTCTGTGTACTGCCGAATGCCCAAACATCAGTTTACACCCATATGTGGGGTATTTCTGTGCTCTGGAGAAGTTGTATAACAAACTGTGAAATGCATTTTCTCCTTTAACCCTTTGTGAATGTGTTAATTTTAGGGCTAAATGAAATTAGTGGAAAAAAATGAAATGTCTAAATTTCACCTCGATATTGTTTTAATTCTTGTGAAATGCTTAAAGGGTTAACAAACTTCCCAAATGCTGTTTTGAATTATTTCAGGGGTGCATTTTTGAAAATGGGGTGATTTATTGGGGGGTTTCTAATATATAGGCCTTTATAATCCCCTTCAGAACTGAAGTGGTCCCTAAAAAATTAGTTTGGGAAATTTTCTTGTAAATCTGGAAAATCGCTGTTACACTTGTAAGCCTTCTAACATCCAAAATAAATTAAAGGACGATTAAAAGATGGTAGATAATATTTATTAATGTATTTGGGTGGTATGACTGTCTGAAAAGCAGAGAATTTCACATTTTGAAAATTGAGATTTTTTTTTTTCCATAAATACAAAAATATTGATTAGTGTTTACCACGAACATGAAGTACAATGTGCCACAAGAAAACAATCTCAAAATCACTTGTGTAAGTTAAAGCGTCTCAAAGTTCTTGCCATATAAAGTGACACATTTCAGTTTTGAAAAACAAGGCCTGGTCCTTAACGCACTTTTGGGCTCTGTCCTTAAGGGATTAACTCCCACCTGGCCAATTTACTGGTGGTGCAGTTACTGCCGTGCCACTTAATGGAATCCACTGTGCTTCGCCAACTGATGGCAGTTCACAGTATCAATGGAGAATACCTAGCTGCCACTATTTTGTCAAGGAAAATTGATCCTGCTTGATATTGCCATGTGGGCCTCTCCTTCTAAAAGGTGCACGCCACTGTGGAGCAGCAATTATGGGCAGGGACAACACATAGCAGCCATGGCCCACTGGGAAATGTTTTGAGCATCAGAGGCCACAGTCTAGAAACTCAGCAAGGCTCAGTGCTGTCTAATACTGACATAATTTCATGGGTGCAGGGAAGGTGCACAGTTTGAAAAGCCAGACGGGGCCTATCCTCCTCCTCCACTTCCTCCACACTGGACCATTTCCCACCCCCAACTTCACCAGGGCAATCCATTGCTTACACTACCCTCTCTCATCTCATTTTATGGTTGAAATGTTGAAAGGTGAAGCGCACATTAATTGGCACTGATGCATATGCTGGATGTGCTTGAGCAGCAGTATTTGATTACTGCATACAGCAACCCACAGACACAATGGAATGGATAACTGGGTGAACAACAACTTCTACCTCATGATCAGTTTTGGAAGATAGTCCAACTTTTCAGCTAGCAAGTTAGTAGGCAGTAGGTAAACTGATAATGTGCCCCAAACATTCCTTGGAATTATGTAAATTGTCATTACACTATTTAGCGCCACCCATGCCACGCCACCCACAAAGGGGTCTTTTGGGGACTTTTTTCTACACTAAATTATTTATTACTTTTTTAAAATGGCGAGCCACAAATTTTCCTTGAGATAACCAGCAGGATAATCCAGTTTCTTTTCTGCCTGCCAAGTGCTGTTCTTGCAGTCATAGAATCCACTCCTTTTCAGAGTATATTCTTGCTTTTTTAGCTGGCAGGCAGGGCACGCTGATAGTGTGTCACAAATTTTACTTCAAATTTTGTAATTGTCACTGTCGTTTTTTATGAATTCAACTATTTATCACTTAACTTTTCACGGGGCAGGCATGCTGACAGTCTGCCACAAAATTTTCTTTAAATTTTATAGTTGGTTTTAAAGGTTACAATGTATAAAAGCATGTGTCAGTGCAGTGTATGATTAAACTTGGATTTTCTATCCACTGCTTACCATCCTTTTTTCCATAGACATACATGTCACTTTCACATAACTTCAGCCCTATTTGTCTTAGAGAGTTAGAATTTGGATAGATGGGCTCCTAGGAGCCCTGACAGTGTTACACACTATGTTTTAATTTAAGGTGTGGTTCATAATGATGTTGTTCGACCTTAAAACTAATCTGGGACCCAAGCCACCTGAACTGAAACAAAACTAATCTTGAATTTCGCCCATCTGTACACGTGGCAGTGTCATTTTTTTTTTTACGAACCTATTATGGGTGAAAAATTAATATGTTGGTCCATTTTAAGGGCTTATTCACACAATAGTGAATAATGGCCTCATGACAGACATTTTCTGAAAGGCAGTCCTGGCGGTTTTAACTTCCAAGAATGTCTATGGGTCTATTCACATGCCTATTTTTATGTCTGTCAAAACGGACAAAAATAGAGTATGTCTGATTTTTTAATGGACATGTAAAACAGTCTTTCAAAAAAACGGTCATGTGTTTAGAATCCCTAGACATTTTAAAATGTGTGAATAAGCCCTTACTTTCCCTGCTGCCTGGTTGCACTGTTGACTCATTTTGAGGCTGCCTGATATCAGGATTCCTTGATCCTTCTTAAGTCCTGGCTAACACAGAACTGCTAATACAATACTCAGATAGAGGCTTCCTTTTCCCCAAGTGCATTATTTTCCTGGCAGTTTTCACACAAGTGGAGCAAAAAAAAAAAAAGGCAGCCTTTGCTCAATGTGGATTGGAGAAAGAATTTACAATTTACAACAATGTTGAATCAGTTTTCCTTCAGAATTTGTTACATTTGTCAGTTTTTTTCCTCATCGAGTGGCATCGGTTTTCATCAGTTTTCTCAACAGTCAAAAAAAAGAAACTTTTCTTCATTGTTTCCTAGCAACCATTATTGAAAATTTAGCCTTAAGGGGTTAAGATTGTGATGGCACCATGGAGGTATTATTTATAGCCTACTGTATTATATTTACTTTTTTGGTTTTTAAGTTTGGAGACATCTGATCACTTATATAATACCTTAGGGCTATGGCTACACAGCGATATTAGCAGCGACTCTCATTGCATAACCAGAGATTGCCAGGTCGCTCTGCATTTCGTTCATTCATGTTAGTGGATAGAGTTGCATTGTGACCCAGTGAGCGCTGGACTTTTTTTTTCAACTTGAAGTCGCAGTCACAGCAGCCTCGGGGGTTGCAATTTGATTCCATTCATTAACATGAGTAAATGAATTGCAAGGCGACCCAGCAATTTTTGGTCACTTGACAGGAGTTGCAGTCAAAATTGCCTTGCAGCCCTAACCTAAGGAGCTTTTACAAAGGGCAATAATCACCCAAAAGATCAAGAGTCTATGTGTTATGAAATTGCCTCTTAGGAAATTTCCAAAATTGCAGATAATGCCAGATAACAAAGAGCAGTAGAATAAACTACCTAAATCTCACACTGCTCTGAGAGATAGGGTCTAAATTTACCCAGACATCTTCACCAGGGACCGCTGCGAGGTTGGATGGTCTTGGCTGGATCTGGACCCAGGTTATTGCCCCTGAAGCTAGTGTACATGCACTAAAATGGATTCACTACAAACTGAAATCAAACCAGGAACCACAGCAAAAACAAACAAGGTCAAGCCAGGAGAGTGCAGAATTTCCAAATCAGAAACGTTATCAAACGGAGGTCAATCCAAGAGTTCAGAGTCGAAGCCAAATCAAAGAGCAAGCGAATATGCAAAAAATGAGCCAAAGTCAGTCACAAAAAAAACTGCACACAAACAGATGTGTACTGAGAATAGGAACCTTGCTAATAATTAATTAATAGCAGGCATAATGGGAGTTCTGAACAGAACCTAAATATCCCTCCTTAGCTGCTAATTGGCTCAGCATCCCAGAGCTCTGACTAGCCGCAGTGTCAGTGAAAGCCTCATATGCCAGCACAGTAACCCCATGGCAGCACCAGTGAGCAGCACTGCAGTAAGAATACATAAAGTATATACAGTATGCTGAAATAAAAATGATTGCTTTATTAATTTTATTTGTCTCAAGAACCATCTGTAACATATATACAGTATATACAGTGGGGAAAGAAAGTATTTAGTCACCCACCAATTTTGCAAGTTCTCCCACTTAAAAAGATGAGAGAGGCCTGTAATTGACATCATAGGTAGACCTCAACTATGAGAGACAAAATGAGAAAACAACTCCAGAAAATCACATTGTCTGATTTTTAAAGAATTTATTTGCAAATTATGGTGGAAAATAAGTATTTGGTCACCTACAAACAAGCAAGATTTCTGGCTCTCACAGATCTGTAACCTCTTCTTTAAGAGGCTCCTCTGTCCTCCACTCATTACCTGTATTAATGGCACCTGTTTAAAATTGTTATCAGTATAAAAGACACTTGTCCACAACCTCAAACAGCCACACTTCAAACTCCACTATGGTGAAGACCAAAGAGCTGTGGAAGGATAGCAGAAACAAAATTGTAGACCTGCACCAGGCTGGGAAGACTGAATCTGTAATAGGCAAGCAGCTTGTTGTGAAGAAATCAACTGTGGGAGAAATAATTAGAAAATGGAAGACATACAAGACCACTGATAATCTCCCTCGATCAGGGGCTCCACGCAAGATCTCACCCCATGGGTTCAAAATGATCACAAGAACGGTGAGCAAAAATCCCAGAACCACACGGGGGGATCTAGTGAATGGCCAGACGTGTCCCCCTGCTTAAGCCAATACATATCCGTGCCTATCTGAAGTTTGCTAGAGAGCATTTGGATGTTCCAGAAGAGTATTGGGAGAATGTCATATGATCAGACGAAACCAAAGTAGAACTATTTGGTAGAAACACAACTCGTCGTGTTTGGAAGATAGTGAATGCTGAGTTGCATCCAAAGAACACCATACCTACTGTGAAGCATGGGGGTGGCAACATCATGCTTTGGGGCTGTTTCTCTGCAAAGGGACCAGGACGACTGATCCGTGTACATGAAAGAATGAATGGGGCCATGTATCATGAGATTCTGAGTGCAAACCTCCTTCCATCAGCAAGGGCATTGAAGATGAAACGTGGCTGGGTCTTTCAGCATGACAATGATCCCAAACACACCGCCAGGGCAACGAAGGAGTGGCTTCATAAGAAGCATTTCAAGGTCCTGGAGTGGCCCAGCCAGTCTCCAGATCTCAACCCCATAGAAAACCTTTGGAGGGAGTTGAAAGTCCGTGTTGCCCAGCGACAGCCCCAAAACATCACTGTGATTTTCTGGATTTGTTTTTCTCATTTTGCCTCATAGTTGAGGTCTACCTGTGACGTCAATTACAGGCCTCTCTCATCTTTTTAAATGGGAGAACTTGCACAATTGGTGGCTGACTAAATACTTTTTTTCCCCACTGTAGGTGTTACCTTCGATTGTAACACTGCCTGCAAAGATGAGATGGCTACTGAAAAGATCTGTACAGAACAGGAAGTGTCTGTCTATTGGGAGGTTAATTTTCTGGTGTGAAAACTGCAAGATTTCGTGATTTTTTTTTTTTTATGTATAGTGACTTGGAAAGTTAAAGAAAATAAACACCAACAAAAGTTTTGCAAAAAAATATGTTTAAGATAAAAATGTGATTTAAACAATGTCATGTGTAGACTACCTTTCATGCTAGTTTTGTTATATATTTTTGTGTATGTGACTTGTCACGTATAAATAACACATGGTTGATGTTGAAGAAAAACATCCTGTCCTGTCTGTTGTGTAAATAAATACTGGTTATGACAGGAAACCCACAAATCATGACTGTACCAATATGTTACACAAGCTCTGGGTGATCACGAGTATCTTTGGTTGTCTTTCAATCTCAGAACCAAACTTATGATTGTTTTACTTTTTATGGTGTTACAAATTAATTAAAGTTTAGATAGAAATGTCGTATACTGTATCATGAAAGGAAGATACTCTTTCAGATACAGTCAAGAGTCACAAGACATTGTTAAGTTATTTCTACTTTTCTGTTGCCATTATATCTACTGTATCAGAAGACTAGCCTGAGATCAACTACTTAACCCTTTAAGGACGCAGGTTAGTTTCTATGTTAATTCTCGGCAAATTTTTTTCATACTTTCCTTTCCTGCCTTCCAAAACCCATAACTTTTTAATTTTTCTGTCGACATAACTAAGTGAGGGCTTATTCTTTGCGGGATGAGTTATACTTTTATTTGGCACCATTTTGGGGTACATATAGCTTTTATTAATGTTTTTTGGGGTGTCCATGTGAAAAAACACACAATTCCATAATAATTTTTTGCATTTTGTTTTTACGGCGTTTACTCTACGTTAAAAATGATATGGCAACTTTGTGTGGCAGGTCATTACGATTATGGCGATACCATATTTATATTGGGCTTATTATGTTTTAGCACTTTTACAAATAAAACGTCACTTTTTGAAAATGAACGATTTTCTTGGGGTCACTGTATTTATTACTGCTCTTTATTTGTGGAAAAACTTGTACTTTTTATTGGTACCAATGTTTGGTATGCATGACTTTTTGATCACTTTTTATTGCTATTTTTTGGGGTTAGCAAGGTGACCAAAATATATTATTTTCCACATTGCACTATATATTTTTTTTACAGCGTTCACTAGAGATGAGCGAATCGAAGCTGATGAAGTGAAATTCAGATCAGAATCTTCGATTCGCATCAATTCCGGATTTCCTCACGCTTCGATGTATCGAATCGCCCAGTTCCAATCGGGGGTTTTAACCCCTTGGATGGATCATGTTTGACCGCGGCATCCAAGGGGTTCCACCATGCTACCTGTCCCCCTTGGCACCCCCCCGCGGTGATTAGAAATAACAAAAATGCTGATAATCACCTTTCCTGGGCTCAGCAGTAACTCCAGAGCTCTTCCTCTCCAAGCCTTACTGCTGGGGCCTGTGATTGGACGTAATGACGTCATCACGCCCCCACGTGACCACTGAAACCCACTCACAGGCCCCAGCAGTGACGTCCGGGGAGCAGGACATCACTGGGAAGAAGAGGAGCGAGGAGGACGGTCAGACAGCCGGAGTCTCAAGAGAGGTGAGGTTAACGTGAGTATAAGTGTTTGTTATTTGTAATCACTTCCCCATGGCCTCTGATTATTATACTCTGGGGTCTGAGGAGACCCCAGAGTATAATAATAGCACCAGCTCTGGGGGGGGGGGGGGGATTGAAGCACCAGCTCTGGGGGGGTTTGAAGCAGCTTCAATAGGTATACGGGCCCCCAATATACTGTATAATAAAACCCCTGGCATCTCAGGGGTTAACACCCGCGATCGGAGCTCAGCTCCAACCACGGCTGTTAGAGGACAGTGTCAGCCGTTACAGACCCCAGAGTATAATAATAGCACCAGCTCTAGGGGGAAGGGATTGAAGCAGCGATATCTGATTGTTGCTTCAATGTGGGGGGAGGGGGGATTGAAGCAGCGATATCTGATCGCTGCTTCAATGGGGGGGATTGACGCAGCGATATCTGATTGCTGCTTCAAAGGGGGTTTGAAGCAACTTCAATAGGTATACGGGACCCCAATATATAATAAAACCCCTGGCATCTCAGGGGTTAACACCCGCGATCGGAGCTCAGCTCCAACCACGGCTGTTAGAGGACAGTGTCAGCCGTTACAGATCCCAGAGTATAATAATAGCACCAGCTCTAGGGGGAAGGGATTGAAGCAGCGATATCTGATCGTTGCTTCAATGTGGGTGGGGGAGATTGAAGCAGCGATATCTGATCGCTGCTTCAATGTAGGTGGGGGAGATTGAAGCAGCGATATCTGATCGCTGCTTCAATGGGGGGGATTGACGCAGCGATATCTGATCGCTGCTTCAAAGGGGATTTGAAGCAGCTTCAATAGGTATATGGGACCCCAATATACTGTAAAATAAAACCCCTGGCATCTCAGGGGTTAACACCCGCGATCGGAGCTCAGCTCCAACCTCGGCTGTTAGAGGACAGTGTCAGCCGTTACAGACCCCAGAGTATTATAATAGCACCAGCTCTAGGGGGAAGGGATTGAAGCAGCGATATCTGATCATTGCTTCAATGTGGGGGGGGGGAGATTGAAGCAGCAATATCTGATCGCTGCTTCAATGGGGGGGATTGACGCAGCGATATCTGATTGCTGCTTCAAAGGGGGTTTGAAGCAGCTTCAATAGGTATACGGGACCCCAATATATAATAAAACCCCTGGCATCTCAGGGGTTAACACCCGCGATCGGAGCTCACAGCTGTTAGAGGACAGTGTCAGCCGTTACAGACCCCAGAGTATAATAATAGCACCAGCTCTAGGGGGAAGGGATTGAAGCAGCGATATCTGATCGTTGCTTCAATGTGGGGCGGGGGGGGAGATTGAAGCAGCGATATCTGATCTAATGTAGGGAGGATGTCGGGAAGGGGTTAACGCAATTCTCTGAGAATTAATTTGGATCGAATCGAATTGTTTTGGAATCTTCGGAGAATAAGTCGAATCGAATTTTTGCAAAATTCGCTCACCTCTAGCGTTCACCATACAAGATAAATTATGCTATTTTTGGATAGTGGGATCTTATATGCACAGGGAGATACCTAACAACATGTTTGTTTATTTTTTTTTTGTTTACGTTACGTGTTTTTTAAATGTAACGGTGGGTTTTCTGAACTTTGCATTCCCTAACGTCCCACCAGCAGCACAATTTTGAGGTATTTCTGCCCCTGTGTGCTGGTAGGACAGAATGAAATTTTTAACACTAGAAGTCCCAGAAATTTCGAGCTCCCCCTTGAAGTCCTGAAAGAGGGTCAAATGACCCTTAGTCCAAACAGACAACTCTGATGGCTCCAATTAGCATCCTTTCATTTGTAAATGTGGCCATTGTCTGAGGAATCTGCAGGGGGCAATTGTGTTGATCCACCTCAGGTCTTGTAAGAGAGTGTAAACAAAAGAATGTAAGCTGCTCGTGAGTGTGTCTGCCCAACCCCCAGCTGCATTGTTGTGCCTGGAATATGCATAAGGTTGCTAACACCTTAGCAAATTTGCATGCAGCCTTTTGTGCTGTGGGGGATGTGAAGGGACTGCTTCACCTATTTTGTTCACAAGAAACAAAATGCAGAGAAGGCACACCATTCAACAGGCATTGGAACTGATCCTGAGCAACACCAACCCTTCTGACTCAGATGGAGAAGACATAGTCCTTCAACTGGATTCGGACTCTGAGCTGTCTTCAGGTTAGATTTTTTTCAAATTACCGATTTTTATTTCCTGACTATCTTTTTTATTTAGAACCAAAACAAAATGTTAATTTGAAATTATTTATCTTGCAGATGAGGAGACTCCTCCTCTACCAAAAAAGAGAGCTCGGTTGGCGAGTGAGCCAACAGAGACCGCAAAAGATGGCACAGTGTGGCGTGAAGTAGAAGTGGGGAAACGTCTCCATTTCACCCAAATAGAACCGTACCCTACAGATGGAGAGCCAAGTGCTAAGGCCAGACAAAGTGTCCGGAGTCGCCTTCAGAGCTTCCTCTGTTTTATCACTCTTGACATCCTTCGTAGCATTCAAGAATGGACTACTCAACATGCACATCACACGGAGCAGGTGGATTGGTTCATGGGTCTCCCGGAACTAATGGCATTTATTTCAGTCATTATCTTGCGGGGGGCGACCAAGGTTCCATCACTACATGACAGCTGGTCAGCAAACCTAGCAAACCCAAGGATCATTGCAACTATGACCCGAAACCGCTTCCAAGACATCATGCAACACCTATGCTTTGATGACATGTTCACACGCAGTGAGCGAGTGGAGACCGATAAGTTTGCTGCAATCTCCGATGTGTGGAGATCGTTTGTCACCAACTGCATCGCATCCTACAACCCTGGTCGACACATCACTATTGATGAACAGCTTTTCCCGTCAAAGACTCGCTGCTGTTTTATGCAATACATTGCAACAAAACCAGACAAGTTTGGCATCAAGTTTTGGGTAGCTTGCGACTTGAAATCAAAGTACATCTGTAATGTCCTCCCATATCTTGGCAAGGACCCCAGTCGTCCCAGCGGGGAGAGACTGTCCGAAACTGTAGTGATGAGGCTGATTCATTCATTCATTCATGATTGTCCATTCATGGACAAGGGCAGAACTGTAACCACGGACAATTTCTTTACATCATTGTCACTTGCACAACGACTGCTTAGCCGGAAAACCACTATCCTCGGCACAGTCAACAAGAGTCGCCAGGAAATTCCTCAATCCGCTAGACAGATGGACCGCACTGAATTCACCACTCAGGTGTTTTCAACCACTGGTGCCACACTAACAGTGTATGCACCTAAACGAAAGAAGGCCGTCTACATTCTCAGCAGCATGCACAGCGTGGTTGAGACTGAGGATACCAACAAAAGGAAGCCAAACACGGTCACACAATACAACCACACAAAGTGCGGTGTGGATGTAATGGACCAAATGGTGCGGGAGTACAGCGTGCGTGCAGGAACACGGAGATGGCCATTTGCCGTGTTCTACAACATGATTGACATGGCAGCACTGAATGCTCATGTTCTTTATCAGGCATGCACTGGGGTGCAGGAGAGACGGGTGGACTTCCTGGTTGAGCTTGCAAAAGAGTTAGGTGGCTCTCATGTGACTGAAAAGAAGGCATACAAGGAGAAACTCCTTCGGCAACAACCTTCCACACCCAGCCCTGGCAAAAGGGCGAAGTGTCAGGTCAACCATCGATGCACGAACAATTGTGCAACTGAGAGATGTGTTGACTGCTACAAATACACGTGTGGCAAATGTACCAGGGACATACCCAGGCAGTGCCAGGTATGTTCCGACAGTGCAGACAGACTGCTGAGTAAGTGCTGAAATGCTAGTCACACAAGAAGGACATGCCACTCACACACACACACACGCAGCCCCCCACAGCAGCCTATTGTAAATATGTGTGGAATTGTTTTATTCCTTGTATTTTTTTTATTATTTTCATAACAAAAATAAAAAGCATGGAAACAAATAACAGTTGTTCTTTTGTATATTTACATTTTTGTATATTTAGATTCAAGTCAATGGGTGCAGAAAAAAAAAAAAAAAAAATCGCAAAAAAATCGCAGTTACTGAGTGAGTGCTGAAATGCTAGTCACACAAGAAGGACATGCCCACACACACACACACACACACACACACACACACACACACACACACGCAGCCCCCCACAGCAGCCTATTGTAAATCCTGTGGTGTGACAGTAATGGCCTTAATTACAGAACAAAAGACGGTGATTATAGGTTGTTTGCTTAAATCTTTTAGGTCATTCGACCTGTCTCTGGGTTCCAAAGGTAGAAATGTTAAATGACCCCTCTCTGGGACTTCTAGTGTTAATAAACAACAAATAGTTAACCGTAACCCCTCCCCCTTCTCAATATAAGGAAGGAAGTACCAACCCCCCAGTGTGTTTTTTTCTGTCCTGTGTTGGTGGGACAGTTGGAGGGAAGGTTATACCTTCCCTATAGTGAGGTTATTCAAATTTCTGGATGACTTTCCCCTCCTCTCTCCTGTTTGAGTTTGTTTTGTCTATCCTCCTGTGAGGACTCTTTTCTGCCTTTGGTTCCTGCTGGAACAAAATTCAAAGGTTAAAACTCCTTGTCTGTCTTTCCTGCCTCTGCTGCTTAGTCTGCTTAGCTGCACTGAAAGGCCTTTTTTTCAGCCGTTGCTTATAATGGGTGAGTGTCCACGCTGAACCCTTTGTGGCTATGTAAGCCTTGCAGTCCTTGTTTTATTGCAATGGCACGGCGTTTCCTGCTACTTCTCTCCAGCTCCCATGTGTGGGGGTGCCGGAGTCCAGAGTACGCTGGCTTGCGTGCGTGATGACATCTTTGAACCTCCTTCAGGTGAGCTACTAGGTAATGTTTTTTTATCTTAACTTCTACCACTTATTTTATAAAATCTATGAGGGGTAGCTTGTTTTCTTCCAAAAAAAAAAAAAAAAAAAGCTGAAGAGAAATAAAGGACTTTTATTTTCTGTGTAACCTGTCTCAGGTATTGGGAGAGTCTTTGCTCTCCATTTCTTCTATATAATTCTGCTTCCTTTCCTCTGCCTCTTTGTTGTTTGGCAGAGAGTGTGCATGCTGGGCATTCTAGTTCAACAGACTTGTACTGTTGCGGTTTTTTTCTAGCTTTCTTGCTATTTACTCTTACACTTGTGTTAAGATATCTTACTCGGCGTCTGGTGGTGATGAATCCTCCAGGTAAGTCTGCATCTAGGCGCAAACATCTAACCTGTCGCTCCTGTGAAATTCCCTTGCCTGATAGTTGCAATTTCAATACATACCACCAGTGCTGCTTGGGCAGCCCAGTGGCTCAGTGGTTGACACTGCAGCCTCACAGCCCTGGAGTCCTGGGTTTGAATCCTGCCAGGGGCGAAATCTGCGCGGAGTTTGTGGTTCTCCCTATGTTTGCATGGGTGTACTCCAGTTTTCCTCCCACACTCAAAGGCTTGTTGGTGGGGGGTATGGATTGTGAACCCTATATGGGACAGTGACTGTCTGTGTCTGTGGAGTGCTTTGGAATATAATGGCGCCTCTGTCATATGATCTGATGAGGTATTCAGGATCATAGAGGAAGCTAATTCTTCATCTGAGGATTCAGATACGAATATAGAAAAAACGCTTTTTCCTCTGGAGAAAATTCAGAAATTACGGAAGTCCATCAGGTCAAGGGACCATGATGTTGACCTTGGGGAAGCCTCTAGTTCCACCTCTAGGGGGCCTAGGGCCTTCAATGTGGACGACATGCTTAAAAGAGCTATGTCCACCGAGTGAAAACACCCAGAGGAGACCTGCGTGGTATCCAAGAGTTTCAAGACACTTCCCAATAGCTGAGGACCAGTTGGATCCACCACCTAAGCTTGTCATGGCAGTCGCCAAATTGTCCAGGCGAACACTTGTACCCTCTGAGGACGGGTCTAGCCTTCAGGATCCCATGGACCAAACAGCAGAGTGCTCCCTAAGGAAAGCGTATATGGCTTTCTCTGCGCAGTGTTTGATTGGTATCACTACTAGTGAGGTAGCTAAGAAGCTGTGCTCCGGCCTCTCTTCATTAAAAAGAGATATTGATTTGGGGGTCTCCAGGGACGACTTGTTGTCCTCCTTGAAGGGTATAGCCCTTGAGGTGGATTACCTCAATGAATCCTCTTCTCCAGGTGAAGTTAGCTGCCAAGTCTAGGGCCTTGACTTCTGCTGCTCGTCGCCCCCTATGGTTAAAACCTTGGAGGGTGGATTATGCCTCAAAATTTAATATTTGCAGGCAGAACACGATACAAGGACTAGTGAGAAAGGAAGAAAAGTCCTTCCACAGTCCTCCTGTGGACAGGGCAGACAGCGTCGTAGAGGACTCCTCAAAGACCACCACCTGTAAGAGGTCACGTGTGGACGTTCTATGTTCCTGAGAGGGAACTCCAACCGTATTTTTTTTCCGCGATGACAGGAAAATCAGAAAGCCAAATTTATGACTATTACCTTCTCCCTCCCTCCAAGACATAAGTTCCTGTGGGGATAACAGATCATGGGTCTTGGAGATAATCAGGTCCGGTTTAAGCATAGTTTTTTCTGTGCCCCCCCCAGGACAGTATTATACAGACCTCTCGCCTCCCTGCTGTCCATCACAACGTCAAGGGTCTGGAATTTATTCCTCAGTGTTTCTGGTTCCAAAACCTTCACGAGACTGGTTGATGATAATAGACCCACGATACTTTAGCAGAGCTATCTCGGGAAAAATTTCCATATGGTAACGTCTGTGATATCCATTCTCCAGCAAGGAGATTTCATGGCCACTCTGAACCGAAAGGACGTGCACCTCCACATCCCTATTCTTCCTGCTCACAGGAAATACCTAAAAATTGCAGTGGTTGTAGAGGGTTGGCTGAAGACACCTCCAATTCTCCGCACTTCCAATTGAGATAACATCAGCACCCTACGTATTCACCAAGGTGGTATCCACGGAAGCTGAGTCACTGAGAATCCAGAGGTTCACGTGTGTTCCTTATCTGGAAGACTGGCTGTTAAAAGTCTCTCAAGAGAAGGCCTACTACAGCATCTATTCATCACGATGAATTTCCTCCAACAATTGGGGTGGACTATAAATTGGGGAAAGTCCCAAATATTACCAGCAACCCAGAAAATATTTCTAGGGTTCATACTTGATTCAGGCCTAATGAAAATATCTTTTCCTCCCTCCAGAAGGGAAAGAATCATCAAGGCCGCAAAATTCCTGCTGGCTTCTCGGCCAATCACCATCAGGACAGGCATAAAGTTTTGGGATTGATGTCGTCAGCTGCAGAAGCAGTCCCTTGGGAAGTCCTGTCGGCCTGGAATCGCAAAACCAGAGGTCTAGGCAGTTTTTTCCTGTCTCAGGAAGCCCGCTTGTCCCTCAAGTGGTGGAATCGGCTAAAAAAAAAAACAAAAAAAACCTCATAACCTCAGCTCAGAGTTGGTGAGTGTGATGATTCTGCTTAAATATGGCTATAACTCAGAGCTGTATTTTGATCTCTGGGTAACGTATTTCTCTCTCAGTTCTCTTTACTCATAATGTGCACAGCCTACTCATAGGTATATTGCCAATAGTGGCCGGACTGGAACAATAGGGCTTTGTATCCATCCCAGCAGGGCTCCATTGTATTCCTACACAGCCCTAAGTGATCAAACAAACATGCATTGGTCAGCCTGAACTGGTAGATCAGATATGGCTGATAACATTGTATCCTTTCACTTGGTCTCAGCTCAATACAAAGAATCTGGACTTGAGTGCGTTAGTCAATCAGACTTGCTGTCGCCGGTGACCTCATTCTGGGAGGTGGCATAAAGGGTATATAAGATGAGGTAAGAGGTCAGTGGGAGGAGATTGTGCTGGGACTACAAGAGAACACTATGAGGAGTTTTTCACAGACAGACTACAGGATATTACAGACAGACCACTGTGAAGAGCATGCAGGCTGGATTGTTGTATTAATGCTACATGCTAAGAAGCCTCCACTGGTTATTCACACATGACAGAGCATTTGTGAGTGTTGGATTATAGAGCCACATCAAGGAGATGCGTGGTAAAGTAATTATTTCAATTTTATTCCCTTTTTATTTTTATTGTACTGTATATTGTAACTAGTAACTGTTAATGCTTGCATACATCTGCATATCTGTTCTGAACTGCATGTGTTAGATGTTAATACCGACCCATTTAGGGGTTAATAAATATATAAAATTTAGAAAGCTTGTCTTGTATTTATCTTGTGAACCCGGCACTCACTGGCGGCGAGTGTGTTTTTTTTTTTTTTATGAAAGAAGACTCAGGTGTGGCCAAAGCGGTGTTGGCGCACTGAGGATCATTCACAGTGAGTACAACTAAGATTTATGCCAGGATTCCTCCCTAAGGTACCCTCATATTCTAAACTAAACTAGGTTATCTCATTACCAGTTTTTCTATTTTTCTATCCCAGTCCGTCATCTCCAGAGGAAGTTAAACTTCACTCCCTGGATCTGGCCAGATGCCTCAGAATTTATATTCAGAGATCTCGGCCTTTTAGACGGTCAGAGAATTTTTTTTTTCTATCATTTGCTGGGAAAAATAATGGGCTCAAGTGCTCTAAAACCTCCTTGGCACAATGAAGCCATAAAATTGGCTTTCACTTCACAGGAGTTAGAACCCCCTGAGTTTGTTCGAGCTCATTCTACAAGAGCCATTTCTACCTTTTGGGTGGAAAGAAGCTCTGTTCCTTGGGAACAAATTTTTTCGTCAGCTTCTTGGAGCGCTCTCCATACCTTTGTTAATCATTACAAATTTAACACCCGGGGTATGGAGGCCACTTTTTTTGGCCATTCCGTGTTAAATGCTATTCTTCAAGAGGGCCCACCCTAGGGTTCTGCTTGCTAGATCCCCAATATTGTGCTGCTGGTGGGATGTTAGGGAAGTATAGATTATGATGTTAATCTGTTTTCCCTTAGTCCCAACAGCAGCATCACAAGGCTCCCTCCCTATGTGTTATGCATTTGTCTTTATAATTACACGCTGGGGGGTTGGCACTTCCTTTCTTATATTGAGAAGGGGGAGGGGTTACGGTTAACTATTTGTTGTTGATTAAAAATTCCATTCTGTCCTACCAGCACACAGGGGCAGAAATACCCCAATATTGTGCTGCTGTTGGAACTAAGGGAAAACAGATTAACATCATAATCTATACTTATTTGTTCGTGTGCCCGTGGCATTATAGTACCATACTATTATGGTGCTGAGTGATAAGTACGCGCTCAGCACAATGTAATAGTATGGCGTAGAGCGGGAATGGGTTAAACGTGTTCATTGAATGCATAGATTCATAAAAATGTTTTAGGTTTCTTCATACTTACCAAAATATGTACTTTATGATATGCATATTAGGTACAACTCTGCATCCTCCAAAATATACTATTAAGATATTGTAATCCTGTATTATTTTATGGTCAATTCACACAAACTGCAGAAAGCACCAATAGATATACAATGGGGGTAATTCATCAATCCTCCACAACAGTTTTCTGGCATAGAGGGATGATATTGTGGTGCACATTTGGCGCAAGGGCTTACTTTCCCCAAACGCTTGCCACCCCCCATTCCACGCCACATTATGCAAATGTGGGTGGAGCAGGGAAGGCCAGAGCGGTAATGCCTCTGCATTACATATTACATATTAATTATAACTCACACCAGTTTTCTGGCATGAGTTATAATGAAAATCTACACCACTTAGGAACTGGCGTAAATTTCCAAAGCCTCTTCATAAATTTCTTGTTCCCTGTGCCAGTTGGGGGCTTTATTAAGACTGGTGTACAATACTTCAGTCTTAATAAATCTGCTCCAATATGTTTAGTTACTATTATAGATACTAACATACTTCTCCCGATCCCCACAAATATTTTCAGTGGAGAAAGGAGAATGAGCCACTCTTCTGTGAGAGAGAACAAAGCATCAGTCCTGTAAAAAATGTCATGTTCACCTGAAGTTTATTAGTGTAGAGGCACCTTAAAGGGGTTGTCCTTTTAACTTTTAAATCAGCCGGGGGCAGTGAAAAAAATTTAAAAAAATGCATACTCGCCTGTCCCCGATGATCTGTTGTCCTCCCGGCGCATTCCCGATTCTTCACCAAAAGCCTAAAAGCTGAAATATTTATTTTTCTTTCAAGAAAGGCATTCTTGAATTTTCAGTGAATCCACTGTCACCACATCCTGTGGGATTGAGTCCTTTAGCCTCACTGCTCTTTCATTAAAAAATGTTTAAGAATGTCTATAATGCTGACGAAATGTTCTTTCCTCTAGGCGCAGAAGATGTCCCGTTGTCACTGTCACAGGTCTAGGAGTAAAAAAATAATTCGGCAGTTCTTTGTACTGTTCCCTCATGAATTTGAACATTATGATTAAATCTCTGTGTAGCTGTCTTTTCTCTAAACCAAATAACCCCAAATTTGTTAATCTGTCTCTGTACTCCAATCCACTTATGCCACTAAATTTCTCAGTTGCCTTCTCTGCACTCTCTCTAGTTCTCTTATTTCCTTCTTGTACACTGGGGCCCAAAACTGCGCACAATAGTCTTTAAATGATTCCCTTAATTTTATTTGCCTTGACAGCAGTTTATGATCCACCAAAGTCCCCATGTCTTTTTCAGTGGAAGTCTTACCAGTAACTTACTATTAAGCACATAAGCATACATTTTATTTCTTTGACCAAAATGCATAATCTTACATTTGTCTACATTAAAATTAGTTTGCCAAGTTCCCAAACATACATCCAGTTAGTTTCTCTAAAACCCCTGTAATATTTTACTATCCAGTTTTGATTAACTTAATCCCTAGGCAAGAAGCACTGTACTATTGTGGCGCAGCCGCCCGGGTCTTAAGGCAAAATGCGGGCAGCTGCTGCAGTGTGTGTTAGCTGTAAGTTACAGCTAACACCCTGCTCCAGCACTCCTGAACGGAGCTCAGCTCTGATTGGAGGTTTTAACCCCTTAGATGCTGCGGTCAAACGTGACGGCAGCATCCAAGGGGTTTCGCAATAAAATGACCCCCATCGGCACCCCCCACGGCGATATGTACCTTCTGCCGCTGGGGTCTGGCCAGTAACCCCGGGCTGCTAGTAACCCCCAGTACCTTGTTGATCCTGTAGAGATGGGAGGAAGTCAGCCTATGCACCTATACATGTATACACGTGTATTGCAGTGTATAGTACTGAATCAGCGATCAGACCATCGCTGGTTTAGGTCCTATAGCGGAAAATTACTAAACAGTAAAAAAATGTTGAAAAAAAGTGAAGTGTATAAAAAAAATTTAATAAATGAATAAAGCCCCAAAATGCTCCTTTCCTGTACAAAATTAATTATATAAAAGAAAACCCTAAAAATTTATAAAAAAACAATACATATTTGGTATCACCACGTTCGTAACAATCCATACAATAGAACTGAAACATTATTTAACCTGCATGGTGAATGTTGGAAAAGAAGTAGAAAAAAAAACGCTGGAAATAAATGATTTTTGGCCATCTCACCTTACAAAAAAAGCTATATAAAAGTGATAAAAAAAAATTCATATGTACCCCAAAATAGTTCTAATAAAAAGCACAGTTCGTCTCATAAAAAATAAGCCCTCAGCCAACTCTGTCAACCGAAAAATAAAAATCTCAGAACATGACGATGCAAAAATAATTGATTTATGTCCCCAAATGGGTTTTTGTTCTCGAAAATTAGTAACGCATATAAAAAAAAAAAAACTATAAAAATTAGGTATTGCCGTAATCGTACTGACCTACAGAATAAAGGTACTTTTCCTATATGCTGCATGGCAAAAAAATTAAAAGGTAAAAAGCTATGCCAAAATTGATGTTTGTTTTTTTTAATCCACCAAGAAAGAGTTAATGATTTAGTCAATAAGTTTTAGGCACCACAAAATGGTGTCATTACAAAATGCATCTCATACCACAAAAAACAAGCCCTGAAATGACTGCATCACCAGAAAAATGTAGCTTGCATAATGTGAAGGCAAAAACCCCCAAAATCGCCAAATAATTAGGACATAACTGGCTGTGGCAGGAAGGGAATGTATAAGCTGTGCGAACATATATCAGCGTACACCCCAGATTTAGAGCTTACGATGGAAAAGAAACCAGAAGTGACCACCTCCCCCCCCCAATCATAGAAGCTACTGGGGAAATAGGGAATTTGGTGTTCCCAATGTACTCCGCACAGCTTACATATTTACTTTTCAACATCCGCTGTGCATTCACATCTGGGATACTAATGCTCATTACACCAATTGATAAATTCTTTGAGGGGTGCAGTTTTCAAAATGGATTCACTTTCTAGGGGATTGCAGTTTACTGGTACCTTAGAGGCTCTGCAAACATGACATGGCGTCCAGAAACCAAACATCTAAATCTTCTCTCCAAAAGTCACATAGCGCTCCTTCCCTTCTGTGTCCTGCTGTGTACCCAAACTTCAGTTTAAGCCCACATGTATGACACTGGTGTACCCAGGATAACGTTCTTAATGTCATATGTGGGTATACACTGATATTTGGGCACACAACCGGGCATAGAAGGGAATGAGCGCCATGTGGTTTTTGGAGCACAGATTTAGACTGTTTGGTTTTTGGACGTCATACCACTTTTGCAGAACCCTGAAATAGCAGCTAAGTGGAAGCCCCTGACATGTGACCCCATTTTGGAAACTCCACTCCTGAAGGAATTTATCCAGGGATACATTGAGCACTTTTAACCCCCAAGTGTTGCTATAATTTATTTTCCAGAAATTAATACGCAGCTGATAGTGAAACTGGCAATTATTCTGAGAATACATCATTTTGGTGAGTAATATGTTGTGTCCAGCTTGTACCAGAGGCAAATGCTCCATAAGCTGTTGTGCCCGGGATCCCCGCTTAACAGTTTTTGGAGTGTGTGTCTCTGCTGACACAAGCTGGGCACAACATATCAGGCACTAAATGGCGTATCTCTGGAAAAATTGCAATTTTCACTTTTCTGGAAATTAAATTAATGCAACGCTCAAGGGTTAAAAATTCTTACTATGCCACTTGATAAATCAGTGGCGTAGTTTCCAAAATGGGGTCACATGTCTACAGATTCCACTTTACTGGCAATTCAGGGGCTCTGCAAAAGTAGGTTGACATCCAAAAACCAAACTGTGCTCCAAAAACCAAAATGCTCTCCTTCCCTTCTGTGCCCGGCTGTGCCCAAAAAGGAGTTTATACCCACATATAGCATTGAGTATGTTTTCCGGAGTACTCAGTGTCATACATGTGGACATAAACTGCCGTTTGGGCACACAACAGGGCACAGATTTGAAGGAGCACTATGTGGCTTTTGCAGCACAGATTTAGATTGTTAGTTTTTGGACACCATGTCACATTTGCAGAGACTCTAAAATTGCCCCTACAAAATGGGGTCAATTCTTGGGTAATTCCAAATTACTGGCACCTCCAGGGCTCTATAAAAACAACATGGCATCCAGAAAGTCCCTTTAAATCTATACTCCCAAAGCTAAAATGCGCGGTGCTCCTTCCCTTCTGAGCACTGCGGTGTGCCCAAAAAGCAATTTACACCCACATATGCAAACATTAGTATTTATGTAGACAACATTTTGAGAGAATTTGTTATTTCTCTGCCCTCTTATGTTAGGGATAACATGGATGTACTTAGAAAACTGTATGGCGTGGCGATTGAGTCACATTGTTATTCAGGCAGTATAGATGTTGAATCACTATACAGTTGTATTCTTTACAATACAGGGCAACTGAATTCTTCCTTAGGAATTGGGGTACTTATTATTTAGCTCATAATGAGTTTGTTTTGTCACTGTTGTCGAGTTTATACTAACTCATAATTTTTTTCTATTCGATGGCAAAGTTTGATACCAGCTCAGGGAGCTGTCTATGGGGAGTTCTTGGGCCTCAATTTATGCAAACATCCAACTGGGCTGATTATATTTTGTTTTTATAGTCTGGTTCTAAATCTCAATTTGTTGATTTTGTAGCTGCTTTGACTCATCTTGGAAACATCTTGGACTAGGATTTACCTATGAAATTAATGAACGTTCTATTGCTTTTCTTTACCTTAAATTATGGAAAAATGATCATTGAGGGATATCTTCAACCCAGTCTATTGCATTGGAAGAGCCACCACCCACCAGAATTGAAATGCGGAATACGAAAGGGTCAATTCCTCACGGTAAGGAGGAGTTGTTCCACCCCTGAGGTATTTCAAATACAGTCTAGTTCCTTGTTCTCTAAACAGAGAGGCTATCCACAAAAAGTAGTTAAATCAGCCTGGAATCATGCATCAGATAGAGATAAAAGTGAATTTCTTGTCTCAAGAGGATGTAGAGATGACCTGTATACCTGTAGGATTATCGGTATTTATGATAATCAGATACATAAAATTTTTGAAATCCTTCATAGACATTGGGACATCTTAAATATGGACGGTGATTTCTCAGATGTGATTACACAAAAACCCTCCATAACATTCAGGAGAGGTCGTAAAATGAGGAAACCACTGGTACAATGTCACTACACAACATCACAGTACCCCACAATTTTTGAGGGTAGTATACGTTCTAGCAAAGTGGTTGGTAATTTTAAATGTACTGGCTGTGTAGCATGTCCCTTTACGTCCCACACAAGTAGTGAGGAGCTCTGTAACAGGCCAGGTATATCAATTACAGGATTTTCATAACTGTCATGGCAGTGGTGTTATTTATCTCTCTCAATGTACCTGTCCTAAAGATTATATTGGTAAGACCAAGAGGGAATTTTCGGAGGGTTGGTGAACATATAAGCAATGTCATACATAAACGTGATAAGACTTTGTCTAGACACATACTTGAGTTCCATGATGGTGATCCTAAGACTTTATAATTTGTGGCTATAGAACGAGTGTGCCCCTCCCCCAGGGGTGGTGACCTTGATCCCCAATTATTGCAAAAAGAAATGCAATGGATATACAGTGCTGGCCAAAAGTATTGGCACCCCTGCAATTCTGTCAGATAATACTCAATTTCTTCCAGAAAATGAATGCAATCACAAATGCTTTGGTAATAATATCTTCATTTAATTTGTCGTCAATGGAAAACCACAAAAAGAATTGTCATAAAGCCAAATTGGATATAATTCCACACCAAACATAAAAAAGGGGGTGGACAAAAGTATTGGCACCCTTTGAAAAATCATGTGATGCTTCTCTAATTTGTGTAATTAACAGCACCTGTTACTTACCTGTGGCACATAGCAGGTGGTGGCAATAACTAAATCACACTTGCAGCCAGTTGAAATGGATTAAAGTTGACTCAACCTTTGTCCTGTGTCCTTGTGTGTACCACATTGAGCATGGAGAAAAGAAAGAAGACCAAAGAACTGTCTGAGGACTTGAGAAGCAAAATTGTGAGGAAGCATGAGCAATCTCAAGGCTACAAGTCCCTGTCCAAAGACCTGAATGTTCCTGTGTCTACCGTGCGCAGTGTCATCAAGAAGTTTAAAGCCCATGGCACTGTGGCTAACCTCCCTAGATGTGGACGGAAAAGAAAAATTGACGAGAGATTTCAACGAAAGATTGTGCGGATGGTGGCTAAAGAACCTCGACTAACATCCAAACAAGTTCTAGCTGCCCTGCAGTCCGAGGGTACAACAGTGTCAACCCGTACTATCCGTCGGCATCTGAATGAAAAGGGACTCTATGGTAGGATACCCAGGAAGACCCCACTTCTGACCCAGAGACATAAAAAAGCCAGGCTGGAGTTTGCCAAAACTTACCTGAGAAAGCCAAAAACTTTTTGGAAGAATGTTCTCTGGTCAGATGAGACAAAAGTAGAGCTTTTTGGGAAAAGCCATCAACATAGAGTTTACAGGAAAAAAAAAAGAGGCCTTCAAAGAAAAGAACACAGTCCCTACAGTCAAACATGGCAGAGGTTCCCTGATGTTTTGGGGTTGCTTTGCTGCCTCTGGCACTGGACTGCTTGACCGCGTGCATGGCATTATGAAGTCTGAAGACTACCAACAAATTTTGCAGCATAATGTAGGGCCCAGTGTGAGAAAGCTGGGTCTCCCTCAGAGGTCATTGGTCTTCCAGCAGGACAATGACCCAAAACACACTTCAAAAAGCACTAGAAAATGGTTTGAGAGAAAGCACTGGAGACTTCTAAAGTGGCCAGCAATGAGTCCAGACCTGAATCCCATAGAACACCTGATTTCAAAATGGCAGTTTGGAGAAGGCTCCCTTCAAATCTCAGGGACCTGGTGAAATTTGCCAAAGAGGAATGGACTAAAATTCCAGCAGAGCATTGTAAGAAACTCATTGATGGTTACCGGAAGCGGTTGTTCGCAGTTATTTTGTCTAAAGGTTGTGCTACCAAGTATTAGGCTGAGGGTGCCAATACTTTTGTCCGGCCCATTTTTGGAGTTTTGTGTAAAATGATCAATGATTTGACTTTTTTTTCATTCTCTTTTGTGTTTTTTCATTGCAAGCAAAATAAATGAAGATATTATTACCAAAGCATTTGTGATTGCAATCATTTTCTGGAAGAAATTGAGTATTATCTGACAGAATTTCAGGGGTGCCAATACTTTTGGCCAGCACTGTATCAGTTTAAATCTTATTCACCTCATAGTCTTAATGAAGCATTGTGGTTTGTGAGTTTTCTCTGATTTATTTGCTTCCATTATTCCATTAGCAATTATATCTTCTTTGGACTACATGATAATTAGCCTTATCTGTACATCATGTCTGACTATCAACATGTTATTTATCTCAGTGCTCCATGTCCTTTGTTGTGGGGGGCTTCGTTTAATTCTTATATGAGCTATAGATGCATTGGGTACCTGTAGTATACTGTGATATCGTGGCATATGGATGATGATTACTATATATTATTTAAAGTAGATAGAGGTGCCTCTCCATATGGTTTTGCTTTAAAATGCATTTTCAAGTATACAGTCATGGCCAAAAGTTTTGAGAATGACACAAATATTATATTTTCACATGATCTGCTGCCCTCTGGTTTTTATGTGTGTTTGTCAGATGTTTTTATCACATACAGAAATATAATTGCATTCATATTATGAGTAACAGAAGCTTATATTGACAGTTAGAATGAGTTAATGCAGCAAGTCAATATTTGCAGTGTTGACCCTTCTTCTTCAGGACCTCTGCAATTCTCCCTGGCATGCTCTCAATCAACTTCTGGACCAAATCCTGACTGATAGCAGTCCATTCTTGCAGAAGCAATGCTTTAATTTTGTCTGAATTTGTTGGTTTTTGTTTGTCCACCCGTCTCTTCATGATTGACCACAAGTTCTCAATGGGATTAAGATCTGGGGAGTTTCCAGGCCATGGACCCAAAATCTCTATGTTTTGTTCCCTGAGCCATTTAGTTATCACCTTTGCTTTATGGCAAGGTGCTCCATCATGCTGGAAAAGGCATTGTTGAGTGCCAAACTGCTCTTGGACGGTTGGGAGAAGTTGCACTTGGAGGACATTCTGGTACCATTCTTTATTCATGGCTGTGTTTTTAGGCAAGACTGTGAGAGAGCCGATTCCCTTGGCTGAGAAGCAACCCCACACATGAATGGTTTCAGGATGCTTTACAGTTGGCATGAGACAAGACTGGTGGTAGCGCTCACCTCTTCTTCTCCGAATAAGCTGTTTTCCAGATGTTCCAAACAATCGAAAAGGGGATTCATCAGAGAAAATGACTTTACCCCAGTCCTCAGCAGTCCACTCCCTGTACCATTTGCAGAATATCAGTCTGTCCCTGATGTTTTTTCTGGAGAGAAGTGGATTCTTTGCTGCCCTCCTTGAGACCAGGCCTTGCTCCAAGAGTCTCCGCCTCACAGTGCGTGCAGATGCTCTCACACCTGCCTGCTGCCATTCCTCAGCAAGCTCTGCACTGCTGGTATCCCGATCCCGCAGGTGAAACACTTTTAAGAGACGGTCCTGCCGCTTGCTGGTCGGTCTTGTGCGCCCTGGAGCCTTTTTGGCACCAATGGAACCTCTCTCCTTGAAGTTCTTGATGATGCGATAGATTGTTGACTGAGGTGCAATCTTTCTAGCTGCAATACTCTTCCCAGTTAGGCCATTTTTGTGCAGTGCAATGATGACTGCACATGTTTCTTTAGAGATAACCATGGTTAACAGAAGAGAAACAATGATGGCAAGCACCAGCCTCCTTTTAAAGTGTCCAGTGGTGTCATTCTTACTTAATCATGACAGATTGATCTCCAGCCCTGTCCTCATCAACACCCACACCTGTGTTAATGGAGCAATCACTGAAACGATGTTAGGTGGTCCTTTTAAGGCAGGGCTGCAATGATGTTGAAATGTGTTTTGGGGGATAAAGTTCATTTTCTAGGCAAATATTGACTTTGCAAGTAATTGCTGTTAAGCTGATCACTCTTTATAACATTCTGGAGTATATGCAAATTGCCATTAGAAAAACTGAAGCAGTAGACTTTGTAAAAATTAATACTTGTATCATTCTCAAAACTTTTGGCCATGACTGTATATTAAAGGTTTTTGCATATTATTCTGAGCTAAATACACTTTTTTTTTAAAAATTTTTTTATAAGATTCTCCTCAGTTCTAGTGCTATTGAACAGATGATGACTAACTCATGCACAGTTCATTGTGCGCTATTTCATATTCGCTCCAGTTTGTTAGGTGGAATGCATAGTTCCACCCCTGGCGTCTTGAACATCTGACATCATTCATGCATGAACAATATCTTTAATATCTGCCAGTTTGAGACATAGTATGACAAATATATGACGTATTTTCGCGCATGTGCATTTCGAGCATTGGTTGGCCATTTTGGAGTATATCGGTGATGATGTGATATGCAATATGTGATTGCCATGTAATCTGAACAGTGTGTGATTGGTGTAAGGGTGAAATTAGGGGATATTTACAGTGGGTACGGAAAGTATTTAGACCCCTTTAAATTTGGCGTTAATTCTAAGATTTCAAGGAGGATCAGAAGGAAATGGACAGCATGTGAGTTAAAAATGAGTGTTACAGCAAAGGGTCTGAATACTTATAACCATGTGATATTTCAGTTTTTCTTTAATAAATTATCTACATTATAAATAAAAAATATCTACATTTCTGTTTTTTTTTTGTCAAGATGGGGTGCTGAGTGTACATTAATGAGAAATAAAATGAACTTTTTTGCTTTTAGCAAGTGGCTGCAATGAAACAAAGAGTGAAAAATTTAAAGGGGTCTGAATACTTTCTGTACCCACTGTAAACCCAGCTTATTTGAACACCTGTAGCCAGTGTCTCTCTTCCATATACTGCTATACATATACTGTTTGATCTTCCTCACTTTTTTTGGACTTTGTATCTACTGAACAGCAAGTATATTCTGGTTACATATGCCTGTATATAAAGGTTCTTATGGAGCTGTAATTGCATCTCTTTAATGTCTGCTATTGCCCCACTGCTTTTATGGAGCCTTGAGTATGTACCATGTGTCTCTCCTCCATACACTGTTGTACATGGACCATTTGATCTTCCTTATTATTTTTGCACTTTGTATCTACTGAACAACAAGTATATTCTGATTACATATGCTTGCATATCATGGTCCTAGCTGTACTTGCATCTCTTTTAAGTTTATTTTTTTGCACCTCTGCCCCGATGGAGCCTTATGTGTATCAGCTTTGGCCAATGCTACATACCGTGTTTCACCGAAAATAAGACAGGGTTTTATATTATTTTTTTTCTCTGAAAAAAGGGCTAGGGCTTATTTTCGGGGTAGGTCTTAATTTTTTCCATGAACAACAATCACACATTTGATCGCTTTTTATTTCAACTTTTATCAGAGGTGAAACAGCGAAAAAACAGCAGTTTGGCACTTTTGATTTTATTTTTCCGCTACGGCATTCACCATAGAGGTAAAATAGTAGGGAATAAGTTTGTAGAGCAGATGTTTTCGGACAGAGGGATACCTAATGTGTATGTGTTTCACAGTAATTTATTTTTTATATGTATGCTAGTGAAAGTGGGAGGGGGCTTGAACTTTTATTAATTTGTTTTTTTTTTTAATATTTTTGTGCTACTTTGGTGGGAAGGAGGGGGTGGGTCACTCTCAACAGTTCCTGCGTTCAGAGTAGACACTGATTGCGGGCATTAACTCCGGGTCTCCGCGAACGGTAGCCGCTCTACAGCAGAGCGACCGCCATTTTTAATGACCCAGCTTCCGCTGTAATCGCACGGCAGCTGGCGGGAAGGGGGTTAAATTAGCAAGGGCTTATTTTTAGTAAGTAAGGCTTATATTTCAAGCCTACTCCAAAAAACCTGGAAAATCTAGCTAGGGCTTATTTTCGGGGTAGGTCTTATTTTTGGAGAAACACGGTAATTTTTGACAATGTATTTGGGGAGAACACCACTATGTATGTGTTTGGAGCGTTTTGTATTTGTATTGAATATCTTTGCTGCTGTAACACACTGAATTTCCCTATGTTGGGACTAATAAAGGATTATTTTATCTCTTATCTTTTTCAATGGAGCAAGATAATTGGTTACATGCCCAAAACACACATATTCAAATTTATTACATATGTGTATAGGGATATACACGTCTTTATCTTACCCCACTGGTGTTGCTTTGCTTTATAAAATTTCAACATTTATTGATTACCTGACTTCTTGTCCCCTGATGAACCACTGGTCTTTGGGTAAATATGTTGTGACATTTCTAATTGTTTTTACATCACCCAAGAGACTAGGCAGACAGTATTGGTACCATACGATCTGCACCGATATTTTAAAAAATAAAAAGTACCGTTTGCTGAAACCATTGTAAAATTAGCAATTTAGAAAGTTGAATGTCTTTTTTTTGTAGAAGGTTAGTAGACTTATAAATTTAGTAGCAAATTTTCAAGAAAATGCCAAAACTATTCTAAAGTGACTTTGACGGACCCATATAAAAGAAACCCTGAATAAATGACACAGTTTTAGAAACTGCAGCTCTCAAATTATTCAAAATGGTGTTTCAGAACTTCCAAACCCTTCAGGTGTTCCACATGAATTAAAGCAAAAGAAAGGTGAAATTTCAACATTTCATTCCATATTTTTTTTTTGCAGAATTTTCCTTTAACACAGCAAGGGTTAAACTTCATTATGTGTTAACCCTAATTCTGCAGTTTGCAGAAATATCCCATATGTGACCCCAGTGCGCCACTTGACTCAAACACAGCCCTCAAACGAAAGTGCAACCTATGGATTTTGGTGCTACTATTTAACAAGGATGTTTAGAAATCATATCACATTTGTAAACTCTTCAAGAAATGTATCTATAACATTTTTGCTAATAAGTAATTTTAGTTGAAAATCTTTCGTTTCTATGAGGAATTGTTACGCAATTTCTCACAAGTATGACAATACTCCATTTCTGGTCATAATTTGCTGTTTTGGCCCAGAAAATGACGCAGAAGGGAAAGAGTGTTATTTATCTTTTGGAGGAGCTGTCCCCAACCTTTTTTTTTTTTTTTTTTTTTTAACTACGGCCCGGCAAAGTTGGCGGGGCGGGTGGTTTAGGGGCAGGGCTTTAGTCATATGGGGGCAGGGTTATACACCAAACAGTGCTGTAGACTGGGGGTTGCTGGCGGGACCTCAGTGTAGAGCGCTGTAGACAGTGTCCCCGCCTTTAGCTATGCCAGGAGCCACGACACTGTGGCCAGATCGCCGACCTGCCCCACATAATGTGCCGGAAGCCGCATCTGCTGAGGCCTCCCCGCCGCACCACAGGCCGGCAAAAGACCGACCCCCCCCCCTGCCCAACGGCCTGGTCCTGGTCTGTGGACTGGTGGTTGGGGACCCCTGTTTTGGAGTGTAGAATTTGCAGGATTGGTTCTCAGTTTCTATGTTACATTTGCAGAGCCACAGCTGTGTAAGACCAATGAAAACTCACCCAAAGTGACCTCATTTTGGAAACTACAGCCCTCAAGGAATATACAAGCATTGTGTACATTTTGATTCCACATGTGTTTCATTAAATTTGAATTGTGCTATGAATAAATAAAAAAAAAAAAAAAAAAAAAAAAAAACACGCGCACACACACACACTACAAAAATCGTCATAAATGATACTAGATCAGGGGTCGGCAACCCCCGGCACGCGTGCCACTCTTGGCATGCGAGGCTTATTTTTCCTGGCACAGCAGCGGATTCCTCACCCAGCAGCTTCGATCGGATCAAACATGGCCGAAACAAAACTGCTATTATTATACTGTGGGGTCTCTTCAGACCCCAGAGTATAATAAGAGGAGAATTAGGAGAAGTGATGAAACACCTTGTTCCCTGCGCTACGCGGCAGCTGTGTGAGCTGCAGGCGCTTCTGACAGCGCCTCAGGGGTCACGTCCGGTGTCATTATGCATAATGACGCAACGTGACCCCAGAGACCCAATCAGCGGTCGCTGACTATAGGCAGAAGCGCCGAAGAGAACAGAGCGGCTGCGGAGCGTGGAATGGTGAGTACATTGTTTTTTTATGTTTGTCACCTTTCTTGGTCCTGCTCTTATTATATTCAGGGGGTCTGAAGAGAGCTATGGAACATAATACCGTGTGCAGGGACCGCTATGGGACCTAATACCGTATGCGGGGACCGCTATGGGACTTAATACCGTGTGCTGGGGCCACTATATGACATAATACTGTGTGCAGGGGCCACTATGTGACATAATACGGTGTGCAGGGGCTGTTATGGGACATTATTCTGTATAACTGTGTGTTTTCTTCATTAAGGATGTGTTTTTGCACAGAAAACAAAGGTATTTTTTTTTGTGCAAAAATGCACCATGTGAACACATTTTTACATTGAAGTAAAAGTTCCAGTGGCCTAAGACTAGATCTGCATCCAGATACTTAGTGTGTATTCACCATAAGGGTGCTGCCATACGGTGCTCCTGGACACTAATTAATCAGAGCCAGCATGGCTTTATGCCTAATAAATCTTGTCAGACTAATCTTATTTCCTTCTATAATAAAGTCACTGAATGGTTGGACCAGGGAAATGCAGTGGACATAGTATATCTTGACTTTAGTAAGGCCTTTGATAAAGTATCACATAACATTCTTATTGAAAAAATGATTAAGTATGGCTTTGATAAAATATCAGTGAGGTGGGTTCACAATTGGCTTAATGATCGGGCACAACGAGTAATTCTAAATGCCTATACATCAAACTGGAAGAAAGTAAAAAGCGGGGTGCCGCAGGGCTCTGTCCTGGGCCCAATACTTTTTAATATTTTTATAAATGATCTGGATGATGGGGTTAATGGGGAACTAATAAAATTTGCAGATGATACAAAGCTAGGAGGAATGGCCAACACTAGAGAGGAGAGAGAATGCATCCAAAAGGACTTGGACACACTGGAACAATGGGCTGAGGTGAACAAAATGGTATTCAACAGGGACAAATGCAAAGTTCTACATCTGGGTAACAGAAATGCAAGAAGCATATATAGTATGGGAGGAATAGTACTAAGTGAGAGTACAGGGGAAAAGGATCTGGGCATAATAATAGATCGCAAATTCAACATGAGTCAACAGTGCGGTGCGGTGGCTAAAAAGGCTAATAAAATTCTAGGATGTATCAAGACGAGCATTGAAGCTAGATCAAGAGAGGTAATTATTCCGCTGTACTCTGCCCTGGTCAGACCCCACCTGGAATACTGTGTACAGTTCTGGGCTCCCCAGTTTAAGAAAGACATCGATTTATTGGAGCAGGTCCAGAGAAGAGCAACCAAAATGGTGGAAGGTCTACAAACCATGTCCTACGAAGAAAGGCTAAAAGAATTGGGACTGCTTAGTTTGCAGAAGAGAAGGCTAAGGGGAGACTTAATAGCGGTATTTAAATATCTGAAAGGTTGTCACAGTGCAGAGGGATCTACCCTATTCTCATTAGCAGAAGGAAGCACGAGAAGTAATGGGATGAAACTAAGGGGAAGGAGATTCAGATTAGACATTAGGAAAAACTTTCTAACAGTAAGGGTAGTGAGGGAGTGGAATAGGCTGCCACGGGAGGTGGTGAGTTCTCCATCAATTGAAATCTTCAAGTGGAAACTGGATAGGTATATAGCTGGGATGTTTTAGGAATTCCTGCTTGTGCAGGGGGTTGGACTCGATGGCCCTTGAGGTCCCTTCCAACTCAAACAAACAAACATACATACATTTACCACTAATTTAGGTCTGCACATGGACGTTCATTGCTTCTAATCGTTAAGTACAGGAGCGTCCCAGGAAATAGAAGTAAACGCATGCATCCTAAAGCATCTGGTGGCAGCACTTCTGTGTTATGGTTTGTGGTATATGACTTTAGTTTAGGGGTCATCAGACTTACAATTATTGACCGGCACTCCGAGTACCTCATCTTTGATTTTTTCATTAAAATCGGCACGCCGAACAAAAAAGGTTGCCTACCCCTGTACTAGATAGTATGTGTCCTCCTATAAATTAACCAATTTAAATCAACCAAAATAGAACACTAAAATGTAACTTTTATTATTAAAATATTAGTTTAAAATCGCAACAATCACCTACTAGATTAAAAAAAGCGCACTGTTTTAGTGGGTCAATCACAAAAACCATGGGAAAAATTAATGGATTCATATGAAATCACTGCTGCCATCCACTGATAATAAAGCACCTGAAGCTTGAGTGCTAAACTAGCCCTCCCCACTAACAATGGCAGTTCAGTAATAAAAGCTATACTGATTTGCAGTGAATTTAAAAAAAAAAAAAAAAAAAAAAAAAAATATCATACAGCTCAATATTGAAAGCTATACTAATAGCCAATCAGCTGTAGAAAAGACCTGACAAGTTCCTGCTAATGTTTGGTCATAAGGCAGGGGTAAAAGCACCAAATAGATACAGTGGGGAAAAAAAAAAGTATTTAAATCACCAATTGTGCAAGTTCTCCCACTTAAAAAGATGAGAAAGGCCTGTAATTGTCATCATAGGTAGACCTCAACTATGAGAGACAAAATGACAAAACATATCTAGAAAATCACATTGTTTGATTTTTTAAGAATTTATTTGCAAATTATGGTGGAAAATAAGTATTTGGTCAATAACAAAAGTTCATCTCAATACTTTGTGGGGGTTGAGATCTGGAGACTGGCTAGGCCACTCCAGGACCTTGAAATGCTTCTTATGAAGCCACTCCTTCGTTGCCCTGGCATTGTGCTTGGGATCATTGTCATGCTGAAAGACCCAGTCACGTTTCATCTTCAATGCCCTTGCTGATGGAAGGAGGTTTGCACTCAGATTCTCATGATACATGGCCCCATTCATTCTTTCATGTACTGTACATGGATCAGTTGTCCTGGTCCCTTTGCAGAGAAACAGCCTCAAAGCATGATGTTGCCACCCTCATGCTTCACAGTAGGTATGGTGTTCTTTGGATGCAACTCAGCATTCACTATCTTCCAAACACGAGTTGCGTTTCTACCAAATAGTTCTACTTTGGTTTCATCTGATCATATGACATTCTCCCAATACTCTTCTGGAACATCCAAATGCTCTCTAGCAAACTTCAGACAGGCCCGGATATGTACTGGCTTAAGCAGGGGGACACGTCTGGTACTGCAGGGTCTGAGTCCCTGGCAGCGTAGTGTGTTACTGACAGTAGCCTTTGTTACGTTAGTCCCAGCTTTCTTCAGGTCATTCACTAGGTCCCCCCGTGTGGTTCTGGGATTTTTGCTCACCGTTCTTGTGATCATTATGACCCCACGGGGTGAGATCTTGTGTGGAGCCCCTGATCGAAGGAGATTATCAGTGGTCTTGTATGTCTTCCATTTTCTAATTATTGCTCCCACAGTTGATTTCTTCACACCAAGCTGCTTGCCTATTACAGATTCAGTCTTCCCAGCCTGGTGCAGGTCTACAATTTTGTTTCTGGTGTCCTTCCACAGCTCTTTGGTCTTCCCCATAGTGGAGTTTGGAGTGTGACTGTTTGAGGTTGTGGACAGGTGTCTTTTATACTGATAATGTCAAACAGGAGCCATTACTACAGGTAATGAGTGGAGGACAGAGGAGCCTCTTAAAGAAGAAGTTACAGGTCTGTGAGAGCCAGAAATCTTGCTTTTTTGTAGGTGACCAATTACTTATTTAACATCCACAATACAGCCATGTACACAAGTCCATTAGTTGACTTTAAACTTTGGGAGAAATTGCCTTCCAGTAATTTGGTGCTGGATACTAGCCCTGGAGTCTTTTAAACTGACTGTGAAGGGAAACTAAAGATTTTGAGTCATGTAAAATAAAAAATGGGAACATACCCCATTGTCAGTAAATTTCCCAAAACTTCACCAATTAATTAGGTAATACATTAAATAGGAGGACCATAGTAACCAATCAGCACCTATCGTTCATTTGCCATTTAACTGAACTGACTGTTAGCTGAAAAACAGACTGTTTTTAATCCCACCTCATCTATTCACTCTTCAAGGGTCAATGTGTAAACATTTTTGACTAATGAGATTACTGCATGAAGGGAGGGTTCCATAATTGGCGCACAAAAAAAAAAAAAAAAAAGTCAAAAACTTAAAAGTTTTATTTCATAAACAATTGCATATAAAATATATACAGCTGACTGAACAATGAAAAACAAAAGAAAGCACTGTACAGCAATGCAAGGGTTTGAATCATATATCATATCTGAAAACAGCATATGTATATAGATTTATATGATTTGGAGAAGGATTTTTGAATAGAAAGCAGGGTAGACTCCTGTCAAGACAACTAGGAGAGACAGTAAAAGTCCTGCTTACCCCACCTGCACACAGTGGAATACTAATACAGGGAAAGTGGTTGATCACTGTGGGGAGTCAGGCTATTCAGGACTGTCTCTCCTAGGAGTCCTGTCAGTATTTACTCCACTTTTACCCAGAAATCCTCTCTAAAATCCCATAATCCTATGTATCAGAGTTAAACTTGTCTTCCTCTATCATATTCCATTTTCAGATAGGGTGGAATAAATTGCATGCCAGGTTCAATTTAAAGGGAGTCTTAAAGGGAATCTGTCAGGGCAATTTGGGACACTAAACCACCCACACGTCCATATGGACCTGGGGTTTAGTGTCCCAAATCACCGTTATGATGCAATCCATGGGCGAATTAAAAATAAAAAAGCTTTTTACTCACCCTGCCTCTGTACTCCCCGCACCTGTGCAGTTCTTCAGTGAAGCCAGAGGAGTACACCTCGGCTTCAGTGCGCATGCCCCGCAATTACACAGTGAAACCGGGGTGTCCATCTTTGGCTTCACTGAAGAACAGCACATGTGCCGGGAGGCATGCTTCATGAATAAGCCAGACCGTTCTCACCAAACAGCGTCGATCGGACCCTTATCTAAGTAAGTATAAAGGTTTTTTATTTTTAATGCACCTGTGGATTGCATTACAACAGGGCGATTTGGGACACTAAACCCCAGGTCTATACGGACCTGTGGGTGGTTTAGTGTCCCAGATTGACCTGACAGATTTCCCTTTAATATGATCAGTTATAAAACTAAACACAGTACTTTAAAGAACTTCACACAATTTACATGAGTGAGGTTCTTTTTTTTTTATGGTACTCTGATGCGCCAACATGGAGAAAAATGAGACTTTTATAAATATGAAAGTGAGTCCAAGGGATTCTTGGGGTGTTGCTTGGGCAATTGAATATGAGCAGTTTCCCCAAGTAGAATCTGATGACTCATTTGCATGTTTCTAAACAGCTGAAATACTCAACACTGGAGCATCAGGTAACAAAAAAGAGCTACCATTAGAATCTATGTGAACTGCTCTACAGTATTGTGCATTTAGTTTACAACTGATGGCTATGCTGACAGACCCCTTTTAAAGACATACATATATATATATATATATATATATATATATATATATATATATATCCTCCTATATCCAATTGTTTTATATAAAAATACAATACTCAAGATTACTGAAGATAGGACTGAAAATCACATATGAATTCCAGTGGTGTATGTACTTTACTATTCTCCAGAGATAAAAGGGGATTTTAAACAATGATATAATGGAGGTCAGACGCAGCAGATATCAAACAGTAAAAGTGAACTAGGCGCCATACAAACATGAATTATGCAACTAATGTTACACCTGTATAAGACAAAAAGGTCCAGGGTTTTCTAAAAGAGGAATCACACTAACTAATCATGAGCTCAAGAACATGTCCAGTCCAGCATACATTATTTACATAGGCTGTTTACTTAGTCCATTGGGGGGGGGGGGCACACAAACCCACTCAAACAAAAGAACTGACAATCCTTTTAAATAACAAGCAAAAAGTATCCTTATCAAATTTTCTAAATTTTATCAAAGGTCACCAAAAATCCACAATATATTCACTCCAGATAAACCAAGGTTGACTCTCCTAGAGAAGAAAAAAAAAAAATTCAATCAGAACGCTTACTACACAATAGAAGATCATAAATATAATTTCACAACAAGATAATTCTTTACTGCAATTTTTTTCTTCATGTAGGATCAATGGAAAATTGCTACATTGGTACAATGTAAAATTGTACATGGTCTTACGGTTTCTCTTTGGGACTGAATTTGTATTTCTTTGCGTTTGCAATTTGCCATACCATTTGGAGTCAGTCTTATTGTGTATGTTCTTAAAGAGGACCTGTCACCAAGTAGAAAATGCTAAACAACATACAGTAGTGTTCAAAATAACAGCAGTCCAATATGACTAACCAGATTAATCACTGTTTTTGGTATAAAATTATATTAACACATGTAAAACATTAAGTAGATTCTTAGAAAATCACCAGACTCAGCATTAATGATTTGCAGGTTTTTGAGTCTGTGTATTTGAATAATTGATTGGAAGGGGCGTGTTCAAAATAATAGCAGTGCGGAGGTCAATGAATGAGGTCAATCATTCTGTGAAGAAACAGTTGTGAATCAGGTGGCCCTTATTTAAGGTGAAGCCAGCACATATTTTACATGCATTTCTCCATGAAAGCCTGAGAAATATGGATCATTTGAGACATTGTTCAGAAGAACAGCATACTTTGATTAAAAAGTTGACTGGAGAGGGTAAAAATTATAAAGTTTAGACAATGATAGGCTGCTCAGCTAAAATGATCTCCAATGCTTTAAAGCGGAAAGAAAAACCAGAGAGACGTGGAAGAAAACTGAAGACTACCATTCGAATAAATTGAAGGCTAGCCAACATGGCAAAGGCTCAGCCAATGATCAGCTCCAGTATGATCAAAGAGTCTCAAGTTACCTGTGAGTACTGTGACAGTTAGAAGATGCCTGTGTGAAGCTGATCTATTAGCAAGAAGCCCCCGCAAAGTCCCACTGTTAAAAAAACACATGTACTGAAGCGGATACAAAGTGCCAAAGAACACATCAACTGGCCTAAAGAGAAATGGAGAAACATTTTGTGGACTGATGAAAGTAAAATTGTTCTTTTTGGGTCCAAGGGCCGCAGACAGTTTGTCAGACGACCCAAAAACTCTGAATTCAAGCCACAATAAACACTTGAAGACAGTGAAGCATGGTGGTGAAAGCATCATGATATGGGCACGTTTCTCTTACTCTGGTGCCAGGCCTATTTACCGCATACCAGGGATCATGGACCAGTTTGCATATAGCAAAATACTTGAAGAGGTCATGTTGCCTTACGCTGAAGAGGAAACGCCCTTGAAATGGGTGTTTCAACAAGACAACAACCCTAAATAAATACACCAGTAAACGAGCACAATCTTGGTTCCAGTCCAACAAAATTGAGGTTATGGAGTGGCCAGCCCAATCCCTGGACCTTAATCCGATAGAACACTTGTGGGGCGACATCAAAAATGCCGTTTGAGGCAAAACCAACAAATACAAATAAATTGTGGGATGCAGGCAAAGCATCCTGGGCTGGAATACCAGTTGACAGGTGCCAGTTGGTTGACTCTATGCAACAAAGATGTGAAGCAGTTATAAAAAAAAAAATCCTAACAAAACAAAAAAGATGCAGACACTGCTATTTTTTTTTGAACAACCCAATGTTCATTTTTTTCCCTGTAAAGTAGTTAAAAATTATATACATTGCTCTTCATGTTTTCATTTAGAAAAAAGTCTGCAATATTCCCAATGCATGGAAATAAAAACTATTTAAAAATTTTGTGCTTAACTAATTTTTTTGAACACACTGCTATTATTTTGAACACTACTGTACATCCTTTAATCCTGGGTGGGCAGATTTTAAAAAAAGAAAGACATCAAAGATATGGCCCCTGAAGATAATATGTAAACTAGCTCGGATTCTCCATTTGGCGGGAACCTTATTTTCTCAGAGAAAAACACCCACGTGGAAAATCAGAGCTATAACCTTCCAGGGCAGTATCTTTTGAATGGGTAGACATATTTAAAAACAAAAGCACCGAATTGATCAGGAGCACAGCAAGAATAAAATGATGTATGACATTTAGTATATTGCACTTGGTGACAGATCTTCCGTAAAATGGCAAAACATGAAGACATGTTAAAAATAAAAAACAAACCAAGCTCCAAATGAATAAGTAGAGCAGTTATCTATTGGCAACCAATTAGATCACAGATTTCAGTTTCTACAGAGCCTTAGCAAAATTAGAGCTGAAATTTGTTTTCTACAGGCAACTGTTCCACTAGTTTAGAGAAATCTCTCCCATTTACTTTAAGGCTGAAGCCCCACTTTGCAGAAAGCAGTGATTTTTACCTGTGGAAATGCAGCGGAAAAAAAAAACAAACAGCGTTTTGGACTGCCAGTATAGTCTAATCCCATCCACACATTACAGAACCCCCCCCCCCCCAAAAAAAAAACAAAACAAACCATGGCGCGGAAAAGTTGTGTTTTCAAAAATGAACACTGTCAATTATACCAGTGGAATTCCTTGCGTTTTCCATATAGATTTAAGGGAAAATAAAAAAAACAACAAAAAACAACTCCGCATGATGCGTTTCGGCTGCATTTTTTTCCACAGCGTTTTTTTAGCTGGATCCTTAGCCTAACCGTGATCTTTAAAGCAGTTGTCCGATATTTTACAAAATCTGGGTAGTCAATGTGATTAAAAAATAAAAAAATAACACACACACACACACACACACACACACACACACACACACGCTAACAACAAACATACTTACCCCTTTAATCTCCTGCCACTTTAGTGGTCCCTAGTCCTGCAGTGATGACATTCTGGTCACGTAAATGATTTACGTGGCATCATAACTGCAGGACCAGCAGAGTGAACTGGTGAGTATAAGATTATTGGTCTTTTTTCATTTATTATATCATTAACTTTATATATATATATATATATATATATATATATATATATATTTAAAAAAAAAAAAAAAAAAACACCATGGAGGAATATTTCTGACTCAAGTGTTACCTGCTTGATGCATTTTAGCAGTTTTTCTCCTCTACATATACTATCTGGAAATAAAAGGTCAGTTTTTTTTATCCGGAGCTCAGATATAAAAGCAGCAAACTATAGCTTCTTTTTAAATATCCATGTGAATTCTGTTTCAAGTTTTTAAAGATTATTTCACCCTCTGCAATACACAGGGTGAAATCTGTAAATTTGTAAGATTTGCAGTGGATTTATTATGGATTTGCAGAAGAAAATATCAGCCATTGTGCAATAGGCACATATAAAGAAAAAATGCATAGTAAAAGCTTATTCTCTTTACTTGCACTATATTTATGGATAAAAAAATAGGCATTTCCCACAACCGCAATCATATTTCGTATAAAAGTAGTTTGAAAGCAATTAGCAAAAGTGTCTGTGTCACTCCCCTGTTTGGGTACTGTTGCCAATAAATACGACCTGCAGCCTAGCTTTATCCAGGACTAGCATGATCAGCGTACCCTGAAACGTGTTACATGTTGTGTGTGTGTGTGTGTGCATCCAATAAAGAAGTTCTTTTTTTATCGGAAGAGCGCGGACGTTTATCCTTTTTGGGGTTCTTTCCCCCCCCCCCCCCCCCATTTACTACACACTGCTGTTATTCGTCTGGATCCCACCAACCGAGATGACTGGAAGTCCTACCGCTTTCTTGCAACACAGACTGTATTCATACACTACTACAGTGGTTGTGACTATTCACAACCACAAAAGGTGAGTGCGCATCTTGGCCACTATAATCTATTTTATGTGAGTGTATCCTCCACCACTACCTTGGATCACTCCTTCATTTGAGCACTAAGTCTCAAGATTTAAACAGTATTACGCTATGTACTGCTAGGCATTTTGTTTTCCTCATCTATAGATTTTAGCATGATCAGTTCGTCTTTGACATCCCTATAGCTGCTTATTAGATCAGTGCTACGTGTGCCATCCTAACTGTTGGCATCATGTGCAGTGCATGAATAAATTTCTGTTAAAAGGAACGACCAGTTAGAAGCACACAGAGCAAAGGTGCATCTGGGAAATGTTTTTTTTTTTACTAGTAAGCTAACACACTCATGCTGCACAGTAGGGACCGCCCACTCCATCCATTGTAGGCTGAAAATGTAATGAACAATGTTAAAATTTTTTATTATTTTTTTTAATTGGAATGAAGATCTGATGCTAGGTTCACACCTGCATTCGGGGTTCTGTTTGGGGGTCTGCTTGGGAACCCTCTGAATGGAAACTTAATCCGCTTAAAAAAAGTGGTTACCCGCGGACTCCACAGACTACAGGGTGGGCCATAAGTATGGATACACCAAGATGAAATGGAAGTGGTTGCTGATATCACCTTACCGTTTGTGGCATATTAGTACATGGGGAAGGGGGTCATGTGACACATCAAACACATGGAGAATTGCACAAGAAAAACAATGGTATCTGGGTGTAACCATACTTATGGCCCACCCTGGTGTATCCATACTTCTGGCCCACCCTGTATGATGGGGGCCGATGGGTTTCCGCCTGAAAAGGGTGAAAAATGCAGAGAGAAAAGAGCTGCTTGCAGGACTTTTCTCTCCACATTGTTTAAGCGGGTTCGGGGATGGAAACCCCAAACGGATTTCAAGCACTGGTGTGAACCCAGCCTTATAAGAAAGGGCATATAGGAAGTAGCTTAAGTCACAGGCACAGTGCAGATGGTTTATCTGCATGGTTGTTTAAAAATGAAAAAAGTTTTAATCTGAGAAAATCCATTTAATGCCATTTTCAGAATGCCTTACATCATGCTATAAAAAGTGTCAACAAATTATTTTGAAATAACCATAATGTGTTTATACTTACCCAAGCATTCCCGATTCTTTAGTCTTTATTATGTACAGAAACATAAGCAATGTATGAAACAAGTTGTTTCTCCCCTTAAAAAAAAAATAAAAAATTATACTAGAATATGTTTATGCAGACAAGTTAAACTGTACCAATGATAAAAAATATATTTCATATAAGGGGTACCCAACTCAATGCTGGAGTTCAGGGTTCTGTGGAGGCTATATCGCTTCCAGATCTACTACTCCAAAAGGCAGCAACACCAAATATTAATTTTATTTCTAATTCTCTTTTGTTCATACACTATTTTTGTCAGCACCTGCCTAAAACTTTGGCATAGTACTATAAGTCTTCAAATCATGATCACTGGCAAGCCATAAACCTTTATAAGCATTCCATAGTGCCATGCTTCATTTGTCAGGGAAAATGTGCAAATATTTCGTTCAGTAGAAAAACAAATGATTAAAAATTAAACTTAGAGCTCTGTACGACAAATGTGAAGGTCATACATGTCCACATATGCTTAAGCAAACTTGATACCTTTGGCAAGTTATATATGTGTTTTTGATACACAAGTTCATAGTGAGGAGGGTTGATGTTGCTCTGGTGGATGCAAAATACATTTTCGTTCGTAGTATCTAAAAAGAGACAAGTATTAAAACCAACAAAAGTTAACATGACATTGAAGATGCTCACATATACCATACCATCTGTGATATAACTAAAAAGGACATTCATTTATAACATGCCGCTTGTACTTTAAAACACATGCGGCTCAAAACCTATAGCCAGTTTACACTAACATACCAGGTTTATCGGGTGTCTGAACAAAGTGTTGAGAGGTGAAGGTTTTGCCATCAGGATACTTTGGATGAGGAGGCAGTCGAGAGTCAAGGTATGTACAGAAGACATGCATGAGTATCTAAAAAATAAATAGATCAAAAGGCAGTTGTAGGGCCATATACAGTAAAAGTTACAATGGTCAGTGTTATCTTGGATGGTGAATTGCTCTTGTATGTGAAATAGAAGAAAATTTTTGGGCACCTTTGCAGTATAGCAAATTTTGCAAACTCATGAGGTCTCACTCAGATATCCATTTTACACAGTACGCATCATGGCCACAAATACTGTCCTGAACAAGGTCCAATAACCAAAAATAGCAGCATCACAAGGATGTAAGGTACTGTAATTTCAGGTCATTAGACCCACAGTCAGGACAGGATTCCCAAATGTAGCATGGATTGTATAACAATACTAGCTAGCTAGTATTATATAGGATATCTTTGCTATCCCCCACCCCTCTTCATAGACCAATATGTAGAAAGTAACTTTGCCTGAAACATGGAGAAAACATTTCTTTAATAAGCTATATTATAAAAAGATAATATAAAATTATAAATTAAAATATATATCTATATAATTTTTATTATTTGTTTATATATACAGCACCATTAATTCCATGGTGCTTTACATTTGAGGGTTTACATACAGTACACAAAATATACAAGACAAGTATAATACTAACAGTGACCAACTGGCATAGCGGGATAGAGGGCCCTGCCCGCAAGGGCTTACAATCTATAAGGGATAAGGGATAGAGACAGGAGGTGAGGGGATAGGCAGTACAGATGGTGATGTAGTGACAGTAGTTATTGGAGGTTGTAGGCCTTCCTGAATAGGTGAGTCTTCAGGGCCTTCTTGAAGCTTGTGATTGTTGGGGTCAGTCTTACGTGTCTTGGTAATGAGTTCAGAGTATGGGGGACGCACGGGAAAAATCTTGGAGACTGTTGTGTGAAGAGCAAGTAAGAGCAGAGCACAGTAGGAGGTCTTTGGAGGTTACATACGAGCAGGTAGCGGAAGATTAAGTCGGAGATATATGGAGGGGACAGGTTGTGGAGGGCTTCATATGTAAGCGTTAGCAATCTGAACTCTATTCGCTTGGCGATGGGTAGCCAGTGAAGGGATTGGCAGAGGGGGGCGGCCGATGAACGGGGGGAGAGATGTATTAATTGAGCAGCACAGTTTAAGGTGGACTGGAGGGGGGGCGAGAGTATTTGCTGAGAGGCCATGGAGAAAGGTGTTACAGTAGTCTAGGCGGGAGATTATGAGGGCATGGACTAGCATCTTTGTAGTTTCAGTGGTGAGGAAGGAGCGGATTCGATTGATGTTCTTGAGTTGGAGGCGGCAGGAAATATTTTTTATAAAAAGGTAATATTTTTACCTGTACAATTCATTAATGCAAAGTTTATAACTGGCGATACGATATCAAAGGAAGGGTGACAATCTGCTGAACGCCACAGGACCTGCTACTATAACCCTCGGCAGTATACAGGTAATAGGGGAAATAAAATGGACATAGGGAGGAAAAAATAAAACTTAAATGTTTTAATCAACTATTAAACGTTAACACACTGTGCATAAAAATTTATACAAAGGCAGGGACAGTGTTGAATTAATGCTTTTTATTCTCTGTTATGCCCTACACACAGACATGGGCTTGTATAGCAGCGAGTTAGACAAGCCAGAATTCAGTTATATGAAATTAATATTCCAGCTAATACAATAGTGGAGGAGAGAAAATGTATGTATAGTAAAGAATCCCTCCATGATTACTATAGGGTAAGTGAATATGCACACTACAAGGGGTCTTGTTTACACCTATCTAATTCAACACAGTTCCTGCCTTTTTATACACAATGTGTTAATTATTTCAACTATCAGTTATTAAAAGTGTTATTTTTCCTTCATATGCCCACTCTATTTCCCCCTTTCCCTTTAATATACTGCATTTACATGGTGATGTACACCTGGGCATGATATAGTGACTTTTTTGCCCTCTTGGTAACTATATGCAAATATAACCCTTGTCAGTCAGCCATTAACCCCAGAGAAAGCAGAATGTAGGCATACTTTTCCCCTCTAATGGTAACTGCAAAGAGATAGCCACATGTTGCCATTGAAATGAATAGATTTCATAGCAAGAGCCAGTAACAGAAGAGCTCTCTGATCCAGCACTGGAGTATACTAAGCTAGTTGCGTTTAAGAGCATTGCTTTTAGACAGAAACAGGTGTGTTTTGTTTTTTGTTTTTTTTATAACAGACTGCAAATATAGCTGAGCAAGCAGACTTGGCTATCCCTAGAACCCAAAAAGTAGTGAACAAAGAGTCCTGCATGTACAACCACATCGCTATTCAAACAGAAGAATGCACCTAGAAAGAAATGATGGATTACCACAAAACTAGGCATGCAGGTCTGTCTCAGGCAAATATGTAAATGATTACAAGTGTGGTCTGATTAGACACTGGGTCTTGCCACAAGAGGGCATGGAAATGTTTAACCAGCTATCCTATAGTCAAAAGTAGCCTCACAGCCTTTTAAGTGTACCGCTTGGGGAGAGATCATCGACTGCTAGACATACTTGTTAAACATCCATTAAGATATCATTGGACTGAATGAACAATGAATTGCCTGCCATCTTGGCTGTTCTAATCTAGCTATTCGGTGGTGTTGGGAGCAGTGATTCTTTGTGGGCTCTGGAAGGCCCAGAAAGACCACCAGTGGAGAGGAATGTTTGGATTCTGCTTATGCAAGTCAGTGAATCAAGTTTTCTTGTCCACCATCCAGACACAAGAGGTATCATCATTACACCCAGTCTCTGCCCAGACCATTTCCAGATGTTTACCAGTAGAAAATTAGACAGCCAGCAACTGTCTCCTCCATTTGCAGCAGTGCCATGAAAGAGAAACACGGACTGCTACAGACTGTAATCATATTGTCTTTAGTGACAAATCCTGGCTGTATTTGGGATCAAACAAGGTAGGGGTGTCTTGTTGAGAGTAATTCAATACTACCTTTGTTGTGGCACAACAAACTATCCCAACTGCTAGTGTGATGATCTGGGGAGCCACTGCATATGACAGTCACTCCTAGTAGTTATATAAGAAACACAAACAGCTCAGCAACATATGCAGGACATCCTGCAGCCAAATGTCTCAAGGCAGGACTTCCAACTGGCATTTTTCAGCAGATTAATGCTCACCCACACACAGCAAGGGTTTCCCAGAAATGTCTCCACATGTCTCCTGGTCAACAGGTTTATAGCAGATTGAACAATTATGGGACTAACTGGAATGTCCACATAGGCAACCTATGGTTTGCAGGATCTACAGGCCCAGATGCAACACCTGTGGGCAAATCCCCTCTTGTATCCAGGCTAGAGGCAGCCCAACAAGGTACTAGAGCCTCCTATCAATTGTACAGTTTTCACAAATATACTTATCCTTTCGCTCTAATATAACCACTTACATATATCATCAATACGGCGGTCAGCATATTGGAAACTGGCAGCATGCTTGCAAATCTGGGAATTTTTCGTGTATAACCCATTCATGACCAGTCTAAGAAATTATACAGGCTGCAGAGCTAGTGCATGCAGCCATTAATGGAGTTGTTCAGGATACATTTTTTTGGCAAGGAGGCTGGAGAAGGTGAAGAAAAAAAAACCAAAAAAATAAAAAACCACCTTACTCATCTTTCCCCAGTGTCTCCTATCACATTCCAGTCCAGCAGCACCCCTGTGCTTGTGCCGCTGGAAGTCCTTGCCTCAGCGGTCATGTGCAGCAGCAGGACCGGACCAAGGTGGGAGACACTAGAGCACCAGGGACAAAAGAGTATGTTTTTGTTTTTTTTTTCCTCCAGCCTTCCCTGGGCCTTCTTGCTGACAAAAAGCGTATATTCTGGACAACCCCTTTAAGTGGTCTCATAACAGGGCAGACAGAAATCCTGTTATACTCTGCATTTCTTAGTACTGAGAATCTAATATTTAAAGCCCTAAAGTCACTTCAGAACTGGACTGGTTCCTTAAAAAAAAAAAAAAAAAAAAAAAAAAATTTGCTTTTGGAAATTTTCTTAAAGAGATTCTATCATTAGAAAATGACCTTTTGAAGCAACAGCACATTGTAACAGACCACCACAAAATGGCGGACGGAGCATGCACAGTATAGCACAGTGTAGGATGCCTACGCAGGGAAGAAGAGCAGAATATGCAGGGGGCGTGAAGAGAATGAACTAAGGGGCGGCCCCTGTGCTCCCTGAGCTTAATTTGCATATCACAAGAACCGTTTTTATACAGAAACGGCGGGGAGCAGAAGAGAATGGAAGGTAGGAGTAGAACAGCCTTTTTTAAAAGCTATTCCAACGTGCCATTACTTCAAAAGGTCATTTTCTAACGGATAGAATCCCTTTAAAAACTTTAAAAATTGCTTCTAAACTTATGCCTTTTAACATCTTTAAAAAAGTAGATATAAATTAAACACTAACTATTATGCGTGGTATAACTTTGTCCTACAAGTATAAATTTAAAAGTAAAAACTGTATTTAAACTGTAAACTTGCAAAATCTGTAAATTTATTTTAAATATAAATAAAGTCAAAAACACATTCATCAAAATTTACCACTAAGATATTGAGGACTGCCGACCCTTGTCGACGCTATTTTAGGAGGTCAGTCTTTCTCCTGACTGCTGTCAGGGTCAATTCTGTGTGGGGGCCATAAAGTGCCATACAGTATAATGCTTCATAGTATCTTCCAGCACAGGAACAGAAAGAAAGAGGAAGGGGGAAAAAAAAAAAAAGGCCATACCGCAGAATCCGTAGGAAGGTCAGTGTCCCATTTTCGACCTTTAAAGTCTCCACCTCCATTCCACCGGAAAGAGCTCATGCAACCCCCATGGGACAGTTCTAGAAGAAAACAGAAAATGAATAAAGAAAACCAAATACCTTAACTGAATCACAAGCACATTAAAGAGAGTGGGTTAATAAAGGTTATTCTAGGTTCACATTTGCGCTTGGGTTTCCATTCTTCAGGTCCGCTTGGGAACCCGAAAAATGTAATCCCAATCCGCTTAAAAAGCAGTTTCCCATGGAAACCCACACACCCCATAGGCTATAATGGGGTCCACTGGGTTTCCACCCAAACAATTTTTCAAGCGGATTCGGGAATCCCTAAACAGAGCGAGCACTGGTATGGATCCAGCCTTAGATATACTATAGAACAGGCATGTCAAACATGCGTCCCGCGGGCCGCATGCGGCCCTTTACAGGCATATCTGCGGCCCGCACAAAAGTCTCAAACTTTGTCTCTAAAGTTTAGAGACAAAGTTTGAGACTTTTGTGCGGGCCGCAGATGTACAAAACTCACGATCAGCACTTCCGGCTCTTCATTCATTGGCCCATATCCCTGTATATGACCTGCTTACGTGATCAGCAGCCGACCAACTAGCTCCGTGTCAACTAGCTCCGTGTCAACTAGCTGAAGTGTGTACTTTGGTCATCATTTGTACATTTTCACTGTATAATCAGCAGAATTTGTGTTCAAAAATTTTAAAATTGGATCATGTGCTTAGCTTGGTGACAAAGACGGTAAAGTTTATCAGAGGTCGTGCTCTCAACCACCGTCAGTTCAGTCAGCTGTTGGAAGATATGGATAATCAGTTCACAGACGTTCCATTGTACACAGAAATTCGCTGGTTGTCATGTCACAAAGTGCTGAAAAGATTCTATTTGTTGCGACAAGAAATAGTTATGTTTCTGGAGATGAAAGGTCAAAACACGGATGAAATAACAGATAAAGGCTGGCTACAAGACCTGGCTTTTGCTGTGGATATAACTGCACATTTAACTGATCTTAAATCTTAAATTACAAGGTAAAAACAAACTCATCACTAATCTGTATGATGATATCAAGTGCTTCCTTGCAAAACTAAGCTTATGGAAGTCGCAGTTGTCAAATGAAAATTTAGTTCATTTTCCTACGTGCAAAGAGTTAAAAAACACAGCTAATACTGAGTCTGTACTTATCTTTGCTAAGTATGACAGTCATCTGAAGCTACTGTCAAAGGAATTCCAGGAAAGATTTTGTGATTTCTCATCTTTTGAACATCAGTTTGCATTATTCTCAGCACCATTCACCTTTGATGTTGCAAAGGCAGAAGAAAGCCTGCAGATGGAACTTTTAGAAATACAATCTGATTCTACACTCAGAGCAAAGTATCTTGAAGTGGGAATACCTGGTTTCTTTTCATACCTTCCTGAAAAGTTTAACAACTTTAAAAAGTTTGCCACAAAGATTATGGCAATGTTTGGTTCAACCTATGTTTGCGAACAGTTATTTTCTTTTATGAAACTAACAAAATCTTCTCAGAGAACAAGGCTGACTGATCACCACTTATCATCTTTGATCAAAGTAGGCACTGCGTTGTCATTTCTGCCTGATATGCCAACAATTGTTAGCACAAAGAGGTGTCAAGCCTCAGGACAAAACACTAAAAATGATTGAAAAAAATGATAGCAAATAAATGTTTAGTTTTTAATTGCTGTATTTTTGTTAAATATATTAGTTGCTGTTGCGCACTTCAAATATATGTTGCTGTTACATATTACTACTTCATATCTTGTTTTCATGACTGCTGTTAAAATACGTGTGTGACATTAGCTGCTGTGTGCGGCCCTCGCAACAACCTCTTGTTACTCATGTGGCCCTTGGGGTACCCTGAGTTTGACATGCCTGCTATAGAATACATCCTTAGGATTGGTTGTCAATATCAAATTGGTGGGGGTCCGACAATTGGCACCCCCACTGATTATCTACATGCAACAGGTACTGAAAACTAAAAACGGAGACGGAACCAGACTGCTTTGTTCTGTGTGGTGACCAAGCTGGGTTACCGCAGCTTACTACCAAATACACTGGTTTCCAGCTCTGTTCTCTATGCTCATTAGGCGACTGTGCTAGGTGTTGGACTCACAACAATCTGATATTTTGCAGACCTATCACTAAGGATAGATCATCAATATTTACAATGCGGAAAAACCCCTTTAAGTCTATATCTAAATATGAATACCTACTAAGGATCTGCATTATAAAGGTTATTGGCTCTTCTCAGTAATATTTTCTGCAGCACCTTCTTATCCCCCAACTGCAGAATGGATTTTTTTATTTTATTTTTTATTTCTAACAAAACCAAAAGACAACCAAAATTTAAAGATGAATTGGAACAACAAAATGGTCAGACTCAAATATTATTGCAGCCTGCATCATATCTAATGACAGCAAACGGAAAAATTCCACTACATGAAACATTAACTCAAAATAAATGCAATACAGATTAAATCAAACAGCTTGATCCTTATGTGTCCTGACAACTGCCACTGGGGAAGAATCAAGATGATCCCTATACATTCCAGCCTTTTCACACTCAAGGAAGTTTTTTTTTTTCCTGAAGGGCACTCCTACCAAATATTTTTTTGCCAAAAACAAAAAAGGTCCAAAGAATACAGATAATGCATGAAGGCATATTCCCAAACAGTCTCACGCCCCCCTGGCAGGTTTCCAAGTCACTTATGGTTGCTGCAGCTTCCTTGTTGGGAATCGCTGCATTAAAAATATCTGAAATCAGTTGGTTCAGCTTACAAATATATAATGTGTATGGTCAGCTTTACATATCAGTTTTGTATGTGTAAGCTATAAATATACAGCAGTTCAGCCATTTTTAATACATTAATTACAAGGGTTATAACTGGATGTAGACATGCCTATAAAAGTATAATTCCTTACTGCCTCCTTACTTCCTACTCAAGTCTAAGAGATCCTAGGAAGTAAAGCTCAAATAGACTTTCATACAAAAAAAAAAAAATGACATCCAGTCTGTGTAAAACAAGTCAGTCTGCCAAACACATGGCATCCCAGGGGAACCTGTCTCTGAAGTTACCGCTAGGATTACATTTCCCTTGACTTCTATTTCTCCCATGCACTCACCTCTTAATCCCTGGCTCACTAGTTCTCACGGACAAAGGGGGTCCTCTCTCAAAATCACAGTCCACAGTTCTGACTCATTTTACCTCTTTCTGCGGTTAGTTTTGGAGTATTACCTTTAATATATGCCTGTCTAATAGAGCCTTTAGGGAGCTACTAGTAATTTCACTCACACGTTTCGTTGATAGTGCTTGTCTTTGATATCGGATTCTGGAGCGATTGGCATCCCACGTTCTCGTACAATATTATAACTCACGTAGCTCTATAGACTTTGGATTTCCCACCAACTGTGGGTGTAGTCCTTGTAAATTCTAGTGAGAGTTTTAAAGTACTGATTTTTTTTGTCCAATAACCCTCCTATGTCTCATTACATGCTGAGCAGAAGTCTCAAGTGGGTGGGAAGACCTTCAGGCTAGTGGTCTTGGAAAAGTAAAGCCTGGTGGACTTTCAGGTCTGCCTTGAATGAGGGCCTTTTAGACGGGGTGTCCCAAGAATATTGTCCACCAGAGAGGGATGCAGTGAAAGGAGTGAGTGCTGGGAGAAGCTGAAGGAAGGTGGTTTTTAGGAGGAGGAAACATTTGCCATGGTCTCAAAAAAAGGTGAGTGTCTTTTTTGTGGGCGGATTCCACATTCCAGGATCGAGTCCAAATGAAATGGCAGATGGCTACTGCATCAGCTTTGGCAGACTGGAATGCTGCTTCCAGGGAGACATCACAAAGGTTCTTTAAAGGCATGAAAGATGTGAAACCAGAAACTGGGTGTCCTGTGGAAGGGGGAGTCATCTGGAGCTTTTTGGCCCAGGAAATGCAGAGAAACACAAGGACAACAAGGACGGACAAGAGGACAAAGAAGAAGAGGAGAACCAGCCACAACAAAGGTCGACTTGGAAAGAGTCCACATTTTTGTCTGAGGGATGCTGCATCCACCACAGGCAAGGAAATGACCTTGGGTAGCCAAGCTATTGTAGGGTTGGCCTACCGTAGTAGGAGGCCCTGAAAGAAGAAGAGTAGAAAGTAGCCCAGGTGCTAGCCTACTGGACCATAGGAATGTCCTGCCACCAACTGTTGTGTTCCACCAGAAAGGCTGCTGCTGAAGTTGCAGCAAAAAGGAGAAGAGGAGATAGACCAGGGGAAAGAGTAGTCTCAGCTCCCGGCCAGAGAAGCCTGGAAAAGAAGTCTGACTTAGTCCCAGCAAAAACTGGAGACTAATCTAGAAGGTCATGGTAGTCCACCCCTAGCACAGTGGAGAGCTGAAAGTCTGGGGGGGGGGAGATCTAAAAGGAGTGTCCCGGGGGGAAGGGGGGGGGGGGGAAAAGGCCCTGAAAGAGCAGGAGGGAATCTGACCCCCCCCCCCCCCTCAGACAGTCCCTGAAGGAAGCATGGGGCCAGAACAGGGAATCTGGGCCAGGTGAGGGGTGCTAAGGGGCTGCGATAGGTGCTGCAGGAGCAGCAGCAAGAATGGAAAAGAAAAAAAGGAGGAGAAAGTAAAAATATTTACCAGAACAGTGTGATCAGGCACATACAGGCTCACCCCTTCAGTGACCTCACACATGGAAGTGGGGTCACCTGCATTCCAGCCGCGACAGCAGAAGTAGGGACTGGCTGACCAGCAAGGGCGCAGCAAGAGCACTGCGCCCATGGAGAGGTGCAACTCATGTGGCAGACACAATGACAAACAACCCCCATGCACCTGAAAGAAAAACACACCAGTTGCTAGGCATATTACTTACCTATTAGTGAACAGAGACACACTAGATTTTCAGAATGGACTGTGGTCTCAATCTGTTAAATTTTGCATGCTTTATTTAGAACTATGGTAGTGCGAATGACTTATCTGGCATTGGAAAGATGCCCCCATATACGGTGACTTATAGAACATACATGTCATGTATACAGGACAATAATGCATGTCACAATAATAAATATATCATTGGTCAATGCACATACAGTGATGATTATTTTTCCCAATGTATTTCATCTGTATGTGCTCTATTTTTCTTGCCTCTTGGATATAGACATGGGCTTGAGATATGGACCTATAATTTATACAGTAGTAGGGCTGGGTAATTATGACATAAATCAAAATCATGATTAATTGAACAATGTACTGTATTTTTCAGACTATATGCACTCCCCCCCCCCCAAAAAAAAAAAAAAAAAAAAAAAAATTTGGGAGGAAAATGAGGGTGCATATAGTCTTATAGTCCGAATGTAGTGAGAGGGGGCAGCGATGGTGGAACGGGATTACAAGAGGCAGAAGCAGGGTCATCCGGCGTGGTACAGTGCCCGTGGCCAGCTGGAGATGGCTGGGGCCCTGCAGCACTATGATCGCGATCGTAAAAAAAAAACGGATTTCCCAATTACTATACACAGTCTTCCCAGAGGAGGTGGCCAGTAGAAAACACTTATACTCACCTCTTCTAGGCTTTCGACTATCCTCAGCATCCTGTTCGAGGCTTTTCTGGCCTGTAATTGAGGTCACGTGCCCCAGGGGCATTCCCTATTTATAAGCCTTTTCCTGAGATATTCCTGGGGAGGAGAGCCACCAAAGAAGCTCTTGAACCTAAGAACGCAAGAGAATCAGACAGTCAAGGCTGGCCGGAGAGTTGTCCCGGCCGGCCAGAATCACCAACTGCAAAGAATGCGAGGGGAACTGAGCGAAAGGGATGACCTCAAAGGTCGAGACCATCGTGCCCAGGACCTGCATGCAGAACCGAAGAGTGCAAGGAGAGTTCCACCGAAGGTGGGACACACCGGACCAAACAGACAGAATCTTGGACTCCAGAAGAATCTTGCCCTGGTGCATGGCGAGGCTCATGCCCAGGAATTCCATTTGTTGAGAAGGCATGAGACAATACTTTTCCTCGTTGAGGAGCCAGCCGAACCGGCGAAAAAGTCCAAGGTAATCCGCAAGCTGGACAGATTGTTCAACTTGGAGGGGGCCTTCACCAAGCGGTTGTCCAAGTAAGGAATCATGGCAGCACCTCTGGAACAGAGAATGTCGATGAGACCTACACCACCTCCCGGAAGGAGAGCAGTCATCCCCCCACCCAAGAGGTCCTGAGAGAGTGGTGTGTGTGTGTGTGTGTGTGTGTGTGTGTGTGTGTGTGTGTGTGTGTGTGTGTGTGTGTGTGTGTGTCTGTGTGTTGGGGGGGGGGGGGGAGGGAGACCTTCATGTACAGGAAGGCATCGTCCAAGTATTTGGAAGCATTCAGAATTTGAGAGACAGCAGCTGGTTGTCCTGGAGGGCAGCTTCAGAGAAATTTGTCTGCAGCCATTTGGCCCAGGAAATGCAGGCCTTGCTGACCCAAGAGACAGTGAAGGAAGGCCGCAGGGAGAAGCCAGTCGTTACAAAAGTAGCCTTGGCAAGGGAATCCATCTTATTGTTCGAGGGATCATGGAGGGAGGCAAAGTCCGCTAAAGGCAAGATTGGTAGACTTGGAGTGTCTACCTATCTAGGGGTCCACCGTGGGAGGCTCTGACCACTTGGAAATACACTGGTCTGCGAAGGGAAAGAATGTCCGACTTCCTGGTAGAAGACAGAGGACAGTCTGGGTGAAGCCACTGTTCCTTCAACATGTGGTCAAACGCACCATAGTTGGGAAAGACCAGAGGAGGGGGGCGACTGTGACTGAAAGAGAGGTCTTTTTAGAGGCAATATCAGGGTCCTCAGAGACCTTAAGAGTATCTCTGACCGAATGGATAAGCTCCCACATAGCAGCAGATATAGATGTGCCTGGCTGATGCTCCGGGTTGGAGTCAGAGCTGTCCCCAGGAGAAGCAGACCGAGCGGGGGAAACTGGGTTCTGTCTGTCAGTGAGGAGCCGCAAGCTGAGGCCCTATCTGGGAACTGCCCAGGTGAAGGGAAGGAGGAGCGTGACCTGTAGGAAGACTTCCTGGTCCTTTTGCAGGGATGGTTCCTGGAGCTGGAACGGGAACTATGAGGGTGCCCGGAGAGTTCCCAAGAAACCGCCGACTGAGTGGCGATCTGGGACAGCAGCGATTCTAAAGTTTCCACTACAGACTGGTTAAGTCTGGTAAGTTCACCTATAGCCAGGTTGAGAGAGACCACCCAATCCGGGGATGGCTGAACCAGAGAGGAGCAAGGAGATTCCTGAACTGGCTGAGGCGGAAGGCAGAGAGAGCATATGGGCTCAGGCTGTCCACCTGGCAATTTTTTATTACAGCGGGCGCAGGTATAAAACGTGGCGGAACCAGAAGGTGCCGAGGGGCGAGTTGGCTCTTCACGGGAGGACATGGTGGAGGGGACCCAGGGAAATTAGGGGTAACTATGGGGATTAGCCAACCAGACCACTGGAAGATGCCTGCTCGCCATCTGTTGCAGAAAATGACTGCACAGAGTTTTGTCTGGAGGTGAGGGGACCACAGGAGCTGTGCCTCCCAGGAAGCAAAGAAAGAAAAAAAAAAAAAAAAAAACCCAAAAAAGAAAAAAAAAAGAAAAAAAAAAAACACCCACAACCACTGTGAGGGAAAACTGGCAGAACACTGTGGAACTGTTCCAGCACAAATCTGAGGAGGAGGCGGCCCCTCTCCTCAGAACTGGTATGCAGAAAGCCTCAGGGCGGGCTGGGTGGTTGTCAGGGCAGCCCCCTGGCCAATAGCATAGCCCCAGGCAAGGGCAAAGGCCAGAAAAGCCTTCGGTGGACCTTGCACATGGAAGTGGGGTCACCGGCGAGGCGGCCACAGGACAGGTGACCGGCGATATGCTCTAATTGAGCGCTGCGCCTGCAAGGTGATACGACTAGTGTGGTTTACACACTGAAGACCCCCCTGCACCTGAAAAAAAAAAAAAAAAAACGATGTAAGACAAAGACCTGAGTCAGGTCGTGTTTGCCTCCTACAGACACTAGGTTTAAACTGATTAAGCATAGTGTCTGTGAGAGGGGTATACCCTGGAGGCGGAGCCAACAGGTTTTTTTCTTCTCCTAGTGTTAATCTCCTAGCAGCTGGACTAATACCCTTGGTGCTGTGTCCCCCAGTGAAATAAGCGAAAAATGGGTAATTCCAGACATTGTTCTGATGAAAAACATACTTTGATTAAAAAGTTGAATGGAAAAAAAAAACAAAAAAAACCCCACATAGGCTGGCCAACTAAAATGATCTCAAATGTCTTGAAGTGGCAACCAAAGATGTGGAATAAAACAGGGAACTACTATTCGCATGGATTGAAGAATAGGCAAAATGACAATGGATCAACCAATGATCACCTCCAGTAAGATCATAAAAGATCTGAAGTTACACTGAGTGCTGTTACAATCAGAAGGACATTAAGTGCAGCCAAGTTACCACCAAGAACTCCCAGCAAAGTCCTGTTTAAAAAAACAAAACATTTTTCTCATACCATGATGTTGGGCTTATTTATCACATAAATGAGATCATGGATCAGTTTGAATATATCCAAATACTTGAGAAGATCATGTTGCCCTATCCACTTTTTTTTTTTTTTTTTTTATAATTTGTAATTGAATATGCAGCATTTCCAGGACACTAGAATGTACACAAAAGTTGAAGATTTTTCACATTACTTTTTTAAACTCTGTTTTTTTTTTGTTTGTTTTTTTTTTTAACCCCTTCCCACCTGAGGAATTTTTCAATTTTCGTTCTTGACCCCCCCCCCCCCCCCCTTTCCCAACCCCATAACTATTTTTTATTTTTCCGCTCTTAGAGCCATATGAGGTCTTAATGTTTGCAGGACAAATTTTTCTTCACGATGCTACCGTTAGTTATTCTGTCCAATCTATTGGGAAGCTGGAAAAAAAAATTCAGAATGGGGTGGATTTGAAGAAAAACTGCATTTGTGCTACTTTCTTACGGGCTTCGTTTTTACAGCGTTCACTGTGCAGCCAAAATGACATGTCACCTGTGTTCTATGTTTTGGTTCGATTCCGGGGTTACCAAATTTATATGGTTTTATTTACATTTTAACCCCTTACCAAAAATCAAAAAAATTTTTTTTTCTAAAAGTTGCCATATTCTGACACCCATAACTTTTTTTTATACTTCCATGTACTGGGATGCATAGGGCGTCTTTTTTGTGGGACCAGGCATACTTTTTAGTTATACCATTTTGGGGAATTGCTATTGCTTTGATCACTTTTTATTCAATTTTTTTTTTTTTTTTTTTATCAGAGGCAAAACAGTGAAAAAACGGAGGTCTGGCACTTTTTGTTTTTTTCCCGCAACGGCGTTTACCGTACGGGAAAAATATTTTTATAGATTTGTAGACCAGGTGTTATCGGACACAGGGATACCTAATGTATGTGTATTACAGTATTTAAGTACTTTTATATGTGTTCTAGTGAAAGGGGGGTGATTTGAACTTTTTTTTTTTTTTTTTTTTTTTTTTTTACATAGAGTAGCCTGCAATAGAAACTAATGAAAGACAGGCCTGGGAGCCTTCAGAAGGCTCCAGGCTGTCATAGCAACAGGACGCCAGCCCCGGAGCTTGCTCAAGGTGCCGGTGAACACCGGCAAAATGCGCGCGCGCCGCCGGTAAAATGGTGCCTCGGTCAGCTTTGACTGAGGCGCCAGAGGGGTTAATTCCCAAGATCAATGCGGGCACCGATCGCAGGCATTAGCGCGAGGTCTTTGCTGTATAAAACAGCAGAGACCTGGCGGCCGCACAATTCCTGAGCGCCCGCCATCTTTAAACACCCGGCATCCGCTGTACTATTACGGCAGATGTCGGGAAGGGGTTAAGACTACTGTACATACCAGGGACACTCAAGTGGTGGACAGCATCCAGATTTGCTGGTGCAACTGGATGCGGAGTAGGTTAAGCTTTTTAGTCTAGGCCTTCCCAAGACTTCATCCTGCTGTTGTGCGGAATGCATTTCACATGAATTGCATATAATCTAATGTAGAATCACTGGCAAATGAGTCAGTAATATGAACTTAATCATGAACTCTCAAATATAGAAAAGCATAGGGTCAGTTTGTAGTAAGGGAATGAAATTATTTACCAGTGGAGTTTAGCATTAGCCTTGATTTCAGGAATAGGTGCTGCCTTTTTAGTGATTAACCTTATGAAGGCTGCATACTGGGCGGTCAAGTGATTTCACCCCCTTTGATGTGTCACTTATTCGGCTTGTATATAGAGTCAATGAATACAATACGTTTTTATTGATGTCACATTGTTACACATGGGAATTCACATAGTGGAGTTGAAATCCCCTGTTTTTACTGAGACTGAATAAAAATAGAATTAGTACTTACCGGTAATTCGGTTTCTAGTAAGCCCTCCATGACAGCACTACAGGAGGTTGCATCTCCACCCACTATTAGGGACAGGAAAAGCACACAAGAGGTTAAATAGCCCCTCCCCTTCCTCCTTCTTCAGTGTATTCCAAATGACCACTATTACTATATCCTAAACCAAATATAGTCTAGACCAAGGGAGGGAAAACAGAGTGCTGTCATGGACGGCTTCCTAGAAACCAAATTACCGGTAAATACTAATTCTATTTTCTCAAATGCCCTCCATGACAGCACCACAGGAGGAATGCCAGATAACTATTTTGAGGGAGAGATTATCGCCTGCAGGACCTTCCTTCCAAAAGAGAGGTCCGACGTGCGAGAAAGGTCCAATCTGTAATGTTTAGTAAATGTATGGACCGAAGACCAAGTAGCTGCTCTACAAATTTGATCTAAGGAGGCATCAGCCCTTTCAAGCTCAAGAAACTGACATTGCTCTGGTAGAATGAGCTTAAGGTGTTTTAGGGGAGATAAACCCTGACACAGATAAGCCTTACAAATTGCATTCTTAATCCAAATAGCAAGGGACTTTTTGATGTTTTTTGCCTATGTTAGGGCCACAAAACTGAATAAAAAGATTCTCATCCCTTCTCCAACTGGAAGAGGTTTCAAGACAGATGCAAGAACTATCCTTTGCGAACGTATGAAATGATTCTTCCCTCTTATTAGACGAATGTTGACAAAAAAGAAAGAATGAGCTCTTGAGACATGTGAAAATCAAAAGCCACTTTGGAAAAAAAAGGTAGGGTCAGGACAGAATACTATTCTATCCTCCAAGATTTTTAGGGAAGGTTCTCTGGTAGAGAGGGCCTGGATTTCATTAACTCTCCTGGCAGATGTTATGTCAACCAGAAAGCCGATTTCCAGGACACTTTGATATTAGCATCAGCAATTGGCTCAAAAAGAGCATAGAGTTAGGCCCTTAAGGACCACATTGAGATCCCACTGTGGAAGCAGAATCATCTTTCTTGGGAGAAGCCTGCAAGCCCCGGAAAAATAAATCTTTTGACCCAGCGATGGTTAGCCAAGTCAAAATCAAAATAACTACTAAGGGCTAACACTTGTACCTTTAGAGTATTAGGTTTTAGACCCTTATCCAGACCTGTTTGCAAAAAATCTAAGATTTTTGTTATATTTGGATGGTATCAGGAACACTACTGCCACACCAGGAAAGGCATTTCTTCCACACCTTATTATAGATTAGTATGAGAAGACAGGATGAATAGTAAATATATGATAGTATGCATCCTCAAGATCGATGGTGGCCATGAAAAGATCCTGCCCTACCAGGGAAATTGTGGATCTTATCGATTCCATCTTGAATCGACGATAAACCATATATTTTTTTAATGGTTTTAAGTTTATAATTATTCTGTATGCCCCACTTGGTTTTTTACCATAACAGATGGGAATAATGACCTATCCTTCTCTCTAAGGGGGAAACATAACAAATTACTTCCATGTCCAGAAGTTTCTGGACACCCTCAGTCAGAGGCAGGTGAAGCGTAGGAGATGGCATGGAAGTAATCACTGCTCTTTCGAGGGGGGGGGGGAGAATAGGTTGAATATTCTATTTGAAGCAGTTTGTTATAGAATTCAGGATGTACAGGTTGAATGTTATTTCTTTCCAGGGTACCTGGACAACCTACCCCCGACCTTCCAGGCGTCATTGTTGGTCTTGGGATTATTTATTGGGGTTAAAGATAATATTTCTTTTTTCCCCAAATACATACATGACAAAGGGAAATAAGAACCCCAATAAACATATCATGTAACAACCCATTACCAGATTACTCACTGGGGCTGGGGGTACGCCAGGCTCATACGAAACTCTAGAGGACTCATCTCCAGGAATTATGACACAGACACAGATGGTTCTACATTGAGAAGAAAGCCTCTTGGGTCTTGGAGGTTTTTTAACTGCCTCCGATGACCCGCATACTCCATTCCACCAATAGGAATGTCTCTGGTCCACCTGCTCCTTCAGGACACCAAACTTTTTAAATTTCCTTTTTGGCGCCTTTTTCCGAAACCGGAAGTGCGTCGCCCGAAACTGGAAGTGATGTTTGCATGCATCCCAGCGTGGAACACAGGCTCCGCCAAGCGAGCAGGGGACACTACAGACCAGGGAGCTTCCAAGGAAGGACCAAGGCCTGCACGACTCGTCTCCACTTTACCAGGATGGCGCAGGAAGAGATGGTACCGCCGAGACTTCGGAGGAGAAACGGCGCAGAACTGCAGGGACAGCCACACTGGACCCCACTCTGTCATGTAAGAACACACACAAAAACCTGTTGTCTGCCCCTAATAGGGACAGGAAAAACACTAAAGAGGGAGGAAGGGGAGGGCTACTTAGCCTCTTGTGTGCTTTTCCTGTCTCTTATAGTGGGTAGAGATATAACCTCCTATGGTGCTGTCATGGAGGTTGTTATGTTATGTTTTAACTTCCCTATTGGTCATTGAAGTTGGTTACAAGTTTGGGCAGTGTATATTTAATTTGTGGAGCAATCTCGGTAACCCATGTGCTGGTGAAGAATGTGCATAGTCATAAATTAGACACATCCTCCAACAAGTCCATGTGCAGATACAGAACTCTAGACCATCTCCTAGCCGGCATAGAATTCAGTCACAGTTTATGCTGTATACAAACCTTTTAATCATACTTCAGAAGCAATCGCCTAATTATGTCTCAAATGAATAGTAGTATGGAAAATAGAATTATTTTTCAGCAGAAAAGGAAACAAACATTCTTTTGTGCACTATATAAAAGTTGTTACCTTTAATACGCTCAAAGAGGTATTCCTGATTTGGTGTGATGTCCAGATACTGAACAATAACATTGAGTGAAGGAATCAGTGGTGCCTTTACAAGAGCGGCTTGCTTTAGACTGCTAATGCTGGACTCTAGAAATAAATACAAAACAATTGTGCCAATTACTGGGATGTCTACTAACTCAGGCACACGATTCTCCATCATTTAAAGAAGGGGTTTTCCAGGATAAATAGTTTTTCACAAGGCAAGAAGCAGTGGAAGAAAAAAAAAAAAAAAAAAAAAGAAACGCCATACCTCACCTGTCCCCAGAGTTTCCCACCACGGTCCGGTCCTGCTGCTCCAGGTGGTAAGGGGGGGTCTTGTTACACCGCAAGTCCATACCGTGTCCTTTCCTTAGGCCGCTGAGACCACTGATTGGCCTCAGCGGTTACGTGAGGGGAGGACTTCTGCCGGAAGATGCACTTGGGTGCCGCTGGACCGGACTGTGGCAGGCGACACTGGAACACCAGAGACAGATTTTTTTTTTGTTTTGTTTTTCACCTTCCCCAGCCTCCTTGCAGAAAATTGTATATTCAAGGCAACCCCTTTAATATTCTTCATACAAAAAGATCATTAGGAAACACAGAAGCCAATTATCTAGGAAGAGTTCTAGATTTACATTCGACAGTTCTTCAGAGTGTATTTTTGATTTTCTCTCCTTTCTTGTGATTATTAGGAATACATCATAAGATGAGGAATACTTAAAGGGGTTTTATCTCAGGGTTTCATCGGCCATCCTATTTTCTCTCCCCTCCACTTTCTGGCTTTCAGCTTAGGCCAGCATCTTGCTCCATGATTGTTATAAACTATGCAGTTATCTATGGAATTAGACACATAGATAATAGAGCCATTGATCAACAAACTGTTCTAGGCCTTATCAAGGCTCAGCAAACGAGAATAGTTTGCAGAGAGTAAAAGAGAAGAGAATACAGATGGCCAGGAGCAAAGAATGAATTAACAATCCTACAACAGAGGTGGTCAAAAACCTAGGCAACCTTGCAGTATAATGAGGATATATCACATCTCTTGACATGTCTGTTTTAGTAACTTTTTGTAATCTCTATAATAAAACAAAGATTGAGCATAATTTGTAGCCAACTGGTTGTTACTAACTTATTCCATGGTCATGTGATATACGGTCCATGGTCATGTGATGAACACACAGGTGCACAACTTGTTACCAGGCAGATGTAACGAGTTGTGCACCTGTGTCCATCACATGCCCATGGACTAAATTTCATCTACTGCAAGCAGAATGAATGACAGTAAGCAGAGATCTATGAAACTGCGAGGAATTGATACAGAAAGTATATTAAAAAAAAAAAAAAAAAAAAAAAAAAAAAAATTAAAAACTTTTCATTATAAGAACAATAACATTTGTCTCTATATTGGTCAGACACTGGACAACCCCTTTAAAAAAACAAAAAGTGTAAAGCTGCAAGACATTTGGTCCATTTTAAGTAATCCACACCATCTCCTCAAAGCTCCCCTCTCACGAGCAATCCACTTAATCTCTGGACAACCACTTAACTAGAAATGGGGAAACTCAAACTAAATAGATCCCTCCAGCTGCAGGTCAAGGACCTGAAAAAAAGGTGCCAGCGTAACAACGTTAAACTTTGAGACCATCACTAACTCTGACTCCACAGTTACCCATCCTATCTAGATCTCAGGGATTCTCCTATCAATATTGTTCAGAGTGGCAAGCTCCCACCATTCAGATAGAGCCTAAAGACATACTTTGTAAGGTCCACTTACAGGGAGAAAGGAGATCCTCCAGAATGTCCAAAGGAATTGGTATCCTCATTTGTAGGGAGTTAAGTGCAGCTTTGATAACAATGGCAGGTTTCACTTTGTTAATGGAAGCTTGACAGGGCAGCTTTTTACCCTGAGAGAACTTTGGTCTTGGATGAGGTTGGGAGGGGCATCAACGTGGTACTGTACATTGGAAATCAATGTGGCAGATCAAAGTGGACCAGTTAATAGGAAAACGGGAACCTCCTAGCTTACTAGATTGAAATGTGTGTTGCTTTCACATCAACTGGTGGAAGTTTGGTGTACAGCCCATCCAAACAGAGATTATACCTACTATCCTACCACTAAGGATGTTTACTCTAGAAAACCTCTGCTGCCCTAAAGTGCAATGGCCTCCCTGTTATGTATTCCACCTAATACATAATCCTTAGAACTTTTTTTGATGTTCACATTTGATACTTCAATAACGAGGTTACAGATGGCTCATGCAACGACGTACTTCTAACAAACTAAATTAATTGCTGTCTGTTACACATTCAAGGATTGTGTCCAATTTTGTAGCCACATGCAAACAAATTTCAAATTTACAAGATTCTGCAGTCTGTGGCCCCAGTAGATCTTCAAGCTGCTATAAGAGTGACAACTGGTGCAAGAGTGACAACTCGTCATAAAAGTGTAATAAGGGTGTATGTGTAGGAACAAAAGTGTGTCCATATCATACTGCTGAACTAAAGGGGACAGTAACAATATACTGAAGAAATCACTACTCAAGCAATATATAATAAAAGGTCTGCAGCATGCAGTGCTATACGTATCTTCAGGACACACAAAACATATTCGCCTGTCCCTGGACCGGACCACGGTCCAGAGACACCAGGGACAGGCAAAAAAATAAAAAATAAAAAAATAAAGTTATCCTAGACAACCCCTTTAAGTTACTTGCCCCCTATTTGCAGCTCAGGACATCCAAGCCTTCTCATCTGCATGTTAACAGTTTCCATCTCTTGAACCAACGGCACCAAAATGGTTTCATTAATCCACTAGAAGAGAACAAATGTTTTGTTACATTAGCAGTTAATATTTCTGGGTAAGACTGCAAACTCCAGATCTTTTTAAAAGTAGGACATACGTTCCGTAATTTTTCTGTCCATGAATCCATGTGGTCCAAAAGTTGACGGTTCATTGTAACTCTAGCCCAGATCTAAAAAGAAGAGCGTTAAGCATTATTTTTAACTTTGACTTATGTCTCAGAGTTATCCCGTTTTGCTATAACCTTACAGGGTGATCTGAGTAAACAAAGAGGCATTCCTTCTGTATCAGCAAGGAGAGCAAGGCAGTTTCAAAGAGCTTTCCCTTTTGAGTACCTGGTCACTCATTTTACATGAATAGTCCATTGATTTCAACAAGCAAAGTGGAATTCTTTATTTTCCTTCTTGAGTTGCTGTAGAAAAATTGAACACATTCTGCTCAATTCCTCTGCTAGTAGCTCTTCATTCAAAGTCAGATTAGAGGGATACAGCCTCAAAGAGAGATAGGATAAGGCGCATCCACATACAATATGTGGATAACTGTGGTGTTTCTCGAAGAAAGAAGACATGCTTCTCTAAAACTGGAAAACAATCTACAAATGTATGTGCTTAGAGAACCTAAGGTAAGGTGTGCCAAGAAGAGAGATCACTGCATCTATCAACTGAGAAATATTTGATTATTTATTGCAATGAATAATCACTTTTGTATCCCCAGTTATATAGCTCATTATCTTGCACACAAGAAATCATTACCTAGATTTTAGTAAAGTGAATATCTTCAAGAAACACAATACACAAAAGCAGAATGCCTTATTTAATACTATACCTCTTCTGCTGCCTGCTTTGAGCCAAGGTCTGCCTCATCCTTGTGTGCAGAAGGAGCCTGAGACCTGCATGCCAGTTGGTATTGGTACTTCCTGAGAGTGTGAGCGTAGTCTCCCATGGAGCGGCTATAATTCCAGAAGGTTGGGCTGTTTGATGTTGAGCTTGTTTCTGGACTTCCTAAATTACCATTTGAATAGAGTAGTGTAGCAAGATCAGTAGAAATTCCAGTAGAACATCAAACAGTAAATTAAAGAGGACCTTTCATGTCCTCAGGCACATGCGGTTTTACATACCGCTAGAAAGCCGACAGCGCTGGAGATATCGGCGGTGTAAGTTTCACGGTTTACTGTCAGAAGGGCGTTCCTGACAGTCTAGTTGCGCCGTGAGGAACGCCCTCTATGACAGTTCTCGTACATAGACTTGTACTGGGGGGGGGGGGCGTTCCTCACAGCTGAGCATCATTGCTGGGCGGTAAGGAACGCCCCCTCTCTCTGTACTCGTCTAAAGCACTGTACTGTCAGAGGGGGCGTTCCTTACTGCCCGGTGATGACGCTCAGCTGTGAGGAACGCCTCCCCAGTACAAGTCTATGAACGAGAACTGTCATGGAGGGCGTTCCTCACATCGCAGCTAGACTGTCAGGAATGCCCTTCTGACAGTAAACCTGTGAAACTTACACCGCCGATATCTCCAGCCCCAGGGCACATACCGGGAAAGCCGGCAGTGCGCTGAATTCAGCGTGCTGTCGGCTTTCTAGTGGTATGTAAAACCGCATGTGCCTGAGGACATGAAAGGTCCTCTTTAATATGACAGAAGACTAAATAGTAAGTTGTAAACTGTCTTGAAATCACTTTAAGGCTGGGAACACATGGGATGGACAATAGTTTCCCTGAAATCCACAGTAGTAAAAACCGCCCAAAGTATGAACGACTCCCTATGGTTCTCCCACACCTTTCAACCTTTACATTTCAATAGTTAAAAGCTGCAGATGAAACCCTCAACAATCAAGGGTTGCTGCAGGTTTAAAACAGACAGAATAGGACACTTAGCACTGCAGGTTTTAGTCTCTACAAGTGCATGAAATATGGAGAAATCTCATTCTCTATGCGCTACTGTACATCACATTGGGCCACCAGCAAGTGAGTTCGCTGCAGCTAACCTCCTGTCTCATCTGTCACTAGCCTAAAATTTCTTAAAAACCATATACCTAGCTGAGAACGTTGCTGCTTTTCTTCTTCACTACGGATAAAGGTATCCAGTAACTTGAGATCAGTCAAGCAGTCATCCTTGCCAGCAGGGGAACTATAAGCAAATGGTGATGAGCGATACCGAGATCGTAAGCCACTGTTTTCCAATGGACCAAGACTACTGGGGTAGGATGACGATCCTGGCGTGGGACTAAAGTTTTGTACCTGAAAATAGAAGGCACATTTTTATTTCTCCCATCATCAGAGAAGGAAGTAACAAAAGAAACCTCCAAAAATATTGAACCAGTTAAGGAGCAAGACAATTTGCTGTTAAAAGAAAATTTACTTTTTGCCTCCCTACATTCAGTCATCTATTGCAGGGCAGTCAGTATACAGCAAAGGGAATCTTCTTCCATTTGTCACTACTTAAGAGCTTAAATGACCAAGATCTGATTTCTCTCTAAGACCTTCTGCACATGGTCTGGAAAATGCAATCTGTATATCGGCTGCATTTTCTAGCACAAACCCTGACCACAGAACCAGACTGCAAGCACCATAGTTATCTAGGATGCTAAGAGGCCCTGCTTCCCTACAGGATACAGTCCTATACTTTATCCATGAATAAGACTGGGTCTCCACATTCACTTTTGTTGCTGCTTTTGAAGCCAAATACTAGGAGTGCATTCAATAAAATAGCAGTAGCCGCACCGTATACAGTCTCTCTTTTTATGATCCACACCTGGTTTTGGAATAAAAACCAAAAAAAAAAAAAACACACCTGAACACAACCTGAATGTGGGAATTGTGGTATATAATTATATCCACCCTTCAAAAACATGAAGGGGGCTGTAATTGAATGTAACAATGATGCAAGGAGTACACAAAACAAAACATTAACCCATTCCTGCCGGTGACATTTTCAATTTTTAGCTTTGGACTCTCCACCTTCAAACCCCATAACTTTGTAATTTTTCCATTCACAGAGCCATATGAAGGCTTAATGTTTGTAGGACAAATTGTTCTTCATAATGGTACCATTTACTATTCTGAACCATTTACTGGGAAGCTGGAAAAAAAAATTCAGAATGGAGTAGAACTGGAGAAAAAGTGCCTTTGTGCGACTTTCTTACAGGCTTTGTTTTTACGGCATTCGCTCTGCAACCAAAATGACATGTCACCTGTATTCTATGTTTCAGTACAATTCTATATAGTTTTATTTACATTTTAACCCCTTACAAATCTAAAACTTTGCAAAAAAAAAAAAATTCTTAAGAGTCGCCATATTCTGACACTCGGAACTTTTTTTTTATATTTACGTGTAAGGCGATACATAAGTTGTCTTTTTTTGCAGGGACAGGTGTACTTTTTAGTTATACCATTCGGCACTTTTGATTATTTTTTTTTTCCCCACTATGGCACTCACCATATTGAAAATTTTTTTACAAGCTTGTAGAGCAGGCATTTTCGGACACATGTGTATGTGTTTCATAGTTATTTTTTAGTTTTATATGTATTCTAGTGAAAAGGAGGCAATTTGAACATTTAGTTTTTTTCATTTTTTTTTTATTAGTATTTTATTAGCGCCCCCCCCCCCCCCAGGGGGCTTGAACCTGCAGTTGTTTGATTGCAAGTTCCATAGACTGTAATGCAACTGTACTGCAGTCTATGGGACTTTCAGTATGTTACTATTGCAGTTGGTCATAGACCCCAGGGGTTATGGGGGATCCTGGCCTGCAATCAGAGTGGACTCATCGCAGGCACCAGCTCCGGGTCTCCGCTGTACATTAGTGCAGAGACCCGGTACCTATGTCAGCCACGCCTGCAGCAGAGCGGCCGCCATCTTTTAAGACCCAGAATCCGCCATACTATTACGGCAGATGTCGGGAAGGTGTTAAACAAAAGCAAATAAACCAAACATCTCAGGCTACGTTCACATCTGTGCAGGAGTCTGTTGGGGATGAAAATTGTAAAGGATTTTTCTACAGAGTTGTAGCAAAACGTGCTGCGTAAGAGGTACATAGGTGCTAATGTACTCTAACACCACTAACTAATTGTTCCTCTAAATGTTTCCAGAAAAAATAGAGAAAAGTTGGTAGTGGAGGATTTTAACATGTCTGATATTACCTTGGTGTAGCTATTGTTTGGAGAGTAAGGTATAGCTGTAGTAAAAGAACTGCCACTGCTTGGTAACAGAGCCTGGATCTGGGGGCTATACCCACTGATGAAGCTAGAAGAGAACTTAGGACTGGTGCTGGGTGAACGTGATGGACTGTAGCTCAGTACACTTTGTCCTAGCATGCTAGGAGAAGGTGTGGATGCTGGAACTACACTTTTCACAAGGTCCTTTGGTGGAGTACATTGAACATCTGTAAATAAAGCATTATAAATTAAGTAGTAATAGAAGAGAAATTATCTACATGCATTGGAACAGATTTACTAATTTCATTTAATATTTAGAAATATGTAAACTTAGACTAGAAAAAAATACACAAGATTTATCACACTGGCAGATGCTGAATGATAAATTAAGTACCTCTTTAGACTGTCTAGTCTAATCTTATATTATTAGTTGGCTTACTTTGCTCCAAAACTTTCTGAGCTAAAATGACAAAGAGTCTTAATTCTATAGACTAGCTATTCAATTCTATGTCTACATACAAGTGTAAACGAAAAAAAACAAAAAAAAAACAAAAAAACACATATTTACATGAATTCTGAACGCCAAGAAGTTTCTGCTGGGAGGGACTCAGTGTAAGATTTGGTGATGTCATAGTATATTTGAAATACCTCCAAAAGTCAACCAAGGCATTCAGACTGAACAGTAAAGCGAATGCTAGTTCTGTTAAGAAACAAATTTAAAAAGAATACAAATCACATGTTCAGCTTATGCACACACTACTGTATGATTATTGCACATGATCCAAAATTACAAAAGGTATATGACTAAACCACCATAAAGAGGTGCAGACAGTAATTCTTGCTCACATAACAGCATTTAATACATTTTATGCTCTATGCATTTCTCTGTGAGCCAAAATCAGCTACACAATTACCTGTACAATTCTGAACTTAAAGCTCTTACCTACACATACATCATAGCAAACTATAATAAAAGTAGGTCAGAACAGATTTAGGGGAACTGAAAATGTATACCAGAAAAGAGCATGTCATCAATAAGCATGTTGTTTGAACATTACTTAATTAAAAGGGATTAAAAAGGATAGGAAAAACCCAGATAGCACACTGACCATTCATACGGTCGGGTGCAAGAGGGCTTATACTTTTGCGATTTGCTCAATCCACACTTTTCAAATTGCAATTTCATACTGATGACCGGTCATCAGTATGTGAGCTGACAGGGTCCTACATCCAGATCCCACACAAATCAGCTGTTGCAGAACTCTCCAGGTGCCAGAAGCTACTAGTGGATGGGAAGCGGCATAGTAATGAGTGGTGCATCGGCCCCCTCCACAACACAGCAGTGCATCTAATGCTGCCTATCTACTAGCAGCTGATCTGTGCTGGGTCGGGTCATAAGTATGAAAGCTCAATTTTGGACCGGGAAACCCTTTTAAAGAGATTCTATCATTGGGAAACCCTATTTTCCCGTTGGAATAGCCTTTAGAAAGACTATTCGTCTTATACCTTTATTTTTTTTCTCCGCTCCGCCGTTTTGGAGATTTTTTTTTTATACTAATTAGTCTTCAGAAAGCACAGAGGGCATCCCCTGTGCTCACGTCACACGCTCTTCTAAAGATCCAGCGCCACCTCTCTCTTTTTGTGCTGACGCCTCTCCACAGCATCAGCACCCGCTGATCGTATGTGTTTGGGATTCAAATCCAGAGCATGCTCAGTCGGCTCTGCCACTTCACGATGGACAGAGCTAACTGCGCATGTCCAGTCGGCCACTTTGACGTCAAAATGCCGGCTCTGTCCAACGTGAAGTGGCAGAGTCGACTAAGCATGCCCTGGATCTTCAGAAAAGCGTGTAACGTGAGCACAGGGAGAACGCTCCTTATGCAAATTAGTCTTCAGAAAGCACAAAGACGAAAAAAAAATTCTCAAAAACGGCAGAGCGGAGTAGAAAAATAAAAGGTAGGAGACAAATAGTCTTTCTAAAGGCTATTCCGATGTGCTGTTAGTGAAAATAGGGTTTCCCAATGATAGAATGCCTTTAACTTAACACAGTATAGAGGGTATAGGAAGAAATAAGAATTACAACTTACCAATGTACCATAAGGGCCAGCACGAAATCTTATAGTATGTACTAATTATTTTCCCTGTCCTAAAATAGGAAGAAACAAACAGTCAATTTAAACTAGAATTTCTGATTATTGCGTGAATAAAATAAGCATTAGTAACTTACATAGTGCTATAGTACATTGAAGTCATGAGCAGCACCATGTATAGAACCCTTTCCAGGGAGGGTGCAAAGCCAAATGGACCTTTCAAAGGGAACCTCAATAGCCAAGTAGTTAAGAAACAGGCAGCACTCCAAATTGATGAATAGAAATTAATGTGTGGATTTATTCCAACTGCAAAGTATCGGTTCTACATACACAGAACCTTTCTCAAGCTATACTATCTACAGGAAAGGTGACAGGGGAAGAATTCATTGAATGGTTTTTGGGTCAATAAAATGATCGCACAATACCATGGGAGTTGCACCAAACAATAAATTACACCAGTTTTCAAAAGACCGCACTTTTTTAAATCACGCCAAATTTATCAAGAACCTGTGACTAATGAATTTGTTCCAATTTGCATAATTTTTTTTTTATTTTAGAAGAAGTGACAAGTCAAGTAATTTTTAGACTCATTTGATGTGCTGAATCACTGGGCACACCACTGCTGGGATCCATATTGAACACGAGAACAGCATCCTGTATACCCCGTTTTTCCACACTTCACAGAGAAGCAGCATTTCAATGGAGCTGCAGTTGAGCATATGCTCAGCCACAGTGGGAGATAAGAAAAAAATTGTACTTTGCTGTCAGTCCCACATTCTTTGAATGAAACACATGCTTAACCACCACTCCATTCACAATGCTCCTCACTGTGCTAAGTTAAGAAGAAAAAGGGACACAGGACCTGCACATTCTCGTGATCAGTGGGGGTTCCAGTGATGGTACCCCTAGCAATTAGGCTATTACCTCTCCTGTAGAAAGATATATCAATGGACAGTACAGAGATCTTTCTATTGACCTCTGCACACCTGGACCTGTAATCAACAAGGGAGTGTTCTCTATGTCTGCAAGAAGGCAACACCATCATCATAGACAAGGATTTATTGTAAGAGCACTTAGACTGTTGATTATCTTAAGTTAGACAGAAGTTTTCCCCCTAATGTGTAGCAATTGCCACTTGCCTCAAGAGGTTAATCCTAAAGTAGAATTATAGGTTGGACAGGATGCATCCGTGTCGTTTTTTGCAACCTTCTCACCTATGTAATCCTGCTCTCACACCTACATAACAGACTTTATTGGAATAGTTACAACCTTTCTAGTTTTACTCACATTTCCGTATAAATCATTCCAGCCAGGGACAAATTTAAAACCCCCCAGGCCAGGACAACATTTCGGGCATGCGCCTCTCTTCTCATCTTGATGGCTGCATCAATGAACGATATAGATGGACTTCGCTGCTCAGACTTCTCTCCTAATAAAATCAAAGCAATACAAATTACATCTCTAACCAAACATAGCAGAAAATTCCTTATAGACAATTAACTTTTGAAGTGCCCGTCCATATACATTAGATTAACGCTGGCCAAACTTAAAGGAAACTTTGTAATATACCTTACTAAAGAAAAATGTTTCCTTCTGCTGGAAAAGACCCACAAATAACTAATTGTAAGCTCTAGTGCACTGTGTAACTGCTAAACCTTTCATGATATTGCTCTACCACTGCTCAGAATGTGCAAATAAATCAATTAACTAGCAGCAGCCTCCAACTCCTCATCTCCACATACTACTGAGCAGGAGACTGCATATGGGTGCTATTTAGTAACAAGTCTGAGTGAAGCGAAGGAGGAGAAAGCAGCCTGATATTGGAGAAGGAATCATATGAATTTTCTTTCACCACCTCCACCAACCCCAGTTCTTAGCATCTGTTAATAGCTGTCACGCCAATAATTATGGCACACTTGGAATTTTCTCTCTAGCCACCACAGTTTCCAAGCAATCAATGTTGTTATTTTTGGTGCCTTATATGCTATATAGTCTCCACACTATCAGGAGGGCAGTGTCAGGAAGGACCAGGGATGTGATTCTGAGCTCTGACACTGGCTACCTCTGACTGGAGCTCTGAATCACACCCCCTGCCTGACACTGCCCTTCTGACATTACAGAGCTTAAAAGAATCTGTCAGGGCAATTTGGAACACTAAACCACCCACAGGTCCTTATGGACCGGGGGGTTTATTGTCCTGTTATAATGCAATTCTTGGCCGAATTAAAAGTAAAAAAGCTTTATACTCGCCTACCGCTTGTACAACCCACACAGATACAGTTCTTCAATGAAGCCAAAGGAATATACCTCAGCTTCAGTGCATTTGCCCCATACCTCCAGAACTTGAGCAGTGAAGCTGGTGTGTACATCTCCGGCTTTACTCAAGAACAGTGCAGGCGTGAGGAGCACCATAGAGGAGTCTCATCTCTAGGGAAGTATAAAAGTTTTTTTATTTTTTTAATGCAGCCGTGGATTACATTATAAGAGTGATTTGGGACACTAAACCCCAGGTCTATAAGGACCTGTGGGTGGTTTAGTGACCTAAATCAACCCGACAGGTTCTCTTTAAATAGCACATCAGGCACCAAAACTAACTGTGCTTGTTGCTCAGGAACCAGAGAAGAAATTCCAACTGTGCTGGAATCAGTAGAGCAGTGACCATTGACTCACTAACAGGTGCTAAAAACTAAAGTTGGAGAAGGTGGTATGAGGTCCTCTTTAAAGGGAAGGGATTACTTTCTGCACTGGTTAACCTTTATTACTAATGTAGACTCCAGTCCCTTTTATTACTTTTGCAGAGAAGAACAAGGGAGACTGGAAATCTGGTTTCTCTCCACTCCGGCTCTGTGAAGTCACCAACTCCTCAGCATCTTGGGACGCAGATCCATTTAGCGGAATGTGATTAAACGTTGGAATCGAATCAGGGGAGACAGAGGAACAAGAGTTATGGTCTCCCCTACTGCCCTCTGCAAAAACTAATGAACAGTGCTATGAACAGTGCAGGGAATGTACTGGTGAACTTTCCTTTCAGATGAGTGGACTGATCATTGGACATACACTTTTAACAACTTCTGCCGGACTAGTCAACCATCTAATGAGTTTGGCCAGTGACCCCTCACTCCAGTCATGCAGTGCAGATGAGCAGGGGGCTCAGGATGATGGGTCTAGAGACCAGTCGGGATCAACTATGACTAGATAAGGTGTTTTGTGTGACAACTTCTATAACCTTTATTCCTCCTCTCAAATCATCAACAATAGAAGGGTGACCCCTGCTGTGTCACCACCACACATCCAGTGCCTACCTCCTGAGCACTCCCTGTACCGAAAGCCTGTATGTATTAACCACAGCACAGATAAAGAAGTACCTAGCATGTTATCGAGGTAGGAGCCGCTCTTGTTACTGTCAGCCATCACGAAGGGGTTAATACCCAGCGCCACACACGCGCTGTAGCACGTTGCTCAGGATATACGAAACGAGAACGTCAAAAGAAGGTCTCTTCACACAGTAAAGTGTCCGATCACCATTCTGGTCTTCCTCCACTACTCGGTACTGGGCTTGTAATGTCACCTAAAGTATGTAAGAGAACTTCCCGCCTACCGTTGGCGGCCGGCATGGACTAAGCCTAAAGTGATGACATCAGAGTCATGTGACTGAAGAGTACGGGAAGGGGCGGGGCTTACTCATAGCACAGCGAATACTAGACAAGCAGTGGTGGGAGTTACCCGGCTGATACAAGGTCTGGGATGGCTGCTGGGATAACGTGGAGCGGGGAGAATGTTGGCTGGCATTTTGGCAGTGAAAACCAGTCATTTATTAAAGGGTTTTCTGGGATCAGCAATTTATTTACCGATTTAAAGTGTTTCCTTAAAGGGGTCACATACATTCTCGCCTAGATATTGCTGGTACATGCAGTGCTTCATTCCAGGATAACCACTGTAAACTGAAAACCTTGTAAATTGACCTGAACTCAATGGAAAATTAGTAATTGGTCCCAAATCCTTCAAATTCAGGTAATCTGTTCCAGGGCAGAGCAGCTCCTGGTAATGTTTACAACATAGATTGTAAGCCCTTGCGGGCAGGGCCCTCTATTCCACTGTGCCAGTTGGTCACTGTTAGTATTATATTTGTTTTGCATATTTTGTGTACTCTATGTAAACCCTCAAATGTAAAGCACCATGGAATTAATGGTGTTATATAAATAAACAATAATAATAGCCGCACTGCTCATTTGCTGTACAAAGTGTAGGTGCTGAGCGTCCCTTAGGTACTGCAGTGCTGTCCCTTAGACTTCAGTAGGTCAGTGCTGCAGTACCTAAAGTCAGCTGTGCTGTCCTAGGTATTGGACCCTCAGAGATCTAACATTCATGATCCAGCCTAAGGATAGGCCAGCAATATGAGTAAGTTAATAACCTTTACTCCCGAGGCAACATTAGCTGTACATGTTTTATGCAACCCCCCAATCGACCCTCTTGCAATGAGATTGTGGGTTCCAATTAAAATTGTCATATTTATATTCCTACTAAAGGGAGTCTGTCAGCTTATCCACCCAGTCTTGCAGATAGGTTAGGGTCACCTAAATCAAATGGTGTTTTCCTCTTGAGAATCAGTGCCTCTCTGCTGAGATATCACAATTTTCTTGCTTATTTAATCGGGGGACCCAGCACCATGAGTATAGACCTGGCCACTAGGAGGCTGACACTAGGGATAGCAAAAGATGTCGGCTCCGCCTCTAGGCTATACCCATGCCACATGCACAGATAGCCAGTTTTAAACCCCAAATGGTAACAAAAAAACAGTAAAAAAGCGGTTACCTGTGGACTCCATAGACTATAATGGGGTCCGCCAGGTTTCCGTCCAAGAAGGGCGGAAAAATGTGGAGAGAAAAGCGCTGTTTGCAAGACTTTTCTCTCCGCTTTTTTTGTTTCAATAATTTGTATTAAATTTTCAAATAAATGACATTAGAAAATACTTAAACAGTCAGTATCTTAAACGTCTAAACTGGTAAAGCAAAACATTTATCTGAATAACAAGGAGGACATACACAGACACCACACACCACATAAGGAGAAGGCAAGGAAGAGGAAGGGAGGGGGAAGGCAGGTCAGCCAGGAATAACCATAAACATCCATGACTTATTTAGCATGGCTGGATTGGCCGGTGATAGCACTGAACCAGGTACTATAAACTCTAAGTACAGCAGAAGGTCAGATCAAAGAGCTGAAACTCACGCCTCAAAGTTCAGCAATAATGACATAGAGCAAAAGCTAATTAGAGGAATGCGTCCCCTTGGTCAGCCAGCTAACTCATCTCTTGAGCAAACTAAATAATAATAAGCTAATCAGCTTACCAACTAACTAACCAAGGGGGAGCAATGCGGACTCGCCAACCACTTCTCCCACACCATTTTATGTTTAGGAAAGGAAAAATTCCCAAAAGCAATGACACATTCATACAAGTGGGTGGCATCAATAAGTGTCAACAGATCCTGCAATAAAGGGGGCAAAGGTTGTTTCCATTTCCAAGCGATAACCAATTTAGCCATCACCAAAATCTTACAGGCCATTTTGCGATGAGGAAGAGGGAGCATGTCCATCTCTAAGTTAAGCATAGCCATCTGAGGGGTCCAGAGCAAAGAGCACCCCAGAAGCCCGTCCAGAAGGTCAAAAACCTCCTGCCAATATTTAGCTAGATGAGGACAACCCAAAAGGTGTGCAGCAACGTACCTACTCTCCCACATTGCCTCCAACAAAGAGAAGAAGAATTAGGAAACATTCGATGAATTCGAGCTGGGGGGAAATACCACCTAAGAACAACCTTATATGCTGTCTCCATATGAGAGCTACAAGCTAGGGAAGTGCGAAATAAAGCAAAGGCCCTTTGCCACACATTAGGTCCAGGACTTTTTGAGATGTCTTTCCCAAAGACGGACAGGGTAAGTCTTCTGGAAAGAGGATCGATGGTCAATAGAGTAATAATTAGGTCTAAGATCTTTTCGAGATGAACGAAGTAGGAAAAAGACATCAGGGTTGCATCTCACTCGGAAGAGGTTGTGTTTTTGTAGGTAATGTCGCACCTGAAGGAACTTATAAAAATCATTTTTAGGCAAATCAAATTTTGGAGACAAGGATGCAAAATTTCTTAGGTTACCATCTTGAAAAAGTTGAGAAACAAATTGCACACCCTTTGCGACCCAGCTCTCCAGTCTCAAGGAAGGGATCACTACAGAAAATACTCTGAACGGAAAAATGAATCTAGCAATTCTGAATTACTCGCGTGAGAGTGAGCATACGTCCAGGCCGCCACAGAGTATCTGGTAAAAGGCGAGCATGAATAGCTATTCACACTAATCCAGAAGGAAGCAAAAAGTATTTCTCGATACTCCTTAGCGGGGAAAATACGACTTTTCAATGCGCATCCAGTGGAGCTCTTCCTCTCTAGACAAGCCATTCGCTACCAAAGAGACTAAAGTAGCAATATAGTACCCATGTATATCAGGCACTCCTAGACCACCAAGGTTACCGGCCCTGGCTAGAGTCGAGCGGGCAAGGCGGGGTTTCTTCCCCACCCAGATAAATCGAGTAAGCAGACCGTTGACCAATTTAAAAAAGGAAGGGGGTAAAGCAATAGGCAAAGAATATAGCGAGGAATGGGTAGGAGTGAGTGAAATCCCCAAGTATTGAATATTGTCAAATCTCCAGTCAAAGGGATATTTTTGCTGAAGAAGGGAAATTTCCAGATTGGTTAGATATAGCGGAAGAATTTGGGTCTTGGCTATATTTAGTTTGTAATAGGATAGGGAACTAAATAATTCAATTAATTCTAGAGCGGCCGCAAGGGACGAACCCGGGTCAGTGAGAGACAGGATAATGTCAGCATAGAGTGAGATGGTATGAGAATGACCCGCCACTGTCACCCCACTAACACCAGGATGTGCTCTAAGAGCACATCCTAGGGGTTCAATAGAGAGGATAAATATTAGTGGGGACAAGGGGCAGCCCTGTCGGGTACCATTGGTAAGTGCAAAATGAGTGGATAAGGCTCCGTTAACAAAAACTCTAGCAGATGGTGTGGAATACAGGGCAGTTATAGCCGACAAAAATGGACCACCCAGACCCTTCTGTCGTAAAGCCGAGAAGGCGATCGACCAATGAATGTGGTCGAACGCCTTCTCAGCATCGAGTGCCAACATCACAGACGGAAGCTTACCTCTCTCAACATGTTGCAAAAGCTTCAGTACTCTCCTAGTGTTATCGGGGGCCTGTCGACCAGCGACGAAGCCCAACTGATCAGGAGAAACTAAAAGGGGGATCAATGGAGCCAATCTTCCAGCCAAAAGTTTTGCGTATATCTTAACATCAGTATTCAATAAGGAGATGGGGTGGAAATTTTGGGGGGAATCTATAGATTTCCCTGGTTTAGGGATCATGACTATCAGAGCCTCTTGATTCTCCTTGGGAAATGAGCCCGATAACATTGCCGAATTAAAAAATTTCGTCAAGTGGGGAAGTAGGATAGGGGAAAAGGTTTTATAATAGTCATTTGTCATACCGTCTGGTCCGGGGGCTTTCCTACCCAGAAGAGAGAAGCAATTACTTCAGCTATTTCCTCTGTGGAGATGGGCCTGTCAAGATGCTGTGCCTGTAGGGGGGGGAAAAGGAAGGCAGATGGAGGGAGTCCAAGAAAGATGAAATAGCTACATCAGTGGGTTGTATAATGGAAGGGTCATCACGGAGGTTATAAAGGCCAGCATAATATCTGCTAAACTGATCTGTGATGTCCGAGGGACTGACCAATTTACCTTTAGATACTGGGTCCAGGATGAAATGGATGCGAGACCTAAGGGTGGGTTCACACTTGCTCTTGAGTCCGTCCGCTGTCAATCCGAGTGAAAATCTCGGGAAACAGGATAGGCATCGGATAGCAACAGGTTAGCGACGCATTGCTTAAAAACTCATTCATTGCGCGGGTGTGCGCCTACTCCCTCTGCGCTGCGAATCCAGTTTTTTCGTCGGAAACAAAGTTGGACATGCAGGACTTCGTGTCCGACGAAAAAAACTGGATTTGCGACACAGAGGGTGTAAGCACACACCCGTGCATTGCTTTAAACACTCATTCAAATGAATGGGTGTTTAAGCAATGCGTCGCTAACCTGTCGCTATCCGATGCCTATCCTGTTTCCCAAGATTTTCACTCGGATTGACAGCGGACGGACTCAAGTGCAAGTGTGAACCCACCCTAAGGTGTTTTTTCTTTAGTTTAGTCGCCAACAGTCTGCCCGCCCGGTTTCCCTGAGAGTAGTACCTGATCTTGAGTTTTTTCAAAGACTTTTCATAGTCAAATAACAATAAATCGCGCAGGTGCTGCTTAGCGAGAAAGAGCTATTCCGCGTTATACGGGGAGGGAGAAGATTTATTGAGCTGCTCCTTAGACTTAAGGTCCCCCAGGAGACTAGAGAGCTGGGCCTGCCGAGACTTCTTGACCACATGTCCCAGTCTAATGAGCGACCCTCATATGTAGGCTTTGTGCGCGTTCCATAAGATGATGATTCCAACTTCAGGGTTGACATTGTTTTTAAAATAGTCTCGAAGGTCTCCCTCAATAGAGGCTCTATGAGTGGGATGGGATAGGAGAAAAGAATTACATCTCCAAAGATAGATCGGGGAGGAATGGCCAGGTTCGTCCACCGTGAGGGTGATCGGAGCATGGTCAGACCACTTTATCACATCAATAGCAGACTGAGAGGCTGCTGAGAGTCAGAATCTATCTACCAAAAACATATCAATTCTAGAATAACTATTATGAACCTGAGAGTGGTACGAGTAATCCCTCTCGGCACTGTGGTGGGCTCTCCAGACATCATATAGATCATTAAAATCCAAAAAGGTCTGCAGAGAGGGGCCCCCCTGTGGGACGAGGAAGATGAATCCATAGCCTGATCCACCGTCAAGTTGAAGTCTCCGCAGAGGAGGAGACCCCCCTGCCGAACTCGGGACACTAGGCACATAACCCTATTAAGAAATCTGAGTTGGCGGATGTTAGGTGCGTAGACTGAAACCGGAGTGCAGAGAACATTATTGAGATGGTCCACTAGAATTACATATCGACCCTTAGGATCGATCCTCCCTTCTAACAATTGGAAAGAGACCGTGTGTTTAAAGGCAATGAAAACGCCCCTAGATTTAGAGGAATAATGTGACTGAAATATCGTGGGAAAACTGGAGTTGCATACCCTGTGTGCGTCTTTGCTAAGTAGGTGAGTCTCCTGGACACAAAGGACGTCACAGGAGAGAGACCTAGCCTCAGACCATAAAAAAGCCCATTTGCTAGGGCAATTCAGACGCCTAACATTAAGGGAAGCAAAGGTAATAGCCATGACGCCCACGGAGTAGCAAGCTCAGAGCTGACTAACCACCCCCAGGAAGCAAGGCGAGCCCGCAACGCTCTGCAGGTAAGAAGAAGCCCTTATCAACCTGCCATAGGAGCAGTAGTGAATACACGACCTGCAAAGAAAAGGTAAAAACACAAAGGGAGGGAAGGGAGACACAAGACCAAAGACAAAAACCAAAGGTGAAATTGCATTGTCCTTGAACTACATAAGACGATCAACATTCGCCTTTAAAGAAGTGGGGAATGAAACAGTCAGTCTCAAGACTGTGCCGCAGGGGCCGCTATTTAAGGCCGAACTCAGGACAGGAACAAAAGAGAAAAGCCAGGTCACCCATCAGAAGGAGGTGAAGGACAGCACTTCAGCGGGCAATCTTCCCCCGCTTATCAACCTTGTGCCACAGTTCCTTAACACGGGAAGGAGCAGCTTTAGGAACACTTTCCAAATCTGGGAGTCGAAGATTCCACCTTTTAAGAAATTTACAGCCATCTTCTAGGGATTTTAGCACATAAAGATCCTCTTCATGCGAGACAAGGAGTCAGACCGGAAAGCCCCATCTGTACTTGATCTGGTTATCTCACAGAATGGCCGTGATCGGGGCCAAGAGTCGCCTCTGTTATAGAGTAGCAGCTGACCGAAATGTCCTTATAGGTGTTCGGGAGGGAGTCTTTCTTCCTAGTAGCTTGCATGAACATATCTTTGATATGGAAAAAGTGTATTTTTGCAATAACATCACGAGGAACTTCATCAGCCAGATGGTGAGATTTGGGAAGCCGATGCGCTCTATCTATAATAAGATCTCTTGGGGAAGAGTTAGGCAAGACAGCTCTGATAAAGTCCTGCAGGTAGGACACCAGGCCCGAATTAGGGACAGATTCAGGCACCCCTCTTAATTTCACGTTATTCCGCCTGGAGCAATCCTCTAAATCAGCCACTTTTACAGTAGTCGGAGTTGAGTAATGGCATCATCATGGTCATATTGAACGTCAATGAGTTGGTTATGGAACGAAACAAAGTCACCAAATTTAGATTCAATATGGTGAACCCTACCTCCTAGATCTTGTATGGAGGAATGAATAGGAGCCACTAGAGAAGCGAAGCTTTGCTGCAGAGATCGGTGCAGGGTCTGTAACATAGCTTTCATAGATGATTCTGTGAGCGGGGCATCTGAAGTTGGCAAACCCTCTAAAAAATCAGGAGGAGGTGAGGGATGTAAAGGGTCAGGAGAGCCACGGCCTACCTGACCTGCAGGAGAGGGCCCAGAGGATAGACGTTGGCGCTGTTTGCGCGGGTTTCTGGATTCAGGCAAGGCCGCGGACCGGCCAGCGCTTGAAGGCCTCCCTGTGTTAACCGTTTGCACCGCGGAGGTCTCACCATCAGACGCAGGACTGGCCGGAGAGGAGTTGCAGGCAGAGGAACCGAAGTGACGAGACCCTGGCGGCACCGATCTAGCACGTCTTCCCGACAAGGCCTCAGAAGCCTCACCTGGATCCGAGGCCGAGTGTTGCGAACCGGCTCCATCTTGGCTGGACTCCGAGGGAGGCTGGAAGAAGAAAGTTTGGACGGGCCAGCCATGTTCTTGCACTTCTGGACCATGCTGGGGTAAGTGTTGTATAGAATCAGAGCTAGAAATGGGCGTTCGCGAGGTGCAGACGATGTGGAGTCGCTAGGGTGACCGAGAACTCACTCAAACTGCAGCCATTCCACTCGGCAGCTAGACCACGCCCCCCTTCTCTCTGCATTTTTAAGGCGGAATGGGGAACGGAATCCCCCAGCAGAGAGCCATTGCAAGTGTGAACCTAGCCTTACATATTTTTTATTCTTCTTTCAGTGCAGGGGAGTCTTCAGTGTATACGCCACACTATTCGTACCCCCCTGTGGGGGCAGCGCTCTAGAAAAGAGTGCCTCGCTGGTCAACCAGTTCCCACTCACTGCATCGGCTGCTGGAATGCTGGTGACCCCAGTCCCATGTGCGGTGTCCACCGAAGGGGTGACCATGTGGTCCCTGAAGATGAGCAAGGTGAGCAATTGGCGATTCTGGCCTGCTGGACCACCTGATCCTCTTGCCTCCCCAAGTCCTCACAGTGGGAAGTCCTTTCTTCCTCAGGCGAGGAAGGCAGGTGATCTCCACCGACGCCAGTCTTTCCGGCTGGGGAACAGTCTTTGGTGCCTTGACCGTTCAGGGCCTGTGGTCCAAAGCAGAGACTTCCCTCCAGATCAGTCTACTGGAATTGAGGATGATCTTTTTAGTCTTGTCTCATTGGACCGCTCTCCTCCAAGGACATCCAGTCAGAGTCCAGAAAGAGAACTCTTCCATGGGGGCACCAGGAGCCATGCAAGAAGCCTCCTGCTCTCTTCCTTGGGCGGAGTGTCATGTTCCTGCCCTGTCGGCAGTCCACATTCCGGGCTTGGACAATTGGGCAGCAGACTATCTCAGCCAAGGAAAGCTTGACCTGGGCGAGTGGTCTCTTCACCTGAAGATCTTTCTCCAGTTGTTCTCCTGGTGGGGCATGCCTGACATAGAACTCTTCGCCTCCCTCCTGAACCACAAGCTCCCTCACTACGTGGCCAGGTCCCAGGATGCCCAGGCCATCGCCACTGCTGCTCTCGTGATTCCTTGGTCGGAATTACAGGTTCTGTACCTGTTCCCTCCTTTTCTTCTTCTCCTTTGGGTTCTCAAGAAACTGAAGACCGAGGAGGTTCCAGCCATCCTAGTGGCACCGGATTGATCCTGTCAGGCCTGATACACGGATCTCATGTTCCTGCTGGTGGACGACCCTTGGCCTCTTACTTTGCAAGTCGACCTTCTGTCTCAAGGACCGTTGTTCCACCCCACCTTACCTCAGCTACGTGGCTGTTAAGGTCAAGGTCTTGAGGCGTTGCAGTTTTTCAGAGCCTGTTATCCAGACCATATTCAAGGCCCGGAAACCCCAGTATGCAAAGATCTATTATTGCATGTGGAAGGCCTATGTACGGTGGTGTGAGAGTAATGACTGCCATCCACTCTCCTTTTTTCTTCCTAGGATCCTGGTTTTTCTCCAGTCCGGTCTGGACCAAGGGTTTGGACTTTCTTCTCTTAATTGGCAGATTTCTGCCTTTTCCATTCTTTTTCAGAAGACCCTGGCCGCAGGTGAAGACTTTCCTGCAGGGAATGGCACACTGTGCTCCCCCCTACCGTCCTCCCTTGGAACTGTGGGACCTTAATCTCGTTCTTGAGGTGCATCATGCTCCCCCTTTTGACACCATGCGTGAGATCTCTCTTTGCCTTCTGTCCTGAAATGTTGCCTTCCTGGTGGCCATTTCTTCCATCCACAGGGTCTCCGAACTGACTGCCCTGTCCCAGATGCCTCCTTTTCTTGTTCTCCACAAGGACAAGGTTGTCCTTCGTCCGCCACCTTCTTTTTTGCCTAAGGTGGTTTCTTCCTTCCAAATCAATGAGGACATTGTCTTACTACATTCACAGAAAAGAAAATCTAATGGGAGACACTGATTGTCAATTAAATATAAAACTTCACTTTTAATATAATCCAATACAATTTATATATTAATTCAGGGCACAATATAAAATCATACAAAAAACGCCAAACACAGCAGTCTGCTGTAAACCGCCTTAAAGTGGCAGTATATCCTAAACCTAATATTGTTCTTAACAAGAAAAACTTGCAATAGTATATGGATATACAGCGTATCAGTGGATATACAGTCATATGAAAAAGTTTGGGCACCCCTATTAATCTTAATCATTTTTAGTTCTAAATATTTGGGTGTTTGCAACAGCCATTTCAATTTGATATATCTAATAACTGATGGACACAGTAATATTTCAGGATTGAAATGAGGTTTATTGTACTAACAGAAAATGTGCAATATGCATTAAACCAAAATTTGACCGGTGCAAAAGTATGGGCACCTCAACAGAAAAGTGACATTAATATTTAGTAGATCCTCCTTTTGCAAAAATAACAGCCTCTAGTCGCTTCCTGTAGCTTTTAATCAGTTCCTGGATCCTGGATGAAGGTATTTTTGACCATTCCTCTTTACAAAACAATTCCAGTTCAGTTAAGTTTGATGGTCGCCGAGCATGGACAGCCCGCTTCAAATTATCCAACAGATGTTCAATGATATTCAGGTCTGGGGACTGGGATGGCCATTCCAGAACATTGTAATTGTTCCTCTGCATGAATGCCTGAGTAGATTTGGAGCTGTGTTTTGGATCATTGTCTTGCTGAAATATCCATCCCCGGCGTAACTTCAAATTCGTCACTGATTCTTGTACATTATTCTCAAGAATCTGCTGATACTGAGTTGAATCCATGCGACCCTCAACTTTAACAAGATTCCCGGTGCCGGCATTGGCCACACAGCCCCAAAGCATGATGGAACCTCCACCAAATTTTACAGTGGGTAGCAAGTGTTTTTCTTGGAATGCTGTGTTTTTTTGACGCCATGCATAACGCCTTTTTGTATGACCAAACAACTCAATCTTTGTTTCATCAGTCCACAGGACCTTCTTCCAAAATGAAGCTGGCTTGTCCAAATGTGCTTTTGCATACCTCAGGCGACTCTGTTTGTGGCGTGCTTTCAGAAACGGCTTCTTTCGCATCACTCTCCCATACAGCTTCTCCTTGTGCAAAGTGTGCTGTATTGTTGACCGATGCACAGTGACACCATCTGCAGCAAGATGATGCTGCAGCTCTTTGGAGGTGGTCTGTGGATTGTCCTTGACTGTTCTCACCATTCTTCTTCTCTTACTTTCTGATATTTTTCTTGGCCTGCCACTTCTGGGCTTAACAAGAACTGTCCCTGTGGTCTTCCATTTCCTTACTATGTTCCTCACAGTGGAAACTGACAGGTTAAATCTCTGAGGCAACTTTTTGTATCCTTCCCCTGAACAACTATGTTGAACAATCTTTGTTTTCAGATCATTTGAGAGTTGTTTTGAGGAGCCCATGATGCCACTCTTCAGAGGAGATTCAAATAGGAGAACAACTTGCAATTGGCCACCTTAAATACCTTTTCTCATGATTGGATACACCTGGCTATGAAGTTCAAAGCTCAGTGAGGTTACAAAACCAATTTTGTCCTTCAGTAAGTCAGTAAAAAGTAGTTAGGAGTATTCAAATCAATAAAATGATAAGGGTACCCAAATTTTTGCACCGGTCAAATTTTGGTTTAATGCATATTGCACATTTTCGGTTAGTACAATAAACCTCATTTCAATCCTGAAATATTACTGTGTCCATCAATTATTAGATATATCAAATTGAAATGGCTGTTGCAAACACCCAAATATTTAGAACTAAAATTGATTAAAATTAATAGGGGTGCCAAAACTTTTTCATATGACTGTAGCTATAATCTCACCCTATATCTCTCCACTAACTGAACTCCCTCATCCAAATATGCATGTCAGAACATAACCTGAAATGGCTTCATGAAATAATTGAGCTAGTCACAAATTCCAGCAGGTGTATCCCCTTTTAACCCAGAGGCTACTGGCCTAATGCCACACCAACAGGGCTTGGAAGGGAAAACATCCTGTTCACTAAAACTCAGACAGAAGCCAATTCAGCAATGTTTTAAACATATAACTGATATTACTGCAACCTCAAAAGTAGCCCTACGTACACGTTTCCTCACAAATGATTCATCAGGGGCTGAGTTCCAAATTCAAAAGAGCAGTTAAAACTGCTGTTAAATATAATAGAACAGTAATGTTAATTTGACCACCAGCATGACAGCTCTAATGTCAGCTGTGATTACTGCAGCACACTTCCGCCCTTAAATAGGGCTATACACCACCCAAAAAACTGCTTGAGCCAATCACTTCAAGTTCCACCTACATGCTTTCCTTAACCCTTGAACAGCTTATAATTCAAAATAACTTCTAGTAACTCCCCTGATAGACAGGAGATACCTACTATTCTCCTCTCAAGGCTATACAAGCTAATCACACAACCAATTGCTTGCACACTCACTCTGTAATCCAATGGCGCTTCCTCAGCTTTCCATGCCCACTCAGGCATGCGCACTGGGTGACAGGCTCCATTGACAAGTTTAGAAATCCCCCAGATACATGGGAGACACTCCCTAACTTTCAAAAGAAAGCGTGCTGTATACTAACTTAGCGATGAATACATAAATACCTAACGGCTTATCATAATCTTAGCCATTGGAATATAGATCAACTGCGCTTAATAACCTTTAGGAGACTAAAGGAGCATGCTAGTAGGGACTACACAGTCATTACTTTTGGTGAGCATAGTACTTGATAATATAAAGAGACAGGGGGTAAACAAATACCACCCTATGAGATAGATTCATAACTGCTAAATGTTAAACTTATGGCTAAAGACTATCGAATATGATATCAGAAAGAGTCTCCAAAATGAAATTTAACTAATTGTTATTAGACACACAATTATTAATTTGTACTAATGTAGATAACAGCAAAAAAAGGACATTGTCTTACCATCTTTCTGGGCGATCCATGTCTATTTGTCTCTCACTGATTCCTTCTGTCGTTCAGACACCTTGTTGGTTCTCCCTGTGGGCTCTAGCAAGGGCCTAGCTGCTTCCAAGGCTTCCATCTCCAAATGGATTTGGTCTGCTGTCAGGGAGACCTACTGGCTCAAGGATAGGTTGCCTCCTCTCTCAGTGCAACTGCTCATATCAGAGACCTGTCGGAGCCTCCCGTGCATCAGGCTTCTGCCCCCCAGGTCTGCGAAGCTGCCACCTGCTTGTCTGTCCACACTGTTACGAAGTTCTACCCGATCCACTCTGTGGCCTCTGCCGCTGCCAGCTTAGGTCCTAAAGTTCTGCAAGCCACTGTGCGCTAAATTGCTCTTATGGCCGTGTAATTCTCACCCTCTTGGACTGCTTTAGGACATCCCATTGTGCTGTGTCCCCCAATTAAATAAGTGAGAAAAATGTATTTTTGTACTCACTGTAAAATCCTTTTCTCATTGTATTCAATGGGGGACACATATCCCACCCTTTTTTCTTGTTCTTGCCCGGGCTGTTTTGTTTGTTTGTTTTCGGGTTCAGGACATGTTGTTCCGTGTTGGATCCATGTTCTTTTTTGTGTTTGTGTCTCTCTCCTATTGCTGCGGTACAAACTGGCTAGCATAGTGTCTGTGCAGAGGGTAAAGACCAGAGGCGGAGCCGACATCATTTGCTATTCCTCGTGTGAGCCTCCTAATGGCCAGGTCTATACCCATGGTGCTGTACCCCCCAATGAATATAATGAAAAAGGAATTTTACAGTGAGTATAAAAATCCATTTTTGTCAATATGCAAATGAGCAATAAGGGCATTGCCATTGCTCAAAAGAGGTAGGCCTCACACTGCTTCTCCCACGGAAAGTAAGCTCTCATACACCTATGACTTTTGGAAGGCAAGTGGGAAAAGTGTGAACTGGCCTTGTCTTCAGCAACAGCTCAGCTACTTCCTTATTTTCTATGTAAGCAAGTGGAGAGGTACAGTACAAACATGTACAGCTCCTCTCCACACACTTTTTGGAAGAGACAGGGCTTTGTTCTTGAGATTGATGTGGGTGTCACAGGTAGACCCTTTTTAATAGCCCACAGGTGCAGCACATGCACCCTATGGGAAAGGACTGGCTGGAGCATAATGCCCACAGCTTGGGAAAATAGTGCAGCAAACAGAGAGAAGAAGGTAGTGGATGCCGCCAGGTGGCACTACAGTGTTCTTTGCCATTTGTACATTTTCATTCACTAAAAATAATTCATATTCAAAACAAATTTTCTTTTATGTTCTCCATTAGTACTTTTTGTTTATATAATCCATTATTAGCATTATTTGTAACATTTTATTTAGTCCCATTAGACATCTTTAAAATTACAATATTTTATTTTAACCATAAAGTGGCTCCCTGGTTTTCACCCTTAATGCTATACAGGGGTCTAGACTTTGCTGTAGGCTTGTGCTAGGAGACAAAGGTGTATAGGTGATAACTGACCCAGGAGGTTTGAGAGACCCTGGTGCATGACACAGAGGGATCAGGCAAAATAGGCAGAGTGCAATTAGCTATGGCAGGATTCACACTACCGTTGATGTCCGTTCTGATAGTGTCCGTTAAAAAAAAAAAAAAAAAAAATGGACACCTATCATTAACGGACACTAACTGATGTTAATGTGTCCATTTTTTTAACTAATCCAACTAATCCAATTAATGGATTAGTAAAAAAAAAAACAGACACATTAGCATCAGTTAGCATCAGTTAGTGTCTGTTTTTTAACACTGTCCGTTTTTTTTTTTGTTTTGTTTTTTTGAGCATGAGCAGAAAAAACGGACATAAAATAACGGACAATAACTGATGGCTATCAGTGACTGTCCGTTATAAGTCCGTTACCCATAGTCTTCAATGTTAAAAAAATAACGGACACTTACTGTCCGCGAAAAAAAAACCAGACTTCTGACAGATTGGGTGTAAATGGACACAAACGGACACTAACGGACACAATATAAAAACCCATTGAAATGAATGGAAATTTTAACGGATTTCTGACGGTTCAGCTAGTGTCCGATGCTAAAATCGGACACTAAATGGACAATAGCAACGGACACTACTGACGGTCACCAACGGTAGTGTGAACGCCCCCTATCTCTGTCTATTTGCAATAATGCGTGTATTTTCTTCATACCACAATTGTTTTTCATTTTCATCCATTTTAGTCATAGTCATTGGTGCAGAGAAAACACAAGTTCATTCGAGTGAAATAGCACATGTAATAGCACCTATACTGGTGGATAAGCAACAATAAGGCATATGATAAGATATGCTGCAGCAGTTTAACCATTTGCAGAAGTTTGGGTTAACCCTCCTACATCTGTGTGTAAAATTTAGAGTCTTCTGTTTGTGTAACTTTTATGTTTTTTATGGTAGTACAATGGAAGAGGAGTGCTAAGCAAAGCACCACAAGGCTAAAGAAAAGAATGCTCTGGAAAAATTCACTTAAGACTTTACAGAGCAAAAGGCTGAGGTTTATAGCGTGTAGATGTACAGAAAAAAAAACACTAGAACTGGCAGCAGGCATGCTTAATTTCTCGAGATTTGAGGCTGGACCTGCAAAAACATGGATGGGTAAGTTTCTAAATGTTGCACCCATTTCCTGGTAGACCAAAAAAAAATGGCGCATAGTGCAGTAGTGGAATGTCATACAGATTGAAAAAATTAATAGATAGCTGCTCACCTGGTGGCGAGTAGCCAATAGCTTTGTAAGCTGCTGCTTTTCCCCAAGTCCATACACCAGATAGGTCTATGGTAATTGGATTGAATATAAAGAGAAAAATGACTGTGGTGGATGAGTGCTGCTTAGCTGAGGTGCAAAACACACAAGAGGTAGTACCGGGATGTAGTTGAATATTTATTAGATAATTTCAGGTAACATGTTTCGAAAGCCGAACTGTCATCTTCATCAGTCCAAAAATAAAAACATCATCATATCATATACTTAAATAGATACATTTGTAAAAATAGGTAGGTAATAAATAGATAGTCAATAATGCATTAACTTGAATACATGAAAATGAAACGTGAAATGATATAAAAATGATAATGATAATACAAAAATTAATTAAACAGTATGAATTGCATGTAAATAAAAAACACACATGCAGTAATAAATAATCAATAAATAAATAAATAAATCAATAACGTAATTAAATTAATCGATCAAAAAATAAATAGTTGTATACATGAATTTATGCAGTACACAAATGTGGGAGCATCATACAATCTTATAGATGAAATAATATAAACAATAAGTGGAATACAATGCAGATGATAAGCATAAATAGTGTTAAATAAATGTTTCAGATGATGGACTAAAACGTTAGTGTAGCTAAGGATTGATGATCACTAGATCAAAATGGAGTAACAGCTAAGCAATGAAGTAGTGGTTCAGCAATGTAATACTTACCATCAATGCTGTATTGAGTCAGAGGAGCAGTATGAAAATGAAGGGAGCTTGAGTCAAATATAGGTGAGCAAAGAGGCAGAGACCCTGGCGCCTGTACCCAAGATAGAGTAAAACAAGAATGCAGGAAGGTTACCAAGTTTTACTGCGCATATATACAGGAGGGGCATGTGCACAAAGGGGTAGTTGAAGCCATGGTAAAGGGTAAAATGTCTGGGCACTGCAAATGACCCGAGAAAAGTGTATTAGCATCTGTGAACAGCGCAGGAATATAAGGTATAGTGGAGCAGATAATAAGGGAAAAAATTATGTGGAGATAAAGAGAGTAAAGAGAAAGACATGTTGGAAAGAAAGAAGGGGGTGATAAAGGGATGAGATGAGTAATAAAACCGGGTATATACAGTGCCTTGCGAAAGTATTCGGCCCCCTTGAACTTTTCAACCTTTTGCCACATTTCAGGCTTCAAACATAAGGATATAAAATTTTATTTTTTTGGTGAAGAATCAATAACAAGTGGGACACAATTGTGAAGTGGAACAAAATTTATTGGTTATTTTAAACTTTTGTAAAAAATAAAAAACTGAAAAGTGGAGCGTGCAATATTATTCGGCCCCTTTACTTTCAGTGCAGCAAACTCACTCCAGAAGTTCAGTGAGGATCTCTGAATGATCCAATGTTGTCCTTAATGACTGATGATGATAAATATAATCCACCTGTGTGTAATCAAGTCTCCGTATAAATGCACCTGCTCTGTGATAGTCTCAGGGTTCTGTTTAAAGCGCAGAGAGCATCATGAAGACCAAGGAACACACCAGGCAGGTCCGTGATACTGTTGTGGAGAAGTTTAAAGCCGGATTTGGATACAAAGAGATTTCCCAAACTTGAAACATCCCAAGGAGCACTGTGCAAGCGATCATATTGAAATGGAAGGAGTATCAGACCACTGCAAATCTACCAAGACCGGGCCGTCCCTCTAAACTTTCATCTCAAACAAGGAGAAGACTGATCAGAGATGCAGCCAAGAGGCCCATGATCACTCTGGATGAACTGCAGAGATCTACAGCTAAGGTGGGAGAGTCTGTCCATAGGACAACAATCAGTCGTACACTGCACAAATCTGGCCTTTATGAAAGAGTGGCAAGAAGAAAGCCATTTCTCAAAGATATCCATAAAAAGTCTCTTTTAAAGTTTGCCACAAGTCACCTGGGAGACACACCAAACATGTGGAAGAAGGTGCTCTGGTCAGATGAAACCAAAATCGAACTTTTTGGCCACAATGCAAAACACCATGTCTGAAGAAGAGAGCCAGTACTCTTGAAAACTTACTTATAAATATACTCAGTTAGCCTCTAAAAGGTATCGCCTGATTTCTTCACTCTTCCACTACTTTCAATGGCTAACACGGTACAACATTATACTACAAACAATATGTTTGGCGTAAAAGCAACACAGCTCATCACCCTGAAAACACCATCCCCACTGTCAAACGTGGTGGCAGCATCATGGTTTGGACCTGCTTTTCTTTAGCAGGGACAGGGAAGATGGTTAAAATTGATGGGAAGATGGATAGAGCCAAATACAGGACCATTCTGGAAGAAAACCTGTTGGAGTCTGCAAAAGACCTGAGACTGGGACGGAGATTTATCGTCCAACAAGACAATGATCCCAAACATAAAGCAAAATCTACAATGGAATGGTTCACAAATAAACGTATCCAGGTGTTAGAATGGCCAAGTCAAAGTCCAGACCTGAATCCAATCGAGAATCTGTGGAAAGAACTGAAAACTGCTGTTCACAAACGCTCTCCATCCAACCTCACTGAGCTCCAGCTGTTTTCCAGGGAAGAATGAACAAGAATTTCAGTCTCTCGATGTGCAAAACTGATAGAGACATACCCCAAGCAACTTGCAGCTGTAATCGCAGCAAAAGGTGGCGCTACAAAGTATTAACTTAAGGGGGCCGAATAATTTGGCACGCCCCACTTTTCAGTTTTTTATTTTTTACAAAAGTTTAAAATATCCAATAAATTTCGTTCCACTTCACAATTGTGTCCCACTTGTTGTTGATTCTTCACCAAAAAATAAAAATTTTAAATCCTTATGTTTGAAGCCTGAAAAGTGGCAAAAGGTTGAAAAGTTCAAGGGGGCCGAATACTTTCGCAAGGCACTGTATATATCCATGTACACACACAATGTGTAATAAACAAAGCACAAAATATATCTATTAGATGAGGATTCTACAGTGTCATTAAGACTGCTGGGAGTGAGTATGACCAGTTTATATATCCAGAAGGACTCCCTTTGGCGTAAATTCAAAAACCAGTTGGGATTGGATGATATTTGTTCAATAGGCATGATTGATATGCACTTAAAGTCACAGTTATGTCAAAGGCAGGGGTCAGCAACTGAAGAGACCCCACAGTATAATAGCTTGTGAGTGGTGAACCCCAAAAATTTCGGGTTTGGCTGAACCCAAAATTTTTGGAAAATTTGTTGGGATACTATACTGTGTGGAGGGGCCACTATGGGATATTATACCACTTGAAGGCGCCACTATGGGACATTATACTCTGTGGAGGGGCCACTATGGATCATTATACTGTGTGGAGGGGCCGCTAAAGGACATTATACTGAAGAGAAATTATTAAATATATATCCACTTGCGGTGCCATATTTATCACATTAGATAATGTAATGTAATGAAGTCTTTTGTGTTCTAACGTACACATATATTCTCATAATTGGTAACTGTACCCATATGTGTTTTAAGAAATGTTATATCCTGTAAGACATTCCTTAGGTGGGGGTAGCCATTAGCTGATGTCAAAGGTCATCCTTGATTGTTAATATAGTGAATAGACCTAGATGAGCCCCAGACATGGAAAACATCTGTGTAAGCGTATATGTGTAGCCATTTGTCTGAGAATCATATTAATGTTGACAGTGATTGATAGGAAGTAAAAATGATGTCATAAATGGGGGTTTTAATGTATAAAGAACTGTGCCCTGTATGCCTTTGAGAATGTAATATCGTTGTACTGCCGATTGTACAATGTTTTGTACTCTCCCACCTCGAGGAGCATAAAGAGTTCTTGAAGATTTGAGGTCTAAAGTGGTATTTCCTGCAAAATTTTGGTGACCCCAATGTGATGCCCAAGACTCAAGCCCACTTACTGGCAGAGTGACCATCAGGAAAATCTCTGCAGTGCAGGCCTGCACAACTTAATAGGTAAGCAGACACTTTGCTTTGGTAAAGTCTGTCTGCACTGTTTTTCCTGTGGCCACCACAGTTTGGTGAGGGGGGTTAGTTTGGGTAAATTTGATACCACTTTCAAGAAGTATAATGTATTTAACTAAGTAATGTTGAATAGATAAGTAGTTGAAGTAATGTTGAAGAGATAAGTAGTTGAATAATGTTGAAGAGATAAGAGGAGTTACAGTTTCAGGTTTGTAGCACTGGCTGGCTGGGTACCCGGTTCTAAGGCTCAGAGATAATAGATAGAGATGCCCTATTGATTAAAGACCAAATTTGGTTCTGGATCAAAATAGGAAGAGGCAGCAGTTTCAGATTTGTGTCACTGGCTGGCCAGGTTTTATTTACCTGGTTCAAAAGGCCTGTAGTTGATAGAGATTAAAGAGATGATAGAGATGTGATAAGTGAGCAATCTGTCTTGTATTATTTGTTAATTGTTTTGTCATTGTACTAATCATTTCACTGTGTACGCTGAGAAGCTGAAACTCCACGTTTTGGTAAGCAGACACACCTAGGTGTGGCACTAAATAGCCTTACTGTGAGCAGTGTGGAGAAGTAGAGCTCGTGCGTTGTCGCTTCAGCTTGCGTTAAGGCAAGGGGACACTTGCTGCGTAGTGAGTGGTGTCATTAGACTTTACCCTGAGAACGGCAAGTGGAGTGACAGATACTAATTGTAACACTAACTGGTGCGTGCCGTATTGCTAGGATCGGTGCCTGTCAGGGCATTGCACTGAGCTCCGCTGGAGTGTCTGTGACCTTGAGTTGCACCTCCATTAGGGTCATAATACTAATTGTTGTGGGTGTGATTGTTATAATAATTTTACATCATGTCTACTCCCTTATTACTGATGATTCAGGAGTATCCTGATGATAAGAAAGAGTTGGAGAAATGGTGTAAAAAGTGGAGTGAGAAAACCTCATCTCTCACTGTTTCTTGGCCAGAAGCAGGAAGTTTTTCTAAGATTAAGCTAAATCATTTACATACTTTTATTGAGGCTACTTCTTAGCTCAGAGGAAGAAACAAGCTGATGAATAGCCTAATTTGGATGATGTTGAGGAAAATGTATGGGTTAATGTAGCTGGCTTAGTGTCTTTAGCACAGCCTCCAACTACAGTGAAGCAATTGTCTAGGTTGCTTGCTAAAGGGATATTTACAGATGGTAAAGAAACTCAGCCAGTTACTTCTGTTTCTAGTCAGGGGAAATCAAGGGTTAAGCAGACTTCAAGCTTATTGAAGCATCAGCCTTAAACTCCCTCACCCCCTGTTCTCCTTCCTTATGACATCTCTGAAGCTCCTGTATAACAACAGGGGGGGCGAAGGAGAACAGATATCTGAAGCAGTGTCAGAGGAGGAGAAGGGGGCTTGGATGCTAAAGAGTTAATGGCTGTAGCCGTTAGTCCCCAAGACAAATTGTGGCTGCAATGGAAGGTGAATAATATTCTAATCCATTCTGTGATAATCTTGCTGGATGGACTGAAAAGTTAGGATCTCAATTTCCACATACATGGCCTAGGGAAGGATCTGTTGCATGTGATAAAATACAAGCAGCCAAAGACTGTGTATATGGGAATGGGGTGACCCAAGATGGGATTACCAGTATATGAAGGAGTGTATGAGTGTATGTGAAAAATATCAACATAAACCAATTGCTGGTTCCTTTCCGGTTTTACAGTCGAATCGACGTACTCTTAAATATCACCCATGGCCACATATTGATAAGGAGAATTTGAGATATATCTTACCCTCCTTGTCCACAGGAGCCAGCAAATTGATTTATGAGAGGACGCATACAATGGATGGCTATATGTCAGCAGTTCTCACTCAGAGGACTTCTATTGGCCACAAGCCTTCGGCATATTACAGTTCCTCACTGGATCCTGTTTTGCAGGGGCACTTTCCATGTGAATAATCTCTAGTAGCTGCTGCATTCGCAGTTGGGAAAAGTCTTCAAATTACACTGGGATCTCCTACTGTTTTGTTTGTTGAGCATGCAGTTTATGCTATGCAGGAGAAGTCACAGTTTCTCCTGACACCCCAGAGACGCTCTGGGTATGAGGTTTTGTGTCATCACCTTATTTGACTATTGTCTGTTGTCATACTGTAAATCCAGCTGCCTTTATTGCTCAATCAGTACATCCTGGTGATGAAGTGCATGAGTGTCCTCAGCCCCTCCCCCAAATTGCACTTGAGGACCCCATTCCTGACAGTTGTCATGTGTACGTTGATGAGTCTATATATTTGAATCCAGACACTGGGATGTATTTTACTGGATGTGCTGTAGTGTCTCTTCAAAATGATGAGCCAGTTGTAGTAGGACAGTAGGCTTTGCCTTCTACTTACTCTGCCCAAGCAGCAGAATTGATAGCTGCATTGATGGCATTACAAATGTATTCCAAGCAGACCCTGACTCTGTACGCTGACTCTGCCTGTGTTGCAACTTCATTACTTACAGGCATTTAGAAATGGGAGAGACGTGGATTTGTCAAATCTGATGGATCTCCTGTCTTGCATGCTTCTTTGATTAAACAATTGGCACAAGCTGTTAGATTGCTAACTGCTCTAGCAGTGGTTAAGTGCGCTGCACATACAGGGGGGGAGAGATATTGTATCTAGAACTAACATGTTAGCTGATGAAGCAGCAAAGGAGGCAGCTTACGTGGTAACACCATACCCCATAGTGTTGCAAATGCCATTGAAAGCTGATTCTGATAAAGATTTGTCTATCTAGATGTTGATAGAGGCGAAGGATTCAGCACCAGTGGCTGAAAAGGAAAAATGGAAGGAAAGATAGAGGAGGACAGATAGATAAAACAACTGGTGTATGGCGAGTTATGAGTGGTAAAGCAATCTTACCAGACAGTGTATTGTATTACAGTTTTTGTTGCCAAAGTTACATCTACCTGCACATGAAAGTACAAATTCAATGTACAGTGTTGTTTCAGATACTTGGTCTGTTCCAGATTTGAGTGCTAAAATTTCATTCTATCTGCATCAATGTAACATTTGTCAAACATATTCATCACAACCTACAGAACGGATCTCTCATTTGCAAATTCCTAAACCTGCTGGACCATTTCAACATTTGCATATGGATTTTATAGACATGGGAGAGAGAATGCAAACATATCAGTATATACTTGTAGTAGTAAGCTGTATTCTCGATGGATTGAGGCTTTCCCATGTGTAAAAGCAGATACAAAATCAGTTTCCAGACTTTTAATGACGAAGTGTTCTCTAGGTTTGGAATTTTTTCAATTTTGAGGTCAGACAATGGACCCCATTTAGCAAATGAAGTAATGACAGAAGTGTGCAAGCAATTGGGAATAACACAAAAATTAACTAGTTCTTATCCCCAATCCACTGGATTGGTGGAAAGAATGAATGGGTTAATAAAAGCTACGTTAGGTAAATTGTGCAAGACCACAGGGAAAATTGGTTATATTGCTTGCCATTGGCCCTCATGTCCCTGAGAAATGTCAGGGGGCGGGATCATCATCTTACACCACATGAATTAGTTACAGGTAGACCTATGATGTCCCCTCAATTGACATGGGTATGAGGGAAAGGAGATAATAATCGATGAGTGGATGAAATTCTAATTATTTGAAGGAATTAACTAAAGCTACTAGATTTTGTTTCCAACAGGTGACTGGTAAAATGCAGTCCAAATAAGAAGGACCCCTACCACTGAATCTAGGGGATAAAGTGTACATCCAAAATCAGAAGCGTGAGTGGAAGCAACCAAAGTTTCTAGGACCTTTTGAAGTGATCTTTGCAGCACCAACAGCTGTTAAAGTGAAGGAGAGATCAGCATGGATTCATCTCACAAATTGCAGAAAGGTTCTAGACGATGCAGGGGGCTCGCCCCTACACATGGCTACATGATGGACAATTTAAAAGTTCACATTTCTAGTTTAATTTTTAAAGTTATAATTTGATTATTATTGTTTTTATTACTGATATGTAGTATTTCCTATATTAATGGATGTGTGACATAATTAGGCTCAGAAGCAGAAGCAGGTAGAGTCAGGTATGTTAGTAGATCTAGATGAAGTATTGTAGATACTAGTAATATTACTATTGAATTGAGTACTGGTAATTATTTTGAAGAGAATTTGTGGTATAGACATATAAAACAAGTAGTCCGCAGTGTACATAATGAATCATGTTATGCCTGTGCATTAATGCCCCATGCAGCAGGCAAAGAACAATTGATGCGATCAGAGGAGATCAGTGAGATGGAGATTGAATGTTTGCTGCATTTAGCTATTTGTAAATTAGGAGGGCAAACTCAACCATATGAGATTACAGTGGAAAATCTTTGGGTGAATCATACTAAGTATCAGGAAGGTAGTGAAGTATCCCAGGTTAAAATGTCTGCATTTGGAGCTTCTCAAACTCCCATTTATAGGTGTATGGATTCAAGTGACAATGAAATATGTGGGTATAGAACTATGTTATTAGTACTAGGTAACCATTTTCAGAATAATGGGTGGTTCCCTTATACTCGAGGTTTAGCTTGTGCAGGCCAGACTCTCTGGAACTTCACTAACAATACTAGATTGGTAGATGATGTTGACCAATGTGAGGATGTATGGGGAGAATTTGTGACATCCTTAACTTGGAGTGAAGATCTAGAAGAGAAAGGTCTTGCAGTTATGAGGAAAAGGGAATTTAATGTTTGTTATTATAATGATGGAAGAGGACAAAAATTGGGGAAGAATATTCAATATAAATTGATTAAATATGAAAAATATTTGGGTTTAGGAACTGCAATCTTGATGGACATACAATGGGGAAAAAAGTATTTAGTCAGCCACCAATTGTGCAAGTTCTCCCACTTAAAAAGATGAGAGAGGCCTGTAATTGACATCATAGGTAGACCTCAACTATGAGAGACAAAATGAGAAAACATATCTAGAAAATCACATTGTCTGATTTTTTAAGAATTTATTTGCAAATTATGGTGGAATATAAGTATTTGGTCACCTACAAACAAGCAAGATTTCTGGCTCTCACAGATCTGTAACTTCTTCTTTAAGAGGCTCCTCTGTCCTCCACTCATTACCTGTAGTAATGGCACCTGTCTGAAATTGTTATCAGTATAAAAGACACCTGTCCACAACCTCAGTCACACTCCAAACTCCACTATGGTGAAGACCAAAGAGCTGTGGAAGGACACCAGAAACAAAATTGTAGACCTGCACCAGGCTGGGAAGACTGAATCTGCAATAGGCAAGCAGCTTGGTGTGAAGAAATCAACTGTGGGAGCAATAATTAGAAAATGGAAGACATACAAGACCATTGATAATCTCCCTCCATCAGGGGCTCCACGCAAGATCTCACCCCGTAGACTCAAAATGATCACAAGAACAGTGAGCAAAAATCCCAGAACCACACAAGGGGACCTAGTGAATGACCTGCAGAAAGCTGGGACTAACGTAACAAAGGCTACCGTCTGTAACACACTACGCCGCCAGGGACTCAGATCCTGCAGTGCCAGACGTGTCCTCCTGCTTAAGCCAGTACATATTCGGGCCCATCTGAAGTTTTCTAGAGAGCATTGGGATGTTCCAAAAGAGTATTGGGAGAATGTCATATGGTCAGATGAAACCAAAGTAGAACTGTTTGGTAGAAACACAACTCGTCGTGTTTGGTGGAGAGTGAATGCTAAGTTTCATCCAAACAACACCATACCTACTGTGAAGCATGGGGGTGGCAACATCATGCTTTGGGGCTGTTTCTCTGCAAAGGGACCAGGACGACTGATCCGTGTACATGAAAGAATGAATGGGGCCATGTATCACGAGATTTTGAGTGCAAACCTACTTCCATCAGCAACGGCATTGAAGATGAAACATGGCTGGGTCTTTCAGCATGACAATGATCCCAAGCACACCGCCAGGGCAACGAAGGAGTGGCTTCGTAAGAAGCATTTCAAGGTCCTGGAGTGGCCTAGCCAGTCTCCAGATCTCAACCCTATAGAAAACCTTTGGAGGGAGTTGAAAGTCCGTGTTTTCCAGTGACAGCCGCAAAACATCACTGTTCTAGAGGAGATCTGCATGGAGGAATGGGCAACATACCAGCAACAGTGTGTGCCAAACTTGTGAAGACTTACAGAAAATGTTTGACCTCTGTCATTGCCAACAAAGGATATATAACAAAGTATTGAGATGAACTTTTGTTATTGACCAAATACTTATTTTCCACCATAATTTGCAAATAAATTCTTTAAAAATCAGACAATGTGATTTTCTGGATTTGTTTTCTCATTTTGTCTCTCATAGTTGAGGTCTACCTATGATGTCAATTACAGGCCTCTCTAATCTTTTTAAGTGGGAGAACTTGCACAATTGTTGGCTGACTAAATACTTTTTTTCCACACTGTATGGTGTAGTACGCATCATGTTATAGATTGAATAATATAAATGAAATGTGGAAAACAATAAATGCTTATGATAAACATAGTGTTAAATAAATGAGTATATGTGTGTATATATAAGTCAAATGAATATGTGTATAAAAAATGTAATGTGTACAAAAAGACTAAACATATATATATATATATATATATCTCAAATGGCAGCCGACTCCTGGTCCCGACAGCAGTAGTTCGTGGTACTGGGCGCCGGAGAGATAGCGTTCAGACGGTCCAAGTGTAAAATAAACTGGCTTTATTCAGCTAAGTGCAACATAACAAAACAAAAAAAAAAACCTAGGCCACGCATAGGCCCTGACTCACTGCTTGACCCCTATCTATCCTAGGGGCAACAAGCAGCCTGACTTATGCTCCTGCTTGAGCCAAAAGTCCCCTGTGGACCCCAGCCCTTCTGGGACAGACTGCCTCTCTGTCCTTGGCTGGTCCACAGTTCCTGCTTCCTGCAGGCTTCAACAGCAGCACTGCCGTTGTAACCACTCCCTTTGGAGTTACGCCCCCCCACCCACAGGTGTGGCTGAGGGCCTTTTCAGGCTGGCCTTGGGTCGCACGATAGCACCCTCTGGGTTCACATACTCACAATATATATTGTGAGAGTGTGAACCTAGATGGCGCTAGTGAGCGACCCAAAACCAGGGTTAAAAAGGTCCTCAACCACACCCATAGGTGGGGCTTCACTCCAGAGGGAGTACATACAGCAGAGGAGTGCTGCTGAGAACCTGCAGGGAGCAGGTAAATGGTGGACCAGTTGGAGACAGACAAGGGGGTCTGTCCCAAGAGAACTGGACTCCACAAGTGGACTTGGTGGGCTCAGTGTGAGCCAGATTGCTGAGGAGAAACCTCAGCAAAGCATCTTGCCCTCAGAGAGTAGTCAGGGTTCAAGAAGTGAGGTATTGCCCTGTGTGAAGAATATCGCCTCGCCCAGCCGCCTGGCACGCCTGCGATCAAACTTCTTTCTTAACCTCCCACTCACACACGGTGAGTAGACCGGGTCATAGGATAAAAACGAAACGAGCGATATAAATTTTATATATTTAATAACCCAAGTGGGTCGGTATGGATTAATAGCATATACAGAAATATACAATATTAATATGATCAAGCATAAACATACAAGCAAAAGGGCAATGATACAATACACCAAAATAAAAGGAAATAAAGATTAGAAAAAATACCTGAGCACACAGCCCTGTCCTAGCTGTCTCTCTTCCATGCTCAACACAATAGACTCGTAGTCCGTCTCTCTAGGCCACAGCAGAGTTTTGGGCCTAGGGCGCAAGCTTAAGCAAGTTGCATAAAACAATCCTTCTACATGCTGTCCAGAACTAGGCCCTCAAAGCATTCCTCAGTAGGGCAGGCCCTCTCATCTTCTCCCAGATCAGAGCTCCTTACTGCCTCTTTGCTGAATGACCCCAGAATTCAGGTCTGCCCACAGCATATGGCTAGTGCTCCACCCACCCCTTGCACCCAGGCAGACCCCCTTCTCCCACCTTTGCAGAACCCTCGGAGAGATGGGTGAAGTTAAGGCTTGCTATCCCCCATCCCATCTGGCCAGGGATAATAAAAGTGCCTGGCTATAGCAAGCCATCTCCAATGAACACACATAAAACCAGTGAAGCCTATCGTCCAGCAATGTGGACTCAACTAAAGCACCGCATTCCAAGTGGGGGAAGGACTGACCTAAGCAAGTAAAACACACTTCCAAGAAAGATATAAAACTGAGGGTCGGTTCATCAACCAGTGAAGCCTATCGTCCAGCAATGTGGACTCAACTAAAGCACCGCATTCCAAGTGGGGGAAGGACTGACCTAAGCAAGTAAAACACACTTCCAAGAAAGATATAAAACTGAGGGTCGGTTCATCACACCCTGTGTGTGGGCTAGGCTGTTTTTTTGTTTTTGTTCCTGTTATCACTTACTAGTTGAATAAAGCCATTTCTTTTGGATTTCCATTACCTGATATGCTGTTTATTTGGCACCCAGCGCCACCAACACCTCTGTCAAGTCCAGGAAGCTGCTACCTTTGATGCTAAACTACCCCAATTGTCACATATGGTGCTTCGGATGCGTGCAAAAAAGAGATCCACGCAAGTCCTGGAAGACAAGTGTTTGGTAAACTGCAGTATCGCTGAATGTGCATTGTGGCCTACAGCTAGAAAAAGAAATCTGTGATTTCAAGTGAGAAACCCAGGAGGGGTGAGTGGAACTACAAAATACCAAATTGTGTATAAAACTCTAGAAGAGGAATCCAGGGAATGGATTTTGTGTATACTGTGGCACAGAAGTCTGTAAAGTGCTTGCTGATGGCAAGAAAGCAAGCAATGTGTATAGAAATTGGATATCGCAAACAGTCTATATGAAAGGCTCTGGTGCCATGTTTGTGTTTTCTGTGGAAGACAGAAGAAAATGTTGGTTGTTGTAGTGCCACATAAGTTAAGTGGTGAATATACGTGACTGCAGAAGATAGTAAAAAGTTGCTGCTGGTTGAACACAAGGTTTCTGTGGAATATTGTGTAATTTTGTTGTTAAACCATGGGCAAGAAAAACAAAACTTCAGTTTGTAAGAAAGCAGGGAAGCTGCGCATAGGTGTGTTAGTGAAGCAGTCTCAAGGGAGAGAGACACAAAACCCGGAACAGAGCATGTGGAGTGCAAGTAAAGATAATGGGTTGCATGAGAGTGACTTAGTTTTTCTGAAGCACCTCTGTTCTATGGATGAATTTGTCCCTGCTGATTGCATGTCTCTTACTGGAGTGCATAAAAGCGCCAAAGAAGAAAATATTATGGTGCACAATCTTCAAGATGAGATTAAAACCATCAGGTTTATTTATGAGGATGAAATATCTGATTGGAAATGACAACTTGAAGTATCAGAAAAAGAGAATTTGAAGTTAAAGAAAGAACTTGACTCTATAAAGCGTTCATGTCCTACTCATTGTGAAAATGTGGTGCTGGGTTTGCCTGGAATGGACTATGTCACTAATAAGGAGTTTGCTGAAATGAAATGCGCTCTATCTGATAAAGTTCTACAGAGTGAAGAGCAAAAGCAAATGCTTGAGAAGTAACTGCAGGATTTAAAGGAGCAGCATGTCCAAGACTCCAGTGCCAAAGAGAGTGTCATTGAAAAATTAAGAGATGACCTTGAAAGCGCTAAATGTGAGAAAATTGAATTGTTGCAACGTCAATCAGCATATTTGGAGGCCCAAGTCGCTAGGTGTGAACTTTCGGCTGAATTAACTCCTAAAGAAAATGAAGATGCCAAAGTTACAAGTCATGTTTGAGAAGTGCAACAGGAGTTAGTTGTAATACGAGATGGTCATGACCAGTATGTAATGGTCATGACCATTAAATGGATCAGTTACGTGCTGTGGTAGAAGCTGCAGACAGAGAAAAAGTAGAACTCCTCAACCAACTTGAAGAAGAGAAGAGGAAAGTTGAAGATCTCCAATTCCGTGTTGAAAAAGAGTCCATTGCCAAGGGAGACTTAAAGACGCAGACCAAACTGGAGCATTCCCGCATTAAGGAGCTTGAACAGAGCCTGCTCTTTGAAAAGACCAAAGCTGACAAACTTCAAAGAGCGTTAGAAGATACTAGGGTGGCAACAGTTTCTGAAAAATCTCGAATTATGGAATTAGAGAAGGATTTGACTTTGAAGACAAAAGAAGTAACAGACCTGCGTCAGAAGCTTGTAGAATTTAGTAAGCAATCTACTGATGTAGATGCATCACTTTCACTGTTGCAGGAGATAAGTTCTTTGCAAGAAAATATATCAACACTAAGCAGAAAACATGAGCAAGAAATTCAGTCTCTGAAAGGCAAGCTGGAAAGCGCAGAGGGCGATTACGAGAGAGAGGTGGGTTCACTAAAAGCATCTATAGAAAACATATCCAAAGAGAATGAAACATTGAAAGTAAAGCTCAGCCATGCCAACAAGGAAAATGCAGAAGTAATAGAACTTTGGAAGTCAAAACTAGACTCCGCCATCAGTTCACATCAGCAAACAATGGAAGAACTGACTGTTTCCTTCAGCAAAGGCACAATTGCAGAAACCTCTGCTTTGATTGAACTAAAGGCCCAGATTGAGAACCTTAAAGGGGTATTCCCACATACATAACCATTTTAAAATTTGTAGATAATTAAAAGTTAAACATTTTTGCAAATATAAGTAATTAAACATTTTGCAGAGTTTTAAAGATTTTCTCTAAATATCTTGTGGTCACAGTCTTGTTGTCTTCATCGGTTGCCAATGGATACGACCATGAATGCAGGATCTTTCTAAGGTCAGTAAATCAGCAATGGTTTCCTTATCGTGGTCGGGATATCTTCTGATAAATGTAGTGTCCCTGCCTGATAGCACAGCTACAATAAGAAAATCATGGCTGGGTTTTTGACAAGTCCCAGACCATATAAAGTTTCTGCATTTGTGGTCGTATCCATTGGCTACCAATCAAAACAACAGACTGTCACCACTAAGATAGCTAGAGGAAATCTTTGAAAGTCTGCAGAATTTTTAACTACTTATATTAGCAGAAATGTTTAACTTTTAGTTATCTACAAATATAGATATGGTTATGTTCATGGGAATACCCCTTTAAGTTAGAACATCAAAAAGAGGCTGAATCTCTGAAATCTAAGCAAGAAGCAGAGAAAGCTGATCATCTTAAAGAAATAGAATCTTTGAAGTTAAAACTGCAAGCCTATTCTGAAGAAAGAGAATCAGAGATTAGACAAGGCCCTAGACGCTTGGGGATAGGGACTACATGACTAGGGGGAGGATTAGACACGAAGGGGTTAAGAAAGAGGAGAGTTAGAGCGGGAAAAATGGGGGTGGGATCGAGGGTGTTAAAAGGGGCGAGCGGGTGAGATAAGGGTCAGTCAAGCAGTGGCAGGGTAAGGAAGTGGACAGTCTGCACTACTTACCATGGCCGATCTGGAAGCCTTGCGGTCTCTCCTTCGGGCGGCGGCGGTGGTCCATGGCGAGCAGGTGGTGGAGGATCTGGTCGCAGCTGTCCGGGTGCCCCCTGGCCAGGGCACGTCTGCACTGGTCCCTTCGCCCCGTGCTCGGCGGTCCCGGCCGCCGGAGCGTTACTCTCCAGATAGGGGGCTGGCGACGAGGCGGCGATCCAGGAGCCCCAGGAGGGACCCTCCGGCCTCGGGCGCCCAGGTCAGCTCCCCTGGAGAGCGCTCGGTGTCCGGGAGGAATCCTCGCGGAGGCCGCAGTTGCCCGGAGGGAGGCCTAGTGAGTACGCCTCCTCCCCCCTCTTCGTCCTCCAGGACCCGCGCGGCAGTCTCTCGCGCTTCGGCCGGGGGGGCGTGCCCGGCGCGTGACGTCAGCGGGCGGGGACCGCCCCCCGGGCGCGCTCCCTGGCCTCCTCCCTGCTGCCACGCACGAGCGCGCCGGAAGTGACGCGGCCGGTACTTCCGGCGCGGCCGGCCTACTCGACGCGGAGGTTCGGGCCTGGGCCGGAAGAGGCAGGGACCGCGGCATCTCCTGGCGAGGGCGCTGGTGGCTTCAGTGCTGAAGAAGGCCTCTGCTCCCTGGACGACGCGGACGGACCCCCTGAGGATGCGGGACCGGCGGCGGCTGATCTGGGGCGCCCCCCTGACGCAGCCTGGTGAGCAGATGGGGTTTCCTCCTTCTATGGGTGGGGGCTCTGGGGCGAGAGTGTCGGCGCTGCGGTGTTAGGGCCCGGGGGGGTAGAGTCCCTGGGGGGTCAGCTGCGGGGGGGGGCAGTATGGGGCCAGCTGATAGGTCTGCTCCAGCAATTGGTGGGCGGGCGGCCTGGGGCCGTGGGGCCTACGGGAGTATGGGTAGGTGGGGATGCGAGTGTTTCCCAGGGGTCTGGGGGCATTGCGGTCCCGGCAGTTCCTATTGCTGGCCCGCTAGGGGAGGTTGCGTCGGTGCCTGCGGTGCCCATCCAGGTGGGTGGCGGGGCCCCTGAGGGTTCGGAGGCGGTGGCGGGGGCCAAGGGTAAGGAGAAAGAGAAGGTGGTGGATATTGTGCGTCTAGATGACCGAGCGAAGGGTGAGGTTTACATCTGCTTTGAAGGCCCGCTCGGGGCACATTTGAAGCAGGAGGTGCGGGAAAAAATTTGGAAGGGGGAGTATGTGGAAATATTTTCCCTGCTCCCTTTGGACAAATTTAATCTGGATAAGGTTAAGCCTAGCGATAGCAAAAAGGAGGACGAGGAGAAGCGTCGCTACCGTTTAATTCCCCGTACGTTTGTCAATTGGCTACAGGCGTTTGCCATATTGGCAAGTGTGATTGGGGAAAAGGAGCCCGAGCACTGCTCTGCTCTGTTTGGCTATATGGACTTTATTGGGGAGGCGCACCAAGTGTACGGCGGGGTAGCGTGGCTTAGATACGACGAGCAGTTCCGGCAGTGTAAGGCGGTGCGTCCGGGCTTGCGGTGGGATCACAAGGATATATCCTTGTGGATGCGGCTGATGTCGGCGCCAGCGGCGCCGTCCTTTCGTGGGGTGGCCGGGAATTCGGGCTCTGCTACCGGATCCTCGGCTTCTCAGAAAAAGGGGTACTGTTGGTTGTTCAACGAAGGGCAGTGCAAGTTCGGTGTCACCTGCCGCTTCAAACACGAGTGTTCAGGTTGCGGGGGTGGACATGGGCTTAACAAGTGCTTTAAGCGAGGAAAAGGGAAAGGGGGAGATGTTGTGGAAAAAAGGGAAGACGCCGGTGAAGGTCGCAGTAATGCTTCCTTTTCTAAGTAGGTACCCCGACCGGGTGGCTGCACGGTTGCTAGCGGAGGGTTTTGGGGAGGGTTTCCGTATCCCTTTTGACGCGGCGGCCCCTGTTTTTCGCCCTGGGAACCTTAAATCAGCTAGGGAGCACCCTGAGGTTGTGAGGGCAAAGTTGATGAAGGAGGTGCCCCTTTTCGTCCCCGCCCTGGCCCCATTTACGAGTTTCACCGTTGGGTGTGGTGCCCAAGCGTGAGCCCTCGCAGTTTCGCCTTATTCATCACCTTTCCTTCCCGGCTGGGGGGTCGGTTAACGATGGGATTGATCCTTCATTGTCATCTGTCTCCTATGCTTCATTTGACAAAGCGGTGGCATTAGTGCGTCGGGCGGGTCCTGGGGCGCTTATGGCTAAGACGGATATAGAGGCGGCGTTCCGGCTTTTACCTGTTCACCCTGAGAGCTTTCATCTGTTAGGTTGCATGTGGGAGGACCAGTTTTACGTAGACTGTTGTTTGCCTATGGGATGTTCCATCTCGTGTGCTTACTTCGAGGCTTTTAGTTCCTTCCTGGAGTGGGTGGTCAGGGATTTGTCGGGTTTGGCGTCGATCATTCATTATCTTGATGATTTCCTCTGTGTCGGGCCTGGGAATTCGTCGGACTGCTTGGTGTTACTGCGCACGGTCGAACGGGTGGCGGGTTTGTTCGGGGTCCCTTTGGCCCCCGACAAGACGGAGGGTCCGGCGTCAGTAATGAAGTTTTTGGGCATTGAACTTGATTCAGTGCTCATGGAATCCAGGTTGCCAGGGGATAAACTGGAGGACCTGCGGCTGACTGTTCGTAGGTTCCAAGGGGTACGGAAGGTTCGGCTGCGGGAGGTGCAGTCATTGCTGGGAAAATTGAATTTCGCCTGTCGCATCATGCCGATGGGGCGAGTTTTTTTGCCGTCGGTTGGCGGCACTGACGGCTGGGGTACGGTCGCCTTATCACTTCGTGCGGCTTACTGCTGAAGTGAGGGCGGACTTGTTAGTGTGGGATAATTTTTTGGGTCTGTTTAACGGGCGTTCTTTGTGGCTTGCCTCTGTTATTTCTAGTGAGGAATTGAATTTGCATACCGACGCGGCGGGGTCAATAGGGTTTGGGGCTTATTACCAAGGGCGTTGGTGCGCGGGGGTTTGGCCTGTTGAGTGGGTGGAGGCGGGATTGGTGGCGAACTTAGCGTTGTTGGAATTATTCCCGATTATAGTCACAGTGGAGTTATGGGGGGGGCGAATTTAGGGACCGGAAGGTTTGTTTTCACTGTGATAACAGCGCAGTGGTGTTCGTTATCAATTCCCAGTCTGCAAAGTCCCCTCCGGTGGAGTCGCTGCTTAGGCATCTGGTGTTGCGCTGCTTAGAAATGAATGTGCACGTCTCGGCGCGCCACGTGCCTGGGGTGCTTAATTCTGTGGCTGATTCCTTGTCTCGGTGTCAGTTTGGCAGGTTCCGGGAGTTGGCTCCGGAGGCAGCGGTGGTGGGCGAGGACTGTCCGGCCCACTTGTGGTCCCTGGTGTCGGTTCCGCGGCGGAGCTCATCCAGCGTTCTGTGTCCGCCGTAACTTGGAAGCGTTAGCAGCAGGTTTGGTGTGATTGGGACCGGGACTGCCTGTCGTGCAGGGGGGGGGCGTTCGGACGAAGACCGGGTGGGGTTGGTTTTGTCCTGGATAGGGGTAGCATTTGCGGAAGGGCGCTAGGTTGCGGTGGTTTCCCAGCGCTTGGCGGGTCTGGCATTTCTTTTTCAATTACAGGGTCTGCGGGATGTTACAAAAGACTTTGTGGTGCGCCAGGCTATGAGGGGGTTTCGGCGGGGGGGCCGGGAGGCGCGATCTTCGCCGCCCGGTTTCCTTCGAATTGTTAAGGCGTTTATTGGGGTGTCTGCAGAGTTTGTGTTTTTCGGAATATGAAGTGCTGTTGTTCCGGGCGGCTTTTTTGCTGGCCCTTTTTGGGGCTTTTCGTGTGGGGGAGTTGGTTATTGAGTCAGTGGCAGCTCAGGGGGGTTTGCAGTGGAATGAGGTAGCCTTGTTTGAAGATCGGGTGGAGTGCCATTTGCGTCACTCTAAGATGGATCAGGTGGGTCGCGGTAGGTTGGTCGCGCTTTATGCGGTTGGGGGGGATCCCCATTGTCCGGTGGCAGGGGTGTCCAATTTTCTGCAGGTGCGGGGTTCGCTCTTGGGGTCCTTCCTGTGCCATGAGAGTGGGGGGAGCCCTGTCTAGGTTTCAGTTTATAGCTGTATTTAAGAAGGCTTTGGGTTTGGTGGGGGAGCCCCCTGGCGATTATGGCTCCCACTCTTTCCGTATCGGTGTGGCAACAGAGGCCGCTCACTGGGGTCTGGGGGACGATGTTGTGCGCCGTATTGGGAGGTGGGAATCTGACCGGTTCCGCCTTTACATGCGCCCGTCCCTATTGCGGTGAGTGGGTTGCGTCCCTGTGGGGTGGGGAGGAGCACGGTGCTGGGTCAGTGGTATTGGGAAGGTTCCTCCTGTCCTATCTTCGGTGTTGCTGTTTGATATTTAGTTTTCTTTGTTGTTGTTTTATTTTAGGTCCCTGTTTGATCTGGATATTGGGTCATTCGTACGTTTTTTGGGGTGCACTTCGTGCGGACATCCGGCCGGATGGGCGACAGCTGGGTCTGCGGGAGGATGCCGTGGTACGGTGGATCGGGGTGCGCGGTATGATTTGGAGTCGGGTTTTGCCCGAGTTTCACTTTTATAGTCGAGTCGATCGCCCCCCACATGTCGTTGTTCTGCATGTTGGGGGCAATGATCTAGGGGTGCGATCATCCAGGGAACTCATCAGGGACATTCAATTTGACGTGTTGCGGTTGCTGACTGAGTTCCCTGTATTGATTATAGTGTGGTCTGACATGGTTGCGCGTTTGGTGTGGCGCAATGCGAGGTCGGTGGCCCGTTTGGATAAGACCCGTATAAAAGTAAATAGGGCAGTGGCTCGTTTTGTGGTGCGAAATGGTGGGATAGCGGTCCGCCATCGGGAGTTAGAAGTTCATTCTCTGGATCATATGCGCCAGGACGGGGTGCATTTGAATGCGATAGGGACAGATATGTGGATGCTGGGTTTGAGGGATGGTGTAGAGCGAGCTTTGTCTGTGTGGCGGGACTCGCGGGCATAAGGGGTCATGCCCGGGAGTCTGTGGCTGGGGGTTGGTGGGGTTAGAGGCCTATCAGGCACTGTTGTAGGACCTCATCGGTGGTATGGGGATCCTGGTGGGGAAGGTGTAAGCCTGGGAAGTCCCCTAGTTGGGCTTAGGTCCCTTTGGGGGTCAGGCTTATGGTTGTACAGATGGTTAAAAGGTCTGCCCGAGGTGGGGGTTTTGCGCCTGGGCAGATTAGTGGTGGTGCCTATCCCCGAGGTGGGGTAGATTCTGTTATAATGTACTTGTAAATGGTGTGACTTTTGTATACAGTTGTAACGGTTAAGTATTGGTTCGTATTTATACACCGCCCGTTTTATGGCGGTGTTATTTATATGTTATTTATATGTTTAAAGTATTTATATATGTTTTAATAAATCGGCCTGAACAGGCCAATTTAAATCCAAGAGGTGGTCCGAGTCCTTATTGGGGGAAAAATGGGGGGTTAGGACATGAGGTGTAAAGGGCTGTGGTAAGTCAGCCGGAGTGATGACATATTCCTCCTCCCTGAGTCATGTGCGTTACAGAAGGCGTTAGAATTGGAGTAAGCTGCCAGCATAGAGGCAGAGAAAGGAGAGCCATTAAGTCAGACAGACATGAGTGACCTGTCCAGTGATGGTGATGGCAGAGATCAAAAGGATAAGAAACGTGGTATGAAAAGACCACGTGAAGATCATGACCGTGGCTACTTCGAGTATATTTAAGAAAATAAATACAGCAGGTCTATGTCCTCACAGACACCGGTGGAAGAGGAAGATGAAAAACTGGATGAAACTAATATTCTTCTTGACACTTATATTTGTGATCTTCACTTCAAAATTTCACGGGATCGTCTGAGCGCCACTTCTCTCACCATGGAGAGTTTTGCCTTCCTGTGGGCAGGTGGAAGAGCCTCATATGGTGTCTCGAATGGCAAAATTTGCTTTGAGATGAAGGTTACAGAAAAGGTACCCGTGAAACAGTTATACTCTAAAGACATTGATGTGCATGAAGTACATGTTGGTTGGTCTCTAAGATCCTGTGGATTCATGCTAGGTGAAGATGAAAATTCTTATGGCTATTCACTAAAGGGATCAAAGTCATGCAATGGGGTGGCTCAAGACTATGGTGGCGAGAAATATGATGAAAATGATGTGATCCCCTGTATGGCGAATTTTGAAGGTGATAAAGTAGAACTAGCTTTTGCAAAGAATGGCCAGGATCTTGGTGTAGCATTTAAAGTGCTGATAAACCGGAAATCTCGACTGACCGGAACTTGGAGGTTGAGACCGCTAGATGAGGACATCTGGAGAGACACTGAACAAGCGTAAATGATTGAAGAGGGACGTTGACATTGTATGTCTTGTCCCATTGTCGCTCACCCCATGGGTGGTGAGCTGAGGGGGAGGGAATGTGAGAGTGTGAACCTAGAGGGCGCTGGTGAGCGACCCAAAACCAGAGTTAAAAAGGTCCTCAACCACACCCATAGGTGGGGCTTCACTCCAGAGGGAGTACATACAGCAGAGGAGTGCTGCTGAGAACCTGCAGGGAGCAGGTAAATGATGGACCAGTTGGAGACAGACAAGGGGGTCTGTCCCAAGAGAACTGGACTCCACAAGCGGACTTGGTGGGCTCAGTGTGAGCCAGATCGCTGAGGAGAAACCTCAGCAAAGCATCTTGCCCTCAGAGAGTAGTCAGGGTTCAAGAAGTGAGGTATTGCCCTGTGTGTGGGCTAGGCTGTTTTTTGTTTTTGTTCCTGTTATCACTTACTAGCTGAATAAAGCCATTTCTTTTGGATTTCCATTACCTGATATGCTGTTTATTTGGGACCCAGCGCCACCAACACCTCTGTCAAGTCCAGGAAGCTACTACCTTTGAAGCTAAACTACCCCCAATTGTCACAATATATATATATATATATATATATATATATATATATATATATATACACAGTACAGACCAAAAGTTTGGACACACCTTCTCATTCCACTGAAGGCATCAAAACTATGAATTAACACATGTGGAATTATATACTTAACAAAAAAGTGTGAAACAACTGAAAATATGTCTTATATTCTAGGTTCTTCAAAGTAGCCACCTTTTGCTTTGATTACTGCTTTGCACACTCTTGGCATTCTCTTGATGAGCTTCAAGAGGTAGTCACCTGAAATGGTTTTCACTTCCCAGGTGTGCCCTGTCAGGTTTAATAAGTGGGATTTCTTGCCTTATAAATGGGGTTGGGACCATCAGTTGTGTTGTTCAGAAGTCAGGTGGATACACAGCTGATAGTCCTACTGAATGGAGTGTTAGAATTTGTATTATGGCAAGAAAAAAAGCAGCTAAGTAAAGAAAAACGAGTGGCCATCATTACTTTAAGAAATGAAGGTCAGTCAGTCCGAAAAATTGGGAAAACTTTGAAAGTGTCCCCAAGTGCAGTGGCCAAAATCATCAAGCGCTACAAAGAAATTGGCTCACATGAGGACGGCCCCAGGAAAGGAAGATTAAGAGTCACCTTGTGTCAGCAGACACATCTCTACAACAACTGTTAAGAGGAGACTGTGTGCAGCAGGCCTTCATGGTAAAATAGCTGCTAGGAAACCACTGCAAAGGACAGGCAACAAGCAGAAGAGACTTGTTTGGGCTAAAGAACACAAGGAATGGACATTAGACCTGTGGAAATCTGTGCTTTGGTCTGATGAGTCCAAATTTGAGATCTTTGGTTCCAACCACCGTGTCTTTGTGCGACGCAGAAAAGGTGAACGAATGGACTCTACATGCCTGGTTCCCACCGTGAAGCATGGAGGAGGAGGTGTGATGGTGTGGGGGTGCTTTGCTGGTGACACTGTTGGGGATTTATTCAAAATTGAAGGAATACTGAACCAGCATGGTTACCACAGCATCTTGCAGCGGCATGCTATTCCATTCGGTTTGCGTTTAGTTGGACCATCATTTATTTTTCAACAGGACAATGACCCCAAACACACCTCCAGACTGTGTAAGGGCTATTTGACCAAGAAGGAGAGTGATGGGGTGCTACGCCAGATGACCTGGCCTCCACAGTCATCAGACCTGAACCCAATCGAGATGGTTTGAGGTGAACTGGACTGCAGAGTGAAGGCAAAAGGGCCAACAAGTGCTAAGCATCTCTGGGAACTCCTTCAAGACTGTTGGAAGACCATTTCAGGTGACTACCTCTTGAAGCTCATCAAGAGAATGCCAAGAGTGTGCAAAGCAGTAATCAAAGCAAAAGGTGGCTACTTTGAAGAACCTAGAATATAAGACATATTTTCAGTTGTTTCACACTTTTTTGTTAAGTATATAATTCCACATGTGTTAATTCATAGTTTTGATGCCTTCAGTGTGAATCTACAATTTTTATAGTCATGAAAATACAGAAAACTCTTGGAATGAGAAGGTGTGTCCAAACTTTTGGTCTGTACTGTTATATATATATATATATATATATATATATATGTATAGAGATATATATATAGATATATATATATATAGATATATAAGAAATAATCAATTCTGCCAGAATTCCACATAAAAGATGGAATTTTCTTTTTATTAGCAGTGACAAAAAACATTGTTTTTTTTTGTCACTGCTAATAAAAAGAAAATTCCATCTTTTATGTGAAACGCTGGCGAAATCGATTATTTCTTTTATCTTTGGAGCCTGATTTGGAGACGTGACACTGCCTTGCACTCCTGGGGAGGTGAATATTCCCCTTAATACTGGTGCAACTACAACACTGTATTTTTTCTAAATATATATATATATATATATATATATATATATATATACATATAGATATAAAAAATAAAACCCGGCAACCTTCCTGCATTCTTCTTTCGCTGCAGTGCCCTCTTGTATTGTTTGATTGATTTGTTTTATTATAATCATTATCATTTTTATATCGTGACGCTTTTCATTTTCATGTGTTTAAGTTAATACAAGTGCATCTCAATAAATTAGAATATCATCAAAAAGTTTTTTGTTTTTTTTTAGTAATTCAATTGAAAAAGTGAAACACATATATTATATTGAGTCATTGCAAACAGAGTGAATTTTTTCAAGTGTTTATTTATGTTAATGTTGATGATTATGGCTTACAGCCAAGGAAAACCCAAAAGTCATTATGTCAGAAAATTAGAATAATTAACCCAAAACAGCTGCAAAGGCTTCCTAAGCGTTTAAAAAGGTCCCTTAGTCTGGTTCAGTAGGCGACACAATCATGGGGAAGACTGCTGACTTGACAAATGTTCAGAAGGCAGTCATCGACACACTCCACAAGAGGGTAAGCCACAAAAGGTCATTGCTAAAGAAGCTGGCTGTTCACAGAGTGCTGTATCAAAGCATATTAATGGAAAGTTGAATGGAGTCCGGATATATAAAGGCCAAACCCTATCCCAATGACATCACGAACAGCTGTAGCCAATCAGCACATTGGGGGAGGTGCCGAAGAGCCATGTATCCTCCCCCAGAACATCCATAGCTAGAAAAGCGTCACCTCATATGTTACCATATGTTATCTTAATGCGCGTCTCACAGGGTCCTCAGCGTTCACAGGACCAGATGATGTGAATAGCGATCGCTGCATCAACAGTATTGTAAAGCAATCAAACATAAGAGTAGTATATTTTATTAGGTGCATGCTCCAATTGCTGGAACCAACTGAAAATAAATTACAGTTAGACCCTGTGCTTCTCCATACATGGATGTATAGAGCAACAGTACCTATGATGGTATGAATAGAGACTAATTTATAAATTCCAACAACAACAATCATGGTAAATAAGGGCTATATTTCTTATTACTACTAGTAAGAAACAAATAGAATGCAGACCTGCACTCCCCACTCAAATATACAGAATCAAAAAATAAATAAAAAATAATAAAAAGTGGAGAGAGTTGATAAATACACCCATACAGGACAAGATACATATAGAGGGGCATAGTGGAGGGATATAATAGGGCCAGGGCAACTAGCCAAGATATTAAAGAAAACAAGAAAATTAAAGATTTTCATTAAGGCCACCTGGCTGCACAGACCTAAATCTGTGTATCCATCTACTGTAAAATAATTTTATCCCAGTTTCCCCCCTCCTAGGTAGTCCTACCAATTGTAGACCCGTAAATTTAAAACAGTCAGGTCTCCCATTGTGGTGGGTATGTGCATGCCTAGCCAAGGGAGTATCTTGTTTATTGATAATATCATTGTGATGTTCACGCATACGCCTACGGAACTCACGTTTTGTTTTACCAATGCAGTCCAACTAACATTCACATTGTGAAAGATACACTACTCCTTGGCTCCTGCAATTAATAAATTCTCTGATGACAACAATTTCACCAGTGCTTGAGCATTTTGCCATTTTAGTTTTCTTTATTTGACCACAGGCTAGCCACAAGGAAAATTTCCAATTGGCCAAGTTCCATCCTTCTTAGGTCCTACGAAATGACTGTGAACTAACCTATCCTTGAGGCTCTTGTCCCTATGATAAGTAATTTGTGGTCGAGGACCCAGAACTAGTTTCAGATCGTCATCTTGAAAGAGGATTTTCCAGTATTTTGCCAGAATTCTTCTAACTTACAAATGTGCCCTTTCAAAGGTACATATAAGCCGAAATTTAAGCATTCTTAAAGGATTCACGGAGGACACTATCTGGATACCCTCGGTCTTTAAATCTCAATCTCAGGTCATCAGCCTGATTTTTGAAAGAAGACACTCTAGAACAATTCCTCCTCAGGTGAAGGTATTGGCCTCTTGGGATACCCCTCTTAAGGGCTAGAGGGTGCGCGCTCTCCCACCTGAGGAGGCTACTCGTGGCAATCCTCTGTCTATAGACCTGGGTTTGAATCCTACCAATGGTGTCTCTCGTTATCAGAATGTCCAGGAATGGTAACTCATTGTGGTCACACTCCGAAGTAAATCTCAAGTCCAAATTATTCACATTCAGACTTGTGACAAACTCCCCTGAACAACACTTCGGACCATCTCCAAAGGACAAACACATCATCAGTGTACCTCAGTCAGTGGCAGATATGATCCTGCCACCGGCTGAGGCCATTGGAACCCCCCACGACAGCCTCCCACCAGCCCAGGAGCAAATTAGCATAGCTAGGCACACATGGACTGCCCATAGCTGTGCCCCTGAGCTGGTGGTACAGGCGGCCATCGAAAACAAAATAATTACAGTATTTTCAAGGCAAAACCTATGGAGTCTGACCACAAAGTCGCTATGTGATTTTAGTCTGATGTCACGCATGTTCAGGAAGTATGACATCGCCTCAATTCCATGGTTATGGTGTATAGAGGTATAGAGAGCTTCAACGTCTATCGATGCAATCATTATGTCATCATCAATATCTATACCATCTAGCTTCAGGAGGAGGTCAGAGGTGTCCCTAATATAAGATGGAAGTGTTTCAACGAAAGGTCGTACATTTTGATCAATATACAGTAAATACCCAAATTCCTAGTGAGGCTACCCACGACTGATATAATAGTCCTCCCTTTCAATGGATTCACACCTTTGTGAATTTTTGGGAGTGCATAAAAGGTAGCCATCACTGGGAATTCGGGACATAAACATTCTAATTCGTTCTTATCAATGAGACCATCCTCAAAGGCAGATTGAAAGAGAGATCGGAGATTTCTATGACAGATGTTAATAGGGTTAATGTCAAAACCCCATAAAAAGTCCTGTCAGATAAAAGTGCCAAACACATGTCCCTATATTGTGATGAGCCAATCACTACCACATTACAACGCCTCATCCGAGGGTTTAATTGTAATCGTGGTATCACGTTCCAGGTTGGAGAGAGCTTGGCATTCGAGATTGCTGTTTTTACCCAGTTCCTCCAAGTCAGATTGAACCAAGGAAAGGAACATTTCAACATGTAGATTATTACACGGAGGAGGCATGCTTGAACTCTTTTGTTTAAGTTTTGTGTGAGGTGCACGCAAATGGCCTAATTCATTATCATCCAATAGGCTAATAAGATTCTGAACTGCACCCCAGTCACTTATTTCTAAGTTATGTTCTACACACTCATGTCGCTTTTGTGATAAAAAATGTTTATGCCATTGTAATTTACAAATAAATAGGGCAATGTCCTTTGTCCAAGTGAATAGATCAAAACCCACAGTTGGGACAAAGGACAGTCCCTTAGACAGGACCTTTTGTTCAACATCTGTTAATAACCTATCTGACAAATTAACTATACGCATCCTTACTGAGAGTTCTTTTCCTGAATGCGACTTCTCAGGGGGTATTGGTTTTGTATTGTTCCTTGAGATAAAAAAAACAGGGTTTGAGTTGGTATTGGAAGAGGATTGGGGCCCTGATGAGTAGATTGACCCCGTTTCATTGACCCTTCCTTTTAAAACCCCTTTTACGGGAGAAAGTTCTTTCTTGACGGAGCTGTTCCCTTTCATTTTCAGAGAGGTCTGCCTCCGATGATGAGGGATCAAAATCGCCTCTACTTTTTGGGTCACTTTTTAAGAAACTGCGCGCCCGATTCTCTTTAAACTTCAAATCTCTCAGGAATTGAGAATGCTTACATTCACTCAAAGAGTGAAATCTCTCCATCTGAAGTTGAACACACAATTCTTTATGTTGAAACTGTGGAACATGATTTAACATGGAAGGGAGAAAATTACACTTGTTTGTGATTCTCCATTATATCTGTCCACAAGTATTGATCTAGGGACGGGCATATTGATGTGAGACATGGAGAGATCTGACTAGTGGGATCGCATTATCAAATTTGGATTCCACTCTCGTATTACCACATCAACAAAGTTAGCCCTGACCTTATGTTATAATATAGAAGTGTCTATGTAATAGGAGTGCTGAGAATATCGAATTCACTCCTTCTGTTTCGGAAATTCACATCCCTAGTATGGTGCACTACAAACAATATACCCTTGGGGCAGTCAGACTTTGAGGCAGACTATCTTATTAATTTTTGTTTTCTATTTGTCTTGTCTTGTCCGGACCTTTACATTTATTTCTTAATCACTCATTTAATAAAAGTTATGTTTTATCATCATTTTTTGAGACCTATCACTACTCACATCAGTTTAAGAACTCCATGCCACTAAGTTTTAGTGGATTTTGTTTTGGCTTCTGCAGCGGTGCATTTATTCTTGGCACATGTCTCTGGTGATAATTCAGATTCCTAGATACGGCGCAAGTCCATGTGGCCGCGCAGCGAGCCCTGGGGAAGGTGTCCTGGGATTGGTCTTGGCTCACAGAAGTGTGCTACTTTTAAATAGCTGTCTTTACTGCTCGCAGTTATCAGCCAATCTCCTGCTATTGCTTTTATTGTGGCCTTGCATCTAACCATAACAGATATTTTATTAGTTGGCCCGATGAAGACGCCGGTTCGGCATCAAAATACGTTGAAATTATCCACCCCAGACATTTTTCTGTTTATGTTCACTAGGAAGTACAGACAGGCGGGACCTGGACAGCATCAGAACCGGAACTAAAGGGCCTATGTATGAGCCCAAATGTTTTCTAAACTCTCCCTGTGTTAACATAGCTATTGTGCATCTATAATTAAGATTCATGAGTAACACATTTCAGGTATTTGTACATAAAATACACTGTTACATCACTTATAAAAGGATAACCAATACCAGTGGACATCCAGGGGATGGGCATTGAGATAGTCAACACCTATAAGTACCTGGGTGTGCTCCTCAATAATAAGCTGGACTGGGCAGATCACTTAGATGCACTGTACAGAAAGGGCCACAGCAGGTTGTACCTGCTTAGGAGGTAGAGACTTTTGGATTCCAGGGGGCACTTCTTAGGGCCTTTTTCAACTCTGTAGTGGCATCAGCCATCTTCTTCGGAGTGGCCTGCTGGGGGAGTAGCATATCAACCAGGGATAGGAATAGACTCCACAAGCTGATTAGAAGGGCCAACTCTGTCCTGGGAAGCCCCCTGGACCCAGTGCAGGTGGTGGGTGACAGAAGGATACTGTCTGTGGTGAGCTCCATGCTGGAGAATAGCTCCCATCCCATGCATGAGACCGTGATAGCACTGGGCAGTACTGTCAGTGACCGACTGCTTCACCCTAAGTGTGAGAAGGAGCGCTATCAGAAGTCTTTCCTCTCCACTGCGGTTAGGCTGTACAACCAACCTAAGCAGAGATCATTCCATACAGAGAACTGAAATATCTTAAGTTGTGATATCCCTTCTACTACTTTTTTTTACCTTTACCTTTTTATCTGTACCTACTGTCACTGTAATGCCTCTACCTTGGAGTTTTTGTATTTGTATTTGTATTATTCCATGGTGGAATTATTAAAGGATTATCTTATCTTGTAAGAAAACCAAGTGTTGAGCAATAAACAAGCCTTATTTCAACAAGTTACCTTGAGCTAAACCTGACCATCTGCAGCTTCTCACTGTGTTAAAGTGTAGATATCTGTTCTTATAAATACCCTGCACAAAGTGTGGAAAAATTTCACTTTCACCATGAACCTCCTGTTGCTTCTCACTGCCCTAGTGGCAGGTGTACTCTGTGAAAAGACATTTATAGGGTGAGTTTAAAGTTGTACTATTTTATGCCAACTTTAGAGAGTTTCCACCTGGTAATATTTAATCCTGTACTTTTCTTTCTTGTTGAACACATTTTAAGATCTTTTATAAGTGTTGCGGTTCAGGAAATAATGGAAACCATGATATTATTGTGAACAGAAACATGTATTGTATGCAAGAAATTATTTTATTTGTACATTGTCTGCTACATTATATTGGGTTTTTACAGTGGGGAAAAAAAGTATTTAGTCAGCCACCAATTGTGCAAGTTCTCTCACTTAAAAAGATGAGGCCGGCCTGTAATTGACATCATAGGTAGACCTCAATGAGAGACAAAATGAGAAAACAAATCTAGAAAATCACATTGTCTAATTTTTAAAGAATTTATTTGCAAATTATGGTGGAAAATAACTATTTGGTCGATAACAAAAGTTCATCTCAATACTTTGTTATATATCCTTTTTTGGCAATGACAAACGTTTTCTGTACGTCTTCACAAGGTTGGCACACACTGTTGCTGGTATGTTGGCCCATTCCTCCATGCAGATCTCCTCTAAAGCAGGGCTGTTTTGGGGTTGTCGCTGGGCAAAACGGACTTTCAACTCCCTCCAAAGGTTTTCTATGGGGTTGAGATCTGGAGACTGGCTAGGCCACTCCAGGACCTTGAAATCCTTCGTTGCCCTGGCGGTGTGCTTGGGATCATTGTCATGCTGAAAGACCCAGCCACGTTTCATTTTCAATGTCCTTGCTGATGGAAGGAGGTTTGCACTCAAAATCTCACGATACATGGCCCCATTCATTCTTTCATGTACACGGATCAGTCATCCTGATCCCTTTGCAGAGAAACAGCCCCAAAGCATGATTTTGCCACCCTCATGCTTCATAGTAGGTATGGTGTTCTTTGGATGCAACTCAGCATTCACTCTCCTCCAAACACAACGAGTTGTGTTTCTACCAAACAGTTCTAGTTTGGTTTCGTCTGACCATATGACATTCTCCCAATACTCTTCTGGAACATCCAAATGCTCTCTAGCAAACTTCAGATGGGCCCGGATATGTACTGGCTTAAGCAGGGGGACACGTCTGGCACTGCAGGATCTGAGTCCCTGGCGGCGTAGTGTGTTACTGACGGTAGCCTTTGTTACGTTAGTCCCATCTTTCTGCAGGTCATTCACTAGGTCCCCCCCGTGTGGTTCTGGGATTTTTGCTCACCGTTCTTGTGATCATTTTGACCCCACAAGGTGAGATCTTGCATGGAGCCTCTGATGGAGGGAGATTATCAGTGGTCTTGTATGTCTTCCATTTTCTAATTATTGCTCCCACAATTGATTTCTTCACACCAAGCTGCTTGCCTATTGCAGATTCAGTCTTCCCAGCCTGGTGCAGGTCTACAATTTTGTTTTTGGTGTCCTTCCACAGCTCTTTGGTCTTCACCATAGTGGAGTTTGGAGTGTGACTGAGGTTGTGGACAGGTGTCTTTTATACTGATAACAATGTCAAACAGGAGCCATTACTACAGGTAATGAGTGGAGGACAGAGGAGCCTCTTAAAGAAGAAGTTACAGGTCTGTGAGAGCCAGAAATCTTGCTTGTTTGTAGGTGACCAAATACTTATTTTCCACCATAATTTGCAAATAAATTCTTAAAAAATCAGACAATGTGATTTTCTAGATATGTTTTCTCATTTTGTCTCTCATAGTTGAGGTCTAGCTATGATGACAATGTAAGGGTTAAAAATATTTTGCTTGCCAGACATATATGCTGTTAAGAAAAATAGAAGTTATTGCTCAAAGCATCTCGCCCACCACAAAGTCTGCGCTGTATGTCAGTATAGGATGTGGTTAAGATAAGGCTATATTGCAAACGTCTAAAAATTGCTATCTTTGACCTTTTAACGTTAGGTGTTATGTTTTGAAATATGCTTTTGTATCAATCTGGTCTAAACTGGTTTTGGGACATACGTGACACCGGAACTCTCTGACCAAGTTTGGGCATCGTGTCATGGGATTGATGTATAATTGTGCTTTCTATATAACCTTGCTCTGCCAATCAATAAATCGAAGCATTCTATACATGATACCTTGGTATCTGTCTGTCTGTTTCCCGAGCACTCGATAATTGTTCTTTATTAATTAGGCCTGTTGGGGGTTAAGTTCCCCCGGGATGGATGTCACCGTAATCCTAATTAAATAAATAACCAGTTTCGAGCGCTCGGGAAACAAGACGTACACAGTTATCGTGTATGAACCGTTTCTACTTTATTACGTAGTTCAATACAGTTTTAAAAGCAAGCTCAATTACATAACAGTCATGTGATCAATATACATATATGGTCTTTCCAGTTCCGTTATCACACAAATTTGTTCATTTACCCATCACCCCAGATGTTTTCCTTTTCACCTTATCTAAATGTCCTCCCAAGAATACCAGTTCTGCTGAAATCGGCAGAACTGTTGATATCTCCCCCAGACTCCAAGTCTGTCCTTATCAACTATGCAGTCTTGTTTACAGAACATTTCACCCTCTGTGCTTTCTGTATACTGTGATATAGAATATAGTGCAAGTTATGTTTTAACCCTTACAATTCCCCCATTTTTAGGACTTTATTTTTAATCAGTATTCAATGAATACATTCACACTATCTGTGTGCCACCTGTGATGGATTCTCCATTGAAAATGTTAAAAATAATGATCCTACCTTACATACTGAGTATTGTCCCTCATGAGATTGCATAGCGAAGGAATACATTGGATACAACAACATCCTAATATCATAAAAATGATTACACAAAGGATTATACCTACGATTTGTCGAAGGTATCCCAAGTCAGGTAGGAAAGCTAACAGCCAGTCCCACCATCCTTGGTTGACATCTTGTTTAATATGTGTTACCATTTCCTGCAACTGTTTCAACTTATCATGCACATCTTCTGAATGGTCAGACAAATTAAAACAGCACATTCCCGCAAAAGTGTTGCACCCATAACCATGTTTAAGCAGTAAATAATCTATAGCCGCTCTATTCTGCAATATTGCTTTTTTATGTGATCGCAAATCTAATACAACATAATAAGGACTTATCCAGTCTGCATGCACATGGAGATCAGCTTCCATACTGCAACAGAAGTCGGCACTGCAATCAAACAAGTTTCTAACACATTACTGGAATATGCATTTCTCAAACAAAATTCTGTCATGTTTAATACTCGGGCCAAATATAACCACATATTCTCTTTTGTTCTCCATATGTGTTCCTCCAGCTCCCTTACTCCCCGATTTGGGCTCTCTTTTCTCCTGTAAAGTTCAAACCAGGTCCATATTATTAAAAGGCATCCAGCAAACATCAGTAAGTGTTGTGTTTTCATTTTGATGGTGCTTCAACTTTCTTGCAATGTGGAGCGTGTATCCAGGTGGGTTTTCCCTCCAATTTTACTGAAGTGGCAGTTGTCAGCAGTACTTGGAAGGGACCGTCATACCTGGGTTCAAGAGACTTCCTAGTGTGTCTTTTCACGACCACCCAATCACCAGGCTGCAAGCTATGCGTTCCTGAAAAATCAGAAGGGTCTGGAATAGAAGAGAATACTTGTTTATGTGTTTCTCTCAATTTCTGGCACAAACTCTGCACATAGCTAGAAATACTGTCATAGTTAAGCTGTAACGTCTGAGGGAAGTATAACCCTGTTTTGGGTGCACTTCCAAACAATATTTCAAATGGTGACAACCCTGTCCTCCTGTTAGGGGTGGTTCTTACTGAGTAAAGGGCTAAAGATAGACACTCAGGCCAGGGCTTCCCTGTCTCTGCTATGGCTTTTTGGATCTTTAATTTGAGTGTGCCATTCAACCTTTCCACTTTGCCTGAACTCTGAGGATGGTAGGGTGTGTGGAAAGCTTGCTCAATCCCTAGTGCAGACATTATTTCTTTCATTATCTCACCTGTGAAATGTGTACCTCTGTCAGACTCTATCACCTCGGGCACTCCAAACCTACACACAAGCTCAGACATCAGTTTCTTGGCAGTTGCTTGTGCGGTTGCTTTGCTCACAGGGTAGGCCTCAGGCCATCCTGAAAACAGATCCACACAGACCAATACATACTCGTATGTTCCAGACTTAGGCAACTGTATGTAATCTATCTGTACTCTCTGAAATGGGTACAGGGATTTTGGTGTACACTTGGTGGGTGTTTTAACTACCTGTCCTGGGTTGTGTTGTCATGCTTTTACGTGGTTACTAGCAGCTCTTCCAAAACCTGGGGCAAACCATAATTTACCCACTAATGACTCCATGGCATTTCGAGAGGCATGCACCTTACCGTGGGCCAAGCCAGCTATCTGGGGGTAGACTGCTACGGGCAGACATAATCGATCCCCCATTTTCCACATACCATCATCTTCTGTAGCACCTGCTTTCTTCCATCTTTCAGTTTCCACACTGGTAACCTTTGAGTACAGCCCTTTTGGGTCTGCTAGGTCAATGTCCATTTTGCTCACCTGGTTGGGACCCCTTCTGGCCAGTAGTGCTGCAGCCTTGGCTGCTATGTCAGCTCTCTCATTTCCACAGCTTTCAGGGTCCCTTCCTTTTGCGTGAGCTCTGACTTTCACAATTGCCAGCTGCTTTGGGAGCAGTATGGCCTCCATCAGTCGACTTACCACATCTCCATTCTTAATTGGCTTGCCCTGGGCCGTTAGGAAGTTCCTTGCCCTCCATATTGGACCATAATCATGTGCAATGCCAAAAGCATACCTGGAGTCAGTGTATATGTTAGCTGTTCTACCTTTGGCTATCTTACAAGCCTCCATAAGGGCTTTAAGCTCAGCTTCTTGGGCTGACATGTGTGGTGGAAGAGCTTCCTGGACTATGATGTCATGTTCAGTGACTACAGCATACCCTGTAACAAATTTGCCTTCATCTGTCAGATACCTTGAGCCGTCCACAAACATCTCATAATCAGGATTTTGTAAGGGCACATCCGTGACATGGTCAAATCCCACTGTTTCCTGTGACATAAGAGCCACGCAATCATGTTCATGCTGGCTGTCAAACAGTTCTTCTTCAGAGAGGGAATTTAAAAATAACTCATCTTCCACTCCCCCTTTTGAATCATGAACTCCTACAGGAAGAAGAGTTGCAGGATTCAAAGTTAAACAGCGTTGAAAAGAGATGTTTGAGGAGGACTGCAGAGCAAATTCCATTTTGCACTGCCGTGCCAAAGAAAGGTGACGTCTGTCTACCTGTGTGAGGATAGCATGGATGTCATGAGGTGTATACACAACCAGTATATGATCTAGGACAATGTCTGAGCTTTTCTCAAGCAACGCTTGTACCGAGAGGACAACACGCACACAGGAGGGGGTCCCCCTGGCTACAGCATCTAACCTTGAGCTGTAATGTGTTGTTGTGTGAGAACTGCAGTTGCGTGCCCCATCATCTCAGTCACGTAGAGCTGAAAAGGTTTCTGATAGTCAGGTAGGCCTAGGGCTGGAGCACTGACTATCTGCAACTTCAGCTGGTAAAACGCATCCATGGCCTCAGATGTGAGGCTGAATGGTTTTGAGGAGAGGCTATCGTACAGAGGTTGCATGGTCAGAGATGCAGATCTGATCCATGGCCTACAGTAGGATACCAATCCCAAGAAGGTACGTAGCTGAGCATGAGAGGTCGGCACCTGCATGTCTCTCACCACCTTGGTCCTCTCATCTGACAGGTGCTTGGTACCCTGGCCGAGACAGTGTCCCAGGAACACCACTTTTTGTTTGCAAAATTGCAACTTGTCCTTGTTGGCCTTGCAGCCGTTCTGGTAGAGGAAACACAACAGGCTGATGGTTGCCGCTTCACAGGTTGGTTTGTCTGGAGCACAAAGAAGAAGATCGTCAACATATTGTAACAGAACAACATCATCATGTGGAAAATGCCAAGTACTCATAATAAGTGTAAGACACCTTGTGAATTGGTTAGGACTGTTTTGCGCCCCTTGTGGTAGTACTGTCCAAGTGTACTGTTTACCCCTGAATGTAAATTAAACAAATACTGGCAATCGGGGTGTAAAGGCACAGAAAAATATGCATTGGAAAGATCTACACAACTGTACCAGGTGGTACCTGTGGGGACAGCTGACAGCAAGGTGTGTGGTTTAGGTACCACTGGGGTTTCAAGTAGTGTTACTTTATTCAATTCCCGAAGATCATGAACCATACGGTATGTGTCTGGTTCTCCCTTTTTGCCCTTTTTCTTCACTGGGAAAAGAGGAGTGTTTGCTACAGAAGTGCATTCCTTCAATGCCTCTGCCTTCACTAATTCCACTATTGTTACTGCTATGGCATCCTCTTGGGCATGGGTCAGAGGATATTGTTTAATCCTGGGTGGCTGAGCACCAGGTTTCAGGGTTACCATAACAGGGGGTACATCCAATTTACCTAAGTCTGTTTTCCCAGTTGCCCATAATGCTGTTGGCACTTGGGATAACAGTACATTTTCTTCTTCAGTGAGGACAAAAATACAATCCACCAGGAGAATAAACACCCTAAAGCACTTTTCAGCTAATTTGCATAATAATACAATGCAGATTTTCATGATAATGAGGCTGCAATGCAGAATAAGAAAGACATCTTTGAAAAGTGTAGAAGCAGCCCTACAAGGTACTGTCAGTAGTTTGAAAGAGATGCAGACAGATTTCTTGCAGACTCCCTTTAATCGTCATAATACAGACAACACTGTCTTTTTCAGGGAGCAGGTGCTTAGGATCAAAGCAAGCAATGGTGACCAAATACGTCAGTTGCAAGATCTGCAATCACTGGCACATCTCCAGGTATGGCTACTTTATTACTAACATGTATGTGGACCACTCATTGTTCAGGTTATTATAACTAGTTTCTATAAACCAGATTTGACTATGAACTTTCACAGTGAGTACACTATGTTATAATGAATATTTACATTTTTGTCTTTGCAGCTTGATTTCTGGACTGAACCTTCTAATCCAGAAATTCCAGTTGATGTTCGAGTTCCTTTTGAGAGTCTTCAGTCAGTGAAGATTTATCTGGAAGCAAACAACATTGGTTATTCCATAATGATAGAGAATCTACAGGTAAACTAGTAGTAGGTGATATATGATGATATATGAATGTAAGTCATGTTTCACAGCTTGTTTGGGGGGTTCTTTAACAGTGATCTGCATGGTTTCTGCTTCTTATAGTAGAGATCATTACATGGTGGACATAAAATCCATAAAAATAGCAGTACATCAGCACAAGACTGTATGCACTGTAACATATTTTCTCCCTGGAGTACATACATTGATTTAATAAAAGTGTACTGTATGTTATTCATAGATGACGGTATGTTGGATGTTTTAAATTGTAATAAATTGCTGTTTTTATCATCTTGTAGGATTTGATTAATGCAGAGAAAGATGAGATGGAAATCAATGAAAGGAAGGAACGCAACTCTGGTTCTTTTAACTATGGGGCTTATCATACATTAGACAATGTAAGGAACGCTATCTATAGACAGACTATAGTTTTCTAAAATGTTTTATGCCATATTCAATATTAACAGTTAACTGTGAGAAAATATAAATGCATATACATACAGATGTAGCAGTGTTAACCTCAATTAACTGTGAGAATAATACTAAATGCATATATGTACAGATGTAGCAGAGTTAACATATATGTAGCAGAATGCATATATGTAGCAGAACTTTTGCAATTGATTAAACTGCTGCAGCGCCATCTTATCACAAAAGACAAGTAAAAGCAATGAAAAGTAATTGAAATTTTTTTTTTCACTGACTTTCTATTGGTTTTTGTCATCTTCTGTGATAAGAGATCATGCTGCAGCAATTTATGGCTAAGGGGGGATTCACACTACCATTGTTAATGTCCGTTGCTGTCTTCCGTCATAGGATGACAGCAACAGACATTAAACTGTTGCAGAAAATGGACACAGACTGATTCTGTGTCCGTTCCCATTGACACTAATGTAAACAACATGACGGAAGCTATCTGTATGCATGACTTTATCTTCCATTACAAAAGTAAATAAACATGCCATGTTGTCCGTCATGTTGTTTACAATAGTGTCAGTGGGAACAGACACAGAATCAGTTTGTCCGTTCTCTGCAACAGTTTAATGTCTGTTGCTGTCATCCTATCATGGAAGACAGCAACGGATATTAATTATGGTAGCGTGAATGCCCCCTAAGGCAGAATGTAGCGAGCCGAACCTGAAAGTGTAAACGCATTGCCTTGTTTTCCACAGTGTTTTTCACAGAAAGTCTGGAGAGTTTTCCTCTACGGACTTTCTGCTTCTGTGTTTTTTAAATCGCAGCATTTCCGCTGCAGATTTTTTAATGCAATGTGTGGATGGGATTAGCCAGAATCCCATCCACTTTGCAGGTACTGTAAAATGTGGCTTATTTTGCTGTGGCTTTTCCTCCATGGCAAAAATGCAGCGCTCTAGCAACATGGGGCCCTGGCCTAAAGGGGTTGTCTGTGAACTGTTAATTTACTTACCTGACCCAAGTTATTACTTTTCCTGGGCTGCTCTGTACTCTCCTCCACCAATCTCACAGGTAATTATGTGAGATCGGTGGAGAAGGAGGTGGACGGACCCCAGACACTGAGGGCACTTCGGATAACATGACCGGGGGGTCATAACATGGGACAGGTAAGTAAATTAACAGTCTCCGGACAACCCCTTTAGCCAATTGCAAAATTTTAGGTTAACTCTGCTACAACTGTATGTAAAAACTAGAACGTTTTGTAATATAAATGTTATATTTTTTATGATAGCTATACAAGGCCATTGATGCAATTGTGCTGGATTACAGAACAATTATCAGCAAACAGCAGATTGGATCATCATATGAGGGACGTCCTCTCATTGTTCTTAAGGTAAGTGTTTTAAACATTATGATCAAATGTCTTCTCATATGCCACAATATGGTGTATAGAAACAAGTAGATAATGTGCAGTATCTGGAACTGTGTATAGTGTAACAATGAACCAAAGTTTCCTATTCAGATGGGAACTAAAAGACTGTGAGTTGTCTAATTATACTTGTGTTACTTAAACTACCTGTTAACATTATAGTTTAGCACTGGTGCTAACCGTCCTGGAATATGGATTGATGCTGGCATTCACTCCCGTGAATGGGTCACCCAAGCTACTGCTCTCTGGATCGCACACAAGGTAACTGTGGACAATATCAGCTCTCTGGATCACTATCTCATTAGATTACATTTTTTATTAAATGTATTTTTGGTGGCTAACAAAAGTCATTAGGAGCGAAATTCATAAGTCAATGGCATTCATTTGATCTAAAAGAGCAAAATTAAATCCTTCTCTGAACTAGTGAGTCTAGAACAGGGGTAGGCAACCTTTTTTGTTCGGCATGCCGATTTTAATTAAAAAATCAAATATGAGGTCCTTGGAGTGCCAGTTAATAATTGTAAGTCTGACGACCCCTAAACTAAAGTCATATACCACAAACCATAACACAGAAGTGCTGCCATCAGATGCTTCAGGACACATGCTTTTACTGTTTTTTCCTGGGACGCTCCTGTACTTTCTGATTAGAACTAATGAAAGTACATGTGCAGCCCCCAATTAGTGGTAAATGAATGTGTCCAGGAACACCGTATGGCAGGACCTTATGGTGGAAACACACTATGTATCTGGATGCAGGTATATTCTTAGGTCACTGGAACTTTTAATTCAATGTAAAACTGTGTTCACATGGTGCATTTTTGCACAAAAAAAAATGCCTGAGTTTTCTGTGCAAAAACACATCCTTAATACAGAAAACACACCGTTATACAGAATAATAACTCAAAGTGGTCCCTGCATACAGTATTATGTCCCTCAGCGTCACCTGCACACGGTATTATGTCCCATAGTGGCACCTTCACATGGTATTATATCCCATAACGGCCCCTACACATGTTGTTATGTCCCATAGAGGCCCCTGAACATGGTATATGTCCCATAGTGGTCCCTGCACACGGTATTATGTCCCATAGTGCTCCCTGCACACGGTATTATGTCCTATAGTGGTCCCTGCACATGGTATTATGTCCCATAGCGCTCCCTGCACATGGTATTATGTCCCATAGTGGTCCCTGCACACGGTATTATGTCCCATAGTGCTTCCTGCACATGGTATTATGTCCCATAGTGCTCCCTGCACACGGTATTATGTCCCATAGTGCTTCCTGCACATGGTATTATGTCCCATAGTGCTCCCTGCACACGGTATTATGTCCCATAGTAGTCCCTGCACACGGCATTATGTCCCACGGCATTATGTCCCTGCACACAGTATAATATTCTAACTTTTGTAATATTCCAATTTGTGCCACACACTAGCTATTATTTTACTGTGGGGTCTCTTCAGACCCCTGAGTATAATAAGTGGAGGGCCAAGAGAGGTTACAAACATAAAAAATAATGTCACTCACCTTCCCAGCGCTCCACAGCCGCTGTGTTCTCTTCGGCACTTCTGCCTGTAGTCAGCGACCGCTGATTTGGTCTCAGTGGTCACGTCGCGTCATTATGCGTAATGATGCCGGATGTGACCCCTGAGGCCCTGTCAGCTGTTGCTGACTTCAGGCAGAAGCGCCTGAAGAGCACACAGCGGCTGCGGAGCGCCGGGAAGGTGAGTGACATTATTTTTTATGTTTGCTCACCGCTCTTGGCCCTCCACTTATTATACTCGGGGGTCTGAAGAAACCCCATAGTATAATAAAAGCAGTTTCGTTTCGGCTGTGTTTGGTCCAATCGAAATTGCTGAGTGAGGACTCGGGTCGCCATGCCAGGTAAGTGCCGGGGGTTTCCGACCCCTGGTCTAGAATCTGCATTATCGGAGAATCTATTTCTGTTAGCTAAAACAGATGAATGCCAACATTGGCCCTTAAATAATGTGAAATACTAAACAGAAAATAATATTCACTTTCCTTCACTGAGGATTTAAAAAATTATCGCACATATGTCACAGAAGACATAAATTTAAATAAAAAAAACAATAACATTACAAAGCTTTGAGATCACTAAAACATTATTTATGTTTTTCTGTTCTTTATGATGACAATGTTGCTGTGTGCAGTGATTGTACAGTACAGGACTGTGACATAGCAGGGTCTTAGATCACAAATGTTATCTATAACAAAGTTCCACTCACATTTACCGTCTTACAATGTAACTACTAGGCAAAACTCAGTGTCCATTTCAGAATCAGTATTTTATGCTGCAGCTGCATAGTTGCCTTATTTTATTATAGCCTGTTATGATCAACTCTGTCGTATTTAAACAATTAGTTTAAAGTGTTCTATAAAAAAGCAGGAACTCATTAACTAGCCATGGCCCACAAAGAACATTCATCTGCCTCGCTGGCTATGTTTCCTCTATGCTTTTGTAGCTAGCAATTGAGGCAGTTAGGGGCCTGAGCACTGTTCCCTTTAAAGAGGTATTCCCACAATGACAATCGTATTTCATATTAAAGTAGTTTGCAAAATTTCACTATCAGTCATTGAAAGGTTTTAGCAAAATTGCATATGTCTTATTATTATTATGCTTACTTGTATAGAGCCATCATATTCCGCAGCGCTTTGCAGACATTGTCAGTCACTGTCCCATATAGGGCCCACAATCTAAATTTCCTATCAGTATGTCTTTGGAGTGTGTGAGGAAACCTACGCAAACACAAGGAGAACATACAAACTCCTTGCAGATGTTGTCCTTGGTAGGATTTGAACCCAGGACTCCAGCGCTGCGAGGCTGCAGTGCTAACCACTGAGCCACCATGAAAAGCCTGTTTGAGCACTGTTGCCAATGGATACAACCTCTAGTCCATCTTCATTCAGAACGAGCATGCTCAGTTTGTCTTTGACCTTCCTATAGCTACTTGTTAGATCAGGGCTACATAGCCATGCACGTGCCATCCTAACAAATGGAGCAGGTGCAGGGCATTGATGATTTCTGCTAGGAGGAATGGCCAGCGCACATGGAAAATATAGTTACTTAGTAAGCATATAGTCACATGCTCCATAGTAAGGACTTCCCACTGGCCATTGTAATGGTGCTATTGGGGAGCTCTTGAAAGATAGGGCACATAGGAGGTGGGTGAAGTCACAGGTACGGTACAGATGGTTTATCTGCATGGTTGTTCAAGTTTTTTGAAAAACATTGTATGTTGGGAAATCCAGAGATACAGGGCCACATAGCACCACGTGCAGGCAAATAGTCTTAAATGGACTATGCCACTAGAACACAGCATACCAACCCCAGTCCTGCAGATAGATAGATTAGGGTCATTTGAATCAAACAGTATTTTTCCCTTGTGAATCGGTGCCTCAGTTGCCGAGATATTTCTGTTTTTTGTCAATATGCAAATTAGATCTTTGGTGCAATGAGGGTGTTACTGTTGCTCCAAAAAGGTACCCAGCAATGACTGCATTGCTAGCAGAGCTCATTTGCATATTGACAAAAGGGGAAAATACTGTTTGATTCAGGTGACCATAAGCTATTTGTTGGGCTGGGTTGATATGCTGGGTTCTGGTGACAGACTCCCTTTAACCCCCTAACAGTAACATTAAAATTGTAAAACCCTCCTTATATTTTTTTATTGTAGATTATTAATTTATGCATCAAGTAAATATACTTGGCACATAACTCAGGTGCCTAACCTGCATTTTAAGCCCTTAATGACATACCAATCAAAATGTTTTCCCCTCTGTGTTACAGCAGTCATACTTTTTTATTGATTCATCAGTATAGCTCTATGAGATCTTGTGTTATACAGTACAAGTTGTATTTTTATTGGAACCAATTATATAGCAAATATCTGTATTTTTTTATTTCTTTTTTTATAATTTTTAAAATTTTGTAAGGAATTTTTTGACTTTTTAAAAGTTTCTTAACCCTTTCCGGACATCCGCCATAATAGTATGGTGCAGATATTTAAATATAGCAGCCGCTGAGGAGCTGAGCAACCACCATAGCCGCCGAGTCTCCACTATATTATATAGCAGAGACCCGGCAGCAATGCCCACAATCATTGCCTGCATTAACCCACCTGGCACCTCTGCCAAAGCAGACCAATGCGACATTTTCCCGACAGCACATGGGCGCCACCTTTTTGGGGTGGGTCATTCGCTCCCGGAACAAGATCAGAACAGAAAAAATATGTTTTTCTGCTGTTTCGTATCCCATAAGAATTTGGATAAAAAGCGATCAAAGCAACAGACGTTCCCCAAATTGGTATAAATAAAAAGTAAATCTGGCCCTGCAAAAAAGACGCTTTATGCAATCCCGGACACGGAAATAAAAAAGTTATGGGTGTCACAATATGGTGACTCTAAGAGGTTTTTTTTTTTTTTTTTTTTTAAAGTTTAGGTAATATAAATTTTGTATCGTTGTAATCATACCGACCCATAGAATACAGGTGATGTGTCATTTTGACTGCACAGTGAACGCTGTGAAAACAAAACCTTTAAGAAAGTCGCAACAACACAATTTTTTCTCCGTATGCAGCAAACTGATGGATGAGCTCTGTACATCACAAACTGCTCCTCAAATCCAGCTTGCAGCAATCAGTAGGGGGCTAAGGAACATCCAGCTCCACAATGAGTATATTTTATATTTTTAGTAATATATTTTTTACAACACTGAAGGATTAGGGCAGTGAAGGAATTGCAGTCTGTGTTTCTGGTGGTCTAGAGCAATGAAGGGATCGATGTCTGTTTGTATGGTGGTCTGTGCAATGAAGGTGTCAGCATCCATGGTGATCTTCAGCAGCAAAGGGGTCAATATAAGGGTCTGTCCCAGTTTGAATGGGAAGCTTTTCAAAAACGCACTCCGCCACTTCATTCATCTCAGTGAGACTGCCAAAGATAGCCAGGCACTGTATTTCAACTATTTCCAGCAATCCCACTGAAATAAATAGAATAATGACACACATTTCTGACCAGCCTCTTCATTCAAACTAGGGTGCGAAACATCTCCAGGTCTTATGATCAGTGAGGGTCCCAATGGTTGGATACGAACTGAAAATTACTCCCTATCCTGTGGACTAGACAACCCCTTTAATGCCTTTAATGTCAGTATAATTAGTGGTCTAGGGCAGTGAACTGGTTAATCGTTGATTATGTAGATAATCTGTTTTCCCTTAGTCTGACAGTAGCACAATATGGGGGTATCTCTGCCCCTGTGTGCTGGTATGACAGGCGGAATTTTTACTTTACATAATTAATATGATACTCCCCTATAAGAGGCCAAGGAGACCTCCCCTCACTGTGTTAGTTATAAAGAATAAAAGAAAAAAACAACAATCCTTCCTAAAGGGGGGGGAAAGCTTGTGCTGCTGTTCGGACTAAGGGAAAACAGATTATCTACATAATCAACGATTCCCCTTACGTCCAACAGCAGCACAATATGGGGACGTAGCAAGTAGATCCCCTTAGGGTTAAACCTAGGAAGAAATCTGAGCTGGACCCTAATGAAAAAAATATATGGCTCTTCAGAAAAAAAGCCTGCAACTCTTGTATTCTTTAATCTGAGGTGATAGCTAGCAAAAAGGTGGTTTGCAAGCCAGAAACTTAAGATCCACCTTCTCAAATGGTTCCAATGTCGGGCCGCAAAGGCCAGAAAGAACTATGGATAGATCCCAGAGTGGAACGGGAGCTGCAAACACTTATAGCACCCTTAAGAAATTCTGGGAATTAAGGGGTTCTGAGACAATCTTTTGCTTAAGCAGATGGATAGGGCTGAAACCTGTACCTTCAGTGTGGCAGGGGAAAGGCCCTTATCCAAGCGGTCCTGAAGAAAATTTTGAATTATTCTCGTAGAAGGATTCAAACTATTCACTTCCTGACTGGAGAACCACTCCTTGAAGACAATACCTATCCTTAGGTATCTTTTATTGGCGGATTCTGCTCTTGCGCAGAAAAAAGCTCTTCAGGACGACTTCTGACAGTCCACTAGGGACTGAGCAACCTTCAGGCTGTCAGGTTGAATCTCCTCAGGTCCTGGCACTTCTGAGTTCCTTGGGAAACCAGGTTCTGGATTGGGGGAAGCCTCTAATAGATCCCTCAACTCATGAGCATGAGTTGGGAACACCAAGCTCTTTTTAGTTACCACATAGGCTTGGTCCTGTCTGACTTTCATCAATACCCTTGGTATCATGAAAAGTGGAGGGAAGATGTACGCCAGCCTGAACCTCCAAGGGATGGACAGGGCATCCACTGCCAAGGGATAGTCTTCTTGATGTAGTGAGGAGAACATCTCTACCTTGGCATTGAGTCTGGTCACCATTAGGTCTACTTCTGGAAGACCCCACTTTAGGGTGATCTGGTGGAACACTCTTGATTGAGAGACCATTCTCCCGATACGGTAAGACCCCGACTGAACTGATCCGCTACTATGTTCAAGGAGCCCTTGATGTGAACTGTGGAGAGATGGGTCAGATCTTTCTCTACCCAGGTGAAAATCAGACCTGCCTCCCTGAGGATGGAGAATTATTTGATGCCTTCCTGTTTATTACAGTCACCATGTTGACGGACCGGATCTTGACAGCTCTTCCTCTGAGAAGAGGAGAAGAATGGAGGAGTGCCAGGTAAACTGCTCTGAGTTCCCTCCAGATGAATGATATCATCCTTTCTAGCCTTCTCCAGACTCCTTGTAGGGTTTTCTCGTACAGATGGGCTCCTCATCCTGAAAAGGATGCATCGGTCAACAGAGTCCAAAGAGGTTGGGCCGTGGATATCCGACTTTCAGGTGTATCACCAATTGAGAGAAAGATGGGTTCTGGGAGAAAGTCTGATCCTCTTGTCAAGACTCAGAGGACTATGATTTCAGACCCATAGTATTTCCGACTGGAGGGGACGCATATGCCATAAAGTCCAAGGGACTGAATTGGCTAAGGCTGACATGAGGCCAGGACTCTCATAATTGTTCTGATGAACATCCGACATGTCTTGAGAAGATATTATTATTTATTATGGTAACCTGTATAGCGCCATCATATTCCACAGCGCCTTCACGGACATTGACAGATATAGGGCACTGTCCCATATAGGACTTACAATCTACATTCCCTATCAGTATGTCTTAGGAGTGTGGGAGGAATCTGGAGATCCCGGAGGAAACCCACGCAAACATGGGGAGAAAATACTGTCTCCTTGCAGATGCTGTCCTTGGCAGGAAACGAACCCAAGACTGCAGTGCTAACCACTGAGCCACCGTATCGGAAGTGCTCTGATTATCTTTTCTCTCCTTATCGGAATTAAAGAAATTTCTAGGCGGACAGAGTCAGACTGAACCTTCTTCCGTGTGGAAGGAATCACCTCTGACTTCTCCCGGTTATTAGCCTGGATGCTGGAAAAAAGACACAGTTGTCTGCAGGTGCTGGAGCAGGATGGTTTCTGACTAGGCTTTTATTAGCCAGTCGTCCAAATATGGCACTATGAACAGACCTTGAAGTCTGAGTGTGGTTGTTTCTGGAGCCATCACCTAGGTAAAGGTGTGGGGAGCCGAGGAAATGCCGAAGGGCAGGGCCGCAAACTGGAAATGTCACCTGTGGGCGGCAATTGAAACAGCAATTCTCAGATACCTTCTGTGAGGAGGATAACTGGAACTTGTAAGTACGCATCCTTTAGGTCGAGAGTGACAAGAACATTGCTTTGGAGCAAGGATGTGACCAACTTCCCGGTGTCCCTTTGGAAACGCTCTTCCTTATGAAGAAACTTAGATATTTTAGGACTATAACATATATTGTTAATGGGGAGTCTGGAGAGTAGACCCCAAACCTTCTTCTGAGGCGGGACCTTTCCCAAGGCCCCCCTGCCCTTGTATTCGAGAATGGAATTTTCCAGTATAACCTGCTCCAGTGCAGGAAGAGAACGGGTTGCGAGAATCTGTCTTGTGGTGGGCGAAGAATTCGTCCACATAACCCCGCTGTACTTATCTGCAAGACCAAAGTTCTTGGATCTTCTCCTGCCAGAAGGAGAGAAAAAATGGGAGAGATATCCCCCAACAGGAGTACTTACCGCCACAGGAGGCGAAAAGTTGGCATCAAAGCCAGGCTTCTTTCTGTCCCCTTCCTTGGGGAACTTACGTTCAGCCCCTCTGGGCTGATATCTAGCACGCCTCTGATATTGGAACGTAGATTGAGGTGGCTGCACTGATAACTTCTGCTCCGGCCAGAAGGTCCTGCTTTCCCTTTAAAGGACTGCGGAAGGCACTTATCCTTTTAATCACAAGACCTTCCATGATGTCGTCCAGGCCTCTGCTAAAATGTTTACCCAGCTCAAGGGTAGGGAGCATACGTTATACTTGGACGCATTGTCCACTCCCCGATGTTTCAACCATAATGGCCTTCTACCAGCTGTAAAGAAGGCCCTAGATTTGGCAGGCATCTTGACCTGGTATACGGAAACTTCTGCTAGATACTCTCTTATTCGCTACCTCATTGGAGGCGGTGTCCACAGAAGCCTGAGCAGAGGCTGAGGATTAAGCCTTCCTAAAGGTACACTCCAAGCGACTATCAGAGAGACAAACTTAGGAAGAAGGTTTAAATAAGTAGGGAGAATACCATACTTACCCATAAAACTTATATACACAACTTTTTAAGAGACCCTTAACAACGGTGTCTTTAACACCGCTACAACGGTGAAAAGAATAGCCTAAACTAGTCCGGCAGTGCAATCCAGCGCTACTGGGAGAAGGCTACAGAAGTGTAACAGGAAAAAGGGATCCAGGAAACAGGACCTGCAAAAAAGGTTCCGGAACCTGAAGTGACAAAATCACTTCCCCCGGATTAAAAAACCTTTATCTCCCTCTTCGCTTTAATTCCACTGCTATAGGAAGTGTGGTGTGTCTTTGCGGCAGACTGGAATAGAACCATAACTGCAACAGAAAGGCAGTGTAGGGAATTTGTGTCTGAGATGCTGTCATCAGTTTAAACTGAGCACAAACACCTGAAGCATAAGCTCTGCTGAAGAGCTCAGCCAGGCAGGAGATGCATAGAGGTTTATATTAACCCTGCAATACAGCCTCCAAGTTCAGAAACTGACACATACTGAATGCACAGACTGCCCAGCCGCAAACATCTCACCTGAGATCAAACAAGGGCATGCACACCCAGCCCAGAATGGTCACATACAGAGAGCAGAGCAGAGCAGGGAGAAACAAGGAAGCCTTAGGAGTAAAAAGCTCCCAAGGAAAAAGATGAACAGCTGAAAGAGGAGAAAAAACTTACAAAAATGTAGTTAACCCCCAAATCCTTAGGAAAAAATGGGAGGACAAAGAGCCTCCCTCCACCTGTCCAACACACAGGACAGAAAAAAACAGTGAGGGGAGATCTCCTTGGCCTCTTATAGGGGAGTATCATTTAATTAATTATGTAAATTAAAAATTCCGCCGGTCCTACCAGCACACAGGGGCAGAGATACACCCATATTGTGCTGCTGTTGGATGTAAGGGGAATGCCAGTATACCTGGTGGTCTAGGGCAATGGCAGCAGTAATGTCAGTATACCTGGTGCTCTAGGGCAGTAAAGGGATTCATTTCAGTATTTCTTGTAGTCTAGGGCAGTAATAGGGTTAATGTTAATATTGCTGGTGATGATCAATGGAGGGTTAATATTGTATGTATTGTATACATTAATAGTAATTCTTAAATTTCTGTTTAAAGCTTGCTTCTGACTATGGAAAGGATGCATCTGTAACCTCTCTGTTGAACAGTTATGATGTATTTCTTTTGGTTGTGACAAATCCTGATGGATATGCTTTCTCCCACACAAATGTAAGTATACAAGTGCCATTTTGTGCATTATTATTATTATTATTATTATTATTATTATTATTATTATTCATTAACATAGTAATATAGGGTGTACATAGGAGGAAAAATGTGTGGTTACATAAGAATGTTTGGCAACATTGTTTTGATACATAGATGATGAACATTTTTGTTTGTAAAGTTTAAAATATATACCCAAATAAAATACATTTGAAGTTAATCCTCACTTTATTTGTGATCCCATTGTTTATAATAATTACCATGTAAAGCATGCTTTACCATAACAGAATTGCAATTCCTCCCGGCTGTCACAACAGCCATCTCACTTACAAATCCCTCCATGCTCTACCTCCTCCCCACTACAATGCTCTTCCATCCTCTGTTCTTGTAATTTGGTTCCTAACGTGCAAGTAAAGGTGTTATTCCATTCTGTCTATTGTCTATACTGGCTTGTTATCAGACATCACCCGAGTCTGCTGTTCTTCACTATGGTGCATACCAGTGTCTGGCCCTGGCCTGTTGCTGGCCACTGAATCTGTGCTACCCACTCTGACCTATTGCCTAACCTCTGACTATGCATGAATTCTGCCAGCCCTGACCTCTGCCTGTACCCAAACATCTCCCCTACCTCAGCTATTGGAGCTTTGCATCAATGCCTCTTGAACTGCCAGGTCAGCTGTCACTTACACCCGGATTACTCAAGGTAGCAACCTGGCATCCTGTGCAACAAAGTCCAGATTCCTGTATAGGGATTAAAGGGTGAAAAACAGGGACCACTTAGACAATGCCCTCAGGTGAGGTGATATAGTGGATCCACACTTGCTACTAGTCACAGCTTATATTATACTAGCAGAAGGACCTGCTTCGCACGGGTATATTTTATTTTTTGTTTGTGTAGTGGCCTCATAATAATTGGCCAGTTTTACACTTGACATCCAGTATGGCAGTTCAGTATAGGTACAGTCTATTTATGGCTGTGTTGCTATGGAAACCTGGTAAATGAAATGTGAACTTATATTGACTGATACACGTCATATGACTGAATATTTAAGGACCTTCAAACTGCTATTGACTCATACAGGTCATAAATGGCTTGGTTGCTATGGAAACCTGGTGTAAAGCTGTGTGTATGTCAAGACTGAAGAACCTGCGATTTTCCATTGGTCCATAAGCAACTTGTGATCATGTGTATCTCAGTTTGGATATCAGTGAAAAACATACGATTGGTAGTTATGGAAAACCTGTAGTAAAGCTGTGGGTATGTGACCTTGTGTAACAGTGTCATCCACAGCGACCTGCCCCTTTAAAGCTGACCTACAGCAGTGAAGAAAAATGGTTGGGTTGTTATGGAAACATGGACTGCAGCTGTGTGCATGTGGCTGACAATGCCTTGATAGATTGGAGACAGGCTTGGGTCTGCTGGGGAGTTTGAACAGCTCGCTGTTATTTGTGACATACCTTATCAGACTGTAGACAGCTTGGGTCTGCTGAGAGTTTTCATTAGCTTGAGCAGCAACCATGTGTTTTTCTGCAGGAGGAATGAGTAGTTTAAAAATGTTTCAATTTATAAGAATGCTGACTTCCAGTATGGCAGTCCAGTCAGTGGCGTAAATACCGGGGTAGCAGCAGTAGTGGCTGCCACAGGGCCCGGGACATTAGGGGGCCCGGCGGGCCCCTGATGTTTTTTTTTTTTTAAATAGGCTGTTACCTGCTAGTTTAACACCAGCAGGTTACAGGCCCTATTTACTTACCGATCCCCACTCCTACTCACGGCCACCTGCGCTTCACCTTCTGCGGAGGTGGCTGTGAGCAGGAGCGGAGATCGGTAAGTAAGGCCACAGCCCGCGAACCCCACAAACACTGCTATCAATATACTCTGGGGTCTTTTCAAACCCCAGAGTATTATGATCGGAGGCCCAGGGGAGGTGAGGGAACATTAAAAGCAATGTTACTTACCTCTCCTGCTCTCCAGCAGGCTTCAGGCCTCCTTGGTGACATCCCAGATGTCGGTGGGCCAGTCCGACGTCATTATGTGTCGCAATGCATGTCTGGCTCACGTGACATCTGGTCCAACATTGAAGAGGCAGCGGGGAGTGCGCCGGAGCCAGGGAGAGGTAAGTAAGATTGTATTTTATGTTTGTATCCTCCCCTGTGTCTCCGATCATTATACTCTGGGGTATAATGATCGGAGACAATGGGGCATAATACTATGTGAAGGGGCTACTGTGGGGCATAATAGTGTTGTGGCTGTGTTGTTATGGAAACCTGGTAAATGAAATGTGAACTTATATTGGCTGATGCACATCATATGACTGAATATTTAAGGACCTGCGAACTGCTATTGACTTATACAGGTCATAAATAGCTTGGTTGCTATGGAAACCTGGTGTAAAGCTGTGTTTATGTCAAGACTAAAGAACCTGCGATTTTCCATTGGTCCATAAGCGTCATGTGATCATGTGTATCTCAGTTTGGATATCAGTGAAAGACCTGCGATCGGTTGTTATGGAAAACCTGGAGTAAAGCTGTGTGTATGTGACCTTGTGTAACAGTGTCACCCACAGCACCCTGCCCCTTTAAACCTGACCTACAGCAATGAAGAAAAATGGCTGGGTTGTTATGGAAACATGGAGTGCAGCTGTGTGCATGTGGCTGACAATACCTTGTCAGATTGGAGACGGGCTTGGGTCTGCTGAGAGTTTTCATTAGATCGAGCAGCAGCCATGAGTTTTGCTGCAGGGGGCATGAGTAGTTTAAAAACGTTTCAATTTATAAGAATGCTGACATCCAGTATGGCAGTCCAGTCAGTGTCGTAAATACTGAGGTAACAGGTCCCGGGACATTAGGGGTCTTGGCGGGCCCCTGATGTTTGTTTTTTTTAATAGGCCATTACCTGCTGGTGTAACACCAGCAGGTAATGGGCCCTATTTACTTACCGATCCCCGCTCCTGCTCACGGCCACCTGCACTTCACCTTCTGTGGAGGCGGCTGTGAGCAGGAGCAGGGATCGGTAAGTAAGACCGCGGGCCGTGAACCCCACAAACACTGCTATCATTATACTCTGGGGTCTTTTCAGACCCCAGAGTATAATGATCGGAGGCCCAGAGGAGGTGAGGGAACATAAAAAACAATGTTACTTACCTCTCCAGTGCTCCAGCAGGCTTCAGGCCTCCTTGGTGACATCTCAGACATCGGTGGGCCAGTCCAACATCATTATGCATCGCGATGCATGCCTGGCTCACGTGACATCTGGTCTAACGTTGAAGAGGTAGCGGGGAGTGCGCATAATACTATATGAAGGGGCCACTTTGGGGCATAATGCTGTGTGCAGGAGCCACTATGGGGCATAATACTGTGTGCAGGGGCCACTACGGGGCATAATACTGTGTGCAGGGGCCTCTACGGGGCATAATACTGTGTGCAGGGCCAAGCCATTCCTAGTTACGCCACTGAGTCTAGTATAGGTACAGTCTATTTATGGCTGTGTTGTTATGGAAACCTGGTAAATTAAATGTTAACTTATATTGGCTGATATACGTGATATGACTGAATATTTAAGGACCTGCAAACTGCTATTGACTAATACAGGTCAGAAATAGCTTGGTTGCTATGGAAACCTGGTGTAAAGCTGTGTGCCTGAGGAGACTAAGCACCTGCGAGCTTCTATTGGCTGATAAGGGACATGTGACCGTGTGTATGACAGTTGGAATATGAGTGAAAGACTTGCAGGCTTGTATTAGCTAATGGAGGTCATTTTTTGGGAATACTGTATCTCAGGAACGGTACGTTCTAGAGAGCTGAGACCCAGTCTAAAATCTTCCCGGACACCTGATGTACCTGTATACCAAATTTGGTGAGGATCAGCCCAGTCGTTTGGTTGCGCATAAAGAACAGACAGACAGAAACTCATTTTTATATACAGTATATATACTGTATATATATACAGTATATATATGAGATAAATTGTAAACCAGATTATATATTTTGTTCATATTATGACTGTGATTCTACACTGTAATTACTAGCAAAGTTACTGGAAAAAGGTTAAAGTACAATGCTGTCTAAATGTAATTCTTTCTGTTATCAGGACCGCTTGTGGCGTAAAACCCGCTCCGTTAACAGCGGAAGCCGATGTATTGGTGTTGATCCCAACAGAAACTGGGATGCTGGTTTTGGAGGTAAGATCTCACAAACAGTTTATAACAGTTTATAGTTGGCAGTGACACATAGCTATAGGGGTTGCAGCTGTGAGCAGGCCCTTAATCCTGGGGGCACACAGGGGTGGTTCCCTCACCACTCTCTGTATGATAAGTCAGCTCTAACATCATCCTGTATCTGCATTAACAAGTCAACTTTCACAAAGACCTGCACACTCATTCCTGAGGCCTTGTATTGTGCTTAGACAAGTTTATGGCAGGAAAAGAGGCGGCTCCTGTGAGAAGCAAACTTTCCACTTATATGTTTGGACCTCCCATAGCTTAAGAAATAGGCCTGTCCTCTGTGTGGAGATGGAGGATGAGGATGAGCAGAGCTCCATCTCCTATTATATGCGTGTTCCCACCATGTCTGTTGTCTGTTATTACTCAGTTACAGTCCAGAAATACAGACAGTAATGAGAGTGTACAAAGGCAAGAACATGATTCAACCCTAATATATCCTTCTGTTTTTAAAGAGGAACTTTCATGTCCTCCTGCACATGCGGTTTTACATACCGCTAGAAAGCCGACAGCGATGAATTCACCGCACTGCCGGCTTTCCCGGTATGTGCCCCGGGGCTGGAGATATCGGCGGTGTAAGTTTCACGGTTTACTGTCAGAAAGGCGTTCCTGACAGTCTAGCTGCGCTGTGAGGAACGCCCTCCCTGACAGTTCTCGTTCATAGACTTGTACTGGGGAGGCATTCCTCACAGCTGAGCGTCATCACTGCCCTGTGAGGAACTCCCCCTCTCTCTGTACTTGTCTATAGCACTGTACTGTCAGGGAGGGCGTTCCTCACAGCGCAGCTAGACTGTCAGGAACGCCTTTCTGACAGTAAACCGTGAAACTTACACCACCGATATCTCCAGCCCCGGGGCACATATCGAGAAAGCCGGCAGTGCGCTGAATTCAGCGAGCTGTCGGCTTTCTAGCGGTATGTAAAACCGCATGTGCAGGAGGACATGAAAGGTCCTCTTTAATTCATGGAGATTAGAGAGCCCCCATGTTTAAAAACATTGCTTCATGTGCTCTTGTCCTGAGCATGACTGCTGCTGGGCATAATGACTAGCCAATCCATAGGGAGCTGAGAGTTCCAATATTGTATACTATTTTATTGTTGTTGTGTTACAGTAGCACTACTATAATGTGTAGTCAGTGTCACTTACCTAATATGTGATATAATACATGCACCAGGAGCCACATGCTGCCCTCTTCCAGGGAAAGCTTCCATTGTCCAGGGGAATATATTGCAATTTCATATGAATGCAGAAATTATGGGAGACGCACTTGAATTATCTGCTGCCACATGCAAGAGCCCTCATCCTGGCCGCATTATGTCTGGCCTTGCCCTAAAGGAGCACATACTTTGCCGTTCAGCAGGGTGAGGCAGGGGAGTGCTCCAAACAGCTTATTTGCATATTTACAAAAAAAGTGATATATTTGCGACAGAGGCACTGATTCATAAGGAGAAAACACAATTTGATTCATCTGACCCTAACCTATCTATCTACAGGGCTGGGTTGAGACGCTGGGTTCTGGTGACAGACTCCCTTTAAGGAATTTTTCTTTAATGAACAAGTATATACTGTATTGATTACTTTTCATTTTAATTATTTGTAGGTCCAGGAGCCAGTTCAGACCCCTGCTCCGACTCATACTATGGACCAAGGGCAGAATCTGAGGTGGAAGTAAAGGCAGTTGCTAACTTTATTAGAGGACATGGCAAAATCAAAGGGTTCATAAGCATCCACAGCTACTCCCAGTATCTGCTTTTCCCATATGGATATAAGTGTACCAACCCTGCTCACTTTACAGAACTTGTAAGTCAGTTGGAAACTAAGAATTGGACTCATGATTTCACAATTTCTATGCCAGTTGGAACTGTCTGCTCTGGAACTCTATAGTGGATGGAGCCAGAAGCAGATGGCTCTATCCACTGTTTAGTGGCAGTTCTGGGTTATTGCAGCCTGGCTTCCATTCCTGAGCTGGCCCGACATTATGATTACGTACGTCAAATGTCAGGAAGGAGTTAGGAAGATATTTAGTGGAGGAGATAATAAATGTTTAAGGGGTTTACAGAGAAGGAAACAATGATCAGATGTGCTGAGAGTTTAAGTTTATAAAGAGCTTTTGGAAAAGGATAAACTCTGAAAATAAGGATGGTGTTTTTATTTGGGGATTAAATAGGAAATGTATCTGAACAAGAATATAGCAAGTGTAACAAATTCTAATGGTGAGGGTATATCTAGAGAAAACAGATAGTAGTATAATGTTGTACCGTGTTATACATTGAAAGTAGTGGAAGAGTGAAGAAATCAGGCAGAACCTTTTAGAGGCTAACTGAGTATATTTATAAGTAAGCTTTCAGAAGCCTAGCTTCCTTCATCAGACATGGTGTTATACAAGAACTGAAAATTCACAGATTTTTATACACATTGTCTTCAAAGGATTTTAGAGTCCTTAAAAAAACCAAAACAAAATGCAATCTAAGTAGAGAAGTTATTTACAACCGGTCAAAAAACAATCTGGAAAGTTGTGGTGCGTGACAGAGGGATCTGTTATCTGTTTGCTATCAGGAGGTGATTTGTGAACCTCACAGTTCATACATAGTACCTGTCCCACAGTCACAACAGGTGCACAGAATAAGGGGGACATTTTCCTGCAGGTTTTCCAATGTGGTATACCTCATAATGTGTGTGCAATGTCCCACCACAGGCCTCTATGTGGGGGAAACAGGGAAGAGACTTAGTCAGCGAATGAACTCACACAGATCCAATATTAATAACAGAAGAACTGATCTCCCAGTGGCCACACATTTCTCCGGAGAGAACCACTCTATTGAAGATTTGCGGGTTGTGGTTTTAATGGGACAGTTTAAGACACAGGAGGAGAGGAAACAATGGGAGTACAAGTTTATGCAAAAATTTAAAACTCTGCAATTTGGACTTAATATTCATGCCAGCTTCATGTCACACTATGTATGAACTGTGAGGGTCACAAATCACCTCCTGATAGCAAACAGATAACAGATCCCTCTGTCACGCACCACAGCTTTCCAGATTGTTTTTTGACCGGTTGTAAATAACTTCTCTACTTAGATTGCATTTTGTTTTGGTTTTTTTAAGGACTCTAAAATCCTTTGAAGACCATGTGTATAAAAATCTGTGACTTTTCAGTTCTTGTATAACACCATGTCTGATGAAGGAAGCTAGGCTTCTCAAACCTTACTTATAAATATACTCAGTTAGCCTCTAAAAGGTATTGCCTGATTTCTTCACTCTTCCACTAGAAAAAACGGAAGCAGGCTGTATCCTCATTGGAGCTGTTGTTACGCTGTTGTAGTTGGAATGTGTGGGGACAGAACTGAAGCAGTCAAATATAACCATAGAAAAAACTGTCTTCTAATTTGGAGACCTTGGATAGATTATACAAATAATCTACAGTTAAACCAGATTATGTATTAATAAAACAAATGGTGAGGATGTCTGTGTTTTTGTGTTAATTTTGTAAACCCTTCTTTGGTTTTGGAAGGAGGTTGTAAGTCCCATTGCTGTAGAAACGTAAATTTTTCTAAGCATGTAATTGCATAATGCTAAATAACCAAGACTTGTTGTGTCTATGTTCTTCTAGAACAATGTTGGCAAAGCTGCAGCTAGTGCATTGAGCTCATTGTATGGCACCCAGTATAAAATTGGAACAATATGCTCCACTATTTGTAAGTATGCATGATAATATTGTTGTTACCATTAAAGTGCTATTCATTGAGCCATTTTTTCATATTCTAGATCTATTAGCACAATAACTGGTTGTTTATACTACTATACTACTTACTAGAAGCAGCAATAGCGTTCTTTTTCTCTGTGTCTTCTCCCCTTTCCATGTTCTTAGCCATATATAGGCAGTAGCTGTAATTTTTCTTTCAGTAAATTTATAACCCTTTTACCAGTAAACTGAGAGTGCAGCAGGAAGTAAAGGGATGGAAGAGATGAGTCTGATGAATGGAGACAGAAGCATATTTTACCATTTGTACGATTTATTTCTTTATTTCTTTATTTATATTTTTTCAATTCAAATATTTTATTGAATTTTTACAATTAACAACAAAGATCAAAGATCAAAACAGACCATAAACACAGAGATACAAACAATGCGGATTGGAGCCACCATGGAATCCCAGAATGGCCACAATCAACAAGGCAACAAAAACATTGATTAAGGAAGATGAAGAAGAAGTGGAGAGGGAGGGAGGGAAAGTAGAATGAGAGGAGAGACTGAGAAGAAGAGGTGGGAAGAGGGGAAGAAGAGAGAGATGGGAGGAAGAAGAAGAAGAGGAAGAAAAAGAAAAGAAAAAAAAAGGGGGGGATGAGGGTGGGAAGGGGAGTTGGTCTGACAGGGGAGGTAATGGGGGAGTGAAAAGGGTAACATACCATGTGTGGGCCCAGAAGGCAGCATGTATCAGGACCAGAGTTGAAGGACCTGAAATTCATTGTGTAAGGTCAGATGTAGCTGCACATACAATTGTAGGTCAAATGCAAAGGCGGGAGACTAAGCACAGAACTCCGAGTCCAGCGTTCAAGCTCAGGAGTGGGGCCCAGAGCCCAGAAGCGTCTGATACTCTGCAGAGCGTTGGAATTCCCACCAATAAAACCAAGTTTTATTAAAGGCATCGCCATGCAGGAAATAAGTGAGGTTTTCACACCGGAGACTCACAGTGATGAATCAGAAACAGAGCAGGGCCCAACTGATCAAACATCTCAGTAATTTGCAAAATGATCCGTAAGACACCATCCCAAAATGAATAGAGAGCTGAGCAGGACCAGAAGATATGAAGCATGTCGCCCTCCTCCTGCCCACACCTCCAGCACATCGGGGAGACCTACGGGAGGAGCATATGTAACTTTACGGGGACCCTATACCATCGGGACAAGATCTTGAAACTGGCCTCCTGGTAGCGTGAGCTGATAGAAGCCCCGTGCGTGAGTTGGATAATACGTTCTCTTTGCTCCTGGGAGAGAGAGAGAGACAGATCTGCTTCCCATTTCAACAAAAAGGAGGGAACAGACTCAGTAGGAGGATCAATCAGAAGCTTGTAGATCACTGAGAGGAAATGGTGCAGGATACCTTTGCCCACGCAGATGCATTCCATAAAAGTAGGTTCTGACCTAAATTCAGTCGGGGCCGGGAGTGAGTTCATAAAATGACGAAGCTGCATATCGCGCCATGCGTCAAGAGGGGGCAGGGCAATCGAGGCTGGGATAGCCGGTATCGTTCAACTGGAGTCACTCTGGAGGTGTCAGACATGGTATATCCCATGGTGACGCCAGTTGCGGAACACCCTGTCAGAGATTCCGGGAGGAAACCTGGGATTCCCCAAGATGGGGTAAAACGAGGAATCCAGAGGAAGGCAGTGGGAGCGAATCAGGCGTCTGGAGCAGATTCCGAGCATGGGACTGATAGTTGGGTGGGAACAGAGGGCTGACAATAAAGAGGGCTCAAGCCAAGGGGCCGTCTGCAGCAGAACTGCAGAAAATGCTTGCTCGATGTAAACCCAGGGTTTAAGAGAACCATGACTACACCAGTCAACTATCCGGGTCAGATGAGCAGCGAGATAATATGACTTTAAGTCAGGATGGGATAAGCCGCCACAATTCTTGGGGCGAAAGAGGAGGGACCTACCATCTTTCGCCGGTTTGCCGGACCAGATAAATGTCAGTTGGATGGAGGAAAGAGTCTGAAAAAAGGAGGAAGGGATATGAATGGGCAAGGTCTGCATGAGGTAGAGAAGACGTGGCAGAATATTCATTTTAAAGATTGTGCACCTCCCAAACCAAGTAAATGTCCCAGCAGTCCATCTATTGCAGTAGGCTCAGATTGACGCCAATGCGGGTAAGAATTTGTGCCGGAAGAGGTCTTTCGGATCAGGTGTAAGATGAACCCCTAGGTATTTTAGAGCGCGGGTTGACCAGCGGAAAGGAAAAGACTGGCTCAGGGAAGAGACCTGGGAAGAAGAGAGAGTCACATTAAGCGCCTCCGATTTGGAAAAGTTAATCTTAAAATAGGAGAGCTGGGAGTATTCCTGCAAGGAGGACATCAGGCAGGGAACAGATAAATGAGGGGACGGACGAGAGAAAAAACAATAAATCGTAGGCGTACACCGCCACTTTATAAAGACAAGCTGCCTGGGCTACTCCCATAATATCAGGATGTGTCCTAATGTGTCGGAGGGAGGACTCTAGGGTCAGGATAAATATAAGGGGTGACAAGGAGCAGCCCTGCCTAGTACCATTAGCAATGGGGAAGGATTGGGAGAGTAAGTCATTGACCCTAAACTGTGCCGAGGGTTGTGAATATAAGGCCAAGATCCAATTCATCATATTTTCGCTGAGCCCCATGTGTAACAGGGATTCCTTCATGAACTGCCAGTTGACCCTATCAAAGGCCTTCTCCGCATCTGTAGAGAGGAGTATGGGAGAGATCTATTCGACAACCCGGCACTATGAATGAGATTAATAGTTTTGGTAGTGTTGTCCCTGGCATCTCGTCCTGGCATGAAGCCAGCTTTGTCCAGGTGGATCATGTCTCCTAACAATAGCGTCAGTCAGGATGTGAGTATTTTGGCAAGAATTTTGAGATCTACATTCAGGAGGATGATGGGGCGGTAGCTGGGACATAGGAGGGGATCTTTACCAACTTCGGGATAACCTTGATATGCGCACGAAGTGAGTCCCAACATAGAGCCGAGCCGGTTGTCAAGGAGTTAAACACTTTCAAAAACTGGGAACCAAGGTCAGGGCCGAGTTTTTTATAGTAAGCGAGGGGCAGGCCATCCGGACCAGGAGCCTTACCCATAGCCATACCCTTAATCGCCAAGGAGAGTTCCTCAGCAGTTATAGGAGATTCCAAGGCCTCTAAGTCCTCTGATGATAATGTGGGACGGCTGGAAGAGGACAAATAAGATTGAATATGGTCGCGAAACACTGCGCCGGACAAGTCAAGGTTAAGTGCGATGACCGAGTACAGCGAGGTGTAGTAGTCTCGAAACGCAGTTGCAGTCTCCGAAGGTAGGTTCACCCACACGCTGTGAGCTGTTTGGATGCTCGGTACATAGGTCGGAGCCTTCTGTACACGAAGAGCACTCGGTAGCGAGCAGCTACATTTATTGCCAAATTCATAAAAGTTCCTCCTACATTTAACTAAGGCCCCTTTAGCTTTGTCAAACAGAAAAGACTTTAACTCCTCTAGAGCACTTGTGAGTTGGGCATAGGCGTCTGGGGTAGCGTGACGCTTATGGAGCAGATCAAGGGAGCCTATACGCTGCAGGGGGGAATCTACATAAACCCAGCGTTCTTTGTTCAGATGAGAGCAGTGTTGGATGAGAATTCCACGAATCAAGCATTTATGGAAAAGAAAAATTAAAATGGTTACTGTCTAATATATGTCATATGTTACTACTGTAATTTATGATGTCATAATGTTTTATGAGTTAATATAACTATTGGTTTCTTGCTGCAGATCAAGCTAGTGGTGGAAGTATTGACTGGACCTATGACATTTGTATAAAAAACTCTTTTTCCCTTTGACTTAAAAGCCCCGGGCGTTTCCGTTTTCTGCTTCCCGCCCATTAAAATTTACCAAAGGGCGGGGGGGCCGGGTTGGGATTTAAAAAAAATTTTAGAGAAAAAAAAAGACAACTTAAAAAAAAAATAAAAAATAAGTGAAACACGATTTTTAAAAAAAAAAAAAAAAAAACTTTTTCTATTTCCTTTTTTTTTTTTTTTTTTTATATATTTTATAAATTTTTTTTTTTTAATTAAAAAAATATATAGGATAAGTGAGGCCGGACCGAGGACGAAGGATGGAAGGGGAGGCCTGCATGACAGGAGTTTAGCCAGGAGCATAAGCTGAGGGTACAGGAAAGGGTTAAGTTGGCCATTTAGAGGAAGCGTAGGGGAGGGAACTGGGAAAGGGGGGGTTGGGGGAGGGAGTATTTAAAGTGAAGGCGGGAAGATTCCCGCCACTTTAGAGAAAGCAGGGAGTGAGTGAAGCCAACACACCTCTGCGGTTTTCTTGCTTGCCCAGGATGTCTGAGGTTGAGGATATGCTGGCCCAGCTCAGGGCTGAAGCGGATCGTAGGGGGCCGCAATGGCTGCAATCCCAGCTGCAGGGATTGATACAGGGGTCTGGAGAGTCGGCTAGCCGCCCCTCTCCTTCTGGAAGACGGCCGCGGAGGACCAGGCCTCCGGCGCGCCTCAGCCCCGAGGAGACCCCTCGGGTCCGGCGCCGAATTAGGAGCCCCTCACGGGACCCTCCGGTCCAGGGCACCGCTCGGCGCGCTGCTGAGCGGCAGTCCCGGGCCGGGAGGAATCCGCGGCGACGGCGGGACCCGCAGCGGGGGGAGGGGAGTCGCCCCTCCTGCATCACTGACCTCGTTGGAGTCGGGATTGGAAGCGGTGGGCCTTCCGGCGGCGGCGGTGACTCCGGCTCGGCCTGTGGTGCGCAGGAGGATCTCCGGTGCAGCCCCTGTGCGCGGGGGAGAAGCGGGGCTGGCACCTTCAGCGGCAGAGCAGCAGGCTGGGCCTAGTGCAACATCAGCCCAAGATGGCGCCCACAGCGCGGGCGCTGGGGGGCGGAGCGTCACGGAGGCCTTGTCCAGGAGGCCCGACGTGGATAGCGGCGAGGAGGGCCCCAGTGAGACGGCTACAGGACGACAGGACCAGGATTCAGCGGCCGCTGGGTTCACAGCACCCAGGCGCCCAGGTGAGCGTTCATCTACTGTAACAGGGCCCTTGTTAGCGGTTTCAGGGGGGAGGGGTTTAGAGGGGAACCGCGAGGAGCTAAGCAGGGGTATGTTAGCCTTTATGGGGGTGTTGGCGGAAATGGTGCGGGGAGCGGGGAGCGGCGGGGGGACGTCGTCGTCCCCAGCGATGGCGTGGGGGGCGGGGAAGCGCCGGCGGTATCGCTAGGGGGGGCTTCCTCTGCGTCGGGGGTGTCTGTGTCGGTGCAAACGCAGAGTGAGGACAAAGGGGACGCGCCGCGGTTAGACGATGCGGCGAAGGGGGAAGTATATGTCTGCTTTGAGGGGCCTTTAGGGGCTCACTTGAAGCAGGAGGTGAGGGAGCGCATTTGGAAAGGCGAATATGTTGATATATTTTCGCTTTTGCCTTTGGAGCGCTTTAATTTGGACAAGCCTAGGAAGGAAGAAAAGAAGGAGGAGGAGGAGAAGAGGCGGTACCGCCTTATTCCTCGGACGTTTGCTAATTGGCTGCAAGCGTTCGCCATAATGGCAAGTGTCATAGGGGAGAAGGCGCCGGAAAATTGTTCGGCGCTTTTCTGTTATTTGGACGCAATAGGGGAGGCGCATAGGACGTATGGGGGGCAGGCATGGCTCCGGTATGACGAACAATTTCGTCAGCGGAAAGCGGTTCGGTCCAGCATTCGCTGGGACCATAAAGACATTGGGTTATGGCTGAGGATTATGGCGCAAGCGAGGGCGGGGCCGTCCTTTCCAGGGGGGACCGGGGGCCCCGAGTCTTCGGGGCGCTCGGTCGCCGCACAGAAGGGACTCTGTTTCTCATTTAATGAAGGGGGGTGTAAGTTCGGCTCCAAGTGTAAGTTTAAGCATGAGTGCTCCTCTTGTGGGGGCACCCATGGAGCCAACCGGTGCTTCCGCTCCAAGCAGAAGGGTTCAGATGGGGCTGGGAAGGGGGGCAACTCCGGTGCGGCTGGAAAGGATGGCGCCATTTCTAAATAGGTACCCAGATAGGGAGGCGGCGGCCTTGTTGTCGGAGGGGTTCGAGTCGGGTTTTCGGATACCGTTTGTTGAGGCGGCGGTTTCAGGGGTGGTTAGGAATTTGAGGTCGGCACGGGAGCATCCGGAGGTGGTCTCAGAAAAGCTGAGGAAGGAGGTGGACCTGGGGCGCATGGCGGGACCGTTTCCGGAGCCTCCCTTGCCGAACTTGCGGGTATCTCCTTTAGGGGTGGTCCCAAAGAAGGAGCCGAATAAGTTTCGGCTTATTCACCATCTGTCATTCCCAAAGGGGGGCGTCTGTTAATGACGGGATCGACCCCGAGTTGTGTTCGGTGGAGTATACTTCATTTGATGCGGCGATTTTCTGGGTCCGGCGTTTTGGCCGGGGGGCGTTGTTGGCGAAGACTGACATCGAGGCGGCATTTAGGCTGCTGCCGGTGCATCCAGATAGTCAGCACTTGTTGGGTTGTTTTTGGGGGGGGCGGGTTTTTTGTCGACTGTTGCTTGCCAATGGGCTGTTCATTGTCGTGTTCCTATTTCGAAAAGTTTAGTTCGTTTTTGGAATGGGTCATCCGGGACGTTTCTGGGTGGGCCTCGGTCATTCACTACTTGGATGACTTTCTTTGCATTGGTCCGGGGGATTCCTCCGTTTGCTCGGTCTTGCTGCATTCGGTGGAACGGGTGGCGGCAGATTTTGGGGTGCCACTAGCGCGTGAAAAAACTGAGGGTCCGGCGACGGTTCTCAGTTTTTTGGGTATTACCATTGACACGGTCCGTATGGAGTGTCATCTTGCAGAGGATAAGTTATGTGGGTTGCGGACGGAGGTTCAGAGGGCATGTCGGCTAAAAAAGCTGCGATTAAGGGAATTGCAGTCTCTTTTAGGCAAATTGAACTTCGCGTGCCGGATTATACCAATGGGGAGGGTGTTTTCTCGACGGTTGGCAGCGGCAATGGCTGGTGTGTCCGTTCCTGCGCATTTTATCCGGTTGGGGTGGGAGTTGAGAGAAGATTTGCGGGTTTGGGATTCGTTTTTAGAACAATATAATGGGCGGTCACTGTGGATGGAGGAGGGAGTGGTAGCAGGGGAATGGGATCTTTTTACGGACGCGGCCGGGAGCGTAGGGTTTGGGGCATATTTTAAGGGTAGTTGGTGCGTAGGTTCTTGGCCGGACGAGTGGGTTTCGGGGGGGCTGGTCAGGAACCTGGCTTTGTTAGAATTATTTCCTATTCTGGTGTCGGTGGTAGTGTGGGGGGGAAATTTTCCGTAATAAGAAGATTCGCTTTCATTGCGACAACTTGGGGGTGGTGCAGGCGATAAATCGGTTGTCCGCTGCGTCGCCGCCGGTGGTTCGGGTTTTGCAGCGATTGGTGTTGGAATGTTTGAGGTTGAATGTTTGGATTGTAGCGGTCCATGTCCCAGGGGTGCAGAATGATGTGGCTGACGCCCTCTCTCGTTTGCAGTGGGATCGTTTCAGGAGGTTGGTGCCGGAGGCAGACGAGAACGGCACGCGGTGGCCGACGGAGTTGTGGACCGTGCCGGTCGGGCGGCGGAGTGTTTGATTCGGGCATCTTTGGTGGACGGTACATGGGCGGCCTATACGAAAGCCTGGGAACAGTGGGAGCAGTGGTTGGGTTCTTTGAGGGTGGAGACAGAGGATTTCGAGATGCCGTTATTATTATTCGTGGGGCATTGTAAGGAGTTGGGGTGGACAGTTTCTAGGTTGAATACGTGTTTAGCAGGTTTAACCTTCGGGTTTAAGAGTAGGGGGATGCCGGACTTTACGAAGTCATTTCTGGTGCGGCAGGCGGTAAAAGGTTGGCGCCGTTTCAAGGCGGCGACGGACAAGCGCAGACCGGTGTCCTTTTCCATACTGCTGGGCTTGGGCTCCGCTTTGGGGACGGTGGGGGCGAGCCCGTGGGAGGTCTTGCTGTTCAGGGCGGCGTTTTCGCTCGCCTTTTTTGGAGCCTTGCGGTTGGGGGAATTGGTGAGTGGATCCCGGACTCGTCCGGGGGGTGTGTTTTGGGAGGATGTGAGCCTGTACGAGGACAGGGTGGAGTTTAGGTTAAGGCGTTCGAAGACGGACCAGGAAGGCCGGGGGTGTGCGGTGCGGCTGTTTGCGGTGCCAGGGTGTTTGATGTGTCCTGTTAGTTGCTTGAGGTCTTATTGTTCGGACAGGGGTCGGGCGACAGGCCCCCTCCTGGTCCATGAGGATGGGTCGTTTTTGTCCAGGTTTCAATTCTTGGGAGTTTTTCGGCGATGTTTGTGTTATCTGGGTTTGGGGGAGGAGTATTTTAGTGGTCACTCCTTCCGTATTGGGGCAGCTACGGAGGCGGCCCGGAGGGGTTTGGGGGAGGACGTAATTCAGCACATCGGCCGATGGGAATCAGTGCGTTTTAGGTCATATGTCCGTTTTGGGGGGCTGGTCTGAACAAAAACACATTTTGTATCGGGGGAGGTCCGCAGGTAGGTGTGTTAGGAAGAGGGGGTTTTTGTTCGAGCGGGTGTGTTAGTGCCTGGGGCCTGTTATTGTTATGTTGCTTTTGATGTTTTACAGGTGCTGAGCCGTGCTTGGTTTGGTTGATGGGCCATTCCTTTGTGTTCTGGGGCGCAGTGCGGGCGGCGGTGCGACCAGACGGTAGGCAGTTGGGTTTTGCGCGAGGGGAGGTGCGGTTGCGCTGGTTAGGCTTAAGGGGGATGGTGTGGGGCAGGGTGCTCGCGGAGTTTCATCGCTTCGTGAGGCTGGATAGACCTCCAGACATACTGGTACTGCATGTTGGAGGTAACGATTTGGGGGTCCGCCCTTTTCGGGAGCTGATTAACGATATCAAATTCGACTTATTGCGGCTCTGGGCGATGTTTCCGGGATTGGTAACAGTATGGTCGGATATTGTGCCAAGGAAAGTGTGGAGGGCGGCCCGGTCGGTGGAACGTGTGAACAAAGCCCGTATTAAGGTGAATAGGGCAATTGGGAGGTTTATGGCACGGAATAGAGCGTTCTCAGTGCGCCATAGTGAATTGGAATCGGGGGAGGGTGCATTTTGGAGAAGGGACGGGGTTCATTTGAACGCCGTGGGTATTGACATGTGGTGCCTGGGATTGCAGCTGGGCATTGAGACGGCTCTAGGGGTGTGGCGGGACGCCCGCCGATAAGGAGGTCATTGGTGGGCGTTGTGGCGGTGGGGGTCCTCGAGGCTGGGATATCGGAAATGGTCGTGGTGGGGAGGGCCCCGCGGTAGGGGCTGGACTCCCCAGACCATTTGGACTGTGGCTGGATGGCTCCGGTAGGGTTAAAGGGTATTAAGGGCTTTATGGCCTTAGGAAATAGAGCACCGAGCAGATTTATTTAAATAGGTGCCCCTGAGCTGGTGTGGAACGGCTAGGGGTAACAGCTGGTGCTCAGGAAGTATGGGGTTAACATTTTGGGTTTTGGGGCCTCGAGGTCCTCCGTCGTCGGGTCGGGTTATTTACTGTGTTTTGGAGAATATTTGTTGTGGCATTTAAATGGTTAAATTATTTTATTTAATAAACTGGCTGCTGTGGCCAATTTAATCCAACATCGGTGTCGAGTATTTATTTTAGGTAAAGAAAACAGAGAAGAGCGGGCGACTTGGCAATACCCTGGTCAAGTGAGGCCGGACCGAGGACGTAGGATGGAAGGGGAGGCCTGCATGACAGGAGTTTAGCCAGGAGCATAAGCTGAGGGTACAGGAAAGGGTTAAGTTGGCCATTTAGAGGAAGCGTAGGGGAGGGAACTGGGAAAGGGGGGGTTGGGGGAGGGAGTATTTAAAGTGAAGGCGGGAAGATTCCCGCCACTTTAGAGAAAGCAGGGAGTGAGTGAAGCCCCCGCCCACCCACCCCTTTTTTGTTTGGTTCAGTGAACGGGTCGTTTTAGTCGGGATGTTCTGTCACAGTGGCCTTGGCGGTGGGGGTCCTCGAGGCTGGGATATCGGAAATGGTCGTGGTGGGGAGGGCCCCGCGGTAGGGGCTGGACTCCCCAGACCATTTGGACTGTGGCTGGATGGCTCCGGTAGGGTTAAAGGGTATTAAGGGCTTTATGGCCTTAGGAAATAGAGCACCGAGCAGATTTATTTAAATAGGTGCCCCTGAGCTGGTGTGGAACGGCTAGGGGTAACAGCTGGTGCTCAGGAAGTATGGGGTTAACATTTTGGGTTTTGGGGCCTCGAAGTCCTCCGTCATCGGGTCGGGTTATTTACTGTGTTTTGGGGAATATTTGTTGTGGCATTTAAATGGTTAAATTATTTTATTTAATAAACTGGCTGCTGTGGCCAATTTAATCCAACATCGGTGTCGAGTATTTATTTTAGGTAAAGAAAACAGAGAAGAGCGGGCGACTTGGCAATACCCTGGTCATAAAAAGCAACACCCAAAATGGACTCAATACAACTCTATTGGTCTATTTTTTAATATCCGATTATTAAAAACATATGTAACGTACATTAAAAACAGTTCAGTGGGTTGGGTAAAAAAAAAGACCAATTTCATCCTTTTTTTAATCGACAATTAAAAACAGAAGTTAAAAACGGACACACAATTGGAGAATAGGTGAAAGATGTTTTTAACATCTGTTTTTTTCAAGGTTTGTGTGCATAAGGTCTTACTGCAGGTCTTTTGTCCTGCACCAGCAGGACTGTGGGTCTAATGAGCTGAAATAGCTGCATCATAGATCCCTATGATGTAGCTAGTTGAGTAAGCCCTTACAGTATAACAGAGATAAGGAAACATACCCACTGTCATGGAGCTCCATGACTCTAATTTGTGCATCCATTTTCAGTGAAAAGTCAATTCTAGGAAAATCTCTTTAAGGCTAAGGCTCCACATTGCGGAAATACAGCTTTTTTTGTTGCAGATTTTGCTGCAGTTTTTAGAGCCAAAGCCAGGAGTGGATTGAGCAGAAGGTAGAAGTATAAGCACTAACTATATATTTCCCATTCCTTTTGAGGCCATTCTTGGATTTAGCTCAAAAAACTGCAGTAAAATCTACAACAAAAAAGCTGCGTTTCCGCAATGTGGGGCCTCGGCCTAAAGGAACACTAAACTTCACTAAATTTCCCAAAAAAAGAAATTACTGCAATTTCAACCCTTATTTCTGATAAAGCAATTAATACTGAGAAATATATAAAGAACTCTTCTATATGTGCCTCAGAAGAGCAACCATTCACTCCCCATCCTCACTATTCTATGTTTGCTATAAGGCCCCATACCCATGACCATAGTCATTTGTGGGTCTGCGGAAAACGGGATGAAAAGTATATGGAACATATCAATAGAATAGACAGCTTGAGCTTCAAAAATGGACAGGAATAGGACTGTATCCGTATTTTGCATCTGGATCCTACAGCTGCCGCAACCCAAATGGAAGGAACCGGAGGATGGCAGTAGTAGTGGCGGTGGTGATGTCACAGGGTAGGTCGAATACACTCAACCAAACTCCTCCAGCCCACCTCCCAGGCCAGACACTGACGAGGGGGGCCTACATGGTACCTGATGGTGGTGGTAGTTGTTCCCCCGGGGTGCTTCCAGTTGGAGAGGGCCCAAATACCTGGCTGGGAAATGGGTCCCGGTACTTAGCTTCTTAGGAAGCATGACTCCTATCCTCTTCCTAGACAGAGTCTCTGCAAATTGGGCAGTCGTATCTTCCCTGTCTCAGGGCTGTCTGGTATTTGTCTTGGGCAGGTTTCTCCTCTCCCTCAGGGACGGTTGAGAGCACACCAAGATGAGAGTGGTCAGTGCCAGCACACACTGTATCACAACTGCTCACTAACTAACTGCCATCTCCAAGGGTCCTCTGGAGACTTAGTCTCCAAACCCCACCCAATGGCCTGTGATTGGCTAGGTCTGTACCAAGCCTTACCTAAGTGAGGGGTAGCCAACAGTGGGGATAAAACAAAAAGGAGAAACATAAAAAGGATGCTGCAAACATACAAAAACATACAATATACATTTATACAACCAGAGGCACATAAAATACAAGACAGTGTGAGCAGCCTGTCTCCTTCTGAAAATTGATCATCACAAAAGAAAATTAACCCCTGTGTTCTCTGCGGAATTTATATGAGACCAGGCTCGGACTGGCCCACAAGTGGACAGATGGACCCCCAGCTTACTTTGGCATGGCATAGCACACACATTGTACTTCATATAGATACGCATACACATCTCAACTAAGCTATGCATCAGTAAAATATACAGGGTAGCTTATTTTAAAAAAAATCCCAGTTTGTTTTCTATACTGCAGACACAATGGGCAGCTGAGATGACATCTAGGTGCAGAATCAGGCCAACCAGATTCCTTCTCCCCTGGGTCCCATCTTTTCAAAAACGCTGCAAGGGCCTCAATCACTAATCATCTTGCAGAGTCTTTCTGATGCCTGACATCTGCTGCAGTATGAGAATGTATCTTTGGCTCACAGATCTATGAGGACCCTAATTAAAGGCATGAGCCAGTCAGAAGACTACTGACAGAAACCCCAAGCTAGAAGTAATGAGTCAAGGATCGGGCAGCAATCTACTACTGAAAAATAAATCTCTGTTGGCAACATTTTAGGAAATTGTGAACAAGTGTCAACTGTCCCTTTGCTCTACAATTTTATTCTGCTGGAAAACCCCTTTAAATCCCTAATTCAATTTGTTTTGTAGCCAAGTGAATTCAATTAATAATGTCTTCCATCCTTATCAGCATGATGTGGGACAACTAACATTAGTTCAGGGAATCAAATAAACAGCTTTATCGCTGGTCCTAAAGGGATCACAACAGCTGTGGCAATTTTTACAACTTCACAGACAGTAAGGCCTTATTCACGCAAATGTTAAAAACGGCCGTGTCTCACATGATTTCAATGTTTATATTCACATGACAGTTTTTTGATGGTCTGTTTTAAAGGACTGTCAAAAAATTAAAAACATTTCTATTTTTGTCCTTTTTCACAGATTCTTCAGTAGACTCATGTCTATGATCTTTATAAACAGACGCCCCACAGATGCAAAACAGCTGTGAAAATAAATGGACCATCTGTCCATTATTCATGGCCGTTTTCGTGAATGTAGCCTTATGTTTTTGCATTCTTGACCTATGTATAAATTCATGAATACAATAAATTCACAATACAATAAATCTCTTGTAAAAGGTAAAAGATACACAATAGCAGAGGTCATGTACAGTGGGTACGGAAAGTATTCAGACCCCTTTAAATTTTTCACTGTTTGTTTCATTGCAGCCATTTGCTAAAAGCAAAAAAGTTCATTTTATTTCTCATTAATGTACACTCAGCACCCCATCTTGACAGTAAAAAAACAAAAATGTAGATATTTTTGCAAATTTATTAAAAAAGAAAAACTGAAATATCACATGGTCATAAGTATTCAGACCCTTTGCTGTGACATTCATATTTAACTCACATGCTGTCCATTTCCTTCTGCTCCTCCTTGAGATGGTTCTACTCCTTCATTGGAGTCCAGCTGTGTTTAATTAAACTGATTGGACTTGATTAGGAAGGGCACACACCTGTCTATAAAAGACCTCACTGCTCACAGTGCATGTCAGAGCAAATGAGAATCATGAGGTCAAAGGAACTGCCCAAGGAGCTCAGAGACAGAATTGTGGCAAGGCACAGATCTCGCCAAGGTTACAAAAGAATTTCTGCAGCACTCAAGGTTCCTAAGAGCACAGTGGTCTCCATGATCCTTAAATGGAAGAAGTTTGGGATGACCAGAACGCTTCCTAGACCTGGCCGTCCAGCCAAACTGAGCAATCGTGGGAGAAGAGCCTTGGTGAGAGAGGTAAAGAAGAACCCAAAGATCACTGTGGCTGAACTCCAGAGACGCAGTAGGAGGATGGGAGAAAGTTCCACAAAGTCAATTATCACTGCAGCCCTCCACCAGTTGGGGATTTATGGCAGAGTGGCCCAAAGGAAGCCTCTCCTCAGTGCAAGACATATAAAAGCCCACATAGAGTTTGCCAAAAAACACAAGAAGGACTCCCAGACTATGAGAAATAAGATTCTCTGGTCTGATGAGATGAAGATTGAACTTTTTGGGGTTAATTCTAAGCGGTATGTGTGAAGAAAACCAGGCACTGCACATCACCTGCCCAATACAATCCCAACAGTGAAACATGGTGGTGGCAGCATCATGCTATGGGGGTGTTTTTCAGCTGCAGGGACAGGACGGCTGGTTGCAATTGAAGGAAAGATAAATGCGGCCAAGTACAGAGATATCCTGGAAGAAAACCTCTTCCAGAGTGGTCTGGACCTCAGACTGGGCTGAAGGTTCACCTTCCAACAAGACAATGACCCTAAGCACACAGCTAAAATAACAAAGGAGTAGCTTCGGAACAACTCTGTGACCATTCTTGACTGGCCCAGCCAGATCCCTGACCTCAACCCAATTGAGCATCTCTGGAGAGATCTGAAAATGGCTGTCCACCAACGTTCAGCATCCAAACTGACGGAACTGGAGAGGATCTGCAAGGAAGAATGGCAGAGGATCCCCAAATCCAGATGTGAAAAACTTGTTGCATCATTCCCAAGAAGACTCATGGCTGTACTAGCTCAGAAGGGTGCTTCTACTCAATACTTAGCAAAGGGTCTGAATACTTATGACCATGTGATATTTCAATTTTTCTTTTTTAATAAATTTGCAAAAATATCTACATTTCTGTTTTTTTCTGTCAAGATGGGGTGCTGAGTGTACATTAATGAGAAATAAAATGAACTTTTTTGCTTTTAGCAAATGACTGCAATGAAACAAAGAGTGAAAAATTTAAAGGGGTCTGAATACTTTCCGTACCCACTGTATGTATGAAAAATTTGGCATATTGGTGCAATAATGGTAGTTTCTAACACAGGAAGGGAAAGTTGTCATTCCTTCTTGGCCACAAAACAGGGCCAAGGCATCCCATCCAAGGCTGATTTTATAAACTCATGCCAGTTTCCTGCAGTGAGTTAGAATGGAGATCTACTCCAATTCCTACCTGCCATAAATTTCTGAAGAGGCCACAGCCATAGCTATAACTGCTCTCTCCACTATTTTAAGAAGACCTTTCACCAGCTCCATCTGTTTTAGCTTTTAGCATCTGCTAATAGGTGCTGCTCCACTGATTCCAGAACAGTTGGAATTTTTTTTCTCTAGCCTTCACCATTACCGAGCAACAAATGCAGTTAGTTTTGGTGCTTGATGTGCTATTTAAGCTCTGTAATGTCAGAAGAGCAGTGTCAGGCAGGGGCAGCCTGTGTCAGAGCTCAAAATCACAACCCTTGTTTTCTCTTGCCTGACACCGCCCTTCTGACAGTACATAACTTAAATAGCATATGAGGCACCAAAACTAACAGCACTGATTGCTTGGGAACGGTGGGGGCTAAAGAAAAAATTCCAACTGTTCTGGAATCAGTGAAGCAGTGCCTATTAAATTATTTAAAGAGGTGGACCCAAACCCACTGGATGATTCTTTTGGATGGTAGACCCCTTCAATTATAATGCTCCATGAAGAAAGCTTCACTTCAGGGCTCCTATGAAACAGACTGAAAACATTTTTTTAACATATAAATCATGATGTTGTACAGTGAATGGTTGTGGCAATCATTGGCCATGGCCTGAGTTAAAGGAATTTTTCCACTAAAGACATTTATCCACAGAATAAGGGTTAAATATTAGATTGCTGGAGGTGGAACTGCTGGGACCACCAACCATCATAAGAATGGAAATCCACAAGTAACCATGAGTGTCCAATGTGAATGTATGGGACTGCATGAGAAAGCCATTCCAGAAGTCCCATAGAAGTGAATGGAGCACTGGCTGAACAAGTACAACAGTGTTCTATGCTCATATTCTAATACTTGCAAATCCCCATTTTCCTGATCACTGGTATGTGTACATGAACATTGTAGGGAGACTCCTTTAAAGCACCATACACATTAAAGCAAAGACTGCCAAACCCACCAATTTTATTATTTATATATAGTAAAAGAAAAATCTCTGTCTGCTCTCTCTCTCTCTCTCTCTATATATATATATTTATTAGTGCTGAGCAATTAATCGAAAAATAACCAAAACCAACAGATACCCGACGTGATTTTTTGTATGTTGGTTATTATGGTTCGGTTATTACATTATTCGGAAACTTTTGCCTCCAGTTTCATTGGGACCCCAGAGTATAATGAACAAAGGCCCATGGGAGCTGAATAAACATAAAAACAATGTTACAATGTTGGTCACGCTTGCGTCTTTGCGTCACAACTCCACTTACATTTGAGACACAATCACAAGTCTCAGTGGTCCCTGTAGTCTTTAGCAGACCTGAAGAGGAAAAGGAGCAGTGCCAGAGCACAGGGGAGGTGAGTAACACTGTTTTTTATGTTTGATCACCTCCCATGGGCCTCTGCTAATTATACTCTGGTGTCTGAAGAGACCTTAGAGTATAATAGCAGTACCTGTTCGGTCAAACGAAACCACTGGGCCAGTGGCGTAAATACCGGGGTAGCAGTGGTAGCAGCTGCCACAGGGCCCGGGACATTAGGGGGCCCAGCGGGCCCCTGATGTTCCTTTTTTTAATAGGCCATTACCTATTAGTTACCGATCCCCGCTGTGGAAGCGGAGGTGGCTGTGGGCAGGATTGGGGATTGGTAAGTAAGGCCGTGGGCTGTAAACCCCACAGACACTACTATCATTATACTCTGCAGTCTTTTCAGACCCCAGAGTATAATGATCAGAGGCCCAGGGGAGGTGAAGGAACATAAAGAACAATGTTACTTACCTCTCCTGTGCTCCAGCAGGTTTCCGGCCTCCTTGGTGACGTCCCATGCGTCGCAACGCCGGACTGGCTCACGTGACGTCTGGTCCAACATTGAAGAATGCCAAAAGTAGCGGGGAGTGCGCCGGAGCCAGGGAGAAGTAAGTAACATTGTTTATTATGTTTCTATCCTCCCCTGGGTCTCCGATCATTATACTCTGGGGTCTAAAAAGACCCCAGAGTATAATAATTGTTCATGGGTGGTCCACAATGGGGCATAATACTGTGTGAAGGGATCACTATGGGGCATAATAGTGTGTGCAGGGGCCACTATGGTGCATAATAGTGTGTGCAGGAATGCAGTTTGTGGGGGGGGGGGTTTGCCGGGGGGAGGCCATGTTAAATGTTCACCTTGGGTCCCAGTCGTTCCTAGTTACGCCACTGCACCGGGTGAACCTTGCAAGACGAATATCTTGTGAGATTATACGCTTTTGCTGGGGTCAAAAATCACATGTCTTTTATATCAAAACAAGGCCAAACAGTAGCAGATAGGTGTTAGCTGAAACTGGGTTGCAGGTGTACAGAAAGTAAAAGAAAACAACAACAAAAGAAAATCCTTGCCTGTCCGGTACTTACTAAACACTACGCTAGGTTCACACCTGCGTTTGGGTTTCCGTTCTTCGGGTCTGCTTGTCTGCAACTCAATCCGCTTAAAAAGCGGTTACCTGTGGAAACCCGCAGACCCCATATATTATAATGGGGTCTGCCCAGTTTCCGCCCAGTTTCTGCCCACAAATGCGTGCAGGACCTTTCTCTCCGCATTTTTCAAGTGGAATGTAGGACGGAATCCCCGAACAGGCAACAAGCGCAGATGTGAACCTAGCCTTAAGCAACAGTAGCTAGATCACAAATCTAACAAAGTTTAGAAACCTCTTGCTCACATGTGTCTCTCACAAAGACAGGCTTTCTGTGTCCCCAAGCCGAGAGAGTTGCCCTTCTAGCATTTCTTAAATTTTGGAAATAATTTTAATGTGACAATTCATTCAAACCAAAAAATAAGCAACCACTGAGAAGAGTCTTGATTAAAAGGATTCAGCTGCTTTGTGTCCACAGTTCCTATGAAGACATATGCTTCTCAGTGGTTACATAATACAAACAACCCTGTGTAGTCTGATCCTGCAGTTATATTCACTTCCATCTGTTACTTAAGTCTAGCTAAACTTTCAGAGGTTTCCAAATGTGTTCATATATTAGAGCTGCAAATCACACGGCCAGTGATTCTCTTACCACCAAAATGCAGATATTACAGTAACTGTAGTACATATTTTACACATATTAATTCCACTATATACTTGTATGACTGAGGGGTTAAAAGGGATAGCTATATGACCAGCTTAAGTAAAGTACATATTGTGAACAACATCATTATCTATCATGTGTTGCATGGCTGATGCCAGGACATTATTAATAGCTTTTGATATAAAAAGTCCTTGATCAAGGCTCACACTAAGCAGTATAAATGGCCAGAATCTACTATATCTAGATCTGTTTGTCCAAAGAGTAGAAGAAATGAAGATCTTGATAGTTTTCACCATTTTCTTAGCAGCTTCATACAGCCAAAAGACTTTTGTTGGGTAAGTCAACCTTACATCTCAATAAAGTCTTAGCATCTTAGGTTAAATAAGATTATTATTAAATAGACTCTTGTTACCTATAAACCCCATTTCTTGCTTATAGTTACACTTTTGGGGGCAGCAAACATGTAAATCTTTCAATTAAATTAGGGCTGTCAGTACTTAATGAGATGTTACCAAGGTTGGCTTCACATGGTCTGGTTCAGTCAGGGAGAAAGCAGCCCAATGATAGCCATATTTCCCAGACCAAACGCTGAGCTTGTACCTGGACTCCCAGCATCATAGTCATCTCTGATATTAGGAGCCCCTGCCTCCCCATGGCTCTACTATCCTGCACTGTAATCATGTTTGATTTGATGCTATGATGCCATGACACGGCAGTAAAGCCATGTTGAGACTCTTAGGGTATGTTCACACAGAGTTTTTTACAGGCTGAAAAAAATCTGCTTCAGGAATTAGAAAACTTTTTTTGACGCTTTTTTTTTAACCTGATGTAGTTTTTGATACTTTTTTTTTTTTTTTTTACACATTTTTTTGCTCCAGCACACTGTATGGACCTGGAAACGTTACTTTAAAAAAAACGCTAGTGGTTTTTGATGCGATTTTTGCAAAAAAAGTGTCAAAACAATGCATCCTGTTTTCTCCGCCACCCATTGATTTCAATGGGTTTTTCAAGGCAGAATCCGCCTGAAGATCGGTCATGTCGCAATTTTTCCTTCAAGCAGAAAAAAATCTAATGAAAAAATTGAAATGAATGGGAGGTATTTTTTGAGGCAGATTCCTCCCGCAAAAAAAAAAAATCAGTGTAAACATACCCTTAGTATCATAAATGACTATAAGGCTAAGGCCCCACGTGGCGTCCAGCAGCAAAAAAGCGCTGCTGGAAAAACCACGGCGGCAGTGCATCGCGGTTCTTCCTGCAGCGCTTTGCACAGAAAGTTCACAGGTTTCCTCTGTGGACTTTTTTGGAGATCACTGCGTGTCCACTGCACGTATTTTACTGCAATATGGGGAGAGAATTTGCTAGAATCCCATTCACTTTGCTGTGACTGTAAAACGCCGCGTTTTTTTCTGATGCAGGCAAAACGCAGTGTTTATGCCACGTGGGGCCCCGGCCTTATAGTGGGAGTCTTGTTAACGGCTTGATGTTCGATCCAGGAAATGCAGCTGACCTCAGGTCCATAAGGCCCAAGTAAAGCAGGCCTTAACTGTCACTACAACATTTATCAATTCAAAGGATAGAAATATTTTAACCCAAATCAGTTCTCAGCAGACTTTTTCCTCTTATAATTTTCCTCTTGGTGTGTATAAGACATCATGCATAGAGCAGTGCTGATATACGAAGGCACCTGATGTCCCTAAAGTGCCTCTATAGGTTGACAGATGCTTTATTCAACATCCGAAACATTAAATATTATAATGATACTGTATATTGTAGTCAGTAATCATGTTACACTTCTGAAAATGTTGACTATTCAGTTTAATCACATAATTTTTCATTTCCAGCTGAACAGAAATGATAAAAAGTTGAGTATTTACTCATTATTGGCATTGCTCGGTTTATTGAAATTACTTGGAAAATTTATTGATATTGTCTGATCTCTCAATAATTGTACTGAAAACTAAGTAATTTACAAATTAAATGTATATTATATATACATTTGTCAAACATATACACAGATGCCAACTCTTCAGGTGTGAATGAATGCAATACAATTCAAGTGTTGCACAGCCAGTGCACAGGAAAAAGGGGATAATCCATGCGGGATTACTGCCTTTTTCATACTTGTGGTCAGTGGCATAACTAGGAATGGCTGGGCCCCAAGGCGACATTTGACATGGGCCCCCCCCCCCCGAACCGCTGCCCCCAACCCCCCCCCCCCCCCGCAGAAACTCAATTCCTAAGCACATTATTATGCGCCATAGTGGCCTCTACACACACTGTTATGCCTCATAGTGGTCCCTGCACACAGTATTATGCCCCATAGTGGCCCCTGCACACAGTATTATGCCCCATAGTGGCCCCTGCACACAGTATTATGCCCCATAGTGGCCCCTGCATACAGTATTATGCCCCATAGCAGCACCTGCACACAGTATTATGTTCCATATTGGCCCCTGCAAACAGTATTATGTCCCATATTGGCCCCTGCACACAGTATTATGCCCCATAGTGGCCCCTGCACACAGTATTATGTCCCATAGTGGTCCCTGAACACACTATTTTGCCCCAATGTTGGACCAGATCTCGCGTGAGCCAGGTCGGTGTCGCGATGCATAATGACGCAGGCTCGGCCCAAGTGACATCACTAAACAGGCCCAAAGCCTGGGGAGCGCAGGAGAGGTAAGTTACAGTGTTTTTTATGTTCCCTCACCTCCCCTGGCCTTCCGATAATTATACTCGGGGGTTTTGATAGTAGTGTTTGTGGGGTTTGTGGCCTACGACCTCACTTACCGATCCCTGCTCCTGCTCACAGTCACCGCAGAATGGGAAGCGTAGACGGCTATGGGCAGGGGTTACTCCAGCAGGTAACGGCCTATTAAAAAAAAAAAAAAAAAAAAAAAAAGCATCCCCGAATGTCCTGGGCCTCTGCTACCCCGGTAGTTACGCCCCTGCTTGTCTATCTGAGAGACAGACAGCCTTGTCACAAATCACCAAGAGACAATCAGCCATATAAATTCACACAGTTAGGCAGTTATAATAAAGATCTGTTTTCACCATTAGTCCTATTTAGTTTTCCCATAGATGTACCTTGTGTGCCAACCAAACACTTGTATGTAACCCAGTTGCTTACTAAATGCTATGGTCACATGGCCGATGCTATGATTAGCCCTATTCTGTAAACTTAAGGATTTATTCAGAGGTGTAACTTGAAGCTACTGGGCCCCAATGCAAAATGTGTAATGGGGACCCCACTTACCATATGCTACATATTACATAGGACAGATTCTTGGGCTATACCGAAAGGGGTCTGCACTGATATAATAAATGTAAGTGAGCAGAATTTTAAATTCATGCCTATTAGTAAACGGTATGATATCCCATTTTATAGTAAAATAATAAATAAATAAATAAATACCAGAATACTCCTTAAAGGGAATCTATCATTGCTCCCAAATACTTTAAACCGCTCCCATAGTGCGGTAGATGCTGTTAGCAGACTAAAAACAATACCTTTCTTAAGTTTCAGAGCCCCAGGGATGCGGAGAAAAAGCACTTTTATTCTTTAGCCAAATGAGGATTTTGAAGCACAAGGGGGGTTTTCTTCAGGCACTGAGCACTGCTGCATCATCACTAAACACAATCATCCTGCCTTCAGCTCATCATCCTGGGCAGTGTGAGGATCAACTGTCACTAAGAGGATCAAATTACACTGCCCAGGGGGAGGAGCTGAATGCAGGATGGGTGTGTTTAGAGATGATGCAGCAGTGCTCAGTAATAGAAGAAAACTCCCCCTGTGCTCCAAGATCCTCATTTGAATAAAGAATAAAAGTGCTTTTTCTAGGCATCCCTGGAGCTTTGAAACATAAGAAAGGTATGGTTTTTATTCTGCTAATAGCATCTACAGCACTATGGGAGCAGTTTAAAGTAGCTGGGGGCAGTGATAGACTTCCTTTAAAGCTTAAAGAACAGCTGAAAGCAACTGTGTGAGCAAAGCTGCTAGAAGGAACAGACCAGTGCAGTTGGGCATTTTGTTCACTAGTCAGGACAAAGTCCCAGATGCTGCAGAGTAAGAACCAGTACAGTCCAGAACCACAGGGAGTGCAGTGGATGAAGGTGTCAGAGCTGCCAGCAGAGGGACAGTGCAGCAGGTTGCACATATCAGTACAGCACTGGAGCTGCCAGGAGAAGCCCCATGAGACTTTCAGCAAGACTTAGTTTCTACATAGAAGTCTATAAGGAGTGGAGGGGATAAGGGGTCGCTGAAAAAGACACTAAAATAGTTGCTGTTGCTACACTTTGCTATTCTGTGAGTCAGGTAGTACATTTAACATTTCTGTGCTTGTGGATAAGTTACCAGTGCACAGAACAAGGCAATAAATCAATTAATCAGCTGGTAGAAGCCTCCTCCTCTCCCCTCCCCATAGATTTCTGTGTGTGAGGCTGGATAGAAGATATGAACAACAATCTGATTATATACGTCCGGAAGGTGGTTGTCTATTTCTGCAATACGTCCCGGTATGTCCAAGCAGAATTCAGCAGCTGCACAAAATCGTGCAGCTGCTGAAACATGGAGCGGGCTGTAACTTCAGCCGGAGCTCCCAGAGAGAAGGCAGGTTTATTACCTTCCCTGCTATCACCATCACTGTGTATACAGCGCTGAATGAGCTATGTGCGCCACTGACACCACTATGGGCGCCGCCATCTTGCGGCTGCCCTCTGACACGGCGGTCACGTGATCCGCTGGGATCAGCGTCTGTAAGAGCTCCTGGGTACTACAGGACCCAGTTCAGATCTATTGTAACGTGAAAGTAATGTTCAGGAGGCTGTATTCCCCCTGCAACTGGGGCTAAATGTACCAGCCCCAGTTACAGGGTAAATCAGCCTCCCCAACACCAAAAAAAAAGTCATCAGATGTCTCCAAAGGTCTATTATGACCTTATGGGGACACAATGTAAAAAAAAAAAAAAAAAAAAAAAAAAAAAAAGTAAATAAAATAATTAAAAAAATAACTAAAATAATACGCCAAAAATGCGCCCTTATTAAAGGTTATAGTCCCAACCCCGACGACACCATACAAAATAAAAATTACCATCATGGAGAGTAAAAACTATTTTAAAAAATTTTAGTAGCACTTTGTGCTATTAAATAAAAAAAAAATTAAAAGTGAAAAACAGATACATTTTCCCTCCTCTTTTGTTTAGATTTTCCTGGATATAGAAAAAATTTAAAAACATGCAAAAATAAAACATAGAAATAAAGCCCTATGTGTCACCGAAAAAAGAAGCAGAAATTAGTTGAATAACGCACATGATAAAAATGTTACAGCCCTCAAAACCTCACATACAAAAAAACCCAAAAATGTGTTTGGTCTGGAAGGGGGGTAAATCATCTGTTATGGAAGTGGTTAAAGATAAGGACCAGGAGAGCAGCTACAAAAGCGAAGGTCCTTACTAAGATATATTACAAATTATCTTATAGTCATATATTCATATGCACTATTCATTTCTGAAAAGTTGCTTATACCTGGGGGTACACTTTCATGTTTAATGACTGAACATTTATAAATTGGAACCTCTCTTTGACATAAAAGATTAAGACTTGAGATTAACACTTGTGAACTTGGGTAAAGTTATTCCTCTCTGCAATGAAGATGAACCATTGTCCAATGAAGCTGTTGATTTGCAAAGTAAACAAACTGTTCTTGCTCCTCCTGGTGTTCATAAGACTTTTCCTGTACCACATACCCTTAACCTTACATTTGGTTAGCGTACAATCTTACTCTTGAACCTCTAACCTTACGGTAGTATATGTTAGTCAAGTTGTTATTCAACATTTAATCAATGCCATGTTAGCTTTGACTTGCAGAAATGTAATGCACTTCTTAACATATTTTTATCTCCTATGGATGTAGAGATCAGGTTCTACGCGCTCATGTCAAAAGCAATGTACAGTTGGATACATTAAGAGAATTGGAAGCCATGAAACATTTACAGGTACAGGTTAATAAAGTCTATTAAAAAATATTCACCAAACACCCATTAATAGTAAAAAACATAAGTGATATGACAGTTTCACATTAAAAATCTCTGCAACCTGTTGTCAGCAGTAGAGGGCTGATCTGTCTATTTCAAGTTATATAACTACATGCTGTTTCCATAGTCACCTAGTAGTGGTGACCCACAGTCAACATTTTTAAAGTTTGTAGTGGTGGTGGTAAAATTCTCAGTACTATTGAAAAGTAACACTAACCAAATTAAGTATATTATTAAATTCCCCAAATCATTTATTTTACTGAGAAAGGCACTCATATGTATTACGGCCACCGTGGGGAGTGAGCGGTGAGTTGGATTCATTATTCCCATCTCTGTTCCCTGCTCTCTCTCTACTCCGGGTACCGAGTGTTGACATCACAGCAGGCCACTCACCCAGATACCAAGATTACTGTGTGTGGGGGCACCAAATGAGTCATTATACTGTGTGTGAGGGCACTAAGGTAACATGTGACATGTGTCCCATACTCCTCAAGACCACCTACCTTCACAGATCCCACTGCATTATAAGGGGTTACATCATGATGTCTGTCATTTTGATGGGAAGAACAGAGGTGCAAGCTGTGCTATTCTTTCAATCAAATCTGACATAACAGAGACTCCAGGCAAAGCTTTATTTTGTTAACATTTAACTAATTGGTTGTAACTTTTTTTCACTAGGGGGTACTACAATTAAAAAGAGTGAAAATCATTGGGGTAGATCATCAATATGAGATCTGTGGGGGTATGACACCCTGTACCCCCACTAATCCTAATTTCAAGAGAAAGGCAGTACCCAAATTTGGCCACAACACAACTTTGTTAGTTCCTGACCCAAAAGCTCTCACAACCAGCTTATTGGTAGAGGTGCTGGGTGTTGGACCACCACTTTATGATATTAATATGAAGTAACTTTTTTACCTCAGGTTGATTACTGGCGCGGTCCCTCAAGGCCTGATCTATCTGTGGACATGAGAGTTCCTAATGCTGTTTTGCAGCAAGTGAAGGTGTTTCTGGAATCTAACAGTATTGATTACTCCATCATGATAGAGGATCTTCAGGTACCTTTAAAATGCATTAGTTTTTACTGGTAGCAATTCTATGGACTCTTGCTCAATCAAAAATGAAGCCATATCTATTGATGGGTGCCTGACTCTTTGATATAGTTCAAGTATTAGTTGTCAGCAGGATAATCTTTGAACTGGGTCGTCACAATTCACTCCTAAACCTGTATACACACGATAGATAAATATTTTGGTGGTATTGGCTGTCCATCTAATGTGTATGGGGGCTTTCTTACTTTTTCTCGGTGGCAGAAGGGTTGGAAATATTGGATTTCAATATGCCTAATACTTTTGTTCTGGGAAAAATAAGCCATGTCAGAGGGGTCTGGCAATCTTATATTACCATCTACATATACATGTGCTTGGGAAAGCGAGACACCTTGAGAGATAGCTGTCGAATGAGCCTTCAGCTATTGAACAATCACACAATGTCTAAATCAAGGGCAAACTAGTAAAGATGGGGACCTTTGGCAAACTTTTGACTGGAGCTCCTCCAGTCCCCATACAGGATAATGCCCCATTTACTGGTCCCCACATGGTATTATGTCCCTTTACTGATCCCTCCACATAGTATATTGTCCTTTTAATGGCCCCAATACAGTATACTGTCCCCATTACAGCCCCCCATACAGAAAATGCCCCTATTACAGGCTCTCATGCAGTAAGTACTCCCGTTATAGACCCTCATACAGTAAGCGCTTATGTTGCAGGCGCCCATACAGTAAGGGTCTCTGTTACAGGTCCCCATACAGTAAGGGTCCCTGTTACTAGCTCCCATACAATATAGGGCTCTCCATACAGGCCCCCATAGAGGTACTTTAAATTTCTATCTACTGGATTACTCGAGCAGATAATGGTGGGGTACACATTTTCATGTGATACATAGAGAGATTTATGCTTTTAACCTACTGTCTATTTATCTTCCTTTTGAGAATACGTTTCTTCAGGCACATTCAGACACTTCACACTTTGGTCTAGGAGTTGCATCTCCAGCTCATGGCACTGGGACTCTGCAAGCTCTGCCCTTTTCTCTGTGTGTTCCACAACACCTTCTATGATCACCATTTTCCTGTCCACGACCTTCACTATGTGCTTGGCTTCCTTCAGTTGGATTTCTTGCAGCTCGAATTTCTTCTTTCAGGTCTTAGTCTTTGATGTCTTATCCCTCGTCTGTCAACTTTTTAGGCTTCCTAAAGCTTCTGCAGGGTGGTGGAGAGGCACTTCTTGGCGCGGTCCAGCTCTTCCTTTACCAATTGGATACGGCGTTTTAGCAAAGTGACTTCAGCTTCGGCATGATCCAGGGCCCGCTTCTAGCCCCCCACCTCCCGACACAGTTTCTAAGCTCTCAACTTGGCATCATCCGCCTGTTGCTGTAGGACCTGGATCTTTCTCTTGACGGCCTTGATGCTGGTCATCCCCCTGCCAAACATCTTCTCTGCCTTCCTCTCTCTGATTAACTGAGTAAGACTGACCAAAACATCTGCTCATCGGTGCGCAGGCAAGATTGAGCAGGGGAATGAAAGTCATTGAGATCCAAGCCCTGAAAGACGAGAAGATGGAGCTACAAGAAATTCAGCTGAAGCCAAGTGCATTGCTGAGTAGGGGTACAGGAAGTACTAGGAGGTGGCCAGGAAGCTGGTGATCATAGAGGGTGACCTAAAGTACACAGAACAAAGGGCGGAGTCCGGTTGGTGTGAGCTGGAGGAACAGATGCAACTCCTAGATCAAAGTGTGAAGTGTGTGAACACATCTGAAGAAAAGTATTCACAAAAGGAAGATAAATATGAAGAAGAAATTAAGCTTTTGACACACAAACTAAAAGACCCACTACCCAAAATGCTGTGAATCTTAAATGGAGCTTTACCATGGGTTGTGGTTGTGTACAGAGGTGTTTGCATTCTGGTATATGGTCAGGCTCATGTCAAGGTCAATATGGCCATTTTTGTATCTATTTGACTATAGTGGGGAGGAGGGGACAGGTGAGAGATCGAGGAAGACTTCAGTTCTGCTGCTGTCACCATTCCCGAGCAATCAGTGCTATTAATTATGGTGCCTAATATGCTCTTTGTGCTCTGCACTGTCAGATAGGTGGTGTCAGGCATGAGCAGGCAAAGTGCTTTGAGCTTTGACAATGTCTGCTTCTGATTAAAGCTCTGAATTATGCCCCCTTGCTTTCCCCTACCTTACACTGCCCATCCGACACTACAAAGCCTAAGCAGCATATCGGACACCACAACTAACAGCGTCGATTGGTGAGAACTAGAGAAAAAAAATTGTAACTGCACTAGACTAAGGGGAGCAGCGCCTATTAACAGATGCTAGAACTGGTGTTGGTAGAGGTAGTGAAAGGTTCTCTTTAAAACTTGATATAATTGAAAATAAATATATAGAGAGAGATACAATTACATTTTGGCCTAGTCTTAAGAATGTTCCATATGTATGGATATTATTAGCATTTACTGTTTTTTTTCTATTTCTTCACAGGAATTACTGGACCACGAACAGCAGGAAATACAATCTGCAAAGTTCCATGAGAGAAGTACTAATAGCTTTAGTTATTCCACCTATCATACAATAGAAGAGGTTAATACACATTTCATTCTATAAATTCTATTTATTAGATAATATCAACATTAGGTACTAGCAGTGACCATAGACATTAGTGTTTAGCTTTAGAAAACTTCACTGACTATTCAGTTCAATGACTATTCAACTATATAATGACTATTTAATGGTATATTGACATAAAGAAACATTTCCTCTAAAAACCCACATGTGTATGGAAAAATGGATAATGGATATGGATAATGGATTACTGTATTGTCTTTGGGGAAAACACGCTCAGTTTGCATGAAGGAACCTGTCTATTTCTTCATCATCAGATATGAGATTGTCATTTTTAAGTGATTGTTGACTGAATTAACTATTTGGCAAACAAATGACTGTCTGTAAACAGGCAACAATTCATGTATTCTGTGTATGGGCAGAAATATAGAACAGAATGCTGAATATACTTGTTTTTAGTTATTTTGGAGCTGCCACAGTTTCAGTGAAGTGCTGTAGATTTCCCTCAATCTTATTATTCTGTCTGGGGTTTACTGTGTACAACAAAAATAAAAATACCACATTAACCAGTGAAATCTATGTGAGAGTGGATGTATTATTGACAAATAACTAGAGATACTTCAACATGGTGATACACTGGACTGACAATTACCTTGAACATTTATACAGTAATATTTTCCTTAAAAAGATATATAAAAGTCTAGTTAGACTCTGTTCACATGCAGTATGCATTGATTTCAAATTATTCTAATTTATATGATGTGATCCCCAATGAAAAAGACGGCCAGGCACTCAAAATACATGAGTGTTGGCTGCACTCACGTTAAGGCAACCCTACGTTTCACAATAATAGATTTCACAATAAATTCAAAATGTCTAGTTGAAACACCCCCAATTCCCAGTCCTCTCTGGTTCTGTAATATAAATAACTATAAGGCTGCTTTATCTTTAAGGTTGCTGTGTCAACCTGGGAGACTTCTGCAGTTTCAGAAGTTTCCTGGGTTGGTCCAATTAGCAGCTGAGGAGGCCTATATAAGACCCCTCCCTCCTGACACAGGGTGCCAACTAGTTATTTAACTTCCTAGTTTGGCTATGCATCTGTGATGATGAGTCCCCCAATTTATGTATCTTTCTTGGACATGTATCATTCCTCATTCCTATCAGTCACATATCTGTAGGAATGTAAAGCTGTGTTTACATTGGTGGTCAATTCGCTCCAATGGTTTTATGTGCATACCATGGAGAGAGGGCCGGTCTGGCCCGTCAGTGTGATATCCCAGATGTCCGTCCTTCCCCCACTGGTTGGAATGTGGTGCTTACCCATCTGTCCGAGGATTCTGCAAAGGAGAGAGAGGGAGGGCTGGCTAAGGGGGAGGTGAAGGGTGTAGCTGGGGGGGGGGGGGTCACACACTGAGGTGAGAGTGAGTTTTTAGGAGTCTATTGTGTTGAGCATGGAAGAGAGACAGCTAGGACAAAGCTGTGTGCTCAGGTATTTTTTCTAATCTTTATTTCCTTTTATTTTGGTGTATTGTATCATTGCCTTTTGCTTGTATGTTTATGCTTGATTATATTAATATTGTATATTTCTGTATATGCTATTAATCCATACCGACCCACTTGGGTTATTAAACATATAAAATTTATATTGCTCATTTCATTTTATCCTATGACCCGGTCTACTCACGGTGTGTGAGTGGGAGGTTAAGAAAGAAGTTTGATCGCAGGCGTGCCAGGCGGCTGGGCGAGGCGATATTCTTCACAGTGGTAGCAGCGTTGTGGGATCTTAGGATAACAGTGTGTGGGTGTGGTATCACGCAAACACTGGGGATTGCGGCAATCCTATGGAACGAGCGCGGTATGAGATCAAGCTTAAAATACAGTGAAAGTTTGGTACAGTATTGTTCCCTCCCTTCTTCTTTTTTCTGTCCTATCTTTTATTTGGCAACGACTTCCAGTGGATGTCCCGGTCTCTGAGAAGTGGAGCCAGGGGACGTCAGCAACTGACTGATACAAACGCTGAGCAGATGGCTGATATGGAAGGTGCTGCAGCTGGGCAGGACGAGGAGCAAAGTTCTGAGGGGCTGGCACAAGAAAACATCACCATGCCAGATGATTCAGCAGATGCCCAGACCCCAGAGGTAACTGTGCCTGGAGGGACCAGTAGCCCCAGTTCTGGGGGGGTAACGGACTTATACTTGCAAATGGCCTTACAGCAGATAGACGCCAGTGACTATAACACCCGTCTGAAGGTGATCCGCCAGTACCAAGCTGCTGAAGCTGCAGAGCGCCGGGTGGAGAGAGAGGCCGCTGCCGCTGCTGCTGCTGCTGCAGAGCGCCGGGCGGAGAGAGAAGCTGCAGAGCGCCGGGCTGAGCGAGAGGCCCGTGAACGCCAAGCGGAGAGGGAGCATCAGCTTGAGCTAAAAAAGCTGGAACTTCTCCGGCAGGTGCAACCTTCTCCTGCACAAACTCCAGGAGCCCAAGCACTAAAGATCCGATCTGAGGACTTTCCAATCTTGGAAGAAAACGGGGATTTGGACTCGTTCTTGCGGGGATTTGAGAGGGCGTGTAAGCAGTATCATATTCCCCAGGCAGAATGGGCCCGGTACCTGTCTCCCCGGCTGAAGGGAAAAGGCCTGGATGTTTCCACGAGCTTACCAGAGGACGCGGACTATGAGACCATCAAAGCGGCGCTGATCCGGAGATACCGGCTCACGCCGGAGGTGTACCGCAAAAAGTTCCGGAATATACAGCGGGTTCCCACAGAGAGCTATGCGGATGTTCTGTACTACTTACGGGCTACATTCCGGCAATGGATTAAAGGACTTACTGTTACCAAGTTCGAGTAGCTTGAGGATCTGATGATAAAAGACCAGTTCCTCCATGTGTGCCCTCTGGAGGTCCGCCAGTTCGTGTGTGATCGGAAACCCGAGACAGCAGACAAGGCTGCAGAGATTGCTGACGACTATGTGTCCACCAGGGAGCAAGGGGCCAAGAGAGGAGCCACACTGCAGAGACCCCCAAGCGGGAAGGAGGGGAAAAGTTGGAGTTCCCCACAGCCTGCGGTCTCCAAGTGGGGTAAGACAAACTCTGTCCCGGGTGCCCCCTCTACTTCCCCTGTCCCAAGAATTCTGGGTGCCCCAGGGACCACCTCTAAATCCCAAGGAGAGGTCCGGCGATGTCACGCCTGTAACCAGCCAGGACATTTCAAGGCGGAGTGCCCCAACCGCTCTAAGAACCCCCCCTGTTTCCCCAGCCATGGCAGCTGGCCCATCTGTATACTTGGTGGGGAGGGAGGGGTTGCAATCCGATGCCAACAGTCAACAGGTCATTGTGGGGGGTAAAGTGGTCATGGGATTTCGGGACACTGGGTCGCAGATTACTCTGGTGCAACCTGACTTGGTCCCTGCGGACAGTATTATCCCTGGAAAAACTCTGACCCTGAAGGGTATTGGACAAGAACGCTTAACTGTGCCCATGGCTTGCGTCCACTTGGACTGGGGTGCGGGGAAAGGGATGCGTGATGTGGGGCTAATGTCTGATCTGCCTGTCAATGTACTATTGGGAAGAGATTTGGGGCCCTTGGTGTCCCAATATGGGGTGGGAGTAGCCCCACCTCACTGTGACAAAATGTCTGTACTGAAGGATGATTTTAATGTGGTGTTGGAGCCTGTCACACAGGCAGAAGGCGGGGTCTGCAGGCTGTCCCCCTCTGCTGTGTGCCCAGCTAAAGTAATCAGTGAGCATGTGAATGAGACATTGTGGAATGCTGACCTGGCTGTAGCCCCGCCCACATCTGCGGGTGATGATGGCCCCCTCAGTGTGACCCTGGCTCAGCCATTCACCCATGCAGTTCACTGTGAATAAATGAATGAATGCAATGTCAATGTAATTGCTAATTCTTGCCTTGAAGGTTTACAGGGTAGCTCTTCTGAGATGCTGGGGGCAACCCCAACTGAGGACAATGTGCCAGGTGGTCAGGTGGGTCACGGGGATCTCAGGACCGATCTGGATGAGGAACAGACTGCTGGTGTTGCGGTGGTGACCCGCAGCCAGAGTGCTAGAGGGGTGGAAGGCGCTCCGACCTCTGAGCCATTCCCTCTGTCACCCGGAGATGGCACTGAGACCGCCATGACTAACCTCCCCACACTGGAGCCGGAGGAGCCCGGCGGGTATGTGACATGCACATCTCTTCTGTCTGGTTCCAGTCAGGAGTTCAGGGATGCTGTCCAAGCTGACCGCAGTCTGGACGCATTGAAGGAACGTGCTGATCAACCTCCCTTGGAGTCGGACAAGGACCGCGTGTACTGGGAGCAAGGGAGGTTGTACCGGGAAACGATCCCCACAAAGGGAAAAGAAAGTCGGCTCAGGGAGAAACATTTGGTGGTACCCCAACCCTACCGGGTGGAGTTGTTGCGGATTGCTCATGATATTCCACTGGCAGGCCACCTGGGGATCGCTAAGACCAAGGCTCGCCTCAGCCACTTATTCTACTGGCCTAAGATGGGGACAGATGTAGCTAAATACTGCTGTTCATGTGACACTTGTCAGAGGATGGGCAAGGCGGGGCAAGGCTCCAAAGCACCAATGATACCTATGCCCATCATAACCGAAACTTTCCAGCGGGTGGCTGTGGATCTCATTGGACCCCTGTCCATTCCCAGTCGCACCGGGAAACGTTTCATATTAACGGTAGTAGACTACGCTACTAGGTACCCGGAAGCTGTCGCGCTGTCTTCCACCCGGCCAAGGCTCTGGTAGGCATCTTCTCCCGTGTTGGATTTCCCAGAGAGATGCTCACAGACCAAGGTACCCAGTTCATGTCTGCCTTGATGCAAGGCCTGTGTAAGGTAACAGAGGTGCAACATCTGGTGTCCAGCCCGTATCACCCACAGACCAATGGCCTGTGTGAACGGTTCAATGGCACCCTGAAGCAGATGCTCAGGATGTTAGTCGAGTCCCACGGGCGCGACTGGGAGCCTTATCTCCCGCACCTGCTGTTCGCTTACCGGGAGGTGCCTCAAGCCTCAACGGGGTTCTCCCCCTTTGAGCTCTTGTACGGGAGACGTGTACGTGGGCCCCTAACTCTTGTGAAAGAGTCCTGGGAAGGAGAAACGGCCATCCAAGGTGTGCCAGTCGTGGAGTATGTCCTGCGATTCCATGACCAAATGCAGGCTATGGCGCAGCTGGTGCATGACAACATGGTCCAGGCTCAGGCTGACCAGAAGCGCTGGTATGATCAGAATGCCCGTGAGAGAACATACCAGCCGGGGCAGAAAGTATGGGTCCTAGTCCCTGAGCCCCAGGACAAGCTTCAGGCGAAATGGACCGGTCCATACGTCGTGCACCAGCAGGTCAACAGCGTCAGCTACCTGGTCACTGTTGATCCAGGCCGGAATAGGCATAAGGTCTTCCATGTCAACATGATGGAGGATCATCATGACCGGGAAGCTAGTGCCTTTCCGGTATGCAGTCTGTTAGAGGAGGGGGAAGAAGAAGACCTTGTTGACTTGCTTGCTCATTTTCAGGTGGATGGGTCCAACAAGAAGGCACAGGTGAACCCCCTGCTGGCTGAGGCCCAGCTGTCCCAGCTGGATGGAGTTTTGCACTCCCTACCTGGTCTGTTCTCCGCGAAGCCTGGGAGAACTGACCAGGCCATTCACCATGTGGATACCGGGAATCATGCCCCTATCCGGCGGTCGCCATATCGCGTTTCCTCGGAGGTACAGGTCCAGATGCGCAAGGAGATTGGCGAGATGCTGGACCTGGGGGTGATTCGGCCCTCTCACAGTGCATGGGCTTCACCTGTGGTTCTTGTGCCCAAAATGAATCGGACCACCCGGTTCTGTGTAGATTACAGGGAACTGAATGCGGTTACAGTCGACGATGCGTACCCCATGCCGCACATCGACGACCTGCTTGACCGGTTAGGTAAGGCCCAGTACTTGTCCATCATGGACTTGAGTCGGGGATACTGGCAGATCCCCCTGTCCCCTCAGGCACAGGAGCGATTGGCCTTTATCACCCCTTTCGGACTGTACGAGTCCACTGTCATGCCATTCGGCATGAAGAATGCCCCTGCCACTTTCCAGTGGATGGTCAACTCCCTGCTGACGGGATGCGAAGGGTTTGCCACGGCGTACCTGGATGACATTGCCGTCTTCAGCTCCACTTGGGAGGAACACCTACAAAACCTGGCGCAGGTGCTGAGGCGGATCCACCGTGCGGGCTTGACCATCAAACCGGAAAAGTGTCAGCTGGGCATGCGCGAGGTCCAATACCTGGGACACCGGGTAGGTGGGGGAACCCTGAAACCAGAACCTGAAAAGCTGGATGTAATCACATCCTGGCCAACCCCTCGGACCAAGCGACAGGTGATGTCTTTCCTGGGAACGGCAGGGTACTATAAGAAGTTCGTACCGAACTATAGTGCTCTGGCTGCCCCCTTGACGGACCTCACCAAGAAGAAGTTGCGCAAACTGTCCAGTGGACGGATGCTTGCGAGCGCTCCTTCCAGGCCCTGAAGGCGGCCCTGGCGAACGCACCTGTACTTCAGGCGTACGATGAGTCACGTCCGCTTGTGCTACAGACCGACGCCAGCACCTACGGACTTGGTGCCGTACTGAGCCAGCTTGACTCAGCGGGGCAAGAGCACCCGGTGCAGTACCTCAGCCGAAAGCTACTGCCGCGGGAGGTGGCCTACGCCAAAGTGGAGAAGGAATGCCTAGCAATTGTTTGGGCCTTGCAGCATCTGCAGCCTTACTTGTATGGGCGCCACTTCACCGTGGTGACGGATCACAACCCTCTGATCTGGATCAAACGTGTTGCAGGTCAGAATGGACGGTTGTTACGTTGGAGCCTGGTGCTGCAGCAATACAACTATGACATCCGGCACAAGCCTGGCCAGGCCCATGGCAACGCCGATGGCCTGTTCCGGCGGGGTGAGGCTGCGGAGGTGCGGGTGGAAGAGGAACGGAGGCTCCTCCTTCCTCCCGACACGCTCTAAAAGGGGGAGGTGTGATGATGAGTCCCCCAATTTATGTATCTTTCTTGGACATGTATCATTCCTCATTCCTATCAGTCACATATCTGTAGGAATGTAAAGCTGTGTTTACATTGGTGGTCAATTCGCTCCAATGATTTTATGTGCATACCATGGAGAGAGGGCCGGTCTGGCCCGTCAGTGTGATATCCCAGATGTCCGTCCTTCCCCCACTGGTTGGAATGTGGTGCTTACCCATCTGTCCGAGGATTCTGCAAAGGAGAAAGAGGGAGGGCTGGCTAAGGGGGAGGTGAAGGGTGTAGCTGGGGGGGTCACACACTGAGGTGAGAGTGAGTTTTTAGGAGTCTATTGTGTTGAGCATGGAAGAGAGACAGCTAGGACAAAGCTGTGTGCTCAGGTATTTTTTCTAATCTTTATTTCCTTTTATTTTGGTGTATTTATCATTGCCCTTTTGCTTGTATGTTTATGCTTGATCATATTAATATTATATATTTCTGTATATGCTATTAATCCATACCGACCCACTTGGGTTATTAAACATATAAAATTTATATCGCTCATTTCATTTTATCCTATGACCCGGTCTACTCACGGTGTGTGAGTGGGAGGTTAAGAAAGAAGTTTGATCGCAGGCGTGCCAGGCGGCTGGGCGAGGCAATATTCTTCACAGCATCTTATTTGTGTTCACGATTGCACTATTTTGTCTCTTGGCCTGCTTTTTAGATACTCTTTGCCTATTGATCCTGCTTTCTCCGTGCCTGCTAAGATTTGAACCTTGGCCTGCTTCTGGATATCGCTTCCATCTTTTGACTTTGCCTCTGATGTCCTCTCCTGGTACTGACCCGTGCCTGTACCACTATTCACCAGTTCCTGATCTGCTCTGTAAGGCCCCTTGCACACGACTGTGTGCAGGCCGCCGGCCGTGATTGGACGTCACGGCCGGTGCACAGGTGGCACACGGATGACATGAATGAATGGGGGCCGCGGAAGCACGGTTGCAAAACTGGACAGAGATAGGACCTGTCCTGAGTTTTGCGGCCTGGAAAAAACCCGGATAGCACACTGACCTAGCACATGGTCGTGTGCAAGGGGCCTAAGTCACTAGTGGGTTTTGTTTTGATTTCAGTTTACAGTGTGTTTATTATTTGTACAGCTTTCTGTTGGTGACAATTCAGACTTTCAGATTCAGCAAAGTCCAACTGGCGATGGTGAAGGTGTCTGGGTGTCTGTCTTGGGTCGCAGTACTGTACTAACTATAAATAGCTGCCTCTACTGCTCGCTGTTATCAGCCAATTCCTGCTGTTGCTTTTATTTTGCCCTGCATCTCAATCCTAACAATAACACCATCTTCTCAGACTACTCTATGCACACTGTTATTTATTTCTTTTAGAGACATCCACTGTTCCTAGATGGTCATCCAAAAGCAGGTGGTAGAATACTAATGCACTGTGTGCATATGGTAATCTAAGACTCTTCCTGGTCTTGGATGGACTGAGCTTTGAGAGTGTCTCAGACTACCAAACCACACTCTGCAGAAGCTAGTCTGAGAAGTTGGTGGCTATTTTACAGAAATGAAGAAGAGACTATGAATTGGAGGAACAAGAAAGAGTAAAAAGGATGACAAAAAGTATTTCAACTATGCATTATACATCTATTTTGAAATATTTATAGTCAACCAGAGGATCACTTTAAATCTAAGGCTACCAATGAATCTTAAAATAAGAAAGCTTTATTTAAACGTCTGTAGAATTTTTTTAAAAGAAAGGCAGCTGCCCAGCAGCTTTCATCCCATGGAGTCTAATGGTATAATTTTCACAGTGGCCATATTTTTGAACTTATTTGCTTACTATTAATAGAGATGTATGATGTAGGAACTTCATGAGGATGTTGCTGTATGGTGCTACTATTTAGACACTATATGGCACTTTTATTGGAGTTGTATTATGGAAATATTACTCTGCATTGTACAGTTGGAGGACGTCCACTCACATTGTTAAGGCCCTGAAGAGAATACACTGATAGTCTGAGAACAGTAATATTTAACCCTTTAAGGATATAGGGTAGGTTGGGCATTAATGGACAGTGATTTTTTTTTTTCATATTTTTCATCTCTGCATTCCAAAATTCATAACTTCAGATACATATAATGTTTTGATTAGCTTTTATTAACATTTAAGTGGGATCCATGTGAAAAAATCTACAATTCTGTCACTATTTTTTGCATTTTGCTTTTACGGCATTCACTCTGAACTTTTTTACTGTTTTGTTGACGGAGCTATATGAAGGTTCTTTTTTTGTAGGGCAAGTTGTAGTTTTGCTTGGTACCATTTTTTGGTAGGTACAATTGTTTAATCACTTTTTATTGCTATTTTTGAGGAGGTAAGGTGACCAAAACACATTAATTTGCAGGTTTTTTTAAGGCGTTCATACGAGATAACTTATGTTATTTTTGGATAGTGCGGACTTATACAGACATGAGGATACCTAATATGTTTGTTTCTTTTATTTGCTTATCTTATTTATTTTATGAATTCTACATTTTAATTTGAAAATCCTCACAATTACTGTAATCTGTTTTATTTTTTTAGATTTATAGCTGGATTGACAGCTTAGTGATGGAGTATCCAAAACTGATCAGCAAGATTGATATTGGTCAAAGCTATGAAGGTCGTCCAATATATGCTTTGAAGGTAAATACAGCAGCTAAAAGTGCTTGTATACACAAAGAGTCTTGTAGAAAAATTACAGAGAACAGAAGTTAATTTCCTCTTGATCGTTTCCAGTTTTAGCTGGCAGATAGATTGGGTGAGGTTTAACATTCTGTGTCACTTATTGCAGACATAACAAAGGGGGGAGGCTCCTTCTGCAGCCAGTTGTCTCACAGCACATAGGAGGCGGAGAAAGGGTATCTTCTGATCTCCAAGGACACACATAAAGAAATTCTGGACATATTTTTACCAGTTTTGATTGCAATATGGGACAAATATGATTAAGGGAAAAGTGGTTCAAAGTTAAAGGAAGAATTGCTGTATTTCACTTATTTTATATATTTTGTCCCTTTAAAAAGAACCTGTCAATTTTTAAACATGCAGTTCAATCTGCAGGCAGCATCTTACAAAACAGGAGATGCTGAGCAGATTGATATGTAGTTTTGCAGGAAAGGATTCAGTGTATCTCTGCTTTTTCTGAGTTTATTTGTCAAGTTAGTGGTACTCAGTGATTGACAGCCTGCCACTTATGAGATTATACACAGAGATAACTGTCACTCGCTGATTAGGAATGCTAATTTGAAAATTAAAGGGGCTATCCAGTTTCAAGCAAATATTATTGTTTGCATACTGAAAAATTACACAGTTTTACAGTATAGTTTCTGTATCAATTCCTCAGTCAGTCAGTCCATGGGAATGGTAATGTGATGGACAGTCTATGGTCACCTGTGTGTTCCATACCATGGACATGGACTGATTTTTATCCACTGGAAGTAAGCAGAATGAATGAGAGCAAGCAGAGATCTAGAAAACCGTGAGAAATTGATACAGAAAGAATATTGGAAAATTGTACAACTTTTCATTATACAAACAATTACATTTGTCTCTCAATATTTATCTGAAACTGACAACCCCTTAAAGGGATTCTACCATTAAAAAACACGTTTTAAACTAAGAACACGTAGGAATAGCCTTTATAAAGGCGATTCATCTCTTACCTTTATCTTGAAGTTCCGCGCTGTCGTTTTTGAATTTTTATTCATTCTTTATTGTGCTGAGAATGTACAGTAGGCATTCCCCCTGTGCTCAAAATGCACAGGGGCGTTACCCTGTGCTCTGAGCAGAGCGCTGTCATCCTATCCAGCGCCGCCTTTCTTCTGCTCTGGCCATTCTCCTCCTCTTCTTACAGGAGACCACCACAAAATGGCCGACGGAAAAGCCGACTGCGCATGTCCGTCGGCCATTTTGTGGTGTTCTTGTGTAGGAGTCCTACACAAAATGGCTGAAGGCACAGCCGACTGCGCATGTCCATCGGCCATTTTGTGGTGGTTTCCCATAAGAAGAGGAGGAGAATGGCCGGAACAGAAGAAAGGTGGCGCTGGATAGGATGACATCTCTCTGCTCAGAGCACAGGGGTAATACCCCCTGTGCATTTTGAGCACAGGGGGAACGCTCCCTGTGCATTCTCAGCACAATGAAGAGTGAATAAAAATTCAAAAACGGCAGCGCGGACCTTCAAGATAAAGGTCAGAGATGAATCGCCCTTATAAAGGCTATTCCTACGTGCTCTTAGTTTAAAACGTGTTTTTTAATGATAGAATCCATTTAAAGCTCAAATCAACAGATACATACAGTGGGGAAAAAAGTATTTAGTTAGCCAGCAATTGTGCAAGTTCTCCCACTTAAAAAGATGAGAGAGGCCTGTAATTGTCATCATAGGTAGACCTCTACTATGAGAGACAAAATGAGAAAACATATTTGGGAAATAATAATAATAATAGTAATAATAATAGTCCTTTAATAGTCCACAATGGGGAAATTCAGTGTGTTACAGCAGCAAAGATAAGCAGATACAAATACAACATGTACAGGAATGTTCCAAGGTAAGAGGCATTACTTTGATAGCCGACAGACAGATAGGAAGTAGCGGGGGGGGGGGGGGATTTAACAGGCAGAGAGATATTTCAGTTCTCTGTGTGTAATGATCTCCGCTTAGGTCGGTGTTGGTTGTACAGCCTAACCGCAGCGGGGAGGAAAGACTTCCGATAGCGCTCCTTCTCACACCTAGGGTGGAGCAGTCGGTCACTGACAGTACTGCTCAGCGCGATCACAGTCTCATGCATGGGATGGGACTTCTTCTTCTGCATGGAGCTCACCACGGACAGTATCCTTTTGTCACCCACCACCTGCACTGGGTCCAGTGGGCTCCCCAGGACAGAGCTGGCCTTTCTAATCAGCTTGTCAAATTTATTTCTGTCCCTGGGTGATATACTGCTCCCCCAGCAGGCCACTCCAAAGAAGATGGCTGATGCCACTACCGAGTTGAAGAAAGTTCTAAGAAGTGCCCCACGGATTCCAAAGGCTCTCAGCTTCCTAAGCAGGTAGAGCCTGCTGTGGCCCTTCCTGTACAGGGCCTCCATATGATCTGCCCAGTCCAGCTTATTATTAAGGAGCAAACCCAGGTACTTATAGGTGTTCACAATCTCGATGCCCGTCCCCAGGATGTCCACTGGTTTAGGAGGGCTTCTGCCTTTACGGAAGTCCACCACCATCTCCTTGGTCTTCCCCGCGTTAATCTTCAGGTGGTTCTGGTGGCACCAGTCCACAAAATCCTGGTTCAGTTCTCTGTACTCCCTGTCATCATCGTCTGTGATGAGGCCTACTATTGCAGAGTTGTCAGAATACTTCTGTAGGTAGCAGCTAGATGAGTTGCACCTAAAATCAGCAGTGTACAGTGTGAAGAGGAAAGGGGCGAGAACCGTACCCTGAGGTGCCCCCGTATTACAGATCACGGTACCTGACACACAGTCTTGGGCTCTCACGTATTGAGGTCGATTTGTGAGGTAGTGTAGGATTCAGTTGGAGAGGTGGTGGTCCACTCCAGCAAGGCCCAGCTTGTCCCTCAAATCACATTGTCTGATTTTTAAAGAATTTATTTGCAAATTATGGTGGAAAATAAGTATTTGGTCAATAACAAAAGTTCATCTTAATACTTTGTTATATATCCTTTGTTGACAATGATATGTTGTCAAACGTTTTCTGTAAGTCTTCACAAGGTTGGCACACACTGTTGCTGGTATGTTGGCCCATTCCTCCATGCAGATCTCCTCTAGAGCTGTGATGTTTTGGGGCTGTCTCTGGGCAACACGGACTTTCAACTCCCTCCAAAGGTTTTCTATGGGGTTGAGATCTGGAGACTGGCTAGGCCACTCCAGGACCTTGAAATGCTTCTTACGAAACCACTCCTTCGTTGCCCTGGCGGTGTGCTTGGGATCATTGTCATGCTGAAAGACCCAGCCAAGTTTCATCTTCAATGCCCTTGCTGACGAAAGGAGGTTTGCACTCAAAATCTCACAATACATGGCCCCATTCATTCTTTCATGTACATGGATCAGTTGTCCTGGTCCCTTTGCAGAGAAACAGCCCCAAAGCATGATGTTGCCACCCAGTTGTGTTTCTACCAAACAGTTCTACTTTGGTTTCGTCTGACCATATGACATTCTCCCAATACTCTTCTGGAACATCCAAATGCTCTCTTGCAAACTTCAGATGGGCCTGGATATGTACTGGCTTAAGCAGGGGGACACGTCTGGCACTGCAAGATCTGAGTCCCTGGTGGCGTAGTGTGTTACTGACGGTAGCCTTTGTTACGTTAGGCCCATCTTTCTGCAGGTCATTCACTAGGTCCCCCCCGTGTGGTTCTGGGATTTTTGCTCACCGTTCTTTGACCATTTTGACCCCACGGGGTGAGATCTTGCGTGGAGCCCCTGATTGAGGGAGATTATCAGTGGTCTTGTATGTCTTCCATTTTCTAATTATTGCTCCCACAGTTGATTTCTTCACACCAAGATGCTTGCCTATTGCAGATTCAGTCTTCCCAGCCTGGTTCAGGTCTACAGTTTTGTTTCTGGTGTCCTTCCACAGCTCTTTGGTCTTCACCATAGCGGAGTTTGGAGTGTGACTGTTTGAGGTTGTGGACAAGTGTCTTTTATACTGATAGCTATTTCAAACAGGTGCCATTACTACAGATAATGAGTGGAGGACAGAGGAGCCTCTTAAAGAAGAAGTTACAGGTCTGTGAGAGCCAGAAATCTTGCTTGTTTGTAGGTGACCAAATACTTATTTCCCACCATAATTTGCAAACAAATTCTTAAAAAATCAGACAATGTGATTTCTAGATATGTTTTCTCATTTTATCTCTCATAGTTGAGGTCTACCTATGATGTCAATTACAGGCCTCTCTCATCTTTTTAAGTGGGAGAACTTGCACAATTGGTGGCTGACTAAATGCTTTTTTTTCCCCACTGTAAATGACAAATTATCCTGACTTGTTTCCTGTGAACTACTCAACTCTTCCTGATTTATAACATGCCTATAGTAGCGCATTTTTATGTGACAGATTCTCTTTAATAAAGTGCAACATTGTAACAATTGAATAGAATTTCAAATATTTTTATTCACTTTTTTAATCCTGTTCCAGTTTAGTACAGGTGGAAATAAACCAGCCATATGGATTGACACTGGAATTCATTCTCGTGAGTGGATTACACAAGCCACGGGTGTATGGACAGCTAAAAAGGTTGTGATCATGGACTAATATTTTTATACATACATGTGTACTGTAATTCATCTACTTATCATCTATTTTCAAAATATATATATATATATATATATATATATATATATATATATATATATATACACACTATACTATATGCATATTTATTTGCTGTATAGATTGCAAGCAACTATGGTGTTGATTTATCACTTACTAATATACTGGACAACCTGGACATATTTCTGGAGATTGTTACCAACCCTGATGGTTATGCATACACCCATAGTACGGTAAGATTGTCATTGGTAAGATAATACTGAGACACTGTGAAACCATGTAACTGTGCTGCAAGGAAGCACAATTTTGTAACTAACTTCCTCTAAAGAGTTTTACAGGAAAACTGTTTTATACAATGGTTTATTTAAATGATTCACTGTATGGTTACTTTAGAATCGTATGTGGAGAAAGACGCGGTCGATCAATGTTGGCTCTTCTTGTGTTGGTGTGGACCCAAACAGGAACTGGAATGCAGGCTTTGGAGGTACAATGCTTGATCATATTTCCGCCTTAGAAAAAGTAATGGTGAAGGGAACTGAGAAGATTGCTAAGCTCACATTATACTTAAAAGGGTTGTCCCAAAACTAAATATTTATTTATATGTTAGATCTTGAAATTACTGAAAAAATTATTCTCACGTGTCTAGATATTGCTCTTACATACATGTTATGGCATTCTCTGGTGTTCTTTTGGCTATCTCTCAGAATGTGCTGATGGTCACAGTAGTTCTGTCACATGTTATTTAGGAGGCCAGCCAAAAAGAATTTGTGCACTTGAAGCAGCTTCTTCTCAGCTGCAATGAACACGGCAGGTGAACAGGGTACACAGTAACAAGTATGTAACAGCAATATTTAGATTCATTAGTATTTCTTTAAAATATTTCAACTGAAAAATTGTTTTGTGTGATCTAACAGTTAAATTATTATATTTTTTTTTTATGTGTGGAACAACACATTTAAAGTTAAGATGGAAAATGCAGTCTGATCTACAAGCAGCATGTTTTTAGAGGAGGTCGAGCTGAGCAGATTGGTACTTCCCTGTATTCAGGGGCGTAAATACCATGGTAGCACAGAGGGAGCGGCTGCCACAGGGCCCAGGACACTAGGGGGCTTTTTTTTTTTTTTTAATAGGACGTTACCTGCTAGAGTAACACTAGCAGATAACGAACCCTATTTATTTACCGAATCCCAATCCTGCTCACGGCCACCTGCGGAAGCCGAGGCGGCTGTGAACAGGAGCAGGGATCAGTAAGTAAGGCTGCGGGCCGAACCCCACAGACACTGCTATCATTATACTCTGGGGTCTTTTTAGACCCCAGAGTATAATGATCGGAGGCCCAGGGGAGGTGAGGGAACATGCAGTAAAAAACAATGTTGCTTACCTCTCCTGTGCTCCAGCAGTCTTCGGGCCTGTTTGGTGATGTCCCAAATGTCAGTCGACGTCATTATGGGTCGCGACACCGGCCTGGCTCACGCGAAGTAGCGGGGAGTGTGCCGGAACCAGGGAGAGGTAAAAAACATTGGTTTTTATGTTTGGGTCTCTGATCATTATACTCTGGGGTCTGAAAAGATACAAGTACAATACAAGTACAATAATTGTTCATGGGTGGTCTACAATGGGGCATAGTGTGTGCATTGGCCACTATGGGGCATAATACTATGTGCAGGGGCCACTATGGGGCATAATAGTGTGTAGGGGCAATTATGGGGCATAACAGTGTGTGCAGGAATGCGGTTTGTGTGGGGATGGGGTTTGGAGGGGGCAGTCCGGGGAAGGTCTTGGGGGCTGCGGTCCGGGGGCCCATGTCAATTGTTCGCCTTGGGGCTCAGCCGTTCCTAGTTATGCCACTGCCTGTATTACTGTGCATACAAATATGACGTCAGAGTGGGACCACCTCCTTGACTTATCAGCATTAAAAGAGAAGATATTTAAATGAATACATTACAATATGCTGAATCTTGTCTCATGAAACAATTTATCAATCTGCTCAGGTCCTCCATCTCTATAACATGCCTGCAGATTGCAAGTGCTGAAAATGCATTTTTGCATCTGTGTGCTAATAATTCTACTTTACAACTAGGATATTGTTTTTGATAATGAGTTTTTTAAACTAATAAATTATTATAATTGTTATCTACATTTTCAAAATATGGGGGGGCACATTGAGACCCCCCCATCCCCAATGGTAGTTTATGGGATTTGTCACTCCAGACCCTCAGAGTATAATTAGAAGGGGCCCAGGGGAGGTGAATAAACATAACAAAGGGTAACATAACAAGTTACTCACCTGTCCTGGGCTCCTTCCATGCTCCTCAGGCCTCCAGAGGTGACATCATGGACCACGTAGGTCCCATGGCGTAATGCATCATTACTCTACCTGACCAACGTGACCACCTGATGTCATCTCTGAAATTCGGAGGTGCATGGGGAGCAGCACCGGAACCTCTGGGTCTCCACTAATTATACTTAGAGGGTCTGAACTCAGGGACATTATATTGCATGGAAGGGCCACTGTGGGACATTATACTGCTTGGAGGGATCACTATGGGACATTTCACTGTATGGGGGCCACTATGTGACATCATACTGTGTAGGGCCACTATTAGACATTATACTGCGTGGATGTCACTATGGGACATTATACAGTTTGTAGGGACCACTCTGGGCCACTATGAGACATTATGCTGTATGGAGGGGCCATTATGGGACAATATGCTGTATGGAGGGGCCACTATGGGACATTATACTGTATGGAGGGGCCACTATGGGACATTATACTGTATAGGGGCCGCTATGGTACTGTAGCGGTTGTTATTTTACATGTGGAGGCCATTATATGTGCCATTACATGTGGGGCACTGAAGTTTGAGGGCCATTATACTACATGTGGGGACACTGATGATGCCATTATACTTAGTGTGGGGGGCACTGAAGGGGGCATTATACTACATGTGGGGGCACTAAGGGGACCATTATATAATTGTTAACAAAAGCTCCAAACGAAGCCTTATTTTATTAACATTTATAAGTGATCGCTATTTGAGGTTGGGACATTTTCTCACTAAGTGGTACTTCGCGTGAGGTAGGGTTGAGAACCACTGTTCTATACAATCTCCTATTTGCTAATTTTTGAAGGTACAGGACTATCCAAACCAACCAAGGACATTATTATCTTCCCTATAATGTTTCCCCACTAATGTAAGAATTATGGGTTAGTTACTTTGAGAATGAGAATGAGGTGGGTAAATCCTTTAACATGTATTTTTCTTGATTTATATGTCCACATTAAGGAGTTCAGATCCTTACAAAATATCACAACACTTTCAAATAATATGGGTGATAATTTTTGCATTGTTTGGGATCCCTGGGACACTTTTGGGTCACTCATGACCCATGCACTTAGTATCTGTATATTCACACATAACGCCTGGTGACTGGCTCATACATCTTCTGTTATATGACCTTATTTATTAAAAGATAATTAGACCATTGTTCCAAACAAGCCCTCTGACCTCTTGTGTCTCCCTATTTCCTCATAGATTGTAAGCTCTCGCGAGCAGGGCCCTCACTCCTATTGTTTGATATGTTAATTACGTTGTCACAATGTAATGTCAAATACTGTCTGTTCATGTACCCTCTGATTTGTAAAGTGCTGCGGAATATGTTGGCGCGATATAAATAAAGTTATTATTATTATTATAGACTTTCTTGGCATGCCTCTAGGCCAGCTATTCCACTTCCTACCCCGCTTTGTGTCCTGCTGTTTGTCCAGTCTTGTCACCACTTGTCAATTAGGCTGCAGAAAAAAACGTGCTTTCTGCCCCTATTATACCTATACATCAGAGGCTTAGCTAGGGGTTCAGCACAGGGGGGGCGAACATGTCCAAGTGGGCCCCCAACTTGGACATGTTCGTATACCGATACTATGAGTATGCGGTGAGCGTATAGTGGTATATAGCAGCTCTGCAGACGATTTAGGCGAATATAGGGCAGTAACATTTAGTTACTTACCGATGATGTCTCTGACTAATCGTTCACATTTCCCATCTCTTCCATCTGGACAGCCATGACCACTTCTTCCAGTCTCTGTAAAGTTTTCAACACAGACATCTTTGGCTCCTCACTTTTCAAGGCACCTGACCCACATTGTCTTCACCTACACAAAGCCCCCATCATGCTGCTACCCCAATTATAAAATATATAATATACCCCCCATAATGAATAATACCTCCAAGTGCATCTTTAAATTAATAACTTCCTTGTGTACCCCTTTTAAATAGTGCCCCTTATAAATAATGCTCTGTGTACCCCCATAAATAGTGTCCCTTATTAATATTGCCCCAGGTGTTTCCTAATTAAAAAGATAAGAAAAAAAAAAAAAGGGGGAAAAAATATTGGGGTTCCAATAACTGGGACCCCGCGGATCAGCTGTTTGAATCGTGGTACCTGTGTAAGTGCCGTGACACCTTCTCTGTTTAAACAGTGTCATTCTTTTCATAGCGGCCATGTAATGTAACTACAGCCTTGTCCTATACACATCTATGTGACAAGACATCACACGGTCACTATAAACAGACAGCATGTGATATAAACAGGCTCCATAGCCCCCTCATACAGCTGATCAGTGGGTAATCACTTATCTCTTATTGATGTTTTATTCTGAGGATAGATCATCAATAAAAATGAGCTGGAAAACGCCTTAAAGAGTTCCTTTCACGTCCTCATGTATATGCTGTTTTACATACTGCTAGGAAGCCGACAGCACGCTGAATTCAGCACACTGCCTGGTTTCCTGGTATGTGCCCCAGGGCTGGAGATATCGGGGGTCGTAGTTTCACCGTTCAACGTCAGAAGGGCGTTCTGACAGTGAACGGTAAAATTTAGACCCCCAATATCTCCAGCCCCGGGGCACATACCGGGAAACCCGGCAGTGCGCTGAATTCAGTGTGCTGTCCGCTTTCTAGCGGTATGTAAAACCGCATATACGTGAGGACATGAAAGGTCCTCTTAAGGCCCCACGTGGCGTCTCGCAGCCAAGAACAGCTACGGGACAAACCGCGGTGGTGACGCATCACGGTTCTTTCTGCAGCACTTTGCACAAAATGTTTGCAGAGGTTTCCTCTGTGGACTTTCTGCTTCAATTACATCTATAGGGAAACCGCTGGCATTTCTGTAGGTATAATTGACATGCTGCAATTTCCAAAATTGCGACTGTTTTGGAAATCACAGCGTATCCGCTGCGCGTATTTTACTGCAAAGTGGGGATGGGATGGGGCCCCATGTGGCGAAAACCCACAGAAACAAACTGTGGCATTCTAGCAAATCTCATCCACACATTGCGGAATAATACGTGCAGCAGACGCACTGCGATTTCCAAAACCGTTGCGGTTTTGGAAATTGCAGCATGTCAATTATACCTACAGAAATACTGGCAGTTTCCATATAGGTGTATTGAAAACAGAAAGTCCACAGGGAAATCTTCTGCGGACCTTCTGTGAAAAGTGCTGCGAGAAAAACCACAATGTTACTGCTGCGGTTTTTCCTGTAGTGCTTTTTTTACTGCAGCCCGGTATGTGGGGCCTTAGTCTTAATAAAGCCCAAGTGCCACTTTAATGAAATTAATTGACATTCATATTATGCCCCTGATTCCCCCTGACATAAATACTGCACCTCTTATGACCCCTTATATCAATGACCACCCCCTTATGTTCATAATGCCTCCTAATATAAATGATGCCCCCTAATGGCCCCTTATATAAATAACCTCCCCCTTGTATTCATAATACCCCGTAATAACCCTTATATAAATGACCCCCCCATCGTCATAATGCCTCCTAATGAATCCTCCCTTTATAGTTATAATTCCCCCTCCTAACCACCCCTTATACTATTAATATACCCACAAAAAAAAAGTCATACTCACCTACCTGATGAATGGAGCCGCCGCTTCCTCCCTGTCCATGCACAGGACGTCTGATTTTTATAGTCATGAAAATACAGAAAACTCTTGGAATGAGAAGGTGTGTCCAAACTTTTGGTCTGTACTGTATATATACACACATACACAGTATATACTGTGTATATATTATACCTATATCTAAACCACGACTTTCTGCCCCTATTATACCTATACAGAAAACTTCAGCATTTCCATAGGTATAATTGACATGTGGCGATTTTTATAAATGCAAGCGTTTTTGAAAACGCAGCTTTACCGCTGCTTTTTTCTGCAACATGTGGATGGGATTAGCCAAAATCCCATCCACTTTGCATTTACTGTAAAACGCAGTGTTTTTTGCCGCAGCCTTACCTGGAATTATTTTTCATGATGTTTCTTTGACATACGAATGCCTTTGGTTATGTGATGCCCTGTTTATAAGCAATCTAGGATGAGGTGGCGGTGTTGTGTTCTTTAACTTTGTTTACTTATGTAGTGAAATGTACCAGCACTACTACATGAGCTTCTATGACCTGTGTTGCTTAGGTCATATGTACTCATGTTCTCTCTTTTTGTTACTGTACCCCCTTTATCTTTAATAACCTATAATAAAAACATGCTTTTCAAAGAATCAAGACTATCATTATTTTAACATAAAACAAGATTTAGAGGTACAGTATCTAATAATACCTAATAAGACCATTACACGTGTGGTTTTATTGTTTCACAGGCCCTGGTTCCAGCAGTAATCCATGTGATGAGACATATCATGGAGCATATCCTCACTCTGAGCCTGAAGTGAACTCTGTTGTGGATTTTATTTTGGCTCATGGCAATATAAAGGCTATGCTTACCATACACAGCTACTCGCAGATGCTTCTCTTTCCTTACGGTTACACTAGTAATCTTTCACCTGCGGACCGGGCAAGGCAGGTGGTTTGGACTCCGCAACCAGAAATGCGCACACGCGGTGTTCAGAAAAAATATATATTTACTAAGTTATAAAGGCTAGTTAAAGGTAAAATGCAGGGCAAAGACAAGCAAAATATACAATATAGCATGAACAATTTCAAGGCAAATCTGCAATGGTTTCTACTTTTACTCTGTCCACTTCTGCAGTTGGACACTGAATGAACAATATACCAAACTATCCCTAACTGACCCTGACTTCACATTTGGGGCACCCCCTTTTCCCCAGTGGTCCAGGTGGACCGCTACAGTCCGTAGAAGCGCGCGGTGGGGCCCAAGTCGGCCTTTCTTTTATAGTGAAGCGCCTCTCCTCACGGTTATCAGGATCTTGGGGAAATGAAGTCCTCTTTAACAGACAGGGAAACCAACTGAATGCAATGTAATCCAACAGCAGATTCCACTCAGCACACTGACAGTCCGCCGAATCCATACACTGAGCTGGGTGTAAAGCGGGATTAGCAGGGCCGCCAGACATCAACAGCACTGCGAGTCTCTATCTGTGGTATCCATATACACAGTCACAATGTCAGTCTCACTGATCAGCCACTGAGCACAGTTCCTTTCACGTGGACTCACTAGTCCTGTTGTCTCTTACACTCTGTTTGTCTCTGGACCAAGTGCAGCTTAGCTGACAGAAAAATCTCCACACCAGTTCAATACAACACTTGCCAAGATGGCTGCGCTCTCTGTCTCGTCACTTCCGCTTCTCTGCTCACACTCTGTCGCAGAACAGGCAGGCTGACTAAAAGGGGGGGGTCTCACCCAGCATCATGTCACAATTACAATGGCTGCTGTCTTAAAGGAACAGAATCACAGAAATACATTCAACATTAACAGTTTATACAGACAAATGAAGCTTAAGACAACATTGGCTGTCTCTTACATATTCCCCCCACTAAGATTGGCAGTCCCGCCTATGACTGTATATCCAGAGGGTTGTACTTTATGCACAGAGTGGTAGTATACCGATGTATGGCAGGCCAAACAAACCATCCGCGCATACGAACAGGGGGAAACCAGCATTTGGCCAGTGGTCCGGAGGACCGGGGTATTATGGGGGCGCAGCTATGGGCTGAGAAGGACCAGCGGATTCCGCACCAGAGGGGGCACAGACCGGAGATACAGTAGTCACAGGTGGAACATCCCCAGGAGCAGGGATCGGCCAACAATCATCCTCGTCGGAGGCCCAGCACCTCCATCTCTGACTGTGGGAGCTCATTCACATTGGCAGGCCCATCGTGATTTGTCCCTTCAGAAGACCAGGCGCACATATTTCGGTGAAGTACCGAACACAATCAGTTCCTTCTTTCTGGACCTGGTACACGGCCCATTCGCATACTGCGGCCAACAACACGATAGGCAAAGCCTCCCATTGCTTTCCAATTTCCCTTGGGGTCTGACACGAGCAAGGCGTGGGCAATGGTGCTTCTTGCACTGGGGTCTTATCAGGATGGGGTGCTTGCAGGCGCGCCGCACAATCGATGGATGTGCTGCCGTGCGCCGCACCCAAGAGGTTGGATCCCTCGGAGGGAACCCATCCACATCATTCAACTGTAATTCTCCTATACTTCGCCCAGACCGCCCAAAGAGAAGTGTATAAGGAGAGACCCCGTTGTAGAATGGACCTGATTGTTATAGGCCCACACCATTCAGCAAGAACTGAGGCCACTGAACTCGTCTTCCTCCAGAGTCGCAGCATCTGTAGCAGAGTTCTGGAATCTTCACAGGCCCCATTTCCCTGAGGGTGGATGGAGTCGGGCGACTTCTTTATCCGTAGATACGTTGAACTTCTTCATTACGTGCCCCAAGCAGGCGCCCGGCGAGGGTGCGTTGGGGGCACCCATATACCGAATGAAATCTTGGCAGGCACGGGCGACTCAGCTGTCTGGTCCTTGGTGGCGGACACGCAAATTTGGTGAAGTGATCCACCATTACGAGGCAATACTGGTGTCGCTATTGGTGGGCCCACCATTAGATAGTCTATCAGACGATTTCTAAAGGTTCCTGGGTCACGATGTTTGCAGGGGAGCCTCTGTTCTATTGCCTTATGGATCTCACAAGGACAGCTGGGCATACGACCATTTGACGAAGACCAGGGCAGTAAATCAGTCGCTGTAACCAACGAAGGTCTTCTCATGACCAAAATGTCATTCATTATGAGCCCACGCCAAGGAGGAGCCAGTTCACTAGGCACCACAATTGGTATCGAATGGATCAGAAGGTAAATAGACCTTGGCAGCACCCATTTTTCATCTCCAACTCAGACTCAAACAGTAATATTCACGTGTCAGTCGTCCCCCTCTACAGGGCTTCTGGCCTTCTCAACACACTGATCATGCGCCAGCCCCAGGGTGTTGTATCTGTGCCCATTCCGCGGGGGACCAAAGAAAGGAGCCATTTCAGTCCCCTCCATCTCAAACTGATTAGTGGCGGCAAGGCCTGTGAAAATTGCTGAAATGGGCACCTCCACATGCTCCAACTCATGATCCACGTCTTCTGTGGGGGCGGGCAGTTACCCTAGAAAGTCCGTCAGCATTTGGTTCTCTGTCTTGGACGATACTTAATGCGGTAATTGAATGTGACATTCGGGCTATCCACCTCTGCTCTAACGCCCGAGCTTGGCATTTTCCAGGTGAGCTAGTGGGTTGTTGTCAGTCAGTACTAAAACCAGCACCGGCAAATATTCAGAGAATTTCTCGGTCATGGCCCAACCAGTGCCAACAGCTCCAATTTAAATGAACTATAATTCTCGGGGTTTCTTTCAGAATCTCTCAAAGACCGGCTGCCGTACGCTATGACCCTCTCCGGCCATCCTGAAGCTGGGAAAGCACTGCTCCAAGACCATACAGGCTTGCATCTGTATATAGCTGGAACGGCAAGTGGTAATCAGCATATGCCAAGATTGGGGCTGTTGTCAGTGCATCCTTCAATGCCTGGAAGGCTTGTTCCGTCAGGTCCCCACTTGGACCGGTCTTGGACCACCGGATGGCCTCGTAGGAGAGCATTAAGTGGGCTGCTACCTGGCGAAATCCTTAATAAACCGGATAGTAACCGGCTACTCCAAGGAACGCCCTCACTTCTCGAGGGTAGTCGGTATCGGCCAATCTTGAACAGCCGCTATCTTGTCTCTTGATGGTCTCACCCCTTCTCTGATACGCGGGACCCAAGTAATCAATTTCAGATTGGAACAACCGACATTTACTGGGTTTCAATTTGAGCCATGTTCCCGCAATCTTGAAATACTGCCCAACTGGTGGAGATGGTCTTCAAAGGTCGCAGAATACACTATAATGTCATCCAAGTAGATGAGAGTGAACTCAAAGTTGAAGTCACCGAGACATTTCTCCATCAACGCTGAAACGTTCGGGTGCATTTGTCAACCGAAGGGCATCGGTTAAATCGATAGTCCATGGGCAAGATGAATGCGTCTTCTCCTTGTCTTTTGTGGCCATCGGCACGCCAAACACAGCCGATCTAGTGAGGGAAGTACCGGGCCTCCCAGGCTGAGAGGGACTCTCAATCGTGGCAAGGGGTAGGAATCTCGTACGGTGCAAGCGTTAACGATAGTCCGCAAAATCGGATGGACCCATCTTTTTCTTACAACACCACGGAGCGCCCAGGGACTCTGGCTTTCTTGGATGATCCCACCCTGTAGCATCTTAGCTAACAGTTCTTTCACTTCCTGATACAACTGTGGAGGAATTTGTCGGTAGCGCTCTCTAATTGGAGGGGTGTCTCCTGTGGGAATCTCATGGTAGATCCCTGTGGTACATCCAAAATCTTCAGCATACCGTGCAAAGGTGGCTTGGTTCTCCCACAACAGCTCATCTACCTTCTGCACCCATTCCAGAGAACATGAACTTACATCCATCTTCATCTGTTCTCGAATTGCACAGCCATTCCATTCAGAGGTGGGTTCCTCATCTTCTCCCATGGACACAGTTACGGTCCACTCATCCCTTTCAGTCGGCTTCAGCTGCATTGGAGTTACTTTCCTTACTTCCTCCGGAGTCACATAGATGTTAGCCAGCAGCCTCCCTGGGGTCAGGTCCACACTCTGGTCCTGAGTGTTTACACATCGAAGTGGTACTCTTCCATTGCGAACTATTGCCAAGGAACGGGCCACTAGCGGATCAACACCTCCTTCGGCTGCCTGCAGTGGTTCTACCAACACAGCTATGCCCTCTAGTTTCCGACAGGTGCCTACGGGCATGGACACTATTGTCTCCCGACTGGGTGGCAGTGTAACTTTTGTATGCAAAGGAACTGAAATTCGAGCCAGAGGACGCTGTGCATCTGAACTTTTCTGTAAGCCACATGTCCGGATCAGCCGCTGGAAAGCTGTTTGAGTAGGCCGATGGGTGGTGGTTTCTTTCCAATAACCGTGACCTTTCTTTTCAAAGAGGATCTGATCTAATTCTTTTAACACATTCATCCCCAAAATGACAGGGACCTTTACTTCATGTGACTCCTGTACCACCACAATGCCTTTCCTACCTAGATCTTGGCCACATACCCGGACATTCATCCAGGCCACTCCCACGACCGGAACTGGTAACTGGTTAGCTGCGACCACTCGTACGAATGTATGGGGATCATATTTCACATGTTGCCGGAAGTACCGTTCATAACAGTCTCTACTCAAGGTCGTTACTTGGGAACCCGTGTCAATCATCCCGGTAACCGGAATACCCTCCATTTCCACCTGTATGACAGGACTTGCAGCGATCAGGTCATCATCAGGGCATTCTCCCCACATAGTCTCCTTGTCAGTCTCCCCTACTACACGCCCTTCAGCAGCAGGGGACTTCAGTTTAACGGCGGTCTCTCATAAGTTTGTCGCTGCTCTGGACATCTAGCAGCAACGTGGCCCATCCGTCCACACTCCCAGCAGCGTATCCCCCGTCGTTCTGGCCATCTGTTTGGGCCCCTTCGGTAAGCCCCTTCGATTTCTCCTGAGCACTGCACTAAATGATTTGGACCCCTTCGGTAGGTCCTATCCTCACCCCTCCAGCGGGGTGGTGGGTGATTCTGACTTGCTGGGTGTGGATGGCTCACCCTTTCATCTCCAGTCTTCTGGAAGTCTGCAACTTTCATAGACTGCTCATCACAACGAGTGTGCAAGTGTTCCATTTGTTCTTGCAGTTTCTGCATTACTGTGAGAATTTCTTTAACCGTCCCTTTTTCTACTGTCTCTGAGCCAGAACTAGCCCCCTGTGACAAAGTAACTCCAACTGCGGTCTGCGGCCTCGGGACCATACTATTGGCACGGGAGATGGCCTCTACCTGTACATCATGGAATTTAGCATCAGTCTCTCGTCGTATAAAATCCTGCATAGTCACAGTTAAACTGCCGTCACGTATCCCCAGGACAAACTGGTCACGGAGAGTCCGATCAGGGTTACAGAAGGCTGGCGAGCCCCCTCTTTCCTTCCTTTGAATATCTCGGAGCAGTTCTTGTAGGGCATTTGCATATTGGGGAAGGCTTTCATTCTCCTGTTGTACCCTCTGGAAGAACCGAGCCTGCAGAGACCCCAGCAATGCAGTTTCTCCATAGATGGTTTCTAGAATCTGGACTACTTGCTCAAATGTCTGCCTTTGTTCAAATGGCCTCAGTATCACCGTGGTCTTAGCATCCCCTTGTAATGTCAATATTGCTAGCTCTACTAGTACTTCTGGTGCGGTCTGGTACATTCGCTGTATCATTCGTATCTGTTCCACCCACATACTCACTGACATATTATTGCCATCAAATTTAGCTAACTGACTCATTATAGCCCCTGCTGGATTCTTCCTCCAGCACCATTCTCCCGAACGGGTGCGTCACCGTCCATTCTGGTAAGCGGATCCTGCCGACTACGCCAATTTGTGAACCGAGAGCAAGGCAGGTGGTTTGGACTCCGCAACCAGAAATGAACGCACACGCGGTAGTTCAAGAAAAAATATATATTTACTATAAGTTAATAAAGGCTAGTTAAAGGTAAAATGACAGGGCTAAAGACAAGCAAAATATACAATATAGCATGAACAATTTCAAGGCAAATTCTGCAATGGTTTCTACTTTTACTCTGTCCACTTCTGCAGTATGGACACTGAATGAACAATATACTCAAAACTATCCCTAACTGACCCTGACTTCACATTTGGGTGCACCCCCTTTTCCCCAGTGGTCCAGGTGGACCGCTTACAGTCCGTAGAAGCGCGCGGTGGGGCCCAAAGTCGGTCCTTTCTTTTATAGTGAAGCGTCCTCTCCTCACGGTTATCAGGATCTTGGGAGAAATGAAGTCCTCTTTAACAGACAGGGAAACCAACTGAATGCAATGTAATCCAACAGCAGATTCCACTCAGCACACTGACAGTCCTGCCGAATCCATACACTGAGCTGGGATGTAAAGCGGGATTTAGCAGGTGCCGTCCAGTACATCAACAGCACTGCGAGTCTCTATCTGTGGTATCCATATACACAGTCACAATGTCAGTCTCACTGATCAGCCACTGAGCACAGTTCCTTTCACGTGGACTCACTAGTCCTGTTGTCTCTTTACACTCTGTTTGTCTCTGGACCAAGATGCAGCTTAGCTGTACAGAAAAATCTCCACACCAGTTCAATACAACACTTGCCAAGATGGCTGCTGCTCTCTGTCTCGTCACTTCCTGCTTCTCTGCTCACACTCTGTCTGCAGAACAGGCAGGCTGACATAAAAGGGGGGGGTCTCACTCCAGCATCATGTCACAATTACAATGGCTGCTGTCTTAAAGGAACAGAATCACAGAAATACATTCAACATTAACAGTTTATACAGACAAATGAAGCTTAAGACAACATTGGCTGTCTCTTACATGACCATGAGGAGTTGGTAAGAATGAACAACAAACTAGACTTAATGGGGGGAATTTGCTAAACAACCTATGCCAGAAAACAGGAGTAGAAGTGGCGCATCTTTGGCACACTAGTTATACGTAGGTACTTTTTAGTAGTTTTTAGCTTTGTTATTGTTGTAAGTACATATGATCTTTTACCCATAACTTTATAGTACTGTAATAACTTTTTATGTATTCCCACTTGGGATAAGTATATACCCTGTTGAGTACTTATAGTGACAATTTCCTTTTATTTACCAATATAACTTTTCTATTTGTCCTCTTCAAGTTTGCTTTTTCTTGTTTGTATAAATAAAGATAAATATCTTTATAGTACATTTGGTGCATATGCCGGTCATTTCTGTAGGTTATTCAGTTATATAAGCAAGCGTCCCCCCTCATTATGGGGCCCGGGGGCCTCATTTTTTTAAATTTTTTTTTTTTTTATACAATTATAACTTCTGTTCCCTGCGGCTCTTATTTACTTCCTATTGATTATAAGGCTTCAGTTGCAGTACTATACAGAAATAAGCATCATCAGTACCTGTCTCCTGTAGGGCTCAAAAACTACCTATACGAATATAAGACATGTTGAGTGTTCAGAAACTGATGATATTTTCACCCAATAAACTTCATTATGTTTTTAGACGGAACTGGCTAAGCAAACAGCAACTGCTTTGGCATCTTTGCATGGAACTCAATATACTTATGGAACCACTATTGCCACCATTTGTAAGTAACACACGGCAAAAAGAAGAAAATAATTGTCTTGTTTAAGGCATGAAATAACATTGATTAAAGAGGACCTTTCACCACCTCCTCCAATTCCAGGTCATAGCATCTGTTAATAGGCGCTGCTCCAATGATTCCAGCACAGTTAGGCTTTTTTTTTTCTAGCTCTCGCCATTCTGGAACAATCTGTTCAGCTAATTCCTATGCCATTTAGGCTCTCTTCTATGGGCAGTGTCAGGCAGGAGCAGACAAGGGGAGTGATTCAGAGCTCCAATCAGAAGCAGGCAGTATCAGGGCTCAGAATCACACCTCTTGCCTGCTCCTGCCTGACACCAACCTTCTGACAGTACCGAAACTAAATGGCATATGGTGACGAGCAAAAGAGTAACAATGTTTTGAACTTTTGACTTTCAAGCTTCATATATCACTTTCTACTACAGCTTCGAATCATTTTATAGACAATCATCTTGGTTATCTCATTCATAAATTTGACTTGCTACTATTTATCATATCATATTAGTTATACAGATTCATGTCATGTAACTGCATTGTTACTGTTTTGTCCCCAAAAATCAAAATTTAAATTTTTATTATTTTGTTAATCCACCTTTTGGCTTTCAACACTGCCTGAATCCTTCTGGGCATGCATTTAATCAGATTCAAGCATGTCTCGACCAAAATCTGATCCCAGGTCTCTTCTACACATTCCCATTCTTGGTGCATACTCATTGAATCACTTGAGTACAAATACAGCTTTTTCTTCAACTCTACCCACAAGTGTTTGACTGGGTTGAGGTCTGGGAGCTGTGGGGGACAATCCAGCACCTCTACTTCATTGTCATTGAACCATTTCTTCACTAATCTCGACGTATTTTTTCGGGTCATTGTCCTGCTGGAATACTATGTCGTCCTTTTCATACCCATAGTACACGAGTGTATGAATTAACACATCTTGTAGGATACTCACATACAGCTCAACATTGAGACCACAATCGATTCTGATCAAGTATCCAACGCTTTGGCTATGAAACAACCCTATATCATCAGGCTTCCTCCACCAAACTTGACAGTTCCTTCAATTTTTCAATCCGTTAGCCCCCTTTTCCCTAGTTTATTTCAGACCCAATGGCACCCATGAGAGTCCAGTCATTGACTTTTGTCTCATCACTCCAAATCACCTGTTTCCATTTTTCATACTTTTTTGCAAACTCAAGCTGACGCTTCTTATGACAATATAGAAGTCGAGGGTTTTTCAATTTTTTTCAGGCCAGCATTCCAGACTTGTGTAACGCACGTCGCACGGTGCTTGCATGGATGCCTGTGATCTCAGTATTACGAAACATGCGAGCCACCTCCACTGATGTGTTTGTCATGCCAGAACTGATAGACCTTGTGATGAACCGGATTTTTTGACTCCGATATTTTGAATGGATGTCCACCTCATGGCTTTTGAATGGATGGACGGACTTCATTTCGTATTCTTCCAACTATCATGGTACTCACATGATACAGTTTTGCAATTTTCTTGGCCAAGAGACCGCTATCAATTTGTTGGATGATTGTAACGTCTCTGCCGTTTCGGGTCTCGGCGCCGCCCTCCGCTCGCACGCTGTGGCGAAGGAGGCGTCTTCAGTTTTGTTCTTTGTGTAAGTTTCTTGCTGCTCAGTCTGAACATGGTCCTAGTCAGTGTAATGGATTTCCGGCCCCACCCGTGTTCTGAACATTTCTCTCTGGACGGTATAGAGTTAATCTCTTCCTGGCCTGTGTGATTGACAGCCTGTGTACCTATCAGATCTGGGGCTGGGCCCAGACTTTCTTTATACAGGATGTCACTTCTCTGCAAGTTGCTGGTTATTGCACTTATGTTTGCCTGCTCTTTTTATTATATTCCTTGCTTCCTTGTTACTTGATTCTCTGACCCACTGGCTTTGACTTTGACTATTCTCTTGGATTTTGATTCTGTACTGCATAGCTCGTTTGTTACCGACACCTTGGCTAGCTGACCTCCCTTTGTTGTTTGTGCGTCCTGTCTGCGTTCTGTGTTGTCACTTATTCAGAGTAGGGACCGGCTCCAAGTTGTTCCTGTCATTAGGACAGTGAGACAAGTAGGAAGGGACAGTGGCTGGGGTGAGATTAGGGCTCACTTGTCTTTGTCTTTCCTCCCAGACCCCTGCAGTGTGTCAGGGTATTGCTACGTTTGGCAAGACCCTTACAGAATAACCGGCCCATAACATTCTGCCATTTCTTCCCATAGGATCAGTATGGATCTTATTCAGGGCCTTGCGGCCAAGTTGGAAGGTTTGGCAGGCCTGGTAGCTGAGCTTGCTAAACAGGTGCAGACCCTTACTGATGCCGCTGCAGCATCCTCAGTTGTTTCTGCCCCTTTTAGGGTTAAGATGCTACTCCCCGACCGTTTTTCAGGGGATCGTGAAAAATTTTAGACTTTCCGGGAGTCTTGTCGCTTGTATTTCCGGATTAATCCACATGCATCCCTGGCCCAAATGGTGGGAGTAGTTATATCCCTCCTACAGGGGGATCCACAAGCTTGGGCCCTTAAACTCCCTCCAGGGGCTGAGGAGTGGATTAACTTTGAAAAATTTTTTTTTTGTCTTTGGGGTCTATATATGCTGAGCCAGACCACATTGGGCTTGCGGAATCGCAACTCCTCACCATGCGGCAGGGCAAACGCTCTGCTGAGGAATATTGCGCAGAATTCCGCAAGTGCAGCGTGACTGCAGGTTGGTGTGAGTCAGCTCTAAAGGCCCACTTTAAACAAGGCCTATGTGACCGTGTTAAGGAGGTCTGGGTTGGTCACCCAGATCCTCCCACTCTTGAGCAGGCCATGACTTTGGCTGTCCGTATTGACCGTAGGATCCGGGAAAATGTTAAAGAGAGAATAGGGTCTGCTTCTTCCAAGTTTTCTGTCTCTCCCTCACTCTCTCCTGAGAAACCTGTTATTTCTCCCTTGACTCCTGGTGAGGAACCCATGCAACTGGGAGTTATGGATGCCAAGATGCGACGAGAGCATCGTCTCAGGAACAACCTCTGCCTGTACTGTGGTGCTTCCGGTCATTTCATCCGTGACTGCTCGACCAGACCTCGCAGACCAGCAGAAAAACTTCAGTGCCTGAGTGGTAATCAGAAGAACCACTCAGGCAACCAGGTATTTGCTGATATGACTGCTCTGCACACTTTAAATAGTGTTACTGAGGAGACTGTCTCGACTGCTAAAGGTGGGAAACACCAGGTGAATAAAAAATGTTTGCCTGGCCCACCAGTGTCTGTGGTTGTGCAAAAAGACCCTGAATTGAAGGCAGAGAAAATACTGGGTCCTACTAAAACTGGTTTATCTGGTGAGGGTCCGGTGGCCCCTCATAAAGGGGGGGGGTACTGTAACGTCTCTGCCGTTTTGGGTCTCGGCGCCGCCCTCCGCTCGCACGCTGTGGCGAAGGAGGCGTGTTCAGTTTGGTTCTTTGTGTAAGTTTCTTGCTGCTCAGTCTGAACATGGTCCTAGTCAGTGTAATGGATTTCCGGCCCCACCCGTGTTCTGAACATTTCTCTCTGGATGGTATAGAGTTAATCTCTTCCTGGCCTGTGTGATTGACAGCCTGTGTACCTATCAGATCTGGGGCTGGGCCCAGACTTTCTTTATACAGGATGTCACTTCTCTGCAAGTCGCCGGTTATTGCACTTGTGTTTGCCTGCTCTCTTTATTATATTCCTTGCTACCTTGTTACTTGATTCTCTGACCCACTGGCTTTGACTTTGACTATTCTCTTGGATTTTGATTCTGTACTGCATAGCTCGTTTGTTACCGACACCTTGGCTAGCTGACCTCCCTTTGTTGTTTGTGCGTCCTGTCTGCGCTCTGTGTTGTCACTTATTCAGAGTAGGGACCGGCTCCAAGTTGTTCCTGTCATTAGGACAGTGAGACAAGTAGGAAGGGACAGTGGTTGGGGTGAGATTAGGGCTCACTTGTCTCTGTCCTTCCTCCCAGACCCCTGCAGTGTGTCAGGATATTGCTACGTTTGGCAAGACCCTTACAATGATGCTGTTTCTCTTTTCTTGGGAAATCTTCTTCATGGCTGATCCTCGATTTGAGCCAGTGAACTTTCACTTGGGAATTAATCTAATAACACACTGAGGTATTAGGAAATACGAAAACAGGCTGTAATTTGTAGTATACAAGGAGAAAAAGATTTTTACACCACCAGTAAAAATCTTGTCATGCAGTTACATGACAAGAATTTGCAAAACTAATAAATAGTTGCAAGTCAAATTTATGTATGAGATACCCAAGATGATTGTCTATAAAATGATGGTAGTCTCATGTTTGAAGCTGTAGTGGATGGTGAGATATGGAGCCTGAAACTCAAAAGTTCAAAACATTGTTACCCTTTTGCTCATTAGTGTATCAGGCACCAAAACTAACAGCACTTATTGCTCAGAAATAGTGGGGGCTAGAGAAAAAATTCGAACTATATCAGCAGCTAGTAAATGATGCAAGGAGCTGGACAAAGAGGTAGATACAACTGCAACCTCTAAGTACATGGCCAACATACATATTTCCCTGTCTTGATAATTTGCTACAATGTATCATTGTGGGGAAAATATATTAGCCAATAATCTGACTGCTCACTACAAAGAGGACAGGATACAATGGTAGAAAGCTGTCTGTGTTATTAGTCTAGGTGTTTACACATGTTTAGCCTCTTCAGTATTCAGCTAATAAAGTTTTATTAACACACAATCAATTTGATGTGTGCATGTGACACAACCATGTCCACATATTTGCTGAAATTATCTAATTTATGTAATGTGTAACTGTTCTATAATATTAAACTGTTAAAAACTCATAATGATACAGTATACCTTTGCACATAAAACTTATTTGTTTTTTTCTGTTTACCACATTATCTTTAGACCGTGCAGATGGTACAACAACCGATTGGGCCTATAATAATGGCATCAAGTATTCTTATACCTTTGAGTTAAGAGACACAGGAAAATATGGCTTTCTCCTTCCAGCTGATCAGATCATACCCACAGCAGAAGAGACTTGGCTGGCACTTATGACAATAATGGAACATGTCAATGATCACCCATATTAACTCTATATGTGGCTCTGAACAATACGGAGTTGAGAAGGACTGCATATTATAAAAAACAATAACTCTATTTCTGAGTGCTACTGGGCACATTGTCATTTTATTATTTCTGTTAGTCTGTAAAATTCAACAAAAATAAATGATATTGTAGTATTGTGATAGCAAGAATATATGTTATCTTCAATTAACAAATTCTGTGGTTTATTTTTTTAAGGGTCCCTGTCAGCAGGTTCATTCTGGGATAATGTATACAGTACAGGGGTAATGTACAGTACCGAGTCATGGCACAGTAGAAAGATAATGCATAGAGGGATGATACAGTACAGAAAAAATGTCCACATAAATGTCATAGTACAGGGATAATGCAAAGTGATTTCGCTTTTGTAGGATAATGCACATAGTGATGTCATAATACAGAAATAATATACAAAGTAATGTCATAGTAGCAGAATATTGCAAATGGTGATTTTACCTTATAGAAAATTGCAATTCACTGCTAGATATTTAACATGGAGCTCTGGATTCAGCAATGCTATTATAGCAATGTTTTATGCTGATGCACAGATATTGGGATAGGATACATGTCCAAACCACTATGGGCTGCTCTCCTGGAGCAAGAAAGCCACTGCATATTGTGGCGGCGGTGAAAGCTATTCTACAAGTATGGTTACAAGTCCAGGCACTTTCTGGATGTTATGAGTGTAGATGCAAGGTCACAATAAAAACAGTAGCAGGAGATTGGCTGATAACTGCGAGCAGTAGAGACAGATATTTAAAACTAGCACACTTCTGCGAGCTAAGACAGACCCCCAGATGCCTTCATCAGAGCTCACCGCGAGGTGAGTTGAACTTGCGCTGAATCTGGAAATCTGAATTGTCACCAAACAGATAGATGTACCAATAATAAGTGCACTGCTGCAGAAAACAAAACCAAATCCACTAAAACTTGCACAGTGACGTTGAATCAAGGGAAGTTGTACAAGCACAGGTCAAAACCAGGAGAGAACGTCAAAGCAGAATCAAGAGGCAATAGGGTATCCAGGGAGCAAGCCAAAGTCAATAAGCAAACAGCTATACACACAAAAAAATGGGTCAGGAGGGCAGGGTCTTATATAGGCCTCCTCAGCTGCTAACTGGACCAAGCCAGGAAGCCTCTAAAACTGCAAAAGCCTCCCAGGTTGGCATGGTAACTTAAAGGTGCAGCAGCCAGTTAGAGAATCCTGACACTGGATAGTCCACTTTACCTAGGTTTACTTTAAATATGCTGGAGTCTCTGGAGAGGAATTGTCCTAGTGGAGACTGCACTCTTCTAGAATGGAGAGAGGGTTGGAGAACACACTTTTACTGACCTGACACTATTCTATGTGTGAAGGAACTATTACTGTGGGAAGTAAGTAAAAGGACTGTATAGAGGCTCTGTGATAATATCAGTACTGCTAGTCAGTCATGGTAAATTGGTATTTAATAAATGGTATTCCATTAATACTGTATGTGGTGTTAATATGTGGTCATGTGGTATTTCTTGTTTCTTGAGTCTGAAATTAAGGCTAAGACCTCACATAGAGAAATTCAGCTAAAAAACGCAGTAGAAAAATGCAGTGAAAACATGTTACGTTATTTTCCACAGCATTGTTTCTCTTAGTTTTTGCTGTGTTTTGCTCTGCATTTTTCATGCCCTATTATATCTATAGGAAAACCTCTTGCAATTCCACAGCTGAAATTTACATGCTATGATTTTTGAAAATGCACCTTTTCCCCTTCCCCCCCAAAAAGATACCCACCCAGCTATCTTTGGTTACAATGATGGCGCCCCCGTAATTAGTACACACATTCCCCATCTCTTTCATCCGGACGGCCATGACCACTTCTTCCAGTCTCTGTAAAGTTTGCAACACAGACATCTTTGGCTCCTCACTTTTCCAGGCACCTGACCCACATTATCCTCACCTACACAAAGCCCCCATCCTGCTGCTACCCCCAATTATAAAATATATAATATAACCCCCGATAAGGAATAATACCCCCAAGTGCATCTTTAAATTAATAACTTTCCTGTGTACCCTCTTTAAATAGTGCCCCTTATTAATAATGTCCCAGGTATTTCCTAATTGAAAAGGGGAAAAAAAAATTATTGGGGTTTCAATACCCGGAACCTCCAGGATCAGCTGTTTGAATGAACCATGGTACCTGTGTAAGCGCCGTGACCCCTTCTCTGTTTACATAGTGTCATTCTTTTCATAGCGGCCATGTAATGTAATTACAGCCTTGTCCTATACACGTCTATGTGACAAGGCTGTAATTACATCACACGGTCACTATAAACAGACAGCGTGTGATATAAACAGATGCCATAGCCCCTTCATACAGCTGATCAGTGGGGAATCACTTATCTCTTATTGATGATTTATTCTGAGGATAGATAATCAATAAAAATGAGCTGGAAAACTCCTTAAGGCTAAGGCTCCATGAAGCATCCCGCAGCAAAAAACAGCTGTGGGAAAAACCGCAGCGGCAATGCATCGCGGTTTTTCCTGCAGCACTTTGCACAGAAAGTTCACAGAGGTTTCCTCTGCGGACTTTCTGCTTCAATTATATCTATAGGGAAACCGCCGGCGTTTCCGTAGGTATAATTGACATGCTGCGATTTCCAAAACTGCGACTGTTTTGGAAATTGCAGCGTTTCCGCTGTGCATATTTTACTGCAAAGTGGGGATGGGATGTAGGCCCCATGTGGCGAAAACCCACAGAAAAAAACCGTGGCATTCTAGCAAATCCCATCCACACATTGCGGAAAAATATGTGCAGCAGACGCACTGCGATTTCCAAAACCGTTGAGGTTTTGGAAATTGCAGCATGTCAATTATACCTATGGAAACACTGGCGGTTTCCATATAGCTGTGTTGAAAACAGAAAGTCCAAAGAGGAAACCTCTGCGGACCTTCTGTGAAAAGCGCTGCGGGAGTGGCCCAAGTGCCACTTTCATTAAATTAATTGACCCTCATATTGTGCCCCTGATTCCCCCTGACATATATAATGCACCTCTAATGACCCCTTATATCAATGACCACCCCCTTATGTTCATAATGCCTTGGAATATAAATGATGCCCCCTAATGGCTCTTTATATAAATAACCTCCCCCTTGTATTAATAATACCACCAATAACCCTTATATAAAGGACCCCCCATCGTCATAATGCCCCCTAATGAATCCTCCCTTTATAGTTATATTTCCCCCTCCTATCCACCCCCTATTAATACACCCACAAAAAAAAAGTTATACTCACCTACTTGTGATGCTGATGAATGGAGCCACCGCCGCTTCCTCCCTGTCCACGCATAGGACGTCCGTGTCTGAGCGCGGGTGGCGCGATGTTGTGACGTCATCTCGCCGCCCGTGCTGAGAAGCAGAACATTCATCTGCGGTCTTGGCGTCTTGTAAACCGCAGGCCTGTATTGGCTTGCAGTTTACAAGACAGTTAAGCACCAGGAAGCATTGTAACTAGATCGGTGTCTGCAGACACCGATCTAGTTAGAAATAAAGGATGTATTAATGGCGGCCCCCAAAGACTCAGTGGGCCCAGGGCAGCCGCCCCCTCTGCCCCCCTGCTAGCTACGCATCTGTGTCTGACCATTATATAAGCAATGCTACCTCCGATGCCGCCCCTGCTACCTCCTGTGTCACCCCCTCTACCTCATAGATTGTAAGCTCTTGCGAGCAGGGCGCTCAGTTCCAGTGTGTGTATTGACTATTTCTTTGTAATGTATCTTTTTTGTCTGTACTTGAACCCAACAAATTGTACAGTGCTGCGGAATATGTTGGTGCTATATAAATAAAATGTATTATTATTATTATTCCCTAGATCACATGTGAAAAATATGGGAAAAAAATCAAAATAACCAAATGGCGATTTTTTTTCAACACTTTGCTTCCTAAAAACATTGAATAAAAGTGATCAAACCATCAGACCTTCCCTCAAATGGTATCAATAAAAAAGTCATCTTGTACCGCATAAATAGACACCATACCCAGCTCCATTCTTGTGAATATGAAAAAGTTACAGGTGTCACAATATGGCGACACAAAATTTGTTATCTATTTTGCAAAGTTTTTCATTTTTTAAAAGGTCTCAAAAAATGCGTTGTTTTTTTTTCCAATTCCACCTCATTCTGAATTTTTTTCCAACTTCGCAGTACATTGTACAGGATATTGAATGGTCCCATTACAAAGTAAAATTTGTCCTGCAAACAAAAAGCAATCATGTGAATCATGTGATATGAAAAAAAAAGTGGGGACGAAAAAACAGATATGCAAATACAAAAACTGGCTTGGTCTTTAAAGGGTTAGATGTCACTTTCTTTTTGATCCGCTATAAATCCCATGTGCTATAAATTATTACAGTCTCACATGGGCAGCTAGAGACAATACCATCTCTTCCTGTTAGAGGGCAGTGTAATTATCTCTTTCTCTTTATTTATTCCTTAATAATATAAAAGATCATTAGTATACAATTAGGGAGACTGCAGTATAAGCCACTTCAATATAATTGTGTGACAGGAACCTGTCAAAGCATCCTTAATAAGTAATGACAGGACAGTAGTTTGTGCCGTATAGAACCTTTGTGGTGCAGACTAAACACTTTGAATGATACAGAAATTTCTGGTTGCCTGAGATGTTGGCCCATTAAGACAACAGAAAGGCATGTACAGTAATTCTCAGAAGGTCACCATAAGATCATATATCCCTACGGAAGCAAAAGAACCCATTTTTCAGACAGTGGTAACTAAATAAGGTGATACTCACTGAATAAGGCGGGTTGCACATGACCGTGTGCTAGCCACTGGCTGTGAATGAACAGCACGGTTGGTGAACGGGTGGCACATGGATGTCATTTCACGGTCATGTGCATGGGCCCAGAGAAATGAATGGGTCAGTGTGCTAGCCTGGAAAAACCTGGATAGCATACTGACCTAGCTCAGTGTTGTGTGCAAGGGGCTTTACATATACTGTGGGAATAGGTACATAATTACAGAAAAATACCAGAGTACTTCTTTAGGAGGAATATACGCATTTTAGTTACCTTGTAAAACCACCTGCTTTTGACTATACCTTTATTATATGTGAAAAAAAATGGTTATAATCATGTATTTCACTTGTAAGAAAACCCATTAACCGGCTAAAAACTACTGTAAATGAAGCTTTCCATAACGGTCATTTACTTCAATGGGGAAACATGACTGCTGACAAACACTTTGAATCTCAGCCAAGTTTTCACTGGGGTTTTTTTTGGCAGTTTGACAATTTGCATAAAGATTGCAATACCCCTATAAAGGTGTTGATTTGGTCAAAAATATCCATAGCATATTGCTAGTATATATTATCAATATCCACTTGTTGAGGGTATGACATTAGTGACTGCAGTCTTTTGCTGCAACAAAGGTAACATTAGCTTTCATAAAGTGCTCTGCTGAACTCTTAAGAAGCTTCATAGCCAGCCACTGACTATAAGACTAGGGCTACATGGTGACATTAGTTGCACGATTAAAAATTGCATTAAATTCACTCAACTTTAATGCAACATAACGCACAATGCAACATGTTGCACAATGCAATTTTGCTGCAATTGCTTGTTTGTTTTTTTTACAAAAATACTTTAACCCCTTAGCGACCCAGGGCGTAATAGTACATCCTGAGTCGCATGACAATGTATGGAGAGAGCTCAGGAGCTGAGCTCTCTCCATACAGGGTGGATGCCGGCTGTATAATACAGCCAGGACCTGCTGCTCCTTTAGATGTCGTGGTCAAACGTGACCGCGGTGTCTAAATTGCGCAGGCGCCAGGGGCGCCGCCATTTTTCACCGATTGCCGTTCTCCAGAACATCAGTGGAGGGCGGCGATCAGATACAGTAGTATCTCAATGAATAGTATGAGCGATCAGACCCCCTAGGTTTCCTAGGTCCCTAGGGGATCTGATCATATAAGTAAAAGTAGAAAAAAATTTTTTTTTAAAGTAGAAAAAAAAATAAGAAAACACAAAAGTTCAAATCACCCCCCTTTGCCTAAATCAGATATAAAAGTAAATAAACAAAAATAAACATAAACACATTAGGTATCCCCACACTCCAAAATGCCCGAACTATTAAAATATTATGATATTTATCCCATGCGGTGAACGGCGTAGCGGGGAAAAAAAATCAAAATGGCCAAATAGTGTTTTTTTCAACACTTTACCTCCTATAAAAAAATTGAATAAAAAGTGATCAAACCTTCAGATCTTTCCCCAAATGGTATCAATAAAAACGTCATGTTGTCCCGCATAAAAAGACGCCTTACCCAGCTCCATACATGTAAATGTGAAAAATTTAAAGTTTTAAATTTTTTATAAGGTATCAAAACATTACAAATATTATATAAATTTGGTATCGTCGTGTTCGTACTGACCCGCAGAATACAAGTAACATGTCATTTTTACCACACAGTGAACGCTGTAAAAATTAAACCCATATGAAATTGGTGCAAATGCAGTTTTTCTCCAATTGCCCCTCATTCTGAATTTTTTTCCAGCTTCCCAGTACATTGCACAGCATATTGAATGGAGCCATTACAAAGTACAATTTGTTTCGCAAACAATAAGCCATCATGTGACTCTGTGAACTGAGAAATGAAAAAATTATGGCTCTTCAAATGTGGGGAGGGAAAAATTAAAATGCAAAAACGAAAAATGGCTGGGTATTTAAGGGGTAAAAGTTTGTAATTAACTTCATTATACACCTGCACAAGTACACATGAATTGAAAAAAAATCTGGACAGCATGCAAAATTTCAGCAAAAATTGTAAAGACAGCAATTGTTGCATGTGACGCAATTGTTGTCTATGGGGATTGGTGTCGCATGCGACATTGACATAAAATCAAACAAGGTTGGCTTTTTATGCGACTGTCACGGGATATTGAAAGGATTCTCCAATGGAGATTCTGGTGCAAATATGAAAGTAGTCTTACCTTGCAAATTCCAGGCTGCTCTTCAGGCTGGTCTTTGCTTACTTGTCTTGCAGCAATAATATATTTTACTTGCATTTAATCACGTTCCCTGTTTTTCTAATAACTTTCCTTGTTTTGAGCCAATTGTTCTTAAATCATGGACCTCTTAAAGTCGTCAAGAATTGGGTATTTCACCTTTGAAATACAGCAAATGGATATTGGCTTGTTTGATTTGTATCTTGCATAGTTTGTCTCTATCTCACTATATACAGCAGTTAAGGAGTACTCTTTCTCTTGTAGGCTACAATGTACAAGAAACTCTATGTGACCTGCCTATAACTGACTTGTTACACATACAAGTAGCTGTTCCTGCACTGTTATCTGCCACCACAAATCACTGCAGGTAAGAGACAATAGAGCAGCTGTTATCTAACTATATTCTTTTTGATCATCAGGTGCATTCACACTGCGGTACAGCCACAAAAGGACTAAGGCTACATACAGATGAAAAACGTCTATTTTTCATGCATGTCATGCACCTGAGGGGCATCCGTTTTCAAGGATGCCCCATACATATATACAGTCATATGAATAAGTTTGGGCACCCCTATTAATCTTAATCATTTTTAGTTCTAAATATTTGGGTGTTTGCAACAGCCATTTCAATTTGATATATCTAATAACTGATGGGCACAGTAATATTTCAGGATTGAAATGAGGTTTATTGTACTAACAGAAAATGTGCAATATGCATTAAACCAAAATTTGACCGGTGCAAAAATTTGGGTACCCTTATCATTTTATTGATTTGAATACTCCTAACTACTTTTACTGACTTACTGAAGCACAAAATTGGTTTTGTAACCTCACTGAGCTTTGAACTTCATAGCCAGGTGTATCCAATCATGAGAAAAGGTATTTAAGGTGGCCAATTGCAAGTTGTTCTCCTATTTGAATCTCCTCTGAAGAGTGGCATCATGGGCTCCTCAAAACAACTCTCAAATGATCTGAAAACAAAGATTGTTCAACATAGTTGTTCAGGGGAAGGATACAAAAAGTTGTCTCAGAGATTTAACCTGTCAGTAAGGAAATGGAAGACCACAGGGACAGTTCTTGTTAAGCCCAGAAGTGGTAGGCCAAGAAAAATATCAGAAAGGCAGAGAAGAAGAATGGTGAGAACAGTCAAGGACAATCCACAGACCACCTCCAAAGAGCTGCAGCATCATCTTGCTGCAGATGGTGTCACTGTGCATCGGTCAACAATACAGCAGACTTTGCACAAGGAGAAGCTGTATGGGAGAGTGATGCGAAAGAAGCCGTTTCTGAAAGCACACCACAAACAGAGTCGCCTTAGGTATGCAAAAGCACATTTGGACAAGCCAGCTTCATTTTGGAAGAAGGTCCTGTGGACTGATGAAACAAAGATTGAGTTGTTTGGTCATACACAAAGGCGTATGCATGGCGTCCAAAAAACACAGCATTCCAAGAAAAACACTTGCTACCCACTGTAAAATTTGGTGGAGGTTCCATCATGCTTTGGGGCTGTGTGGCCAATGCCGGCACCGGGAATCTTGTTAAAGTTGAGGGTCGCATGGATTCAACTCAGTATCAGCAGATTCTTGAGAATAATGTACAAGAATCAGTGACGAATTTGAAGTTACGCCGGGGATGGATATTTCAGCAAGACAATGATCCAAAACACAGCTCCAAATCTACTCAGGCATTCATGCAGAGGAACAATTACAATGTTCTGGAATGGCCATCCCAGTCCCCAGACCTGAATATCATTGAACATCTGTGGGATAATTTGAAGCGGGCGCCATGCTCGGCGACCATCAAACTTAACTGAACTGGAATTGTTTTGTAAAGAGGAATGGTCAAAAATACCTCATCCAGGATCCAGGAACTGATTAAAAGCTACAGGAAGCGACTAGAGGCTGTTATTTTTGCAAAAGGAGGATCTACTAAATATTAATGTCACTTTTCTGTTGAGGTGCCCATACTTTTGCACCGGTCAAATTTTGGTTTAATGCATATTGCACATTTTCTGTTAGTACAATAAACCTCATTTCAATCCTGAAATATTACTGTGTCCATCAGTTATTAGATACAGTAATACCCGACATTCGCGAGGTTAGGGTCCAGAACCGGTCGCGGATCGCGAGGAATCGCGAATGTTTGGTACAAGCGCTTAGAAGCGCTTACAATGCCGATTTCTAATGTTTAACCCCTAAATATCAATAAACTTACCCTACAGTACTGTACAGTATACTAAAGTATACTGTACAGTACGTATATAATACATTCATTCATTTTTCTTATACACTCACAGTAAAATGAAACTAATTACCGGGTACGTAACGAACAGGACGCTACTACCCAATAGCGAAGGTGTTTTTTTTATTAAATTTCACAGATCTGAGAAAAAAGAGCAAAATCTATATATGTTAGTTGCCAAAAAATATCGCCAATCTGTGAATTCGCAAATTCGGAAACGCGAGTGTACGAGGTATTACTGTATATCAAATTGAAATGGCTGTTGCAAACACCCAAATATTTAGAACTAAAAATGATTAAGATTAATAGGGGTGCCCAAACTTTTTCATATGACTGTATGTAAACGGCCAAAAATAGAACATAGGGTATTTTGATAGTCCATGAAAACAGATCATCCCCATTCACTGACATTGAATTTAATGCTGCCGTGTGACGTCTGTTAAAAAAATTGACGTCACACTGCCATTAGGCACTGTCATCTGAATGTAGCTTAAAAGTCAAAAGATGATCAACAGATATGCCTCGTAGAGCAATGCCAGAGATTAAAAGCCAACATAACAACAGCAGTTTATTTTCTTTCAAGGGTAAAAGCCATTTGGGGCTCAGCAAATAGCTTATTAAAATATTTCACTTTTAATAAAATATATTGCATAATCTTAAAAGCAAAGATGATATGATATGCACTTATCACAGACAAATAAATTATTTAGCAGTAAAGTGTGGGAAAGACGCACATTGCGAGTTTTCCATTATAACAACAACTTAGCAAATAGAATTTTGGACTTGCCAGACTAATTCAGGTGGCCTTGTTACTGCAGGAGCACATGAAAACAAGCCTCATCCAGATAAATGGCAGAAAGCTAAGGAATACATCCTCTGCTGTGTGTGTATACATATCCATCGTCCAAAAAGAGTATATGCTGTAAAAACGGAACTGCTGATACTGCAATTTCATAAAATGATAGTAAAAGTGACTCCATTGTGCAGGTTAAATTAAACACTATGTATCCTTTTTTAAACAATTTCAACACATCTAAAATTAAAAATGAAACAATACAGTATATAACCCCGCTTTTTATGGCCCCCACAGTATATGACCCCTTTCTTATGGACCCCACAATATACGATCCCTTTCTTATAGCCCCCCACTGTATATGACTCCATTTTTTGCCCCCACACAGTATATGACTCCTTTTTATGGCGCCCACACAGTATATGATTACTTTTTTATGGCCCCCACAGTGTGTGACCCCCTTTTTATGGCCCTCACACAGTATATGACCCCTCTTTATGGCCCCCACCATTTATGAACCCCTTTTTAGGGCCCTCACAAATTATATGACCTTTTTATAGCCCACATGCAATATATGACCCCTTTTTTACACCCCCACCACCACCACTAAGTTTAGGCCCCCATTTTTTTCCCCACACACATACACAGAGTACATGACCCTCGCCAATATATGTTAGGCCGGTACCTATTGTATTATTGCAATAGAGAGCCGACGATAATTTATGCTCACCTGTCCATGCTCCTGTCTAGGCCAGCCTCTGCTGCCGCCTCCAGGGTGCTCTGTAGCCGACGCTGAAGAAAGGCAGGACTCTTCAGCGTTGTGACGTAAGTGCAGTTCCACCGAGAGGAGGCAGCTCAGGCCGCACTGGACAGGAGCATGGAGCCATTAACTATTGCAATAATACAATAAGTAGTGGCCAATTTAAAAAATGCCGCCCCCAGCTTATTCCTTGAGGCGCTGCCTGAGGCTATTACCTCAGGTCGCTTCATGAAAGGTGTGCCCTTGCCCACATGTCTAGCAAGTCGAAAAATTTTAGCCCAAATTAGAGGTGTCAGATTGGGCCAAAGATATGCTACGTTTATTCCAGCGTTTGGCTCTGCTGCCATGATCCCTGCCCTGCTTGGCCCCCTGCTTTAAAGAATTGTGAGCAGGGTGCAAAACCAACAAAGAGTCGCATATTTGGTGAAAATTGCACATGTTCACCAAAAATGTGCTACTTGTATGCCAATTTTTCTGGTCTACATGTGATAGTAAATTCCTTCATAGTATTTAAAGATGACCTTTCACCACCTCTGACAAGTCCAAGAATTTCCATCATTCAATAACTGCTGCTCCACTGGTTCCATCATAGTTTGAATTTTTTTCTCTAGCCCTCTCTGCTCCTGAACACTGCTATTACGTTTGGTTCCTGATGTGCTATTTAGGCTCTGTAATGTCAGGAGGGTGGTGTCAGACAGGAGCAGACAAGGGGTGTGATTCTGAGATTGGACACTGATTGGAAATCTGAGTCATGCTCTGTTCATTGTTCCTGTCAGAAACTGCAACTCGTCACACAAAGAATAAGCCCTCACTATGTTGACAGAAAAGGAGAAGGAAAATATGAAAACAGTAAATTAACGTCTAAATTACCCTGCATACTTAAAGGGTTAATATATCATTTTGTAGTAAAACATACAGTATAACTTGTAATTTATGTATTTAAATATCTGCTCTTTCTATTGCTAAAGAATCAAGGAGATCGGTCTTATCAGTGAGTGACAGCTATCTTTGTAATATACAGTACATCTATCTGCTCTGCACTTTCTGCTCTATAGTATATTGTCTACAGATTGGACAGCATTTATCATGCGACAGGTTTCCTTTAATTTATGTTTAGCTTATTGTGTTTTCTAAAACACATATATTGAAAATCTTGTATAAAGCTTTTCCAGGGGCCTAACTATTAGAACCCATAGTTTTGAAATGGGTTGTCCAGCAAGCTCAGGTGTTACGGTTAGGTTCCACAAACTTACACACCATATACTGTAGTGTATATGAATGGTGACTTGAGGTACATTCAAGTACATTTACTGTATAACCGGCACTGCCTCACCATCAGTGATATTCCGTGACACAATGGGGCAAATATACTAATGTGCTTGCACCTAGAATTTATGATGGTCTATGATGCTGTGAGCTCCAGCTTGAGTGAGGGTCTTTTGTCCTGTGCCCAAATGAAGCTTTGATTATGGGATAGTTGACTCATAAATTAGCTGGAACCACACACATCACTATAATGCAGTGAGTTTGGTTCAGCTGAGCTGAAGATGTCACACAGACCATATTACCTGGACCACACATGGATTTCTGTATTTGGGCTAAACTCATATGAACAGCACATCTGGAGAAAAAAAAAAAAAGCCCCAAGAAACTAAACAGCATGATTTTTAACTTGCTGTTTGCAACTATAATTAGTCCAGATATGAACTAATGTGGCCAGAGGCATAGCTACGAGTTAAGCATAGAGAGGGCATATACTTCTGAGCAGCTTCCCTGACCAGTGTTACCGATATTATCACTATATGGTGATCATATAGTAGCAGATTCTGGCTCTACGCAAAGCTCTGCAGATAATTTAAGTGAATACAGCAGAGGAAACATTTGATGATTTACATGATTACATTATTGTAATCGTTCATTGTTCCCGTCTCTTCCATTGGGCTAGACTGCCGTGACTATTTCTTCAATCCGTGACACAGTTTGACACGGACATCTTTGGCTCTTCTCTTTTACAGGCACCTGATCCACATTGTTGTCACCAACACAAAGCCCCCATCCTACTGCTACCTACATTTATAATATAGAATCCCCTTGAAATGAATAATAATAATCATTAAATGAATAACACTGTGTACCACCTCAATCAATAATACTGTCTGTGTGCCTCCTCAAACTAATGGTGACCCTCAGTTACACCCCCTGTGTGTCCCCTTATTAATATTGCCCTGTAATTAAAGGCGTTGTCAATGTACAATGTAAACAGTGAAGGGGTGATAGCAGGGTCAGACTGGCCCACCGGGGTACCAGTGAATCCCCCGATGGGCCCCATTCTTTTAGAGGGCGCTACTGGACCCCCACTGCTTTTTTTTTAATAGGCAGTAGAGGTGCGGTAATGGCCCCTATTCACTTACCTCTCTCCCCCATATGCTGCTAAAGCAGGAAGAGGAGAGGCCGCAAGCAGGAGTGGGGAGAGGTAAGTGATGCAGCCAGGTTCTAACCGCTTTTACAATCTTGTTTTAACAACTGGTTCGCAAAACCTTGGAGAAGTGGTGCCGCTGACCCAGCTCTGCTACTAGCATAGCAGAAAGCCACTGGCTTCCTGCTCTACCACTCACAGGCTTTTAGACCACAGGCCCCATTGAATCGGTTGCCTACAAGCTAAGCTCCGATATTTACCTGACTGCTCTCCGGCACCTCCTGCTTCTTCCTGCTCCTGGCATACATGACGTCACATCAGTGCACCTGGAGCAAGGAGGAGCAGGATTGGGGAGCAGACAGGTAAGTACTGACCTAATGCTGCTATAGGGGTGACCAGTAAAGGGCCATACAGTGGCTTCTTCACTATTCCCCCCCATACAGTGGCCCCTTCACTGGTCCCCTATACTGTATGGGGACCATTGATGGGGCCATTATATTGTGGGGGGGGGGCAGTGATGGAGGCCAATATCCTGGGGGACATTAAAGGGATTGTCCAGCATAACATGTTTTTTTTTTTTTAATTAGACTGGGGCAGGTGAAAAAAAACCCCAAAACTTACCCTCCTGTCCCCAGTGTCCTCCAGTGCAGTTCGGTCGTGCAGCTCTGTTTTTTATCTCTGCACGTGACTACCTGTGACGTCACGTGACTCCTGACTCCAATCAGTGGCCTAAGGGAAGGGATCTGGGACGTCATAGCCAGTGAGGACTTCCGGCAAAAGAAGACAGTGGAACTGCAGGACCAGACCGTGCTGGGAGTACACCGGAGCACAGGGGATAGGTGAGTATGGGGTTTTTTTTTTGTTTGTTTGTTTTTTCATCTACCCCGGACTAATTACAAAAAAAAAAAATATGCTGGACAACCTCTTTAAAGTGTGGCACATTAGGGGGTTATATTAAAGTGGTTTTCCAGGCATAACTTTTTATGGTTTATTTTCGGGATAGGCCATAAATACCTGTATCTGTAGGGGGTCGATACTCAGCCCCAGAAATGATCAGCTGTACGGAGCCACTTAAAGCGCCCGTCCTGTACACAATACCAGGCTGGAAGCAGAAAGCTATGTCCACTGTATATTAGCCGGGCACCTTCACTCTCATCTCAGCACATATTGAAGATAGTGGGATCTGAACTACAGTGAAGGTGCCTATACAGCGGATGGAGCTTTATTTTTCCGGCCCTGTATTGTGTACAGAACGGGCGCTGGAAGTGGTTCCATACAGCTGATGGGGCCATGTGTCAGCCCCATACCGATCAGGTGTTTATGGCCTACTCTGAGGATAGGCCATTAAAAAAAAATTAACCCTGGACAACCCCTTTAATAAGCCACACACTGTTTAATGTCCCCCCCACAGGATGTTAGCCCCCATCACTGCTCCCACACAATATAATGGCCCCATCACTGTTCCCCATACAGTATGAGGGACCAGTGAAGAGGTCATAAAAAAATTTGACCCAGACAACCCTTTTAAAAAGATTGTCCATAAATTGGACTGATGACTGTGGTGGCCAGGGAGGTGTAAAAATAAAAAAAAAGAATACTCACCTGTCCCCAGCACCCTGTTGTCCCCAGCCTGTGTTTGTTTGTTCTCATGGCAGCTCCTCATTTCTGGGTATCTTGTTCCTAATTGGTTGGTCTTACCGGTCACATGAGGTGTTGGCATGAGACTGAATGGACACTGGCAGTGGAAAACGAAGCACCGGGGACAGGTGAGTATGCTTTTTTATTTATTTTTTTTTTTACTTTATACCTCCTACTCGCAACATGGGTTGCTCCAATTCCTGGACAACCTCTTTAATGGATTTTTCCATCTTTCTAATATTGATGGCCTGTCCTTGGGTTAGGCTATCAATATTACATCTGCAGGGGTCCGACAGCCAGGAACTCTGCAGATCAGCTTTTCCAGGACAGTGCAGCTACAGGTAATGGTAACAATTCTAGGAGCCACGCTATTCGCTTGCCATACAGAGTGTAGTAGTAGGTTTAGGTAGTGCAGTGGTGCACATTGTATGGCAGGTGAGCAGCATGACTCCCGACATGTTAATACTTTTATCCGCCCTGTCTCGGGACAGCTGATCTGCAGGGGTCCTGGCGGTGGGCCCCTAGAAACAATTCTACTGGTGGGCCCTAGACATCCAAGTCCGACACTGGGTGATAGCCTTCCCACCAGTGCTAAAGCCCCTTCAAACAGCTGACTGGGGAATCGGGGATTCCAGGTGCCAGAACCCCACCAATCTTTTATTAATGATCTACCACCTAAAATTAATAATGCCCAAGTGCCACCTTAAATTAACACTACTCAATTATTCAGTGGTTAATACCCCCAATGCCCTTTTATATTATAGCAGTGTTTTCCAACCTTTTCAGACTCAGGGCCCCTACCCAATTCCTTCACAATGCATAATGGTTTCCAGTGGCCCCAGCACAGAGTATAATGGTTCTCAGTGGCCCCAAGACAAAGTATAATGGTTCCCAGTGGCATCTGCACAAAGTATAACTCTCTGTAGTGGCCCCCTGACATGGCATAATGGTCCCCATTAGCCCCTTCAAATGGCACAATGGTCTCCAGTGACCCCTGTGCACAGTATAATGGATCCCAGAAGCCCCTCCACACAGTATAATGACCCTCAATGGCCCCTACACACAGTATAATGATCCCCATTCCCCCCCTACATAGTGTGACATATACAAGACTTATAGTTACTCAGTCCTGTTCCCCTGGGAGTTCTCTGATTTTCTCTTCTTCCTGTATCCAGCTTGATGCAGCAGTTGAACATCACTAGAAAATATCTTTCTGCTCCACCATTATATTCAACTATATCGGCATCCTGAGAACACTGATGTAGTTCAAAGAAGATGTCTGGTAGAGGAGGAAACTTCCTCCTCCACCATGTATTTCTACTATATTGGTGTTCTGTAGACATTCACCATATGCATTTGCCTGGGAAAAAACCCTGTAAATAAGCACATCAGAGTTGATGAGATAGCGCTCTGTTTAGTAGTACCTTTATGAGGTATACTATAATACTATGTCTACTGTACTGAACCTATCCTACATGAAATTACTTGATTTCCATACAGTTAAAACAGGTTTTCAAGCCAAAAAAAAATCTTTTTTTTTTTGGAAATCCTAATTTTCCTTGAAAATGCATTTTCAAGATGTTACCAACAGGTAAACTATTAGGCCATGTTTCTGGGATGACCTAATAGGCAAATCCTAAAATAAAGAATAATGAGAGTGAAAAGACTGACAAGAGGGAGCCCCTTCCCTCTGTCAAAAACCTTAGCTGTCGGACTAGCTATTGACCATATAAGGGGTTAAAATGTTTGGAGGCCAACTTTATTGGTCTTCAATTAATTAGCTGAGTCGGGGGGCATTGTAATTGAAGTGCCATTGAGCTGCAATCTTGTACTGATGTTCCCTCTTTAAAAAAAAGGTGCGTGCAGAAAAGGAAATCCCCTGGATAGTTGCCGTAAAATACAATATGGCAGTCATTAAGGGGTTAAATATAGTAATGAAACATGCAGCTGGTTTATTCCCATTATATTAATCAGGCATATGTGGGAATCAATACAGGTGTACAGGAAACGCTGGCCAACCTCAGGGTAAGATCACTGTCGATGAAGACAAATCAGTATATATAAAGTTTCTTGCATGTTAACATCCTAGTTATTTCAAAATGAAGGGTGCCCTGGTATTACTTGCCTTGGTGGTAGCTGTCACCAGCATGGAGAATTACAGCGGGTAAGTAGAATGGCCCACATTTGCTTAGGTCAGTGCTCTAGTATTCTGACATTGTTTTTTGGTCCATTTTTTGGAGCAGGGATTTTTAGACACATTATACAGTCATATGAAAAAGTTTGGGCACCACTATTAATCTTAATCATTTTTAGTTCTAAATATTTGGGTGTTTGCAACAGCCATTTCAATTTGATATATCTAATAACTGATGGACACAGTAATATTTCAGGATTGAAATGAGGTTTATTGTACTAACAGAAAATGTGCAATATGCATTAAACCAAAATTTGACCGGTGCAAAAATTTGGGTACCCTTATCATTTTATTGATTTGAATACTCCTAACTACTTTTTACTGACTTACTGAAGCACAAAATTGGTTTTGTAACCTCACTGAGCTTTGAACTTCATAGCCAGGTGTATCCAATCATGAGAAAAGGTATTTAAGGTGGCCAATTGCAAGTTGTTCTCCTATTTGAATCTCCTCTGAAGAGTGGCATCATGGGCTCCTCAAAACAACTCTCAAATGATCTGAAAACAAAGATTGTTCAACATAGTTGTTCAGGGGAAGGATACAAAAAGTTGTCTCAGAGATTTAACCTGTCAGTTTCCACTGTGAGGAACATAGTAAGGAAATGGAAGACCACAGGGACAGTTCTTGTTAAGCCCAGAAGTGGCAGGCCAAGAAAAATATCAGAAAGGCAGAGAAGAAGAATGGTGAGAACAGTCAAGGACAATCCACAGACCACCTCCAAAGAGCTGCAGCATCATCTTGCTGCAGATGGTGTCACTGTGCATCGGTCAACAATACAGCACACTTTGCACAAGGAGAAGCTGTATGGGAGAGTGATGCGAAAGAAACCGTTTCTGAAAGCACACCACAAACAGAGTCGCCTGAGGTATGCAAAAGCACATTTGGACAAGCCAGCTTCATTTTGGAAGAAGGTCCTGTGGACTGATGAAACAAAGATTGAGTTGTTTGGTCATACAAAAAGGCGTTATGCATGGCGTCCAAAAAACACAGCATTCCAAGAAAAACACTTGCTACCCACTGTAAAATTTGGTGGAGGTTCCATCATGCTTTGGGGCTGTGTGGCCAATGCCGGCACCGGGAATCTTGTTAAAGTTGAGGGTCGCATGGATTCAACTCAGTATCAGCAGATTCTTGAGAATAATGTACAAGAATCAGTGACGAATTTGAAGTTACGCCGGGGATGGATATTTCAGCAAGACAATGATCTAAAACACAGCTCCAAATCTACTCAGGCATTCATGCAGAGGAACAATTACAATGTTCTGGAATGGCCATCCCAGTCCCCAGACCTGAATATCATTCAATTGTGGGATAATTTGAAGCGGGCTGTCCATGCTCGGCGACCATCAAACTTAACTGAACTGGAATTGTTTTGTAAAGAGGAATGGTCAAAAATACCTTCATCCAGGATCCAGGAACTGATTAAAAGCTACAGGAAGCGACTAGAGGCTGTTATTTTTGCAAAAGGAGGATCTACTAAATATTAATGTCACTTTTCTGTTGAGGTGCCCATACTTTTGCACCGGTCAAATTTTGGTTTAATGCATATTGCACATTTTCTGTTAGTACAATAAACCTCATTTCAATCCTGAAATATTACTGTGTCCATCAGTTATTAGATATATCAAATTGAAATGGCTGTTGCAAACACCCAAATATTTAGAACTAAAAATGATTAAGATTAATAGGGGTGCCCAAACTTTTTCATATGACTGTATATATACAGGTGTATCTCAATAAATTAGAATATCTTTGAAACGTTTATTTCTTTCAGTAATTGAATTAAAAAAGTGACCTCCTATATTTTCTAGATTCTTTACACACAGAGTGTTCTATTTCAAGTGTTTTATTTCTGTAAATGTTGATTATGGATTACAGGTAATGATAAGCAAAATCTAAGAAAATTTGAATATTGTAAAAAAGTTCAGTATTGTAAATTCAGTGTGTCACCTGCCAAGGTTTCCTAAGCCTTTAAATAGTCCCTCAGTCTGGTTCAGTAGGACACACAATCATGGAAGACGCTGATTATGAATTGTATTACTGAATTACTGAAATGAATGAATGTTTCAAAGATATTCTAATTTATTGAGATGCACCTGTGTAGGGTTTTCCCCTATATAATATCCACACCTTTTTTTTCTGCAATTTGTGGATGAGATTAAATGCAATTTCATTCACTTTGCTGGTACTTTAAGGCTGAAGCCCCACGTTGTGAAAACGCAGTGTTTTTGCTGTAGCAGAAACGTTGCAACAAAAAGCGCTGTGTCTTACAGTACCTGTAAAGTGAATGGGATTCTGGCTAATCCCATCCACACATTGCAGAAAAATGTAGAGGAAAAGCTGCGTTTTCAAAAACATGTCAATTCACAGCATGTCAATTATACCTGCGGAAATGCTGGAGGTAAAATAAGAGTAGAAAGTCTGCAGAGGAAAACTGCAAAACATAATGAAATACGCTGTGGAAAAATACGTGATGCGTTTCCGCTGTGTTTTTTTCCTCCAGTGTTTTTTTTTTTTTTTTGCTGCGTTTTGCTATGTAGCGCCTTAGCCTTTAACACAATGATTTTTCTGCTGCATTTCCACATACAGTAATTAATCTGGCTCAAAGCATGTATGGGAGTTTTTTGGTGGGCTTGATTTCTGGTGCATTTAGCTTAGTAAATCCTTTTGGAGTAAATCCTCACTTAAGCAGAGTCCCTTAATTGTATTAATTAAAGTTTTTAGAGCATAATTGAAAATGTCTATGTAAATGAACAGTAATACTGTATCATTTTCCAATGTCTCTACAGACACCAAGTCCTGCGAATTCTCCCAGCCAATGAAAAGCAGGTGAACCTGGTACAGGAGCTGGAAAATATTGAGGATCTGCAGGTAAAAAAAAATCTGTCAAATTCTAGGGCACAACTTAATCTGATCATTTTATTTATTATTATTATTATTATTATTATTATTATAAATAAAATTATTATAATAATAGTAACTTTATTTATATAGCGGCAACATATTTCGCAGCACTTTACAAATCAGAGATTACATGAACAGACAATATATGACATTACAATTAAATTAACATATCAAACAATAGGAATGAGAGCCCTGCTCATGAGAGCTTACAATCTATGAGGAAATAGGAAAACCCAATAGGTAAAAGGGCTTGTTCAGTACAATGGTCCAGCCATCCATTAATAAATAAGGTCATATATTGCAGCTGTATGAGCCCGTCACCAGCTGGCATCTGTGAATATACAGATAATAAGTGCATGGAGTGCAGAGTAATTTCTAGATGGAGGGGTCAGGTTTGTGAGCAATAGAGTAGGAAGAATAGCTTAGGTTGAGAAATGTTAGTGTAGTGCGTGGAGGGGTAGAACAATGTGATCAGGTCATGTCATAAGCCTGCCTAAACAGATGTAATTTTACTGCGAAACGTGTATTGCGTTTCCACAATGTGGGACCATAACCTTAGGCTGTTTTCACACTAGCTATCTATTTTGGAGATTACAATACCAGGAACATTGTACATCCTAGTGTATTTTTGTTCTTAATCCGTGTGCTATACACGTTATTCATGTGCCATCTGTGTGTCATCTGTGTGTCATCCGTGTGTCTGCGAAACAAAAAATGGAGGCCTTCTTTATTTTTCAGCAAACACCTAGAAATGTATCTGTGAAAAATGCACTGCTCACAGACACGGGCCCATAGACTTAAATGGCCGAGACGAGTACAGAAAAAAGAAAAAAATCAGTGCATGTCACTATTTTTTATTCAGTGCCTTTCATGGGAATGGCTCCATTAACTATAATGGGTCAATGTGCAATTTTTCCAAATAGTTTTTTTTTTTTTTAACCTCAAATATGACTGTATTTCATCTATGAGTTCAGCCTTAGTATGCTGTGTAGTGAGAGCCAAATCTAGGTATTACCCTTCTACTTCTACACACTTATTGAATTAACACATTTATGTTTTGTTTTACAGCTGGATTTCTGGAAGGAACCCACCAAACCGGAGACATTTATTGACATCCGTGTACCATTTTTCAGTCTTCAGGATGTAAAGGTCTATCTGGAATTTCACAATATCCAGTACAATGTTATGATTCAAGACCTACAGGTGGGTGTTTCCACCATATAAAACATCTATGCTCTGATTATTATTTTTTTTTATTTTAGAGGAATGGTACCTAATAGGTAGCACAAAGAGATACAGGATGTAACCATGTTTAGTGTCTTAGTTTTAGCAAGGCAAGAAGGTAGAAGTATTTTACAGTAGTAGTAGTAGAAGTGTTTCACACATTCTTCAAAGCAATGACAGTTGACTGTATAATAATCTAAATCTCTTAAAGCTTTGGATGTCTTGTACTGTATGTACAAAAGTGAGTTGATACATGGTGCAATTTATGGTGTAGATGAATAGTGAAGCTATATACTGGCCAGCATATGGGTGCTATGACTTAGGGAATCTTTCAATTTTTGAAAAGCCCTAAGACCCAACTATAGGCCTGAATTCACTGCTACAACTGCTTTATATTTTAAAATGTGCACGACAGTGGACATTTAGATGTTTTTAATTACTGAATTTTCTTGGTAAATGTATAAAGTTAAACTCCAACCCTTGATATCCTTTAGGCGTAGTTAGTCACCAAAGGATATATTGGTTAAGACACAAATGTCAAATAATAGGGAGAATACTTGGCTGAATAAAAACATTCCAAAGGGGAATTTTAAATGTGGGAACTGTAATTATTGCTTTGCCAATTTACAGAACAAATTTTGTCAACTAGGAGGTATATCCTGGACAATAAGTAAGTTTATTAACTGCAAATCACAGTTAATGGTATACGTATTAGTTTGTCCCTGTAGACGTTTTTATATAGGGACAACAATACGTTGTCTTTATATTAGTATAAAAGAACATTTTAAATCCATTTCTACAGGTATTGGTTGACCTAGATTAATAGAACACATTGGAGAGGTACACAATAGCGATTGTAATGTTTTGAGATTTTTTGGGTTAGAAAAAGTGAACCCCTTAAAACAAGGAGGAGAAAAAAAAGAGGCTAAATGGATAATGCAAACCAATGCTATGGGTCCAATAGGTCTCAATGATCGCAATGATCTTAGTGTTTTCCTTTAAAAGAGTATTTCAAATAGAAGTTTATTTACCACAATGTGTGATAGATTGTTTGAAATTTAGTGCATGTATATTTAATGATCAGGTGTACGTTCTACTCCCCATATGCGGATTACCAATGGAGAGATAAAGCGGTCACCTGACCGACGCGTAACTATGGATCTACGGACGTGGCCACGTCCCAATGACGTCATTACGTCTTTATGCTTCCTAGAGAGAGAGTTCTTAGGGAAGATCGCCACGCCATTCTGTATACAACTTGGGGCCAGAAGAAGCGTGGAAATGCGAAACGGCCGTTGCCTGAATAGTTGGTGTCTTTGGCATACTGCAACACGATGTTTTTCCTGCTATGAGCCACAAATAAAGCATGAAGTCGGTTTAGAGAAACGAGAGTGCCGCTTAGCTTTTTTCTACCTCACACGTATCTGTATAAAGTTAAATATGTTTATTTAGAAATGTTCTTATTTTTAACAGGAATTGTTAGATGAAGAAAAGACAGATATGAAAATTGGACATACCATGGAAAATGCCCGTTCTACTGAGACATTTAACTATGCTACATACCACACCTTTGATGAGGTAGGAGATGATACCTGTTACTAGAGCTCTTATGTTTATTTTATTCACCAAACTCATGCCAAGTTAAACAACACCTGTATAATGATACCTGGATTGCAGTGGTAGGGAGCTTGTATTCCCAATAACTGATATGTTTCACTTTAATAGTTTGTGTTGAAGCAGCATAAACTACATCCAGGGCCGTTTTAACACATTGGTGGGCCCAGTGCAAAGGTTTCATAAGTGGGCCCCCCATCACCATCTGCTATTATACCCATCTGAAAGCTGCCAAAAACTGGGATTTTATATGGTGACATTCAATGAGTGACAATGTGTTATCTGACTGATGGAACTTTGCTGCCTGTCAGAAATGTTTTAGATGTTCATCTCTAGTAATAATCGTTATTGCTATTATTTTATCGTGTAATGGATATCGCTAGAGAGGCAGTCGGCGTGTTTTACTCTATAAAGATCAGGTATGGACAGGGACAGGGTCAAATGTAAACTTTATTGATGACTTTGTGTATGTGTTGTGTAAGTGTTTGGTGCGACTCTTTTGGCACTGCGACCTGGACAATAGTAAACGTCTGAGTCACAGCGCCAATAAACTTCCTGGTTATGTTATGTTTAGAGGGGTATTACGTAAAATACCCCTGTGATTAGGCTATGCGTGCAGCATGAAATTTAGCTCCTCCAACTTCTACATTGACTCCGCCCATTCTCATAAATTTTTCTATGTGCACCCACACAGTATAATCCTCCTACAGTCACCCTATGCCCCCACATTATAATGTTCCCCTCCAATTGCCCCACAGTATGAAGTCTCCTCTCCTGGTGCCCCAATTTAAACTGTGGGAAACTGGAAGGTGACATTAAACTGGGGCAGCTAGAGGGGGGCATTAAACCGTGGGCTTAGTTGAATGGGGACATTAAACTGGGGGCTGCTGAAGGGGGACATTAACCTGGCTCAACTAGAGGGGGACATTAAACTGTGACAGCTGGAGGGACACATTAAACTGGGGGCAACTAGAGGCAGACATGTCCCCCTCCAGCTATCCCCATGGTTTAATGTACTCCTCCAGTTGCCCCCCCAGTTTAATGCCCCCTTTCAACTTGCCCCCAGTTTAATGTCCCCCTCCAGCTGCCCCAGTTTAATGTCCCCCTCCATCTACCCCCCAGTTTAATATTCCTCTTCATCTCCCCCCCCCGTTTAATGTCCCTCCTTCATCTGCACCTAGTTTGATGCCCCTCTCTATCTGCCCCGAGTTTAATGTCCCCCTTCATCTGTCCCCAGTTTAATGTCACCCTCCATCTGCCCCCAGTTTAATGTCACCCTCCATATGCCCCCTAATTTAATGCCCCCCCTCCATCTGCCTTGGTTTAATGTCCCCCTTCATCTGCCCTCAGTTTAATGTCCCCCATTCATGTGCCACCAGTTTGATGTCCCCCCTTCATCTGTCACCAGTTTAACATAATAAAACACTGATACTCACCTCTCCTCGCTCTGCTGCCACTCTGTGAGGTCTCTTCTCCCGGACTGTTCAGGGAGCTACAGGTGCAATGTGAGTGATGTCATCACATTGCGCCCGCAGCTCCAGGGACCGCAGCACAGAGGGATGTGCTTCACACACAATGGTGAATCAGGGGCTGTCCACGGACAGCTCCTGCTTCATCACTGTATTTAACTCATCTGCGTCCGGAGAGTTGATACCTCCCACTGACCGGGACAGGACCTGGAATCCCGGACGGTTGGGAGGTATGCCCAACGGGGCCCCAGTACCATAAGGCCCAGTGCAAGTGCACTGTTGGCCCTATGGTTAAAGTGGCCCTGACTACATCATACAGACTAGGGGTGCAGCTAGGGGTTCAGCACAGGGAGTAAATACGTCCACATGGGCCCCCAACTAAAGTATACCGATGTTATTGCCATATGGTGACCGATAGGATGAGGCTGTAATTATATCACATGGTCACTATAAAAACAGACAGCGTATATAAACAGTAAAGGGGTCACCGTGCTTGCATGTGTGCCATGGCTCCTTCAAACAGCTGATCAGTGAGGGTCCCAAGTTTTTAACCCCACTGATCACCTATTGAGGAGCTATCCTAAGAACTGATCATCAATTAAAATGAGCTGGAAAACGCCTATAATAAAGTCCAAGTACTTCTTAATTTAATACTGCCCAATCGCTTCCTTCTATTATGCCCCCTGAGATAAATACTGCCCTCCTTATGCCACCTTATATAAATTATGCCAGTTATATTCATAATGCCCCCAATGACCCCTTAAATAAATAATGCCCCTTATATTCTTTAAGCCCCTTATATAAATGATCCCCCTTATAGTCATAATGCCCCCATTGACCCCTTATATAAATAATGCCCCTTATATTCTCTATGCTCCTTTATATAAATGATCTCCGCCCTATAGTCATAATGCCCCTAACATGCACTTTATGCCACATATAATAAGAACTGCCCTAAAAATAAAATAAAAGTTAGCCCTTGCTGCAATGAGTCTCTGTTGCCGGCATCTCTCCTCTCAGGTCTGTGTCTTAGCGCAGGAGCAGCAATGCTATGATGTACTTGCGCCTGTCTGTGTCAGGAAGCAGACATCTTGTCTGTGGTCCCGGCACCTTGTAAGCCAGCAGCCCTGAAGTGGCTGGTGGTTTACAGAATGGCTGAGCAGGAGACCGAATGCTTCCTGCTCTACCACATATTTTAAGTGTATCATTGTCCTTCTGACACCGATATAGTTGAAAGATTTGCATGTGTTTATGGCAGCCCAGGGGAGAGCCCCCTACTAGCTATGCCCCTGAAAATATATACAATGTACATTCAGTTTTCTAGGAGCGATAGATTATATGCAGCAGAACAATGCAATGCTCATATTTCATATGCTCACAGATTAACAACTTTATTGACACTTTGGTGGCTGAAAACCCTGGCCTTGTGAGCAAAATTCAGATTGGCAAAAGCTACGAGGGTCGTCCACTGAATGTTTTAAAGGTAAGATTAATCAATGCTTTTGATATCTTGTATCTTGGACAGTGGAGCACATTTATACACATGGCATACCTTTTTCATCTCCATATCTATGCTGTCTGTGAGTTTTATTTATGTGTTCCATCCTCTCAAGGGCAACTTTTAACTATTTTTTTTTTTTTATATAAATCATACATTTTTTAGTCTTTATACTTTCTTCTTGTGTTGCACATCTTAGACCTAGACCTCAATCGATTGAGTCATAACATTTTTATCTTAGCATATTTATAGGCTCTATACTAATGTCTACTGGTAGAACACAATCTGATAAGGCAATTCGACTATTATATAGGGCTTGTAATAATAATACTGCATTCTCCTACATAGAGAACAACATTAATTAACATACTGTGAATACTTGGGGATAGGTTAACTCACAGGATCAACATTTTCTGGGGTAGATTGTTGGCAATGACACAAAAAGAATTTCATTCCTACACAATGGATTTTGGTTTAAGACTGACCACAACCAGCTTTATTTTCTTATCACATTGCAAACAAAAAAAAATCGCAACAATAGCAAACTAAAACCTGGCCAATAACTAACATAATAGTGTCCCATATTTTCAGTATCTAGATCTATTACCTACTGCACCTTAGAAAATGCATGCTCATGCGCATGCGACCACACACACACTCACTCACACACCAAAGACTCACAGCCCTGACTTAGAGATTATACCCTATTTGAGGCTTCATCTTGGGGAAACTAAGCTGTTTGTGTGGCAGATTTTGCTGTTTTTTTGACCCAAAGCCAAGAATGGCTAAAAATGGAATGGGAAATATATAGGAATCACTTATACTTCCACCTTCTGCTCAATCCACTCCTGGCTCTGGCTCAAAAAAAGCTGCAACATGAAAAACAAACTGCAACGTGGAGCCTCAACCTAAGGTGTCATCTCTGGTGGTTCCTAATGAACCTATGTTAGACAGGATAGAAGCCATCCTTATTTTCCTCGCTAAAACAACCAGGTCCCATTTTGGGTTCATATAAAATCTTGTAACTGTAGGATGAACAAACCATAGCATTCATTGAAATAACAAAAAAATCACATGTCCCTTCTCAGACATTTATGACACATCCATTTATGGTCGTAAATGACCAATCGATGTGGATTCCCACTCTGGGACCTAAACCTATCTCTGGAATCCTTCATGCCGCTGCTGAGAATGGAATGGTGTTCACACATACAGTGGGGAAAAAAAGTATTTAGTCAGCCACCAATTGTGCAAGTTCTCAAACTTAAAAAGATGAGAGAGGCCTGTAATTGACATCATAGGTAGACCTCAACTATGAGAGACAAAATGAGAAAACAAATCCAGAAAATCACATTGTCTGATTTTTTAAGAATTTATTTGCAAATTATGGTGGGAAATAAGTATTTGGTCACCTACAATCAAGCAAGATTTCTGGTTCTCACAGACCAGTAACTTCTTCTTTAAGAGGCTCCTCTGTCCTCCACTCATTACCTGTAGTAATGGCACCTGTTTGAAATTGTTATCAGTATAAAAGACACCTGTCCACAACCTCAAACAGTCACACTCCAAACTCCACTATGGTGAAGACCAAAGAGCTGTGGAAGGACACCAGAAACAAAATTATAGACCTGCACCAAGCTGGGAAGACTGAATCTGCAATATGCAAGCAGCTTGGTGTGAAGAAATCAACTGTGGGAGCAATAATTAGAAAATGGAAGACATACAAGACCACTGATAATCTCCCTCGATCAGGGGCTCTACGCAAGATCTCACCCCGTGGGATCAAAATGATCACAAGAACGGTGAACAAAAATCCCAGAACCACACGGGGGAACCTAGTGAATGACCTGCAGAAAGCTGGGACTAACGTAACAAAGGCTACCGTCAGTAACATACTACGCCGCCAGGGACTATGATCCTGCAGTGCCAGACGTATCCCCCTGCTTAAGCCAGTACATATCTGGGCCTATCTGAAGTTTGCTAGAGAGCATTTGGATGTTCCAGAAGAGTATTGGGAGAATGTCATATGGTCAGATGAAACCAAAGTAGAACTGTTTGGTAGAAACACAACTCGTCATGTTTTGAGGAGAGTGAATACCTACTGTGAAGCATGGGGGCGGCAACATCATGCTTTGGGGTTGTTTCTCTGCAAAGACACCAGGACGACTGATCCATGTACATGAAAGAATGAATGGGGCCATGTATCGTGAGATTTTGATTGCAAACCTCCTTCCATCAGAAGGGCATTGAAGATGAAACGTGGCTGGGTCTTTCAACATGACAATGATCCCAAGCACACCGCCAGGGCAATGACGGAGTGGCTTCGCAAGAAGCATTTCAAGGTCCTGGAGTGGTCTAGCCAGTCTCCAGATCTCAACCCCATAGAAAACCTTTGGAGGGAGTTGAAAGTCCGTGTTGCCCAGCGACAGCCCCAAAGCATCACAGCTCTAGAGGAGATCTGTATGGAGGAATGGGCCAACATACCAGCAACAGTGTATGCCAAACTTGTGAAGACTTACAGAAAATGTTTGACCTCTGTCATTGCCAACAAAGGATACATAACAAAGTATTGAGATGAACTTTTATTATTGACCAAATACTTATTTTACACCATAATTTGCAAATTAATTCTTAAAAAACCAGACAATGTGATTTTCTGGATTTGTTTTCTCATTTGAGTTGAAGTCTACCTATGATGACAATTACAGGCCTCTCTCATCTTTTTAAGTGGGAGAACTTGCACAATTGGTGGCTGACTAAATACTTTTTTTCCCCACTGTATACGACTTTCTTCATTCAATTCTTCTTGTTCTAGATGGCAATACCTCTTTAAATTAGGACTGTAGCTTTACATGTCCATGGCACCATCTTCACATTAAAGGACACTGAATGGTGACAGCTCATGCAACTTTATTTATGTGTAATGAAAGTTACTCTATCACAAAAATGGCTGGACCACTGTAAGCAATGCTACCTCTTGTGTCACCCTCTCTACTTCATAGATTGTAAGCTCCGGCTAGCAGGGCCCTCAGTCCCATTCTGTGAATTGACTATTACTCTGTACTCTATTATTCTATTAATCTTTTTGTCTGTACTTGAACCCTACAATTTGTAAAGAGCTGTGGAATATGTTGGCACTATATAAATACAATGTATTATTATCCTATATTCTTTTACAGTTCAGTACTGGTTCCAACCGTCCTGCTTTCTGGATTGACACTGGAATTCACTCCCGTGAGTGGGTTACTCAGGCCAGTGGTTTGTGGTTTGCTAACAAGGTATGGAATCACACCCCTAGTCAGTTGATGAAAAAATGTGTTATAGTATGTATGTATGACCTTCATGACTGTTGTTATAATCATGGCTTGCAAGTTCCTTCCCTACTTCCCTATAGTCAATAGTTGCTGTATAACACAGTCATTACAATTAGAAACAAGTGCATTAGGAAAAATAGTAAAGTCTGTATTAATGTGGGGGATTCATACATGAATGGGAGACAGGAATGAGACGTCAATAATCTCATGTATTTTATTGCCTGCAGATCGCTAAAGATTATGGACATGACCCATCTCTTACTGCCACCCTGAACAAAATGGACATATTATTGGAAATTGTGACAAATCCTGATGGGTTTGTTTATACGCATACCAATGTAATTATTTCTTGCTTATAATGAAGGCATTATTCTCTGTGTTCTATTACTTCTTTCATTCCATGTCATTGTGGTGTTATCCCAGCACAGCATGACCTTCATACCTCTATACCCTAACAGATTCACGTATGTAGTACTAGCAGTAGTCAGATCAAAGTTACTGGAACCGAGACAAGCAGTTGACACGATGAGGTAGAAACATGCAGGATTTGGCATACATACCAGTATCAATGAAATCACACAGGTCTCATTCACAAGCAAGGGATGAGCCTCCTGAACTCACAAGAGAAACTTCCTGCTGTATTCGTTATTCATGGACTACTGTAGGCCTCAAATGCTTGTGTCGTAGTGTCTTCTTCCTGGGGACACAGAACAGACTAACTCAAATAGACTCTGTGCATAAAGCCCCTGAAAAGGTGCAAAAGTCATGTTTTATATAAAAATCTGTTTTTGTTTAAACATTACTACCTTCACACAATAAGCGTAGACAATAAGCTATAAAAGCACAACCGCAACTTTGAGTCAAACACTGCTCGACATTTTTGCAAGTTCCATTTCTGGAAGTTGTTGTTTGCAGCATACTAATTGTCGCAATGTGATTCCTTTCACCAACATTAGTGATGGGCTACCTGGCGATCTTTTGTTGCATGACGGGCCCCCTTAACAGTATAATGCCTATACTGGCCCCCACAAAGTATAAGACCCCCTTTACTGGCCCTCACACAGTATATTGTCCCTTTTTAGGCCACAACACATGATATTGCCTTATTCTTTTTGGATTCCACATAGAATATTGTCCTTTTTAGGCCCACACATATAATATTGCCCTCTTCTTTTTGACCCCCACACAATATACAGATGCCTTTTTTTGCCCCCCTCCATAGTGAAATGTTAGGCGATAAGGTGAGCACACCATTTCAGATTGAACCGGATTCAACCTGAATTTTCCAAAAGTTTCAGGCTCAGTCCAAACATGAAACATAACTCACGAAACACTATTATATTCTGGGGTGACCTCAGAGTGTAATAAGTGGAGGCCCCGAAGAGATGAGTAAAATAACAATTATACTCACTTTGCTTCACCTCTCCTGGGCATCCTTACGCTTTCCAGTGGCCCCCCGACATCCACTTCGCGCCTGTTTCAGCCACAGACTGAAGTAACATGCCCTGGCGTCACTACTGAGGCCTGTAATTGGGCCTCAGCGGTCAACATGGGGCATGCCAACGTCATGACGCTGGGCCTCCAGGGTGTGCTACATAATAAGTCCTGGCACTGAAGAATGCTGAGACGTAATGTGCAGCGCCCTCTGGAGGAAGAAGTGAAGGTCGAACTTGACAGGAGCAGGGATTGGTGAGTAAAATATCGGCCACTACCTGTTGGAATAATCCAATAGGTAGAAGACGATTTAAAAAAATGCCGTGCCACAGTTTATGCCAGGAAGAGTCACCTGAAGTGGCAGCCTCAGGTCACCTCATGGCAGGTGTGCCCCTGAGTTTGCTGCTTAAGGAGGTTAACCTTTTAACTCCTTACACCAACACACTTTATAGCAGTCATAAAAGAAATTTCAATAACAGTTCACTCATTATTATGTTATAGAACCGTATGTGGCGTAAGACCAGATCTCCCAATAGTGGTTCTCCCTGTGTTGGAACCGACCCCAATAGAAACTGGGATGCTGGTTTTGGAGGTAACAATTGCATTGTCCCATTCTTTACATTTTATCGTAATGAATATAAACCCAAATGTAGAACCAATGTAAAATGGATTAAAACAGAGTATTAAATGTTTTTTTCCTATTAATAATATTTATCCCCTATCCAGTATATCTGATCACTTGGGGTTCACCCCTGTTGATTTAAAAAACAGAGACCTGAAAGCGCTCTATGTAAATGGAGCAGTGGTATGCATGTTCCGCCACCATCAGACTTCTGACAAATCACCATCCTGAGAGTCCCAAATAAGTGAATGACGCAGTGTCCATTTTCACCACCACTCCATTTACATGGACACTCTGGGGCACTTTCAGACTCTTTAAGGGTCTAAATCCTGAGTATGGAGGAGATGAAACCCCAATGTCAAACTCAAAAATTGAGGTCATGTAAAATCAGTGCTGTAAAATGACAAGAGGGTAAGAGGGTCATTCAGTAAAGGTTTTCAACTGGAAATACATGTATTAACTAATAGCTTATTGATAACTTTCTAATTCCTGGACAACACCTTTAAATTATTCTTTACTGATATCTAGGTGCTGGAGCAAGCTCAAATCCTTGCTCTGAAACCTACAGAGGACGTGCTGCTCACTCTGAGCCAGAGGTCAAGGCTATTGTCGACTTTGTGAAGAGCCATGGCAAAATCAAGGGATTTGTTTCCATCCACAGCTATTCTCAGATGCTCCTCTATCCATATGGTTACACCACTACTCGTACCCCAGATAATTTTGAATTGGTACATTCTTTACATTGTTTATTCTATTATTGGTAATAGTAAGAAAACAGTTTGTATATAAATATGTGAATATAAAGCCAACCCTAGATATTAAATTAATGTTAGCTAAACCCACTGATTTCAATGTGCATGGGGTTCTGCTGATTCTCCCATGATGGCAGATGGCAGGAATGACAAGGCAATTGGAATGTGTGCATGAGGGGATCATTACTTTTATTATATGTACTATTATCATCTTAATCTCCCTTTCTGTATACAGGACAGTGTTGCTAAAGCTGCTGTAAATGCATTGGCTTCACTGTATGGAACAAAATATACATATGGAAGCATCATTACCACCATCTGTAAGTATTAGTTTACCTATTATTGGTACTACTTGTGAAATATCAAACAGGCATAGATTAAAAAAGTATATAACTGTAAGTGAGGTTGGAAGCAGGGGTAGATAGGCCAAGGCCCTGGGCCTCCACGTATTGTAGTCTGGGGTCAGAGCAATTATTGGGAACAAGCCTTCTTAGGAGTACTACTTCCCAATAACAGCATTGTCTACTTGTGTCGGTCAGCTGGCCAGTGGGCAAATGTAATATTATAAGAATTGCAGGATCATCATGAGCATATCACGCTGTGTAATCAAAGGTACACTGACAATAATTAATGCAGCCAAATGGGGAAAAGCAAAAGTGTTAAGTATCCTTCATCCCCATTCACTTTGCATTGGTCTGTTTAAATTGACAATTGGTCCAGTAAGCCTACATGGTATGTAGTGCACATATCATATAGGCAGAATAGGCAGGTGTTATAGGTCCAATGGGGGGAGGGGCACAGTGATAAACTTATCCTCCTTTCTGACAATTGACCCAATACATTTTCCTGCAGCCGCTACTATAGAGAGCACAGTGTAACTTCAATAGTAACTGTATTAATTCCTATGCACTGAGTGATCCCTAGTGGTGGCTTTAGGCATCAACTTTTATTACTCAGAAATGTATAGAAGAGATTTATTAATCTATTTATCTCAGTTGTCTGGTGTAAATTCATTGAAGTATATAGTGTTCAGAATGAGCACCTTATTAATAAAGCACCTGGGTGAGGCAAAGTGTGAGGTTTTTTTTATCAAAAAAAAATTCCCCAAATTAAGAAAAATAGGATCTGGTCCTTACTACCTTTCGCTATTGGGCCTTAAGATATCTGTGCACAACCCTGGTATGTACATTCCAGTAAATAAAACAAGATAGCTTTGGCATTAGTGTAAATAAGAAGCAGCTGTCTATGACACCCATATGACTTCATACTTAGCATATATTTTAGAGCAAAACAATAACCAAAAGTGTCACCAGGGCCATTGTTAGAATTACCTGTCCAGGACTTATGCCCCCAATCTTTTACCTGCTGCTCTGAATCTTTTGGGAGCACTGCTGTAAATTTATCTGTGCTGTATGTTTATGTTTATGGATAAAGTTAAAAACTACTGCAGAGTTCAGGAGCTTTTTGCTCTGTGACCAAGGACATCATCGAATTAAGAACACAATTCCCAGAACCCCAAAAATCTAAAATCTAATTCACTGACCCATTTCCAATAAAGTACACTAAACTAAGTGTGAAAGGAACATAAGAGAGGAGTACAAATGTAAACTGTTTCTGGGGCCACTATGTCATTGGAGCAAAAAGGAGGATTATTACTTAGGGCTCACAGAGAGGTACTATACCTTTATGTGGACACAGAGGAAACACTATAACTTTGTGGTGGATCATTAATTTAGGGGGCACAGAGGGAGGTTATTACTTTGTCAAAGGCACTAAGTGGGTATCAGTATTGTGTGGGGGGCACAAAGAAGGGCACAATTACTATGGAGCTCAAAGGAGAAATTGTTATGGTGTGGGGGGCACTGGACACTGGCAACAGCAAGGTGAGGAGATTGTGTTCAGAAAAGAGTCATGGCTGTAAGACGTCTCCATGGTGGTCTGGACCCAGATAGGCAAAACGGGATTGGGGGAAATATAAGTCTAGCAAAACCCATGAATAAAATACAGTCAATTCGACAGTTCTGGAAATCAGGAAACTATACTTGGTCAGCATTGTCATGAAGAGTATAAATTAATAATCGTGTTATGGACATTTAAATAATAAATGTTGTTCTTTCTCTTTTTTAACCATGGAAAATTATAACTTTACAGATCAAGCAAGTGGAGGCACCATTGACTGGACCTACAACCAGGGAATCAAGTACTCGTACACCTTTGAGCTTCGTGATACTGGCCGTTATGGTTTTGCCCTACCAGCGAACCAAATCATCCCAACTGCTGAGGAGACCTGGTTGGCCCTTACTAAGATTATTGAGCATACTCGTGATAACTCCTATTAAATGATAAACCTTGAAATGCAATAAAGATCCTTACTGAAACTAAAGAAAATTATCTTTGTGTTTACATATATATTAGAAGTTATATGTAAATTATGCTTTTACCTTTTAATATGGTGAACTGTGCCTTTAAAAAATAAGTGTAGTAAAAAATGATATTGCTTCCTTCATTCATTCATTAATTATTTTTACCAAAAATATGCCAGTCTGGTTTTATAGTCTATTAGTTTTTCTTTAGATAACTCAACATAATTTAATGCCTTAAGCATGCAGACTAGTTTGATACTTGATGTGCCCCATTTTTTATTTTTCCATTGTTTTATTTTTTTTTGTCAATAAGAGAGCTTTTTTGTACGATGAGTATTTTTGTATTGCACCGTTTTAGGAAGCATATAATCTATTGATTAATAGACTGGGCAGGATAGTAACTAAAACAACAGTTTTTGATAAATTTTGCACTGTGCAACATAAATAGAATTAAACAATAGAGATAAAAATCTGGGATAAGTAGTTGCACACTGATGATGTAATTAATGGAACACATAGAAGTGTGGAAAAGTAAGGTTCTTTAATAAATCAGATACAATGGTAATGCGTTTCGACGCCCAACTGGCGTCTTCATCAGGCCAACTACAGAGAATGTAATAAGAAATAAAATATATACAGTAAGTATTCATATGAATATAAAATATAATATATAAAATGTAATCAATTTTTAAACATTATAATTATAAGTATGAATTCATAATTAAACAAGATTAAAACAAAATTACATATAGTAAGTATTTGGATGTATGTAAATAATGATGAGATGTAAATGACAAAAAACTTTTAAATAAAAGATGTTCCAATAGTTAGTTGATACTGCTGTTAATTAATTATTATATTTCACAAAATTTTCTAATGTAATCAAAAGATGAATAGATCAATTAATTAATAAATATACAAACTGATAAATAAATAAATAAATGAATAATACATAGGCAATTAAATAAATATATAAAAAAAGAGATTCAAGGGCGACAATCCCCCGTCCAAACAGTAATGACCATATCCCAAGGAACTAACGCAATATTATCTTGTATTAATTAACACAGAAAAATGTACAGCCACAAATGACCCCATGAAAGACGAAAAAGAACAAAACGTAGCTAACATTAACATAAGGCACTTCACAGAGCCCAGACCTTCATATCATCAATCCTTATGCCCAATTCAATGTAGACAGCATCTCCAACAAGTGGAAACATCAAACATATACTGTACAGACATTGGATAGTCATTAAACAAGGCAGTCCTGAGATGACAGAATTGAAGACTCTGCCTTTGATGTGTTATAGGAGAGGTCGTAATATTAGATATACTATGGTGAGAATGGTTGTGGGACTTGTGAAGATCTCTAGACAATTGTTATTAGGGCATTGACTCGAGGAAATTTTCCCTTCCTGAATTGTTCCAACTGTACGAATATTTTGAGGGAGGATTCATTTGTTGATCCTCAAACTGGGAGACAGTATTTGATGAAAGAGAGATACACCTGCACATCCGATTGTTATATAAATGGTGATTTGTCCATGTGGACTTATGTACATAGGTGAGACCATATTAGAGGTCCCCACTTGGATGAATTTACTTAAAGGGGTTGTCCGGGATAAAATGCAATTTCTACACTAATCTAAACACCCTCCCCCCCACTTTCTAAATTACTTACTTTAGCAAAAGTGTATATTTACCCATTTTCTGATTATCCAGTGACGTTCCGTTTCGCCGTTTCTGGAAATGGAATGTCACCAATACTACCCCCCAACCCCATCATACTTACCTGTCTTCCTATCCAGACTTCCTTCTGTGGGGATGGCTCCTCCTCTTCTTTGATCCTCTGCTGGTGCCTGCGCAATAGAGCCCATGTCCTGGAATTACGCTTCAGCAGGCACTCCATCTCTATTGCGCAGGTGTGGGCGGCCGGAGGAGCCTCCCACGCCTGCGCAGTAGAGATGGAGTGCTGGCTACATCGCAATGCCGGGACTTTTGCACACACACCGGCAGACCTCAGAGAAGAGGAGGAGCCGTCCTCACAGAAGGAAGTCTGAACAGGAAGATAGGTAAGCATGATGGGGTGGGGGGTGGGTTGAGTTAGTTAGTTGTGAAGGGCTAGTAGTGGGCGGGATAGCTAGGGAGACAGGGAGGGGGGTGTGAGGGAGTGAGAGAAGGAGGGGGGAGGGTGTGAGAGGGAGGTAGTGCGAGTCAGCCTACAACTACCATGATGCATTGCATGAATTAAGACAACAGGAAGCTACACCATGTAAACAAATGCAGAGGATGCCAGGAGCTCCCAGAGAAACCCAAAAATCACTCAAAGCACTGCTAAAGGTATTTGTGTGCACTTATTAACCCATTAATAGCACTAACAGACCTTTTTTTAAAAAAGATGAGGGTTGAACTTCCTGTTCCTAGATATTTTGCACAGAGGGGGTCATAGAGTGATTAATCATATTCCCCATGGATGATGAGGGGGTTATCGCCAGTTGGAAATGAAACAAAGGGAATTAAAATGGATATATTTATTGAATACTTTACAGCTAGCAAATCTAAATGCTGATTTTAAGGTACAGGACCATATGTAGATTAGGTTGGTGGTGGTTGCTGTCTCCTCCTTGCCAGATGTTTGTAAAAAAATGTATATGCTTGTATGAAAAGATACACAGACAGATGTATATGCATATAGGATTGATTTTAACAAGTTTTCTTTTTTAGTTGTTTGAGACATATGCGCACTTGTTGGTGTGTTTCCATTCACAGTATGTTTCATCTAAATTTTAGTATTACAGAGGGAATGGAGATGCTGTCAACATTGAACTGGGGATAAGGATTGAAGATATAAAAGACTGGGATAAATGTAGTGCCTTATGTTAATATTAGTTCCGCTTTGTTCTTTTTCTTGTGGTGGTTCATTTGGATATGGGTGTTACTGTTTGGACAGAGGGATCGCCGCCCTTGAGTGAGGGTGATTACATTATCCAGGTTCATCGAGGTGTGCGGGAGTATGGTACCACGGATATCGTGGTCCTGCACCTCCGGGTGGCCTTTGTAGGTCTTTCTCCATACAGGTGTCTTTTGAATTATGGGCCGTATTTAAGAAAAAAATGTATTATATGCTTGTAGATTAGAGAGGTGTACAGCACACTATATAATGGATATAGACCACATATAGCACTACATTTCTCTTTCTATTCTTCACTTTCCACATTCTATGTTTTTACAGACTTTTGTCAGTTAATCCAATTAATTGTGTATTCCCTTACATCCCACAGCAGCACAATATGGGGTATTTCTGCCCCTGTGTGCTGGTAGGACAGGTGCTGGTAGTTTAATTAGCATAAATTATGCATTACTACGTTACCCTATAAGAGGGCAAAGAGACTTCCCCCCCTTGTGTTTTTTTCTGTCCTGTCTGGTGGGACAGGTGGAGGGAGGTCTCTTTGGCCTCCCATAGAGTTCGTTCTCTCTTTCGTTACTTACTGTTACTGTCGTCTTCTTTCCCTCTGTTGAAAGGAGTTTCTTCTTGGCAGCTTCAGTTCTTGCTGCCTTGTTAGTCTACATGCCGGAGTTCCGTTGCTCTGCTGGCTTTCTTCCCGGAACCTTTCTTTCGTGCCAGGTTTCCGGGGACGCGATTACTCGCCATACCTATGTGGCGGCCTACTTCCGATACCGCGAAAATTTGAAAATGTATATTTTTATATGGATTCTATTGCGTTTTATTCCTGTTCTCTTCTTGTGAGCTGCTTTATTGCTGAAGCAGCTCTGCTGCAGAAATTTGAAAGGGAAAGTTTGTGAGGCTTTCCATTGCCCCCTTTTTCTCCTCTATAAAGCCCCATAGTTCTTTGCAGTGCTGGGCTTGTTCCTCTCTGAGTCCGGCTACTTATCCTTTGGGATTATTTGCCTACTGCTAAGCGCTTCTGTCTTTGTCTGATTCACTTGATTCTCCAAAGGTATTTTCTTGCTGTTTGTTTTAGCTGTCTTTCCTGTCTGGTGACTTTGGTCTCCTTATAGATGTCCTCCTCAACCTCTGGTGCGGATGGTGACATTTGTAGAAGGAAAAGATCCTCCAAACGCAAGCATCTGTCTTGTTTAGCCTGTAATACTCCCTTGCCGGATGGGTATGAGTTTTCGCGCTGCCGTCAGTGCCGTGGAACCCCCTCCCTGATGAACCGTTTGTATTTGACATCGTGTGGGTCAAGGAATAGATGCAGGACTCCTTGCAGGAAGTCCTGAACTCCATCTTGCAAATTTCCAAGAAACCTCGTGTGGAGAAGCAGACTATGGTTCCTATTGAAGATCTCCAGGCAGTGGTGCAACTAGGGACGGCTGGGCCCCAAGGCGAACATTTGACATGGGCCCCCCCCGAACCGCTGCCCCCAACCCCCCTGCACAAACCGCCCCCCCAACCCACCCCCTGCACACAGTATTATGCCCCATAGTGGCCCCTGCACACAGTATTATGCCCCATAGCAGCACCTGCACACGATATTATGTCCCATAGCGGCCCCTGCGAACTGTATTATGCCCCATAGTGACCCCTGCACACAGAATTATGCCCCATAGTGGCCCCTGCACACAGTATTATGCTCCATAGTGGCCCCTGCCCACAGCAGTATGCCCCATAGTGGCCCCTACACACAGGAGTATGCCCCACAGTGGCCCCTGCACACAGTATTATGCCCATAGTGGACCACGCATGACCGATTATTATACTCTGGGGTCTTTTCAGACCCCAGAGTATAATGATCAGAGACCCAGGGGAGGATACAAACATAAAAAACAATGCTACTTACCTCTTCCTAGCTCCGGTGCACTCCCGTGTGCTACTTTGGACATCTTCAATGTTGGAGCAGATCTCGCGTGAGTGAGGCCGACGTCGTGATGCATAATGACGTCGGCTGACATCTGGGACGTCACCAAACAGGCCTGAAGCCTGCGGAGCGTAGGAGAGGTAAGTTACAGTGTTTTTTTTATGTTCCCTCACCTCCCCTGGGCCCCCAATCGTTATACTCCGGGGTCTCAAAAGACCCCGGAGTATAATAATAACAGTGTTTGTGGGGTTCACGGTAGCGGCTGCCACAGGGCTCCGGGTCCCGGGCCCCATAATGTTCCGGGCCCTGTGGCAGCCGGTACTGCTGCTACCCCGATATTTACGCCCCTGTCTCCAGGTGATTGTTGAGACGCTTTCATCTGATGATACCCTGGAAGATTCCAGCAGACCTCTCTTTCCTCTTGAGGAGATAAATAGGCTGCTGAAGTCCATCTGGTCAATGGACTGTGATGTTGACGGGGAAGCCTCCCGTTCCGCCTCTAGGGGGCCTAGGGCCTTCCAAGTGGACGAGTCACTGGAAAGACTCATGCTTGCAGAATGGTAATATCTGGAAAAAGCTCCCATATATTCCAGGAGATTTAGAACCCTGTTCCAAATTGCGGAGTCCCAGCGGGATCGGAGGGGTTTCCCACCTAAAGTTGATGCAGCAGTTATCCCGTCATACGGTGGTCCCGGTGGATGATGGATCTAACCTCCAGGACCCCATAGACAGATGCATAGCGAGTACTCTCAGGAAGGTTTACTCTCTGGCCTCCGGTCAGACTTCCATGGCTATTGCCTCTAATGAAGTCTCAAGCAAGCTACGGGCTGATTTAGCCCAGCTTCCAAGAGACATCGACTCTGCAGTTTTCAGAGATGATTTACTAGCTTTTTTGAGCTCTGTTTTTTTGTCAGTAGATTATTTAGCCGAAGCCTCCCAGCATCAGTTAAGGCTAGCGGCCAAATCTTTGGCTCTTTCTACAGCAGCTAGAAGGCCGTTATGGTTGAAACCCTGGAGAGCGGATATTGCCTCCAAATTCAACCTCTGTTCGCTACCCTTTGAGCCGGGTAAGCTTTTTGACAAAGGCCTAGATGAGATTATGGAAGACCTGGCCGGTAAAAAGGGGTAAGAGTCTGCCTCAGGCCTTTAGAGGCAGGTCAAGACCTTCCTGCTGGGGTAGAGGTTATCAGCCTCAACCTTTCTCCTGCTACCCTGAAGGTACAGGTTTCAGCCTTATCCGCCTGTTTAGGCAGATGTTTGTCCCAAGATTCCCTTATTGTTGGATTTCTTAAGGGCGCTACCAGACTTAGACCGGTGGTCTCAGCCCCGGTTCCCCAGTCGGATCTCTCCACTGTTCTTTCAGGTCTTTGTGGTCCTCCTTTTGAACCTTTGGAAGATGTAGATCTTAAATTTATTTGCCTTAAAACCACCTTTCTATTAGTCATCACTTCAGCCAAAAGGGTGAGTGAGCTCCAGGCTTTTTTCCTCCAAGGAACCTTATATATCCTTTCTTGCGGATAGGGTCCAACTTATATTTCTTCTTGATGTGAGGAATATCGCCTTGCCAAGCCTCTTGGCCTACCTGCGATCACCCTTCTCAACCTTCCACTCACAACCCGTGAGCGGACCGGATTCGTAGGATAGAATGAAACAAGCTGTATAAATTTAATATATTTAATAACCCAAGTGGGTCGGTACTAATTAATAGCATATACAGAAATATACAATATTAATATGATCAAGCATAAACATACGAGCAAAAGTCGATGACACAGCACATAAAACAAAAATGGGAATAAAGTATAGAGTAATACCTGAGCCCAGCTTGCTCTTAGCTGTCTCTCTTTCAGGCTCCACACAAAGACAAAAGACCTCACCCCACCTCAGTGTGAGACCCTCTTCAGCCCCACCCTTCACCTCCCCCAGCCAGCCCTCCTTCTCCCTCCTTTGCAGAATCCTCGGAGAGATGGGTACCTTCCTAGGTGCTGGGAGGGATGGGTGAAGTTAAGGTCACTGGACTACTATCCCCCATTGCCATCTGGCCAGGGATAAAAACCAGTGAAGCGTATCGTCCAGCGGTGTAAACCCAACTTAAGCACAACATTCCAACAAGTAGGGGGAGGACTGACATGAGCAAGTAAAAACACACTTTCAAGAAAGATATAAAACTGAGGGTCGGTTCATCACACCTGGGTTTAACCCTAAGGTGCTTTCCTGCACCAGTATTAATCAATTAATTTCTTTACCTGTGTTCTTTCCTTCCCCTTCCTCTGAAGAGGAGAAAAAACTGCACCCACTAGATGTTATGAGGTGTCTCCAGATTTACCTCTTACGCACATGGTCCTTTAGGAGAGCGAGAATCTCCTTGTCAACATGTATGATAGAGACAAAGGTCTCAAGCCTTCCAAGCTTACCTTGTCTGGGTGGATCATGGAGGTAATCAAAGTCTCTTTTTTTTTTTTTTTGCTCAGGGGTTAGCTCCACCCGAATTTTGTACAGCCCATTCAACCAGGGCTGTATCGGCCTCTTGGGCTGAGAACCGGGCCTTACCTCTGGATCGAATCTGTGCGGCTGCTTCTTGGTCATCTCACCTAACCTTTATGGAACATTATCATCTAGATGTTCGGAGTTCTGTGGCAACTGCCTTTGGTCAGTCAGTCCTAAGTATTGTAGAGCAGGGAAACCCTCCCTAAGGGAATTATTTGCTATATCCCCATATTGTGCTGCTGTGGGATGTAAGGGAATCGTTGATTATAATGTTAATCTGTTTTCCCTTAGTCCCAACAGCAGCACAAGCTTCCCTCCCTAAATTTGTAAATTTTTTACTTTATAACTTACACAAGGGGGTGAGGTCTCTTTGCCCTCTTATAGGGTAACATAGTCATGCATAATTTATGCTAATTAAAAGTTCCGCCTGTCCTGCCAGCACACAGGGGCAGGAATACCCCATATTGTGCTGCTGTTGGGACTAAGGGAAAACATTAACATTATAATCAACGATTGGTAGCAGGTTTAATTGTATATAAGTTACCTCTTTTTCTGGACTATGTCCAGTCCTAGTGTCTCTGGTTGTCATGGTACCAGGAATCTTTGGTTGAGGGCTGCGCCTCCTTCCATATGGTAATAATGGGGCTTTTCTCCCGTGACTGTCAGAGCTTTGGCATATTTGGTTACTAAGGTTCTCTATCTATAGGCTCCGCCCTCATTCCTATAGTATCAGTCGGGTAGTTTCCCTATAGTTGATTCAGTTGTTCTAGTTGAATGATCTAGTTTACATGTTACCTAGTAACTGGGGACGCAAGTGGACAGTGCATGTGCAGTAGATATTTCCAAACACTGCTGCGCATGATGTAGTTAGGGGAGCAGCCCAGAGACATTTTTCTGGTGTTCAGTTGTGTCATTTTTTTTATGTGTGAGGTATTAGGATGTGATTTATATATGTCTATATTTATTAATGTTTATATGAATTTTACAGATATAAATTTTTTTTATACAATCATGGATTGTATCATGGTTGACTGTTTGTACAATTTGATTGAATAAAAGTCCTTTAAAAATAACTGGCAGTGATTGTGTGCGATTACACTTGAGAAAGGCTCTTTTGAGTGCTGATATGTAGTATGTTCTTAAAGACCTTCCATCAAAGTGATGATTGGAGTGACATTTTTGTTAATGTTTTTTGTGTTGTTTGTTGCATGTAATAGCATTGAATAGTGATTAAACCAATAAACAATCAATTAATATAATAATAAACATTATAAAGTTCAAATACACAATTATCAGGATATAACACAAGTGGAATATTCCATATGTCCGAGCTCTGGCGGGACAGTCCCAGTTTTGCATCGCTGTACTGCTGTCCTGGACAGTTGTGTACTGTCCCTGCCATGCTCTGCTTTATTTAGTTTGTCCCCCGAGGTGCTGAAGCTAAGCACTTCAGTCTTCCTTGGTCTGCTCCTTGCCGATGCATCACTGCTGTGTAAGGACAATATAATTATACACAGCAGACTAAATAATATGTGAGGGGAGGGTGGACAATTGTGGGGGGGGGGGCATTATTAGGGCACAATTACAGTTATAGTGCTCCCCACAGTTAATGGCATTATTTATTGTGTGGGGGGCTATTACCTGTGAGGGGAAGTAGTATTTAGGCACTGTTATAGTAATAGTGCCCCCCCACGTGTAATAGAATTACTTATGTTTGGGGCCATTATAACTGTAATAGTGCCTACCTCTTACCACCCCGCACGTAATAGCATTATTATGTCGGGGGACCATTACCTGTGTGTGTAGGGAGTAGCATTAAGGCACTATTAATAGTAACCCCCCCGCCCCCACAGGTAAATAGTATTACTTGTTGGGTGGCTATTACCTTTGGGGGCACTATTAAGGCAATATTACAGTAATAGTGCCCCCAAAGGTAATAATCCCTCCACATAGATTATGCCCCCCCCCCCCCGGTAATACATCTTCCCCACATACTAATAGTTATGTAGGGGGATGACTATTACCTGTGGGGGAACTATTAGGGCCTGTATACATGAGGGAAAAAGAAAGGGAAATTAAGGTGGACTTCCACCTCAGATTTCTGTCCTTTTTCTTGCCCTCTGGCTCCCCTTGCTGACTAGCCTCAGAAAGCATTAGCCGTTCTAAGCATTACTTATGTGGGGGGTGCTAGTACCTGCTGGGGGGGCACCATTTTAATTTTTGCCTCAGGCAGCACATAAGCTAGAATCGGCCCTGCGTATATCGTCTATATATTGTCCCCTATAATAGGGATCAGTATATAGGGTGAAGTATATAGAGATCAGTATATAGTCTGTATGCTGCACCCTACATACTGATCCCTATAAACTGATATAGATATTAGTATATAGGATGCAGTATATAGAGATATTGTGGGACTGAATCACTTTGTTGTTTACTTTACTTAACGTTTTTTCGCAGATTACTTCAGAGTTCCATTAGCCAGTGACAAGATGGGATCCGGTTACACTTCTCTCATTCCTGGGCATCCTGATTGATTCTACAACTTGCAGACGACAAGTTGTCCCATTTAAAATGTGATAACATATGTTTGACAGCTAAGAAGGTTCCTTTATCTTGGCTGCAATCCCTTTTGGGTCAGCTGACCTTCGCTTGTCATATCTTCCCTATGGGTAGGTTTTTCTCCAAGTGTTCGGCCATGTCAACGTCTGGAGTAAAAATGCCTCACCATTATGTCTGTATAACTAAAGTTTTGCATTTCTTGTTTCCCAGAGTCTGAGCTGAGTAATTCAGATGGACAGATGTTCACAATGCGGCTTGCATGGTGGGTTATGGTGCAGTCTTCGGCGACCACTGGTCTGCCGAGCCTTGGCCGGAGAGCTGGGTTATGACTGGCACCACTAGGAATTTAACTTTGCTCAAATTGTTCCCCATCGTGGTAGCTATTGAATTATGGGGCTTTACCATGGTGAACAGACAAATTTTATTTTGGAGTGATAATGAAAGTGCAGCTTTGACTATTAATCAGTTTGGAGTGATAACGAAAGTGCAGTTTCAGCTATTAACAAGTTGTCCTTCAGTTCTTGGCCGGTACAGGCTTTATTACGTTATTTAGTTCTGTGTTGTTTACAATTTAATATTGTTTTTTGGGCTCGTCACGTTCCTGGTGTTGATAATGTGATGGCTGATGATCTTTCTTGTTTCCAGTGGAAATGCTTCAGGGATATGCACCTGAGGGCGGATTCGGTGGGCTTCCTGTGCCCTCCCTTCGTTTGGGACTTGGTGTTGAGGTACTGACTTTGCTGCTGAAAGACTCGATCACTACGTCGATGTGGTTGGGACACGGTAAGGCGTGGAGCGTGTAGTTCTCTTTCGGGGCCCAGGCTTAGGCATTCGACCCTGACTATTGTCGTGAATTGACCTATGCTTACCTATCCCGTTTAAAATCTTCCGATGACCTGTCTCTTCCATATATCTCTGACCTACCTGCCTGTTCATAACCTCTGATCCTCCAAAGACCTCCTACTACGCTCTGCTCTTATCCGCTCTTCACACAACCATCTCCAAGACTTCTCCCGTGCATCACCCATACTCTGGAACTCATTACCAACACACATAAGATTGACCCCCACAATCACAAGCTTCAAGAACGCCCTGAAGACTCACCTATTCAGGAAGGCCTACAACCTCCAATAATGCTATTGTTACCACACCACCATCTGTACAGCCTCTCCCCTCACCTTCTGTCTCCATCCCTGTTCCCTTATAGATTGTAAGCCCTTGCGGGCAGGGCCCTCTATCCCACTGTGCCAGTTGGTCACTGTTAGTATTATATTTGTTTTGTATATTTTGTGCACCATATGAAAACCCTCAAATGTAAAGCACTATGAAATTAATGGTACTATATAAATAAACAATAATAATAATAATCTCTACTGAAAATTTATGGGCAAAGCTGAAAAGGCAGGTGCGAGCAAGGCGGCCTACAAACATGGCTCAGTTACACCAGTTCTGTCAGGAGGAATGGGCCCAAATTCCTACCAACTATTGTGAGAAGCTTGTGGAAGGATATCCAGAATGTTTGACCCAAGTCATACAGTTTAAGGGCAATGGTACCAAATACTAATTAAATGTATGTAAACTTTTGACTTTGCAGAAAGTAATAAAAATACCTTAAAAAATTCTCTCTCATTATTCTGGCATTTGGCAAATATAAATAATTTTGGTAATCCTAATTGACCTAAAATGGGTTTATTTATTTTTCATGTCAGATAGTGACCCATCTCTTCAACCTATCCCTAAACAATGGATCCTTCCCTTCCGCCTTCAAACATGCTACCGCCACACCTATACTTAAGAAACCCTCCCTCGAACCGTCCTCTTCAGCCAACTATCGCCCCATCTCACTGCTCCCGTACGCCTCTAAACTGCTGGAGCAACACGTCCATTCTGAACTATCCTCCTATCTCTCATCCAATGTGCTCTTTGACAGACTACAGTCAGGCTTCAGACCCCATCACTCCACAGAAACTGCCCTAACCAAGGTCACTAATGACCTTCTAACTGCCAAAGCCAAATGTCACTACTCTGTCCTCCTCCTCTTCAACCTCTCCTCTGCCTTTGACACAGTCGACCATTCCCTCCTGTTAGAAACGCTTTCATCCCTTGGCATCTCAGACCTGGCCTTTTCCTGGATCTCCTCATACCTCACCAACCGCACATTCAGCGTGTCCCACTCGCACACCACCTCCCCACCATGCCCTCTTTCTGTAGGTGTCCCCCAAGGCTCCGTCCTAGGACCCCTACTGTTCTCCATCTACACCCTCGGTCTTGGCCAACTCATAGAAACCCATGGTTTCTATTACCATTGCTATGCTGACGACACTCAATTATATCTCTCTGGACCAGACATTACCTCCCTGTTGTCCAGAGTCCCAGAATGTCTAGCAGCTGTAGCCTCCTTTCTGTCCTCCCGCTTTCTCAAACTCAACATGGAGAAAACGGAGTTCATAATCTTCACCTCTCCACGCACAACCCCCCTACCTGACCCATCTATCAAAATTAATGGAACCACTCTCACCCCAGTCCCACAGGCCTGCTGCCTTGGGATAACCTTAGACTCTGACGTATCCTTCAAGCCGCATATTCAAACCCTCAATACCTCCTTCAGCCTCCAACTCAAGAACATCCACCGAATCCGCTTCTTCCTCACCCCTGAAACTACAAAGATGCTAGTTCACGCCCTCATAATCTCCCGCTTAGACTACTGTAACGCTCTTCTCCATGGCCTCCCAGCAAACACTCTCGCCCCCCCTCCAGTCCACCTTAAACTGTGCTGCTCACCTAATACACCTCTCCCCCCGTTCTTCATCAGCCGCTCCCCTCTGCCAATCCCTTCACTGGCTACCCATCGCCCAGCGAATAGAGTTCAAACTACTAACGCTGACATACAAAGCCATCCACAACCTGTCCCCTCCATATATCTCCGACCTAATCCCCCGCTACCTGCCTACACGTAACCTCCGATCCTCCAAAGACCTCCTACTTCGCCTACTGTCACCACACCACCACCTGTACAGTCTCTCCCCTCACCTTCTGTCTCAATCCCTCTTCCCTCATAGATTGTAAGCCCTTTCGGGCAGGGCCCTGTATCCCACTGTGCCAGTTGGTCACTGTTTGTATTATGTTTTGCATATCTTGTGTACCGTATGTAAATCCGCAAATGTAAAGCACCATGGAATTAATGGTGCTATATAAATAAACAATAATAATAACTGTGAGAAAAACATGCATATGTGTCTTTTTATATAGTGTATGTAAACTTCTGGTTTCAACTTATATATATATATATATATATATATATATATATATATATACTATACTATATAATAGAAATTACATTTGGTATAACCATTACACAATAAAATTTACTCAATATTTAACGTGATTACTAACTGGCGTAAATAAAAATGGTTCAATTGTTTATTTTGTTTACCCTGTAATAATCTGGGCTCCGAGATAATTATATGGGGTCTGAGTACAGTGGCTTGCAAAAGTATTCATACCCCTTGAACTTTTTCACATTTTGTCACCGTACAACCACAAACTTAAATGTATTTTATTGAGATGTTAAGTGATAGACCAGCACAAAGTAGCAGATAATTGTGAAGTGGAACGAAAATGATACATGGCCTTCAGAAGTCAATTAATTAGTTAATAGAGTCCAGCTGTTTGTAATTTAGTCTCAGTATAAATACACCTGTTCTGTGAAGGCCTAAGTGGTTTGTTAGAGAACACTAGTGAACAAATAGCATCATGAAGACCAAGGAACTCACCAGACAGGTCAGAGATAAAGTTGTGAAGAAGTTTAAAGCAGGGTTAGGTTATATAACATATTCCAAGTTTTGAGCATCCCAAGGAGCACTGTTCAATCAAACATTCAAAAATGGAAAAAGTATTCTACAACTGCAAACCTACCAAGACATGGTAACTAACAGATCGAGCAAAGAGAGCACCGGTCAGAGAAGCAGCCAAGAGGCCCATGGTCACTCTGGAGGAGCTGCAGAAATCCACAGCTCAGGTGGGAGAATCTGTCCTCAGGATAACTAGAAGTCGTACACTTCACAAATCTGGCCTTTATGGAAGGGTGGCAAGAAGAAAACCATTGTTGAAAGAAAGAAGTGCTGTTTGCAGTTTGCCACAAGCCATATAGGGGACACAGCAAACATGTGGAAAAAGATGCTCTGGTCAGATGAGACCAAAGTTGAACTTTTTGGCTAAATGCAAAGCGCTATGTGTGGAGGAAAAGTAACACTGCTGATCATCCTGAACACACCATCCCCACTATGAAACATGGTGATGGCAGCATCATGCTGTGGGGATACTTTTCTTCAGCAGGGACAGGGAAGCTGGTCAGAGTTGATGGGAAGATGGATGGAGCTAAATACAGGGCAAACCTGGAAGAAAACCTTTTTGAAGCTGCAAAAGACTTGAGACTGGGAAGGAGATTTACCTTCCAGCAAGACAATGACCCTAAACATACAGACAGAGCTACAGTGGAATGGTTTAGATCAAAGAATATTCATGTATTAGAATGGCCCAGTCAAAGCCCAAGTCTAAATCCCATTGAGCATCTGTGGCAAGACATGTAAATTACTGTTCACAGATGAGCTCCATCCAATCTGGCTGAGCTTGAGCTATTTTGCAAAGAAGAATGGCCAAAAACCTTAGTCTCTAGATGCGCAAAGCTGGTAGAGACATACAGGGCCGGCGTCAGCACCTGGCTTACCCGGGCAAGTGCCGGGGCCCCAAGCTCCTGAGGGGGTCCACTCGGCAGTGGCATTAGTATGATGCCCACGGCCAGCTGGAAATGGCTGGGGCCCTGGACCACCATGATAGCGGTCGGGGAAAGTCTGGTTCCCTGATCGCTATACATACTGCTAATGGAAAGGGGCCTGCTGAACGCCGGGCCCCTTTCTAATAGATGCCAGCCTAGGAGAGGTGAATAAAAATAAAAAAATACTTATACTCACCTGTCTGGGGCTCTTCCTGTCGGTGACTGAGGTCCTGTGCCCCAGACGTCACTGCTGGGGCCTGTGATTGGGCCCTAGCAGTCACATGGGACGCGCCGGCGTAATAACATCATCGCGCCACACAGACGCACAGGAGTGGTAAGGTTAGGTGAGTATAAGTGTTTGTTATTTTGAATCGCTTCCCCTGGGCCTCTGAGGTGACCCCATTGCATAATAATAGCACCGGCTCTGGGGGGGAGGGCTCTTGGGAGCATATAATACTGTGTGGGGCCACTGTGGAGCATATGACGCTGTGTGTGGTCCACTGTGGAGCATATAATACTGTGTGGGGGCCACTGTGCAGCATATAACACTGTGTGGGGGCCACTGTGAAGAATATAACACTGTGTGGGGGCCACTGTGGTGAGGCACTATTAACAGTATCAGGCCCTGTTTACACGGTGGAATATGGCACTGATTTTGCAGTGGATTTCACACCTAAGTCAGCAGGAGATTCCTCCCTCATTCTGCCTCCTATTGAAGCTGGGAAAAAAAAGTGTCCTGCTGGATCTTGCCGCAGTTTCTGCAGCTGATTCAGAGGCCGCGGCTTGAGAATCCCCACTGGTTAGAATCATTCATTTAAGCCTAATTCAGCAGTGGAAGCCACAAAAGACTACTGATACTCTGCACCGTGAGCAAGGGGCAGAAAATAAAGAAGTATCTGAGGCATATGTCCGCATCAATTTCCTCTTTACTTTCCGATGTCTGAACAGGTTGTATCTACTTGTATGGAATGGACTGTATTACAGTCCACTCCAGTAGGTCTCCCTCAGTAAAAAACACCCAACTTCAACTGTTTTTTTGCTGCAGTGTGCATGAATTACTCCAAAAGGGGCCCACTACGGCTCTGTTGCCCAAGGGCCCACACAAACTGGAGCCGGCCCAGGAGACATACCCCAAAAGACTTGCAGCTATAATTGCAGCGAAAGGTGGCTCTACAAAGTATATAGGGGGGCTGAATACTTTTGCACGTCACACCTTTCAGATTTTTATTTGATTCAAATTTTAAAAACCATGTATCATTTTTGTTCCACTTCACAATTATGTGCTACTTTGAGTTGGTCTATCACTTAAAATCTCAAGAAAATACATTTAAGTTTGTGGTTGCAAGGTGACAAAATGTGAAAAAGTTCAAGGGGTATGAATACTTTTGCAAGCCACTGTATATTTAACTATGTCGTTTTTTTAAAGGCCATGCCCCTTGAAAAGGCCACTCCTGCTTTTGCTGTGAAATGCATTTCGTGAATTACCCTTTGAAGGGCTCTCCCAGGTTAATGTTTTTGGGATGGTGGACATTGCCGCTGAGCTTTCGAAGACAAGGTGTGTTGCTGTTCGAGGAGGCCCATGCTTGAGAGTAGGGTGCCCAAGGGTCCTTTTCTGTGTCTGTATATGGACAACAATTAGGTGAAGACTCCTTAGCTACATAAGGAGGTGCTAGCAGAGTTATCTAGGTTTGAAATGAGAGAGCATGGATGGCTGCTGGTTGTGAAGAGAGATTGCACATGCGGCCCAAGCTGAGCTTTTGCACCAGGGCCTCTAGTTACACCCCTGGCTGCAGTCTTGTGTTTATTTACAGGTACATGTAAAATTCCACTGCCACCTCAGGCCATTTCTAAGTTGCCCACAGTTGTTTAAGCTATCATACCCTACCATTGGGCCTACACTTCAGTCCTGTAGGATGCTTTTTCCTACAAACTCGATTTCTCCCTCTCCAATGTTCCCTATACTGTGTAATCCGGCCTTCCCAGCAGACCTATTCCCCAGCCCTTTCAAAGCGTGATGTGAGGCTGGTAGACCTACTTACCGCCCCAGACCTACCCTCACTAGGTACCTCCTGTCCTCGTTGCCTTCCTCGCCAGGATTTGACAGGTCAATTTCTCAGTTTGAAAGATCCTGTTCCGGATCCGACCTGGTGTAACAGGCCAGAGTATACCCTCTGTCTAGACTATACCCAGGGTTAAAGTGGCCTAGGCTAGATTATACTCCTGGATATAAATTAGCCTAGGCCAATTCATACCCCTTGGGCCATATTATACCCCCCACTAGCACTGAGTGATATACACAAAAATTACTTAACTTACCAGACAAAGCTGAATCCCCAATAAAACATTGAAAAATTAAGTGAAAAAGCTGACTTAAATGTTAAAACTCTAAGCACATAGACTTTTATTACTTCAACCAGAAAAAATTGACTGTTCATAATATAATACAAGTCATAACATCTTGAAACTGCAACTTATAAAGGTGGCTTTAGATGGGGCAATTATCAGCTGATTATGGGTCACCTGATCAGTGAATGACGTGTCATACACTGATCAGATGACCCAGGGGACCCGCGGGGATAGGAGACAGTGTGAAATTCAAAAGCTGCAGCCGGAGAAGCAAGAAATGGCGGCTGGCGGAGACATGGAGGAGGGACGGAGGAGGGTCAGGACATGCTGGGCGGTGAGTATGTAATTTTTTTTTTTTTTTCTCGCTAGCGATAAGTCACTTATCGCTCAATGCAAGGGACAACAAATTGCCCAACTCTCGTCCTGTGTATCGGGACCTTTACACTAGCAAGTCCTTGCTACAATATAAACGTTTAAAGGGAAACACTAACAACATTAAAATGATGATGCTTGTTTGTAAGATAAAGTGCATGTTCTGTTGTTGACTGCAGACTAAAGCTTGCAGGATATGTCAACCAATCCATGGAGTCACCGATGTTCGTGCAGATGATGATGTCGCAACTCAACCAATTTGCTGTGGCCATGATCTCTGCATCAATTGCCCAGACTCCATCATGAGACATACCAGAGATGTTCACATATTCATTTACATTTTGGTTCAAGTAGTCCTGTAGTTTTTTTTGTCAAGTCAGTTTTCATGTGGTGGATGACTTTATCTCTGAGAAGGGAGTGGTTTCCTCTGTTCCTGTCTGGATGTAGCTGATGACCCGGAAGTAGCAGTTGTCATCTCCTTTGGTTTATACAGTGCCTTGCGAAAGTATTCAGCCCCCTTGAACTTTTCAACCTTTTGCCACATTTCAGGCTTCAAACATAAGAATATAAAATTTTTATTTTTTGGTGAAGAATCAACAACAAGTGGGACACAATTGTGAAGTAGAACGAAATTTATTGGTTATTTTAAACTTTTGTAAAAAATAAAAAACTGAAAAGTGGGGCGTGTAATATTATTCGGCCCCTTTACTTTCAGTGCAGCAAACTCACTCCAGAAGTTCAGTGAGGATCTCTGAATGATCCAATGTTGTCCTAAATGACTGATGATGATAAATATAATCCACCTGTGTGTAATCAAGTCTCCGTATAAATGTACCTGCTCTGTGATAGTCTCAGGGTTCTGTTTAAAGCTCAGAGAGCATCATGAAGACCAAGGAACACACCAGGCAGGTCCGTGATACTGTTGTGGAGAAGTTTAAAGCCAGATTTGGATACAAAAAGATTTCCCAAACTTTAAACATTCCAAGCAGCACTGTGCAAGCGATCATATTGAAATGGAAGGAGTATCAGACCACTGCAAATCTACCAAGACCCGGCCGTCCCTCTAAACTTTCATCTCACACAAGGAGAAGACTGATCAGAGATGCAGTCAAGAGGCCCATGATCACTCTGGATGAACTGCAGAGATCTACAGCTGAGGTGGGAGAGTCTGTCCATAGGACAACAATCAGTCGTACACTGCACAAATCTGGCCTTTATGGAAAAGTGGCAAGAAGAAAGCCATTTCTCAAAGATATCCATAAAAAGTCTCATTTAAAGTTTGCCACAAGCCACCTGGGAGACATACCAAACATGTGGAAGAAGGTGCTCTGGTCAGATGAAACCAAAATTGAACTTTTTGGCCACAATGCAAAACGATATGTTTGGCGTAAAAGTAACACAGCTCATCACCCTGAACACACCATCCCCACTGTCAAACATGGTGGTGGCAGCATCATGGTTTGGGCCTGCTTTTCTTCAGCAGGGACAGGGAAGATGGTTAAAATTGATGGGAAGATGGATGGAGCCAAATACAGGACCATTCTGGAAGAAAACTTGTTGGAGTCTGCAAAAGACCTGAGACTGGGACGGAGATTTATCTTCCAACAAGACAATGATCCCAAACATAAAGCAAAATCTACAATGGAATGGTTCACAAACAAACATAACCAGGTGTTAGAATGGCCAAGTCAAAGTCCAGACCTGAATCCAATCGTGAATCTGTGTAAAGAGCTGAAAACTGCTGTTCACAAACGCTCTCCATCCAACCTCACTGAGCTCGAGCTGTTTTCCAAGGAAGAATGGGCAAGAATTTCAGTCTCTCGATGTGCAAAACTGATAGAGACATACCCCAAGCGACTTGCAGCTGTAATCGCAGCAAAAGGTGGTGCTACAAAGTATTAACTTAAGGAGGCCGAATAATTTGGCACGCCCCACTTTTCAGTTTTTTATTTTTTACAAAAGTTTAAAATATCCAATAAATTTCGTTCCACTTCACGATTGTGTCCCACTTGTTGTTGATTCTTCACCAAAAAAATTTAAATTTTATATCCTTATGTTTGAAGCCTGAAATGTGGCAAAAGGTTGAAAAGTTCAAAGGGGCCGAATACTTTCGCAAGGCACTGTATGTACGCTGTGGTTGTCCAATGTCCCTTGTGCATCCATAGTGTACAACCCTACCAAACGTAAGGCCAAGAGTGGTGCTAAGATACTTACTTACTGAACTTGGTAGTGGGTTGAAAGTCTTAGTTTGTTTGTAGTAGTATAATGTTGTACCGTATTAGCCATTGAAAGTAGTGGAAGAGTGAAGAAATCAGGCGATACCTTTTAGAGGATAACTGAGTATATTTATAAGTAAGCTTTCAGGAGTACTAGCTCCCTTCATCAGACATGGTGTGATACAAGAACTGGAAATTCACAGATTTTTATACACATGGTTTTCAAAGGATTTTAGAGTCCTTAAAAAAAACCAAAACAAAATGCAATCTAAGTAGAGAAGTTATTTACAACAGGTCAAAAAAAACAATCTGGAAAGTTGTGGTGCGTGACAGAGGGATCTGTTATCTGTTTGCTATCAGGAGGTGATTTGTGACCCTCACAGTTCATACATAGTGTGACATGAAGCTGGCATGAATATTGAATTCAGTTCATGGTTCATACATAGTGTGACATGAAGCTGGCATGAATATTAAGTCCAAATTGCAGAGTTTGAAATTTTTGCATAAACTTGTATTCCGATTCTTTCCTTTTCTCCTGCGTCTTAAAATGTCCCATTAAAACCACAACCCGCAAATCTCCAATAGAGTGGTTTTCTCCTGAAAAATGTGCGGCCACTGGGAGATCGGTTCTGCTGTTATTAATATTGGACCTGTGTGAGTTCATTCGTTGACTGAGTCTCTGCCCTGTTTCCCCCACATAGAGGCCTGTGGTGGGACATTGCACACACATTATGAGGTACACCACATTGGAAGACCTGCAGGAAAATGTCCCCCTAATTCTGTGCACCTGTTGTGACTGTGGGACAGGTACACTGTCAGCGGTGTGGATGTGCTTGCAGGTCATGCACCTTTTATGTAGGCAAGGTGAGGTGTCATTTTCAGTTGGGGCCTTCAGGGCACTCCGGACGATAATACGCCTCAGGTTTGGTGGTTGTCGAAAGGAAAGGAGAGGGGGGACTGGAAATATGTCCTTGAGTCTGTTGTCCCTATGTAGCACAGGTTGGAGCTCCTTGGCAATCCTTCGTAGGATCTCCAGCTGTGGGTTGTAGGTGACAACTAGGGGCACTCGGGCTTCTTTCTGGGTCTTTTTATATGTGAGCAGACTGTCTCTGTTAATGGCTGCTGCTTTGTTTAATTGATTGTCTGTTACTTTTGGTTTGTATCCCAATCTGAGAAATTTCGTCCTCAGATCCAGGAGGTGCTTGTCCAGGTCTGCTTTGTCGGAGCAAATACGATTGTATCATATAGCCTTTCTGTAGATGATAGATTGTCTTGTGTGCTTGGGGTGGAAGCTGTCGTTTCTCAGGTAGGCCGTTCTGTCTGTAGGTTTGTGGTATATTGATGTGAGTAGCCGGTGGTCTTTGATGTATATTGTGGTATCCAGAAAGTGAATTTCACTCCCTGAATAGCTAAGTTTAAGGTTGATGGTAGGGTGAAAGTCATTGAAGTCATTATGGAATTGAAGTAGGGCCTCCTCACCTGCAGTCCAGATGACAAGGATATCATCGATATAACGAAGGTAAATCATAGGTTTGGTGGTGCATGTTGATAAATATGCTCCTTCCAGTTCTGCCATAAAGAGATTTGCATATTGGGGTGCACATCTGGTCCCCATTGAAGTTCCCATTCACTGTAGATATAGATCCTCTCCAAAGGTAAAATGGTTGTGGCTAAGGATGAATTGTATGAGTTGCGTTACTGGTTCTGTTGGGAGGTTTTGTTTTTCCAGGTGTACCCGACATGCTGCAACTCCATCCTTGTGAGGAATGTTGGTATACAGGGATTCCACATCCATGGTGGCCAAAATGGTACCCTCAGGTAGTGGGCCCAGGGCATTCAGTTTGTTAAGAAGGTCAGTGGTGTCCTGGATATAGCTTGGAGTATCCCTGACAAGGGGTTTTAGGAGATTTTCCACCCAACCTGAGATGTTTTCTGTCAGTGTCCCAATGCCAGAAATTATAGGCCTCCCAGGGTTGCCATCTTTGTGTATCTTTGGGAGCATATAGAAGCAGCCCGGTCTGGGATCTTGTTGGATAAGTCCTTTTACCTGATTCTGGATCTGGATTGGAAACTTCTTGATCATACTCTTTAGTTCTTTCATATAGGCTTCTGTGGGATCACTTCCAAGTTTGGAGTAATGGATGGGATTTGACAGTTGCCTGTTTGCTTCCTGGATATAGTCTGAGGTGTTCATTATGACTATTGCGCCCCCTTTGTCAGTTGGTTTTATTATTATATCCTGATTTTCTTTTAGTGAAGTAATAGCCTTCTGTTCCTGCAGGGTTAGGTTATGCGCCTGTTTCTTTTGTTTCTCCAGGATTTCTGATTTTACTTTGCTTCTGAAACAGTCAATATATTTATCCAGTGCTGCGTTAGTTCCAGGGTGTGGGGTCCAGGTAGATTTTTTGGTAGGATTCCTTATGGGCTGTTCCATCTCAGAGTCGCTGCTGTATGGAAGGTCTTTGTCATAAAAATATTCCCTTAATCTCATTTTTCTGAAAAACTCCTCCATATCATTGCAGAGTTTGATATGGTCAGTGTGTGCTGAGGGGCAGAAGGAGAAACCTTTGGAGAGAACTGACATTTCGTGTTTGTTTGGCTCATAAGAGGAAAGATTCACAACACAGCTTTGCTGAGCTGGGCTGGTACTTGTGGTTGTAGTAATTCGTTATATCGATGATATCCTTGTTATCTGGACTGCAGGTGAGGAGGCCCTACTTCAATTCCATAATGACTTCAATGACTTTCACCCTACCATCAACCTTAAACTTAGCTATTCAGGGAGTGAAATTCACTTTCTGGATACCACAATATACATCAAAGACCACCGGCTACTCACATCAATATACCACAAACCTACAGACAGAACGGCCTACCTGAGAAACGACAGCTTCCACCCCAAGCACACAAGACAATCTATCATCTACAGCCAGGCTATACGATACAATCGTATTTGCTCCGACAAAGCAGACCTGGACAAGCACCTCCTGGATCTGAGGACGAAATTTCTCAGATTGGGATACAAACCAAAAGTAACAGACAACCAATTAAACAAAGCAGCAGCCATTAACAGAGACAGTCTGCTCACATATAAAAAGACCCAGAAAGAAGCCTGAGTGCCCCTAGTTGTCACCTACAACCCACAGCTGGAGATCCTACGAAGGATTGCCAAGGAACTCCAACCTGTGCTACATAGGGACAACAGACTCAAGGACATATTTCCAGTCCCCCCTCTCCTTTCCTTTCGACAACTACCAAACCTGAGGCATATTATCGTCCGGAGTGCCCTGAAGGCCCCAACTGAAAATGGCACCTCACCTTGCCTACATAAAAGGTGCATGACCTGCAAGCACATCCACACCGCTGACAGTGTACCTGTCCCACAGTCACAACAGGTGCACAGAATTAGGGGGACATTTTCCTGCAGGTCTTCCAATGTGGTGTACCTCATAATGTGTGTGCAATGTCCCACCACAGGCCTCTATGTGGGGGAAACAGGGCAGAGACTCAGTCAACGAATGAACTCGCACAGATCCAATATTAATAACAGCAGAACCGATCTCCCAGTGGCCGCACATTTCTCAGGAGAAAACCACTCTATTGAAGATTTACGGGTTGTGGTTTTAATGGGACATTTTAAGACGCAGGAGAAAAGGAAAGAATCGGAATACAAGTTTATGCAAAAATTTCAAACTCTGCAATTTGGACTTAATATTCATGCCAGCTTCATGTCACACTATGTATGAACCATGAACTGAACTCAATATTCATGCCAGCTTCATGTCACACTATGTATGAACTGTGAGGGTCACAAATCACCTCCTGATAGCAAACAGATAACAGATCCCTCTGTCACGCACCACAACTTTCCAGATTGTTTTTTTTGACCTGTTGTAAATAACTTCTCTACTTAGATTGCATTTTGTTTTGGTTTTTTTTAAGGACTCTAAAATCCTTTGAAAACCATGTGTATAAAAATCTGTCAATTTTCAGTTCTTGTGTCACACCATGTTTGATGAAGGGAGAAGGGAAGCTAGTACTCCTGAAAGCTTACTTATAAATATACTCAGTTAGCCTCTAAAATGTATCGCCTGATTTCTTCACTCTTCCACTACTTTCAATGGCTAACACGGTACAACATTATACTACTATCAACTTGAAAGATACCACAATGTACCGCAAAAGAATGGAACTGAAAAACCGGCTTAAGAAACTTGCACAACTCAACAGAGACATCTTCTTCTTAACAAAATGCAAAAAGGAGAGACTCATCCCAAAAGGCTTCAATTTACGTAACCCAACCCGGCACACCTACAACAGCCGATATGCAGAACAACTATGTATTCGGACATCTGAAAGGCTGCGGAACAATATGATAAAAATTTCCTATAACAACAAAAAAAGAACACAGGAGGAGATACAGGCCCTGAAATCATTATTGGATAATGACACAGAGGAAATGAAGGCCAAACTCCACATATACTACCGGAAACTTCAGGATATGCTTATTAACAACAAAAAGAAAAAGCTCCACAGACTGAGACAAAAAGGCCTCATTACTATAACCGCAAGTACTAGCCCAGCTCAGCAAAGCTGTGTTGCGAATCTTTCCTCTTATGAGCCAAACAAACACGAAATGTCAGTTCTCTCCAAAGGTCTCTCCTTCTGTCCCTCAGCACACACTGACCATATTAAACTCTGCAATGATATGGAGGAGTTTTTCAGAAAAATAAGATTGAGGGAATATTTTTATGACAAAGACCCTCCATACAGCAGAGACTCTAAGATGGAACAGCCCATAAGGAATCCTACCAAAAAATCTACCTGGACCCCACACCCTGGAACTAACGCAGCACTGGATAAATATATTAACTGTTTCAGAAGCAAAGTAAAATCAGAAATCCTGGAGAAACAGAAGAAACAGGCGCATAACCTAAACCTGCAGGAACAGAAGGCTATTACTTCACTAAAAGAAAATCAGGATATAATAATAAAACCAGCTGACAAAGGGGGCACAATAGTCATAATGAACACCTCAGACTATATCCAGGAAGCAAACAGGCAACTGTCAAATCCCATCCATTACTCCAAACTTGGAAGTGATCCCACAGAAGCCTATATGAAAGAACTAAAGAGTATGATCAAGAAGTTTCCAATCCAGATCCAGAATCAGGTAAAAGGACTTATCCCACAAGATCCCAGGCCGGGCTGCTTCTATATGCTCCCAAAGATACACAAAGATGGCAACCCTGGGAGGCCTATAATTTCTGGCATTGGGACACTGACAGAAAACATCTCAGGTTGGGTGGAAAATCTCCTAAAACCCCTTGTCAGGGATACTCCAAGCTATATCCAGGACACCACTGACCTTCTTAACAAACTGAATGCCCTGGGCCCACTACCTGAGGGTACCATTTTGGCCACCATGGATGTGGAATCCCTGTATACCAACATTCCCCACAAGGATGGAGTTGCAGCATGTCGGGTACACCTGGAAAAACAAAACCTCCCAACAGAACCAGTAACGCAGCTCATACAATTCATCCTTAGCCACAACCATTTTACCTTTGGAGAGGATCTATATCTACAGTGAATGGGAACTTCAATGGGGACCAGATGTGCACCCCAATATGCAAATCTCTTTATGGCAGAACTGGAAGGAGCATATTTATCAACATGCACCACCAAACCTATGATTTACCTTCGTTATATCGATGATATCCTTGTCATCTGGACTGCAGGTGAGGAGGCCCTACTTCAATTCCATAATGACTTCAATGACTTTCATCCTACCATCAACCTTAAACTTAGCTATCCAGGGAGTGAAATTCACTTTCTGGATACCACAATATACATCAAAGACCACTGGCTACTCACATCAATATACCACAAACCTACAGACAGAACGGCCTACCTGAGAAACAACAGCTTCCACCCCAAGCACACAAGACAATCTATCATCTACAGCCAGACTATACGATACAATCGTATTTGCTCCGACAAAGCAGACCTGGACAAGCACCTCCTGGATCTGAGGACGAAATTTCTCAGATTGGGATACAAACCAAAAGTAACAGACAATCAATTAAACAAAGCAGCAGCCATTAACAGAGACAGTCTGCTCACATATAAAAAGACCCAGAAAGAAGCCCGAGTGCCCCTAGTTGTCACCTACAACCCACAGCTGGAGATCCTACGAAGGATTGCCAAGGAGCTCCAACCTGTGCTACATAGGGACAACAGACTCAAGGACATATTTCCAGTCCCCCCTCTCCTTTCCTTTCGACAACCACCAAACCTGAGGCGTATTATCGTCCGGAGTGCCCTGAAGGCCCCAACTGAAAATGGCACCTCACCTTGCCTACACAAAAGGTGCATGACCTGCAAGCACATCCACACCGCTGACAGTGTACCTGTCCCACAGTCACAACAGCTGCACAGAATTAGGGGGACATTTTCCTGCAGGTCTTCCAATGTGGTGTACCTCATAATGTGTGTGTAATGTCCCACCACAGGCCTCTATGTGGGGGAAACAGGGCAGAGACTCAGTCAACGAATGAACTCACACAGGTCCAATATTAATAACAGCAGAACCGATCTCCCAGTGGCCGCACATTTCTCAGGAGAAAACCACTCTATTGAAGATTTGCGGGTTGTGGTTTTAATGGGACATTTTAAGACGCAGGAGAAAAGGAAAGAATCGGAATACAAGTTTATGCAAAAATTTCAAACTCTGCAATTTGGACTTAATATTCATGCCAGCTTCATGTCACACTATGTATGAACCATGAACTGAACTCAATATTCATGCCAGCTTCATGTCACACTATGTATGAACTGTGAGGGTCACAAATCACCTCCTGATAGCAAACAGATAACAGATCCCTCTGTCACGCACCACAACTTTCCAGATTGTTTTTTTTGACCTGTTGTAAATAACTTCTCTACTTAGATTGCATTTTGTTTTGGTTTTTTTAAGGACTCTAAAATCCTTTGAAAACCATGTGTATAAAAATCTGTGAATTTCCAGTTCTTGTATCACACCATGTCTGATGAAGGGAGCTAGTACTCCTGAAAGCTTACTTATAAATATACTCAGTTATCCTCTAAAAGGTATCGCCTGATTTCTTCACTCTTCCATTAGTTTGTTTGTGTTTCTGTGTGGCAGAGTCACTGGGACAATTATCATGAGACTGGAGTGGTCAAGAAGTCTCTTCATCTCGTTTAAATCTTAAGGTTGCTGGCGTGGTAGGTGTTGCTCAATATCTCGCCAGTCTTATTGTTCTTAAGTTTTACTTGTCCCTTGGTAAAGGATTCCACAACTAAGTAGGGTCCAATCCAGCGTGGTTCCATCTTTGAACCCATGCTATGAATACAGTGATGATTCTTGATATAAACGATAGTGCCAGCACTGATTTCTTTGTCACTGTTTTGTCAAAGGCGCACTTCTGGTGTTCCTGGGCAGAGTGGATGTTGGTACAGACCGTTGAGCGGAGCTTTTTAAGAATTGTTGTCAGTATATTTAGCACATCAGGGTTGACATCATCTGAAATGGGTATGGGGTCCACAGTGTCATTTTCTGAGGGATTGAGGTCCATAGGAAGCTTGGCCTGCCGTCCATACATGACCTCAAATGGAGTGCACTTGGTTGAGGCATGCACAGATGTGGGCAAACAGAACACCAGGGATGAACTGATCCCAGCTGTTACCTTGGTCATTGACAAGCTTACTAAGAGATTCTTTGAGGGTTTGATTGTCACGTTCCCGCTGGCCATTTGTTTGTGGGTGGTAGGCAGATGAAAAACGGTGATCTGTTTGAAAATGCTCCATCAGGTTGTCGATGATCGAGTTCACAAACTCTCGTGCCTGCTCACTAATAAGAGTGTCCATACAGCCAAGGTGGCACAAAAAAATTGCTACTGACTTGGCAAACTTATCTGGAACAGCTGTTGCTTCAATCCACTTGGAGAAATGATCAGTGGCAGCAACTATACAGTATATTTGTTGCCATTTGATGTTTCCTGAAGAGGACCAATCATATCAATCCCAACTAAGCTCTATACTTTTCCTGGCACTGGTATACTGTTGAGTGGTGGAGCTTCCTTGCTGATTTTGGGATTTACGACAAAACATTTTTGACAGGCTTGGACATATTGGTGAATGTCGTTCTTCATTCCCTTCCAGTAATAACGGTCAGAGATTTTGGCGAATGTTTTATCTCTGCCAAAATGGCCACCAGAAATTGGGTTGTCATTACAGGCCTTCAGGATATTTGGCAGTCAGCTTTTGGTAAAGAAACCCTCCGTCTGCTCAATATGGCTTAGCTGTTTGTCTGAACTGGGACTTGGCATTTACACGTTTCTCTGGAGGTAGATCATAGATCCACTGGGGGCACTTTTGTTGTGTTGCAGTGTAGAATCTCAAAAGCTGGTCTTACAGTTGGTCTTCCATGGTTGTGAAAAGTTTGGTGTCAGAGAGCAGAGAGAAACATATATAAAAAGTTACTATGCACTGTTGGGACAGCGCCATCTAAAGTCAGTTCAATGTAAGCATTGAACTGTATTTTCCAACAAGAGGAAGCAGCAGTGTGTAGGAGTATGATAAAAATAAAAGATCTGCACACTTTTCAGCAAATTAGAGACAGGGTGAGAAAACCAGTGAAGTGATGACATTATGGCCTGGAAGGATACAGTTGGGAAAAAAAGTATTTAGTCAGCCAACAACTGTGCAAGTTCTCCACTTAAAAAGATGAACAGAGGCCTGTAATTGACATCATAGGTAGACCTCAACTATGAGAGACAAATCCAGAAAATCACATTGTCTGATTTTTAAAGAATTTATTTGCAAATTATGGTGGAAAATAAGTATTTGGTCAATAGCAAAAGTTCATCTCAATACTTTGTTATATATCCTTTGTTGGCAATGACAGAGGTCAAACGTTTTCTGTAAGTCTTCACAAGTTTGGCACACACTGTTGCTGGTATGTTGGCCCATTCCTCCCTGCAGATCTCCTCTAGAGCAGTGATGTTTTGGGGCTGTCGCTGGGCAACACAGACTTTCAACTCCCTCCAAAGGTTTTCTATGGGGTTGAGATCTGGAGACTGGCTAGGTCACTCCAGGACCTTGAAATGCTTCTTACGAAGCCACTCCTTCGTTGCCCTGGCAGTGTGCTTGGGATCATTGTCATGCTGAAAGACTCAGCCACGTTTCATCCTCAATGCCCTTGCTGATGGAAGGAGGTTTGCACTCAAAATCTCACGATACATGGCCCCATTCATTCTTTCATGTACATGGATCCGTTGTCCTGGTCCCTTTGCAGGGAAAAAGCCCCAAAGCATGATGTTGCCACCTTCATGCTTCACAGTAGGTATGGTGTTCTTAGGATGCAACTCAGCATTCACTCTCCTCCAAACACGACGAGTTGTGTTTCTACCAAACAGTTCTACTTTGGTTTCGTCTGACCATATGACATTCTCCCAATACTCTTCTGGAACATCCAAATGCTCTCTAGCAAACTTCAGATGGGCCTGAGTATGTACTGGCTTAAGCAGGGGGACACGTCTGGCACTGCAAGATCTGAGTCCCTGGTGGCGTAGTGTGTTACTGACGGTAGCCTTTGTTACGTTAGTCCCATCTTTCTGCAGGTCATTCACTAGGTCCCCCCGTGTGGTTTTGAGATTTTTGCTCACCGTTCTTGTGATCATTTTTACCCCACAGGGTGAGCTCTTGCGTGGAGCCCCTGATCAAGGGAGATTATCAGTGGTCTTATATGTCTTCCATTTTCTAATTATTGCTACCACAGTTGATTTCTTCACACCAAGCTCCTTGCCTATTGCAGATTCAGTCTTCCCAGCCTGGTGCAAGTCTACAATTTTGTTTCTGTCCTTCCACAGCTCTTTGGTCTTCACCATAGTGGAGTTTGGAGTGTGACTGTTTGAGGTTGTGGACAGGTGTCTTTTATACTGATAACAATTTCAAACAGGTACTATTACTACAGGTAATGAGTGGAGGACAGAGGAGCCTCTTAAAGAAGAAGTTACAGGTCTGTGAGAGCTAGAAATCTTGCTTGTTTGTAGGTGACCAAATACTTATTTTCCACCATAATTTTCAAATAAATTCTTAAAAAATCAGACAATGTGATTTTCTAGCTATGTTTTCTCATTTTGTCTCTCATAGTTGAGGTCTACCTATGATGTCAATTACAGGCCTCTCACATCTTTTTAAAGGGGTATTCCCATGAACATAATCATATCTATATTTATAGATAGTTAAAAGTTTTTGCAAATATAAGTAGTTAAAAATTCTGCAGAGTTTTAAAGATTTTCTCTAACCATCTTAGTGGTGACAGTCTGTTGTCTTGATCGGTTGTCAATGGATACGACCATGAATGCAGGAACTTTCTATGGTCTGGGACTTGTCAGGAACCTAGCCATGATTTTCTTAATGTAGCTGGGTTATTAGGCAGAGACACTACATGTATCAGAAGATATCCCGGCCACAATAAGCAAATCATAGCTGATTTTCTGAACTTAGAAAAGGTCCTGCATTCATGGTCGTATCCACTGGCAACCGATCAAGGCAACAACTTGTGACCACAAGATATTTAGAGAAAATCTTTAAAACTCTGCAAAATGTTAAATTACTTATATTTACAAAAATGTTTAACTTTTAATTATCTACAAATTTTTTAATTGTTATATTCGTGGGAATACCCCTTTAAGTGGGAGAACTTGCACAATTGGTGACTGACTAAATACTTTTTTCCCCCACTGTATATTCCTGGTGTAGGCTATTTTACACCCCCAGGTATAAAGTTTATCCCCAGGGGTATACTGTGTCCTGGACCAGACTATACCCAGGTTCCACGTTAGAGAGGTATATTCTGGCCTGGAGGGGTATAGTTTGGCTTAGGATATTTTATACCTCGGGGTATAGTTTAGCCTAGGACAGTTTATCCCCGGGGTATACTTTGGCCTGGGGCAAACTATACCCGGGCTTAAACTGGGCGGGGGGTTAATTTGGCCTGTTACACCAGTCCTACACTCCCTTTTGGACTTCTACCTGCTGCTGGTTTCCCTTCCTCCAGGCCACAAGCCTGCCTTCTTGACCAAATATTGTCTTTTCTGACTCGCAGTGTTCCAGGATTCTTGAGTTTGCCCACAAGGGCTCCATTGTGAGTAAATACCAAGAGGCAGGATATAAGCTGTTAACCAGATGGTACCATGTCCCATCTAAATTACACAAAATTTTTCCATCTGCCTTCTCGAGGTGTTGGTGGTGTGGCACGGAGGAGGGGACGCTATTGCACGTTTTCTGGGAATGTGCCGGGTTGAAGGACTTTTGGAATGAGGTCCACCGTGTGATTTCTAAGATTTACCAGATCACCCTCCCTCAGACACAAGCCTTCTATCTCCTCCACCTCTCTGACTACTCCCTTTGCGCCTACCACAAGTCCTGCCTGAAGCACCTGATTAATATGGCCAGGGCTTGTATTCCCGTATTCTGGAAATCTTCCACTTCCCCCCTCGCTCCTTCACTGGATCCGCAAAGTGGAGGATATCCAAACCATGGAGGACCTCACTGCGTGTCTCTGTAATACATACAAGACCTTTATTACTGCCTGGACCCCTTGGATTCTTTTCCAGGGCTCACAAGACTATAGAGACCTTGTGGGGTAGGCTGTACGCTAGTTAGCTCCTCTTCCGTTGGTGAGGTTGCTGGAACTCCTTGACTGGACTTTACCCCTTGCCCCCATCCCCTTTCTCTCTCTCTCTCTCTCTCTCTCTCTCTCTCTCTCTCTCTTTGGTCTTTCCCCGCCTTTCTCGCTCCTTCTTCTTCTCCTTCCTCATACACTTCCTTGCTCTTCCTACCGGTTCCTCCTCTCCTGTAACTTTCCTCCCTGAATGGACTCTCTTTTCTGTATTTTATTACTGTTTGTACATTGGCCCCTACTTCAGTGGCGGCCCATTTTTGTACTGTTTGTTATTCTTGTTTATATAATATAAATAAAGAATTTATAAAAAAAAAAAAAAAGATTATAGTAGTTTATTTCAGTAATAATTCTGGCAATCTAACACAAGAGTGAAGTACTTTGTAGATAAAACAAGCATCTTTTCAAAATTCACTCATAAAAAAACAGTATCTCCATTCCAGGATCATTCAAATAGCACCCCAGTTGAGGATTCATTACAAGCTACAGCAAAAGCCATAATCGTCAAGCTAGCTGTTGATGCACGCTTACCAAACAACCAATTGTTGTTACATATCACAGTTTCCCAAGTCACAGGACATAGTAAAATAAGCTCAGAAGCTAAAAATCCTATCTCATGCAGAGGCATCAGCATTCCATCGTGGCAATCCCACGGCTGAATATGGAAGGAATTTCTCTTCATTTTCCGCTATGTGAACCTAGCCTTAGACTGTTTCCTTGTCCATGATGAACCAGGTGTTCTTCATACAGTTTACATGTTGTGTATGTGCATATGTTTTGTTTATATATTACAATGGTAAAGTTTACTCACTGTGTATGCTGTACTTTTGTTTATGTTGCTTTGACTGTGATGACTGTTTTATATTACTGCCACAACTTCTTCGATCTGGAACTTTCTGAAGAGAGGGCAGTGCAATGATTCTCCTAAACGGCCAGAACCCAGCTGCACCTAGTGTCTGGGCAGTGGGCAGTGACTTTCTGCACAACTCACAATACAGCCTTATATATAACAATATATCCTTATACCTTCTAGTTATGCCAGGATAGAAAGTCTTGTATAAAAGAGAGCTTTCCCAAGACTCTTGTGTGTTCCCTCTGGAATTGCACTCTGTTTCTGTGTCGGTCTGGGGTTGGAATTCTGACATCACCTGAAAGCAAGAATAGTGAACCAAACATGGGCCTGAGGGACCCATTGGAGCTGAGTAAGAAACCCCTGTGAGGACTGGCAATTGCTGTGTGTTTTCGGGGGACTGCGGATCTCAAGTTGAAAAGGTTGCTTTGTATTCTGAGGAACTTCTCTTACGTGTGAACTACTATTGTGTACTTCTTTTGTAACTGAGCCAATGCTGTTATGCTAAGGCCCCATGTAGCAAAACGCAGAAAAAAAAACACTGCGGAAAAAATTGCGGCGGAAACTCATTGGTTTTTTTTTCATTGTGTTTTTCATTGCATTTTCACAGAGTTTTCCTCTGTGGATTTTCTGCCTATATTATACCTATATCGAAAACGCCAGTGTTTCACAGGTTTTATTGACATGCTGCAATTTTCAAAAATGCAGACGCTTTTGAAAATGCCGCTTTTTCACTGTAAAATTCAGCTTTTTTTTTCTGCTGCATTTTTGCAGCGTGGGGCTTCAGCCTTAATCACGTTTGTGCTGAACAACTTCTAAGTAAAGTACCAGTAATAATGAGACCTGCAGAAGTGTGTGTTTGTTCCTTGAAGGAGCTGCACAGAGAACTGGGATCTTGCTGACCTGTAAATGGATAGGTCCATAGAGAAGTTGCAAAAATGCCTGTACTGACATCATAGATGCCTACAAATGCATTTTTTGTGAACTGAAAAGTATTAATACGCATGATACCTTCCCAGCATTTCAACAACTAAGATCACAGGTTTTCCTAGCACTTCAACATCTAATGATTGCAGTTTGAAGCCTCTATGGGGGTTAAAAGAAAAAAAAAAGTGAAAAGAAGCTATTCAAAATATTTCAACAAAAAATATAAAAATTCAACCCCCCCCCCCCCTTTTCTTAGATCACAAATAAAAACAAACTATTTAGCCACCCCCTCTCCACAGGGCCAGCGTTAGGGGGGGGGGGCAAACTGGACAGTTGCCCAGGGCACCCGTCCCCTTATACTGTATATATATATATAAGGGGGAGCTATTATAAGGGGGACTGTTATATGAGAGGAACTATTATATATAAGGTTGGCTGTTTTAAGGGGGCTAGTATGTATAAGGGAGGAAGTATTATATATAAGGAGACTATTATAGGAGAGGAACTAGTATATATAAGGTGGATTGTTATACAGTAAGGGGGAAACTGTTATATATAAGGGGGATATTATAGGAGAGGAACTAGTATATATAAGGTGGATTGTTATAAGGGGGGGACTGTTATATATAAGGAGGCTATTATGGGGATTATAAGGGAGGTAACTATTAAATAGAAGGGGGGTATTTATTTACAAGGGAAGAACTATTTATAATAGGCCTATAATAAGGGGGGGACATTATATACAGTACTATATATATATATATATATATATATATATATACACACACACACGTGGACAAAATTGTTGGTACCCCTCGTTTAATGAAAGAAAAACCCACAATGGTCACAGAAATAACTTGAATCTGACAAAAGTAATAATATATAAAAATTCTATGAAAATGAAGAAATTAAAGGCAAACATTGCTTTTCAACTATACTTCAACAGAATTTTTTTGAAAAAGAAAACTCTTTTCTTGCACGACCTTTTGAGGCAATCACTGCAATCAAACGATTCCTGTAACTGTCAATGAGACTTCTGCACCTCTCAACAGGTATTTTGGCGCACTCCTCATGAGCAAACTGCTCCAGTTGTTTCGGGTTTGAAGGGTGCCTTTTCCAGACGGCATGTTTCTGCTCCTTCCAAAGATGCTCGATAGGATTTAGGTCAGGGCTCATAGAAAGCCACTTCAGAATAGTCCAATGTTTTCCTCTTAGCCATTCTTGGGTGTTTTTAGCTTTGTGTGTTGGGTCATTATCCTGTTGTAAGACCCATGACCTGTGACTGAGACCAAGCTTTCTGACACTGGGTAGCACATTTCTCTCTAGAATCCCTTGATAGTCTTGAGATTTCATTTTACCCTGCACAGATTCAAGACACCCTGTGCCAGAAGCAGCAAAGCAGCCCCAGAAAATAACAGAGCCTCCTCCATGTTTCACAGTGGGTTTTTCTTTCATTAAATGAGGGGTACCAACAATTTTGTCCACGTGCGTATATGTATATATACAGAGGTGGCTATTATAATGTGGTTGCTTTTATTTATAAGAGGGAAACCTTATAAGGAGGGTATTGTTAAAGAGGCTATAGGTATTTATCTGAGGGGCTATTATTTATGAGAAGGGTATTAATAAGGCAGACTATTTATAAGAGAGCAGTATTATTTATTTATTACTAATAAGGGGGAACTATTACTGATATGGGGCACTGTTTATAAGCAGGGACTATTATTTATAAGGAGGCGCTATAATAACTGATAAGGGGATACGAAAATCTATTAGGCGGTACAAAGGTGGTTATTTGAATTGTGTGTGGGCATAGGAGGGGTGGTTGTTACTGTTTTGGGGGCAGAAAAGGGTCGTTATTAAAGGGGCATTGTTGGTATATTAGCATTTGGGGCCACGCTTTTAATTTTTCCCAGGGCCACAGTTTGTCTAAAACTGGCCCTGCCCCTTCAAAAATTACATACAATGAACACAAGTAAGGTAACAAATTGATACAGAAAGTATATTGGAAAATTGTATATCTTTTTATTATACAAACAATAACATTTGTCTCTCAATATTGGTCTGAAAGTGGCCAACCCCTTTAAATCTGCTGTTTATACATGGAAGACAGTTATGGTAATGGTTTCCCTGTTCAAATAGAAAACCTCTTAGCCTTATTATGCCTAGATATCATTTATTTTCATTAGTGCATTCTTTGTACTCCTCTGTGGCTAAAAATATTACTCAAAAATGAGAAAATTAGTATTTTTACACTTCTGGAAAAAAATGTAGGGCGACCTTTGGGTCATATAAGGAGGGCTTTATTGGCTGGTCTTGTGTGCCCCTTGGGTGTTGCCTCTTTACACACTGACTACCTCAATTTAAAAAGGAGGTCTCTCGTAAAGTTCAACAAAAAGATTAATGAAGGGGCAAGTACTGAAGACAATGTGTCTTCAGCAGAGGGACAGAGATACCTAAGTAGTGTCACCAACACAATGTTTTCTTGACCTCTGATCAGAGTAGGAGGGGTAATGTGATGATAATGAGGGTTTCCCATCTAGACAAGCTATGCCTTATCCATAGCATAGGGCATAACTTGCAGAAAGGTCTGGTTTGATCACTCCAACCCCCACCGATCAGGAGAACTGTGGATTTCCCACCCCCCATTCTGAATGGAGTGACTCTGTTTGACCACCATGCAAACACCACTAGGAAGAGGGGGGAAAAAATTCCCCGTTTTCCTGATTGGTGAGAGTCTGAGCAGCTGGACTGATCTACAAATTCTGCAAATTACAACTTGCCCAGATAGGAAAACTTTTTTACACACAAACACTTCAACCACTGTGTAATCCTGGAAAGCCTTGACAGAAGCAAATACAAAGTTCAACTTTCATCTGCTGAGTCTCAAGACACAAGGACACGAACACTTCAATAGTACTTGTGAGTAGAAGTAGAAAAAAACAAAATAAAAATAACAGGGAAATGGACAGCTGGATGTGGGCCCACTGTGCCAATGGTCTGGTTTGGCTTTGGGCCACCACCATGGACGTTATCTGAGTAGCATCCCCAGTTTTCACCCTTTAACTCCTGTATGGGGATCTGGTCTTTGCTACAGGAAGACGTCAAGGTCACCACTTCTCAGAGACCGGTCACAGTGGCAGCTGACCAAAGGCCAAAGAGATGCCATGCAGAGGACCAGAGGAACAGGCAAAGAATTTTCGATTATGGACTAAAGGCCTTGGCAGGCAGCAGGAGATCGAGGTTATAAACTAGCCAAAGGGCAGGCAGCTGAGATTCATAAGTCGAGTACAGGCAGAGGTCATACACAGGTAGGCAGCAGAATAGGATCAATAACAAGTCAAAGATGAGTCACTTCAATAATGGTTCAAAGTACAGGCCAAGGTCAATAACAGGAATCCAACAGTATCACACTGACCAAACCCTGCACAGAAATCTAGAACATCAGATTCAGTATTGCCTGGGGGTTACATTGAAGACTGAGCAGAAATAAATAGGCCAGGGCTTCCTGGGATTGGCTGAAAAGACCCACATGTGTGTACGTTAGGGAGCAATGGTGCACCTGCCCTATGAGCTGGACCAGGAGCAACAGCACAATGAAATACACAGTAGCATGGAGAGTCAGGAACCACACAGTGTGAAGCAAAGGTAAGCTGGTGACTAAGTATGTTGGGAGAGATGGTACATCGGCGAGCCCAGAGTGACAAGCAGGCCTTTGTGATAGCACTTCCATGAAGACTTGGTCAATGTGGGACATCTATGCCAGTTTTCTGGCATAGCTGGGTGGAAACGTGGTGCATCTTTGGTGCACAACCCTTTCTTGTACCATAAATGCTTCAAAAGTTCCTTCTGTGCTCTGCTCGCCACTTGTTATGAAATGAGCAGAGTGGGGCGGAGATCAATGCAGGCCAGGGCAGGGACGTCTTAGACTGACAAATTTACTATAGCTCACACTAGAAAGTTGGCACAAGTTATAACTAAATTCTACACCAGTTCCTGTTTGACGTAGATTTCAATTCTGGCACATGGGTGTTTGCCTGAATTATTAAGAGGCTCCAGCAAGATAGCACAAGGGGAGGGGTGGATTAAAACTGTCATACAGAAAGTCAGTCTTAAAAAATTCCTCTCAATGTGTTCATAAGCAGGTATATTGGCTCTAGAAAGTCAGGCACTCCTAGAGTATATTGACCTTCTTCCACTTGGCAGCCACATGGCAATACACATAGGGATCTAATCCCCCTTATCCTTTGGCCAGTGGTATAGAGATACATTGACGAGACATTTTGTTTGGGTTCTCTTTACTTTGTATTTATGTTTTTTTTTTTTTTTTTTACTTCTGATGCATTTTATTATGTTTTTGTGTGGCTAGTCTTTTTCTACAAGGTTAAAAAAGTAGTAGAACAGCACACTACAGTAGTAATACTTCTTAAGTTTATTGTTTCATCTATCACTACTTGTATGAGTGTCCGGTCTCATAATAAATCTATACAATAGTTTTGTCAAGTTTTATCAACACAGGTTCTTAATGCGGCTTTAAAGAAGACCAATCAATTAGGATATAACACAATTTTATTTCAAATATTATATTGATTGAATTGTATTACAGTACATGCAGCAGGACCTTGAGGTCACATGGCTTGTGTGTAAGTTGAATTGACAACTTTCTTCCCACATAATCATACCATTCACAGTGAGGACAGGTGTTTTGCCAAATGAAAAAGATTCTTTGGATTCCGTGTAATAGAATAAAGTTATAGAATAAAACACTGGACTATCACTAATAGCGTAACATTTTAAATAAGAAGAGTATAAAAAGAAAAGATATCAAAAAGGTCTTACAACAAGGAAAAGTATTAAAAATATTAGAATGTAATTAAATCAACACTTATAACACTTAAAAATATATCAGAAGGTATATCAGATCAACACTTGCAATAAAGAAAGGTATATCAAAATTAATCAGAAAAGAAGGTAATTAAATCCACACTTACAACACTGCCAAGCTTCATGGATGAATTCCGATAAGGGTATCTGCAGGAAGTATCACTCAGCCAGGTGACAGGTCTCATTAGGCAGAACCAGGCGTCCCCAATCACTGCTGTCAAGATTGCAACACTAATGCTGAGGGATGTTTCCCATCTTATACCCTTTGTGTGTGTCATAAAGTGGGCGGTTACAGAAGTGATACACCCCTGTAAGGCCTTACTCGTCTCCAAGCTCATATTCATGTGGAAGGGGCCAGTTTTCACTTGAATATGTCTCGTGACATATACGCTTCAAACAGAGTTGCTCCTTTGATCTAATTAGTATGGACATGCAAATATAACCCTTTGATCTGGTTGGTATAGATATGTAGATATCACCTTAAACAGAGTATTTTGATCTAATCTGTATAGGTATGTAAATATCACTTCAAACAGCGTTGTTGATCTAATCTGTATAGGTATGTAAATATCACTTCAAACAGCATCGTTGATCTAATCTGTATGGGCATGTAAATCTCAGAACAGGTCAACTTAATAGAGTGTGTAGACATTACTTTATACTGGGTTGAAATTAAGGTTACTATGAACTGGCTATTATAAACATCTTGTCATGAGCAGCCATTTTATCAAGGGCAGCTATTTTTCATTACAACAGGCCATCAATTTTATAGCTTGACAACACCTCAATAAAGGAAAAAAAAACACTCTTAGTGTAAATGCAGACTCAGCTAACAAATTCCAGAATAAAGTATATGGAATTCTGAAAGGTGCTGAAATTTGAGTTTTTAACTACATTTGAATGGGGTTTTCAAAATGTATTGTACCATAATTTGTTGTAGATTCTTGGTATTGTATCCTCCTGAGGCTGAGACCCCATGTTGCAGAAAAGCAGCTTTTTTGTTGCAAAGCCAGGAGTGGATTAAGCAGAAGGGAGAAATATAATTTCTTCCTATATATTTCCCATTCATATTGTTGCCACTCTTGGCTTTGGCTCAAAAAAACGCAGCAAAATCTGCAACAAAAAAAGAAAATCAGCTTTTCTGCAACGTGGGGCCTCAGGTTGACAGAGCTTTACCTGAGCCATTTAGGACTCATACACAGACAGTTTGGAATTCTCTAAAACCTGTTTGTGCACCTACACAAATGACCCTGAAGTGACACCATTGCCAGGTATGATGATTGTATTTGCCCCCATTTTCCTGTTTAGAAGAGGAGACCAGATATTTTGCTGTCCAAATGACACGTTTGATGCACGACTCCAAATTCCTAATATGTTACCACAAAGTTGCATTACATTTCAAGAATAGGGGAGGACTCCTGTTGATAAAAACAACATTTATATATAGTAACTGAGCTAGCAGGTGTTCGTTCCCACCAGGTTATTCATGTATATGTGGGAATAGAAACATATGTACAAGTGAACTGGCCAATCTCAGAGTAAGCTTATTATAGTTTATATAGATCAAACAGTATATATACAGTATTATGTATGTTACCATTCTAGCATTTCCAAGATGAAGGGTGTCCTAGCCTTACTTGCCTTGGTGGCAGCTGTCACCAGCATGGAGAATTATAGCGGGTAAGCACAACGTCTTTCGTTCACTTCTCTTATTATTGGTGTACATTAGAGTATGTTCATATGTTCATACGAGTTTTATTTGAGTCAGAGAAAATCTGCCTCAGGTTTTTAAAGCTGATATTGTAACACTCCAAAATCTCCACCAAACATTTTAATAGGAGTTTCAGGTGGAATCTGCTGGAAGGTAGGGCTGGATGCTTCTTTTTTTTCTGCATAATCTCTTGAATAGTGGCAGAATACTTCATAAATCTCTAGTGAGCCAAATTGGTCATAACCACCTATGGACCAGTTCTTCTACATCATCGGTCTAAGGGAGGTTATGCTCTTCCACAGCATGCCATGCTAGTTTTATTTGAGGGTGTTGCACCAGTATCATTTTAAAAGGGTATTCCCATCTCCAGGATCATATTGAGGCTGGGGCCCCACGTGGCGTAAACCCCTGCGGACTTCCTGTGAAAATCATTGCAGGAAAAACCACTATGCGTTTCCATCGCGGTCTTTCCCACAGCACTTTTCCACTATGTGGGGCCTTAGCCTTAAAATTACACCTTAAAGGACCTGTCACCAGGTCTGAAAGTCCAATCACATACATCACTGGATGATGCATTTTGGTGTTTTTTTAATCCAAATCCATTCCAAAAATGTAAGTCCTTTTAGCATTGATGCATATTAGGGTATACTAATATGGCAGTAGTACGGCATGACATGCAGCTTATAGAGACCTCCCCCTCTATATGTATGTTCTCCCTGTGTTTGTGTGGGTTTTTTTCAACTCTCCAATAAGATACTAATAGGAAATTTTAATTTGCGAACCTTACTTGGGACAGAGATTGATGACATTATCTGTAAAGAGCTGCAGAATATGTTGTAACTGAAATATTTTACCTAATACTTTGCTTTATCTATCTTGCTCTATGTGACAGATTCTGCTTATTATGCCTTCTCAGGGTTTCAGACCACTTCAGATATCTAGCAGCACTGGCCAGTCTGATCATTCCACCTCTGTCTTCTTCACTGTAACTGGTAGCTAAAGGAGTCTCTGTCAGATCTTCAAGGTGCATTTAGCTACTAAGTTCCAATAAGAGCTAGAACAGTGCTTGATTAGAGCCACAGTTATTATCTCTGTATGTGAATTCAGAGATAACAGTATACAGTTTAGAAGAAGTACAGTCTCTGAGCTGCTGCCCTGAAACTGTATACCACAGAGATTAAGATAACTGTAAGGAGGTAAAAAATTGGAGCTTTCAGATTACCCACATTACAGAGATATTTTTGAGGTATTTGTAATTTTTCCATTAGGCACTTGTGTGTTGTGAAGATACGATACATATGTACAATGTACACCTTTTAACAAGGAAGCATTCACTTCAGAAGAACAAAGCACTTGCTCAAGCATTGGCCATTAATTGTATTGCCTGGAATTTATTTTAGCACAATTAAAAATATTAAAGAGTATGCCCATCTTGAGCACAGGGGTTGACCAATACACCAACACAGTGAGTCAAAAGGTGCCCATCCATAAGTGCCTGTCTCCATTCACTTCTATGGTACTTCCGAGAATAGCTGAGCCTTGATTTGGATATGCAATAGAAGCCACAGTTGGGAATATCCCTTTGAGGCTATGTAGATAAACACAACTATATTAATCTTCAATTTCTCTACAGACAACAAGTCCTGCGTATTCTTCCAGCCAATGAAGAACAGGTGAACTTGGTACGGGAGTTGGAAACCTTTGAGGATCTAAAGGTAACAAAATCAATCAAATTCTAGTTTCTGAAAGTATAACTGAACCTGATCATATTATTTACAGTTATATATTATCATTTAGGCTCACATTCATTAAGTTAGGCTAAGTTAAAGCTAGGCTTTTTATTGTCACAGGTTGCCTCAGATTTATGACTGCATATGCCTTCCTTGATAAATCTGTCATACATAAATCACTGCGATTAACTTCCACACAGGCTAAACTAGGGCACTTTGGCCTAAATTTATTGAAGTATTTGCCCTAGTTTTGAAAATAAATTATTGTTGTAAATTATTGTGCTCTGAACTTTTTTATGCAGTGAACCCTTAACATTTATATAACTGTTAGCTGCTGACTTGCCTATAGAACAGATTACTAGATTCAGTTTTTGCCCCATCCTACGCATAACTTTGAAATCACTCTGACTGCCCCTCTGTACTTTTAATAACTGTTGAGGGGTCAGCCATGTTTTTTTTATGATTTTTAGGTCCCCTGCTGTATCTCTTTGCCCTCATTGGAGATTAGGGCATTTTCTGGACAGGAGATCTTGTTCATGGGTTTAGGACAAGTATCAGGCCCAGGTTAGGGAGAGAAGAAGAGGCAACTACCTGGGACCTGTCTGACTCTCATGGTGACTCTTCCTGGAACAATGAAACTTAGGCTAAAGGCAGAAACCAACTTTATTTCAGTACCTATATCATCCAGCTACACTTTGGAACTCCAGTAAGACCAGTCCTACTCAAGCATTGTGGTTTCTGACTGGCAGGCCTCATAGAAGGATACAAGTCTTAATTGGATCTTTCCCATACAGTTTTAAGATCTTTTAAAATTTTTATCATGACATTTCAAGCAATTAGGGTCAAACAAGGATAAGCTACCATTCTACTTCTACACAATCAGTATGTTTGCTTATTGATGCTCTGTTTTACAGCTGGATTTCTGGAGGTCACCTTCCATACCCGAGAGATTCATTGACATTCGTGTACCATTCTTCAGTCTTCAGGATGTAAAGGTCTATCTGGAGTTTAACAACATCCAGTACAGCATTATGATCCAAGACCTGCAGGTGTGCTCTGTTTTTTAATTTTAGGGAAATGCATTCTAATAGGTAGCACAGAAAGATACAGATTATAAATATGCTTAGTGAATTAATATCAGCAACGTAATTAGAAATATGAAGACTTCAATCGTCAGTAACACTTCAGCAAGTTTGGCTTAAATCAATAGTACAGGCAATTTTAAGAAACTACGTAATATATCTCATCAGAGAAAAGTGATTCTTTCTCTCCTTAGACTATTTCTCTGCTCACCCTTCCCCTCTAATCTTTAAAATTCTACTACTGTATATCTTTCTTGAGAGAGATTGCAGGTCAACTGACTCAGAATATAGGTGTCTATAAAAATCTAGAGGGAAGAGTGAGCAAAGGGAGAAAGCAGCTGAAACACAGGTTTAGTGTTATTGTGGCACTAAATTAGAAAAAAACTTGCATAGTTGGAAAACCCCTTTAAATAGGTTATATTTTTATTGAGCACTGTATTATATGGGTATTGTCTTCTTATCCACTTTCTGTTCTGCAATAACAAATATTTATGTATGGTGTCTCTTGTTCAGAATAGTTAGTTTAGGCCTTATTCAAACGACAGGGAAAAAAGGACGTGTGATGGCTGAGTTTTTAACGGCCATGTCCTTTAATGGACATGTCCTATCTTTATCTGTTTTAATGGACAAATGAACTCAATAGAAATCAATGTATCCATTTTTAGTGGACATAACAATGTACTGATTTCCAAGTTACGTCTACAGATCAGTGTTTGTCTACGGTGTGGCGGATCCCTTTAACCCAAAAGTATATGACTAGGTGGGTGAAGGCTCTGGGTAGCTAGATCTAACTTGTGCAATGGCAGATTATCTGGTCACGTGCTACTAAGTCATCTACGTGCATCACATTTCGTGAGACCCAGTACAAACTTATGATGCACTGGTACCATACCCCGGCCCTCCTTCATACTCTTAACCCCAGTAGTAATCTCTCCTACCTGCTGGAGATGCCTCTCTGCAGTGGGCACGCTGTGTTATATTTTCTGGGATAGTTCTTTAATACACATGTTCTGGACTGAGGTTACAGCTTTCACTGATGCTCTTTTCATACAAGGTGTCCCGCTAGACCCATTGCACCTTGCACAGCTGCTACGATGCTTATAGCCCTTCACTGGAAGAGTATGCATCCTCCTATGGGCCCCGGTTTGGTTGCTCATATTAAAGATGTGCATAGCCTTGAATATCTCACCACCTGTTAGAATTGCCCGTAAGTAATTCCCAATAGCGGCTGCTTAGAGAAAGGGAAGACAGAGACAGTGAGCCCAAAAACTAGGCCCACCCTGTGTCCCTACCTATTTGCTGCAACTTTCCTAATGACAGGGACAACTGGATGACAAACCCTACTCTAGATAAGTGCTACACAGAACAGGACAAGACACAGAAGAGGAGTCAGCAAGCCAAGGGTCAAAGCCAGAGAGACAAGCAGTACCAAATTGCAATCCAAAAGAGTTAACAAAAGCCAAAAATCAGAGGTCAGTAAATACTAAATAATAGCAAGGAGAAAAACTTGGCAAGGTCAGAGACACAATAGCCAGCAACCATGAGTGGGCTGATGGCCAGTTTAAGAAAGTCCAGAACCCGCCCCAGGCTTGATTGGCAGATAAGCTGTTAATCACAAACAGCTATAACCTTAACTCCATAGTAACCAGAGGACTAATAGCACTGGCTGAACTGATACACTGCAACAAATCCTCTGCTGTTCTAAAACAACAGGAGCAGAGGCTCATATATGGACACGCCTCATGCGCCGTAGCATGCGACCGGAGGATGGCACAGAGGTCCGAACAGGCAGGGATGTTACACCGCCACTCTCAAAAACACAGTGGAGCCCTTCCTCTCCATCTGGTCTCCATGGGATACATATTGTATCCTTCATGGTCTCTTATTCCTTTTCCACGTATGACCCCTTTTGTTCTCCTTCCTTTGTCCTTTGTTGTGTTTGTCTACTGTCCCTGTTTCCCCTCATCTTGTAGTGTCACTGATTATTACTTGTATTATTACATAGTTTTATATTGTTTAGAACCCATCTTTCTTGTTGTTTTGTTCAAAATTCTGAAAACTTAAATATCTACAGTTTAAAAAAAACAAAACAAAAAAACAAAAACAAAAACAGATCATTGGTTTAGGTCAAAAAAGACCAATGAAAATCATCCATTTTTAATGGTCTGTTCAAAATGTATGCAAAATGAGTGACGCCTGCCCATCAAAGTCGGACATGAAACAAATGCAAAACAGATGCACAACTACCGCCAAAAACAGATTGATTCATCTGTTTTTCATGGCTGTCCTTCAGCTTGCTTGGCCAGCTGCTACCAACATTGGGACCAGTCTAAGATGTAGTGACCTGGTAGTCAACCCACAGCGAAGTTTAGATACTCAAACATCAGAAACCACCTGTGGAATCAAATTCCAAAAAGGAAGAACATATGCGCTCACCCAAATGAGATACTTTATTATATCCACACAACACGTTGCTGGGAATACCCCCTTTATCAAGTGTACACAGATTGGCATAAAGTCAAACTGGTTTGGTAGCACAGTAGGCCCACATCACACATAGACATTCCAGGTTTGGCTCATTTAGCTCTTCACCTAAACCTAAACCCTAAACCTTTAAGGACACAATTTGTTCAGATATACCACCATAGATGTGACATGCCAGACCTTGAACTTCAATCAATCTGAAAGATGCTAGTTATGCATTTTTCCAGTTTTCTAATAATGTAATGTAGAGTCATCAATATTTTAAATGTTATATTTATTTTTTCTATAATATATTTAAAGTAATATTATGACATTTTGGTGGGGTGTGCCACTTCACTGCTTGCCTCAAGCAGCAAAAAAGTTAGTGAAACTTTACTGCGGCCACTATCTTTTGAGTACCTGTAGCTTACTCTGGCTTGTTCTTGGTTACTGAACCTGTGCTGCCAACCCTGATCGACTCCTGTATACTTCCTCCTCATTTATTCTGCCTGCCCTGGTTATACACCTGTCCTTTGACCTCACACGTATATTGGCAGCCCTGATCTTGAACCGTATTCAGATACTGCTTCTGTCTGATGTTTTAGTGTTCTGCAGTATAGTCCCTAATCTGCAGATAGCTGTCTCCAAGAGGTAGCAACCTAGTGGTCTCCCTGCAGTAAAATCCAGATCCCAGTACAGGGGTTAAAGGGAAATACCAAAGAGGCCACTTAGACAGTGCCCTTAGATGTGGCTGAAAGCCAAACCAGTTTGATGACACAATGGTTCCACAGCTTGCTGAATATTAACTTTAGGTGACATGTAGATGCCAACGTTTTAAAGTTGATTCTGAATTCTCTTGGTAAATATAACAAGCTAAATGTCTGTATTTATATATTGTCCTATTATTACTAGGAATTGTTTGATCAAGAAAAGAGAGACATGAAAATTGGACGTGCCATGGAAAATGCCCGTTCTACTGACACATTTAACTATGCTACATACCACACCTTTGATGAGGTAAGAGATTATGCCTGTCAGTACATTACTACAGCCCTAATGCTATCTACATTAACCAAACCCAGGCTGACAAAAACAATGTGTGTATGGGGTCACAAATTACATGGGTTGGTGTACCCCTTTAAATACAGGATCTGTTGAGACTGCAATGTTTGAGTGGTTCTCTCATTCAGGGATGTCAGAACTGTAGAACTTTTATTCACAACAGGGCAACAAGCTTGGCAGTTACAGAGCTCAGAAATGAAGCAACTAGCGTAACTGTTTCAGAATAATCTCACAAAGGCAACAGATATACAAGACAAGAGAAGTGATAATGGTCAGTATCTGTATGCCCAGAGAATGCCCAGAGAAAGTGGTACTATTTGGTATCTATATTTACAAAGCTAGAGAAAAGGTACTATGCACTGTCTATATATACAGGGCAAGAGAAGTGATACTGTATACACACACTTAACATAAACCCTTCCATAGGCCACTTCTCCCTCTTAGGTTGCTGTGACCTATCAGATAGATGTCATAATTTGTAAGAAGGTGGAAGGCCTATTTCAGTCCTCTTAAACCTGTATAGTATTGATGATGCCTGGATTGCAGTGGTAGGGATTATGTATTCCCAGTGTCTGCTTTGTTTCAGTTTAATAATTTTTGTCAAAATAGCAGTTTTCTAGGTGTGATAGATTATATACAGCAGAACTATGCAATGCTCATATACTATGTGCTCACAGATTAACAGCTTCATTGACACTCTGGTGGCTGAAAATCCTGGCCTTGTGAGCAAAATTCAGATTGGCAAAAGCTACGAGGGTCGCCCACTGAATGTTCTGAAGGTAAGATTAATTCATACTTTTCATATAATATTGGACAATGGGACACATTTATAATATTTATATATCCTTATACCATTTTCATCTCCATTTCTTTGTGCTGTTGGTGATAGTTTTATTTGAGTCACTAGGAATTTATGGCATTATTGAACTTTTTTTTTGTCTTAGCATGAGACTATAAAGTATTTTTTATAGACTTTATAGTCATGCACAGTGGTATAAGCACACGGTTTGATGACCTTCTCAAAATACTGGTTCAGTAATGTGAAGTATGATTTTGACAGGATCCTCAAATGTTTAGATATCAAGAAAACCCAAATTGTATGTAGGGCAAGTTGAGGTACTAGATTCTTTAATTTAAAGGGATTACCTGTTTCCTCAAATAAAGGTTATTGTTTGTATGATGAAAAATTAATACATTTTCCAGTATACTTTCTTTATTAATTCCTTACAGTTTTCTAGATCTCTGCTTGCTGTCATTCATTGTTTACTTCCAGTGGATACAAATCAGTCCATGGTCATGTGATGGATTGGCAGGTGCACAGCTCTTTACCAGGCAGATGTCTGATTATAGAACTGTGACTAATGAGCTGTGCACCTGTGTCCATCACATGACCATGGACTGATTTTTATCCACTGGGAGTAAACAATGAGTGACCACAAGCAGAGATCTAGAAAACTGTGAGTAGTTGATACAGAAAGTATCTTGGAAAATTGTATAACTTTTCATTATCCAAACAATAACAATCACTTTAAAGGTATTCTATCATTAAAAAAAAACAAACGTTTTTAAACTAAAAGCATGTAGGAATAGCCTTTAGAAAGGCTATTCATCTCTTACCTTTATTTTGCAGGTCCGCGTTGCCATTTTCAAATTTTTCTTCTTTTCTTCATTATGATAATTGTGCTCAGAGAGCACAGCTTCATCATCGCTTCCAGCGCTGCCTCTGTTTTCTGTTCCTGATGCGTCTCCTCCTCTTCACTGTGTCAGCAGCCGCCAAGCGCCTCTTTGGGATCGAAATCCCGTGCATGCCTAGTCGGCTCTGCCACTTCGGGTTGGACAGAGCCGACTGCAAATGTTCTGTCAGCCATTTTGCGGTGGTCTCTTACACTCGTGTAAGTGAAGAGGAGGAGACACGTCAAGAACAGAATACTCATAATAGTAACTAATCAGCCATAAATTACCACAAATTGAAAAGATGATGGACTGTAATATCATATAATACTCATAGTGGCAACTGATCATCTATACATTGCTACAAATAAAATGATACCTGCAGTCATAGTGAATAATAGTCAGACAGCTTCAGTAGTGTAGAAAAAAACGACCCCAGTGTTGAGGAATCACCTCAACGCGTTTTGCCGACCTGGCTTCCTCAATAGGTGTACCCCAAAGTAAAATAGGAGGGTTTATATATACAAATATGCCAGTAGGCAAATATAGCTCACCAGGGATAAAACGTTACAGTCACATGGCGCCATGATGGCGCCAAATGATCCATACAGCGCATGTGCAGAAGTGACGTCACACAGAAATGACATGAGAGATCATGTGGGAAGTCATGTGATTGCTATAGCGCTGATGGATCACTCAGAAGTCAGCGCATGCACGCCATGTGTCCATTTTACCCAACAGGTACTCTATAGTAAACGATATAGTATGCTGTATTGCGTACTAAATCTAAGATCCAACATTCATTATATCAAAAGAATAGTAAATATATTCAGCACAATCTCTTTAATCAAATATTAAATACATACTGTGCCTGCTAGCTATAAAATAACTGCTCTATGGGGCTACATTTCTCATCCACACTACCCATATACAGTGCCTTGCTAAAGTATTCGACCCCCTTGAACTTTTCAACCTTTTGCCACATTTCCGGCTTCAAACATAAGGATATAAAATTTTAATTTTTTGGTGAAGAATCAACAAGTGGGACACAATCGTGAAGATGAACGAAATTTATTGGATATTTTAAACTTTTGTAAAAAATAAAAAACTGAAAAGTGGGGCGTGCCAAATTATTCGGCCCCCTTAAGTTAATACTTAATCGCCACCTTTTGCTGCAATTACAGCTGCAAGTCGCTTGGGGTATGTCTCTATCAGTTTTGCACATCGAGAGACTGAAATTCTTGCCCATTCTTCCTTGGAAAACAGCTCGAGCTCAGTGAGGTTGGATGGAGAGCGTTTGTGAACAGCAGTTTTCAGCTCTTTACACAGATTCTCGATTGGAATCAGGTCTGGACTTTGACTTGGCCATTCTAACACCTGGATATGTTTATTTGTGAACCATTCCATTGTAGATTTTGCTTTATGTTGGAAGATAAATCTCCGTCCCAGTCTCAGGTCTTTTGCAGACTCCAACAAGTTTTCTTCCAGAATGGTCCTGTATTTGGCTCCATCCATCTTCCCATCAATTTTAACCATCTTCCCTGTCCCTGCTGAAGAAAAGCAGGCCCAAACCATGATGCTGCCACCACCATGTTTGACAGTGGGGATGGTGTGTTCAGGGTGATGAGCTGTGTTGCTTTTACGTCAAACATATCGTTTTGCATTGTGGCCAAAAAGTTCGATTTTGGTTTCATCTGACCAGAGCACCTTCTTCCACATGTTTGGTGTGTCTCCCAGGTGGTTTGTGGCAAACTTTAAATGAGACTTTTTATGGATATCTTTGAGAAATGGCTTTCTTCTTGCCACTCTTCCATAAAGGCCAGATTTGTGCAGTGTATGACTGATTGTTGTCCTATGGACAGACTCTCCCACCTCAGCTGTAGATCTCTGCAGTTCATCCAGAGTGATCATGGGACTCTTGGCTACATCTCTGATCAGTCTTCTCCTTGTTTGAGATGAAAGTTTAGAGGGACGGCCGGGTCTTGGTAGATTTGCAGTGGTCTGATACTCCTTCCATTTCAATATGATCGCTTGCACAGTGCTCCTTGGGATGTTTCAAGTTTGGGAAATCTTTTTGTATCCAAATCCGGCTTTAAACTTCTCCACAACAGTATCACGGACCTGCCTGGTGTGTTCCTTGGTCTTCATGATGCTCTCTGCGCTTTAAACAGAACCCTGAGACTATCACAGAGCAGGTGCATTTATACGGAGACTTGATTACACACAGGTGGATTATGTTTATCATCATCAGTCATTTAGGACAACATTGGATCATTCAGAGATCCTCACTGAACAGGAGTGAGTTTGCTGCACTGAAAGTAAAGGGGCTGAATAATATTGCACGCCCCACTTTTCAGTTTTTTATTTTTTACAAAAGTTTAAAATAACCAATAAATTTCGTTCCACTTCACAATTGTGTGTCACTTGTTGTTGATTCTTCACCAAACAATTAAAATTTTATATCCTTATGTTTGAAGCCTGAAATGTGGCAAAAGGTTGAAAAGTTCAAGGGGGCCGAATACTTTCGCAAGGCATGGCTATATCAAAAAATAAAAAATAAATAAACAAATATGTGAAAATAACTACAGTGACACATAAGATGCAAAAACAATGCAAAATAAGATTATCAGAATATGATAAATGAGTGATAAAGTGAAATAATGTGAAATAAAAATATAACTGAAATAATATTATGGCAGTCAAAGCCACAGTGAAAAAAAACAGTGGAGAAAAAAAAAAAATAAGTAAATTTAAAAAAATTTATTTAAACAATTAAATAAATAAGATCTTTTCTTGCATAAGGATAGAGGCCAGCTTGATTTCAAAATGATGTCGATAAGCAGAGAAAATTCCCAAAGAGGATTTGCGCTGGAAAAGGATGAAAGACATATGTCCTGAAGTGATTAGGTACACAGAGCACTACACGCAAAACGGAAGTTTCCCATAAGATGACCTAAATGATAGCAACAAAAACACATAATGAGCAACACACAAAATACAAATTAAAATTAAAACAAAACCCTACCAAGAAACATTAAAGAGAACAGAAACACTGGGTTTATAGAAAAGGTTTAAAGCTAACCGCTTCATTAAGGCCAGAAGGAGAAGCTGTATTCAATCTAACAATCCACTTTACCTCTTTACCTAACAAAGGCTTTTTGACATCACTACCCCTTGTCCCGTGCTGCACCCTATCAATGGCTAAGGCTTTAAAGCCTCTCGGGTTATAGTTATGGTGTGCCTTAAAATGACAAGGAATAGTCTGAAGTCTGTCCAAATCCTGGATAGCAGCTGCTGACTGGATCTTGCTTACATGCTCAGAAACACGCACCTTAAAGGCCCTAGTGGTCATCCGTATATATATATATATATATATATATATAATGAGTCCACATGGGAAAGTGGCATAGTAAATCACAGCTTGCGTATTGCAAGTAAGGTTGTGAAGAATCCTAAACTGCTTTTGCCCAGAAGAGTCACAAAAGTGCGTGGATCTAACCACACAGCAGCACATACTGCAATGACCACAGGGATAGAAACCCCATTTAGGACCCCTACTCCCAAAACTATTGCCAGTAGCTCTAGGGACATAGTGACTGCTAATCAGAATGTCCCGAAGATTCCTGGATCTTCTCCAGGTGATGCTGGGGAATTCAGTCAAAAAAGGGACAATATCTGTAAGGGAATTGCCAGTTGAGCAATTCCCCAGTGCCGCTGCAGAACCCTGGGGGGAAGGGGCATAACAAGACAGTGAGCCCTAAGCTGAACCCCCCACTGTCCCTGGCTAACTTGCCTATCTGTCCTAGGCAACAGCAGCAACTGGTCGACAGGCCCTACCTAATATAGGTGACAACACAGAATGCAGACAGGACAAACAACGGACAAAGGGAGGTCGGCTAGCCAAGGGGTCGGTAACAGTCGAGCAATGCAGTACAAAATCACAATCCAAAAGAATAGTTACAGACAAAGCCAGAGATCAGAAATAGGAATACAGTTAACAAAACAACACGGCGTAAAGGCAGGTACGCAGAAGCAATAACCAGCAACCATGTGAGGGCTAACAACCTGTTTATAGAAAGACAGGACCTGCCCCAGACTGGATTAGTAGACAGACTGTCAATCACACAGGCAAGGCTGAGATTAACTATTAGAGGAGCAGAGAGAAACAAAGATGCAAGAGACGTGTGTGGCTGAAATTCAATTATAGACAGGAGGTATTAGGACAGTGTTCAGACTGAGCAACAAGAAACCTACCCAAGGAATCAAACTGAACATGCCTCCTTCACCGCAGCGTGCGAGCAGAAGGTGGCGCAGAGACCCGAACAGGCAGAGACGTTACAATATCACTATCTGTCAAGATGATAGACCAGTGTTTACACAACACCTGACATATCTCACGCCATCTTGAATTGTATGTTGTGATAAACCTGGCTTGAGATGAATGAGCTATAGATTTTTTTCTCCTTACTGACCAGAAGAGAGTCACGTGTAGAATTTTTAGTTCAAAATTATCCATTTTTTATGACTTTCCTACTGTAGCCTCTTTCCTGAAAACGGGATGTGAGATCTTGGGCTTGCCGTTCAAATTTACTATCATTAGAGCAAATCCGCTTGACATGGAGAAATTGTCCAATCGGGATAGCTTCTTTTACTTTGTAGTAGTGTGAAGAAGAGGCATGCAGCAGTGAATTAACCGCTGTTTCTTTCCTAAAGACATCAGTGTAAATTAGACTGTTGCTTTCTTTTTTTTTAGTAGAGGAAGAAAGTCAGGAGGCCGTTGTTCGGCCTCCTGGCTCCTATGGCAACCCCTTGGCCCCGCAATCTCATGGTGGGGGGGTTCAACGGGGGGCCACCCAGATGCCGTGATCTCTATTGATCATGGTATCTGAGGGGTTAAGCGCCTGGGGTCAGAGTATTCTCCAACTCTGGCAGCTAGTCCTGAGTATCGGCTGTGTATTACAGCCGAGACCCGGAAGTAATGCTGCAAGCACAGCTCCTGTGCCTGTGACATTAGAGCACTGGAAGAGTGAAGAAATCAGGCGATACCTTTTAGGGGCTAACTGAGTATATTTATAAGTAAGATTTCAGGAGTGCTCGCTCCCTTCATCAGACATGGTGTGATACAAGAACTGAAAATTAACATATTTTTATACACATGGTTTTCAAAGCATTTTAGAGTCCTTAAAAAAAATTGCAATCTAAGTAGAGAAGTTATTTACAACAGGTCAAAAAAACAGTCTGGAAACTTGTGGTGCGTGACGGAGGGATCAGTAATTCTTGCTGTTATCTGTTTGCTATCAGGAGGTGATTTGTGTCCCTCACAGTTCATACATAGTTTGATTTGAAGCTGGCATGAATATTGAGTTCAGTTCATGGTTCAAACATAGTGTGACATGAAGCTGGCATGAATATTAAGTCCAAATTGCAGAGTTTGAAATTTTTGCATAAATTTGTACTCCATTTCCTTCCTTTTCTCCTGTGTCTTAAAATGTCCCATTAAAACCACAACCCGCAAATCTTCAATAGAGTGGTTTTCTCCGGAGAAATGTGCGGCCACTGGGAGATCTGTTCTGCTGTTATTAATGGTGGATCTGTGTGAGTTCATTCGTTGACTGAGTCTCTGCCCTGTTTCCCCCACATAGAGGCCTGTGGTGGGACATTGCACACACATTATGAGGTACACCACATTGGAAGACCTGCAGGAAAATGTCCCCCTAATTCTGTGCACCTGTTGTGACTGTGGGATAGGTACACTGTCAGCGGTGTGGATGTGCTTGCAGGTCATGCACCTTTTATGTAGGCAAGGTGAGGTGCCATTTTCAGTTGGGGCCTTCAGGGCACTCCAGACGATAATGCGCCTCAGGTTTGGTGGTTGTCGAAAGGAGAGGAGAGGGGGGACTGGAAATATGTCCTTGAGTCTGTTGTCCCTATGTAGTACAGGTTGGAGCTCCTTGGCAATCCTTCATAGGATCTCCAGCTGTGGGTTGTAGGTGACAACTAGGGGGACTCGGGCATCTTTCTGGGTCTCTCTATATGTGAGCAGACTGTCTCTGTTAATGGCTGCTGCTTTGTTTAATTGGTTGTCTGTCACTTTTGGTTTGTATCCCATTCTGAGAAATTTCATCCTCAGATCCAGGAGGTGCTTGTCCAGGTCTGTTTTGTCGGAGCAAATACGATTGTATCGTATAGCCTGGCTGTAGATTATAGATTGTCTTGTGTGCTTGGGGTGGAAGCTGTCATTTCTCAGGTAGGCCGTTCTGTCTGTGGGTTTGTGGTATATTGATGTGAGTAGCTGGTGGTCTTTAATGTATATTGTGGTATCCAGAAAGTGAATTTCACTCCCTGAATAGCTAAGTTTAAGGTTGATGGTCGGGTGAAAGTCATTGAAGTCATTATGGAATTGAAGTAGGGCCTCCTCACCTGCAGTCCAGATGACAAGGATATCATCGATATAACGAAGGTAAATCATAGGTTTGGTGGCGCATGTTGATAAATATGTTCCTTCCATTTCTGCCATAAAGAGATTTGCATATTGGGGTGCACATCTGGTCCCCATTGAAGTTCCCATTCACTGTAGATATAGATCCTCTCCAAAGGTAAAATGGTTGTGGCTAAGGATGAATTGTATGAGCTGCGTTAATGGTTCTGTTGGGAGGCTTTGTTTTGCCAGGTGTACCCGACATGCTGCAACTCCATCCTTGTGGGGAATGTTGGTATACAGGGATTCCACATCCATGGTGGCCAAAATGGTACCCTCAGGTAGTGGGCCCAGGGCATTCAGTTTGTTAAGAAGGTCAGTGGTGTCCTGGATATAGCTTGGAGTATCCCTGACAAGGGGTTTTAGGAGATTTTCCACCCAACCTGAGATGTTTTCTGTCAGTGTCCCAATGCCAGAAATGATAGGCCTCCCAGGGTTGCCATCTTTGTGTATCTTTGGGAGCATATAGAAGCAGCCTGGCCTGGGATCTTGTGGGATAAGTCCTTTTACCTGATTCTGGATCTGGACTGGAAACTCCTTGATCATACTCTTTAGTTCTTTCATATAGGCCTCTGTGGCAAGAACAGAAGGCTATTACATCACTGAAAGAAAATCAGGGACCAGATGTGCACCCCAATATGCAAATCTCTTTATGGCAGAAATGGAAGGAACATATTTATCAACATGCGCCACTAAACCTATGATTTACCTTCGTTATATCGATGATATCCTTGTCATCTGGACTGCAGGTGAGGAGGCCCTACTTCAATTCCATAATGACTTCAATGACTTTCACCCGACCATCAACCTTAAACTTAGCTATTCAGGGAGTGAAATTCACTTTCTGGATACCACAATATACATTAAAGACCACCGGCTACTCACATCAATATACCACAAACCCACAGACAGAACGGCCTACCTGAGAAACGACAGCTTCCACCCCAAGCACACAAGACAATCTATAATCTACAGCCAGGCTATACGATACAATCGTATTTGCTCCGACAAAACAGACCTGGACAAGCACCTCCTGGATCTGAGGATGAAATTTCTCAGATTGGGATACAAACCAAAAGTGACAGACAACCAATTAAACAAAGCAGCAGCCATTAACAGAGACAGTCTGCTCACATATAGAGAGACCCAGAAAGATGCCCGAGTGCCCCTAGTTGTCACCTACAACCCACAGCTGGAGATCCTATGAAGGATTGCCAAGGAGCTCCAACCTGTGCTACATAGGGACAACAGACTCAAGGACATATTTCCAGTCCCCCCTCTCCTTTCCTTTCGACAACCACCAAAACTGAGGCGCATTATCGTCCGGAGTGCCCTGAAGGCCCCAACTGAAAATGGCACCTCACCTTGCCTACATAAAAGGTGCATGACCTGCAAGCACATCCACACCGCTGACAGTGTACCTATCCCACAGTCACAACAGGTGCACAGAATTAGGGGGACATTTTCCTGCAGGTCTTCCAATGTGGTGTACCTCATAATGTGTGTGCAATGTCCCACCACAGGCCTCTATGTGGGGGAAACAGGGCAGAGACTCAGTCAACGAATGAACTCACACAGATCCACCATTAATAACAGCAGAACAGATCTCCCAGTGGCCGCACATTTCTCCGGAGAAAACCACTCTATTGAAGATTTGCGGGTTGTGGTTTTAATGGGACATTTTAAGACACAGGAGAAAAGGAAAGAAATGGAGTACAAATTTATGCAAAAATTTCAAACTCTGCAATTTGGACTTAATATTCATGCCAGCTTCATGTCACACTATGTTTGAACCATGAACTGAACTCAATATTCATGCCAGCTTCAAATCAAACTATGTATGAACTGTGAGGGACACAAATCACCTCCTGATAGCAAACAGATAACAGCAAGAATTACTGATCCCTCCGTCACGCACCACAAGTTTCCAGACTGTTTTTTTGACCTGTTGTAAATAACTTCTCTACTTAGATTGCAATTTTTTTTAAGGACTCTAAAATGCTTTGAAAACCATGTGTATAAAAATCTGTTAATTTTCAGTTCTTGTATCACACCATGTCTGATGAAGGGAGCGAGCACTCCTGAAAGCTTACTTATAAATATACTCAGTTAGCCCCTAAAAGGTATCGCCTGATTTCTTCACTCTTCCACTACTTTCAATGGCTAACACGGTACAACATTATACTACATTAGAGCACTGTACTATTACGTCGCTGAGCGTTAAATATACACTAAGTGAGACGTAATAGTATGGCGTGGAGCAGGAAGGGGTTAAAGAACATTTATTAACATAAACACACTTACACATTACATATATAATGGTGTAATGGTATGGATCAACTGACTATGGTATTCATTGATTAAAAAAATCAGTAGTTACTAAGTTAAAGGGAGTCTGTAAGCAGGAAAATCAGTATCAAACTAATGACAGTACCTTGTAGTGCTGCTTCTACACTTTCCAAAAATGACTTTCTTATTCTGCATTGCAGCTCCATTTTCATGAAAAATTTGGATTTTATTATTATGCAAATTAGCTGAAAAGGGCTTTAGGGGTGTTTCTGCTCCTGCTGGAGCTTTGCACTCCACTCCTGATAACCACCACCAGAATGGCATCTTTGGAAAGTGTAGAATGAACCCTACAAGGTACTGTCAGCAGTTTGATACCAATTTTCCTGCTGACAGACTCCCTTTAAATATGTATTCTAAATGTATTCTATATTCTTTTCTAGTTCAGCACTGGCGCCAACCGCCCAGCTTTCTGGATTGACACTGGAATTCACTCCCGTGAGTGGGTTACTCAAGCCAGTGGATTGTGGTTTGCAAAAAAGGTATGGCATCACTACTTTTGCAATGTGTTTATGGCTAGTGGAAGAAAAATGTGCACTATAATATTTTAATATTCATGGGCTGTAACGTCTTCTTTACTGTATTTCTGGGAGTTATAGAGCAGAAATTTCACCTTTATTCATTTAAACATTACCTTTTTCAATATTTGGACAAAAAGAGAGTTCTCTTAGACTTTAATATTGATGACTTATTTTATGACATCAATGATCAAACCTATTTTATTACCTGCAGATCGCTACTGATTACGGACGTGATCCATCTCTTACTGCCACCCTGAACAAAATAGACATATTCTTGGAAATTGTGACCAACCCTGATGGCTATGTTTACACCCACACCAGAGTAATTATTACTTGGTTATAATGAAGGCATTATTCTCTAGCATTCATAATAGAAATTTCAATATTACTCATTATCATTATTACATTACAGGACCGTATGTGGCGTAAGACCAGATCTCCAAATACTGGCTCCTCCTGTATTGGAGCTGATCCCAACAGAAACTGGGATGCTGGTTTTGGAGGTAAAAATGCTGAGTTTATAAATGGCATTGTACAGCATTGGCCCCGTACAGCTGATCTGTGTGCGATCCTTATATCCTAAGGATAGGCAATAACTTTCTAATTACTGGAAAACCCCTTTAAATTATTTTTACTGATATCCAGGTGGTGGATCAAGCTCAAATCCTTGCACTGAAACCTACAGAGGACGTGCTGCCCACTCTGAGTCAGAGGTCAAGGCTATTGTTGACTTTGTGAAGAGCCATGGCAAAATCAAGGGATTTGTTTCCATCCACAGCTATTCTCAGATGCTCCTCTTCCCATATGGTTACACCAGTGCTCGTGCTGCTGATCACGCTGAATTGGTACATTCTTTACACTTTATATTTTATCATTGGTCATAGTAAGAAACCAGTTTGTATATGAAAATATGGGATTTTTTTTATTATTTGTACTATTATCTTACTCTACCTTTTTGTATACAGGACAGTCTTGCTAGAGCAGCAGTTAATGCATTGACTTCACGATATGGAACACAATACACATATGGACCCATCATTACCACCATCTGTAAGTACTGCTTTTACTCAGTGTACCTTTTTATTGGTAATGGTGGAAGTCTGCTCTTACTGGTATTAACAGGGCTGTTACAGCTGGGAAGCTATACCTGTCTTTACACAAAGGCCAATCAAATGAACGGCTATCCATATAACCCATTGATGGACCAGTTGGACACAGTGGGAGCAGGTCTCTTTATTTCTAGTTCATAGAGGAGAGTTCAAGCAGTACTCAATACATTCAACTACTCTATCTCTATAATGTCCTTATCCCCTAATATTTAATATACATTTTAAAGAAAAACAATAAAAAACAACAATGTGATACAGTAAGGGCAATAGTTTTTAATAATAAGTGCAAGTTAGTAACTGTGATATGGACATTTCAGTCATAAATGTTGCTCATCCTCTTTTCTGTTATCATTAATCATGGAAAATTATAACTTTACAGATCAAGCCAGTGGAGGTACCGTTGACTGGACCTACAACCAGGGCATCAAGTACTCTTACACTTTTGAGCTTCGTGATACTGGCCGCTATGGTTTTGCCCTGCCAGCAAACCAGATTATCCCAACTGCTGAGGAGACCTGGTTGGCCCTTACTAAGCTCATTGAGCATACCCGTGATAACCCCTATTAAGTGATAAACCTTCCAAATGCAATAAAGATCCTTACTGAATCTAAGAAAAATTGCCTTTGTTTTTACGTTATATATTAGAATTTATATTTATATGTAAACTACTTATGCCTTTATCAAGTAAGCTACATTTATATAATATATCCCTCTGCTCATATTCTGTTATATTCTCAAGTTCTGTTCTTGAGTCCTTCAACCTTTTTTAACCCGCAATAACTGTATAAACTAAACTAAAATTACCTATGTAAGAAGGCTGCCCATATTATACAATTGTTTATAGAGATATAAGCCAACAAATGTCGTAGAAGAAACCTCTGTTAATCAGAAATTTCTGAATAGCCAATAATGTATTGTGTATAGAAAATGCCATGCCCTCTTTGGTGACCAGACTTAACAAAACAATGCCAGACTGTCTGGTAGTCACTCCTTCTGCGACCTTTATGGAATGGGAGATTATCTCTTGACCAACACAAAGTTTACAGCTATGTTATATATGTATTGGAATGGCACTGAGATAGCTGTCAATAACACTGACTAGGTTGCAAACTATTTCATGAAAACAGCATTGGTTGTCACTAGAGATGGGTGAACCGCTTTGTCACTTAACTAAGCCGAACAAACAGTGATTTGTCTCACATAAACTAAAATGGCCACCTCCAAATACACTGCACAGGAAAAATACAGATGAGACACATGTCTTGTGAATCACCATGAATTTATAGCACCATCTGACACCCCTTGCCAATAAACCAGGGGTTGGCAACCTCTTGGCAAGTGTGGAATATTTTGCAGGCACGGCAGCCAGCACAGGACCTGCAAGTATCAAAAGAAGAGGGAGCATCCCTTTAGTGCTCTGCTACAACAGGGGTATAGGACACTCCCACTTCTCTTGATGCTCTCTCTACCCACTAATGAGAGGTGTGAAGAAAACACAGGAGGCGGAGCACATCACTGTACAGCACAAGTACCCTGCCTGCTACAGTGATGAGCTCCTTCCCTGTGCATTCCTGCAAAGACTCCCCGAGGAGGAGGAGGAGAAGGAGAAAAGCTGCTGCCAGCAAAGTGAAAGTAATAAAAACATCAGGTACATACTGGGGGCAGTGGTGAACCTAGCCTCTTTGCTGCCTGAGGCGGACTATAGAAAGACGCCCCCCCCCCAAAAAAAAAAAAAAAAACTGAGTTTCCATGCTACTAGTTTAACACACTGTTATCGTCGCACAATATACACAATACACAAAGTTATAAAACAGTTTTTAAGAATTCTTCTTACTGTATTACTTCAGTATCAGATCAACAACATGGCATTAACAATGAAAGTAACTTCACACATCTTCTGCTTGGTGAATGGACGAGCCCACGTGGTCCCCATTCTCTATAATAGGAGCCCCACAGATAGCTGAGTACTGGACTTCGGGTATCTTTGGCACTCCCATTAAAGTGAATGAGAGCCACGCGGGTTCGTCCATCCACCAAGTGACACACCTATATATATGGCTGCAGCCAGGCTGAATTCCCACCTAGTGGGGGAAAAAACCCAATTCTCAGGCTCAGTGGGGTCTCAGCAGACAGACCCCCATCACTCAGGTATTTATCCTCTATCATTTAGGTGAATACAGGGCAGTAACATTTTTAGACTTACCGGTGACGTCTCTGACTAATCCTTCACATTTCCCTTCTCTTCGGTCTGGACCGCCATGACCACTTCTTCCAGCTGTGACTTGTCTCTGTAAAGTTTGCAACACAGACATCTTTGGCTCCTCACTTTTCCAGGCATCCAACCCACATTGTCCTCACCTACACAAAGCCCCCATTCTGCTGCTACCCCCAATTATAAAATATATGATATAACCCCCCCCATAATGAATAATACTCCCAAGTGCATCTTTATATTAATAATGTCCGTGTGTAACCTGTATAAATAGTGCCCCTTATTAATAATACCCCAGGTGTTAACTAATTAAAAGGTTTTCCAGGTCATTAATAAACTAATCAGTGGGGTTCAAAAACCCAGGACCCCCACTGATCAGCTGTTTGAATGGTACCTGTGCAAGCGCCGTGACCGCTTCTCTGTTTACATAGTGTAATTCATCTCATAGCGGCCATGTAATGTAACTACAACCTCGTCCTGTACATGTCTACAGTATGTGACAAGGCTACAATTACATCACACGGTCACTATAAACAGACAGCGTATAATATAAACAGGTGCCATAGCCCATGTTTATAGCGCCCCATTTACACACACTATAATGTTCCACAGCAGCCCCTGCACACAGTATTACACAGTCTTATGGCCCGCAGCGGTCCCTGCACACTGGATTATGCCTCGCAGCGGCCCCTGCACACGGTATTATGCTCCATAGTGGCCCCTGCTCACGGTATTATGCTCCATATTGGCCCCTGCACACGGTATTATGCTCCACAGTGGCCCCAGCACACAGTATTATGCTCCATAGTGGCCCCTGCACTGGTATTATGCTCTATAGTGGCCCTTGCACTGGTATTATGCTCCATAGTGGCCCCTGCACTGGTATTATCCTCCATAGTGGCCCTTGCACTGGTATTATGCTCCATAGTGGCCCCTGCACTTGTATTATGCTCCATAGTGACCCCTGCACCCGGTATTATGCTCTATGGTGGCCCCTGCACTTGTATTATGCTCCAGAGTGGCCCCTGAACAGGGTATTATGCTCTACAGTGGTCCCTGCACAGGGTATTATGCCCCACAGTGGACCACCCCTGAACTATTATTATACTCTGGGGTCTTTTCAGACCCCAGAGTATAATGATTGGAGACCCAGGGGAGAATACAAACATAAAAACCAGAGTTACTTACCTATCCTGGACACCGGTGCACTCCTTGCAGCTTTCGGCCCTATTTAATTGCGCACACACATCACGTGATCAGGCCGGCGACGCGACGCGACCTGATGACGTCACCAGAGGCCTCAAGCCTGCTCGGAGTTACATCGGATCGCAGGAGATGAGTAACATTGGTTTTTATATTCCCTCACCAACCCTAGGCCTCCGATTATTATACTCCAGGGTCTGAATAGGCCCCGGAGTATAATAATAGTAGTAGTATTTGCGGCCTAACTTACCGATACCCGCGGCCGCTCACAGCAGCATCCACTTCCTTTTCTGCGTCCCATAGCAGAAGGGGAAGCGGGGGCGGCCACGAGCAGACGCGGGGTAGGTAAATTAATAGGCCCTGACCTGCCGGTGATACTCCAACAGGTTACGGCCTATTTATATATATAAAAAAAGTTATACTCACCTGCGATGCCTTGATGCAGCCGCCGCGGCCTCCTCTTCTTGTCCGCGACGTCTGTGTCTCAGCGTAGGCGGCGTGATGACGTCATTGTATCGCTGCCTGCGCTGAGATGCGACGTCTTGTAAACCAGCCCAGGACAGGCCGCGCTCAGCTCTGTTTTTTTTTTTTTTTTTTAAAGCGGCCTGTCCTGGGCTGGTTTACATTAAATAGTAAAAATGCCGCCCCCCGGACAGTGCCGCCTGAGGCGGCCGCCTCAATTCGCCTCATTAGCGGTGCGCCCCTGACTGGGAGTTACTATTTCTATTAATGTCAGGTATTTGGAGTTATTAATTTAATGTGCCTCACATTAATAGCAGTTAACCACATCATGTCCCTTACATTAACCCCTGTGTGTCTCACATAAGGGTTACTAATATGTGGGGCATATGGGGGTACTAATAAAGGACCTCAATAATGAAGATGCTTAATTAGTACCTTCAAGTCTTTCACATATCAGTAACCCTTATGTAAAGCACACAGGGGTTAATGTGAAGGACATGATGAGGTTAATTGATATTAATATGAGGAACATGGAGTTGCTAAATAAAGTTCCTTTCACTATGATACTACGGGTTGGGACACTACTTCTAGACCTATTAACTCTAATATTGAGTGTCACCTGCATCTCTATCTAGAGTATGCTCTGCTCACCAAATACACAGTGTGATACAGCGTTAATCTGAAAAAAAATATTAATTCATTAGGCGTTTTTTTTTCCCTGCAATTATATAGCATTGTATTTTATTATCTATTAAAAGAATATCCTTTATTTAATATTTTTTGTTGTGTTCACTCAATATACAGTCTGTAGTAATCTGAAAAAAACTCTTGTTGTTTAACATACAGTACAGACCAAAAGTTTGGACACACCTTCTCATTCCAAGAGTTTTCTGTATTTTCATGACTATAAAAATTGTAGATTCACACTGAAGGCATCAAAACTATGAATTAACACATGTGGAATTATATACTTCACAAAAAAGTGTGAAACAACTGAAAATATGTCTTATATTCTAGGTTCTTCAAAGTGGCATTCTCTTGATGAGCTTCAAGAGGTAGTCACCTGAAATGGTCTTCCAACAGTCTTGAAGGAGTTCCCAGAGATGCTTAGCACTTGTTGGCCCTTTTGCCTTCACTCTGCGGTCCAGCTCACCCCAAACCATCTCGATTGGGTTCAGGTCTGGTGACTGTGGAGGCCAGGTCATCTGACGTAGCACCCCATCACTCCCCTTCTTGGTCAAATAGCCCTTACACAGTCTGGAGGTGTGTTTGGGGTCATTGTCCTGTTGAAAAATAAATGATGGTCCAACTAAATGCAAACCGGATGGAATAGCATGCCGCTGCGAGATGCTGTGGTAACCATGCTGGTTCAGTATTCCTTCAATTTTGAATAAATCCCCAACAGTGTCACCAGCAAAGCACCGCCCACACCATCACACCTCCTTCTCCATGCTTTACGGTGGGAACCAGGCATGTAGAGTCCATTCGTTCACCTTTTCTGCGTCGCACAAAGACACGGTGGTTGGAACCAAAGATCTCAAATTTGGACTCATCAGACCAAAGCACAGATTTCCACAGGTCTAATGTCCATTCCTTGTGTTCTTTAGCCCAAACAAGTCTCTTCTGCTTGTTGCCTGTCCTTAGCAGTGGTTTCCTAGCAGCTATTTTACCAGGAAGGCCTGCTGCACACAGTCTCCTCTTAACAGTTGTTGTAGAGATGTGTCTGCTGCTAGAACTCTGTGTGGCATTGACCTGGTCTCTAATCTGAGCTGCTGTTAACCTGCGATTTCTGACGCTGGTGACTCGGATGAACTTATCCTCTGCAGCAGAGGTGACTCTTAGTCTTCCTTTCCTGGGGCGGTCCTCATGTGAGCCAGTTTCTTTGTAGCGCTTGATGGTTTTGGCCACTGCACTTGGGGACACTTTCAAAGTTTTCCCAATTTTTCGGACTGACTGACCTTAATTTCTTAAAGTAATGATGGCCACTTGTTTTTCTTTACTTAGCTGCTTTTTTCTTGCCATAATACAAATTCTAACACTCCATTCAGTAGGACTATCAGCTGTGTATCCACCTGACTTCTGAACAACACAACTGATGGTCCCAACCCCATTTATAAGGCAAGAAATCCCACTTATTAAACCTGACAGGGCACACCTGTGAAGTGAAAACCATTTCAGGTGACTACCTCTTGAAGCTCATCAAGAGAATGCCAAGAGTGTGCAAAGCAGTAATCAAAGCAAAAGGTGGCTACTTTGAAGAACCTAGAATCTAAGACATATTTTCAGTTGTTTCACACTTTTTTGTTAAGTATATAATTCCACATGTGTTAATTCATAGTTTTGATGCCTTCAGTGTGAATCTACAATTTTAATAGTCATGAAAATGCAGAAAACTCTTGGAATGAGAAGGTGTGTCCAAACTTTTGGTCTGTACTGTATATGTAAAATATACGTTTCATAAGTGTTTTTTTTTTTTTGCTGTGCATATACAGTATTGCAGCCTGTGCTAAACTAAAAAAAAAAAAAAAAAAAAAAAAAAAAAATGATATTTAAAGCTGACTTTTCCTGAAATGCTCTGACTTCCTCCACAGACTGCAATACAGTTCTGAACCAGCGATCAGTGCATCGATGGTTTAGGTGTCCTAATGGGACATATAAAAAAAGTGAAAAAAAAATTGAAGTGTGTGAAAAAAATTTAATAAAGGAATGAAGCCCCAAAAATTCCCTTTTCCTATATAAAATGAATTATATATAAAAATCCCAAAAAATTTATAAAAACAATACATATCTGGTATCGCCGCATCCGTAACAACCCGTACAATAAAACTGAAACATTATTTAACCTATACGGTGAACGTCGGTAAAAAAAAAAAAGGAAAAAAAACACTGGAAGTACTGATTTTTCGCCATTTCACTTTACAAAATATGCTATAAAAAGTGATCAAAAAGTCATATATACCCCAAAACAGTACCAATAGAAAGAACAAGTCGTCCCGCAAAAATAAGCCCTCAACCAAAACAAAAAAGTTACGCATCTCAGAATATGGCGATGCAAAAATGATTTGTGTTTCCAAATGGATTTTTGTTCTGCAAAACTAGTAACACATAAAAAAACAATATAAATTGGGTATTGCTGTAATAGTACTGACCCACAGAATAAAGGTAACATGTTACTTATGCTCTATGCTGCATGGCGAAAAATTTAAAAGGTAAAACACAATGCCAGAATTGATGTTTTTTTTTTAATCCACCAAAAAAAGAGTTAATAAATAAACAGTGCTATTTTGGTTTTTGGAGTACAGATTTAGACGGATCTGTTTTTTGGACGTCATGACACTTTGCAGAGTTCCTGAAATGAAAGTAAGGTAGAATCCCCAGACATTTGACCCCATTCTGGAAACTACACCTCTGAAGGAATTTATCCAGGGGTACAGTGAACATTTTTAACCCTCAAGTGTTTCTATAATTTATTTTCCAGAAATGAATACACAGATGATGGTGTTAGAAGAAAACGACAATTTTTCCAGAGATACGTCATTTCAGTGCGTAATTTGTTGTGTCCGGCTTGTATCAGAGATGAACACTCCAAAAGCTTTTGTGTCCAGGATACTCGCTTAACAGTTTTTAGACTGTGTGTCTCTGCTGACATAAGCTGTATACAACATATCGGGCACTGAAATAGCATATCTCTGGAAAAATTTTAATTTTCACTTTTCATTATCAGCTGCACATTCATTTCTGGAAATTAAATTAAATTAGGCAATACTCAAAGTTTAAAATTGCTCACTACGCCAACTTGATAAATCCCTTCAGTGGTGTAGTTTCCAAAGTGGGGTCACATATCTGTGGATTCCACTTTACTGGCAATTCAGTCATTTTGCAAAAGTGGCATGATGTCTAAAAACCAAACTGTGCTCCAAAAACCAATATAGCGCTCCTTCCCTTCTGTGCCCGGCTGTGCCCAAACAGCAGTTTATGCCCACATATAACATTGTCAAGTACGTTATCCTGGGTACAAAAGTGTCATACATGTGGACATAAACTTCCGCTTGAGCACACAGGAGGGAGAACATGTGAAGGAGCACTATGTAGTTTTGGAGTGAAGATTTAGATTCTTGGTTTTTGAACGCCATGTCACGTTTGCAGAGACCCTAAAATTACCCCTACAAAAGGGGTCACCACCAGGGCTCTGCAAAAAGACCATGGTGTCCAGAAAGTCCCTCTAAATCTATACTCCAAAAGATAAAAAGTGCAGTTCGCTTTCCCTTCTGAGTCCTGCTGTGTGCCCAAGCAGCAGCTTACTCCCATATATACAACTTTTTTTATACCCAGGATAGACCCACTTAATAGTTTTAGGAGTGCGTGTCTCTGATGACAGAAAGTGGGTGCAACATATTGGGCATTAAAATTGCATATTTCTATAAAAATTTCAAATTTCACTTTGTACATTAATTTTTGGGAAGCACCCTTGGGCTCAAAATGATAATACCCCTTGAGAAATTCCTTGAGGGGTGTAGTTTCTAAAATGGGGTCACTTTTGGGGCTTTCCATTATACTGGTACTTTAGGGGCTCTGCAAATGTGACATGGCACCGAAAACTATTCCAGCAAAATCTGCCTTTCAAAAGCCAAATAGCTCTCTTTCCATTTTGAGCCCCATCATGTACCCATACAGCAGTTTACGACCACATATGGGGTCTTCCTGTGTTCAGGAGAAATTGTGTAACAAACTTTGGTGTGGTTTTTCTTCATTACTCCTTGTAAAAATGAAAAATTTGTGACTAAATGGACGGTTTATTGGAAAAAAATAATTTTTCATTTTTTATGTCCCAATGCTAATCAAATCTGTGAAACAGCTGTGAGGTTAAAATGCTCACCATACCCCTTGATAAATTCTATAAGGGGTGCAGTTTCCAAAATGGGGTCACTTTCCATTGTACTGGTACTTTAGGGGCACTGCAAATGTGACATGGCACCTGAAAACTATTCCTGCAAAATCTGCCCTCCAAATAGCTCTCTTTCCATTCTGAGGCCCTCCATGTACCCATACAGCAGATTACAACCACATATGGGGTATTGCCGTGTTCAGGAGCAATTGTTTAACAAACTTTGGGGAGCTTTTACTCCTTTATCCTCTTGAGAAAATGAAAAATTTGGGGCTACAGGAAAAAAAAGTAATTTTTAATTTTTACATCTCAATGTTAATAAAATCTGTGAAACAGCTGTAGCATCAAAATGCTCACTATACCCCTTGATATGTTCTGTGAGGGGTGTAGTTTCCAAAACGTGGTCACTTTTGGGGGTTTCCATTGTATTAGTGCTCTAGGGGGTCTGCAAATGCGACATGGCACCTGAAAACTATTCCAGTAAAATCCGCCATCCAAAAGCCAAATAGCACTCTTTCCATTCCGAGCCCCACCATGTACCCATTCAGCAGTTTACGACCACATATGGGGTATGGCTGTGTTCAGGAGAAATTGTTTAACAAACGGTGGGGTGTTTTTTCCTTTAACCCCTTGTGAAAATGAAAAGTTTGGGGATAAAGTGACATTTTAGTAATTTTTCATTTACACATCCTAATGTTAATAAAATCTGTGAAACGGCTGTGGGGTCAAAATGCTCACTATACCCCTTGATAAATTCTGTCAGGGGTGTAGTTTCCAAAATGTTACTTCTGGAGGGTTTCCATTGTTTTGGTATTCTAGGGGCTCTGCAAATGAGACATGGCACCCGAAAACTATACTGTGTGATGGGCCAGAAAAAGGGGGTCATATACGATGTGATGGGGCAGAAAAAGGGGGTCATATACTGTGTGATGGTTCAGAAATACATATAATATAAATACATACTGTATATCAATAATATAACTTTTTTTTTTTTTACTAGAGCTACAAATATCACAAAATTATGGATATTTCTGAATGTGGCACGCCACCCGAGTTAAGATAGGTTTTTTTTTACGAATTTTGACAAACCGAGCTTAAAAGGTTAGCCATCACTGGTTTACACCCACATGTGGGGTCTTTCTGTGCTCGGGAGAAATTGCATAACAAACTGTGTGATGCATTTTCTCCTTTAACCCTTTGTGATTGTGTTAGTTTTAAGGATAAATGAATGTATTATGAAAAAAAATGAAATGTCTAAATTTCACTTCTATATTGTTTTAATTCCCGTGAAATGCTAAAAGGGTTAACAATCTTCTGAAATGGTGTTTTGAATTATTTGAGGGTGCAGTTTTGAAAATGGGGTGATTGGGTTCTAATATATAGGCCTATATAATCCCTTTCAGAACTGAAGTGGTCCCTAAGAAATCTGGGAAATGTTCTTGTAAATCTGGAAAATAGCTGTTACACTTGTAAGCCTTCTAACATCCAAAATAAATTGAAGGAGGATTAAAAGATGATGCCAATAAAAAGCAGAGATAATTGTAGATAATATTTATTAATGCATTTGGGTGGTATGACTCTGTCTGATAAGCAGAGCATTTCACATTTCAAAAATTGCCATTTTTTTCAATTTCCATCAAATTTCCTATTTTTTTTATTATAAATATATACCAAAATATTGATCAATGTTTACCACTAACGTGAAGCTCAATCTCAAAATCACTTGTGTAAGTTAAAGCATCTCAAAGTTATTGCCATATAAAGTGACACATAAAATGAGGCCGTTTCCTTAACCACTTCAGTATCAGGCCAATTTCTGGTTCAGGACCAGACATATTTTCAGGTTTTTTGTATGTGTGGTTTTGAGGGCTGTAACATTTTTATCATTTGAGTTATTCAACTAATTTCTGCGTCTTTTTTCAGTGACACATAGGGCTTTATTTTTATGTTTTTATTTTTGCAGGTGTTTTAATTTTTTTTTATATCCGGGAAAATATAAACAAAAGAGGAGGGAAATCATGTCTGTTTTTTATTTAATAACACAAAGTGCTACTAAAAAACTTTGTAAAATAGGTTTTACTCTCCGTTACGGTAATTTTTATTTTGTATGGTGTCGTCGGGGGTGGGGCTCTAAACATTAATAATGGCATGTTATTGACATATTATTTTATTTATTTTTTAAATTATTTTATTTACTTTTTTTTTTTTTTTTTCACATTGTGGCCCCATAAGGTCATAATAGACCTTTGGGGACATCTGTTCAAAGTTTTTTTGTGGGGGAAGCTGATTTCTCCTGTAACTGGGGGCTGCTAAATTTAGCCCCAGTTGCAGGAGGAATACAGCCTCCTGCCCATTACTATAGAGCTGTTCTGGGTCCCTGTATGACCCAGTAGCTCTAACAGGCTCTGATCCCGGAGCATCACGTGACTGCCAGGTCAGAGGGGAGCCGCATCATGGCGGCGCCCATAGCTGTGTACACAGCACTCATTGAGCGCTGTATACACAGCGATCGGGAAGGCAAGGAAGTACGTGCAGCTGCTGATATCTGCTTGGACGTACCGGTACATCCTTGCAGAACAAGGCAACCACCTTCCGGACATAAAATCTCAATGGGCGGTCCGGAAGTGGTTAATGTACTTTTGGGCTTCGTCTTTAAGGGGCTAAGCAGTGTGTACAATAAAAAAAAGGACTGGAAAAAAAAAAAAACAGGACAGGGAACAGACAAAAGGGAGAGGGACACTTGAGCAAGTACTAACAATAAGAATGTGGATGGTAACAGCAACTCTACTTCTGGTTTTGACAGCCTCGTGTAAGGAGCCAGACTGGAACCTCCGCAGCGGCATGCGGGGGTTGCCGGTGTTCTCCTCTAGATGCTCCTTCCGGCCCCTAGGGAGGTAGGCCGGAACCTCTGTGATGGTATGCGGGGGTTGCCAGTCCTTCCTTGCTCAGGCCACGGGATTCCCTTCCAGAGCAGGTGCTCGGCCGGAACCTTCTTTTTCGGGACTTCCACTACAGGTAAGCATTGGCTATTCAGTTTTCCCTGATAGTAAGCGTTGCATATTTCCTGTCTTGTTACCTCCTGCCTAGACCTGCTTCTGTTGTTTGACTATCCTTCTGGCCTCCCGATTTTGTACATTGTTCTCCTCTCCTGCCAACGACCCCGGCTTGCCTTCAAACTTCGTCCTCCTGAACTGTGATATGGTGCTGCTCTGCTCTCCTGCTACCGACCCGGCTTGTTTTGACACATCTATTTGGATTTCCTTTGGTACTTCGCTAACCTCACACTAATAACTTGGACTGTACGACTACTCCTTGGAACTCTGCTGCCATCTATTGCCTGCCGTCATCCGCTGCTTTCTACTCTGCAGACTGACATCCCTACTCCTGCTATTTCTGGTAAGTGATTTCTGTTCTGCTGTGTCTAATGGTGTGCTGTGCGTCCGCCGCTCTCTGACCCGTGCCGTTCTGCCCGTCAGTAGCTTCCAAATCTATCCCATCATCAGGGGCCCTGGTGAACATCTCTGGGGGGTGGGGTTCGGTGCGGTTGGGAGAGCGCTGGATGTTCAGCACGGTTTTTACCATTCTGATTCAGTTTGACTGGTGCTGGGACTCACTGCTTAGCTCAACGCTGCATCTGTTTCCTAACAAAATAGCCAGCCCACATTACTTTGTGTGTTTTGACCTCCATGATGGATCTTATGAAAGCTCTTGTGGATCAGATGCAGAATTTGACTCAGTTGGTCCAAGATTTGGCTGTGAAAGTACAGGATCAAGAAGCAGCTTGGTCTCAAGCCGACTTAGGTCTCCTGCTACAAGGAGACCCTCAAACCTGGGCATTTTCTTTGGATCCCTGTGCACCTGAAATATCTTCAGTAGATAACTTTTTTAAAGTCTTAGGGTTATTGTATGATGAACCTGACCAAAGAGCATTAGCCGAAGCCAAACACTCTTCTATTAGGCAAGGTACCCGACCAGCTGAAGACTATTGCATGGAGTTTAAAAGGTGGTCAGTCCAGTCTCAGTGGAACAGTTCTGCTCTCTGTTTCCAATTCCGTAAGGGGCTCTCTGATGCTATTAAAGATATTTTGGTTAATTTCCCGTCACTTGTTACCTTGGAGGAGAGCATGAGTCTAGCCATCAAATTAGACAGACATCTACGTGAGCATAGAAGAGAGCGAGTCTCCATGGACCCATTCTTCTCTGAACCTGTTCAACCGCTAGAGTCCAGCCCCGAGCCCATGCAACTCGGAGCTGCCATGACTGCGGAGGACTGTAAGAAGTTTAGAAGGCAAAGAGGGTTGTGCTTCTATTGTGGTGAAGCAGGTCACATCCTAAACAAGTGTCCTAAAATGCCTAGGTCAGATAGAGCTCAACGCCCTGCTGTTCCTCAGAAAGACCGTTTGGGAGAACAGGTACTTCCTTCTGTGTCCTGTCATAAGGTTGTCTTTCTATTGTAACATCCTTGCCTGTCCGGGCTTTGGCACCATCCTCCAGGCGCACGCTGTGGTGCAGGAGGCATGTCCGGTTGTGATTCCTTCCTCTGGGTTTTTCTTCTATTGTCTGAACACTGTCCTATTCCCTCACCTCCTTAATTGATTTTCTGCCACACCCGTCGCCTTCACCTTGCTTCCCTCTGCTCCACTAAGAGTTAACTTTAGTCTTACCTGTGTGATTGACAGCCCATCCTCCTAACAAGTCTGGGGCGGGTTCTTCCTCCCTATTTATTGTTTGCTCACATTCCCATTGGCGCCTGCTACAGCCTTTCGCATACTGGCTATACTCCTTGCTCTTTGTTACCTGTTCTTCTTATTGTTGACCATTGGCTTACCTTTGACTTTTCTCTTGGATTGAGATTTTGTACTGCATTGCTCGTTTGTTACCGACCCCTTGGCTAGCTGACCTCCTTTTGTTGTTGTTCGTCCTGTCTGCGTTCTGTGTTATCACTTATTATAAGGAGGGACTGTCGACCAGTTTCTGGCTGTCGCCTAGGACAGTTCGGGCAATTACCCAGGGACAGTTGGGGGGTTCAGCTTAGGGTCCACTGTTTTGTTGTGCCCTTCCCCCCAGAGTTCTCCAGTAGCCACTGGGGAATCGCTCCTCTAGCGATTCCCTTACACCTATAGAAATTTCCTTCTCTGGTATGACTCTTTTTGGTAGTGCATTTGTTGACTGTGGTTCCGTGGCCAATTTTATTGATTTAAAGTGGCCCAGACTTTGTGTCTTCCCCTGATTTTGTTAGAAGAGCCAGTTTTAATCACCACTATTGATTCCACTCCTCTAGCCTAGTCCTCCGTTAAATTTGTTACTCCCTCCCTCAATCTTAAGGATGGAACCCTTCATACTGAAACACTCCCCTTCTTTGTCTTAGAGAATCTGCCCTCAGAGATTGTCCTGGGGTTGCCCTGGTTGAAGACACATAATCCTCTCTTAGATTGGAAATTGGTGGATGTGGTTAAATGGGGTCCCGAATGTATGAACTCTTGTATGGCTCTCTCTGTCTCTACTGTCACTGTACCTTTGCCAGATTATATCTCAGACTATGCGGATGTGTTTCTCAAATCTGGAGCTGACTTATTACCCCTTGTAGACCTTATGATTGTGCTATCGAGTTAGTTCCCAACTCTAAACTCCCTAAAGGGCGGTTGTTCAATTTGTCTGAACCTGAGAGACAGGCTATGAGAGAGTATGTAAGAGACTCTCTTGGCAAGGGACATATTCGTCCTTCCACTTCTCCTTTGGGGGAAAGATTCTTTTTTGTTAAAAAGAAGGATGGGGGTTTGAGGCCCTGTATTGATTACCGGGCCCTAAACAGGATTACGGTGAAGAACCAGTGTCCTCTGGCTCTTATTCCCGATTTATTAAACCAGGTTTCTGGGGCTACATTTTTATCCAAATTAGATTTGAGAGGGGCCTATAATCTTATTCAGATTCGGGAGGGAGATGAGTGGAAGACCGCATTTAACATGCCTGAGGGCCATTACAAGTACTTGGTAATGCCCTTTGTCTTGAGTAATACACCCGCAGTATTTCAGTGTTTTGTGAATGACTTTTTTTGGAATTTTACTTGTCAGTTTGTCATTATTTATTTAGATGATATTTAGATTTTTTTCCCAGCATTGGGAGTCTCACGTTAAGCATGTTAGGTCTGTTCTGGAAGTCCTGAGGGAGAACAGGTTATTTGCTAAATGGGAAAAATGCCTTTTCGGAGTCCAGCAATTGTCTTTTCTGGGTTATGTCTTGTCTTCCTCAGCCATCAGCATGGACCCAGCCAAGGTTCAGGCTGTGCTCAACTGGGTTCGACCCACCTCACTAAAGGCCTTGCAAAGATTTCTTGGTTTTGCAAATTACCATCAGAGGTTTATTGCCAATTTTTCTTCTATAGCAAAACCGCAGACTGATCTCACTCACAAGGGGGCGGATTTGATAAACTGGAATCAGGATGCTGTGGATGCATTTGACTTTTTGAAGCAAGCTCCGGTTCTTATTCAGCCGGATCTTAGTGAACCTTTTATTGTTGAGGTTGATGCCTCTGAAGTAGGAATAGCGGCTGTCTTGTCCCAAGGACCCTCCTCATTCACTAAACTCAGACCTTGTGCTTTCTTCTTCAGGAAATTCTCCTCTTCCGAAAGCAATTATGATATTGGTAACCGAGAACTATTGGCCATCAAATGGGCTTTTGAGGAGTGGCGACATTTCCTGGAGGGAGCTAAACACAAGATAACTGTCTTAACTGACCATAAGAATTTGCTATTTCTGGAATCTGCTAAGAGATTGAACCCTAGACAAGCTAGGTGGGCACTGTTTTTTACCAGGTTCAATTTCGTTGTCAATTTTGGGTCCAAAAACATTAAAGTGGATGCTTTGTCTAGAAGCTTTGGTTCTTCCAAGTCTGATAGTTCCCAGCCAGAATCAATTCTCCCCGGGGGGGGGGGGGTTTGTGGGGGCGGGGGGGGGTTGGGCTCTGGGGATAAAGAAAAATCGGCCCCCCCCCCCCCGGGGGGGCGGGGGGGGGAATTTTTTTTCCCCCCCCGGTGGGGGGGGGGGGGGTGGGGGGGGGGCGCGGGCCGGGGTGTGGTGGGGGGGCGGGGGGGGGGGGGGGGGGGGGGGGGGGGGGGGGGGGGGGGGGGGGGGGGGGGGGGGGGGGGGGGGGGGGGGTGGGGGGGGGGGTGGTTGGGTTGGGGGGGGGGGGGGGGGGGGGGGGGGGGGGGGGGGGGGGGGGGGGTGCCCCCTGGTGGGGGGGGGGGGGGGGGGTGGGGGTGTAGTGTGTTGAGAAGGGGGGGGGGCCCTTTTTTTTTTTTTTATTTTTTTTTTTTTTTTTTTTTGTGTTTGGTTTTTGTGTTATTTTATTTTGATATATAAAATAAGAGGTGGGGAAAGAAAAAGGAGAGGAAGGAGGAGGAGAGTAGTAAAAGAAAAAAAAAAAAAAAGATAAAAATAAAAAAAAAGGGGGGGAGGAGTATGGGCACCTCAACAGAAAAGTGACATAAATATTTAGTAGATTCTCCTTTTGCAAAAATAACAGCCTCTAGTCGCTTCCTGTAGCTTTTAATCAGTTCCTGGATCCTGGATGAAGGTATTTTTGACCATTCCTCTTTACAAAACAATTCCAGTTCAGTTAAGTTTGATGGTCGCCGAGCATGGACAGCCCGCTTCAAATTATCCCACAGATGTTCAATGATATTCAGGTCTGGGGACTGGGATGGCCATTCCAGAACATTGTAATTGTTCCTCTGCATGAATGCCTGAGTAGATTTGGAGCTGTGTTTTGGATCATTGTCTTGCTGAAATATCCATCCCCGGCATAACTTCAAATTTGTCACTGATTCTTGTACATTATTCTCAAGAATCTGCTGATACTGAGTTGAATCCATGCGACCCTCAACTTTAACAAGATTCCCGGTGCCGGCATTGGCCACACAGCCCCAAAGCATGATGGAACCTCCACCAAATTTTACAGTGGGTAGCAAGTGTTTTTCTTGGAATGTTGTGTTTTTTTGACGCCATGCATAATGCCTTTTTGTATGACCAAACAACTCAATCTTTGTTTCATCAGTCCACAGGACCTTCCAAAATGAAGCTGGCTTGTCCAAATGTGCTTTTGCATACCTCAGGCGACTCTGTTTGTGGCGTGCTTTCAGAAACGGCTTCTTTCGCATCACTCTCCCATACAGCTTCTCCTTGTGCAAAGTCTGCTGTATTGTTGACCGATGCACAGTGACACCATCTGCAGCAAGATGATGCTGCAGCTCTTTGGAGGTGGTCTGTGGATTGTCCTTGACTGTTCTCACCATTCTTCTTCTCTGCCTTTCTGATATTTTTCTTGGCCTGCCACTTCTGGGCTTAACAAGAACTGTCCCTGTGGTCTTCCATTTCCTTACTATGTTCCTCACAGTGGAAACTGACAGGTTAAATCTCTGAGACAACTTTTTGTATCCTTCCCCTGAACAACTATGTTGAACAATCTTTGTTTTCAGATCATTTGAGAGTTGTTTTGAGGAGCCCATGATGCCACTCTTCAGAGGAGATTCAAATAGGAGAACAACTTGCAATTGGCCACCTTAAATACCTTTTCTCATGATTGGATACACCTGGCTATGAAGTTCAAAGCTCAGTGAGGTTACAAAACCAATTTTGTGCTTCAGTAAGTCAGTAAAAAGTAGTTAGGAGTATTCAAATCAATAAAATGATAAGGGTACCCAAATTTTTGCACTGATCAAATTTTGGTTTAATGCATATTGCACATTTTCTGTTAGTACAATAAACCTCATTTCAATCCTGAAATATTACTGTGTCCATCAGTTATTAGATATATCAAATGAAATGGCTGTTGCAAACACCCAAATATTTAGAACTAAAAATGATTAAGATTTATAGGGGTGCCCAAACTTTTTCATTTGATTTTAAATCCATGGATTTTATTACGGATTTACCGATGTCTGGGGGGAAAAAAATTGGGGGGCCCAACATAAAAATGGTTAAATAAGATGGGTTTTTTTTTCCTCCCCCCCTAATACCTAATCCCAAGACATTATCCTTTTTTTTTTTTAATATTGGGGGGCGCCCCCTTTTTTCGCCCACCAATTTTTTTTTTATCGTCGGCTTTTTTTTGTTTGTTTTTTGGGGGTCCTCTGCCTTCTTCTGTCCGTGCACCCTTTTTTTTTTTTTTTTCTTTCCTACCACCAAACCAAAAAACAAACTCTTCAATTCAATTTTGTTGTGATATTTTATTTGTTATTTTTTTTTTTTCCTATTTTTTTGTTTGATTTAAATTATTTTTTTTTTTTATATTTTTTTTAAAAAAAACTTTCCTCTCTTTCTTTTTATTTTTTTTTTTTTTTTTTTTTTTTTTCTTCCCCCTTTTTTTTTTTTTTTTTTTTTCCTCCTCCCCCGGGGTTTAGGGGGGAAAGGGGGGGGTGTCTTGCTTTTTTTCTTTTTTTTTTTTTATTATTTAATAAAAAACGCTCAGGTAGTTATTAAGACTATAGCTGATAGGGCCCGTTCGGTGGGCCCTACGTTTTCATTGGGGGAGAAGGTTTGGCTCTACTCTTGAGAACTTGAGGCTAAAAATCCCTTTTCATAAGTTGGGGCCTAAGTTTGTTGGTCCTTATGAGGTCACCGAAATCATTAACCCTGTGTCCTTCCCGACTGCCTCTTCCTGCTTCTCTCAAGATTCACAATGTTTTTCATAAGTCCCTGTTGAAGAAATATATTTCTCCTGTCCTTCCATATGTTAACCCTCCTCCACCTGTCCTAGTTGAGGGGAACCAGGAATTTAAGGTGGCCAGAATTTTGGACTCACGTAGGCTCAAAGGTGTCTTAAAGTATCTAATACACTGGAAGGGGTATGGTCCTGAGGATCGTTCCTGGGAGCCAGCCCGGTTGGTCCAAGCACAAACCTTAGTTAAAAATTTTCACAAAAAGTTTTCCCTCAAGCCTGGTCCAGCCTTTAGTGGCCTGGTGGGTCCTCGTAGAAGGGGGGGGGTACTGTAAGGAACCTCCGAGGCAGCATGCGGGGGTTGCCGGTCCTCTCCTTTAGATGCTCCTTCCGGCCCCTAGGGAGTTGCTGGTCCTTCCCCGCTCAGGCCATGGGATTTCCTTCTGGAGCAGGTGCTCGGTTGGAACCTTCTTATTCGGGACTTCTGCTCCAGGTAATCGCTGGCTATTCAGTTTTCCCTGATAGTAAGCGTTGCATACAGTGGGTACGGAAAGTATTCAGACCCCTTTAAATTTTTCACTCTTTGTTTCATTGCAGCTATTTGCTAAAAGCAAAAAAGTTCATTTTATTTCTCATTAATGTACACTCAACACCCCATCTTGACAGAAAAAAACCCAGAAATGTGGATATTTTTGCAAATTTATTAAAAAAAGAAAAACTGAAATATCACATGGTCATAAGTATTCAGACCCTTTGCTCAGTATTCACTCTTTTGAGCTAGTGCAGCTATGAGTCCTCTTGGGAATGATACAAGTTTTTCACATCTGGATTTGGGGATCCTCTGCCATTCTTCCTTGCAGATCCTCTTCAGTTCCGTCAGGTTGGATGGTGAACGTTGGTGGACAGCCATTTTCAGGTCTCTCTAGAGATGCTCAATTGGGTTGAGGTCAGGGCTCTGGCTGGGCCAGTCAAGAATGGTCACAGAATTGTTCCGAAGCCACTCCTTTGTTATTTTAGCTGTGTGCTTAGGGTCCTTGTCTTTTTGGAAGGTGAACCTTCGGCGCCGTCTGAGGTCCAGAGCACTCTGGAAGAGGTTTTCTTCCAGGATATCTCTGTACTTGGCCGCATTCATCTTTCCTTCAATTTCAACCAGTTGCCCTGTCCCTGCAGCTGAAAAACACCCCCATAACATGATGCTGCCACCATGTTTCACTGTTGGGCTTGTATTGGGCAGGTGATGAGCAGTGCCTGGTTTTCTCCACACATACCGCTTAGAATTAACGCCAAAAAGTTCAATCTTCTTCTCATCAGACCAGAGAATCTTATTTCTCATAGTCTGGGAGTCCTTCATGTGTTTTTTGGCAACTCTGTGCGGGCTTTCATATGTCTTGCACTGAGGAGAGGCTTCCTTTGGCCAATCTGCCAGAAAGCCCCAACTGGTGGAGGGCTGCAGTGATAGTTGACTTTGTGGAACTTTCTCCCATCTCTCTACTGCATCTCTGGAGCTCAGCCACAGTGATCTTTGGGTTCTTCTTTACCTCTCTCAACAAGGCTCTTCTCCCACGATTACTCAGTTTGGCTGGACGGCCAGGTCTAGGAAGAGTTCTGGTCGTCCCAAACTTCTTCCATTTAAGGATTATGGAGGCCACTGTGCTCTTAGGAACCTTGAGTACTGCAGAAATTTTTTTGTAACCTTGGCCAGATCTGTGCCTTGCCACAATTCTGTCTCTGAGCTCCTTGGGCAGTTCCTTTGACCTGATGATTCTCATTTGCTCTGACATGCACTATGAGCTGTGAGGTCTTATATAGACAGGTGTGTGCCTTTCCTAATCAAGTCCAATCATTTTAATTAAACACAGCTGAACTCCAATGAAGGAGTAGACCATCTCAAGGAGGATCAGAAGGAAATGGACAGCATGTGAGTTAAATATGAGTGCCACAGCAAATATGACCATGTGATATTTCAGTTTTTCTTTTTTAATAAATTTGCAAAAATATCTACATTTCTGTTTTTTTCTGTCAAGATGGGGTGCTGAGTGTACATTAATGAGAAATAAAATGAACTTTTTTGCTTTTAGCAAATGGCTGCAATGAAACAAAGAGTGAAAAATTTAAAGGGGTCTGAATACTTTCCATACCCACTGTATTTCCTGTCTTGTTACCTCCTGCCTAGACCTGCTTCTGTTGTTTGACTATCCTTCTGGCCTCCCGATTTTGTACATTGTTCTCCTCTCCTGCCAACGACCCCGGCTTGCCTTCAAACTTCGTCCTCCTGAACTGCGATATGGTGCTGCTCTGCTCTCCTGCTACCGACCCGGCTTGTTTTGACACATCTATTTGGATTTCCTTTTGTACTTCGCTAACCTCACGCTGACAACTCGGACTGTACGACTACTCCTTGGAACTCTGCTGCCATCTATTGCCTGCCGTCATCCGCTGCTTTCTACTCTGTAGACTGACATCCCTACTCCTGCTATTTCTGGTAAGTGATTCCGGTTTCTGTTCTGCTGTGTCTGGTGATGTGCTGTGCATTCGGCGCTCTCTGACCCGTGCCGCTGTGCCCGTCAGTAGCTTCCAAGTCCATCCCCACCATCAGGGGCCCTGATGAACATCTCTGAGGGGTGGGGTTCGGTGCGGTTGGGAGAGCGCTGGACGTTCAGCACGGTTTTTACTATTCGGTTTGACTGGTGCTGGGACTCACTGCTTAGCTCAACGCTGCATCTGTTTCCTAACACCCCATCAGTAGCTGGAGTGTTGTCGTACTTTCTGAGAATAAAGAAATTTTTGAAAGCAATGTACCACAAATATTGAGGGAGAGTTTTGTGTGTTTCTCCTCAACATGTAATTTACCATGCTGTCTTTTTATACTGTCAACCATTTCTTTTTCACTGACAAAGATCCCATTCTGTAGAAGTCATGAGGCATCTCCTGAAAAAGCTATTCCTCATAGCCCAAGACTTTCTCTTCTTCCTGTTTTTGATGACGTCATAGAATCGCACCGCCTGTGCGTGGACCCTGCGCATCATAGAGCAGAGGAGAAGAGGAGGCAGCGGCAGCTCCATTCACCAAAGGATCGCAGGTAGGTGAGTATAACTTTTTTTTTTTTTTTTTTTTTAGCACAGTTGTGGGTGTTTTAATAGAATATGGGGTTGTTAGGAGGGGAAAATATAAGGGAGGATTCATTAGGGAGCTTTATGATGATAGGGGGTTTATTTAAATAAGGACTATTAGGAGGCATTACAAGGGGAGGTCATTTATATAAGGGGTCATTAAGGACGCAGTATTTATGTCAGGGGGAATCAGGGGAATAATATAAGGGGGCAATTCATTTAATTAAGGTGGCACTTGGGCTTTATTAAAGCTAAGGTCCAACGTAGCAGGCCGCAGCAAAAAAGCGCTACAGGAAAAACTGCAGCGCTAATGAATCGCAGTTTTTCCGCAGCGCTTCTGAGTCCATTATACCTATTGGGAAACCGCCGGTGTTTCTGTAGGTATAATTGACATACTGCGATTTCCAAAATCGCAACGGTTTTGGAAATTGCAGCATGTCCACTATGTGTATTTTTCCGCAATATGAATGGAATTTTCTAGAATCCCATCCACTTTGCAGGAACTGTAAAACACAGCATTTTTTCCGCGGCATTTATATCGTGGCCACACCATGGCATTTCTGCCACGTGAGGCCAGGGCATTAAGGAGTTTTCCACCTCATTTTTATTAATGATCTATCCTCAGAATAAATCATCAATAAGAGATCAGTGAATCCCTGCTGATCAGCTGTATGAAGGGGCCATGGTACAGTCTGTTTATAGTGTCCGTGTGATGTAATTTCAGCCTTGTCACATAGACATGTATAGGACGAGGCTGTAGTTACATTACATGGCCACTATGAGATGTACAGTGGGGAAAAAAAGTATTTAGTCAGCCACCAATTGTGCAAGTTCTCCCACTTAAAAAGATGAGGCCGGCCTGTAATTGACATCATAGGTAGACCTCAACTATGAGAGACAAAATGAGAAAACATATCTAGAAAATCACATTGTCTGATTTTTAAAGAATTTATTTGCAAATTATGGTGGAAAATAAGTATTTGGTCAATAACAAAAGTTCATCTCAATGCTTTGTTATATATCCTTTGTTGGCAATGACAGAGGTCAAACGTTTTCTGTACGTCTTCACAAGGTTGGCACACACTGTTGCTGGTATGTTGGCCCATTCCTCCATGCAGATCTCCTCTAGAGCAGTGATGTTTTGGGGCTGTCGCTGGGCAACACGGACTTTCAACTCCCTCCAAAGGTTTTCTATGGGGTTGAGATCTGGAGACTGACTAGGCCACTTCAGGACCTTGAAATACTTCTTACGAAGCCACTCCTTCGTTGCCCTGGCGGTGTGCTTGGAATCATTGTCATGCTGAAAGACCCAGCCACGTTTCATCTTCAATGTCCTTGCTGATGGAAGGAGGTTTGCACTCAAAATCTCACGATACATGGCCCCATTCATTCTTTCATGTACACGGATCAGTCGTCCTGGTCCCTTTGTAGAGAAACAGCCCCAAAGCATGTTGTTGCCACCCCCATGCTTCACAGTAGGTATGGTGTTCTTTGGATGCAACTCAGCATTCACTCTCCTCCAAACACGACGAGTTGTGTTTCTACCAAACAGTTCTACTTTGGTTTCATCTGACCATATGACATTCTCCCAATACTCTTCTGGAACATCCAAATGCTCTCTAGCAAACTTCAGACGTGCCCGGATATGTCCTGGCTTAAGCAGAGGGACACGTCTGGCACTGCAGGATCTGAGTCCCGGGCGGCGTAGTGTGTTACTGACGGTAGCCTTTGTTACGTTAGTCCCAGCTTTCTGTAGGTCATTCACTAGGTTCCCCCGTGTGGTTCTGGGATTTTTGCTCACCGTTCTTGTGATCATTTTGACCCCACGGGGGAGAGATCTTGCGTGGAGCCCCTGATCGAGGGAGATTATCAGTGGTCTTGTATGTCTTCCATTTTCTAATTATTGCTCCCACAGTTGATTTCTTCACACCAAGCTGCTTGCCTATTGCAGATTCAGTCTTCCCAGCCTGGTGCAAGTCTACAATTTTGTTTCTGTCCTTCCACAGCTCTTTGGTCTTCACCATAGTGGAGTTTGGAGTGTGACTGTTTGAGGTTGTGGACAGGTGTCTTTTATACTGATAACAATTTCAAACAGGTGCCATTACTACAGGTAATGAGTGGAGGACAGAGGAGCCTCTTAAAGAAAAAGTTACAGGCCTGTGAGAGCCAGAAATCTTGCTTGTTTGTAGGTGACCCAATACAAATTTTCCACCATAATTTGCAAATAAATTCTTAAAAAAATCAGACAATGTGATTTTCTAGATATGTTTTCTCATTTTGTCTTTCATAGTTGAGGTCTACCTATGATGTCAATTACAGGCCTCTCTCATCTTTTTAAGTGGGAGAACTTTCACAATTGGTGGCTGACTAAATACTTTTTTTTCCCCACTGTATGATACTACATAAACATAGAAGCAGCCACGGCGCTTACACAGATACAACAGTTCATTCACACAGCTGCTCCTGGTGGTCCCATGTATACTCATTTTTTTTTAACTTTTTAATAAGGAAATTCCTGGGGCATTAATAATAAGGGGCACTATTTAAAGGGGGTACACAGGGAAGTTATTAATATAAAGATGCACCTGGGGGTATTATTCATTATGGGGGTTATATCATATATTTTATAATTGGTGTTGCAGCAGGATGGGGTCTTTGTGTAGGTGAAGACAATGTGGGTCGGGTGCCTGGAAAAGTGAGGAGCCAAAGATATCCGTGTTGCAAACTTTACAGAGACAAGTCACAGCTGGAAGAAGTAGTCATGGCGGTTCAAAGGGCAGAGAAAGGAAATGTGAAGGATTAGACAGAGACGTCACCTGTAAGTCACAAAATGTTACTGCACTGTATTCACATAAATGATAGAGGATAAATACCTGATTGATGGGGGTCTGTCTGCTGAGATCCCCACTGAACCTGAGAATTGTTTTTTTTTCCCCCACCGGGTGGGAATTCAGCCTGACCGCAGCCCGGCTGAATATAGGCGTGTAGCTTGGTGGATGGACGAACCCGCGGGGCTCTCATTCACTTTGATGGGAGTGCCAAAGATACCCGAAGTTCAGTAGTCAGCTATCTGCGGTGCGCCTATTAAAGAGAATGGGGGCCACGTGGGCTCATCCATCCAACAAGCAGTTATTTTCATTGTTAATGCCATTATGTTGATCTCTGACACTGAAGTAATACACGAAGAAGAATTCTTTTATAAACTTTTTTATAACTTTGTGTATATTGTACAACAATAGCAGTGTGTGAAGCTAGTAGCATGTAAACTCAATTTTAAATTTTTTAAAAAAAATTTTTTCGGGGGGGCGGGGGGCATCTTCCCATAGTGCGCCTCAGGCAGCAAAGAGGCTAGGTTCACCACTGCCGCCAACATAATGTTGATGTGGCATTTGCTCCAATCCCATACAGATATAACGGGCAGGATAATTCAGGTTCTTTTCTGCCTCCCAAGTGTTGTTTCCAGGGTCAGAATAATTTCCATTTCAGAATATATGTGTCAGGGAATTGCCAGTTGAGAAATTCTCCAGTAGCTGCTGCTGGAAACTGGGAGGAAGGAGAACGACAAAGACAATGAGTCCTAATGCTGAACCCACCCCCAGTCCCTGCCTATTTGCCTCAACTACACTAGGCGGACAACTGGGTGACAGTCCCTTCCTATGATGCAAGTGAAGACACAAAATGCAGACAGGACAAACAAACAGGAACGAGTAGTAAAGAAAGCCAAGGGTCATAACCAGTTGAGCAGCAAAATACAGAATGAGAATCCAAAAGAGTAGTCACAGGGAATAGCCAAGGTCAGAAATATATATTCCAAATGTAAGACCGCACCGGTATGTAGGGCGGGTGCTCACCAATGGGAAAAGGCAATATCCCGTTCTAGGTACAGTACATATCAAAAAACAGGCGGCAGACCATGGATCTGTGAAAAAACAATAAGGAGGTTTATTACCCAATGCAACGTTTCGGCTCGGTTAAGAGCCTGTTTCAAGCAACACAATTGTGATAGCATACAAGTATGTAGGGTGAGGAATATGAATCCAATATAATCATTAATCAAGTAATTATAAGTATTAATGCAATAGTATAGTGAAAAACTTGGTGCAAAATCATCAAGTTACAACACTATAAGTGAAAGTGCTCAGCAGGAAGTGAAAAACATCAATATTATCCATAAATAACATACAAAGGTTGGCATATATAGAGCACACGGGTCTATGGTGTACATCTGTGTAGCTAATGCCCTTCTTCTAGTTGCAACATTGGTCCTATAAGGGGTTGATTTGTCACTACTAGTTTCTCTTTAAATTCTTTAAATTCTATTTCCCCCTATTGAGCCCTAGGATGGTGCAGAGGCCCGAACGGCAAAAATGTTACAGTATCCGCCCTTTTACGAGGGCCCTCACCAGACAAACCAGCCTTCAAAGGATTCTGTCGATACAACAGGCTAATTAAACGTGGCGCATGAAGGTCTTTGCCAGAAACTCACGTCCGCTCCTCAGGGCCATAACCCTTTCAGTGTACGAGGTACTGGACAGAATTCTGCACCCAGTGGGAATCCAGTATTTTCTCCACCTCGTACTCTAGTTCTTCCTGAACCACCACAGGCGCTGGTGGACTCGACGATGTTAGGACAGGTGTGATATACTTTTTCAAAAGAGACTTGTGAAAAACATTGTGAATACGAAAAGAGCTGGGAAGTTGTAGTTTAAATGAGACCGGTTTTATGACCTCAGTAATGACATACGGCCCAATGTAACGTGGTGCAAATTTCCCAGACGGAACCCTAAGACACAGATTCTTAGTGGATAACCAAACTTGATCTCCCACCTTGTATTCAGGACCAGGTAAGCGTCTTTTATTTGCCTGCCATTTTTGATACTCCTGGGCTTTTACCAGACTGTGCACAGTCGCTGATAAGTTTGTTCATCGGTTGGATTTACAGATTCGGTGCTACGGAGAGACAAGTACCTAGGGTTAAAGCCATAGATGCGATAAAACGGAGACATTTTAGTGGTGGAGTTCACCTTGTTTGCAAACTCTGCTAGTGGGAGAAACTTTCTTCATATATCCTGAGCATCGGACACAAAACACTTCAAGTATTGCTCAATAGTCTGATTGAGTCTCTCCGTCTGACCATTGGTCTCCGGATGAAATGCTGAAGAGAAAGACAGAGAAACCGCCAGACGGCCATAAAATTCCTTCCAGAATCTAGAAACAAATAATACTCCCCAATCAGATACAATATTTTCTTATACACCATGCATGGGTAGTATGTGATTAATGAAAAGCGAGGCTAAAAGTCGAGCACTTGGAAATTTCTTTAGGGGTATAAAATGACACATCTTAGAGAACCTGTCCACATCCACCTATATTACTGTTTTCCCTTGGGAACAATTCAGATCAGTAATAAAGTCCATTGAAAGATGGGGACATGGTATCGGAAGAGGATGGAGAAGGCCCTCTGGTAATCTTCTAGGTACCTTCATTCTTGCACACATCTCACAGGCAGAAACAAATTCATGAACATCTCGAGACCAGGAAGGCCACCAGTAAGAGTGGGAGAGAAGGTATTTAGTACCAGCGAAGCCGGGATGTCCCGCCAAGGTTGAACAATGAATTTCTTTCAAAACACGAAGATGAAGATTAGGTGGCACAAACAGTTTCCCAGTGGGAGTATTTCTGGAAGCAAGATCTTGCGAATTAACAACTAAAGAAGCAAGATCAGGAGTAATAGTGGCAAAAACCACTCTGGGGGACAGAATTTTTTCTGGGACACCCTTAGGGGCATCGCTGACACCAAAACTGTGAGATAGGGCAACTGCCCATACATTTATAGTACCTGGACGATAAGTCACAACAAAGTTAGGCGACAGTCGCCTAGCGCTGTCCAGATACAGTAGGTTCTTATGATCAGTAAATACAGTGATCTGGTGTTTGGCCCCCTCGAGGAAATCTCTCCATTCCTCAAACGCCAATTTAATGGCTAGGAGTTCCCGATCACCTACATCGTAGTTGCGCTGCGAAGGGAAGAATTTCCTCAAGAAGAAGGCCACTGGTTTCAAATGTGTAAAGTTTTCAGAGCCCTGAGACAACACGGCACCAATTCCCACTTCAGAGGCATCAACCTCAATAACAAATGGGCGATCTAAGTCTGGTGGTGCTAAAACAGGAGCCTCAACAAAACATTTCTTGAGTCGCACAAATGCCTGTGCAGCCTCAGGAGTCCAATTGGTCAGATTGGCACATTTCTTCGTGAGATCCGTCAATGGCTTCACTATGGTAGAGAAATTCTTAATAAATTTTCGATAATAATTGGAAAAATCCAAGAAAAGTTGTAGGGCCTTAAGGTTGGAGGGGCGTTTACAGTTATTAATAGACATGACTTTGAGTGGATCTATACCAAAAGAGTCAGGAGTAATGACATAACCGAGGAAGGTGACCCTTTGGACTCCGAACAGACACTTGGACAGTTTGGCAAAGAGATAGTTTTGGCGCAAAAGTAGCAAAACACTTCTAACATGTTCAATATACGTGGCCCAATCAGGAGAGAAAACCAGGATGTCATCCAGATAGACAACCACATAACTGCCAAGCAAGTCTCTAAAGATATCATTGACAAAATGTTGAAAAACTGCGGGTGCATTACCCAACCCAAAAGGCATTACCAAATATTCAAAGTGGCCTTCCAGGGTGTTAAAGGGATTCTATCATTGGGAAAGGAATTTTTCAATAAAACCACGTCGTAATAGCCTTTATTTTTCTGCTCCGCGCCAACATTTCTGAAAATTTTCTTTTCTTCTTTATGCAAATGAGTCTTCAGAAAGCGCAGGGGGCATTCCCTGTACTCAAAGAAGATGCTCCTCAAAAGATCCAGCGCTGCCTCTCTCTTCTTCTGCTGAAGCCTCTCTGCCGCGTCATCAGCTGCTGAGTTTCTGTTCGGGATTTAAATCCTGTGCATGCTCAGTCGGCTCCGCCATTTTGCGTTGGACAGAGCCGATTGCGCATGTCCAGCTGGCCATTTTCATGTGTACTTGGATGCCAAACAGAGACTCGGCAGCTGATGTAGTGTTCTGCAGCATGTCAACCACTTTGAAGGCCCTGGGCTCCCTAGAGGTGGATTATGAGGCTTCCCCGGGATCAACATCGTGTTAGCCTGACCTGATGGATTTCAATAATCTCTGAATTTTCTCCATAGGAAATAGGGCCTTGCCCATATCCATATCAGAATCACAAAATGACGTGATGGTTTCATCCATTTGCTATATGAGACAAAGACTCCTTCAGTTCCTTCACTGAATCCTGCACGTACTCCTTAACCCCAATGACTACGTAACTAATAGTAGGCTCATCGGGTGACTCTTTAGGGCGACACTGACGACAGGTATCAAAATCATAGTCATCAGAAAATATATATAAAATTGCTTGTGCTTTAAAAGATGCTGGCGCCTTAGAGGTCTTCTGGCGCACTCAAAGCATTAAGGAAGTACCATTATTGCCAGGCGAGAGAAGGGAAGACGTCGCAAGTGGGCACCAATGTAGCTGTGACGTACTGACCGGCGCCATGTTAACTTTTGGCCTGAGGAAGGTGAAGTGCTAGAAGGTTGATGTCAGAAAAAGGCGCCGCAGGAGGTTCGATGTAATATCCGGCGCCTACAAAATGAAGCACTGTTTAACGGCACAGTTAGTTCCAGGCTAGCAAACTCCTTTAACTGCAAGGTGAACAAAGTAAATTTGAGCACCAGAAGACAAGCCAGTCAACAGGACTCAGCCATAAAGAGGAGGAATGAGGTCCAAATCAGGAACGAGGAGGGGTAAATGAAAAAAACACTCTCAATATGGGGAAGGAAGAACCTTCCCCCCAACTGTCCCACGACAGAAAAAAAAAACACAGTTGAGGGGTTGTGCTTCGTTCCTTATATTGAGGAAAAGGAGGGTTTTATTAATTTAACTATTTAATTTATTAAAAATTCCATTCTGTTCTACCAACACACATGGGCAGAAATACCCATAATTGTGCTGCTGTTGGGATGTAAGGGAAACATCCTTTCTAAGCCACAAACCAAAACTACATCTTGCTTTGCAAAAAACAGCCTTTTTATGCCAAAACCAAAAGTGGCTTCAAAGCAAATGGTAAATGTAATGGAAACACTCATACCTTCTGCTAAATCCACTCCTGGCTTTGACTTTTCTGCAACATGTGGCCACAGCCCAACAGCTTTGTACATGGAAACATAACAAAAGTTTAAAAAGTTACAGGTATCAGAATGTGACAATGCAAATACATATATTTTTTTAAAGTTTTAATTTTTTAAAAGGCATTAAAACAGCATACAAACTGTATAAATTTGGCATTGCCGTGATCATACTGATCTGCAGAAATTGGGTGACATGTCATTTTTATTGCATAATGAACGCCGTAAAAGTGAAATCCCCCCCCAAAAAATACACAACTGCTTTTATTCCTAAGTAAGAAAACAAAAGTGTAAATATAAAAATTGTCTGTATGGGAAGGAGTTAAAAAAAAAGTGCCACTGTTGCCCAAAGCCACTCCTTTCCAGTCTGCTTTAGAAAAATTAATGGGGTTTTCTAGGATAAACTAGGAATTAACCCCTAAACTAAACCCCCTCCCCCTGCCTAACTTCTAATTTACTTCTATTAAAAAAAAAAAATCTATAGTAACCCATATCCCTGGGGCGCGGACACTTTCTGATAATCCGGTGATGTTCCTTTTCACCACTTCCGAAATGGAACATCACCAGTACTCTCCGCCACCCCCAACTCCATCAATACTTACGTGTCTTCCTGTGTCCGGAAACGGCTCTTCCCCTCTTCCTCTCTGCAAGTGCTTGCGCAGTCAGGAGGTGCCTGCGACTCCAGCCTGCGCACAGTGAAGGAGAAAGGAAGAGCCATCTCCCGTAGAGGAAGATAGGTAAGTATGATGCGATGGGGAGGGGGGGGAGCTAGTAGTGGGCGGGATAGTTTAGCTAGGAAGACAGGGAAGGGGGTGTAACGGAGTGAGAGAGGAGGGGTGGGGCTGAGCGAGAGGGAAGTAGTGTGGAAGCTACACAGCAGGAAGTTACACCATGTAAACAAATGCAGAGGCTGCCAGGAGCTCCCAGAGAAACCCAGAAATCACTCAAAACACTGCTAAAGGTATATGGGTGTACTTATTAACCCATTACTAGCACAAACAGACCATTTTTAAAAAAAAAAAAATATTTTTTTGCCCGGAAAACACCTTTAAGGTTTGGTTGGCTGAAATGGGAAACTTTATTTGTACGCATCTCAACTTGAATAAAGCTCAAATATGGTGACAAAACATGCCAGGGGTCTTTGTTCACATTAGTCATTTGGTATTGTCATTTTTTTAATTAAACTCCTTTAAACACATAACAAAACAAAATTTGTCAGTCAGGAAGTTTCTTTGCCACTTCCTTTCCAGCAGAAAGCTGTAAATCCTATAATGTAAATCCATTTTATTTAACAAGAAGCATTTAGCTAACAGCTGTGCTGTAAAATGTAACACACATATAGATGTATTTACTACATTTGTACGCCCAACTACAGAAACAACTAATGTAACTAGTAGATACTTGGTAGTGTAACCAGTAGATACCGACATAAATGAATGAGTCATCCAGAGTGACTACTGTACATTATGATACAACTGCCCCCGGCTCCCGGGCAGCCAGGCGGCAAAGGCAGCTATAACTAGGCTGCCCACAGCGTCCCCGTCACCTAGCAACCGCAGCGAACTGTCACTAGCCTCAGAAGACACGCCCCTTTACAGAGTAACGTCTGTCCTCATTAGACTGCTTTCTAATTTCCACCAATGGTCTCAGTGGTTGTTGGTAGGTGATCCGGCTGAGGCGGTAGAGCAGGGGAGGTGGCGGGTGGCTGTGTCTCCGTTTGCGCTTCTGTTTGAAAAGAAATCATGTCGGCCAGGAGGAGTATCGGAGATCCGGAGGTGAGAGACGCGATATTGTCTATGTCCAGGATATACACATGCTAGCTTTACAATATCGCATATTCCGACCGCTCGTAGGCATATTTCTATGTGTGCATTGTGTGCATGTGTTACATTCATGGGCTGCTATAGCGTTATATGAGTAATGTACTTCTAGTACAAAACATCTATGGCCTTCAGCTGTTGTAATACTACAACTCCCAGCATGCTCTGTGAGGGTATGATAGTAGTTGTGCAGCAGCTGGACGCTACATATAATGAGATGACTGCCTTACTGAATAGGTATGTAGGACACATTGTTTGGATATGCCATAAATGATTAGGCAGCCAATATACACATGGCGATTTAAGTTAAGGAAAAAACCTATATTTACACAGCAGTGAATATCGGCTGTGCGACTGACTTTTTTTTTTTTTTTTGACCGTCACATGGCTGCATTAATTTCATTATTTGTGAATGGGGGGCTATTCACATGACTGATATTTTGACGGTCCATTGTAATGGACCGTCAAAATATCAGTCATGTTCTATTTTTGTCACAGATCGGTCCATACACTTCATTGTATGAGGGATCCATGCAAATGGGTGGCCCTCGGGTACAAAACAACCTTGAAAAATGGACGTTTTATCTTTGTTTGTGTGAATATAGGCTTATAGTCAGTGGGGTCCCTCAAGTTCTGTTCATATCTGCTATGATTTGGAGGACGATTTTTCCGTTCTTCTGGTCCACTTACTAACTGGTGTAGCTATGAATTTCACCTTAGTATTTTTTCACACAGTTTTTTCTAAAAGGTTTTGGCTAATATTTCACTTCAAAAACTGTGTAAACTGTTAAAAACCACCTAAGTAAGTTCTCATTCGTTTCTGTATAAAACACTTCAAGATTCAGATTGAAATGGGAGACCAGAAACCACGTAAAAAAAATGCAGTTTTTTTTTTTTCTTCTTTAAAGAGGTTGTTGGGGTTAAATAATATTTTCTAATTAGGCTGGGGGAGGTGAAAAAATCAAAAAACTGTAACGTGATGCTCCGACATCCTCCCAGGGTGGTCTGGTCGGCTGCCTTCTTATTTGTGAATTTCTCTCTGGCTGTGACGTTCCGATTTCCTTCCGCTAAGACCGCTGATTGGCCTTAGCCGTCACGTGAATGCTTAGGCCAATCCGCGGCCTCAGGAAAGGAACCTGGGAAGTCACAGTCTCCGGTAACGTCTCCGGTTCCCTTCTTGAGGCCGCTGATTGGCCTCAGCTGTCACATGGGGCGGGGACTTCTGCTGGAGACAACAACGGAGCTGGAGGACTGGACTGTATGGGGAGGCTCTGGAGCACCGTGCACCGTAACCGCTGAGGCCAATCAGCAGCTTCAGTGGAACTCTGGAAGGGACCCGTTCAGCAGTAGGACCAAAACACACCGGGAGGACACTGGGGCATTGGGGACAAGTGAGTGAATTTTTTTTTATTTTTTTCAATGTCCCCTGGCTGATTTAAAAGGGTTGTCCATTTTTGCCTGGACAACCCCTTTAAGAAACTGCTGAAAATGTTATAAAACAAAAAAAGCAACTAGCTTCTTTACTTCAGCAATCCAGTGCTGATGATTTTTTTTTTTTTTTTGGTCCTCCTGGATTTTGTTTAGAAGTAGCCAGCAAGTCATCTGCTGGGGTTTACATCATGTTCAATTCTGCACTATGATACCACTGGAGCCATCAATTGCAAGCATCAAATATGTGGTCACGTGTCATACTGCTTTCTTCATGGTGTAGTGGTGACTCCCATGAAATGCAGCACATGACTGCTGTGACCCTTGGGATGTCAGGGGAAAGATAATGTGAGTATCTTTTTTTTTTTTTTTTTTTTATAAATAGAATTGGATAACCCCTTTAATATATTGTTTAAAGGAGTAATGGCAATTCATAGTTTTATCACTAAAATGTAAAGCGGCTGTCCTACTCCTTTTTATATTGATGATCTATCCTAAGTATTAGTTATCATTAAGAGATCAGTGGCATCTGACACCCAGGACCAATGCCAGTCAGCTGATATAAGGGGCTGCAGTTCTGGTACAAGTGCCGTGACTTCTTTCCTGTTAACACCACACACTGTCTGTTTCATAGCATCTGTGCAACGTAATTACAGCTTTGTCCCATTCACTTCTATGGAATGAGGCTGTAATTTCATTGCATGCCCACTATAGAACAGACGGTGGGCAATATAAACCGTGACTTAGTCACAGTGTGAAATCACTGGGGGTCCTGGATAGCAGACCCCTACTGACCTCTTATTGGTAACTTATCCTGAGGATGTTGTTTGTTTTTTTTAAAAAAAATAAATAAATAAATTTTTTTAAATCCCTTTAGTAAAACTGTATTTTATTACTCTGGGACTAGGGATGAAGCATGACATGTTCATTCCATCAGTCTTGCAGCTAGCGCCATTGAGCAGCTCCTGTAAATATAAAGTGGGGAACGATAACAGTAGAAACTGCAGGAAAATATAAACAATTATTTATTTATTTATTTTTAAAGAGGACCTTTCATGTCTTCAGACACATGCGGTTTTATATACCGCTAGAAAGCTGACAGTGCACTGAGCTGTGAGGAACGCCCCCCCAGTACAGGGCTATGGACAAGTACAGTCCGACGATGGGGCAGAAAACTAACGGCACCAATATCTCCAGCCCCGGGGCACGTAACAGGAAAGCTGACAGTGCGCTGAATTCAGCGCACTGTCGGCTTTCTAGCGGTATATAAAACTGCATGTGCCTGAGGACATGAAAGGTCCTCTTTAAATAAAGAGGTTTCTCAAATGGTACATAAAAACGGAGAAACACAGAGACAGGAGTCTCTAGCACATGGTCTATATAGTAGCCAACATACCAGGCATGAGAATTATACATTTATTGGATGTATACACCTGCTTGGTGGGTTTTTAAAATATATGTTTTATGCTGATGGTGTTCAGCCAAATGATCCATAGACAAGTATAGTTCCATCTATCCTTTGTATAGCACTATTAAGAATTTAACTTGGTGTGGTTAGCAGTTAGTAGTGATCTATAGTCAGGACTTTAGTCCTCCGATGGTGGCTTGGAATGGAGCCAAAGTCTGTAAATAAACTATATTTCAAAATTTATTAATGTCACAATACTGCCAGAATATGAAAAGTTATTTCAGTTTAGTTACGATATAACCTTGGCTAATACAACATAGTGAACTCAGCCTTAGTTAAATTGGGCATTTTGTCACCTCCACCTCCAGCTCTTTGCATATTTTTTGTAATAAACTTTGCTCCATTGACACAGTGATTGGTGTTTTTGGTTTCAGCACCCAATATGCTTATTAAGCTCTCTACTGTCAGATGGGTGATACAGTGCTCCACTCCAGGAAGACTCACTTGACAGTAGGGAGCCTAATTAGCATATTGGGTGTTGAAACTAATTACACTGATTGCTCTGGAATGGCTGGGGCTAGAGGAAAAACTTTGTGCCAGAATCAATGGAGCAATGTAGAAGGATGCAAAAAATTGGCGTTAGAGGAGGGAGTGAAAGGTCTTTTTTAATACAATACATTATACCTTTCTTAGTTTAGCCTTTATGAAAGGAGTCTGCCAAAAAGATAGAAAAGGATTGTGCGTAATGGAGAGGCAGAGTGCTTGTATGGTAATTTTTTTTTTTTTTTTTTTCACCTTTTATGGGGACAAGTATTATCATGGGAAGGCAGTAACCTCGCTAGGTTGATGCTCGGGGTAATACCCAATGGAAATAATCAGCACATTACGGTAAAGGCAATCATGCTACTCTTATGGGTCTTTTGAGATTAGGGTTTTATTTTTATAAACCGTACACATTAAAACTCTTCTCCGGCACAGTATGTATCTGGGTAATTGTATTGTTATTGTCAGATTTAAAGAAAAAAATAAAAAAGTATGTAGTACCTTTATTCATAGCAACCAGTACAATCACTGCTTTTAACTTGCTAGTTTTATTGTTTTGCCAGTAATGGGTATTGCTTTTTAATGCACAGCACAAATCTGATTTGTAAATTGGTTGTTCTTATGTTCTGCTTGTTTACTTTAAATACATTTATTACAGGTTCTTAAGAAAAGAATCCCTCAGAATCCAAGGTACCAGCATGTCAGAACAAGGCTTGATACAGGTCAGTGTACTCGAATATTGAGAAATATAATTTAAAGGGGCTGTCCAGGACTTGGCAAAGTTGGATACTGATAACCTATCTGGTCATCAATATCAGATTGGACCGGGTCCTACATCTGGGCCCCATTTTGATGAGCTGTTTTTGCCTCCAAAAGCCGGATACCTGGTATATGACTGTAACAGCCCTGTTCCTATTCAATTATATACAGTACAGTGTACAGGGTTCCCTAAACCTTAGCTGTGGCGTCAGGAACTGCAGCTTTGCTCCCATTCGCTTGAATAGGAGCACACCTGGTTTCGGCCATATACCTGGTATACAGGTTGTGGTGGGTGAAAACAGCTAATTGGTGCAATGTCCAACCAGCCTGATACTGATGACGTATCCTGTGGGCCATTCATCTGGGCCGAATCAGTGGTGGAAAGCTGCAACAGAATATTTATGCAGCGGGCAAAAAATGAAGAAGAATGCCTGGCAGATTTCCGCCTCAAATTCCTCTCCATTTTCTGCCTTGTGAACATACCCTTAGGTTACGGCTCCATGTAGCGGGCCGCAATAAAAAAGCACTAGGTGGAAAACTGCGGCGCCAACACATTACAGTTTTTTCCGCAGTGCTTTTCACAGAAAGTCTGCAGAAATTTCCTCAGTGGACTTTCTTCTTCAATTATACTTATAGGGAAACCGCCGATGTTTCAGTAGGTATAATTGACATGCTGCGATTTCCAAAACCGTGACTGTTTTGGAAATTGCAGTGTTTCCTCTGGGATTGGCTTTGTAGTGACTGTAAAATGCCATGGAAAAACCGCCCCGGCCTTATTGTGTGTTCATATAAACTGCCTAGGTGAATGACTAAAGAAGCAAGTCTGTTATATTTTGTGCATTAACACAAAATACTGAAAGACTGACTGTCAAATAGTAAGAAAAAGCTATCAGAAAAAAACAATGTGTGTGTATATATAATATTTATATTTTTTTTTATGTGTTTATTTTTTTGAACCCCACTTTAGCTTTTGGATACACCACAAATTTTTAAGATCGGTGTAATTCAATGAATAAATTTTGTTTGGGTGTATTACCTTTTATTATAGTCCACATTAAAGGAAACCTCCAATTATAATACAACTTTTCATAAATGATTAGTACAAGTGAATATAAGAAACATTATAATACATCTTTATAAGGAAATGTGTTTCTTTTTCCACCTATTAGGCTGCTCTCCTCCTCCTTATCAACCTATTTGTTTGCATACAATCCCTATCAGTACCTAGCTTACACAAAGAACTCTATGGAGAGGGGAGTGGGAGGAGGCGGCTGTTAATTTCCTCATTCTGCACACTGGTAGCCTCTTATCTTGAAGCATAGCAGTGCTCCTCCCCCTCCCTTCTGATATGTAAAATGTAACTCCGCTTAAGGAAACAGATTTATTTAATATATATTACAAAATTCTATAATCACATGTAGTTTTCATTTATGAAATGTTTTATAGTTGGAAGAATACTTTAACCCCTTCCTGACATCCGCCGTAATAATATGGCAGAGGTCCATTCTTTAAATACAGCACCTGGTCTGAAATTGAGTGGCCGCCAAAGGCCTGGGTCTCTGCTCTTCTATACAGCAGAGAGACAGTATTAATGCCTGTGATCGGGGGTTCACGCCTATCTCTGACATTAATTCTTGCAAATCAGTCTCAGTCTCTCAAATATTACACCCCTCCTTCCTTACTTTCTTTTTCTGGTATGGCTCCCACGCAGCAAGATCGTGGGAGCCATCCAGTAACCATGACAGGCTGGAGCCTTGTGAAGTATTGTGGCAGGGCTTAATAGTTATACTGAATCTCACATAGACTGCTTTCTGTGCAGGTTCAAGCCCCTGGGGGGCAATAAAACAGTAAAATACATTTTTAAGAATTAAAAAGAAACCCTGAAAATGCAAATCACTCCCTTGCCTAGATCTCAAATAAAAATGCACAAAACCAAATGCAAACAAATTGGGTATCCCCACACCCAAAAATGCCAGAACTATAAATATATAAAAATAGTTTTCCATACAGTAAAGTCTGTAGCAGGGGGAAAAAAAAATTAAATGACGATTAATGTGATGTTTCACATTCCCAAAATATTTATATAAAAAGTGATCAAAACATTAGACATTCCCCAAAATGGTATAAAAGTACATCTGGCCTCGTAAGGATGCCTTACGCAGCCCCACATACGGAAATATAAGAAAAGTTACAAGTGTCTGAATATGATGACTCCAAGAATTTATTTATTTATTTATTTTCAAAGTTTTGGATTTTTTTTTAAGGTGTTAAAACCTAAAACTGTAGAAATTTGGTATTGCTGTAACTGTTATTGCAGAATATAGGTAACATGTAATTTTGGTTGAATAGTGAACACTAGAAGTGAAACCAATGAGAAAATGGCGCAGATGCAATTTTTTTTCATATTCCACCCCATTCATAATTTTGTGCAGCTTCTCAGTAAATCACACAGAATTTGAAAATGGTACCGTTAGGAAGGACAATCTGTCCTGCAAAAAATACAGCTCTTTGAATGGGAAAAAAAAAGTTTACGGCTTTTGTAAACCGGGGAAACAAAAAAGAAAATTGTAAATTAGCTGCAGTGAGAAAGTGTTAAAGAGATGGTAGTTTTCAAAACAAAGAAATGAAAGAAGATTGTCCATGATTTTATTTTATGATTGATTTATTTATAAAGGAAATGCTGTAAGGGTAAAAAGTAACAAAATAACTATTACTCATCCAGTATATCCCCTGCTACTTTAGCATCGTTACTTTGGTAGTGCTACCAGTCCTGTCTTGCTGAGTACCATCACTGGCCTAAGTGGTCAAGGCAGCATGGCCAGTGCACGGTCAGCACATGTCCACTGAGGCCAGTGATTGACTGCTGCAGTCACTTGCAGGTAGTCAGCACATCATCACTAACCGTCCATGCGGAAAATGCTGAATATGAATTGGCCCACCGACTATAATGTGCAGAGTTAAGTCTATGTGCTGTCTGTTATTCAGATAGCCCATGGACCTGAGCAGCAACAGTGTGAATAAGCCCTAAACCAGTTAGTTTTCTTCATTTCATTGCCAGCTTGTGCACTCAATTTGTCTAAGTGACTTACCACCGCACATTATAAAGGGTTGCCTTCTGGCTTTGGCTAGTCCTTGGTGCACTAGAACTGCACATTATGGTGCACTAGAACTGCACATTATGAAGCATTATCTTGCAGATTATCTCTTCTATAGATTTTGGGTCAATCTTAACTTTCTAGACTGCAGAGATCAGTGAATCGGTCAAGTTTAGTTGCACTGAAGTTATATGTAGAATCTTTGCTTCTAGGGAACTTGGCAAATACTTGTATGTACTTCTGATATATTCCCGTGACATCAGTTTATTTGCATGCCTTCCCAATCAGTAGGAAAAACTGATTTCACTATTGGTGATGAAATATACAAAAGTAGCAGAGTTAACCAAACTTGTACAATTGGTTAAACTGCCGCAACGTGAAATCTTATCATAGAAAACAATGCAAAGTCTTTGGAAAAAATTTTTTCATAACTTTTCATTGTTTTTTGTTGTTTTTTTGATATCCCAATTCAACAGTTTAACCAATTGCAGAAGTTTGAGTTAACTCTGCTACATCCAAATGTGTCATGTAGTTTACTACTAGACTTGTTCTTCATTGGAACAACAAACAAGTGTTACTGAGGCATCAGGCGGCTAAAGAATTTTGGCTTTGTCTCAATTCACAGGTGATGACGCTTGAAAGCAAATGGTTACTGTTGCTAGAGTGTTTTACCAAACAGACCATGTAGCAGGATATGCATGAGTGAAGAATAAAGGCACTCTTCTCTCATTATCTCAGGTCATCTTACAGCTCCGTGTGCTCTACCCAGTGCCTCCAGAAATCACAAACCATTCAATTCCACTTTAGACTCCAATGTGAAACAATTGAAACACTTGTTCTCATCTTGGATATCACCTTGGAGATTTTTTTCCAGGCATGTGCGTTGCATTTTAACTTTAACTTACAACAGTGCAAATCCAATAGCCACATCCAACTCACACAGTATTACATTTTATAAAGCCAGCATTTTTTCGGAGTCTTGCAAATACAGCAGATATTAAATTCATCCTGCAAATGCATGATTTAGAGTAAAATTCTGGTGTTTATGATGAATGGTCCAACCCTCAGGATCAGCATATGTTATATAGATTTTTTTTCAGTGTGTCTGTGGTGTATTGTATTCTAAAGGCCTAAAGACTGTGCAATTTCATACAGAAAATATAGATTCTGTGTGATATGTATGTTTTGCGTGATTCATGACGTCCATTACATATCTGAGATTCTTTCTGGAAATCATCCTAACAGAAAGCTCAGATGGGATGAATGCAGGCATAGCAAAGTGATGAAGTACAGTGTCTGATACACTATATTGTGCTGGATGTGTGTTTGACTCTGCACTGATTCACTTATGCCACCCAGGGGCTTGCTTACCCCAGCCTGTGCCTCCCAGGGGCTTATTAACTTTTAAGTGAATTCAATGATATGTTCACACTGTCATTTTAGAAGATTTTTAGGTGTTTTCAGCCTTAAGATATGCTCCAAATCACAACCCTAAACTGCTTCCCATTGTTTTCAATGGGGGGCAGTGACCATCCCTTGGTTTTTTCAGTGTGTTGGAAGAATAATTGTCCTCCTTTATCTTACCTTGATTTAATTGGAGGAATTGCTGCTGAAACCACGGCAGGTGGCCACACTCATTGAAGTCTCATTGAATGAAGCTAATCAGCAAAATACTTGTCACATTTTTTCTGATAAATATTTTATTCCAAAAAGCACAATGTGAGGTGCAGTGAAGTTGTGATTTTTACTGTTACTCGCACAAAAATGCATGAATTTAAAATGCCACCCTGTTACTATTTTGACACACAATTGTGGCAATTGCCATAAAAATGGCGACTTGACTGCACTGCATAAATATAACCCTAAGAAATACTTTACATGGGTTAGTAAGGGGACTGGAAGGGAAGGGTATAGCATTAGATACTGAGTTCCTTAATCCCATCACTCTTCACTATTTATGCATGGAAACGGTTCTAGTAAATGGTTTCCTGCATAAATGGCATCCTCCTAACATTACGCATTACTGCAAATTTTGTACTGCTCCTTGGCTAAAATACTCCTAAAAATGTTAAGAGTATTTTTACTCTTCAAGAGAAATTGTAGTTCGACCTCTGGGATATGCCATAAATGCTTAATATGAAACTGGTTTATTAATGCCTAGCAAACTTGCTATTGATGACTTGGAGACAGACTACTGGAGCCAAATAGGCAAAACTAGAAATACAACTCTGTTTACAGTTATGGGCTGAGTCAGAATATGTTTACTTAAAGGGGTTTCAGACCAATATTAAGAGACAAATGTTATTGTTTGTATAATAAAAAGTTGTACAATTTTCCAATATACTTTCTGTATCAATTCCTCCTAGTTTTCTAGATCTCTGCTTGCTGTCATTCATTCTGCTTACTGCCAGTGGATAAAAATCAGTCCATGGTCATGGGATGGACACAGGTGCACAGCTCGTTACCAGGCAGATGTCTGATTACTGTGCTGTGACTATAACGAGTCGTGCACCTGTGTATGCATCACATGACCATGGACTTGTTTGGGAGTAAGCAGAGTGAATGACAGCAAGCAGAGATTTAGAAAACTGTGAGGAAATGATACAGAAAGTATACTGGAAAACTGTACAACTTTTTATTGTATATACAATAACATTGGTCTCTCAATATTGGTCTGAAAGTGGCCAACCTCTTTAAGAAAAACGCTATCCAAACATATGCCAAAAAAGCATCCATATGCTGATTATTCTTGTGGTAAGCACCGTCATTTTGTGTTTTAGTTTGTGAAAGTCGGACATTGGGGTGATATTTAACATTTGTTAATTTAATATTCTCCTCCTTCTGCCTACGTTATTTGTAATATGTCACTTCCTGTTGACTATGTTTGTTTTTATCCTGTGAAAACAATACAAAAAAATGCACGGTTTTCCTTTTTAAGGCCGGGGCCCCATGTGACATAAATGCTGTGGTTCACCCGCATCGGAAACACTGCGGAAAAAACGCGTCATTTTACAGTCACAGCAAAGTGGATGGGATTCGCTAGACGTGGGGCCTTGGCCTTAAGGGGTTTTCCCTCAGCAGACATTTTGTGACTTATCCACAGGGTACACTGTTTGCGAGTAATAGCAACAGCATAGCTCAGTGAGCTTGGCTGTTTCGGTAAACCAGATAACCACTGGCAGCTTGGATTTGGCTGTCGGTGGGATAATGTGGGGCTGTACCGGGTTTCTAGAAAGAGGTAAGACCTGCAGTCTATCAGATATTTGTGGCATATCCACTGGATATGCCATAAATGCATCTTGTAGGACAACCCCTTTGAATCCAGAATGCATGTGTCACAATGACTATATAGAAGTGTCTTGACCTGTGACCTCATAACGTGTAAGAATCCAGGTTGCTGAGTAAAATAACTTGTTTGAGGTTGGAATTCAGAAGTGCCATGTCTCTCTCCCCAGGTAACAGCATGACCAAGTATTTGGAAAGGATAGAAGAGATTAAGAGAAGTAAGTATTAAAAAGAAAAATATACTATTTTCATAGTTGGATGGAAATGTCATTGCTGTCAATATACCAGACTGTATACCCACATAACTAGTATAGTTGGAGGTTGGCATACAGACTGGTACGTGGTTATCCACTTGATGATTATGATTTAGATTATGGGGCAGATTTATGAGAACTTTAAAAAAAACAAAAAAAAAACACTAATGGCAGCCAATCACAGTGCAGCTTTCCTTTTTGTTGCGTGACAACAACCCCAGTTTTTCTTTTCCAGTTTCCATAAACCTTCCCCTAATGTTTCAGGCATCAAAAAAGTTAGTGAGGTTCTCTTACCTTGGCATGAAACCATTCATCATTATATTAAATAATGTAACATAAATGACTTATAAAGCTGTGGGGTTTCATTAGCCCGATAAAATCTGACATTAAAATATTTGTGTAAAGTATCTCCTCTTCCCCCGCTGCTTTCTTCTCCACTGTCCTCGCAGTAGCAGCCGCACAAATACGGTTTTGTTGGTGTCCAGAAATGAATTCCCTCGGTGCTCATCAGATTTCTTTTTATTTTTAGACTCTTGTTCAGGATAGTCTGGAGCACACACAGATCTTTGTCTATTCCATGTGCTGTATAATATGCACTTACTGAATTTACTAGAATAGGTACTTTTGTACCCTCTGGTAAGGGTACCTTCTATCCATGTGAAATCAAACCCTTGGTACAGTAATTCTGTCTTATGAGAACAACTGAGGGAATATGATGTCTGAAAGTATACAAATCTGATAACAGGCAGCACAATGGTCAGGGTTGTCTTTGGGCATGGCATAATGAGGGAATGTGGTATGAGATGCACCATTCCTTACGGCTTCACAGACCTGTTGAGTCAGCCTAGCTGTCGGACCAGATCCTACACACTTGGGCATTTAATCCATTCACCATAATGTCACAAAGTTCTGATGAAGCGTCTGGCCAAACAGAACCAGGTAATGGATTTCTGCTCCAATTTCTGTCATTTCTGCTGTACTGTTACAATACTACTTCCCTAGTATGTCATTGTGTGTGTCTATAGATTTGTCCCAAAGCTGGCCATACAGAGCCTAGTGTCTGATATGATCAGTGTTGTAAAGCTGGTCTGTTATTAGTCCTGTGTGTGTATTATATGTGTAGCTATAGCTCTTAAATTCAATTTTTTTTTTTTTTTTTTGCGTGTGGTTATGTATGCTTAAATCTACCTTGAATATCCAAAAAGTCTATCCAAATATGATTTGGTTCTGGTAAAATTAAGCACATCTACAGTTAAAACTTATGTAACTGCAGTTATGTTTGGCCCCTATGCTACATAGTGCTCATAGATGCCCAAGAAACTGAGATCTGAAGGGTTAGACAGGCTCCTTGTAGTGGAGAAGCGTTTTTCTTTCTCTTAGGTTGGAATCGCACCTGCAGTTTTTTTTTTGAGTGAAAGCGAGGAGCATATTGAAAATGAATCAGGGAAATATAAATAAAGGACTTTGTATGTCTGTTTCGATCTACGTCTAGTTTCAGGCTTTATACATTTCTATGCAGTGTTACTATGTCAAGAATGTTCTCCCTCATTCCCTAATCCCCATACCGGTTTCCTAGGTCCTTAATTCCACAGGGGGAGATTTGGATGCTGGGATATTGTCATTCTCATCCTAACAGTCAGGTTTATGGATAAAAGGTCAGGGTTGTTTATTTTGATACTTGAAAACTTTCTACAAATACTTTTTTTTTTCTGTTTTCAGATTACAGGTATAAGAAAGATGAACTTTTCAAACGGATTAAAGTTACTACCTTTGCCCAATTGGTGAGTGAACTTGGCAGTAATTTGCACATTGTGTTCTTAGTTGAACATTTATTTGTGTGTCTGAACTAAATGTATTGAAAAAAGTAGCTGCTAGAAATTTGTAATGTTCGCTTCTGGCAGTGTGGGAGCATTTTGATGGACATTGGTTAGTATATTATCGGTGCAAGATACGGTACAGAGGGAATGGTTCAGCAAAGTTATTTACTTATTTAAGCTTCTTTAAAGAGAACCTGTCATTGCTGTTTACCGCACCAAAGTAGCATCAGCACACACTACTATGGGGACAAAGCAGTACATTCTTCATTTTTATTTGTAAAATTTGTCCATACTTTATGTTTGTATTCTCCTCCCGAAATGCTGATTGACTGTGTGATGTCACGCGTTTGAAGCTGTGACACCGCATCCTTGTGCTATGGTTTCCACCTCCTGTGGCCCCCTTTTCTTCTAGTCTGCTAATCCTGCTTGTGTGAAGTCCAATCTAAGCATTCACAGAGCAGCGCTGAAGAGACTGGAGGATTAGGACTGCTATCCTGCACCTACATGTTTTAAATGTGTAGATGTGGACTTTCAGAGCAGAGTATGACAGAGGGAGGCTGTGTATCACACAAGGGGGCATGGCTGGCAGATGTCTCATGAATAAGCCGGTCCTCTCTCCAGAGAACATCTCAGGTCTGACCTTTATCATCTTATTAGCATGCAGGGCGGTAAAAGTTTCACATAAACAGGGAAGCACTGAGAAAAGGTTTTGGGAGGTTTATAATGTATATTTGAAGATGTTTGTAGACATTTGTTTGATGAAGGGTGCAAATTTATGGATGACAGGTTCCCTTTAAATGGAGTCTATTAGGTCCGAAATGCATTTCAACCCGATAGTAGTAGTGCAGCATAGGGGCCTTTTAATAGGAGCAATAGCATAACATTGTGGACACAAACCATTGGAGCAATGCAGAGATAATCATTTTTTTTATAGATCTGCAAATTGGCCTGCAAGTGCGCCAGGGGTGGGCCAGATTTGCCTACAGAAAGCCATGACGCAGATAAAGGCTGAAAATGAGAATTGGTTCTAAGCATAATTGTTATGGAGCAAATATCACAAAATAGCAGAATCAGACTGATAACAGAGAGAAGTAGAAAAGCTACTTAAATATAATACAGTGCTAATAGAGAGATCCAGACACCTTCACCAGTGCCAGCCTCAAGGCCAGATGGATCTGGTCTGATTTTGGGGTCTGAGTTATTAGCACCAGAAACTGTATGAGAAAAAAACGCTCCTCTAACTGAAACCAAAACCTGAATCCGCAGTTAACTTACAGGGCACGTCTGGAACAAGAGAACGAATATCCAGGCAAATGGTTAGTAACAATAGAGCACGTCGGAGGCAGAATCCATAGACGAAATGAATATCCCATACAAGGCCAAGGTTCAATTCTAAGCAGCCATATCAAAGGCAGAATCAGCAGACAAACGAATAACCAGAAACAAGCAAAGGGTCAGAATAAAGCAAATCCAATACACATGAACCGGGTTCAGAGCCTAACTAGAAAGGGAAGGGTTTTTATATGCCACCTCAGCTGCTAATTGGACAAGCCCAGGGAACTTGTGATACTGCAGAAGCTTCTCCGGTCAGCACAGTAACCTTAAAGCAATATGTCTTTTGGATGTGTGAGGAAACCCAAGAAAACACCGGGAGAACATACAAACTCTATACAGATGTTGTCCTTTGCTGGATTCATGCCCAGCACTCCAGGTTGGCAAGGCTAACTGCTGTTCTGCTGTTGGTATACCTTCAGACACAATTATCGTGAGTATTGGCCTGCAAGTTCTACAGCTGAATCCACTGCGGAATCAAGATGTGTTAAGATCGAGCAGGACACTTCTTTTTTTTTTTTTTCTTCTCTCCAGCGTGCTTTTGGCCACAGTTTGGGGAAGTAGCACGCTTGTAGCAGTCTGTAGATAGATCTGATGTAGTTGCCTGCTAATTTGCATATCCATAAAGAGATACCAATAAATCGGTGTAGAGATAGTTATGTTTCTGCTCCTATTATTGGATTTTTATTTTATTTGGGACCTGGCAGACTTTTTTTTTAAAGCGTAACTAAACTTTCAGACAACAGTATTTGTGTCATTCATAAAATTTGTAATAAACTTTATTAACAAATTTTGTCTCCTTTCTGTGAAATACTGTTTTTATATACCCCTACTCTTGCTTCTGTATTGAGAGCTGTTCCTGCCTCTCTGAATGTTACTGTGTCTGGAGTTTAGGGGCTTTGTAAAATGTAGAGAAAATAATGGTAGGGGAGGGCCGCTTCAAACTGTTATAGTTAAGGCGTTACAAAACGGAGAAACTTGCTTTTGGTGTCATATGAAAGAGAAAATTCTCTTCTTTCATATTTTGCTAATGTTGCTGGATATTTCTGTTGTATACAGCTGCATATAAATATCCTAATCCTGACTGCGTTTTCAACTCTGGAAATAATATAGATAGCACTTTCAAAAGCAAGATTCTACGTTTTATAATGTTGGAGATATAACCGTTTGAAGTGACCTTCCCCTACCATCGTTTTCTCTACATGTTACACAGTCCTGTACTCCAAGTCCATACTCCATACACAGTTACTGTGTGAGAGGCATGAATATCTCTCAATACAGAAACCAGGGAAAGAAGAAAGAGAGGCAGGATCTCTCAGAAAGGAGACAAATCTGTTATTAAAGTATTTTACTAAATGTATTAATGACACAAATAATGACAGACGATCAAAAGTTGTTTGAATGTTTAGTTACGTTATGTAACCACTCCTCATATGTCTGTTTTTAGGTAATACCCCCATAGGAAATAGTACTGTATGAAGCATATTTTTTATGCCTCTGTGTTATATTGTGCTATACCACCACTGCTATCATTACCAAAGAAATGTGTCCATACGCAGTCTGAAACTGAGGGTGGTGATTGGAAAATGTAGGGACATAATCTAGTAACAGTAAACAGTAGTAGGAATAACAAAGGAACACAATGTAGATTTCTAAGAAAAGGTGTCCCAAAATTGTTGTTATGGGCAATATCATTCTTTACGAAATATAGAGCGCTCTCTAGAGAGCTGACTGTTTCTCTTTAAAGAGGGCCTTTCACATCCTCATGCATATGCGGTTTTATATACCGCTAGAAAGCCGACAGCACGCTGAATTCAGCGCACTGTCAGCTTTCCCATTATATGCCCCGGGGCTGAAGATATCGGTGAGTTACCGATCTCAGCCCACTGTCACAAGGGCGTTCCTGACTGTCTAGCCGGGCTGAGAGGAACGCCCCCTCTGACTGTGCTCGTCCATAGCCTTGTACTGTCAGCACAATGTCTGCTTTCTAGCGGTATATAAAACCGCATAGACATGAAAGGTCCTCTTGAAATCTTTTTTGGGTCAATAAACATTTAAGAGAACATCAATAATGATACACTTTACATTATATAAGGCACAATATATCAAAACAAGGGCAGCAAAAAAAAAAAAAAAAAAAAAATCAGCAGGGTGGAAGTGTCAGATTGCTGGGGGTACTACCACAGAGTCCCCCAGTGAATCAGGAGAATGGGGGACAGAAAGTTCCCTATGCCTCCTCCTTTTGAATTGAGCACCAGCGCGTTTGCATGAGCGGCGCTCAATAGCAGTGAATGGAGCTCTGGTCACGCAAGTGCACTGGTGCTATTCATAAGAAGGAGGCGTGGGAGATCTTCGGGCTTTTGTTCTCCTGATAGCTGGGGGTCCAACTGCCAGATCCTCCAGCGATCTGACCATTATCCCCTATCTAGTGGATAGGTAATGTGTTCTTAATGGGACAACTCCTTCAGGCTGAGGCCCCACATTGCGGAAATGCAGCTTTTTTTTGTTGCGGTTTTTTGATCCAAAGTCAGTAGTGGGTTGAGTAAAAGGGAGAAGTATAAGAGCTTCCTATATATTTCCCATTCCTTTTGTAGCCACTCCTAGGTTTGGCTCAAAAAAACTCAGCAAAATCTGCAACAAACGTGGGGCCTCAATCTTAAATGGGAAATGAAAAAGTAGGCCAAAAGAAGCAAAGACAAATATAAGGATAAGGAAAGTGGAGGAGGGTGACTTAGGTGTAACCTGGTGTCCAGAGTAGCGTATAATAGGATAGGACATTTAAAGATATCAGCTTGATCCATTGGGAGATGTTGTTTGATTTTTGGAACTTCAGCCAGACAGTCTAGGTATAAGTGTGTGTATCAACATTGTTGGGGCCTGGCGAATGATGTCTTCCCTGCGCATGATGACATAGAGAGCTATGACCCATTGGCCGCTAATTGGTTGGTTGGTACTTCTCCACAGTCTAGGAGGAGTTGCATGGCAAGTACTGAAGGAGTTTTTTTTTTTTTTTTGTTTTGTTTTTTTTTGGTTAAATAATGTTTTAAATATGTTAATTTTGTAATACTTTGATAAATATCAAGTTACCCTCCACCCTGTTATATGTATGTGACTCCCGCTATACACACCAAGGAACTTACTGCACATAACAATAGGTCACTGTGGACTGCTAGTGTTCTTGTTTTAAAGAATCACTGTGTTGCATGGGCATAAGAAAATGAAAAGATTCTATTGTGTTCAGGTACTTCAAGTGGCGTCTGTATCGGATGATGCTGAGGCGGCTGACATTACGAGCGAAGAGCTGCTGAGACTGGAAGGTAATGAATATTGCAGTGGTTTTAGTATTGAATGTCAGTCACCTGGGTCTCTTAATGACATGCTGACAGATGCTGAGAATAGACTCTCAAACCATTGTCCCCCCTCCAATTGTATTCTTAGCTTTCTTTAGTAAATCCTCTGGCTCACTGAATTTTTTATTTTTTTTTTAACAATTATATTTATATATTTCTGGTTTCCATTGAAGGCTCTTCCATGTCCTCAAAACTCAATCAAATTTAAGCTGTTAAGTTTCAGCTGAGGGAAGGTAAAGAACTGCTACTGCTCTGTGCACAATATCAAACCTCAAGAAGTTGTCACTTACAGGATGCCTGAGTTTTCATGAAAAGTTGAAATATCTGCAGGGTCTTGCTGAGGAGTCTGTTCTAAGATTGTATAAACCTTTATACATGGTGTCTTATCAGTTTTTATGCTGGTAATAATCACATTATGGCTGCAGTACATTTTTCCCCAGTCTGCCCCTCTCCTATCCATTACTGCTACTGGTTTTACATGTAATTCTGCCAGGAGTTACTGTAAAATAGTAAACAAAAAGCTAAGGAAAGCACAAGTCACCATAATGTAGGAGATCCAGGAACACTGAATTACAAATACATGCAGGCATGATGCAGCTAAAAAGACTCCTGACACAGGAAAAAAGCCATCTATGAGTACTGTGAATCCAATCTTAAAGGAAGTCTATCACTGCCCCCAGCTACTATAAACTGCTCCCATAGTATTGTAGATGCTGTTAGCAGAATAAAAATGATACCTTTCTTAAGTTTCAAAGCCCCAGGGATGCAGAGAAAAATCACTTTTAATCTTTATTCAAATGAGGACATTGGAGCTCAGGGGGTGTTTTCTTCAGGCACTGAGCATTGCTGCATCATCACTAAACACGCTCATCCTGCATTTAGCTCCTCCCTCTGGACAGTGTGAGTTGACCCTCCCACTGCTCTGATGTCATGGAGAGTCGTAGTGTAATTCTTTTGAATGCAAAGTTTACTTATGTAGACCCGGGTGTGCTTGAATATACTGAACATGCGCCATCGCTAGGTTCTTCCCTATTTCCAGAAGAGAAGGAGATGCTTCTTCTCTTCCGGGTATAGGGCAGAACTAATAGATGATGCATGATGACGTTTTTATTCTGCTAACAGTATCCACAGCACTAGGGGAGCAGTTTAAAGTAGCTGGGGGCGGTGAAGGACTCCCTTTAAGTCTGATGGATTTCCCTAGTAGCAGGGAGTGAACAGCAAATTAGCTAGAAGGGAATGACAGGAGCTTTAGAGGAGTTTTTCCTGCAGAAAGCAGCCACTATTTTTTTTTTTAATTAAAGTGCATTACATTTTGGTCTAGAGTCACATGCTCTATGAAATGAGACCAAGTTGGCTGAAAAGTTACAGACCATTTAATTGGCCTCCAAAACAGTTTGCGTTCATATGGCTTGATGTAAACCACCTTGTAGTTCAGATAGTGTGATTTCTTTTTATTTCAATAAGGGAGCATTGGAAAGAAATAATAGATTTTAGAAGAGATGCTTAAAGGATGATTCTTGCAATGGAATGCCATATGCTGGTCATCAAGCCAAGCAATACTAATCATAACTGAAGAAGAGTAATGCTCATCTGAGGGCCTCTGACCTTTTGTTCAGTGATTTGATGCAGGTCTCAGGACTTGGGCACCTGCCAATATATTTTACACTTCAATCCTAGCTACAGAGTATACAAAGCTGGTATTGAGGAGATGTGTTTGACATACCATTTCCTTGGCAACAAGATTGCCCAGTCTGCTAGCTGTATCTTCCACCGGCACATTTAGGTGCTGTGAGGAGGAGCTCTAGAGAGTATGCTTCAACCTAGGACCCATAGTAGCTTGGCTTGTAAAATTAAGTTGTATAGTTTCCAGTAGAGTGATCATATGGAGCTATTTTGCTTGGGAGCAGCATTTGTATTTATACTATTCCAAATGCTTCACACATGTATATTGCAAGGGTCTTATGTATTAAGGCTAATGTAGACAAAAATAGAGCAGTAGCCCACAGAAACCAATGTGTTTGTAGTGTGGCTTCCATCCTCTGGCTATACAAGCTCTCCATAGGAAGACACAAACTCCTTGCTACTGCTGATGATTAGACTGCTCCTGTGATACAGTTATAATGAAGGAATAAGTGTTTACCTATGTTCTCTTAGCTTATTTAGGGAGGAGTAATCATTGTGTACTCCCTGCATTCGGAGATGGTTCTGTTTCCAGATTCCTGTGTGTTGCTATGTCATGAGATTTATAGCAAAGCATGGAGAAAGAAAAAGCAGAGGAAATCTAAAAATCAAGAAGTCTTATTACAAGCAGAGGGGATGCAGCACTGGAAGAAGTAAATGCAGTGTTTTCACTGGAAGTCTTATTTAAACATTTAAGTTTTTTTTTCCCTTAATTTAGAGAGCAATTCTGTCTTGTCAGAGGTGGATGCTGAACTTGGAACTGACCGGACTAATGGTAAAGGAAGTCCCTACAATGTCCCTTTAAGTCCTATCCAGTTAATTGACACTATAGGAGGAGGAGAATGTGTTAATTCTGCACGATCTACACTGCAGAGGTGAGCAGTGATTTTAGAAGCATAAGCACATATTTTATACATGATCTTATGATCATTTCAGTTTTTTCACAATTAAATAGTTCAAATAAATATAATAAACATAGAAGCATTTTCCTTTGATAAGTAATATTACTATCTTGTCTTATCAGCCCTCTACTGCCTGCTAAACTGCTCAGACCTGTCATCAGTATAGATTGGTTAGCACTCACACACGGATCAGGTTACAGGTTTAAGTCTAGAGAGAGGGAAGGGGGAAGAGGAACGCAGTGAGTGAGAAACGAACAACTGTAAGGCTAGGTTCACACAGAGTTTTTACTGGTGGATGTTTGAAGCGTATCCACCTTAGGAAATGCCTCTCAACTCTCCCATTCATTTCAATAGAAGTCAAACAGATTTTTATCTGTAGATATTTTTATACAGCAAGACGGGGGAAAATAGGTTCAAGGTTCTGCCTTGTAAAGCCAAATGAAAGGGAGGTGGAAAAAAAAACCACAACATGGTTTTTTGATACGGTATTTGCAAAAACCATGCTGCAGTGTTTTCCACCTCCCATTCATTTCAGTGGGCTTTGCAAGGCGGAATCCGCTTGGAGATCATTTAAAAAAAAAAAAAAAATGTCATAACCTATTTCTCTGGATGGAAAAAATCAGCTCAGAGAGTATGGGAGACATTTTCAGCCTCAAAATCTGCCTGCAAAAAAACTTGCTGTGAACTTACCCTAAGTGTTTAGCTTTAATGCAGTTTTCCATCATGTTTTAGCCGTATTGAGCAGTATAGGTGTGAATAAAACTGGTGAGATAGACTTATCTCTTCCAGGATTTCACCCCATGCTTCCAGAAGTTTCTCCTCTTTGTCCCTTCTTCTCCTACTCCATAGAAAATCCACTGAAAATCTGTAGCATCTCAGTTTATGCTTCCGGTTTTCCCAGTGGATTTCACCCTTGGCAATGCATAGGGTGAAATCTGTGACAAATTCACAGGATTTATGCAATAAAAACTCCACAATTTATTGCAGTTTCAGTTTGGGGTCACCCAGACAATTTAGTGTTTTCCATGAAAACTCACACTTTTTGAGTTGCAAAATGAATAGAAAATATAGTCAAGACATTGACAAGGTTAGAAATAATGATTTTTATTTGAAATAATAATTTTCTCCGTCAAACTTTGCTTTCGTCAAAGAATGCTCCATTTGCAGCAATTACAGCATTGCAGACCTTTGGCATTCTAGCTGTTAATTTGCTGAGGTAATCTGGAGAAATTTCACCCCATGCTTCCAGAAGCCCCTCCCACAAGTTGGATTGGCTTGATGGGCACTTTTTCCATACCATACGGTCAAGCTTCTCCCTCAACAGCTCAATGGGGTTGAGATCTGGTGACTGTGCTGGCCACTCCATTGCAGATAGAATACCAGCTGCCTGCTTCTTCCCTAAATAGTTCTTGCATAATTTGGAGGTGTGCTTTGGGTCATTGTCCTGTTGTAGGATGAAATTGGCTTCAATCAAGCGCTGTCCACAGGGTATGGCATGGCGTTGCAAAATGGAGTGATAGCATTCCTTATTCAAAATCCCTTTTACCTTGTACAAATCTCCCACTTTACCAGCACCAAAGCAACCCCAGACCATCACATTACCTCCACCATGCTTGACAGATGGCGTCAGGCACTCTTTTCAGTTGTTCTGCGTTTCAGAAATGTTCTTCTGTGTGATCCAAACACCGCAAACTTCGATTCGTCTGTCCATAACGCTTTTTTCCAATCTTCCTCTGTCCAATGTCTGTGTTCTTTTGCCCATATTAATCTTTTCCTTTTATTAGCCAGTCTCAGATACGGCTTTATCTTGACCACTCTGCCCTGACAGCCAGCATCCCTGAGTCGCCTCTTCACTGTAGACGTTGACACTGGCGTTTTGCGGTTACTATTTAATGAAGCTGCCAGTTGAGGACCTGAGAGGCGTCGATTTCTCAAACTAGAGACTCTAATGTACTTGTCTTGTTGCTCAGTTGTGCAGCGGGGCCTCCCACTTCTCTTTCTACTCTGGTTTGTGCTGTCCTCTGAAGGGAGTGGTACACACCGTTGTAGGAAATTTTCAGTTTCTTGGCAATTTCTCACATAGAATAGCCTTCATTTCTAAGGACAAGAATAGACTGTCGAGTTTCACATGAAAGTTCTCTTTTTCTGGCTATTTTGAGAGTTTACTCGAACCAACAAATGTAATGCTCCAGATTCTCAACTAGCTCAAAGGAAGGTCAGTTTTATAGCTTCTCTAACCAGCAAAACTGTTTTCAGCTGTGCTAACATACTTGCACAAGGGTTTTCCAAACATCCATTAGCCTTCTTACACAGTTAGCAAACACAATGTACCATTAGAACACTGGAGTGATGGTTGCTGTAAATGGGCCTCTATACACCTATGTAGATATTTCATTAAAAACCAGACGTTTGCAGCTAGAATAGTCATTTACCACATTAACAATGTATAGAGTGTATTTCTGATTCATTTAATGTTATCTTCATTGAAAAAAACTGTGCTTTTCTTTCAAAAATAAGGAAATTTCTAAGCGACCCTAAACTTTTGAACGGTAGTGTGTGTGTGTGTGTGTGTGTGTGTGTGTGTGTGTATATGTGTGTATATATATATATATATATATATATATATATATATATATGAGTTTCTGTCCGTCTGTTCTTTATGCACGACCAAACGACTGGACTGATCCTCACCAAATTTGTCACACAGGTACATCAGGTGTCCGGAAAGACTTTAGACTGGGTCTCAGCTCTCTAGGATGTACTGTTCCTGAGATGCTGTATTCCCAAAAAATGGCCTGCATTATCCAATAGAAGCCTGCAAGTCTTTCACTCATATTCCAGCTGCCATACACACGGTCACATGTCCCTTATCAGCCAATAGAAGCTCGCAGGTGCTTAGTCACCACATGCACAGAGCTTTACTCCAGGTTTACATAACAACCCAGCCATTTGTCTTCACTGCTGTAGGTCAGCTTTAAAGGGCAGGGCACTGTGGATGACACTATTACACAAGGTCACATACACACAGCTTTACTCCAGGTTTCCATAACAACCAATCGCATGTTTTTCACTGATAGCCAAACTAAGATACACATGATCATTTCACGCTTATGGACCAATGGAAACTCGCAGGTTCTTCAGTCTTGACATACACACAGCTTTACACCAGGTTTCCACAGCAACCAAGCTATTTATGACCTGTATTAGTCAATAGCAGTTCGCAGTTCCTTCAATATTCAGTCGTATGACATGTATCAGCCAATATAACTTCACATTTAATGTACCAGGTTTCCATAACAACACAGCCAGAAATAGACTGTGCCTATACTGGACTGCCATACTGGATGTCAGCATTCTTATAAATTGTAACGTATTTAAACAACACACAAACGACATACAAAATAGACCAGTACCAATTCTTATGGGGCCACTACACAAACAAAAAATAAAATATACTCGTGCGAAGCTGGGTCCTTCTGCTAAAATAAATAAATATATATTTATACAGTACAGACCAAAAGTTTGGACACACCTGCTCATTCCAAGAGTTTTCTGTATTTTCATGACTATAAAAATTGTAGATTCACACTGAAGGCATCAAAACTATGAGCTCCCCAGCTCCTTTCCCATAATGCCTTGTGATATATCAAAACTATGAATTAACACATGTGGAATTATATACTTAACAAAAAAGTGTGAAACAACTGAAAATATGTCTTATATTCTAGGTTCTTCAAAGTAGCCACCTTTTGCTTTGATTACTGCTTTGCACACTCTTGGCATTCGCTTGATGAGCTTCAAGAGGTAGTCACCTGAAATGGTTTTCACTTCCCAGGTGTGCCCTGTCAGGTTTAATAAGTGGGATTTCTTGCCTTATAAATGGGGTTGGGACCATCAGTTGTGTTGTTCAGAAGTCAGGTGGATACACAGCTGATAGTCCTACTGAATGGAGTGTTAGAATTTGTATTATGGCAAGAAAAAAGCAGCTAAGTAAAGAAAAACGAGTGGCCATCATTACTTTAAAAAATGAAGGTTAGTCAGTCCGAAAAATTGGGAAAACTTTGAAAGTGTCCCCGAGTGCAGTGGCCAAAACCATCAAGCGCTACAAAGAAACTGGCTGACATGAGGACCGCCCCAGGAAAGGAAGACCAAGAGTCACCTCTGCTGCAGAGGATAAGTTCATCTGAGTCACCAGCCTCAGAAATCGCAGGTTAACAGCAGCTCAGATTAGAGACCAGGTCAATGCCACACAGAGTTCTAGCAGCAGACACATTTCTACAACAACTGTTAAAAGGAGACTGTGTGCAGCAGACCTTCATGGTAAAATAGCTGCTAGGAAACCACTGCTAAGGACAGGCAACAAGCAGAAGAGACTTGTTTGGACTAAAGAACACAAGGAATGGACATTAGACCTGAGGAAATCTGTGCTTTGGTCTGATATGAGATCTTTGGTTCCAACCACTGTGTCTTTGTGCGACGCAGAAAAGGTGAACGAATGGACTCTACATGCCTGGTTCCCACCGTGAAGCATGGAGGAGGAGGTGTGATGGTGTGGGGGTGCTTTGCTGGTGACACTGTTGGAGATTTATTCAAAATTGAAGGAATACTGAACCAGCATGGTTACCACAGCATCTTGCAGCGGCATGCTATTCCATCCGGTTTGCGTTTAGTTGGACCATCATTTATTTTTCAACAGGACAATGACCCCAAACACACCTCCAGACTGTGTAAGGGCTATTTGACCAAGAAGGAGAGTGATGGGGTGCTACGCCAGATGACCTGGCCTCCACAGTCACCAGACCTGAACCCAATCGAGATGGTTTGGGGTGAGCTGGACCGCAGAGTGAAGGCAAAAGGGCCAACAAATGCTAAGCATCTCTGGGAACTCCTTCAAGACTGTTGGAAGACCATTTCAGGTGACTACCTCTTGAAGCTCATCAAGAGAATACCAAGAGTGTGCAAAGCAGTAATCAAAGCAAAAGGTGGCTACTTTGAAGAACCTAGAATATAAGACATATTTTCAGTTGTTTCACACTTTTTTGTGAAGTATATAATTCCACATGTGTTAATTCATAGTTTTGATTCCTTCAGTGTGAATCTACAAATTTTATAGTCATGAAAATACAGAAAACTCTTGGAATGAGCAGGTGTGTCCAAACTTTTGGTCTGTACTGTGTGTGTGTGTGTGTGTGTGTGTGTGTGTGTGTGTGTGTTATATATATATATATATGTATATATATATATATATATATATATATATTTATTTTTGTTTGTTTGTTTCAATATTAGGTTTTTTAAAGATACAAAACCGAAATGCCAGAATACAAGCATGTTACAAATCAGTAATGATCCCAGTGAAATGATGACATAACCATAGTTGAGAAGTTGATATGATTATCCAGTACAATGATTATAACTGTTGCGATTGACTCCTTCATATGCGCCTACACTGTAGATGCTCAATCTACAATAGTTACAGGGTGTGATAATAACCCAAGGTTAAAAGCATATCAGATACAAAATAGCAAAGCAAAAAATGAACTAAATCTCAGCTGTATTTCAGCTGATCAGTGTGATTTATTGGGGATGAATCATCCAAGAATACCAAATATTCATAAATTTGTGAGCAGTTCCATTTCCAAATTCTATAACTTGTTCATATCTAAAGGTAGTGTTGATCAATTTGAATAATTTCTGACATATAGGGAAGCTTAGTAGACTTTCAGTGTTTGAGAATGAAAAATCTAGACATTTTTAGACCATATACTATACCAGGGGCAGGAAACCTTCGGCACTCCAGCTGTTATGGAACTACAAGTCCTAGCATGCCTACTTGCTCTGCTCTTCTTGTCGAAGGTTTCTGATTCATTCTGAATGAATGAATGTGTTAACTACAAGAATCTAAATAGGTACCAGGTACCTACCTTTTATTCTCTGGTAGGTTTGTTCATGATGCCATTGTGCTGTGTTCCTTCTTACAGTGTTATCAGCGGAGTTGGAGAATTAGATTTGGATAATGACCCAAAGAAGACAAGTGAAAAAGATCCTTTGTCTAGCTCAAGAACCCTGGAAAAGCCATACGTAGATTGCCCATTCCTTCTCCTTGATGTCCGTGACAGAGATTGCTATGACCAGTGCCATGTTATTGGAGGTCAGTATAGAATTGCAAAATCATTTAAAGTTGTCATATATTATTTATTTATTTATTTTTTGTTTTGTTTAATCTGAATTTAGGGAAATGAAGGCTAAAATATATTTACAAATTTATAGTATGACAATACCACACTATTAAGGTTTGTTAAAATTCATTGAACTCTTGTTGTAATATTATCCTGCAGTGATTGAGAATAAAAGCCTTTTTTTCATTTTAAAGAGAAAATCCCCAGAAAACTAATTATAAGTTGTAAAAGGTCCTTCTGAAACTTTTTATAATTCCACAACAACTTTCTCTGGCAGAGATAATCTCACTGCTTGTAAAGTAAAGAACCTGCTTCTAGATCACTGTAGAAACCTTCTTTCCTCTAAACATAGAGGAACAGATCATGGGAATGATCTTTGATATATTTGTATATGAGTATTAGTTCTACCCTCAGCCGTCTTTTTTCCAAGCTAAATTACGTAATGTTTGATCTTTCTGTGTGCTGTAGTCTACCCATTCCATTCTGTCGTTTTCCATACAATTTGATTTATATAGAGATGCTTCTTCCTCTCTTGAACTACTTTGCTATTGACTACAGCAACTAAAGGGTTAAACTACTGGAATGGGAGTTATCTCCAGTGCCAGCAACAGCGGTAGTATTTTGATGGCTGCCAATGTAGGCAGCGCTGTTTTGCCCATGCCCACATAGTGCTGTGTATGTATGGCATGGTGCAGTAACTTTCTCCAATGTGTTCTTTACATGTGTGGTGTGGCAAGGGGTTAACTGACTAGACTTACAATAATACAGTAGAGAAATGCAGAGTAAAGTAATTGAATGTCATTGCAAAGACACTTGATTTTTCTTCTTGCACTGGAGGATTATAAAGGGTTTAATATAGTTGGAGATTATAGCGTAACTATACAGTTGTGTAAAAAGTAAACCCTCAATTAAGATTCAAAGGGTACTTAAGTTTCCATGAAAAGTTGAAGTATCTGCAGGGTCTTGTTTTCTGGCTGAATAAGCCTTAATACATCATGTCCTATCAGTTTATCTGCTGTTAATATCCCCATTAAAGCTGCAGCACACTGTACATTTCTTTCTCAGGCTGGGGGCGTATACAATACAAGGAGACTCTTGCCCTCCTCCCCTATCCATTACTACTAGTACTGATTTCTTTACATGTAATTCTGCCAGAAGTGTAAAATAGCAAACAAACAGCCGAGGAAAGCCCAGAAGAACATAATATGGGAGATCCAGGGACACTGGACTGCAAATATAGTGCATGATACACTTTAGACCCCAAAGTATAATAAGTGAAAACCCAGGGAAGACTTATGTAGCCTCACACTCTTAAGAATTAAAGAGGGTGCACTAGTCCTGTATAAAGTTATGGAGGAGTTCAGAGAGCATAGTGAGCATGGCATTTGTTAACACACAAAAGTGGAGCATGCTGCACTAATTCATCAGGATATTTTTTTTACCAGTCCCGGAACCTTCTACAGAGGATCCAGCGCACATATGACCACGGCATTAGGCCAGGTCCACACTGTTGCAATACTGATGTATTATACGCTCCATCTTCTTCTATCTATTTTATTTATTTATTTCTGATACTGTATATTCACATGTATAAAAATTTGCCTCTTGTTCTGTACTATAATGTAGTATTTTTCCTTGACTTTTGTAGCTCACAGCTATCCTACTGCAATGCTTGCTAGAACAATGAATCCATTCACACCTGATATCCTGAATTATGTATCCTTTTGTACTACTTCATTTGCTGAGAATTATGTGTTTGTCTGTGTATGTTATGCATTTTCATAGAGCTACATAATTGTGTTCAGATAATTGATTTGATAACTGGAAAATATTGAAATGTTTGAATTCTATGAATTTGGGCTTAGCAGTACTTATATACCAGAAAAGAGTCTCAATATGGCTCATATCACTAGTTCCTATTGTAAAGTCAGCAAGTTAGAACTACTGATTGGGTAATAAGAAGCCAGGTCGTACTTTTTCTCCTTTTGTCACTTCACAATACAAGACATGAGTTCAATATGTGTACCTTTTACCATTTCTACTTAACCACTGACCTAAGAAAAATGCTCATGGCAAAATTATTATCCTCTATGATGAAGATGAGAGGATAGCCAGCCAAGCCGCAACAACTATGTGTGAGAGAGGATTCGAAAATGTATTCATGCTTTCCGGAGGTAAGGAAATGACTTATTTATAAGTAGCGCTCCTTTTTATAGTTTTTCTAGAAAATAAGAAATCTTGTAAATAATTCTACACAGTGGTTTGTAAATGACTATAGGTATAAGACTATATTCACACCACGGCTCAGTTTCTGTTTAAGTTTTCTTTATTAACAGAAAAAATTTATGCAGATTGTGGTCTTCAATTTGTTCCATCCAAAAAAATCTGAAAGCAGTTGGAAATGACCTTTTCAGTTTTATTTTACTTTTGAAGTGAAAGAGGATAGATACAAGTCTTCTGTTTGTATCCATTAATAAGGAAAACTTTCATATCAGTTTTCTGCACCTCAGATCAATAGACATTGTGCTGCTATCCTGGTCCTAGCCTAATTCATTCTTTGGTTCATTTTCAGTATTGTAAGCATTGATTATTGTTGTTTTTTTTATACACTATTATGTGGGATTAAATAAAAATACTTGAGATGAATTAAAGTTTACATAAAAGAAGTAAATAAACTGTGTAGTTTGTATGTTCAGCGTTGGTGTAATGCAACTGTTTTTTCCACAGGTTTAAAAGTCATAGCTCAAAAATTTCCAGATGGCCTTAGAACAGGCTCATTCCCAATCACCTGCCTGCCCCAACCAACCCAATCCAAATCTGCTCGCAAGCGAATCAGTCCAAGGGAATCTATTACAGCTGCAGTGAACAAGTGGCGATATTCTAGTGAAGACCTGGAAAAAATAGAGCAACACCTAGAGAAACTGCTCATGCCAACAGACACTGCCAGTGAGTACTTGGTTTTGCCACTCTGCCAACAGTGTACTTTAACCCCTTCACGCATTCTCACGTACATGTACGTGGGAGAATGTGGTTAGTTACCGCATCCCCACGTACAGGTATGTGACGGTGATCGAGCGGGCTCAGAAGCAGAGCCCGTGCGATCACCGCGGGAGCCCGGCTGTATTTGACAGCCAGGCTCCCGCTGCAACAGCGGGGACCAGTGATAACACTGATCCCCGCTGTTTAACCCTTAAGATGCCACGGTCAATAGCGGGCGGCATCGGGAGAGGGTGTCAGCTGTAACTGACAGCTAACACCCTGCTCCTTAACCTCCGTTTGGAGCTGAGCACCGATCGGGGTTTTAACCCCTTGGATGCCGCGGTCAAACATGACCGCGGCATCCAAGGGGTTCCGCCATGTTGCCCCCCGCGGCGAGATCGGGGGGTGCCGATATCTGACCCCAGGCTGCCTGAAGCCCCCACTACCTGGTTGATCCTGCCGGACCTCTGGAAATCAGCCTATGTCTACATAGGCTGAATTCCTGTATAGACTGCAATACATGTGTATTGTAGTCTATAGTGCTGAATCAGCGATTAGACTATCGTTGGTTCAGGTGTCCTTGTGGGACATATAAAAAAAAAAAGATAATATTTATTAACTTATTTGGGTGGTATGACTATCTGTTTGAAAAGCAGAGCATTTCACATTTTGAAAATTGCGATTTTTTTTTTTTTTCTAAATTTCCATCAAATTTCCTATTTTTTTTATAAATAAATACAAAAATATTGATCAATGTTTACCACTAACATGAAGTACAATGTCTCACGGAAAAACAGTCTCAAAATCACTTGTGCAAGTTAAAGCGTCTTAAAGTTATTGCCATATAAAGTGACATATGTCAGTTTTGAAAAATGAGGCCTGGTCTTTAACGCACTTTTGGGCTCAGACCTGAAGGGGTTAATGTGTGTGTGTGTGTGTGTGTGTGTGTGTGTGTGTGTTTTGTTTTTTTGTATGTATTGATAATATAATAGTATAACTATTATACTATACTATATATTATATACTATTCTTTTGTGACTTTGACCTTTTTAGAAACTTGGGTTATCCAAACCAAATCTTGGCACGGATTATGCCTCCCTTGTTCTGACATGTGGGAAGGCTATGCCCCAATATAATCCTGTGTTGTCACGGTTTCCCTGCACTTGTGTCCACTGCTCTGCTTGTACCTAGGCTCAAATTTTGGATTGAGCATACAGTATATGAAGGTCTGATAGATTTATGGTAAAATAACATATGATTGTACACGTAGCTAAGAAAATAAATAAAATAACTTCTGTATAAGCCAACTGATTTCTCCCCCTCTGCTGTAATGTATGATGATAAGCGAATGTTTCGGTCAGACGACTTGCAGTGGGAGGTCTGTGCCAAAGCTACCGAGAGCACCAGAGTTCCTCTACAGTACGTGCTCAGATGTGCCAGTGTGCTTTATATGCAGGGAAACCCACCTGTACGTGGCTGACCACAGCAACTTGTACTTGCTGGTGGACTTAGCCCACAGCAATAGAAACCAAAAAAAAGTGGTCACATGGGCATGTCGCACTATGGTAAATCATAAGAGGCAGTAATTAAAGTGCATTGCAGAAATACACATTTGGACATTCTGTATTCACCTAATCATGAGCTTATTTTACTAATTTACAATTGCATGTTAAAGATATTTCTAGAAAAGGCTCTTTAATGATTTCTTTAGATAGTCCAATAGATGCATAATCCTTGAAAATCCATTTTTATAAATATGCAAATGAGGCTAAAGTACCATGCTGGGGGGTGTGCCAGATCCTCCAAGGGTTCTGCATTCAGGATTGAAAACTGAAAGGTATAGCATACCTCTTTTGAACTTATGCCTCATGTTTATAAAAATGGCTTTCTCGCTGCTTTCACTGAGGGACACAGCACCATGGGGTGTAGACCTGGCCACTAGGAGACTGACACTAGGCAAATGAAAAGCTGTTGGCTCCGCCGATAGCTTCTTTGGTGGCTCTCCTCCCCAGGAATATCTCAGGGGGAAGTCCTTCTTTCCCTCTGTTAGCAGGTGATTCCCACCGATGCCAGTCTCTCTGGCTGGGGAGCGGTCTTCGGTGCCTTGACTGTTCAGAGACTGTGGTCAAAGGCTGATTCCTCCCTCCGGTTCAACCTGCTGGAACCAGGGGCTATGTTCTTAGCCCTGTCTCATTGGACCTTTCTCCTTCAAGGACGTCCAGTTACAGTCCATACTGACAACTCCTCTGTGGTCGCCTACTTGAACCCTCAGGAGCCGTGCGACCTTATTAGAAGCCTCCCGATCTCTTCCTTGGGCGGAGTGCCACGTTCTGGCTCTTTCGGCAGTCCACTTTCCAGGTGTTGACAATTGGGTGGCAGACTACTTAATTCGAGAAAATATTGCTCCGGCGAGTGGTCGCTTCATTAGCAGATCTTCCTTCAGCTGTGCTCCCGCTGGGGCATGCCAGACGTCGACCTCTTCGCCTTCCACCTGAACCACAAGGTTCCCTAGCTACATGGCCAGGTCCCTGGATCCTCGAGCCATCGCTGCTGACGCTCTACTGATTTCGGATTTTCACCTCCTTTTTTTTTTCTTCTCCCTCTGGTCCTCAAGAATCTCAAGACTGAGGGGCTTCAAGCTATCCTCTTGGCACCGGATTGGCCCTGCTGGGCTTGGTACGTTGATCTCCTCATGTTTCTGTGGGCAGACCGCTGTTCCACCCCACCTTGACTCAGCTGCGTTCAACGGCGCGGCTGTTGAATCCGAGGTCTGAGACATCGTGGGTTTTCGGAGCCTGTTATCCAGACAATACTCAAGGCTAGGAAATCCCAGTCAGCTAAGATCTACCATCGCAAGTAGAAGTCTTATGTCCGCTCTTGTGAGAGTAACGATTCTCATCCGATCTTCTCCAGTCCAGTCTGGAACAAGGTCTTGGTCTTCTTCCCTTTTAAAGACTTTCTACAGGGAGTGGCACACTGTACTCCCCCCCAACATCCACCCTTGGAACCGTGGGATCTTAACCTCGTCCTCGAGGTTAAGGGCCGCTGGAGGTAGAGTCTGGGTGAGGCTGGGCCGCATCAGGTTTTCCACACCGGTAATATGCTCCCTAGTGGCCCCTGCACACGGTATTATGCTCCCTAGTGGCCCCTGCACACGGTATTATGCTCCCTAGTGGCCCCTGCACACGGTATTATGCTCCCTAGTGGCCCCTGCACATGGTATTATGCTCCATAGTGGCCCCTGCACACGGTATTGTGCCCCATAGTTGCCCACCCACGAACTATTATTATATTCTGGGTTCTTTTCAGAACCCAGAGTATAATGATCGGAGACCCAGGGGAGGTGACAAACATAAAAACCAGTGTTACTTACCTATCCTGGAAACCGGAGCACTCCCAGCAGCTTTTGGCCCTGTCTAATTGCGCACAGACGTCACGTGACGAGACCGGCGACGCGACCTGATATCGTCACCAGAGCCCAAGCCTGCTCAGAGTGACAGCGGATCGCAGGAGAGGTGAGTAGTATTGGTTTTTATGTTCCTTCACCTCCCCTGGGTCTCTAAAAAGACCCCGGAGTATAATAATAGTAGTATTTGAGGTCCACGGCCTCACTTACCGATGCTCACAGCGGCATCCACTATCTCTTCTGCATCCCATAGCAGAAGGGGAAGTGGGGACGGCCACGAGCAGACGCCGGGTAGGGAAATAAATAGGCCGTCACCTGCCGGGGATACTCCAGCAGGTAACGGCCTATTTATATAAATAAAAAAAAACTTATCCTCACCTATCTGCGATGCCTTGATGCAGCCGCCGCCTCCTCGTCTTGTCCGAGACATCTGTGTCTCAGCGTAGGAGGCACGATGACGTCATTATATCGCTGCCGGCGCTGTGATGCGGACGTCTCGTAAGCCAGCCCAGGACAGGCCCTGGGCTGGTTTACATTAGATAGTAAAAAATGCCGCCCCCCCATACAGTGACGGACAGTGCCGCCTGAGGCGGCCGCCTCACTATGCCTCATTAGCGGTGCGCCCCTGGTGCCATTCCTATCAAACGCGGGCCGCACTAACATTAAACTTTGATATTGAGGTGGGGGCCGCAAACTATTGTCCCAAGGGCCGCAGTTGGCCCGCGGGCCGCGAGCTTGAGCCCCCTGATGTATATTAATTGCAGTTGCCATCAATGATATATTTATATGCTGGATATATATTTTATTTATAATAATAATAATAGTCCTTTAATAGTCCCACAATGGGGAAATTCAGTGTGTTACAGCAGCTAAGAATAAGCAGATACAAATACAAATACAACATGTCCAAGAATGTTCCAAGGTAAGAGGCATTACATTGATAGCAGACAGACAGATAGGAAGTAGCAGAGGAGGGGGGGGGGGGGGATTTAACAGGCAGAGAGATATTTCAGTTCTCTGTGTGTAATGATCTCCGCTTAGGTCGGTGTTGGTTGTACAGCCTAACCGCAGCGGGGAAGAAAGACTTCCGATAGCGCTCCTTCTCACACCTAGGGTGGAGCAGTCGGTCACTGACAGTACTGCCCAGCGCGATCACAGGCTCATGCATGGGATGGGACTTCTTCTGCATGGAGCTCACCACGGACAGTATCCTTTTGTCACCCACCACCTGCACTGGGTCCAGTGGGCTCCCCAGGACAGAGCTGGCCCTTCTAATGAGCTTGTCAAGTTTATTTCTGTCCCTGGTTGATATACTGCTCCCCCAGCAGGCCACTCCAAAGAAGATGGCTGATGCCACTACTGAGTTGAAGAAAGTCCTAAGAAGTACCCCCCGGATTCCAAAGGCTCTCAGCTTCCTAAGCAGGTAGAGCCTGCTGTGGCCCTTCCTGTACAGGGCCTCCATATGATCTGCCCAGTCCAGCTTATTATTAAGGAGCAAACCCAGGTACTTATAGGTGTTCACAATCTCGATGCACGTCCCCAGGATGTCCACTGGTTTTGGAGGGCATCTGCCTTTACGGAAGTCCACCACCATCTCCTTGGTCTTCCCCGCGTTAATCTTCAGGTGGTTCTGGTGGCACCAGTCCACAAAAACCCGGTTCAGTTCTCTGTACTCCCTGTCATCATCGATTGGGATGATGCCTACTATTGCAGAGTCGTCAGAATACTTCTGTAGGTAGCAGCTAGATGAGTTGCACCTAAAATCAGCAGTGTACAGTGTGAAGAGGAAAGGAGCGAGAACTGTACCCTGAGGTGCCCCCGTATTACAGATCATGGTACCTGACACACAGTCTTGCGCTCTCACGTATTGAGGTCGATTTGTGAGGTAGTGTAGGATTCAGTTGGAGAGGTGGTGGTCCACTCCAGCAAGGCCCAGCTTGTCTCTCAGTAACCTGGGCTGTATGGTATTAAAAGCACTGGAGAAATCAAAGAACATTATATTGTATGCACTCCTAGAGGGATTCCCGTGGTGTTTTTGTGTAGTGGCGTGTTACCATTCGGCCCCTTGTTTTTTTAAGTGCTATATATTTTTGTATGAATTTCTATGATTTGTTAATACTAATAAAGTAGCATTATATATTTTTATAATTTGCCTATATTGTTGTTTCTGACTTCAATTTTGTTTGTTTTGAGCATATTCCAATATCAGCCATGAAAAAGTTGAGATGGTATACCTTTTTAAATCAGGGTGTTTATCTCCATCAGTGCAGAGTAGGCTGGACATGGGTAATAAACATAATAGGGAAACTGCTAGCACTGCAGATCTTTTTTCTTTTCAAGGTCAGTGCTGCTTTGGGATGGAGCTGAATTACTTTGCCCTTTGAGATGGTTGGTTGCAGGGGTTCCTTTGTCATTTATTGTAATCTATTTACTTCTTAACATTCTGAGCTGTACTATTACATTGCGTTGAGTAATAGTATGGCACAGAGTTGTACCAGGCACAGGAGCTGTGCTTGTTACCTGGCTTCCGGGTCGTGGCTTTATTAAACAGATGGGACCCGGTACTAGCTGCAAGAGTTAGAAAATACTCTGACTCCTGCAACTTCACCCCCTCAGATCCTGTGATCAATAGAGATAACAGCAAATGGATGGTTAGAGGACATGGCAGCCCCCCTTCACCCCTTTGGGTCTCTTGCAATGAGATTTCGGGGTCCAAGAGGTTGCCATAGTAACCAGGAGGCCAATTAACAGCCTCCTGACTGTCACATACGGATCTTATCTACACTATTAAAAAAGTGTTTTTGTGGTCTTGGCCCCCTCAAAAATAGTAATTAAAAAATGATCAAAAATAGTAATTAAAAAGTGATCAAAAATTTTTACATTAAAAAATGGTACCAGTCAAAACTTCAACTTGCAAAAAAGAGCTCTATCAACAAAACAGTAGAAATGCATAATGTCAGAATACAGTGCTCCCAGGCAAATCACTTTTTTTGATTTGTTTTGTTTTATTTTATTTAGTAAAGAAGTAAAACGAACATTAACATTAAATATGGTATCGTCATAATCGTAATGACTTGCTGGTCAAAATTGCCTAATTTTTAATGCGGAGTGAATTCCGTAAACCAAAATGCAACTGAAAAATTAAAGTGTTATGATTTTTGGAAGGTGGAGATGGCAAATATTAAAAAAAAAAGTCGCCAGTGCTTTATGCTGAAACTACCATGTGTCTTTAAACCATTAAATTGTATAAGGCTGTGAGAACTATAAAGGCACTAGTGTTCATGCCATCTATCCATTTCCTGTTAGCTATTTTATCTTGATGTGCAAAAGTTTTGTGCATATGTTTTGGGCATGCTTCAATGCAAGAATACTTTCAAAAATAGTGTTACGTGTTAATAGTTTCATTTTGTCAATTAACAAAATGAAGTGAATGAACAGAAAAAAAAATCTAAAATCAATATTTGGTGTGACCACCCTTTCCTTCAAAACGGCATCATTTCTTTAAGGTACACTTACACACAGTATCGGGAGCTGCTAGTAGATGTGGTGCACATGCAGCACCTCTCCTATTCAAGTAATCAGAGTATAGTGCTGGTTCCAGGGAATGGGAGTGGTGCTGCACGCACTCCCCATTCAATAGCAGCTTCAGATACCTGAGGCTGCTGGAACAACTGATCTGTGTGGGGTCAGGGTGTTGGACCCCCACAGATCACATACCAATGACCTATCCTGAATAATGAAAACATCAGTTTGGGGTCAGAAAACCCAGCCACACTTTGACACTTCTATTTTTGAAAGCATTCTTACTTTGAAGCATATTTTGCACACCTGCCTAGAACTTTTGCAGAGTGTGTACTTTAGATAGTTTGATTAGTTTGCTCTGTGCTGTGGAATATAAATATAGATTTGCACTTTTTTTTGTAAATTCCAACCAAAAAAAATATCTGACAGGTCTTCTTTTTATTACTAAATCTAGAATGGATACTGCTTGCAATATAGGTTGTGTGACAACTCTCCTTGTTGACTTTAGGCCGTCTCAGCAGATTATCCACAGGAAGATTGGAGTCAAGAACAGCCAACTCAAGAAACAGCCAAGTCCCTTCATCTGCCAGTTCCATTAGTTCCCGATCTATCCGCAGCAACAGTCCACCTTCAAAACCATGGAAATAATCGGTGTTCATCCTCTGTAATAAACAATAGTTCTGCTCGTCACCACTCGCCTCTGCCCAGTAGAGCAGTTTTTTTCATGCTCCGGCAGTATTGCTAGCTTGACAATGTTAGGAGGGGATGCAAGACGCATAGAACGCTGTTTACAGGTTATTTAAATCAGTGTATAGAAAGAACATTTAAGTTAAGTTGCTTTTATTTATATACAATTGATTGCTGTTTTCTTGTAAGTCTTACAGAACAGGTCTTCAAGGGCACACAAACTTTTTAAGTTCCTTGTACCTGCATTCCTGTACATAACACTAAACCATGTTCTACATACAAATTTAATTGACTTTCTGATTTTTGTCTTTCTTTATAGCTTGTGGACCTAAATGAGAGAGTGAACTGCAAATACAATTTAGATTTTATTTCTGAAAAGACCACATTTCACTTCAGTTGTAACTGAAGACTTAATTTATCCCTGCATTTTTTTTTTAACTGATTGATGTGTAAAATATGTGCATAGGTCTGGGCACTCAGTCTGATATTTTGAGTCCATGTGTGGGCAAAGTAGGCTCCTTTTAAAATTCTTTGAAATTGAGTGTATTTTTATTTTTGGAGGATGTTTTGAAAAATATTCATTTAGGTGCATAAGAGAACTAACTCCTCCTGTTTGACCAAACCGTTCCAAATTTTGGTATCTACAAAAATACTAACTACTAGCTATAGATTTTATCTGGAGTTATGGTGCTCTACATTTCCTTAAACTTTAATTTACCTTGACGAGTGTCATTCTGGAGGTTTTCTATTCTTCTGTGTTACAGCTTATGTCCATGCCACCTCTCCTGAGCTTACCTGTATATCGTTATAGGAAATTTTTATTCTACTGTTGAAATGGGTTGTCCAGCAGATTTTTATTTTTTTTTTTCTGTTTTTATACTATGAAGTCTTTTAAAACACAGAACTGAAGTAATACTCTCCTGGAAATACCCACGTATCCTACTCTGATGCTCCCTGGGTTTTTTGCCGATCTCTGCTTCCTGGTCCCTCTTAACAGACAGGAAATGCTCTCTCTCAGCCAGTCACTGACTGGAGTGGTGACTTGCTTTACGCTAGGTTCACCCCTGCGGTCGGGTTTCTGTTCTTCGGGTCCACTTGAGGACCCGAAAAATGGAAACCCAATCCGATTAAAAAAGTGGTCACCTTCTATAATGGGATCTGCCGGGTTTCTGCCCGAAATATGCGGAGAGAAAAGTCCTGCTTGCAAAATATAATTATAAAAGTATTTATTAATCAATCAGTTCTAAAAAACCATGTAACCGCACCCATTAAAGGAGTATTCCCATCTCAAGGATCTTATCTAAACTGCTAGCTTATGTAAATTAAAGTGTTTTCCTAAATACATTGTTTTAGAAATGCTGCTTTGTCTACCTGCTATGTGAAATTATTCCTTCACATTGTTTACACAACATTGTCAAGGGTATCTGCCCTAGAATCTCTCCTTATCAAGCATTATAGGACAGGTGACTTGACTCGCAGCTCTCTGGAGGAGAGCTTAGTTTGCAGGATCACGCTTATTTTCTGTTATTAGGTCCTGGGCAGTCAAGTCCATGTATAGTCCACAGTATCCCAAAAATTTCCTCAAAAAATGCAACAATTAGATCGTTCCAGATGATTCATTGAATAGATGCAAATTGAAAATGTCCACTAAAAACCATACCAGGTCTATACCCATGCACACTGTCCAGCACTTATTCTCTGTTTCTATCACAGTGTACAGAGACAAAAGCAGATGGCCTGGCAGTACTATTACAGCTCAGCTCCCATGTTAAATGAATGAAAACTGTGCTGGCCAAGCAGTGTTTGGCCCCTGCACGGTGTACACAGCCCTCTGCTTCCAGCTCTGCATATTGGGGCATATTTATTAAGACAGGTGTATCATACGCCAGTCTTAATATACAGTCCAACTGGCTTAGGTACCAAGCGATTTATAAAAATGCTTTAGCATCTTCATAAATCTTTTAGATGTCTCAGCGCCACAATGGAAATCTACACCAGGTAGGAATTACAGGTGCATCTCAATAAATTAGAATATCTTTGATACGTTTATTTCTTTCAGTAATTAAATTAAAAAAGTGACCTCCTATATTTTCTAGATTCTTTACACACAGGGTATTCTATTTCAAGTGTTTTATTTCTGTAAATGTTGATTATGGATTACAGGTAATGAAAACCAAAATCTAAGAAAATTTGAATATTGTAAAAAAACTTCAGTATTGTAAATTCAGTGTGTTACCTGCCAAGGTTTCCTAAGCCTTTAAATGGTCCCTCAGTCTGGTTCAGTAGGACACACAATCATGGAAGACTGCTGATTATGAATTGTATTACTGAATCACTGAAATGAATGAACGTTCCAAAAATATTCTAATTTATTGAGATGCACCTGTAGCTTTAATAAATGAGTTGGGTCGATGCATGGATCAGGGCTTGAAGCGCACATTTGGCGCAAGAAACGTCCTGACTCTAAACATGCTCCTCAATATCATCTGGCGTAGAGAGAATGATAAATTCCCCCCACTGTGCTGCAACCCATATGTTGGAACTCCACTGATCTCAAACCAATGTGAGTCTTAGACAACCCCTTTTAAACTTTTACCGAAGTGGTCTGTCTATAAATACAGCATGTATCTTGAAAATGGGTTTATAAATCTAGCATGTATCTTGAAAATGGGTTAAGGACCCCGTTCTTGCTGCTGCTGTGAATGAAGATGCATGATCATTTTTTATGGTTAATATTTATCTTTGTGAAAAAAAATAAAAATGGAGCAATCATGAGATCAAGGACCACAAAGAGAATTTTGGGTCTAAAATGCTTTCCAAACCAATAATAGCGCCAGGTAGGGGGCTTTATTAGCAGCAGCAACATACCTCTATGGCCACATACTGAGGAAGCAGTGCAGAGATAATCATCTTTTTGTGGCTATGCAAATCAGCCTGCAAATGCACCAGGGGCGGGGTCTGATTTGCAGGATTCGCCTCTTACACTGGCAATGGCTTCTGCTCTTATGAAACACCATGACATAGCACTGTTATTGGTTTGGGAGACATTTTGGATCTGATTAACCTCCCTCTAAACATTCCAGGTAAAGGAAACTCATTGCCTATATGAAATTGGAGGATGAACAATATCCTGATTGTAAAACTTTGAAGATGATGTGTCTTAAATTGTATGTTCACCTCTGGCAACCCCTTTATAGTTTACATAAAAATGTTTCGACATAAACACTTTCAAACAGTATCTTTGTAAGGGCCGGTTCACATCTGCGTTCAGTTTCCATTCGGGAAGTCTGCTTGGGGACCCCCCTCACCTGAACGGAAACCTATACGCATAGAAAAGCGTTTTACCTAAGGAAACCTGCGGACCCCATAGACTATAATGGGGTCTGTGTGGTTTCTGCTCGGTTTCCGCCCGAAGCAAGTGGAGAGAAGAGTGCTGCAAGCAGCACTTTCCTCTCCGCATGTTTCGTGCGGAAACTGAACGCAGATGTGAATTGGCACTAAATACATTGTGTTAATTTATATTGTATTGGTCCTAGGTTACAGTGTATATTGTATGCACATAGCTTGATCTGGTGACTGTGGGAAAGACTCTGTCCTACTGCATTAAATAAGCTCACCTTTAAAGGCTGCCAGTTGAAACACAACCACCAATCTTGTGAATATAGCTGTGGAAAATAATACAGAATTTTACCTGGCCATTTATTGGCATGAATGCATGGGGGTTGGGGGGGGAGACATTCAGTGTTGGGGAAGTGAAGATTTTAGCATACCTGATCCTTGTGTTCTCAAGGAAGGTAAACTGATGCTAGAGGTTGTCTGTCACTAGCCTTTTCCTTCATTTGAAAATTTAGTTACGCTTTAATGTCTTTATGATTTACAACTGAAGGTATAGTAAGAGACTTAATATCTGAGAATATTGACTGGTAACACATTAGGTCCTTTATTTTAATGGATTTCAATAAACAAAAACTAAATTAGGTTTTGTTGACATTACGTTTAAGCCTTCCATCAGTTATATGTCGGGAGGATTTTCCCATCTATACCTTTAAAATATACCACTGTATACACTTACAGTGGCACATATGACCCCTAGGGTCCCATGTAAAAACAAACAAACAAACAAAAAAAACTTATACCATAGGACTATGCAAAAAGTGTTAAAATTAAGGATGTACTGACATACCAGCCCAACAGATGCTACCAAAAGAACACATTGATTTGTTGAGTGAATGAGGGCCTATTGATACATTTGGCATTTATACCAGTAAAATTTCTGTGTGAACATAGCCTTAATTAAACCATGCCACTTGACAATGTACATTATGCTGTATTTAGATAAATGTGTCTATATTTGTTTAAAATGCATAAACATTGTGGCGTATTGTCTAGAAATATAAAAGGTCCACCTCTGAGTCCTAAAATATCATTCACTACTATTGCCATCTGTACTAGTTACAAATTAGTTCATTTAACTTTCCCTACTTGAAGCTTGTAAATAAATTGTCTATTAAAAAGCTTGGGACTTTATTTGAAGCTGTTATATTATAATACAGTGCCTTGCGAAAGTATTCGGCTCCCTTGAACTTTTCAACCTTTTGCCACATTTCAGGCTTCAAACATAAGGATATAAAATTTTTATTTTTTGGTGAAGAATCAACAAGTGGGACACAATCGTGAAGTGGAACGAAATTTATTGGATATTTTAAACTTTTGTAAAAAATAAAAAACTGAAAAGTGGGACGTGCCAAACTATTCGGCCCCCTTAAGTTAATACTTTGTAGCGCCACCTTTTGCTGCGATTACAGCTGCAAGTCACTTGGGGTATGTCTCTATCAGTTTTGCACATCGAGAGTCTGAAATTCTTGCCCATTCTTCCTTGGAAAACAGCTCGAGCTCAGTGAGGTTAGATGGAGAACGTTTGTGAACAGCAGTTTTCAGCTCTTTCCACAGATTCTCGATTGGATTCAGGTCTGGACTTTGACTTGGCCATTCTAACACCTGGATATGTTTATTTGTGAACCATTCCGTTGTAGATTTTGCTTTATGTTTGGGATCATTGTCTTGTTGGAAGATAAATCTCCGTCCCAGTCTCAGGTCTTTTGCAGACTCCCAACAGGTTTTCTTCCAGAATGGTCCTGTATTTGGCTCCATCCATCTTCCCATCAATTTTTACCATCTTCCCTGTCCCTGCTGAAGAAAAGCAGGCCCAAAACATGATGCTGCCACCACCATGTTTGACAGTGAGGATGGTGTGTTCAGGGTGAGGAGCTGTGTTGCTTTTACGCCAAACATATTGTTTTGCATTTTGGTTTCATCTGACCTGAGCACCTTCTTTCACATGTTTGGTGTGTCTCCCAGGTGGCTTGTGGCAAACTTTAAACGAGACTTTTTATGGATATCTTTGAGAAATGGCTTTCTTCTTGCCACTCTTCCATAAAGGCCAGATTTGTGCAGTGTACGACTGATTGTTGTCCTATGGACAGACTCTCCCACCTCAGCTGTAGATCTCTGCAGTTCATCCAGAGTGATCATGGGCCTCTTGGCTGCATCTCTGATCAGTCTTCTCCTTGTTTGAGATGAAAGTTTAGAGGGACGGCCGGGTCTTGGTAGATTTGCAGTGGTCTGATACTCCTTCCATTTCAATATGATCGCTTGCACAGTGCTCCTTGGGTTGTTTAAAGTTTGGGAAATCTTTTTGTATCCAAATCCGGCTTTAAACTTCTCCACAACAGTATCACGGACCTGCCTGGTGTGTTCCTTGGTCTTCATGATGCTCTCTGCGCTTTAAACAGAACCCTGAGACTATCACAGAGCATTTATACGGAGACTTGATTACACACAGGTGGATTATATTTATCATCATCAGTCATTTAGGACAACATTGGATCATTCAGAGATCCTCACTGAACTTCTGGAGTGAGTTTGCTGCACTGTAAGTAAAGGGGCCGAATAATATTGCACGCCCCACTTTTCAGTTTTTTATTTTTTACAAAAGTTTAAAATAACCAATAAATTTCGTTCCACTTCACAATTGTGTTCCACTTGTTGTTGATTCTTCACCAAAAAAATTAAAATTTTACATCCTTATGTTTGAAGCCTGAAATGTGGCAAAAGGTTGAAAAGTTCAAGGGGTCCGAATACTTTCGCAAGGCACTGTATGTTGCGCTTTTATTCCATGTATACCTAAAGGGGTTGTCTTGAAATTTTTTTTTTTTTTTTTTTTTTTTTTTATATGACCTATCCTACGGATAGGCCATAAATATTTGACTGGTGGCGGAACAACTGCTGGCCCCTGCAAGGATCAGCTGTTCAGGGCTGCATCCGATCCCTGGACTATACAGTCATGGCCAAAAGTTTTGAGAATGACACAAATATTATATTTTCACATGATCTGCTGCCCTCTGGTTTTTATGTGTGTTTGTCAGATGTTTTTATCACATACAGAAATATAATTGCATTCATATTATGAGTAACAGAAGCTTATATTGACAGTTAGAATGAGTTAATGCAGCAAGTCAATATTTGCAGTGTTGACCCTTCTTCTTCAGGACCTCTGCAATTCTCCCTGGCATGCTCTCAATCAACTTCTGGACCAAATCCTGACTGATAGCAGTCCATTCTTGCAGAATCAATGCTTTAATTTTGTCTGAATTTGTTGGTTTTTGTTTGTCCACCCGTCTCTTGATGATTGACCACAAGTTCTCAATGGGATTAAGATCTGGGGAGTTTCCAGGCCATGGACCCAAAATCTCTATGTTTTGTTCCCTGAGCCATTTAGTTATCACCTTTGCTTTATGGCAAGGTGCTCCATCATGCTGGAAAAGGCATTGTTGAGCGCCAAACTGCTCTTGGACGGTTGGGAGAAGTTGCTCTTGGAGGACATTCTGGTACCATTCTTTATTCATGGCTGTGTTTTTAGGCAAGACTGTGAGAGAGCTGATTCCCTTGGCTGAGAAGCAACCCCACACATGAATGGTTTCAGGATGCTTTACAGTTGGCATGAGACAAGACTGGTGGTAGCGCTCACCTCTTCTTCTCTGAATAAGCTGTTTTCCAGATGTTCCAAACAATCGAAAAGGGGATTCATTAGAGAAAATGACTTTACCCCAGTCCTCAGCAGTCCACTCCCTGTACCTTTTGCAGAATATCAGTCTGTCCCTGATGTTTTTTCTGGAGAGAAGTGGCTTCTTTGCTGCCCTCCTTGAGACCAGGCCTTGCTCCAAGAGTCTCCGCCTCACAGTGCGTGCAGATGCACTCACACCTGCCTGCCGCCATTCCTCAGCAAGCTCTGCACTGCTGGTAGCCTGATCCCGCAGCTGAAACACTTTTAAGAGACGGTCCTGCCGCTTGCTGGTCTTTCTTGGGCGCCCTGGAGCCTTTTTGGCACCAATGGAACCTCTCTCCTTGAAGTTCTTGATGATGCGATAGATTGTTGACTGAGGTGCAATCTTTCTAGCTGCAATACTCTTCCCAGTTAGGCCATTTTTGTGCAGTGCAATGATGACTGCACGTGTTTCTTTAGAGATAACCATGGTTAACAGAAGAGAAACAATGATGGCAAGCACCAGCCTCCTTTTAAAGTGTCCAGTGGTGTCATTCTTACTTAATCATGACAGATTGATCTCCAGCCCTGTCCTCATCAACACCCACACCTGTGTTAATGGAGCAATCACTGAAACGATGTTAGGTGGTCCTTTTAAGGCAGGGCTGCAATGATGTTGAAATGTGTTTTGGGGGATAAAGTTCATTTTCTAGGCAAATATTGACTTTGCAAGTAATTGCTGTTAAGCTGATCACTCTTTATAACATTCTGGAGTATATGCAAATTGCCATTAGAAAAACTGAAGCAGTAGACTTTGTAAAAATTAATATTTGTATCATTCTCAAAACTTTTGGCCATGACTGTACAGTGTACAGAGCTGGAAACAGGTAGGTTGGCGATTGTTGCTGCATTTTAGCTCACGTTAACAGGAACTGAGATACAGTAATGCCACTGAGCAACTAAACAGTGTTCAGAGCAATCTACTGACCTTGTACCCTATATAGTATGGGTATCCTATGTATCTGATCCATGCAGGGGTGGTTGTCAGCCACTATTCAGATATTTATTGCCTATCTAAGCATAGGCCATAAAAAAGAAATCCCGGGCAACCTTGATAACACTTTCTCTGTACTAATTTTATTTATTTATTTATTTTTCTTTTCTTTTTTGTAAGTGTTATCTGGCACCTTTAATGGTCATAGTTTTAAAACAATGTTTTATCAGATCAAGGCTTTGCAGACATATTTCTCCTGAAAGGGGAACATGACATTTGGAAAATATTGTTCAATCTGTAGGCAACCTGTTATAGAGTAGGACCTGGCAGATTGATAAATAGTTTTGTGAGAAATAATTCAGTAAAACTTGTCATGTATCTATAGAAATATCTGTTCATTCTGTGCTGAGTGCAGTCCTATCATTGACTGACAACCTCTCCCTTTATGACTGTGCATACAGAGATAGTTGTCAGTCACTGATAGGAGTGCCCTTCTTTAGCATAAAGGGGAGATTTCAATGAAGAAATGACAGGTTATACTGAATCTTTTCCCTCTACCTTATATCAGTTTACTCAGTTCCTCCTGCTGTATAACATACTGCCCACAGATTAGGCTGCATTTTTCGTGGGACAGGTTCCGTATAATGAAATTTCACTGTATTTTTGGCTGCTACATGACCTTTATACTGGTTCTGTATGAACATACTGTTTTAACTGATCCTCTCTTCATTGTGTCTGTGTGTTTGTCAATTAAAATTTGGTTTCATTTTACAGAATTTCACTGAACATGTTACTAAATAGAATGTAGATGGTTATTCTGTAAAACTTCATTAGATTGCATTGATTTCAGTACATGATATTCATTCACATCACTGTGGTCCAGATTTACTATTGTGGTTATGACTAGATACTGTCATAAATGTAACTCATCTAGTTCGGTCTAAGTTGGACTTGATAGACATGTGGGTATGGATTCTCAGAAAAAGGGGGCATTTCTTAAAAGCACCATAATGCACCAGAAATGAACCAAGATTGTGCTGTAAATTTCTGGCTCATAGTAAGCCAACTAAAAGGTGGTATAAACTGAGACTAGACAGTTTATAGATAAACACTAACTATTTAGTAAATCTGGGCCTGAATATATGTGGCCTACTCAGAGTTCAGTCTGATATTCCCAACTCTTCTCTAGAGATCTCAGTACATGTGCATGTCTTTACATGATGGCATTTGGTCAAGGGTTTTTGTCAGATTGTTTATACAGTCCATTAATTTAAAAAAAAAAAAAAAGTTGTGTGAATAGGTCCATCGAATTGCACTGAATTGCATTTTTAGTGCAGCTGTGACAGCTGGCTTAAAAAAAAAATAAAAATAAAAAATCGGTGGCCATTTTCCCCATTTACATGAATAGTGCTTGGACGCATAAGGCGAGTAGTATCAAGTAGAGACAAGAGATTTTGGCTCATGGTCATATCCCTGATCAGAGCTATAGAAATATTTATTTCATCTTTATAATTGTTTCCAATTTGACAAGTGTTCACTATCTGCTTAAAAGGTTTTATATCAGGTTATACAGTCTTATTGCAATATATTATGTATGTGTATAGATTTACAACAAATATATAATAGCTAGATTTGACATTAACAGTCAATCCCCACTTCTTCAAAAAAAAAATAAAGGTTGCAGTTTCGGAGTTATTTCTGAGACACTTGCCAGTACAAAAGATGGCGCCTTCTTGATTCTTGCATGTTTCCGCCCTTTGCTGTCACACGCGCGCACAGTAGACCTGTTTCTCTGTGGACGCGCCTGGGGAGGTGCGGGCAACAGGATGGGAAGTTGAGTCCAGGTAAGGAGGACAGTCGCCGTGCTGGAATCGCCAGCTCTTGGAGGACATAGGGAGGTGTAGGAGAGCTTTCGGGACGAGCCGTAAGAGTGTGTGTAGAGTGAAGGTCGCAGAGGAAGCGGGTATAAGACTTCATGTGACAAGTCACCCGCAGGGGGCGCAGCTGGTGACCCCGAGTTTTCTGTGCTTTCTGCGGGCAGTGCCAGTATGACTATGGTGAAGGGGGGGGGGGGAGGAGTGCCTGCTCCTTATGGCACATGCCCATGTGTTGTCTTTGGTTGTGAGGGAATGTTGCTTTTAGCCATATGATGTATTTGCATTGCTTCAGGGAGTTACTGCATGCAGCGTGCGACTTTCTCATATACATAAGCCACACCACCGAAACTGATAAGAAAAACAACAACAACCTTATTACCTTCTCACCAGATATAGACCAAGTGACTACCCATAATAGATACAGTTAAGGTGCCTGCCATATATAAGATGTAGATCAGTCTCTACATAGCAATGTCTGTCCCAGCGCCACTATAGCTACAGCGGTTATAGTCCCTACATCATAATCCCTATAATCAGAGAAAGTCTCAGGCAATTGAGGGGAGACATGCATGGCATAATGGGGTCTAGAAGGCCTGGTCTTGTACCAAGAGACATGTTTTCTGTCTCTGGTAGAAATGTACATTATGTTTGGTTCTGTGGTGAATAGCATTATGCCATATTATTATTATTATTAGTAAGACTTGCTTACTAACCAGCAGATATAGGGACATTCTGTATATGTGGACACTGGCTAAAGACTTTGCTCTTTCTGGGCTTGTCATGTCTGTCTGGCCAAGAATTTAAAATTTTTCTCAGTTATGAAAAAAATGTTCACAACTGGGATGTGAACAGAGTTAACAATCCTGTATCAGTTGTGTATATGTACTCTGACCGTTGTAAACTCTGACCTGATTTATTACAGGTTAAGTGCCTGTGTATAATGTTGAAAAATTATACCAATTCAGCACATCATGAAAACACGTCTTTATTTCATAGAATTAGGGGGCATTCACACTACCACTGGTTACCATCAGTAGTGTCCGTTGCTGCTGTTCGTTACAAGTTTTTAGCAACGGACACTAGCTGAACCGTTACAAATCCGTTAAAATTCCATTGACATTAATGGAAATTTTATCTTGTGTCTGTTATACAACAAAACCGTCATATGTCCGTTTTTTTCGCGGACTAAAAATACTACATTCAGAACTTTGGTGTCCGTTTAAAAAAAAAAAAAAAAATGGTTTCAAGCATCCATTATTTTTTAACCTTTAAAGTCTATGGGTAACAGACAGTAACAGATGGGTGTCTGTTTTACTGTCCGTTATTACTGTCGTTTTTTTTCTGCGCGTGCTCAGAATTCAGAAACAAAAAAAAAAAAAGACAGCGAAAAAACACATTTTATTTTATCTTTTTTAACCTGATCCATGAAATGGATCAGTTTAAAAAAACAAAAGAAAAACGGACATATTAACATCAGTTAGTGTCCGTTAATGTCTGTTATGATAGGTGTCCGTTTTTTTTTTTTTTTTTTTTTTTTTTTTTAACGGACACGATCATAACGGATATCCAACAGTAGTGTGAACTGCCTTTTAAAAATTAGATGTTTTTTTCAGTGTGTGTGTTTTGTTTTTTTGTTTTTTTTTCCCCCCCCAAAGTACATCTATGTTTAATTCTATGTGGACCTGTGATTTAGATCTTAATGAAGATGCATTTGAGGCAGACATCTGCATTGGATTCTTCATTTTCTGCCCCTGGCTGCTTGCGGCTTTCTACCTCTGATTAGTCCCTGATTAATTGCTGCTATTCTTTATCTAAAAAGATGGTTGGCACTAGGGCGTTCGCAGGCTCGTATTATTAGGCTGGGAAGGAGCAAAAAAAAAAAAAAAAAACCTGGCACTTCCCACTCCCCAAGGCAACCCTCTTAGTAGGGTAGAAATTCATGGCACTCCTAGTTCTGAATAAATAAAACTATGCATTTGTAATTGTAATATAATGCCCATTCATAGGACATTATATTATAGGGATATCCAATTCAGACTGATTGCAAGGGGATAGTCACACTTGGCAGATTCTTTGCAGATTCCTGTGACTGGAATTCTGTTCCATTTATATAAATAATGGTGTTTTGATGGCAAGTACATAGATTTCTGATGGGTGGGAGAAGAGGTATTTATTTGATTCTAATAATCCTTTTGCTCCCTCGATCATCTAGTTTGGCCGCTATAGCATCCGACCTGTTGTGTATCTGGTCGGATGCTGTGACAGACATACCAGGCTTTGTTTGTTACCTAAATGATAATGGTATGAGTCTTTATGGATAGCTTTGATACGGTTTCCGTTTCCTTCCTGGACTTGATTCTGACTTGTCATGTCACACATGGAGCATCCTTCCTGCCACCCATCGAAAATCTACCTCTGGCAATACCACTTTTTATGCTGCTTCTTGTCATTCATTTCATACAGTTAAGAGTGTCCTCCGTGAAATAAGTTGTGTATGTCATAATTTTTCCTTGGATCATGATTGTGGAAAGGAAGAGCCATATGAGGTCTTAATATTTGCGGGACAAATTTTTCTACATGATGCTACCATTTATTATTCTGTACAATGTACTGGGGAGCAGGAAAAAAAATTCACAATGGGGTGGATTTGAAGAAAAAGTGCTTTTGTGTTAATATCTTACGAGCTTCATTTTTATTGTTTTCACGGTGCAGCCAAAATGACATGTCATCTGTATTCTATGTTTCGGTACGATTCCAGGGATACCAAATTTATATGGTTTTATTTACATTTTAACCCCTTAACAAAATCCAAATCTGTGCAAACTGTTTTTTTTTTTTTTTTTTTTTTATATATAAAAGTCGCCATATTCTGACACCCATAACTTTTTTATATTTCTGTGTATGGGGATGCATAGGGTGTCTTTTCTGCGGGACCAGATGTACTTTTTAGTTATACCATTTTGGGGATTGCTATTGCTTTGATAACGTTTTATTCAGATTTTTATCAGACACGAAAGAGAAAACGGTAGTTTGGCACCCTTTTTTTTTTTTTTTTTTTTCCCACTACAGCATTTACCATACAGGAAAAATATATTTCTATAGATTTGCAGAGTGGGCATTTACGGACACAGGGATACGTAATGTGTATGTGTTTCACAGTATTTTGTACTTTTATATGTGTTCTAGGGAAAGGGGGGTGATTTGAACATTTTTGAATATTTTTTTTAATTTTTTTTTTTTTTTTTTTTTTTTTTGCATTTATTTGACCCCCTAGGGGTCTGATCACTAATGCAATGCATTACAATGCTATAAAAAAAAAAAACCAAAAAATAAAACAGCTCTTCTATTGCAGGCTGCATAGAGCGGCTTGCAATAGGAACTAATGAAAGACAGGGCTGGGAGCCTTCACAAGCCTCTCGGCTGTCATAGAAAGGGATGACTGACAACTGTGTGAGGGACGACTAACAAGCTACAGTGGAGCGGCTCACAGTGAAAATGAACCAGGGGGCTACCAGACGTGCTTCTAAAACAGTTTAGCAAACCCTATAGTGTATGGGGTTCTGAATCAAATGGATGGTCACTGCACCTATGCTAACAAAGGTGCACTGGAAAAAAAAAGAAAAAGGCTTCAATTTGCACAGCAGTATCGGAGTTGGGCCACTGCTGGGGTTGCCATCGCAAAGGGTTGCCCTTTCTGAGTCACATTTTCCACTTCAACACATGGATGGACATTTGGTGTGTTAGGTGAAAAACATCAGAGAACAAACATCCTGCAACTATTGCTGGACGAACACAAACTGGTGGCAGCAGTATTATGGTCTGTGGAATTTTTTTTCATGGCATTTTCTGGGACCACACATCCATCTGGAAGGCAGATCCTTGCAGATCACATACACTTTTTGTTTTTCAGGGAATCTTCCAGGAAGACAACACTTCAAGTCACATGGCTAGAAATGTCTGACAGTGGTTAGAAGAGCATGACCTAGACTTGTAAGCACTTCTAAATCCCCAGACTTTAGTCCAATTGAGCATCTGTAGGACCTCCATTGGTGTGTTCGCTCTACGGCTCGTTCTCTTCACACCCTCCTGCCAGCATTACTCCATAGGCAAACTACCAGCAGCTTACTTACTGAGTCCCTCCCAGCCCACCTAACTGCTGTCCATGCTGCACATGATGGTTACTATGGATATTAGCTGGTGGTTATAATAATGTGACTCAACTCTCTAAGACTTCAAGGATAAGCTTTCACAAAAAGACATGAATTACAACAGCACTCTTAGCACAAAGTGCATTACTGCTATGCCTACTTTGTATAAAAATACATGAAAGTAGGATTCTTGGCTCACATTTTGATAAAATTGTATAGACCTATCTGCCACCAACAAGGGACTTTTTCTTGGCCTCCAAATGAATTCAGGTGATGTGTAGTTCAGCTATATTATTCTTATCTGCTACAAATACTCTCTTCTCTTTGGGCCTGGGTCTCTATAGGCACTCAGGGAAAGTGCAGTTCAACCACGTTATACTCTAAAATCAGCCTTGGGCAGGTGGGTAGCGTGCACAACCAAAATGCAGTCATCCACATCCCATAGGCACAATGCAAGCAAACAAACAAAATTGGTCCACACTGCCAAACAGTATGAACAAGTGCAAGTCTGTGTTTCCATGCATAAGCATTGTCACCTCCAGTCTCCAGCGGTAATGTGAACGTTTATTAATATGCATTTCTAAATGTGTCTTTCTTTTTTAGAATGTATACAGATATATTTGCAATAAATGTGGTGGTGTTATACTTTAAGATTGTTGTGTAGCAGGTTTCTGTGCTCTTTCCTGAGCAAGCAGAAACATTTAAGAAGATTAAATGTCTGTGGCAATAAAGCAGCTTACAACCATTTATAGGTGCAATCTGTATTCCCATATTTTCAGTAGAAAACTAATTCTTTGAGCTTCAGATATCTTTTACAAAAATACTTTCAGCAAGACTCTGTTCATATTATGTATGATGTGTATACACAGTGGTATGCAAAACAAACATGTCCAAGTGTATGGTATATAGCTGGATATGCCTGCACACTGACTTTTATTAGAATACATACACTTTTACATGCACCTTTTTTGTTGCTGTACAGAATGCTTTTGTATGAAATGTAACCATCTGTATGTAGCTGAATCTTCTAGCCACCAATTTTAATAGTTGGATATATAATCTAATGTATACATTAAAGTACAGATTCTTATATATGTACACCCTGCCCCAAATGCAGTTCCTTAGAACAAGTAAAAAAAAAATCTTCATAGATGACATACATAAAAACTTCTGTAATATGATGAAAACAATACTTTTTGTATTTTTCTAGGGAAACACATTTAAAACGTGATCTAGAAAATGTTTTCCAATCTAAAACAAGGAAAAGGATTTTCAGTTATAAGTCATGTAATAAAATAAGAACATATGCAACCTACTATGTGGTATTAAAGGGGTTGTCTGGCAATTAAAAAATATTTACAAAAGGCTCAGGCTGGCATAAAATATGAAATAATGGTTTATGCTGCTAAACAAATCCATCAGTTCTATATAAACTATCTGTATGCTGTCCTTTGATTTTGATGGGAAAAATTACTTTAATAATCTAAAACTTCCCATGCTACCTAAATTCCTTTTATCTATTCCACAACTGCCTTCAAAGGATCTTAACAAATACTCTTGTTGGGCAACCACCCCAAGAATTGATGGAGTTTTTTCATCTTAAAGACATTAAAGACCTATGACCTATCGAATCAGAGTGGGGCCTAATACTCCCCACCAATCAACTGTTCACAGCAGCCTCTGGGTATCGGAAAAACCGAGAATGGAGCAGGAATCACATGAATAATTTGTGTGTGTAGTGGCCATACTGGGTTACTGCAGATCTGCTCCCATTCACTCTAATGTTTAGCATATTTTGGCAATTTAGTTTAGTCATGAAGAATCCAAACCTCAGTGGTGTGTGCACGTACTATCTGTGGTACTTAGCTACTTATATTATGTCCTAAGGCATTATGGGAAAAGGAGCTGAGAAGCTCAATCGCCCTCTGTTGGATGTAACAAATCCTCAATTTGCTTTTGACCCACTGAGTCTTGAGAAAGCAAAAGGGATATTAGCCAAGCCAGTATCACTCATCTGCATACAGCGCTGTTTAGGGATTTTGTCCTTCATCAGTGCAGAGCAGAGCGAAACTGGCTGGGAGAGATATTCCCTTTTCTATATTATGTCCTGTCAGTAAAAGGTTTGTGGTAACTTGCCAGGTGGCAGGTATTTTGTGGCTGTTAATATATGTTTGTATAAAGCCATCATTTTGCCTGTATATGTATGCTCTACAGGATGAAGGAATGGTGGATTCAGGTGGGGCTCATTACGGTTCCTCTACTTGCGGTTTACCTGCATATTCCTCCACCTAACCTCTCCCCAGCACTCTTCACATGGAGGTCAGCTGGTGCATTTTTCACATTCCAAGAACAACGGATCTTTTATAGAGGTATTATTTTTTATTCCTTTTAATTTAGCTGAACAGAATTAGTGGACTTGGATTTTCTGGGAAATATAAGGTGTTTATATTTGCATAAGACAAATGTTTAGAGGTGAGATTGGGTTCCATTCCTTGAGATCAGGAACACCTTTCACAAAGTCTTTGCCTTTCCTTGGCTGTAAACTTGTGTGCATGGAGCCTAAAGCTTCTCTAAATGAAAATATTGTGGATTGTATTAATAAGCTTTAATGATATTTAATTCACAGATACCTTCTTAGCATATTATATGAACTATTGTTTTCTTTCAAAGACTCTTGGGGAGCTGTGGGAAGCTCAGATGTTGTGATTATTTTACATGGATTCCCAACATCAAGCTATGACTGGTACAAGGTAATACATTTCTCAAGTGTTTTATGTGAATTTGTTGCCTTTCCTGACTGTTTTAGTAAATGTATGTATTCCCCATGTATTACATGATCAGTAACTCTTCCACAAACTTTACAGAAATGAATAATACAGGTGATTGTAAGAAACTTTGTAATATATGTTATCAGAGGATAGTGCCGGTTTCCCTTCTCCCACTGCTAAAATTACTTTTACTCTGAAAATCCTTGCTATATCTGTCTTCAGACTGAGTGCAGGTCACAAGACACACAGGTCAGACATGTCTATGGAGACGGGAGGAGTAGTAAATAGGAAGTGCAGGAAATAAGAAAAGAATGACACATTTATATAATACAAGTCATATTCTGATGCTGGAGTGCAATAGGAGTTTTCTGTGTCAAAGAACTTTACTCAGAGGTCAGTACTTCTCTTTATACATCCTGCATGGTCCTGGGGCTGTTGAGTGAAAGGGAGACAGGTACAGAGCATATTCCTCCAATTTACTGTGTGCACTGTATGGCAGCTAGGCTCAACCGAGCAGCTCAGAAATCCATAAACATTATAGATGAAGCCTGTACAGAGAATAAAATTGCAATATACAATTCAGATAATACAGGTCAGATTTAGTGTTGCTCTTTATACATACACAGTATACTATTGATTTATGCAAAGTTTGTTGAAAGGCTAGATATTTTCCTATAATGCTGTATTGTTTCATTATTACTTTTTGTCCTACTTGAAATTTATAACTAAGTTGATAACTGGGAGTCTTTTTTTTTTTTTTTTATTTTTTTTTTTTTTTTGTATCCCTGTATAGCCTGACACTGGCAGCACTGGTTGGTCATTGTCAGAGGCAGGTACATATTCTTAGCTGGAAACACCTAGTTGTTAACTTAAAGAGTACCTGAGTTTTTATCAAAATCTGAAGTATGTGCAGGGTCTTAATGAGCAATCTGTTCTCTGGCTGTAAAAACCTTCATACATTGTGTCATGTCAGTTTTTCTACTACTAAGTTCCCCATTATGGCTGCAGCACATTTTGCATTTTTGTTTAAGTAAAGAGGCATTTATCACAGTCTGCCCCCCCCATCCATTACTTATTATTATTATTATTATTTATTAATAATGCATTTTATTTATATAGCACCAACATAATCCGCAGCACTGTACAATTTGTAGGGTTCAAGTACAGACAAAAAAGATACATTACAAAGAAATAGTCAATTCACACAATGGGACTGAGGGCCCTGCTCGCAAGAGCTTACAATCTATGAGGTAGAGGGGGTGACACAGGAGGTAGCAGGGGCAGCATCAGAGGTAGCATTGCTTATACAATGGTCAGATAATTTTGTAATAGAGGTTACTGTCATTACACATATATAAGGCTGTATGAGCCGTCACCAGTCGTGTCCTTTATATGTCCAGGCACCGTCTGCATGTTAAAGTTAGTCTCATACGGCATCATATCCTATGTGGTAATGCGGGAGCGTGAAAAGAGGGTACATTTTAGGGAATCTAACTACGGAAAGGTTTACATTAGGAGTTGTGATAGGCCTGTCTGAAAAGATATGTCTTTAGTTTGCGCTTGAAGCTGTGGAAATTGGGGGTTAATCTGGTAGTCCGGGATAGAGCATTCCAGAGAAGTGGTGCAACTCAGAAGAAGTCTTGTATACGAGCGTGGGAGACTCTGATAATAGAGGATGTTAGTCTTAGGTCATTGAGTAAACGGAGAGTACGGGTTGGGCGATGGACAGAGATGAGGGAGGAAATATAGGGAGGTGCAGCATTATGGAGAGCCTTGTGAATGAGGGTGATAAGTTTATATTGTATTCTGGATTGAATAGGCAGCCAATGTAGTGACCGACACAGACTGGAGGCATCGCTGTAGCGTCTAGACTGATAGATGAGCCTGGCCTTTACTGCAGCGGTTTTCAGTTGCTGTTTGTTTGTGGGCCTTTCTGTCTGAAGTTTAGTCTTTAACAAGTGAAATGCGTGCTCAATTGGGTTGAGATCAGGTGACTGACTTGGCCATTCAAGAATATTCCACTTCTTTGCTTTAATAAACTCCTGGGTTGCTTTGGCTTTATGTTTTGGGTCATTGGTCGGTGTTTCATAATACAGATGGACAATCAGTTTGGCTGGATTTGAGCACACAGTATGCCTCTGAATACCACAGAATTCATCTGGTTGCTTCTGTCCTGTGACACATCATCAATAAACACTAGTGACCCAGTGCCACTGGCAGCCATGCATGCCCAAGCCCTCCACTGTGTTTTATAGATGATGTGGTGTGCTTTGGATCATGAGCTGTACCACGCCTTCGCCATACTTTTTTTCTTTCCATCATTCTAGTAGAGGTTGATCTTGGTTTCATCTGTCCAAAAATGTTCTTCCAGAACTGTTCTGGCTTTTTTAGATGTGTGTTTTTTGTTTTTTTTTGTTTTGTTTTTTTTTACCAAAGTCTAATCTAGTCTTTTTATTCTTGCGGCTTATGAGTGGCTTGCACCATACCATACAGTGAACCCTCTGTATATACTTTCATGCAGTCTTCTCTTTATGGTAGATTTGGATATTGATATGCCTACATCCAGGAGAGTGTTGTTCACTTGGTTGGCTGTTGTGAAGGAGATTCTCTTCACCATGGAAATTATTCTGCGATCAACCGCCACTGTTGTCTTCCGTGGGCGTCCAGGTCTTTTTGCATTGATGAGTTCACCAGTGCTTTCTTTTTTTCTAAGAATGTACCAAACTGTAGATTTTGCCACTCCTAATATTGTAGCAATTTCTCATATGGGTTTGTTCACCTGCAGCTTAAGGATGGCTGGTTTCACCTGCATGGAGAGCTCCTTTGACCGTATGTTTTATTAAGAGCAAAATCTTCCAAATGCAAGCACCACACCTCAAATCAACTCCAGGCCTTTTATCAGCCTAATTGAGAATGACATAATGAAAGAATTGCCCACACCTGCCCATGAAACAGCCTTTGAGTCAATTGTCCAATTACTTTTGGTCCCTTTAAAAAGAGGGTGGCACATGTTAAGTAGCTGAAACTCCTAAATCTTTCATCCGATTTTAAGATGGATATCCTCAAATAAAAGTTGAAAGTCTGGAATTTATGTCCATGTCCATTATATAGCTACAACTTGAATTTGTTTCAGTAAACAGGTAAAAAAAACCCCAAAAACTAAATTTGTGTCAGTGTTCAAATATATATGGACCTAACTGTATACAATATATGCTTGTGCAGTCCCACTCATAATGTAGTCCAAAGATAAATCACAATTGTAACATTCTAAACTAAATGTTTACACCTCTCAATACTATCTGAATAGTTCATTTGGCAAACTAAAGTTTTTTGTATTTTCTGCATACACTGAATGAGCAAAATGTACAGATGTGCTTCTTATAGTTTTCTGCAATAGCTGACATTAAACTAAGCTCCCTTGCAGACGACCATATGACTGCTCAGTGTGCTATACAGGTTTTTTCAGATAGCACATTGACCCATTAATTTCTATGGGCCTGTACACATGACCGTGAATTACACGGTCCCGTGTGCGGGCCGACAGTCCGGGTTGCAAAATATGGAACCGGTCCTATTTCTGTCCGATTTTGCTGCCTTGTTTCCGCGGCTCCTATTCATTCAATGAAAGGAGCCATGGCAGCACAGGTGGCACACGGGTGACATGGGCACCGCCCATGCCGTTCATTCACGGCCGCCGGTTAGCACACGGTCGTATGCAACCAGCTTAAGGGTATGTTCACGCTGAGTTTTTTTGCAGGCTGAAAAAATCTTCTTCAGGAAATTTTTTTTTTTTTTTTTTTTTTTTACATGTGGTTTTTTGACGTGCATATTTTGCTCTAGCACACTGTATGGACCTGGAAACTGTACTTTAAAAAAACGCTTGCAGTTTTTGCAAAAAAAACGTAAACAAAAAAACTGCTACTGGCTCCCATTGAAATGAACGGATTCCGCCTCAAAATTGGCCTGCAAAAACCTCTGTGTGAATGTAACCTAAGTAACCCTTTGTGATCCTATAAATTATTATTTCTTCTGCAGGTTTGGGAAGGGCTAACACAAAGATTCCAAAGAGTGATCGCTCTAGACTTTATAGGATTTGGTTTTAGTGACAAGCCAGTAAGTATAGCAGTGTTCAAAATGTGTCTGATGAAAGTGTGGAAATGCGCAATTTCTTCAAAAAGGGTTTGGTTTGTTTTGTTTTTTTTTTTTCTTTGTACAGTTTTAAGCATGGCCACATTGAGTGACCAACTATTACTGACAGCTGGACTCCTGCTGCAACGACTATGGATGGTGATAATTTTGCATCCTTTTAACCTCTTAGTTGTCATGGGCACTAGTGACCACGACATCTATGGGGTTTGTATCTGCATCCTCCAAGGCAGCTGCACCTCCGGCAATGGGTTATTTTGGCAGTGGGGTACCTAACAATTGTCCTGTGTCTGCAATGTTGGTCCCTCTATTAGGTCTTGCAACCCATGGATTTAGTACAGTGCAGTGCAATATATATTGCAGTGTTCTATGTGAGTAAGCAACCAGGTAGATGCCCTAGGAGGATATTTAAAAAAAAAAAAAAAAAAAAAAAAAACATTTAATAAAATGCTTTAAAATATTAGACTGTTAAAGTAAAAACAAAAAAAACATTTTCCCATAAATTCTCTCAAACTAAAAAAAACCCACACATATATTTGGGATTGCTGTGTCTGTAAAAATGTATGAAATTGCCAAAATTACCATATTTAACCCATATGGTAGATGCCATAAAATATTTAAAAGAGCAGAAGTGTATTTATTATATTTTGCTTATTCCAACCTATGACAAGCCTCAATATTAACATAGCAAAACTTTGCAATCTTTCAAGCCCCTGGGGGGAGGGCTAATAAAATAGTAAAAAATAAATAAATAAATAAATAAATAAAAAAAAACAAGTTCAAATTACCCCCCTTTCCCTAGAATACATATAAAAATGAAAAAATTACTGTGAAACACATTAGGTAAATCTGTGTCCGAATATGCCCAGTATACAAACTTATAAGAATATTTTTCCCATATGGTGAATGCCGTTGCGGGGAAAAAAAAAAATCAAAAGTGCCAAACCAATGTTTTTTTGCTGTTTCGCCTCTGATAAAAATTTGAATAAAAAGTGATCAAAGCAACAGACATTCCTGAAAATGGTATAACTAAGTACATCTGGCTCCACAAAAAAAAAAAAATGCCCTCTGCATCTCTGTAAACGGAATTATGAAAAGTTACAAGTGTCAGAATATGGCGACTTTAAGAAAAAAAAAATTGCAAAGTTTTGATTTTTGTTAAGGGATTAAAATATAAATAAAACTAATAGAAATTGGGTATCCCTGGAATCATACTAAAACATAGAATACAGATGACATGTCATGTTGGCTGCACAGTGAACACCGTAAAAACGAAGCCCGTAAGAAAGTCGCACAAATGCACTTTTTCTCCAATTCCACCCCATTTAGATTTTTTTTTTTCCAGCTTACCAGTACATTATAAAAAAAAAAAAAAAAAAAAAAAACACAATTTGTCCCACAAACATTAAGCCCCCCATGTGGCTCTGTGAGCAAAAAATAAAAAATGTTATGGGGTTTGGAAGGCGGGGAGTGAAAAATGAAAATCTAAAAATCCCTCCAGCGGGAAGGGGTTAAAGAGGACCTGTCACCAAGCGAAAAATGTTAAATGATGTACATAATTTAATTGCTGCTGTGCTTAAGCATTTATATATTTTTTTTCTACCATATTTATTAGTTCTACACATTTATTTTGCAGCGATTCCACCGCTATTCCATCTTTGAACAAGCTAGTATTGTAGAAGCTCTGATAAGTCATCTTGGCTTGAGAGATCAAAAAGTGAACTTACTTTCACACGACTATGGTGATACTGTTGCCCAGGAATTGCTTTATAGGTCAGTACTATTTTCCCCTTTTCCCCAGTTGCATGTAGGTTTTATTTATGTTGATGAATCTTAATTTTTAAGATAAAAAAATTATATATATCAGCTTCTGACTATAGTGTTGGAGCTTTGCATCCTCCCCAAGATTTTACATACTTAGATAGTAAGTAAGTGACATGGAACTGCCACAGTTGTGGCCTATTACAATGTATCAGAGGATTGATCTCTGAAATGGTGCTGATCAAGTAAGTGAACAAAGCTGTTCCAGAGATCACCAGCTATCTTCCAGTGAGCAGCATCTTTTGCTGACCGTGACAGTCATGTAACACCTGCTTAGATGTTTGTGAACATGTATGACTTCAAAGCAGCTGCCAAAAACAGAACTGTCACATGGAAGACAAAAAAACCCTGATTGCTGGTTGACCTTGGTTATCTTTTTCTGTTTTAAATACCTGTCTGTAATGTTGTTAGATATATTTTATTTTGTGCAGAGTACCGATATCAAAGATACAGAATGCATAATAAATGTCAAGATAACCACTTTCATCTTTTGTATAAAGAAGTCACAAGGTGCTAATGGTATTTTTCCTTAGATATGAACACCGAAGACAAGCACACATTAACATCGGGAGTTTGTGCCTCTCTAATGGAGGTAAGGCAGTATTTGTAGAAATTAGATTTGATGCACCTATGTCAGTCCTGTCAACAGTATGAGTAACATTGTCAGGCCTTTTCTTTTTGACAAACTACTGCTATACTGAGCTGGCCATAGTTTGTGTAAATGTTTTATAGTTAGACGTTAATCATAATCTTTATTTAAATGGAGCCAAAATATTCCAAGACACTTTACAATTGCGAAGATAACATACAAGTTAAATGACAAAAAATGAAGTCAAATGAACAAGCAATTAGACAAAATCAGAGAGGTCCATGTGCTAAATAGATTATTAGAGTAAGTTCATACAGCTGACATCTGCCTCAGATTCCTCTTCACTTTTACTCCCTTTGGCAGAATGCCGAAGAAGGGCTGTCTTGGACTCTGCAACTGAATCATATGCGGAATCTGTGGCAAGATCGAGGAGGACGCCTGACGCTTATATATTTCAGTGTCCTGCTTCGATCTCTGCCTTCCATTGAATACAAAATCAGCAGCAGATTCCACAGTGTGAGTGGGCTGTTAGTGTTTATTCAGACTGTAACTGGTGAAACACACAAGTGTGTGTTTTTCTAAAGTGTTGTTAGTGCTATATGTATTGCATCTGAATACACATTCTAAAGTACCTGCAAAGTGGATAGGATTCTGGCTAATCCCATCCACACATTGTAGAAAAAAAAATTGCACAGTAAAAGCTGTGCAGCATATCAATTATACCTGCAGAAATGCTGGTGTTTTCCGTATAGGTATAATAGGGGCAGAAAGTTTGCAGAGGAAAACTCTGCGGGAAAAAAAATGCGATTCCGCAGCGTTTTCTATGTGCTGTGCTTTGCTATATGGGGCCTTAGCCTTAAAGGGATTTTCCCATGAATATAATGGATATGCTATTAGACTACATGTATGAGAGGCTAACCTAGCCACAATGAAATGACTGGATTTCTGACAAGTGCCAGACCATAGAAAGTTTCTGCATTCATGGTCATATCCATTGGCAACCGATCAAGACAAAATATGTCTGTCACCCCTAGGTTTGTTAGAGAAAATCTTTAAAATTCTGCAAAATTTTTTATCATTTATATTTGCAAAAGTGTTTCTTATAATAGTGTACATAATTTAAATATAGTTACGTTTGTGGGAAAACCCTTCTTAACATTTCCGGACATCCTCCTTACATAGTACGGTGGATGTCGGGTATTTAAATATGATGGCTGCTTGGGTCAGTGATTCATTGCATGAAAGCCTGGGAGTCTATTGAAGGCTCCTAGGCTTGTCTACCATACACTTCTATTACTGGCTGCTCTAAGTGCCACGACCTTACAATACATTGTATTAGTGATCACACCCCTTGGGGATCAAGATCCCTAGGGGGTCTAAAAATTACAGTTAAAAAAAAAAAATGAAATAAATACAAATTCAAATCACCTCCCTTTCCCTAGAACACATATAAAAGTACATATATACTGTGAAACACAAACACATTAGGTATCTCAGTGTCCCCAAATTGGTATAACTAATAAGTACATCTGGCCCCGCAAAAAAAAAAAAAAAAAAATGCCTTATGTATCCCCATATATGGAAATATATATTTAACCTCTTCCGGACCGCCCATAGACTGTATACGTCCGGGCGGTCCCTCTCTTGTTCTGCAAGGATGTACTGGTACGTCCTTTCAGTTTTCAGAAGCTGTACAAGATCACGTGACCGCCGGGATCAGAGTCTGTTAGAGCTGCTGGGTCCTACAGGACCCAGATCAGCTCTGTAGTTATGGGCAGGAGGCTGTATTCCTCCTGCAACTGGGGCTATATGTATCAGCCCCAGTTACAGGGGAAATCAGCCTCCCCCAAAAAAAAAAAAAAAAGTGATCAGGATGTCCCCAAAGGTTTATTATGACCTTTTGGGGACACAATGTAAAAAGTAAAGTTATTAAGGAAAAAAAAAGTAGAAAAGTAAAAAATTAAAGTAAAAAAATAATTAAAACAATACGTCAATATTACAGGTTCTAGCCCCACCCCTGACGACAAAATAAAAATTACCGTAATGGAGAGGAGAACTATAAGCTTTTTTTTTTTTTTTTTTTTAGTAGCTCTTTGTGCTATTAAATTTTAAAATAAAGTGAAAAACAGACACATTTTCCCTCCTCTTTTGTTTATATTTTCCCAGATATAAAAAAAACATGCAAAAACATAAAAATAAAGCCCTATGTGTCACCGAAAAAAGATGCAGAAATTAGTTGAATAACACAAATGATAAATGTTATAGCCCTCAAAACCGCGCATGCAAAAAACCCAAAAATGTGTCTGGTCCTGAACCAGAAACTGGGCCGGTACTGAAGTGGTTAAAAAAAAAAAAAAAAAAAAGTTACGGGTGCAAGGAAATGTCGACTCAAAGAAAAAAAAATTTTTTGCAAAGTTTTGGATGTTTTTTAATACAAATTCAATATCGCCGTAATCATACCAACCCATAGAATACAGGTGATTTTGGCTGCACAATGAATGCCATAAAAACAAAGCCTGTAAGAAAGTTGCTCAAATGCAGTTTTTCTCCGGTTCTACATCATTCTAAATTTTTTTTTTTTTTCAGCTTCCAAGTATAGAGTACAGTATCGTGCAGAATATTAAATGGTACCACTACAAAGTACAATTTGTCCTGCAAAAATTAAGCTCTAATACGGCTCTGTGAACGGAGTAAAAAAGTTGTAGCTTTTGGAAGGCAGGGAGTCAAAAACGAAAAATGCCTGTTGTGAGAAAGGGTTAAGGACCAATAATTAAAAACAAAACTGTACTAATTCATAGTTATACCTTTTTCTTTTGAGGTGGGTGCTTTGCTTTATCTCAGCGTATTTATTACACAAATGTTTAAAAAAAAAAAAAAAAGTGTTGGGACTCAGGATTCTGCTTTTTAGGCTAAGGCTCCATGTAGCGGGCCGCATCAAAAAAGCACTACAGGAAGAACTGCGATGGAAACGCATTGCGGTTTTTCCCGCAGGACTTTTCACAGAAAGGCCTCAGTGTTTTTCGCTGTGGACTTTGTGCTTCAATTGTATCTATAGGGACACTGTTGGCGTTTCCGTAGGTATAATTAACATGCTGTGATTTCTAAAAACGCAACGTTTTTGGAAATCGCATCATTACCGCTGTATGTATTTTTCTGCAATGTGTGAATGGGATTTGCTAGAGGGATTTGCTTTTGCAGGAACTGTAAAATGCTGCGTTTTTTTTGCTGTGGCATTTCCGCTGCAGCCAAACCACAGCGTTTGCACCACATGGGGCCCCAGCCTCAGTGTTTGTCTAACCAATAAAAAGGTGTTTAGGCTAAGGCTTCACGTAGTGAAGTGCAGGAAAAAAACGCAGTGGAAACTCACAACGTTTTTTTTCCCACAGCATTTTTCATTGCGATTTCACAGAGTTTTCCTGTATGAACTTTCTGCCCCTATTATACCTATATGCAAAACGCCATTGTTTCCGCAGGTATAATTGACATGCTGCAATTCTCAAAAATGCAAGCGTTTTTGAAAACACAGCTTTTCCGCTGTAGATTTTTTTTCTGCACTTCGCTACGTGAAGCCTTAGCCTAAACACCTTTTTATTGGTTAGACAAACACTTTGAGGCTGGGGCCCCATCCACTCTGCAGGTACTGTAAAATGCAGCGTTTTCGCAACGTGGGGTGTCAGCCTTAAAGTCTCAGAATGCTTAAACATTTCCGGACCGCCCATTGGGTTTTTACGTCCGGAACGTGGTTGCCTTGTTCTGCAAGGCCAGCGTCTATTAGAGCTACAGGACCCAGATCAGCTCTATAAGCTATATAATAACGGGGGCAGGATGCTGTATTCCTCCTGCAACTGGGGCTAAATGTACCAGCCCCAGTTACAGGGAAAATCAGCCTCCCCCATAAAAAAAAAAACAGTGATCAGATGTCCCCAAAGGTCTATTATGACCTTATGGGGACACAATGTAAAAAAAATAAAATAAAAAAACTAAAATAATACGCCAAAAAAACGCTGTTATTAAAGGTTATAGCCCCACCCCCGACGAAACCATACAAAATAAAAATTACCGTAATGGAGAGGAAAAACTATTTTATAAAGTTTTTAAGTAGCACTTTGTGTTATTAAATAAAAAGAAAAAGTGAAAAACGGACGCGTTTTCCCTCTTCTTTTGTTTATATTTTCCTGGATATAAAAAAAAAAAATGAAAACACATGCGAAAATAAAGCCCTATGTGTCACCAAAAAAAAGACGCAAAAATTAGTTGAATAACGTATATGATAAAAATATTGCAGCCCTCAAAACCGCACATACAAAAAAAACCGAAAATATGTCTGGTCTTGGACCAGAAATTGGCCCGGTACTGAAGTGGTTAAAGGGGTTGTCGAGGCTGAAGATTTTTTTTTTTTTTTTTTTATTAGGCTAGGGGAGGTGAAAAAAAAACAAAAAAAACACTCAGCCATCTCCAGTATCTCCCAGCGTGGTCCGGTCCTGCAGCTCTGTTTACTTCCTCTGGAAGTTGCCGCACGTGACTGCTGAGGCCAATCAGCGACGTCAGCAGAAGGGGCACAGGACATCACAGCCAGCGAGGACTTCCGCAAAAGAAGACAGCTATCCGCGCTGGAAGGACACCGGGGAGTACGTTTTTTTGTTTTGTTTTTTTTCACCTCCCCTGGACTAATTAAAGAAAAAAAAAAAACTCTATAAAAGGACATGACCATATTTTTCAAAATTCACATATTGTTTTATGTTGTTATAACTTTGAGATTTCTTAACTTACCCAAGTGATTTTGAGATATATTTTATGTTCTTCATGGTAGTGGTAAACTTTTGGTCAATATTTTTTGCATTTATATATGAAAAATAGGAAATTTGGTGAAAAATTGGTTTCAGGGACGGAAACACCAAATGGAGCTTGAACACTGGTGTGAATCCAGCCTTAGTGATATTTGTAAGAACCCTTTACATGCCGTGGTTATGATTGACCATGGCATCTAAGAAGTTAAGACCAGCGATTGGAGCAATCTCTGACCGTTGGTTTTAGAGGGTGGTGTCAGCTGTATGTTACAACTAGCCCCTTCTATTATTGGCACCCACCACTCCTGAACAAGTGTCATACACATGCTGTAATAGTACAGCATGGTGCATTAACTAACATCTTTACATGCAGGTGTATAAAAGAAAAAAAAAAGTGATGTTTACATCTCCAAATCTCCCACTTGTCCCGTTGGAATGTTTTCTTGGTCCCCTGCTGGTTATTGTAATTTGTGGGATCTATTTACATTGAAATGTGACCTCTCAGCCATTCACTGGCACAATGGTGACTAGATACAGCCAAGAACTGACTGAGAAAGTGTCAGAGTGGGAGTGGGGGAGCCTTTCTAAGCATTTTTAACCCCTTCCCGCTGGTGGCATTTTTCATTGACTTCCCACCTTCCAAACCCCATAACTTTTTTTATTTTTAGTTATACCATTTTGGGGAATCACTTTTTATTAAAATTTTATGAGAGGCTGTGAAAAAATGTTGGTTCAGCACTTTTGATTTTTTTTTTCCCCCGCTACTTGCGTTCACCATATGGGAAAAATATTTTTATAAAGTTTGTAGTCCGGGTGTTTTCGGACACAGTGATACCTAATGTGTATGTGTGTCACAGTAATTTTTTAATATGTATGTATTCTAGGGAAAGGGTGGGGACTTGATTTTTTTTTTTTTTTTTTTTTTCACATAGACTCTATTGCAGTCTATGGGAGATTCGCTACATTACTATTCAGGCTGGTCATAGCCCATATGGGGACTTATATGGGCTATCTCCTACATCACTCCCCTGGGTCCTCCCCAGACAGGGTTGCGGTCCACGGCTCTACTCTGGCAGGTGGAACCAAATCCTCCCCCTGCCCAGTCTGATTCTCCTGGGGACGGCTCTGACTCCAACACATAGCCTCAGCTAAGCATATCCATAGCTCCTGCTATGTAGGAGCTCATCTCTGCTGTCAGAAATGCATCTCTCAGAGGACTCTGTACCAGCCTCCTAGGATGGCATCTCCTACCGCATTACCGCCCTCATTTGGTCTCCCCGCCCCCTTGGGGCTTTCGACCATATCGAGTAGACTGGCAGACTTTGGCCTCCCTCAGCTTGAAGGTGGACTTCTTTTCTAAGGCGGCCTTCATAGCAGCTGGCTCCTCCCTGCGGCCTTCCCTTGCTGCTCCTTGGGTCATCTGGACCAGCATCTCTTAGGCCAGACAGCTTCTGAAGAGCCTCTCCATGGGACCTCCCCTTCAGGACATTCAGCTTCTCATCTCTCAGTTCCTGTATGCCTTCAAGTATCTGTGCGATGCCACTCTGCCAAGTAGCAGCCAACGCGGTGCCAAAACATCATTTTACCTCTGATCATGGAGTGCTGAACCTGTCTCTAAAAGAGCAGTCGTGGGCGTTCTCTTCTCTTTTATTTTTGGCAAGCTCACCTCTCCTCTGAAGCTCATGGGAAAGAGCTCTCTTCTCCACCAGCGGCGTTCTAGTGCCAGCTATCCTCATCCAGTCGCTCTTTGTGGCTCCACCTCCCCTCCCAAGGGCAGACTTCTGGGACTCCTGTTCCAGGACGAGCTCTTTCAAGTCCAGCCCTTCCTCTTCAGGTTGTAGGACTTCCCTCTGCACCAAGGTCTTCCTCTGCTCGGGGTCATATGTGTGGGGGGAAATGCTGCTCTCCTTTTGGGAGATCTGCTTGCCAATGTCAATAGGCTACTCCATCTTTCCTGCTCGATCACCTACTGCAGGCAGTGTCTGCTCTACAGCTGCACAGCGTCATTATTTCCCATCATGTTTCAGAGCATTCTCAAGATTTTTATTCCACTCTTTCTGCATCCCCGAGATGGACAGCTCCATTTGCCCTTTCCTGATCCTAAAGAGGCTCTACCAGGTTGTCAGTGTCCACAGGGTTTGCACGGACTCACTACGGTCGGTGGTGGCATCTCTGGAACCCAGGGATCCCTGTCATTCTTCGGTATTCACGATGCCTTCCTCCGCATTGCCTTTGTGCTGTGTCTTCAACATTTTTTCTTTGTTCGTGGTGGGTTCACATCATTTCCATTTTGATACGTTCCCCTTTAGGCTGTCCTCGGCTTCCCGGGTCTTCTCCGAGGTGTTGGTGTCCCTCTGATACTCCACTCCGGAGAAGTCACTATGTTTTTCCTACTTGAACGTTATTCTTGTCTAGGCCTCCTCAGATCTCCTTAGCAAGTTCAGCTGGTTCATCAACGAGGAAAGGTCTGGTTTTGTACCTTTTCAGCACATGGACTCTCTGTGCATGATCCTCTCATGGGTCCAAGATCCATGCTCTCCAGTCCAGTGTGTCCCTCCTCAGAGGAACTCTCTCTGCTCTGTAACAGGTAGTGTGGCCGAGCGGTCTAAGACGCTAGATTAAGGTTTCGGTCTCTTTCTTGGGTCGTCCTCCAAGGGCAATTCTGTTCCCTGGGACCAGTCTCTGTTCAGCCTCGACCGCCTGATCCTCTCCTGGAGGATCTACCTGGGGAAGTCCTTTTTCCCATCTGTTTGTATGTGACCTCCACCATAACCAGTCTGTGGTTGGGAGTGGTCTTCGATGCCTACTGCTCAGGGCCTGTGGTCCAAACATAAGGCCCCCTCCAGATCAATTTGCTAGAGCTGAGGCCCCCTTTTTCCTTGCCCTGTTTCGTTGGACCACTCTCCTTCCAGGGTCCTCTGGTCAGTGTCCATTCCAACTACTCCAATGTGGTCGCCTATTTGAGCCCTCGAGGGGGCTTCAGGAGCTGAGCAGCTAGATGACAAAGCCTCCTGTCCCTTTCTTTATAAGGAGAGTCACTTCCTAGCCCTGGCTGCAGGGCCATTGGGCAGCAGACTAAGCCAAGTAGAGCTAGAGTGGTCGCTCCCCGGGTGATCTTTAAACAGTCTCCTAATGGGGTTCGCTGGACATCGACCTCTTCGCCTCCCGCTTGCACCTCACATTCCCACTCTCGTGGCTAGGTCCCTGGACCATCTGACCGCTGTCACCCTCGCCCTTGTGCTCCCCTGGTCAGACTTCGCTCCCTTTTCTTCCCCTTCTCTGTTTGGTTTTCAAGAACCTCAAGTCTGAGGGAATTCTGACTATCCTGGAGTCTCCAGTTTGGCCCCGCCAAACAGACTCCATTGTCTTACGGAGTCTGTTTTCCAAGGGCTGAAGACCCCAGTCTGTGAAGTTCCCTCTTCGCATGTGGAAGGCTGCGTGTATTGGGCATTATCCACTTTCTTTTTCCATTTCCAGGATCCTCGCTGCTCTGGACCAGGGCTTTCTTTTCTTTTCTTTCTCTTTCTCCTTTTCCAAAGATCCTGGCTTTTTTGTTTTTTTTGTTTTCAGATGAAGACTTTCCTGCAGAGAGTGGCGCACTGTGTTCCTTCCTAGCGTCCTCCATTTACTCCGTGGGACCTCATTCTCGTCCTCAGGGCCTTCCAGACTCCCCACTTTGTGCCTTTGTGTGAGATCTCGCTTTTCTTTGTCCTAGCAGGCTGCCTTCCTGGTGCCATCTCTTCCCTCTGCAGGATCTTCACAGAACAGATTCATCCTCAGTCTCTTCTGTTTAAGGTGTTTTTTTCTCTTTTCCACATCAATGAGGATGTTGTTTTTCCGTCCTTTTGTCCAGGCCCAGGCATCTGCGTGCACGCTCCCTTCTCTGCCTGGTTTTTCTTCTGGGCAATCCAGGTCTATTTGTACTGACCCCTTCTGTTGCTCTAATGCCTTGTTTGTTCTCCCCAGGGGCCCTCGCAGGGCCTGGCTGTTTCTGAGGCTTCCATCTCCTGGTGGACTCAGCTTGCTCCCAGGGAGATCTACTGGCTCATGGGTAGACCGCCACCTCCCTGTAAGACAACTCATTCTACTACAGCTGCCAGAACTTCCTAGGTTGTTCGGCATCTGGCTTCCGTCACCCAGGTCTGCTGGTCACTTTTACTGAGTTCTTCCAGATATATACTGTGGCCTCTACCTTCCCCAACTTTGGTCATAAGGTTCTGTAGTGGTTGTGCGCTAAGTTATCATACCGCTGTATCTTTCTCACCCTCTGTGGACTTTCTACCCCTGCCAGCATTTTACAGGTATAATTGACATGCTGCGATTTTAAAAAGGCAGCTTTTCTGCAATGTGTGTATGGGATTAGCCAGAATCCCCTTCACTTTGCAGGTAATGTAAAACGCTGCTTTTTTGCAACATGGGGCCCCGGCCTAATGTGGTTTACATTGTACAAACTATATGAGCCATGGATGTAGCCAACTTTCCTTGTAGAACTGAGAATTATTACTGCCTGTACTGCATTTTTCTCATTTGTAGCACCTTCACCTAAATCTTATAACTTTAATTTGGTATCAGTGGAATTACTGTGGGTTTTGTAAAACTAATATACAGTGCCTTGTGAAAGTATTCGGCCCCCTTGAACTTTTCAACCTTTTGCCACATTTCAGGCTTCAAACATAAGGATATAAAATTTTAATTTTTTGGTGAATAATCAACAAGTGGGACACAATCGTGAAGTGGAACGAAATTTATTGGATATTTTAAACTTTTGTAAAAAATAAAAAACTGAAAAGTGGGGCGTGCAATATTATTCGTCCCCTTTACTTTCACTGCAGCAAACTCACTCCAGAAGTTCAGTGAGGATCTCTGAATGATCCAATGCTGTCCTAAATTACTGATGATAAATATAATCCACCTGTGTGTAATCAAGTTTCCGTATAAATGCACCTGCTCTGTGATAGTCTCAGGGTTCTGTTTAAAGTGCAGAGAGCATCATGAAGACCAAGGAACACACCAGGCAGGTCTGTGTTACTGTTGTGGAGAAGTTTAAAGCCGGATTTGGATACAAAAAGATTTCCCAAACTTTAAACATCCCAAGGAGCACTGTGCAAGCGATCATATTGAAATGGAAGGAGTATCAGACCACTGCAAATCTACCAAGACCCGGCCGTCCCTCTAAACTTTCATCTCAAACAAGGAGAAGACTGATCAGAGATGCAGCCAAGAGGCCCATGATCACTCTGGATAAACTGCAGAGATCTACAGCTGAGGTGGGAGAGTCTGTCCATAGGACAACAATCAGTCGTACACTGCACAAATCTGGCCTTTATGGAAGAGTGGCAAGAAGAAAGCCATTTCTCAAAAATATCCATAAAAAGTCTCGTTTAAAGTTTGCCCCAAGCCACCTGGGAGACACACCAAACATGTGGAAGAAGGTGCTCTGGTCAGATGAAACCAAAATCGAACTTTTTGTCCACAATGCAAAACGATATGTTTGGCGTAAAAGCAACACAGCTCATCACCCTGAACACACCATCCCCACTGTCAAACATGGTGGTGGCAGCATCATGGTTTGGGCCTGCTTTTCTTCAGCATTGACAGGGAAGATGGTTAAAATTGATGGGAAGATGGATGGAGCCAAATACAGGACCATTCTGGAAGAAAACCTGTTGGAGTCTGCAAAAGACCTGAGACTGGGACGGAGATTTATCTTCCAACAAGACAATGATCCCAAATATAAAGCAAAATCTACAATGGAATGGTTCACAAATAAACGTATCCAGGTGTTAGAATGGCCAAGTCAAAGTCCAGACCTGAATCCAATCGAGAATCTGTGGAAAGAGCTGAAAACTGCTGTTCACAAACGCTCTCCATCCAACCTCACTGAGCTCGAGCTGTTTTCCAAGGAAGAATGGGCAAGAATTTCAGTCTCTCGATGTGCAAAACTGATAGAGACATACCCCAAGCGACTTGCAGCTGTAATCGCAGCAGAAGGTGGCGCTACAAAGTAGTAACTTAAGGGGGCCAAATAATTTGGCACACCCCACTTTTCAGTTTTTTATTTTTTACAAAAGTTTAAAATATCCAATAAACTTCGTTCCACTTCACGATTGTGTCCCACTTATTGCTGATTCTTCACCAAAAAATGTATAATTTTATATCCTTATGTTTGAAGCCTGAAACATGGCAAAAGGTTGAAAAGTTAAAGGGGGCCGAATACTTTCGCAAGGCACTGTATATAATCTATTTCTGTTTACATGATTGTAGGTAACAGCCAAGATAAACACAGGGCTTACTAGGATATGATTATTATTTTTTTTTTTTTTTTGCAGGAATCTTCCCGGAGACCCATCATCCCAGATTAATTCAAAAGGTTGGTTTATTTATAGCAAATGGTTTGTATTTTTTTTTTAGGTTTAGGACACATAGGATAGGTGCACTGCTGGTTGGTTTAAATACAGGTCAATTTCCTCCCATGCTACCAAACAGATTACTTTCTAGCTAGCCTGGGGCAGCTAATATATTGTGAAAATGTCTTGTGGTAACCCAGTCTTACATGTGAAGCTACAGAACAAAGCCATTCATTCCTTATTTTACATGTAAAAACACAAAGTTTACAATTATGATCAAATCTTAAAATATACCCCCAGTGCTTTTCATCTTGATATCAGTGGGGGTCTCAGTGCCTGGTCCCTCACCTGTGTCTTCATCTGGAACTCCCAGAAGTTTTCTATAACTAGAGGAACACTACAGTGTCATCCACAGAGCTCTGTGTGTAGTGCGCCAGTCTTAATAATATGATGCACCTAAATTTTTTAAAAGTTTTGGCACACCTTCATTTGTTCATCGTACAAAAACTGAAATCTGTGCCAGCTAGTCATCGAAAAAGATTTCAGGCATTGCTTATTCCGGTTTTCTGGTGGAAGTTAGGCCGTGAAGGCCTCACACGCTTTTAAAAATGTTGTATAAAAGGTGCTATTTTTGTTGCAAACCTGACTTCTCCATAGGGTAAAGCTTATTGGAGAGGGAAAAAAAAAAAAACACGGTGTAAATGATGCCTTACTTCAGTTGTGAAAATTTAGACATTTACAAGGATTTGATTCAAAGATCATAATATTTTGTTTTTGGAGTGTGCAGTCTTGCATTAGAAATATCTCGTTTCCTCCAAACAGCTGCTGAAAGATAGTGGGTTTTTTTCACCAGTACTAACCCGGCTTATGAACTTTTACTTCTTTAGCAAAGGGTGAGTATTAATTTAATTTAACTCTGCACCATTTTAAAATAGAAATGTTGATTAAATAAGAAATTGTTGTTTTCCTGATTTATCATCAGTTACCATTTGCAGAAAGATAGTATTGTCCTGTTCAAGTGATATTTTCTTGAACATGATTTATTGTTTTCATATTGCAGTATCAGTGAGGTATTTGGTCCTTATACACAGCCTTCAGAAGTTGAATATTGGGATATGTGGACTGCTCTCAGGACCAACGATGGTAATCTAGTGGTAGACAGGTAAAGAATAATAAACCTACTTGACATTGGGTTTTTAAAGGACAGTTGGTCATACACACTTCTGCTAGTTTTGTCCACTTTTCAGAATGTCCAGGAGGGATTCCAGAATAGTAGGCTATTCTCTGCACAGGGGCCTTCTCTGCTTGCTTGTACTGCCAATGTCTCATTCACAAAAATGCTGCTGATATTTAGGGTTTTATGCTGTGCATAAATAACCACCAGTGTCTTTGGGTTCAATTCATGTAAACTTCTGTTGCTTATCATGCCTCCCATAATATCTCCCTGAAAAAACATTTTACAAAAGTAAGCAGGTTTTCCTTAAATTCACAGTACCAACAAGTCATAACTTAATTTAACCTCTACTGCATGGTTTCAAGCGGTTTCATTTTAATCAAAAAATTGTACAATAATGTTTTTATAACCTCAATTGGGTTCTTAGTATTTTACAGTATATAAACCAGCGCAGAAAGCACAGAGAACGCTGGGTGGGTGCATTATCCAATACATCAATTCCACGTGAGTACTATTCTTGTATCTTTTAAAAACAAGGCACATTTTTCTGGATACAAAGCCTAGAAATTGTAATCATAGTGGAAGGACAATGAAATCTCAAGACAAAAACTGGCTCTGAAGTTCTGTTAGCCAGAAAAAAAAATCCCCAGAGATTAGTATTGCCGGTATATATAGCTGTAGCAGTTACCAGATGACACCACCACTTCTAAACTTTCCAATGTTACCAAGTTTGCAGCCCTAGCTAGAATATAAAAAAGGAGAGATCGCTAGTTAAAAACACATTTGGAAATGTGATTTTTATATGTAGCATGAACTACTCCATATAAATCTCAAATTCCCTCCTGTTTTTAACTAGTGATATCTCAGTATAAAATACACATTGCTGCTCTGGACCTTTCCTTAGTATAAAACCTGAGATACACAGTTATTTGAAGTGCCCCCTTCCCACCCCCCTTTGGCAACTGCTACAGTTGCACCTAGTGGCAGTACACATTACAACAGATTTCTTAAAACAGTCTTCGTTGCCCACTGCAACCAATCACAGCGCAGCTTTAATTTTGTATACTCTTCCTGAAAAATGAAAGCTGTATTGTTATCGGTTGCTATGGGCAAGACAGTTTAATAAATCTGTCCCATTGAGTACAGGACAGACTCTTCCTGGCAATACTTAAAACATTGCAAGTGAGAACTTCAGGGCTCTCCAAGGGAAGTGAAATAGGTTAAGTAACTATATTACAAAAATGTTCACCAAACAGCACCAAAAAATGGTGACAGTGCACTTACACTGTGACTCCCGCATTAGAGCAAATAATTGCTAGATTCTAAAAACGTGCCTTTTTAACAATGTGTTTTTTACCCATAGTACACCTAATTTATGGACCGTTGGATCCAGTCAATCCCTATCCTGAATTCTTGGATCAGTACAAGTAAGTCTAACATACCTTTTAGCATGACAAACCACCTATTCAAATTCCTCTATTGTTTCTCAGCCAGATTCGGACTCCTTTATAAATGACCAACAACCATGGTCAGTCAGACGCAGTAAAGCTCTCTTAAATCACGAAAAAAGCCAGTGATGATATTTCTATAAAATACCTGTTATAACTTACCTACCTTTAGTATACAGCCTCCTTCTACAACATTGGTACAAAGCCCAACACATTATGATGGTGGCATAATGGAGACATAAAGGAAAGTGCTTTTGTAAAGAGAATTTTAGTTTTATTGAAGGGGATGAGGTATTTCAGTAGGAAGCAGCAATAAAGGGCGCTCTCCATGGGATGTCCTAAAGCAGTCCCAGAGCTTCCCTAGCTCTTTGGTCTTCCCCATAGTGGAGTTTGGAGTGTGACTGTTTGAGGTTGTGGACAGGTGTCTTTTATACTGATAATGTCAAACAGGTGCCATTACTACAGGTAATGAGTGGAGGACAGAGGAGCCTCTTAAAGAAGAAGTTACAGGTCTATGAGAGCCAGAAATCTTGCTTGTTTGTAGGTGACCAAATACTTCCAAAAAAAAAACAAGGCAAGCCATTTGCCCGCGGACTTTTTCCCCCACGGAGGAGACAATATATTTCCATCAGGGTAAGTGGTGGAAAGCCATTTTCAGGTCTCTCCAGAGATGCTCAATTGGGTTGAGGTCAGGGCTCTGGCTGGGCTAGTCAAGAATGGTCACAGAGTTGTTCCGAAGCCACTCCTTTGTTATTTTAGCTGTGTGCTTAGGGTCATTGTCTTGTTGGAAGGTGAACCTTCGGCTCAGAGCACTCTGGAAGAGGTTTTCTTCCAGGATATCTCTGTACTTGGCCGCATTCATCTTTCCTTCAATTGCAACCAGTCGTCCTGTCCCTGCAGCTGAAAAACACCCCCATAGCATGATGCTGCCACTACCATGCTTCACGGTTTGGATTGTATTGGGCAGGTGATGAGCAGTGCCTGGTTTTCTCCACACATACCGCTTAGAATTAACGCCAAAAAGTTTAATCTTCGTCTTATCAGACCAGAGAATCTTATTTCTCATAGTCTGGGAGTCCTTCATATGTTTTTTGGCAAACTCTATGCGGGCTTTCATATGTCTTGCACTGAGGAGAGGCTTCCTTCGGGCCACTCTGCCATAAAGCCCCGACTGGTGGAGGGCTGCAGTGATGGGAGAAAGTTGACTTTGTGGAACTATCTCCCTAATGCATCTCTGGAGCTTAGCCACAGTGATCTTTGGGTTCTTCTTTACCTCTCTCACCAAGGCTCTTCTCCACGATTGCTCAGTTTGACTGGACGGCCGGGTCTAGGAAGAGTTCTGGTCGTCCCAAACTTCTTCCATTTAAGGATTATGGAGGCCACTGTGCTCTTAGGAACCTTGAGTTATGCAGAAATTCTGTTGTAACCTTGGCCAGATCTGTTCCTTGCCACAATTATCTCTGAGCTCCTTGAGCAGTTCATTTGACCACAAATTCTCATTTGCTCTGACATGCACTGTGAGCTGTGAGGTCTTATATAGACAGGTGTGTGCCTTTCCTAATCAAGTCCAATCAGTTTAATTAAACACAGCTGAACTCCAATGAAGGAGTAGAACCATCTCAAGGAGGATCAGAAGGAAATGGACAGCATGTGAGTTAAATATGAGTGTCACAGCAAAGGGTCTGAATACTTATGACCATGTGATGTCAGTTTTTCTTTTTTAATAAATTTGCAAAAATATTTACATTTCTGTTTTTTTTTCTGTCAAGATGGGGTGCTGAGTGTACATTAATGAGAAATAATATGAAGTTTTTTGCTTTTAGCAAATGGCTGCAATGAAACAGAGTGAAAAATTTAAAGGGGTCTGAATACTTGCCGTATCCCACTGTAGAGAGAGACACACAGACAAGGAGAGGTACATATACACACAGATAGAATAAGGGTAGAGTGGACAAATAAAGTGATATGGTGAAGTATGTATTATATATAATATACATACATATGAACATACAGATAAAATAATTACTCCAAGAGAAGTGGTACTTGGTTATATACATAAATACAGAATAAGGGCAGATTGGACAAGAAAAGTAATACGGTGTTCAGTGTGTGTGTGTATATATATGTAATTATATACACACACGTTAAGAGCAGATACTAATAATTACAACCAGCATACAAAACAAAAAAATGCATACGCTCACTACAAATCTAAACAGTCACAATGCATAGAAATATAAAGCTCACACACTCACTTGGCACACAAACACTTACCCTTCTCTTTCTGTCCGGAGTCTTCTCTCTCTTTTCACTGCAGGAACTTTTGGACATGTGACATGATCACATGATGTGCTCAACAAAGGCTCTGCAGTGAAAGGCGAAGGAAGACTGTGGACAGAAGACTGCTGCACACATCAGTATATATGTGTACAATTTCCACCACAATACCCACATACACTGATGTGTACAGAATTGTACAGAAGTGCATGGCAGCAGGATGAACTGCTAGACCCTGCATTCCTTTGAAAGTGCCACCAGAGCTCACCTTGTTTCATGGACGGTGCGGCCCTGAAAAAGAGGGATAGACAAAGTGTGTCCACCATCTTACAGCTGCTGGTGGACATCAGTATGGCAACCAGACAGATGAAGTACTTCATACCATGTGGAAGTAGGTGAACATAGATCTTCATTCTGCTTAAATTTTAATAATGATCTATTCCAGGGGTAGGCAACCTTTTTTGTTCGGCGTGCCGATTTCGATTAAAAAAATCAAAGTTGAGGTACTCGGAGTGCCGGTCGATAATTGTAAGTCTGACGACCCCTGCACACGGTATTATGTCACATAGCGGCCCCTGCACACGGTATTATGGTGATAGTACTAGTGATAATCGCTATTACTATTATTTTAGCGTGTAACAGATATCACTAGAGAGGCGGGCGGCGTATTTTACTCTATAAAGATAAGGTATGGGCAGGACAGAGAAAATGTAAACTTTATTGGTGACTTTGTGCATCTGTTGTGTAAGTGTTTGGTGCGACACTTCTGGCGCTGCGACCTGGACGATGGTAAATGTCTGGGTCACAGCGCCAATAACTTCCTGGTTATGTGATTAGGCTCAGAGGGGTGTTACATTATCCCTCTATGTGACTATCAGAGAGCAAAAGTACAGTATGCTCTCTGATTGATAGGAGAGGGGATAAGGATGGAAGTCTCTGCTACCCCCCATCATCTGCAGCTTATGCACAGACAATGAGGCGTTAACATTGTCTCTGCAGCTCCTCCTCCCTCCTCCCCCTCTTTCCTTAGCTCTAAGATGCTGCCTGACACAGGAGGGGGGGACACTTTTAGAGCCCCATTTCTAAGGATCTATTAGGGCCACAAAGATACAACTGGTTTCATTTTAAAGATGAGAATCTCATCTTTAAAACGATACCAAGATCTCCATGATTGACCTTACACATTCAGAGCGTTTCACTGTTAAAACGATGTCGGGAATTGAGATCTGCATTGGGATTTCAATGCCGAACATCGTTTTCACCAGCGAATCGCTCAGGATGTTTAAGGACGATCATGGTGCTCTTGGTATCATTTTAAAGAGGAGATTCTCATCTTTAAAATGAATCCAAGTGTTTCTTTATAGCTTTAAACAATCCTGAGCAATTCGATCAGGTACAGTAGTGAAGCCGGCAACGACCGGCCTCACTACAGTACATAGACTGTGCAGAAGCCGGGTGATGCCGCGTCCATCTTCACCCGGCGCTAATGAAATTTTAAGGAAGCCTGATGGAAAAACGCTGCAGGTAACGTTTTTCCATCCGGGTGAGGCACAAATATGGCGCCAGAACGAGCCGTGCCAGAACCGATCCCATAGAAAACTATGGGATCCGTCCTGTCATCAGTTTCCCTCCGGCTTGTGTGCACCATGCCGGAGGGAAACAGATAGCTGTGCCGGACATATGTGAAGACACTGCTGCTGTGCCAGGTAAATAAGCCTCGCGTGCCACTCTTGGCACGCGTGCCGGGGGGTTGCCGACCCCTGATCTATTCTATTACATGTTAACTTTTTTTTTATTGTATGTTTTGATGAATGTTTCTTATATAGGTTTTTTTTTTTTTTTGTTAAACTCCATACAGGAAACTGATTCCAAAGTCAACCTTTACTGTGCTGGACGATCACATCAGTCACTACCCTCAGCTGGAGGATCCCACTGGTTTCCTGAATGCCTATCTAAATTTTATAAATTCATTTTGAGCGGCAAAGTTAACTTGACTTCTGTGTCACTTTACACGAACTTGAAGCTCTGTTAAAGCAATAACAAGTTTAACATTTTTCATTTTTAAGCAACAGGCTTCTGAATTGCTTTGGACCAAACCACCAGCAATGACCACAGAAATACCTCAGGGATGACTTGTCTGTTAACCATATGTATACATATGTAATTCTTTTACTAAATGACCAAGTGTTTCCTGTGAGTTAATTCTGCTGACTGCACTGGGGAAATTGCATGTTCTCAATCCAATGTGTGTAAAGCCATTGTCATTTAGGAGAGGATTACAGGCAAGAATGCTGCCACAGTAAGATGATGTTTAGACTCTTGGTGTTTGTGGGGGGGATTTATTTTAAGTACTTTAAGCCATATTGTGAGTGCATTAAAAGGGCTGAAGTGTTTTGAACATACTATCTTCCATTTTCTACATTAATAAAAGTATTTTAATATCTATAGAAATGACAGGCTTTTTATGTAATGGTGCCTATTTGATAAAGTAGCACAATTTTTTTTCAGTGCACTTATGTCTCTTAAGAAAAAAAAAAAAAAAGGTTGAACAACTTTAGAAATATTGTACATTGCTTTACTTATGTTGCACTAATCCAAAGCTGGCCATTCAGCAGGTGATAAAAAAATATACCATGAACTACCATTCATGATGGCCAATTGTTGAAAGTTTTTGGCTGTCACTTGACAAAGTAGTGCTTGGCATGATCAGCCAATTTTTTTTTACTCTCTTCCTAAATGGGCAGTTTGTGGTTTTAATGATGTATTGTCATTTATACAAATTATCTCACCACTGTTGATTTTCATCTATTCAATTATTATTAAAATTAATCAGTCGGAGAATCCTTTATTTACTGCAGAAAAAAAGGGCTCAAAGTGGCATTAAAAAAAACAAACAAACAAAAAAAAACAGGTCCCTGCTTCTTAGTTACTCAAAACACAGGTAGACATTGAAATGCAGATATTTTACTTGCTTGCTATCCTTGTATTGTACTTGAAATTTTATGTGGATGCACATAGAGGTCTTTTCACTATTTCACATGAATCATTTTTGTAAAAAAAAAAACTTTTAAATGGAATCCAAAAAGAATATAATGCAAAAGATAGAATAAAGATTATCTAATACAATACAGAATCCAAAATGATAATTACAATAACCTAACAAAATTAATACATCATTTTTAATAATGAATCAGATAAAGTGCATAAACCGCACACAAGTAGAAAGCATTCAACCCTAAGACAAAATGACCTGTTGGTAGCACAATATACAATAATCCAAACACGGCAGCCTGGAATGGTAAAAATAAATAATAACCAGGACTTACCGTGATTCAGATGAAACCGACATGAACGATACACGAATAGTGAATGGGTGAATGTGTACTGGGGCAGGTATTTGTAAATCACAAGAGGCTAATAAAGGGACCCAAAAGCAGGAAAAAAATCTCACCCTAAAACAAAGCCCTATATATACAGCAGAGGCCTGGTATACCCTAAAAGCCTCTCTCGGGGTCACCGGCCTAAATAGCATGAAACCCCGATGGGAACCTAACCCTAATATAAAGTATCCCTGCATTGCCTGCACATTCATTCAGAGTGGTAAACATTTTACTAGCAATGTCACAGGGCGGTCTTATACGATTAAGAGCTTCAACTGTCGTTCTAAAGGAGTTATATACAAGGACACGTCATTGTGGTCTTGAATATATTGGGAAAACTATCCGTGAATTTAGGCGTCGAGTTGGTGAGCATTTGGGGGATATCTGTCACAACCGGGATACCCCCTTGCTCGTCACATTCGCTTGGAGCATCAGGGTAATGCCTCTTGTATCAAATTCATGGGAATTGATTTGATCAAATTTCCTGTACGTCGTGGCAACTGGGACCGGCTGGTTATCCAGGCAGAAACAAAGTGGATATTTCATTTGCATACTGTGACCCCTAAGCTTTACATCATTTATTTAGTGTAGTTCATGTTGCCATTGATACTATTGGTGATGGTGTCTCTTTTTATATATCCAGTTTTTCTCTTGCCTCAATACCTTTTACATGGTGCAGGTATGTTTTATATTTAGTGCCTGCATTCTTATGTGTTTATATTGCCTCTTGTTCCTATTTAGCTTATACTTATAGGGGGATCAGTAACACAAATGGTGGGTTGGCATTTATTAGTATACACACTTACATGCAGCCATAGACACTCGCTGGCAGCGCTTACTTTGATTGTTGTCAGCGAGCGCTTTTTTCTTTCACTTTTCTTTTGCACATGGGTGGACCGGGGAATGTCAGGTTACGCATACTAAGCGCTCCTTGCCCTCCTGGTATAGGGCGTGTGCGCAGAATTTCCATACTGCGCATGTCCACCGTGTTTATTCAACCTGCACTGATTACTACTTAAGTAAGTAGTGTCCCTCATGTTCACAGGTATGTTTGGCACTCCATATATCCTGGGGGGAAGGGGGATTTTTTTATAGCGTTCTAACTGTGCCATTTCTTCCCTTCTCTTCGCATTGGGACCATTGATGATTATGGTTATGGTTCTAGTGCATTTGGCCATTTTTGTGAATTTCTGCATAGATAATTTGGCATTAACATACTGCTGCTTTTTCACATTTATGATGGCATATTTGTATATTTAAATTCTTCCTATCATTTTAATCCCCTGATGAGATTAATGAAACATGCATGTCGGGATTACATGTATGGATTGTTTGGTATCTTTTGGTATTTATACTTTATAACAGTGGTGCTTTTAGATTGTACCTGTTGTTCTAGCACTTCATATATTTGTTAGGGCAAATATAGGGATACTTTATATTAGGGTTAGGTTCCAGTCGGGGCTGCATGCTATTTAGGGCGGTGGCCCCGAGATAGGCTTTTAGGGTATACCAGGCCTCTGCTACATATATAGGGCTTTGTTTTAGGGTGAGATTTTTTCCTGCTTTTGGGTCCCTTATTAGCCTCTTGTGACTTACAAATACCTGCCCCGGTACACATTCACCCATTCACTATTCGTGTGTCGTTCATGTCGGTTTCATCTGAATCACGGTAAGCCCTGGTTATTATTATTTATTTTTACCATTCCAAGGTGCCGTGTTTGGATTATTGTATATTGTGCTACCAACAGGTCATTTTGTCTTAGGGTTGAATTCTTTCTACTTGTGTGCAGTTTATGCACTTTATCTGATTCTATATTAAAAGTTATATATTAATTTTTGTTAGGTTATTGTGATTATCATTTTGGATTTTGTAAAAAAAACTTTTGTAATAAGAGTTTAATCTGACTGGACTCTCGTTGAAGGAAAGAGGGTTGAGTATTTAAGTATCGATGTTCCAGCGGCTGCCTCATTTTAACTTTTCATAAGAGGGGGGTATTAAAGGGGTTGTCCCGTTATGGACACCTAACCCCAAGCCATGGGACGTGGATAAATGTCTGTTGCCAGGTCCCTCAGTGATCAGAACATTGGACCAGTGCTTCACTCACTTGTATGGGGCTGCAGGAACTGTAATCTCTGGTAGTACACTAAGCCCCATAGACGTGAATGTAGCGCAGATCATGCAAGAACAATGGCACGCCATTCACAAGGAGCCCTTAAGGAGGACTTTCAGCCCCCCATCCTGGTCACTGGGGAACTCGGAGATTGGGTCCCCAGTGATCATACACTTATCCCCTTCTCCTGTGGATAGGTGTCCATACCAGGACAACCCCTTAAACACAGACATTTCAGGTACATACTACACTGTAGTATTTGCATCCAACTGCAACAGTGCATATTATACTTGTGCTGAGGCTATCATAAAAGGTTGTACATACTGTCCTGAGACAATTCACTTACAGTATCTCACTATACCAAGAGTAGTGGTGCTAGTAAAGAAAATCATCAGCCTGTATTGGTTAGGAATTTCTGAGTACCCTGACAATGTTATAGCCAACACAAGCTCTAATTATTCTCTCTATTTTGGCAGTCAGAGCTGTCATTTAAAATTTGCCCTTTTTTTTTTCTAATTTTCTCATGTCTTAGGCCAGTTTCACATGCACATAATAAGGGACACACATAGTCCCTGTAATGCAAGCACAAAAATGTGCTCCTAATCAATTTGTGTGAAGCTGACCAGAAATTTATAATTATTTTTAGTTGTACTGTTAATTTTAACAATGAAACAAAGTGAATATATAGGATTCAAGCTGGTATACATATAGCCAGTAGCAGGGCATAGCTTAAAATATATTGCAAGCATTTTACACAAAGTACAGATCATAGTTACAGGTAACATTCACTTTTATTTTGACAAAGCAGCAGGTTTTATTTGTACAAGGCAAACCAAGGTCTTCAATGTGTGCAAGACTTGATTGTGTATTGAGAGTGACATTGACAATATCCAATAGAACCATCTTACAAATGAACTGAAGAGTATAAAGCAGGAGTAACCTACTTGCTATATGGCCTCCTTTTTTAATCATTGCATCAGTACAGAAATATAGAATTAAAGAGGACCTTTCACCACCTCCAACAAGACCCGTTCCTAGCATGTAGGCACAAGCTCCACTGATTTCAGCACAGTTGGAATATTTTCTCTACGCCCCACTGTTCCTGATCATTTTAGTGCTGTTAGCTTTGGTGCCTGGTATGCTATTTAGTCTCTCTATTGTCGGATCAGCAGTATCAGGTAGGTAAGGGGTGTGATTCTGAGATCTGACACTGTCCACTTCTGATTAGCGCTCTGAATCACCCCCTGCCTGCTCCTGCCAGACACTGCCCATCTGACAGTACACAGCCTAAATAGCATATGAGGCAACATAACTAAATGCACTTATTGCTTGGGAAAGGTGGGAGCTTCCAACTGTCCTGGAAGCAGTATAGCTGCGCCTATTAACTTATGCGAAGAGCTGGACTTGGAGGAAGTGATGAAAGGTCCTCTTTAAGGCTCTATGCATAAAGTTGCATTACAGTTCCACGCATGAACTATACTTGCAAAGCAAGCAATAGGAATAGATATTGTCCTTTACTCAAAATATACAGTTCATGTTTGGAGCCATGATACAGTCATATGCATAATGCTCAAGTCTTTTAAACTTGTTTCTCTCTAAAGCTAAAATATCGGGAAACCTATTAATTTATTTATAAAAACTAGTTCTTAAATGTCGCTAACGCTTCAACAAACGTTGCATAAATTACCACCAGTAAAGAAAACTTTGTAATTTATCTTATTAGATATCAGTTTCTTTCCCCCTCCTAAACAGACATCAAATAACTCTTGCTAGAACAAGGCAGATTGCCACTCACAGAGGTACCAGATTACGGAGTCTATTGAGAGGTGAGTTTGCAGAGACTGAATGAGAGTAAACAGGCACAGACAGAAACTGCTGGATCTAAAGAACCTGTTTGCATTTCAACACAAGTGGTTTATTCAAAACAGTACAGGTCAATACTTCCCTATATACGCCTTTCATGATGCTGATTCTGGGTGAGAGAATTGTAGGAAAGATTTTCCTCTACTTTTGTGTGTAGTACAGTGTTATTCTCTCTGTTTTACACACACTTTACTATTGAAAGTTTGTTGAAAGGTTAGGTACACTCAAAAAAAAAAAAAAAAAAAAAAGTGCAGTTGGCCAAAACACCATATTCTTAATGTTCATTTAGTAGAAGGACTATGGTTAGAGAAATATCAGTTTGTCCAGTGTAGTTTCAAAATAAAATGTAGACATGCTAAAACAAAAATAAAAAAAATTGTACTGTACTTTTATTGTAAACAACAGTAAAGACTTGACCACTTACATTTTGTATGTAAGCACAGAGGTGCCAAAAAGTCCATGTGATGTACATTTAGGAGAAAAAAAGAAAAATAAATTCTCCAAGTATAAAAGAGGGTCTGGTAATGGGGAAAAAAGTCTTGGTTCTCCAGGACAGAGAACTGGAATGGCCAAGGCAACAGCAGGACCTCTGGACTCATGATTTTGCCGTTCTGCTGCTAATTTAAGACTTGGATCAAATATTAGGCATTCATTGTGGAAAAGGGAGTCTAGAAATGTATATACCATCGTGGACGAAATGTTTCCCCTCCTTGCACGATTTAGCCAACAGACGCCATGATGACATCAGCTGGGGTCTCATCAGAGCTCCTAACTGTTACTTGCATGGTGACACCATCAGCTAATGCGAGTCTGGATCTAACCAAAACATCATGGCCACCTCTATATATGCCTAAACATAGAAAATGAAAGAGAAAAAGTTATGCTTTAAAATAACTTAATTTTATGGCAGATTTTATGTCATTAATACATTTTGTAATATACTTTGACAAATTTTGGCAAATCCTTTTCTTGTTGTATTCATTGGGGGCCACCGCACCATGGGTATAGACCTGGCCACTAGGAGGCTGCCACTAGGAGTATCAAAAGAAGTCGGCTCCTCCTCCAGGCTATACCCTCTCCACAGACACTGTGCTTAGTTAGTTTGTACTGCAGAAGTAGGAGAAAGACACAAAGAACCAAAAGGAAAAGAGCACGGAACCAACAGCCACCAACATGTCCTGAACCCAAAAACAAGGCCCATGGCAGGACAACAAGAAAACAAGGGTGGGATCTGTGTCCCCCAATGAACACAACAAGAAAAGGATTTCACGGCGAGTACAAAAATTTCTCGCTTATTTCATTGGGGGACACAGCACCATGGGATGTCCTAAAGCAGTCCCAGAGGGTGGCAAGTAAACAGCCACGCAAACATCTTAGCAGAACCTACAACCCAAGATGGCTTCGGCAGAGGCCACAGAATGGATCCGGAAAAACCTGGAGAAGGTGTTGACAGACGCCCAGGTGGCAGAAGCCTGATAACGAAACGCCAGGATTCGAGGAAAGAGCCGGCACATGGAGAGGTGGCAGTAGATCCCCGATAGCATACCCAGACCAGTCAAGGAAGAGACCGCTCACACGGAGCTTGGGAACCAGGCAGAAAAAATGCAAGAAGACATCCACGAGATATGGAAGGAGGAAACCATCGGAAGAGAAAAGAAGGTGGCGGACAAAGGACAACCCTGTCCTCGGGGAAAAACAAAAAGAACAGAGGCACCGAGCTTGGGGTGGATACTGATATTTATATATCTATATATTTACTGATATTCATATGTATTATTGTAATTTTTATTTATGATATCTATATATATTAATTTATTTTCTTGTACTATATTCAAATATTTTAGGGTACTAGATTAACAAGTTTTTATCTGATTTATCTATCCATGTACTTTGTATTTTGGCATTTTCTATTCCTCCAATTTCAATTACTTTCCTTTCTAAATACTATGAGTGCTCCCCTACTGTCAACAGTGGGTACACGTTGCCCCCATTTGTTCTACATAAACTTACATAGTTTTCATATTATAGCAGTTTAGCAATATAGAAGTTTAGCAATTATAGCAGGTCCACTGAACGCATTTAAAAAAGCCCCTAATAAGTTTGTGCGCCTGTACACCCTGAGCATGCGCGGTGGAACGTATGAAGCCATCTACCTTTACTCCAACAGGCTTCTATAATTGACCTGTGCGCATCGGCGCTTTGCGCATGCGCAATAGCGTCCGGGAGATGCTATTTAAACTCGTGTAGCATAGCGCTGCATTATGAGTACCTGCTCCAAGTCTGGATAACTCTAAACTAAGGTAACATGTTTCAAACTATTTTATAGAGCACTGGCTATGTTTTTTTGTATAGCTTTGCTCTGTTTCCACTGGTGTATTTACAGATCTCCATTCTGCTGATCGGAGGTTTGGATCAGCGCCAGTCTGTCGAGTCACTCCATAATACATCTCTGCACTATCTATATATTGCAAATCCTATGCTCTAAATGGTACTTTTTGTGAAATTTGGTCCTCTCTCACAATTATTATACATAAAAGGCTGATTTATAGTAAACCTTAACCTTGGTTAATGGTCAATATACTTAAGTGGTGGTCACTGAACTTTTATTTTCATTTTTATCAATTATGTCTACAGGTATTTTTGTTGTTGCTTTTTTGTAGTGTTATACACACTTGATGAAGCGGTATCTAACACCCCGAAACGCGTAGTGTGTTATACAGTGCCTTGCAAAAGTATTCATACCCCTTGAACTTTTTCACCTTACAACCACAAACTTAACTGTATTTTATTGAAATTTTAGGTGATAGACCAACACAAAGTAGCAGATAATTGTGAAGTGGAATGAAAATGATACATGGTTTTCAAAATTTTCATCAAATAGAAATCTGAAAAATGTGATGTGCAAAAGTATTCAGCCCCCCAATATCAATACTTTGTAGAATCATCTTTTCGCTGAAATTACAGTTGAAAGTCTTTTGGGGTATGTCTCTACCAGCTTTGCGCATCTAGAGACTGAGATTTTTGCCCATTCTTCTTTGCAAAATAGCTCAAGCTCAGCCAGATTGGTTGGAGAGCGTCTGAACAGCAATTTTCATGTCTTGCTCCAAATGCTCAATAGGATTTAGGTCTGGACTTTTTCTGGAATATTCTAACACATGAATATTCTTTGATCTAAACCATTCTACTGTAGCTCTGGCTATATGTTTAGGGTCATTGTCTTGCTGGAAGGCGAACCTCCCTCCCAGTCTCAAGTTTTTTGCAGCCTCCAACAGGTTTTCTTCCAGGATTGCCCTGTATTTAGCTCCATCCATTTTCCCATCAATTCTGACTAGCTTCCCTGTTCCTGCTGAGGAAAATCATCCCCACAGCATGATATTGCCACCAGGTTTCACAGTAGGGATGGTATGTTCAGGGTGAGGAGCAGTGTTATTTTTCCGCCACACACAGCGCTTTGCATTTAGATCAGAAAGTTCAACCTTGGTCTTATCTAACCAGAGCACCTTCTTCCACATGTTTGCTGTATCCCCTATATGGCTTGTGGCAAACTGCACTTCTTATGTCTTTCTTTCAACAATGGTTTTCTTCTTGCCACTCTTCCATAAAGGCCAGATTTGTAGTGCAAGACTTGTTGTTATTCTGTGGACAGATTCTCCCACTGAGCTGTGGATTTCTGCAGCTCCTCCAGAGTGACCATGGGCCTCATGGTTGCTTCTCTGACCAGTGCTCTCCTTGCTCAATTTGTTAGTTTAGGTGGATGGCCATGTTTTGGAAGGTTTGTAGTTGTAGAATACTTTTTCCATCTTTGGATGATGGGTTGAACAGTGCTCCTTGGGATGCTCAAAGCTTGGGATATGTTTTTATAACCTAACCCTGCTATAAACTTCTCCACAACTTTATCTCTGACCTGTCTGGTGAGTTCCTTGGTCTTCATGATGCTGTTTGCTTACTATCATTCTCTAACAAACCACTGAGGCCTTCACAGTACAGACGTATTTATACTGAGACTAAATTACACACAGCTGGACTCTTAACTAATTAAGTGACTTCTGAAGGCAATTGATGGCACTGGATTTTATTTAGGGGTATCAAAGTACAGGGGGCTGAATACTTTTGTACATCACACTTTTCAGATTTTTATTTGATTAAAATTTTGAAAACCATGTATCATTTTCGTTCCACTTCACAATTATTTGCTACTTTGTGTTAGTCTATCACTTTAAAATCTCAATAACATACATTTAAGTTTGTGGTTGTAAGGTGAAAAATGTGAAAAACTTCAAGAGGTATGAATACTTTTGCAAGCCACTGTATATGTATTTCCTGGAATAAAATCTGTTTTAAGTCACCCCTGGTTCTGCGCAGTCCCTGTAATCTGGTCCTTGGATTTGCATACTCGGGTAAAAACAAAGGGTAAGCCTCCGTGACAGGGAAGCCAGACTGAAAATCCTGTGGATGGAAGAGATGGCCACTAGGAAGGAAACAGTCAAGGACAGAAGCGAAGAGAGACCTCAACAAGGCTCAAAAGGGAGAGCCTGAAGCATCTTAAGGATGAGAGTAAGGACCCACGGCAGGAGCACAATGTGTCACTCCCTGCAGGAAGATCCTTCATCAAAGGTCGGAAGGCCAGGGACCTCTGAAGGGAAAGGAAAGGGCAGAAAAAAACTGCCACTTATGAGAAGAAACAAATCAAGGCTGTGGTCCAGACCGGACTGGAAGAAAGCCAGGATCCAGGAAGTCATTACCTGCAGAGTACCGTACGGAAGACTTCCATGAACGATGAAAGATCTGCGCAGACCAACAGGAACATAAGAGCTGCGTATCAGGCCTGGCGGTGCCAATCTGGGGCTACCAAGATGGTTGAAACCCCGTCAGTCTAGAATTTCTTGAGAAAAGGAGGGAGAAGAGGAAAGTCATTACCCCCACTGAGGAGGGATGCGGTGCAGAAGTCCAACCAGGAAATCACAAGGGTGACAGCGGCTATGTCCCAAGAGACCTGGAACCTGGGCACGAGCAGGAGAGGTTGTGGTTAGGCTGGGAGGCAAAGAGTTCCAAGTCAGGACTGCCCAAGAGGGAGCACAACAGTAGAAGGATCCTCAGGAGAAGCAATCACTTCCCCCCTTCCCCCAGAAGCTCAAGCAGGCAACCACAGCAGAATTGGTGGTCTGGGCTCCAACCACACGAGAGGAGGGGAGAGGTCTGAGGAGACAGGGACCAAGACGCCCCCAGCCACAATAGATAGGTCTTTGGAACACAGCCATGAACAGTCAAAGGTACCAAAGACTGATCCCCAGCTGAAAGACTGGTGTCGGAGGAATTAACTGCCAAAGAAGGAGAAGAAGTATGGTCCTTGAGAGATTCCTGGTGAGGAGAGCCATAAAAGAAGCTCTCAGCGAACCCAGGGAGGCAGGAGAAACAGATGGTCGAGCTGAACAGAGACCAGCGGACCAGAAATGTCAATAGCAAAGGCTCGAGAGAACTGAGCAAAAGAGATGGCCTCGAAAACAAGATCATTGTGCCAAGGACTCGCAGTCAGAAGCAAAAAGAGCACGTAGGGTTCCTCCGAAGGCGGAACCCACCGGATCAGAGGGCCAGGATCTTGGACTCCAGGAGGAAAAACTTGCCCTGGTGAATACCGAGGATAATGCCCAAGAACTCCATGCGCTGAGAATGTACGAGACAGGACCTTTCCATGCTGATGAGCTAGCCAAGACAGCGAAAGGGGACCAAGGAGATCCGTAAGCCGGTCTCTGAATGTCCATCCCGGAGGGAGCTTGCACCAGGAGGTGGACCAAGTACGGAATCACAGAAACTCCTCTGGAATGGAGGATGGCCAGAAGGGACGCCATCACCTGAGAAAAACTCAGGGAGGGGAGCGTCGCAAAAGCCAAAGGCGACAGGAATACGCCGGTCTTCAGGGATGCCACCACTGACCGCAGGAGCCACAGTAGAATCTGCAGATACAGACAACCTGTTGAGTCCTTTTAGGTACAGGATGGGACGAAGAGAGCAGTCCTTCTTGGGAACGATGAACAGGAGGAAATGAAAAACCCTGGAAGGTCCTGAAACAGGGATGGACACAATGACGCCCTGCCGCTGAAGAGTGGAGACGGCCTAGAGTAAAAATTTACATTTGGAACGGAGGAGACTCTATAGGGTAGCAGGTTGACACCACCTCTTGGACCTGGGAGAAGTAGACACTGGCAAGCCAGGTAACCAGGAAGGAACAGCTTCCCCCCACCTGAGGGATCTGAGAAGTCTAAGACCTCATGCAAAGGAGGCCTCGGAAGAGGAAAAACTTGGAAGGCTTGGAGCCAGCTGCTATGAAGGCCACCTAGCGACTTGAGCGGAGAGAGAGTCCACCCTCAGTCCAAGGGATTGCTGACAGAGGCGGAGTCCGCTAAAGGCAGGATAGTATCCTGGAAGAGCCTAGCTATCGCGGGGTCCACTATAGAAGGCTCTGACCACTTGGAGACATGCTGGCCTGAAAAAAGGACATCCAACTTCCAGAGGAAGGCAGGGGACGGTCTGGATTAAGATATGGTCTACGCCCCAAGTTTGGTTGAATCTGGGGGGCTCTTGTGGTTATTCAAGAACTTCAAGTGGAGACCCCCTGAAGCCATGACCCGGAAGGCCTGTCCTGCCACTATGCCCCAAGGTTCCTGGGAAGGGGTGGAGGAGATTCTCATGCTCACCTATCTCTGATGCTCACCTTATCTGGTGTCTTCAGGCGCCACAGGATCACCCCCTTGGTGAACCTCGCACATTGTAGTGGGGTCACCGGATTCCGGCCGCTGATGCGGTGAGCGGAGTGGGGACTGGGTGACCGGTGAGGCGCTCTTTGCAGAGCGCTGCGCCCGCAGGTGGGTATGACTAGTGTGGCATACACACTGAAGAGCCCCCTGCACCTGAAAGAAAAATAAAAATGATTTAAGACAGAAAGACCTGAGTCAGGTCATGCCTTCCTCCTACGGACACTAGGTTTAAACTGGCTAAGCACAGTGTCTGTGGAGAGGGTATAGCCTGGAGGCAGAGCAGACTTCTTTTGGTATTCCTAGTGTCAGCCTCCTAGCGGTCAGGTCTATACTCATGGTGCTGTGTTCCCCAAATGAAAGAAACTGCCTTTTTTCACTCTTTCCTTTACTTATATATTGAGAGCTGTTCTCTGCTTCTCACATTGTGTAAAAAGTTCAGGGTTGTGTGAAGTGAAGAGAAAATGAGTGTGGGGGAGGGTCACTTAAAAATGCTACAACTCAGGCATTATAAAACATGGAAACTTGCTTTTGGTGTCATCAATTGAAAGTTTGGTGTTATCAGTTTGATTTCCAGGGATATCACTGGTTGAAAACACAGTTAGGATTGGTACAGTTGCGATAAAAAATTTACATAGCCCGGAAGATTTTTTGGCCTTTTTTCAGAGAATATGAATGATAAACACAAAAACTTTTTCTCCACTCATGGTTAGTGGTTGGTTGAAGCCATTTATTGTCAAACTTCTGTGTTTTCTCTTTTTAAATCATAATGACAACCAAAAACATCAAAATGACCCTGTTCAAAAGTTCACATACCCTGATGATTTTGGCCTGATAAGATGCCCAGAAACCAAACAACGGTCAGGTAGACCAACCAAAATTTCGGCCACAACTGCCCGGAAAATAGTTCGGGATGCAAAGAAAAACCCACACAACATCAGCTGAAACACAGGACTCTCTGAAAACTATCGGTGTGGCTCTTTCAAGATGCACAATAAGGAGGCATTCGAAGAAAAATGGGCTGCATGGTCGAGTTGCCAGAAGAAAGCCATTACTGCACAAATGCCACAAAGAATCTCGCCTTCAATACGCCAAACAGCACAGAGACAAGCCTCAAAACTTCTGGAACAAGGTAATTTGGAGTGATGAGACAAAAATCGAACTTTTTGGCCACAACCATAAACGTTACATTTGGAGAGGTGTCAACAAGGCCTATGATGAAAGAGACACTATTCCTACTGTAAAGCGCAGAGGTGAATTACTGATGATGTGGGGATGTGTGAGCTTCAAAGGCACAGGAAACTTGGTCAAAGTTGAAGGAAAGATGAATGCAGCACGTTATTAGCAAATACTGGAGGCAAATTTGCACTCATCAGCCAGGAATCTGCGATTGGGACGTACTTGGACGTTTCAACATGACAACGATCCAAAACACAAGGCCAAGTCAACCTGTCATTGCCTACAGCAGAAGAAAGTGAAGGTTCTGGAGTAGCCATCTCAGTCTCCTGACCTCAATATCATTGAGCCACTCATGAGCAGTACGATCTCAAGTGAGCAGTACATGCAAGACAGCCCAGGAATTTACAGGAACTGGAGACTTTTTGCCAAGAAGAATGGGCAGTTTTATCATCTCAGAAAATAAAGAGCCTCATCCACAACTACCATAAAAGACTTCAAGCGGTCATTGATGTTAGAGGGGGCAATACACGGTATTAAAAACTGGGGTATGTGATCTTTTGAACAGGGTCATTTTGATATTTTTGGTTGTCATTAGGATTTAAAAAGAGAAAACACAGATGTCTGACAATAAATGGCTTCAACCAACCACTAACCATGAGTGGAGAAAAAGTTTTTGTGTTATCATTCATATTCTCTGAAAAAAAGGCCAAAAAAAACAAAAAAAATCTGCCGGAGTATGTAAACTTTTTAACACAAATGTATATGTATAGCTGAAGCTGCATATAAATATCCCAATCCTGACTGTTTTCATCCAGTGATATATCTGGAAATCATACAGGTAGAACTGCATCCTTAGTGTCATAAAAGTTTATACATTTTATAGTGCCTGAGTATACCTGTTTGAGTGCCCCTCCCTCACAGTCATTTTCTCTTCACTTCACACAGCCCGTACTCCCTTCACAATGAAAAGCAGGGGAAAAGCTCTCAATAGAGAAGCTAAGGAAAGTGAAAAAATGCAGGATTTCATAGAAATCAGAATAAATTTGTTAATAAAGTACTTTTGTTGCTCCTGTCCCAGCTTTTTTGGAACGTGTGGCAGACAAATTCAAAATGAGTGAATATTTGCAAAAAAACAATAAAGTTTATCCGTTTGAGCATTAAATATCTTGTCTTTGTAGTGTATTCAATTGAATATAGATTGAAAAGGATTTGAAATTCATCGAATTCTGTTTTTATTTATGTTTTACACAACGTCCCAACTTCATTGGAATTGGGGTTGTATGTTACAAAATTTATTAATGACATAAATGCTGCCAGAAAAACAAAAGTTGAAAGTTACAGTTTAAAGCTGGTTTCACACAATTTTTTAGCACCATTTTCTACTGTGAAAAAAAAATCATCAAAATCGCTGCTGCCATATTCTTGATCATAACATAAAAATACCCCGCATTCACACGACCGAGTTTCACCCATAAAAGTCAGTCCGTGTGTTGGCCGAATTTACCGGCTTAAACAGTATGCCAGGAGATGGACTCCTAGCATTACAGTTACCTATCCTATGATTATAGTGCAGGACAGTATGTCTCTAGGAGGCAAAGATTCCAAGCAGCATAAATAACTGTAATGCTAGGAGTCCCTCTCCCGGCAGTGAAACTCTGTCTTGAGAATGCGGGGGTCATTACCATTACCAGAGGTGGTAAGAAAATAAAAAGTCTTAACAGTCCTAAGTCTTTTTTCACAAACCCCACCCCTATGCACAAGATAGGTTATGAATGTCTGACCCCCAGCTGTGTGCCTTGTGTGCATGGTAGTAGGCATGCACAAACACGGTGTGATTCACCTTTATGGGACTGAGTGAGTGTTGCACTCTGCTCTCTCTCAGTCCCATAGAAGTGAATGAAATAGTGGTCTCACAGGTGTTCCTCTACTGTATTCACACAGGGACCCCTATTTATCATACAATATCAACTATGCTGTGGAAAAGGGATGTGTTGTTCATGGGAAAATCCCCATTAAAATCATCTTAGTGATAATCCCCTACACCCAACCATTAACCGTTCATATTCTGTGTCACTTCATTTATAACATACTGTACAGACCAAAAGTTTGGACACACCTTCTCATTCCAGAGTTTTCTGTATTTTCATGACTATAAAAATTGTAGATTCACACTGAAGGCATCAAAACTATGAACTAACACATGTGGAATTATATACTTCACAAAAAAGTGTGAAACAACTGAAAATATGTCTTATATTCTAGGTTCTTCAAAGTAGCCACCTTTTGCTTTGATTACTGCTTTGCACACTCTTGGCATTCTCTTGATGAGCTTCAAGAGGTAGTCACCTGAAATGGTCTTTCAACAGTCTTGAAGGAGTTCCCAGAGATGCTTAGCACTTGTTGGCCTTTTTGCCTTCACTCTGCGGTCCAGCTCACCCCCAAAACCATCTCGATTGGGTTCAGGTATGGTGACTGTGGAGGCCAGGGTCATCTGACGTAGCACCCCATCACTCTCCTTCTTGGTCAAATAGCCCTTACACAGTCTGGAGGTGTGTTTGGGGTCATTGTCCTGTTGAAAAATAAATGATGGTCCAACTAAACGCAAACCGGATGGAATAGCATGCCGCTGCAACATGCTGTGGTAACCATGCTGGTTCAGTATTCCTTCAATTTTGAATAAATCCCCAACAGTGTCACCAGCAAAGCACTCCCACACCATCACACCTCCTCCTCCATGCTTCACGGTGGGAACCAGGCATGTAGAGTCCATTCGTTCACCTTTTCTGCGTCGCACAAAGACACGGTGGTTGGAACCAAAGATCTCAAATTTGGACTCATCAGACCAAAGCACAGATTTCCACAGGTCTAATGTCCATTCCTTGTGTTCTTTAGCCCAAACAAGTCTCTTCTGGTTGTTGCCTGTCCTTAGCAGTGGTTTCCTAGCAGCTATTTTACCATGAAGGCCTGTTGCACACAGTCTCCTCTTAACAGTTGTTGTAGAGATGTGTCTGCTGCTAGAACTCTGTGTGGCATTGACCTGGTCTCTAATCTGAGCTGCTGTTAACCTGCGATTTCTGAGGCTGGTGACTCGGATGAACTTATCCTCCGCAGCAGAGGTGACTCTTGGTCTTCCTTTCCTGGGGCGGTCCTCATGTGAGCCAGTTTCTTTGTAGCGCTTGATGGTTTTGGCCACTGCACTTGGGGACACTTTCAAAGTTTGCCCAATTTTTTGGACTGACTGACCTTCATTTCTTAAAGTAATGATGGCCACTCGTTTTTCTTTACTTAGAATTTGTATTATGGCAAGAAAAAAGCAGCTAACACTCCATTCAGTAGGACTATCAGCTGTGTATCCACCTGAATTCTGAACAACACAACTGATGGTCCCAACCCCATTTATAAGGCAAGAAATCCCACTTATTAAACCTGACAGGGCACACCTGTGAAGTGAAAACCATTTCAGGTGACTACCTCTTGAAGCTCTAGAGAATGCCAAGAGTGTGCAAAGCCGTAATCAAAGCAAAAGGTGGCTACTTTGAAGAACCTAGAATAGAAGACATATTTTCAGTTGTTTCACACTTTTTTGTTAAGTATATAATTCCACATGTGTTAATTCATAGTTTTTATGCCTTCAGTGTGAATCTACAATTTTTATAGTCATGAAAATACAGAAAACTCTTGGAATGAGAAGGTGCGTCCAAACTTTTGGTCTGTACTGTATATGTATATAAGTTATCACAATGAATCCAATATAATACACTTAGAAGTATGCTGCATTACACAATGAAGGGGTGACTAAAAAGCCCAGTTTCTTGAAAGATTGACAACTGTATAAACTACTCTGACATTTTCACACTAGTACAACTATAAAATGGTAAATATTGAATCCGTTTCCCTTTACTCCTAATCTACCATGAGAAATGTGGCGAAACTGCATATGTAGTATAATGAAGAGTTGATGAAATAAATAAAAACATGGTGATAATACGTTATAATCAACACCTCAGTAAGCAGGCTAAATGGAAACATGCTCACCTGAAAGATAAAGCACATGAGAGTTCTTGTTCTCTGGCACCTTGTCAGATCGCTCACATGGCTGCATCCCCAGAAACTTTATTATGTTTGTAACAGCATCTATAAAAGAGAAAATACATTCTGAATACCAAGTACTCAAATCATGGCTCCAACACCACTCAATTCATGTTAATAAGAATTTTATGCCTCAATTTTTAATAGTGTGCTAATTAATAGAATTTTGGATGGCTTTATACTTTCATTAAAAGGAGTAATTACCACTTTATTGCTTTATAGTATAGTAAGTGACACCAGAATGACATGTCATTAAAGAAGTTATCCTAGACTGACAATTAATGCTCTATCCTTAGGATAGCTCATTAATTGGAGACTGGCAGGATTCTGACTCCCAGGCCCCACACCAATCAGCTATTTTTAGTAAAGTGAACAAAGCCAGAAGCAGAGGGCTCCATAAACTGTGGAGCGGCTAAGCATCGCCATTACAGCCCACCACCCGTTCACTGGGTCACATGACTTGCTGTCCACATAGCTTACAACTCTATATATTATAAGCTTAACAATAAGCAAGGCTCTGCTGCTACATTTCAGGAGTAGGAATGTAAACTATTCCATATACAGTGGGTATGGAAAGTATTCAGACTCCTATAAATTTTTCACTCTGTTTCATTGTAGCCATTTGCTAAAAGCAAAAAAGTTCATTTTATTTCTCATTAAATGTACACTCAGCACCCCATCTTGACAGAAAAAACTCCCCACAGAAATGTAGATATTTTTGCAAATTTATTCAGACCCTTTGCTGTGACACTCATATTTAACTCACATGCTGTCCATTTCCTTCTGATCCTCCTTGAGATGGTTCTACTCCTTCATTGGAGTCCAGCTGTGTTTAATTAAACTGATTGGACTTGATTAGGAAAGGCACACACCTGTCTATATAAGACCTCACAGCTCACAGTGCATGTCAGAGAAAATGAGAATCATGAGGTCAAAAGAAACTGCCCAAGGAGCTCAGAGACAGAATTGTGGCAAGGCACAGATCTGGCCAAGGTTACAAAAGAATTTCTGCAGCATTCAAGGTTCCCAAGAGCACAGTGGCCTCCACAATCCTTAAATAGAAGAAGCCAGCCAAACTGAGCAATCGTGGGAGAAGAGCCTTGGTGAGAGAGGTAAAGAAGAACCCAAAGATCACTGTGGCTGAGCTCCAGAGATGCAGTAGGGAGATGGGAGAAAGTTCCACAAAGTCAACTATCACTGCAGCCTTCCACCAGTCGGGGCTTTATGGCAGAGTGGCCCGAAGGAAGCCTCTCCTCAGTGCAAGAAATATGAAAGCCCAGACATATTTCTCCCAGACTATGAGAAATAAGATTCTCTGGTCTGATGAGACGAAGATTAAACTTTTTGGCGTTAATTCTAAGCGGTATGTGTAGAGAAAACCAGGCACTGCTCATCACCTGCCCAATACAATCCCAACAGTGAAACATGGTGGTGGCAGCTATGGGGGTGTTTTTCAGCTGCAAGGACAGGACGACTGGTTGCAATTGAAGGAAAGATGAATGCAGCCAAGTACTGAGATATCCTGGAAGAAAACCTCTTGCAGAGTGCTCTGGACCTCAGACTGGGCCGAAGGTTCACCTTCCAACAAGACAATGCACACAGCTAAAATAAGGAGTGGCTTCGAACAACTCTGTGACCATTCTTGACTGGCCCAGCCAGAGTCCTGACCTCAACCCAATTGAGCATCTCTTGGAGAGACCTGAAAATGGCTGTCCACCAACGTTCACCATCCAACCTGACGGAACTGGAGAGGATCTGCAAAGAAGAATGGCAGAGGATCCCCAAATCCAGATGTGAAAAACTTGTTGCATCATTCCCAAGAAGACTCATGGCTGTACTAGCTCAAAAGGGTTCTCAATACTGAGCAAAGGGTCTGAATACTTATGACCAAGTGATATTTCAGTTTTTCTTTTTTAATAAATTTGCAAAAATATCTACATTTGTTTTTTTTTTCTGTCAAGATGGGGTGTTGAGTGTACATTAATGAGAAATAAAATTAACTTTTTTGCTTTTAGCAAATGGCTGCAATGAAACAGTGAAAAATTTAAAGGGGTCTGAATACTTTCTATACCCACTGTAGAGCACAGATTACAGAATTTATATACCTTCTAAGGTTTTAGTAGAACTGAGTGCGAAAGTCTCCTCTTTTTCATAGGCATCTCCAACCTCATCCCATGCAGCACCAAAATTTGGCTTTAACACCTTTTGAATGTGGTCTTCAATAGTAACCTCTAAGTCTTCAAGCTAAATAGACAACATAAATTATGAAAAATTACAATTTTTTTTTACATTTTTTTTGTGATTTACCTTTATAAAATATTCAAGTCCTGCTCTTAGGTTTCCTGCACAATACTGTAACATGGAATTTTATAGGCCATATTGCACCTACACTTTTACATGAAGTCAAAGCTTTTTTGTGAAGATTCTGAGTTTGTGAAAATACATGTAAAATGTAACCGAATTAAGGCCTAAAGCGGTATATAGGGACTGTTAAAATGACTGTATGTGTTGCTGCACAGCCCTGAACTAGTTTACATACCACATATTCATCACTGTAACCTTCATCATCGGGAATGCCTGTGTGAGGATCACAGTCTCGGACCACAAACTTCATTGTGCAGTTAAAGGTGCAAGACACTGGAGAAGAGAAACAAATCCATGAGATAACACCAAGGTGTTAAAGAATCAAAAAGCAAACTGGTATGTGAACCTGTCTGATCAAGAATCATAGAAGACATTACTGCAGCTTTTTCCTATATTTCTTTACATTTTTATGCAGAATACACATAATGCATTTTTCAAACAAAAAAAACTGCATCCACAATATAACGTTTTGTCTATAGGAACATATGCATATAAGATTTTTTTTTTTTTTTTTTTTTTTTTAGTGTTTTTGTGGTCACAAAAGCAGTGTGGACAAAATATCTGCTATTAGTCTATAGAAACATGAATATCCTTACAGATAACAGGGGCATTTACCAAGCCATGTACAACTGGTTTTTCTGAGTTGAAAAAAATTAACAGTGTTTCATGACTTTTTGTTGGGTCATTTAATAATGAACATTCTGTTTTTGTACCAAAGTTCAGAAAATGCTGTCTGAATGGCATTCATACATTCTTATAGTTCAACTAGGAATGAATTTAATGGCTGCAGATGAGTCATTGACTCCGGGCTTGAAGAATATGTATCTGCATCTGCATAGCAGTGATATATGCCAGGCCATGATCCTGGATTCATTTGCTTAATTTGAGCGTGTAAACTGAAAATGGCATCGGGGACAGCACCAAGCCCTATGGAACGCCATACTTTTTGGGGACTGGTGATGACTATGATAAGCCAAGAGAGACACTCCTTGTGGTCTGGCAGCCAGAAAGGAACTAATCCATTGAAGTACTGACCCATCAATTCCACAAAACTCCTTGAGTCTATATATTAAGATGTCATAGGCACTGTGTCAAAAGCTGCTGAGAGGTCTAAGAGAATTAAGGTGGTGCATTCACCTCTATCCCTGGCCACGAGCAGGTCATTTAGTACTAGTATGAGGTCTGATTCAGTGCTATATTTATTCCTGAAGCCTGACTGAAAATGGTCATAAATACCAGATAGTCTGGCATCTAGTTGGATAGCGACAGCCTTTTTTATAAAATTCCCTAGGAAGGGATAGGTTACAGACAGGTCTGTAGAAGCTCAAGGCATCTGGGTCCATGCAGGGCTTCTTTAGAAAGGGCTTGATGATGGCTGCCTTCAGTAGATCAGGGAGATCCCACTTTCATAGAACAGTTAAAGGGGTTGGCCACTTTCAGACCAATATTGAGAGACAAATGTTATTGTTTGTATAATAATAACTTTCTGTATCAATTCCTTACGGTTCTTTAGATCTCTGCTTGCTGTCATTCATTCATTCTGCTTACTTCTAGTCGATAAAATTCTGACCATGGTCATGTGATGAGCACACAGATGCACAGTTCATTACCAGGCAGATGTCTGATTACTGTGCTGTGAATTTTATCCACTAGAAGCAAGCAGAATGAATGACAGAAAGCAGAGATCTAGAAAATCATGAAGAATTGATACAGAAAGTATATTGGAAAATTGTAGAACTTTTTATTATACAAACAATAACATTTGTCTCTCAACATTGGTCTGAAAGTGGCCAACCCCTTTAATTATGTTCTTGATTCCCTGGGTCCAGGTCACGTGTTGTTCTGTGTAGGCTCTGAAGGATGTTTGTGATCTCTGTTCTATACACTCTGTCAAACTGTAGTCATCAACTGCATACAGAGATCTAAGATTTATTTGTGCACACAAAGCATAACTGTGTCACTAAATACCTACCTGCTGTGGACTCATCCTCAGGAAGCCTTACCAAAGTGTAACATATGCCAGGTTGGTTATATGGGAGACTTGGTGCTGGGACATAATACACCACTTCATACCCCTCTGAAGGCTCCACTTGAACATTAACCTTTTCTAAAAGTTGATCGTTCAGGGTGTTGGTACAGTCAAACTATAAAAGAAATGTCAATAGAATTTTCCAGAGGAATTTTAATACATTTAAATATTTGAAATATACCATAGAAAAACCGCACACTAACCTGAAATACAATATGATCTGTAAACACATGCTTAATACAGCGTACAAAGTATTCGGTTTCCGCCTCTGTGAGTTGCACAGGTTCAGAGGACTTAAAGAGTGGTCCCAAATCTTTGAATTCCGGGATGGCTGCCAGTTGTTCTACAAACAGAAATGGACATAGATTTGAATAAAATTTAACATAGGGAACCTTCCTTCCAATAAGTGACACTAGAAACAAAGCTCTTTTTTTGAAAAAGAGAGCTAATGTGCTTAGATTTATCCCAAAATAGTACTGCATAGCCCATAAAGGCTCCTTATACCTACTTGGAACTCTCCCTGGGGAAAGACAGCTCCTCCAGACTCGCATCAAAAACCTTTCACCCAGCTAGCTACCTCTGTAATAGTCATCTGCAGAGGTGAGTCTGTTTTCGTTTCCATCCTTAGTCATTGTCCTATCCTTAAAAAAAGGCCTTGTAACATGACTTATAGAGAGATTTCTTCCAAGCAGTAACCCTATAGGCATAGCTTTCTTTGTGTATTGTTAATTCACTTGGGGCTTGATATAACTATCAGGGCCCCACAGATCCTCAAAGTGAAGTGACCACAGTTATACTTTTTCACTTGAATGGAGTTATGTTTCATTACCAGTGACTTGGAGTGCCACTGTCCTATAAGAACGCCAAAAGGAGCTCCCCTTTATTATTAAGACTCCAGTGCTCCCAAAGGTTGGACTCCTCTGACCATAATGTTATGAAATATGGTAGTGATGCGCCATAAAAAATAAATATAACCCTTCTAAAAGGGTTTTCCTACCATAATGTTAAGGAGTAATAATGCAGCTGAAGGAGCTAGTAACATAAAAACCATTACTCCTCTATCGTTAGGCCTTTATTTCCAGCGGCAACACAACTGGTCTTTAGTTTACAGGCCCCTCAGCTGATGCCAGAAGTAACATCCCATTTGTGCTAGGCGACCACTGTAGCCAACCACAGGCCTCAGTGGTCACCTCTTTACAAACTACTTCACTAGCTGTCTGTGAAAATGTCACTGCTGAGCCCTGGATTGGTTACCGCAGTAGCCTAGCACAAGTAGTCACTGCTGATGTCAGCTTGAGAAATTGTAAACAGAAGACCGAACCTGACACTGGTGGAAATGGGGGACAGGGTAGAGTGGACTAATTTTTTATTTTTTTTTGTAATACTACATGCTACCTCAGTACTACTACTTTTTTCATGCTGTAAGTTGCAAGACCCCATAAATATGTAAAGAAATAGAGTATATGTAAAATATCACACTGTGAATTTTGATGCCCACTAATATCCATGGTTACTTATTTTGCCTTTTTTCACTAAATGCAAATTGTTGTCTACAGATACTGCGATGCAGGAAGGTTTCAGATAATGTTTTTTTTTTTGTAATCCTACAGTGGGTTTTTTGTAGCTAAAAATTGGATTTTTGTACTCGCTGTAAAATCCTTTTCTCACTGTATTCACTGGGTGACATGGCACCATGGGGTATAGACCTGGCCACTAGGAGACAGACGCTAGGGAAATGAAAAGCTGTTGGCTCCACCTCCAGGCTATACCCTGCCACAGGTACTGTGCATGAATCAGTTTGTACAGCAGCAGTAGGAGAAACACACAAAAGAACAAAAGGAACATGGAACCAACAACCACCAACATGTCCTGAACCCGAAAAGGAACCAACACAGCTCGGGCAGGTATAACAGTGAAAAATAAGGGTGTGAGAAAAGGATTTTACGGCGAGTACAAAAATCCCATTTTCTCGCTTATTTCATTGAGGAACACAGCGCCATAGGATGTCCAAAAGCAGTTCCAGAGGGTGGGAATTATATGGCCATGCGAACCACCTAGTGCACAGTCGCTGCAGAACCTTACTACCCAAACTGGCATTGTCAGAGGCCACAGAAAGGATCTGGAAAAAAACTTAGTGAAAGTGTGGACAGAGGTCCAAGTGGGAGCCTTACAGACTTGGGAAGCAGAAGCCTGATGCCGAACAGCCTAGGAAGCTCCAACAACTCTCGAGGAGAGAGCCGTCATACAGAAGAGCAGAGCCCTATCCTTCAACCGATAGACCTCCTTGATCACAGACTGAAGCCATCACGTGATGGAAGCCTTGGAAGCAGGCAGGCCCTTACAAGGGCTCTCACAAGCAAAGCGTCGGAACAACGTAAAAGGACAGTGAGGGACAAATAGACCGGATTTGCCTGGACAACATCCAGGAAGAGAAACGAACACTCACATGGATGCTAGTGGTCCCGGGCAGAAAGATTGTAAGACTAAGACCTCTATGATGTGGAAAGAGGAAACCACCTTAGGCAGAAGAGATGGTGGCGGACGGAGGACAACCCTATTCTTGTGAGTAAAACTGAGCGAAAGGAACGGCCTCGAAGGTCAAGAGTGTCATGCCCAGAACCCACATGCAGAACCAACCAAAGAGCAAGAAGAGCTGATCCGAAGGAGGGACACACAGGACCTCAGAACCTTGGCCTATTGTGGACCGTAGCGTGTCGAGGATCATGCCCCGGAATTCCATGCACTGAGAAGGCACAAGACAAGACTGCCCCTCATTGATGAGCCAGCCAAACCGGAGATCCACAAGCTGGTCAGATTGACTGACTCGGAGAGGGCTACACCAGGAGGATGCCAAAGTATGGAATCACAGTGACACCTCCGGAGCGGAGGATGACCATGAGAGACGCCAGCACCTTGGTAAATACCCGGAGGGCAGAGGCCAGCCCGAAAGGGAGAGAGGCAAACTGGAAAAGTCGCGAATCCACTGCAAAACGAAGAAAACGCTGATGGCACAGAGCCATGGAGAAGAGAAAATAAGTGTTGCTGATGTCGATGGACGAAGGAGGAATTCGCCTGTCTCCAGTGATGCCATCAGACTGCAGAGACTCCGGGGGAATCCTGCAGACACGGACGAACCTTGGAAACGTTCAAGATTTCAGAGATGAGCAGCTGGTTGTCCTGGAGGGAAGCTGCATCGAAGAGATTTGTCTGGAGCTGTTTGGCCCAGGAAATGCAGGCCTTACTGACCCAAGAGGCAGCGAAGGAAGGCCACAGGGAGAAGTGAGCTGCTATGAAGGCTGCCTTAGCGAGGGAATCCACCTTTTTTCCAAGGGATCACTGAGGGAGGCGGGGTCTGCTGAAGGCAGAATAGTAGCCCTGGAGAGCCTAGCTATTGCAGGGTCCAATGCGGGAGGCTCTAAATATTAGGAAGGGACACATGGGGTAGCTGGCTGACAAGAGATCTTATGTCAGGCTGGCTTGACAGTGCACAGTGTGCTTCTCTTAGCTCCCCCTGGCTTGCAATGATGAACATCTGAGCTACAGACATGAGTCACAGCTTAGCTGGCAGTATTGCCCCTAAGCTCACCTAGCTCCGTCCAAGGAAGAGGACGTCCGACTTTCAGGAGAAGACAGAGGACGGTCTGGGTGAAGCTACTGTTCCTTCAAAATGTGGTCAAACGCCCTGTGGATAGGAAAGACCAGAAGGGGGCGACAACTGTGGCAGAAGGAGATGTCCACCTAGGTGGACGGATCCTGGGTCCTCAGAGATTTGTAGGGTATCTCTGACTGCACAAATTAGCTCCTGCGTAGCAGCAGATATAGATGAGCCTAGCTGATGCTCCGGGTTGGAGTCAGAGGCATCCCAGGAGAAGCAGACCGAGCAGGGGGAGACAGGGATCTGCCTGTCGGAGTGGAGTCGCGAGCTGAGGCCCTATCTGGGGAGTGCCCAGAGGAAGTGGTGGAAGACCGTATTCTGTAGGTAGATTTCCTGGTCCTTTTGCTGAGACGGCTACTAAAGCTGGAACGGCAACTATGAGGGTGCCCGGGGAGATCCCTAGAAGCCACCAACAAAGAGGCAATCTGGGAAGGCAGACATTCCAAGTTTCCACCTCCAACTGGGTAAGTCTGGTAAAAGAACCATGGCCCAGGTGAGAGGCCGCCCAATCTGGGGATGGTGACTCAGACAGGGGCCATGAGGTACCTAAACTGGCTGAGATGGAAGGCAGAGAGAGCAGCTGGGCTCAGGGTGTTCGCATGGCAATTTTTTGTTACAGCGGGCGCATGTTTAAAACGTATCAGAACCAGAGGGCAAGTTGACTCTTCACGGGAGGACTAGGCGGAGGGGGCTCAGGGGAATTAGGGGTAACCCAGAGGGTTAGCCTACCAGACCACAGGAATATGGCCACTCACCGACTGCTGTAGAGATGGCTGCACAGAGAGGGCTCTGCAGATGCAGTGTCTCCCAGGGAGCTGTCCCAGCAAGCAAAAAATGCATGAAATAAATTAAGTCTTTCCCCAAAAGCAGAAACCCTCCCCCTGGAAGTTTCTATGCTCAGGGGCTATTGGGTGGGCTGGATGGCTTGCCAGGACAGCCCCCTGGCCAATGGAAAAGCCCAGGTGGGGTCTGGAGGGCCAGAAAAGCCCAGGAAAGGGGTGGGTCAAGTTGCGTCCTAGTTCCCAGCCAAGCCTGGGACTCGCATAGAAATGCGGCCAGCCATAAGACACCCTTGGCAGGGAGGCCCGACCGGGAGCTCCGGACAGCCTGACTGAGGTCTGGAAAAGGTACCAGGGGGCCAGGAAATGGGGTCCCCCGATAGGTTGAGCTAACTCTCACGCTCACCAATCTTCTAATCTTCTCATATTCACCTGTCTGGCGTCTTCAGGCACCGCAGGGTCACCCCCTCGGTAGACCTCGCTCGTGGGAGTGGGGTCACCGGCAATCCAGCCACTGATGTGATGAGTGTGAAGTGGGGACTAAGCGACCGGCGAGGTGCACTTAGAGAGCACTACGCCAGCAGGGGGGTACGACTAGTGTGGCGTACTCGCTGAAGACCCCCCTGAACCTGAAAGAAAAACAAAAACGATGTAAGACAGAAAGGCCCGAGTCAGGTCTTGTCTGCCTCCTATGGACACTAGGTTTAAACTGATTCATGCACAGTGCCTGTGGCAGGGTATAGCCTGGAGGTGGAGCCAACAGTTTTTCATTTCCATAGTGTCTGTCTCCTAGTGGCCAGGTCTATACCCCATGGTGCTGTGTCCCCCAGTGAAGTAGGAGAGGCTCAGGCTGCACATTTTCTTGCTTATTTCTATGAATGTAGGACTAATAGCAGCTGGTCATGATCTGTAACTAGTGATTTGTACAAAGACAAGCACAGGGAAATAGTTGCTGCAATTGGATAACGCTCCTCACTAGTGCACTAGTACAAGTGTTGAAAAAAAACTGGAGTTACCCTTAGGGAAATAGTCCCTTTGCTTAGAGAATACTGGTAGAAATGTGAATTGTCTAATAAAAAAAAGTTAGACATTTATTAATAATAATAAAAAAAAACATATGGACAATATGTGAGAGTATTTTGAGATCAATGTAGATCAGTTATCAGACCTAACAGATGGTAATGGCTTCATCATACAACCAAACTTTAGAAATAGAATCGGATTAGAACTGCCCCCAATAAAATCTCTTAAATATGGTATCCTTTGCAAACTGAAAATCAGTAAAAAAAAAGATTCAGTATAAATACATAAATGAAACATCACATTTACCTTGAAATATGTCTTGGCGAGCAGGTACCGTTTTACCAAGCTGCTTGCCAGCCACTGGGGCAAGATCTAGGAAAGGTGCAAAGAAATTGAATGCAATAATTAAGTAAAAGACACAACAAGTGAATATTGTAATTTTGATAGAAGAGGCAGAAAGCTCTAAGACTGTGGTAGGGCACTAGTATCTATTCACTGTGATCTGGAGAACCACTCTGGCATTTACCTGCTTTCTGTTCAACAAGAGGAACTGTGGATAATGGAACAGACTTCAAATCAAATGGTTTTTCTGATGGCTCCAGAGTGTACTGGTGTAGAGCTTTCTCCATTCCAAGGACAGACACAGTCAGGCCTGTTGAAATCCGAACAGTTTCAAATTAGAAAAATATAAGGGCAATGCAAAAATAAATGTGGAAGGGCTGGAATAAAAAGGAAAACATGAAAACTACTCAGATCAGGATTCAAGATATCCCAAGCCATTGGCTAAAGGCTACATGAAGTCATTAAAGTACAAAAAATTTAGGATGCTATAGAAAGATCAGGGTAGTAACGCTGAAAGTGTGACTCCCCCGGATTTATCACCAGACTGATAAAGTATCACAGACTAAAATCTGTACTAAAAGCAATATAAAAGTGAAATACAAACCATTTAGAATATAAGCTGCATTGAGGTTTAATTGTTTCTGCTTTAGAACATTGAAGTAAAAGGTTGCTCTGTCCCTGACTTCATCATCACTGTCCATCATGCACCTGGGAAGTATATCGGAACAGAAGAAGTGTCAAAAATTATCAATTTACAAAATAAAGAGATGAGCACAGTACTCAAGGAGTCACAGAGAAAGGCTCATTAGAGCCAAAATGTCACTTTTGTTGGGTAGATAATAAAAAAAAAGTGCCCTGTGACTGGAAGAATGCTGTGCTTACTTCTTCTGTTATAATACTTAGTGGTTTGGATGAGGCAACATGGATTAGATCTATATGGTTGCCCTTGTACAATTCAAAAACATGAAAATTGCCTTAAATCAAAAAAAAATAAAAAAAATACAACCTCTAATGTGTGCATAAGGCCTAAAGGGAGTGCATGTTTACTGCATATCATGATTTAGCAAAAGTGGGAAGTTACTAGTTAGTTATGAAGCATGTTCCTTACCTCTGTAGGAGAACCAAAACACTAGGAAGAAGAAATTCATTCTGAGCACCAAACTTAGCCAACGCACTAACAGCAGCTGAAAATAACAAATCTGATTTAATAAGAATTCTATACAGTTATAGATGCAGTCCTCGAGTTAGAGTATGTTTCATAAGTGAAGTTGTTTATAAGCTTAGACTAACAAATTTGCCTCTGTGTCATTTGCCACTAACTGAGAAAGTGTGTAAAGATGCACGCAAGACTATATACACTGCCAGACAAGTACATTAGCACAGTATGTTCATAATGGAGAAGACAACTGGTGCAACAGACAGCAGTCCTTTAACAAAACTGTTTAGTTCTTACAAAATTTCCATTTCTCAAAATAAACCATTCTGTGTAGCGGTGCACTAGTCTTGGCACTACTGGCTTCCTTAGATCAGGCCTAGGGCTTTACTCACACAAAGATATATACGCATTAGGGGGAACTGTGTATCTAAGATCAACAAAGAAGGAATCAAATCTCATTAAAATGAAAGGGAAAAAAAAAAATTAAATAAACATTGCTTTTTTTTTTTTTTTTTTTTTTGCCAAGTTATCCAGGTCTCCCAGGTTAGCATCCAATCCTGTTCTGAGCACAAAACATACAGTTCTTGCACGGAACTTTACTATGCAATCTGCATGAGCCATTTATCGGATACTCTGTCATAGCAAATAAAGTAAATGCCTACATTAAAAAGAAAAAAGTTCCCATTTCTAGGTGTAGACTATTCTTAAGAAATCATAATGACAGCACACAGTACATTAGCTGCCTACTACAATCTGTCCTCACCTGCTCTTACAGCCTCATTTTCCAGGACCACTCTGTTAAAAACAAAGCGGATATATTTGGAAGGGTTAGGTGTTCTAGGACCTTCTCTGCCCAGTAAGTGTAATATCTTTGTGGCAAGCACAGTATGTTCGCAGTCCTCAATAAACTCGCACAGATGGGCTAGCCCAGATTCTTTACTGTCTGGGTTCTCCTCTATAATGCTGGTAATGCAGTCCACAATAGCCCGCTTGTACTCAAAACCACCCTGCAAAGAGATCAAAGCATAAGAGATCAAACAATCCCTCAGTAGGTCATTAAAGAAGATGGCCAAGTTCCAGTAAGAATTAAGCCATATTGTACATATTTTAGCCGCAAGGATTATATCAAATCACTGGATTTCCAGATTTGCATCAAAAAAATTGCATAATTTTTGAAAACTATAGTACATCTATCTTCCTCCTTGTGAGAAAACATGATAGACAGTTTACAGAGTCTATTATAGAGGTTAGATAAGCTTGAGTTTGTACAACACAGTATCAAAGGTTTACCATATATGACATCTATAAAATATACAAATAGTTATACAATGGAGTAACCTGGGATAGCACAAGACATTTTGATGTCCTAGCTAGACAATATAATATTTATTAATATTTCAGATTTTTTTTTTTTTCTTCTTTTTTTTTTGCAGTCCTAATTGAAGACTTGAACCAGTGATCACTGGACCCAAGTTAAATAATAGAATACTCATGTATAACAGTGTATTACTACTCTCAGCGTACGCTTGGGCTTACAAGTTTGATAATCCAATCTTAACAGCTGAGGCCGTGGCATCTAAGGGGTTAATATCTGTGCTTGGATGTCATCTCCAATCACTGGTGCTACAGTTCAGTGTCAGCTCTCCATGTCACTTGCTCAGCTCCTGTAATGATACTACATTGTGGTGTTTCCATGAAATCCAAGTCATGTTGTGGGATGGGGTTAATTTAAAGGTCCAGGAATATTTTAATTACAAAGTTGCTTATTGCTATTTAACAAAAATAATTCTAAAAGAAAAAAAAAAAATCTTTAAAAGTGGAGTTGGTCTTTTGTCTGGTTGGTTCCTTACATAGTAACCATGACAAGAGTGATCACTACCACTAGTATTCCAAAACTACAACTAGATATGGCTGCTTAAGAGCAGAACTGTTCATGGTTCCCAGTAGCCATAAGGCTCCATAACAAAAGTTGGGAGGGGGGCCCACTTAGCAATGACCATTTTACCAGACAGTGGCCCACATTTACTAAGACATGTATACCTTAAAACAGAACATCGGTGGTCAGCCATTGGCTGAAGTGCTCTACAGCGGGCCAAAGGTCAGGGAGACTGGGGACCCAAACAAGAGTCACTGCTGGATCCCCGGCCAAACAGACAGGTAAGTATATAGTGTATTTGTTATTTTAAACCTTGTTATACCATAAAAATATTAACTGGAACACCCCTTTAAAAGGGAATCTGTCAGCAGCATCTTAAACCAGCAACACAGATAGGTCAGAATGTTGAATGTAACAACTTTTTTCCTTCCCTCCTCTTTTCTATGAGTGACAGGGCCAGGGAGCTATGCGGAAATCTCATCTGGCCCTGTGTTCTAGAGTTCACTCCGGCATATTACAGCAGTGTGGGGCATAAGAGTTTGGAGCAATGATACTGCCCTAAGTTAAAGAGAAAGTTGGAGTGATTTATGTCAAAATTATTAGTAGACGAAGGCATCTTAATAAATTTGGCACCTATTGCAGGACAGATAGTACAATGGTGGGCACGGCAGGTTAAGTAGCACAACACCACAAAACATTTTTCCCAATAAACTACTGCTCTCTCCTGCCTATTAAATGATAGCACCCTAGGTGATTGCCTACTCCTCATCATAGTCCTGGGGGAAACTTGTTCATTGTAGAAGGAGATCTGGTAGTGATGTTATCAATCACTAATCTAATTATCTGCAGATACTCACATCATCTCTAAGCATGTTTGATAAAAATGTCATCATCACTGTGTGTTTCCGTGGATATTTCTGACATAAGGCACTAATTGCTTGTACAACCACAACCTGTAAAAGAAAAACAAAAACAAAAAAAGAACGTATACACGACAATATTTTCAGAGACATCTTAAATTATCAATAAACAAAGCACTAAACATAAAATAAACCCTTATAAGGGTGTGTTCACACGGTGGAAAATGGAAATCATTTTCCGCCGCTGGAATTTTCGCCACGGTCTGCCACGACGGGATGCCGATGCAGTGCATCAGCATTCCGTCGCGGCATCCTGATCCTGATTAGGCCCGGATGAATAGGCCTAATCAAGAGCGCGTCTCGAGCCGCGGACACGGCGGGAGGAATCCGCGGCAAGATAGGTCATGTTGCTTTTTTTTTTTTTTCCGCTAGCGGAAAAAAGCCGCTAGAGGAAAAAAAACGCTACTGACTCCCATTGAAATGAATGGGAGGAGTTTTTTCAGGCGGATTTTGAGGCGGATTCCACGTCAAAATCCGCTGTCAAAAAACTCCGTGTGAACACAGCAATACATTAATTTTCTGACAGCATTCGTAAGACAAATATTGTAATATACTTTATTAACAGATTTTGATTTCTTTCCATGAAATCAACTCTCTGTTACCTATGTATCCTTTGCCTTGTTTCTCACTGGAGTACAGGATCTAATAAAGCAGGCAAACAGTCTGGTTGGGTCACTTTAAACAGTTGCATCTCGGCCATTCTAAAACATAGAATGGTGCTTTTGGAGTCATATTAAAAAGGGATTCTGTCAGCAGTAAATTTGTTATAAATCTAATCATAGCACTGTACCTTGTAAAGATTAATTCTACAATTTCTGAATATTCATCCGTTATTCAGCTTTGGAGCCCCATTATGTAAATTGCAGCTTTATTCATATGCAGATGAGGGAAAGTGCTTTGGGGGCATGTCTTAGCTTGTGCTGCCCCTTACTAATTACAATCTTTCAGCAGAGAGGAGGAGAATCATCCATGTATAGCAATCTTCATTAAAGTCAAAAGAGGAGAAACAGCAATAGCTGGTATGAAATAAAAGTCTCTTTGGACTACCTATATATAGATGATACTCCCCAATATTGTCCTAGATGACTTACTATTAGAGGTTACTTATTAAAAGTTGATCAACAAATCAAGCAGCCTGACTAGCCACACCATATTGCAACCGTAGGAAGTAATCGTTGTTTGCTTACTTTGAATTCATCAGAAATCTCAGACACAAAGGTAGAGATCTGTTTCATCAGTCTGTCAACACTGCTCTCGCTGCCAGTTTTCAGCAGTGTGGTTATAGCAAGGGTAGCTATACTACGGTTGGAATCAGTAATTAGGTTTTCCAGGTCCAGGTTACATGCAGTGACTGCTGAAGGGTGTTTCATGGCCACCTAATGAAGAAATAAGACAGGATGCTTATGTACAATAATTTGTGCCATCTATATACTTAGTGGAAAAGCATCTTGGGTTTAGGTTCCAGTGTTTAAAATATCTCATTCCTATTCAAAAGTCTTTAAACCTGGACTAAAACCTAGAAAACAATGGTTTTCTTACATTTCTTTGAGACGTGGGATCCTGTAAACTCGGGCATTCATTGCTCACCAGTATATAACATTTACATATTTATACAACTGTATATATTCTGCTAGGCGATTACTACACCTATACTGCATCTGGTTTTCCCCTTTGTTTTACATTTAGTGAATGATGGTCTGCTAGATAATATACTTCAAATAAGATAATACAATACAAATATACAGTTAGATCCATAAATATTTGGGTTGAGAAAACAATTTTCTAATTTTGGTTCTGTACATTACCACAATGAACTTCAACTGCATCTGAATTTTTTTGTTCAAAATTCAGACTTTCAGCTTTAATTCAGTGCGTTTAAAAAATGATTGCATAAAAATGTGAGGAACTAAAGCATTTATTACACACAATCCCTTCATTTCAGGGGCTCAAAAGTAATTGAACAAATGAAATAATTGTAAATAAAAAATATTAATTTCTAATACTTGGTTGAAAACCCTTTGTTGGCAATGACTGCCTGAAGTCTTGAACTCATGGACATCTCCCGCCGCTGTGTTTCCTCCTTTTTAATGCTCTGCCAGGCCTTTACTGCAGCGGTTTTCAGTAGCCGTTTGTGGGCCTTCCTGAAGTTTAGTCTTTAACAAGTGAAACGCATGCTCAATTCCGTTGAGATCAGGTGGCTGATTTGGACATTCAAGAATATTCCACTTCTTTGCTTTAATAAACTCCTGGGTTGCGTTGGCTTTATGTTTTGGGTCATTGTCCATCTGTATTATGAAACGCCGACCAATCAGTTTGGCTGCATTTGGCTGGATTTGAGCACACAGTATGTCTCTGAGTACCTCAGAATTCATCCGGCTGCTTCTGTCCTGTGTCATATCATCAATAAACACTAGTGACCCAGTGCCACTGGCAGCCATGCATGCCCAAGCCATCACACTACCTCCACCGTGTCTTACAGATGATGTGGTATGCTTTGGATCATGAGCTGTACCACTCCTTCGCCATAGTTTTTTCTTTCCATCATTCTGGTAGAGATTGATCTTGGTTTCATCTGTCCAAAGAATGTTCTTCCAGAACTGTGCTGGCTTTTTTTTAGATGTTTTTTTAGCAAAGTCCAATCTAGCCTTCTTATTCTTGAGGATTATGAGTGGCTTGCACCGTGCAGTGAACCCTCTGTATTTACATTCATGCAGTCTTCTCTTTATGGTAGATTTGGATATTGATATGCCTACATCTTGGAGAGTGTTGTTCACTTGGTTGGCTGTTGTGAAGGGGTTTCTCTTCACCATGGAAATTATTCTGCTATCATCCACCAGTGGGCGTCCAGGTCTTTTTGTACTGATGAGTTCACCAGTGCTTTCTTTCTTTCTCTCAGGATGTACCAAACTGTAGATTTTGCCACTCCTAATATTATAGCAATTTCTCGGATGAGTTTTCATTTTCGCAGCTCTAGGATGGCTTGTTTCACCCGCATGGAGAGATCCTTTGACCGCATGTTTTCTTCACAGCAATATCTTCCAAATGCAAGCACCACACCTCAAATCAACTCCAGGCCTTTTATCTGCCTAATTGAGAATGAAAAAACGAAAGAATTGCCCACGAAACAGCTTTTAAGTCAATAGTCCAATTATCCCTTTAAAAAACAGGGTGGCAAATGTTAAGAAGCTGTAACTCCTAAACCCTTCATCCAATTTTAATGTGGATACCTTCAAATGAAAGCTGGAAGTCTGGACTTTATGTCCATGTCCATTATATAACTATAACTTGAATATGTTTCAGTAAACAGATAAAAAAAAAAAAAAAATACTAAATTTGTGTCAGTGTACAAATATATATGGACCTAACTATACACAACATAAATGGTTTTTCAAGGTCTTACCCACATTTAGTATACATGTTATATTTAATCTAGCCATATATTTTAGATAGCTGTCTGACCCATAGAGCTATACCAAAAGCCCCATACCATAAATAGGCAAGTCCATTGTAGTTAAGAATACAGGATTATAATGCAGAGAGAGAGGAACAAGACTTTACCATACATATCTCTTCTAGAAAACAGGCATGTTGAAATCCCACATGCACAATAATGCTTTTTTTTTTATATCAGTGATTAGTTAGTGGTCTGTATTAGTAATGGGCCAGAACCAGGAGTGGTGACCACACATAAATAATATATAATGGATCTCTCAGCAACATTTTACACCGTAGACAACTGATTTCTAAGGCTTGGTATGTGTACCCCTGTGAGTACGTCTAACTATCCCCAGGGGTACGCGCGGTGCGAGCCCCGTGCTCCTAATGGTAGTACAAATATATTCTGGGGTTTCTTTAGACCCAAGAGTATAATTAAGCAGAGGTCCCAGGGAGGAGATCAAACACAACAAACAATGGGCATAGTCACAAATAGTGATGGGTGAACCTTGCAAGATTTTTTTTAGAAAACAATTGTGAAGTTCACCAACAAGTTTGGACAAGGTTCAAGAATCATAACGTTAGTGGGCTCAACGTCATTAATGTCCCCCAACTAGTTGGCCCCAGTTTTAATGTCCCCTTCCAGCTGCCCACAGTTTAAACTGGGGCAGCTGGAGAAGGACATTAAACTATGGGTGCACCAGGAGAGGGACTTCATACTGTGAAGGCAAATGGAGGGGAACAATATAATGAGGGTGCATATAATGTTAGGGTGACTGTAGGAGCATTATACTGTATGGGGGCTCAAAAAAATGGATGGGAATGGGCAGAGTCAACATAGAAGTAGGTGGACTCACATGCTGTCCCTTTTTCTGTCCTTTGAAAGTTGGGAGGTATGGTATAATAAGGAGGCCCAGGGGAGGTGACAAAAACATTTATACTCACCTTCCATTACCTCATTTCTTCTTCGGCCTTTTTCAATCTCCTGAGTGACATCAGGGACTGCTTTGGCCTGTGATTGGGCCTCAGCTGTCTCATGGGTAACGTGGCATAATGAAGACAATAACAGGCCTCAATAGTCCTTGACGTCAAATGGGAGGCTGAAGAGGACCAGATACCCGCACTGGAGCCAGGGGGAGATAAATAACACTGTTTATTATGTTTGTTTTTACTTCCCCCTGGGCCTCCTTTGAGTATATTAGTAGTTTGTGGGTGGCAAACCCACAACATTTCGGGTTTAGTAAAACCCAAGAAATTGTTAAAAAAAAAAAAAAAAAAAAAAATCCCACATACACAGAGACTTAGGGGCCACTCTGGGACATTATACTGTGTGGAGGGGCCACTATAGGACATTATACTGTATGTAGAGGTAGCTTTGGGACATTATAAAGCATGCAGGGGGTCGCTATGAGACATTATAAAGCGTGGAGGGGCCACAGTGGATCATTAAACAGAGCAGCTGCTCTGGGACGTTATTTTGTCACAGGGATCTTTGGCATGAATGTGGGGAGGCTGCACTTTCTAAACAGTCCCAAGGTACCCTTAATCTACCCCAGTGGCAAGTAATGAATGTAGCCTACCACTAGTTCCTTAAACGTCACTAAGCATGGGGGTCATTTTATTATAAGTGGGGGATCATTATTTTAAATGTGGAGGCCATTATAGTACATGTGCAGACACTGTGGGATCCATTAAATTACATGTGCGGCACTGAAGGGACCATTCTACTGAGTGTGAAGGCCATTACAATACAAGTGGGGGCACTGATGCGGCCCATTACATAATCATTAACAAAGGCACTAAATAAAGCCTTATTTTATTAACATTTTTAAGTGATCACTACTTTGGGGGTACTCTGTTAGGACATTTTCTCACCAAGGGCTACTTTGCTTGAAATGTTTGTGAAGCATTGCCATAGACCACCAATTCGAAATTACAATGCTCCACTCTATTGGCCTCAGGGACATTGCGCTCTCTGGTTTTCTTTTCTTTCAGACCACTTAGTTAGTGTATCATTTACTGGTGTCAAAGAAAATGGACACGTGATGTCACCGACAATGTATGTTAATGACGTTTCGGGTCCTTTCATGTGACAGACTGGCCTCAGTGGACCAACTGGCCTCAGATGCCACGTGCGACAAGGACTGCCACCAGAACAAGCCTCCAGCGCCGCTGGTCTCTGGCGCAGATGTAAACTTAGCTTAAGGATAGTTTTTGCTGTGTATGGCTTTAACCTGAAAGTCTTTTTCCAAGTAACATGCCAGCACCTACATTTATTTTTTTTTACCTAAGCACCAGTTCATTCTCTAAATATATTAAAACAAAAAGGCATACCTTGTTAAGAGTCCTCACTGCAGCATACCTCAAAGCAGGTTTTGGAGAGCTACAGAATAGTTGCAGAACTGAAAATAAAGGTTTACATCTTTTATTCTGACACGGAAAACATAACACAAATATCAGTCTGTACATATTGCCTTGGATCCACATAAGAATTAGTGTTAGACAGGAATTTGCAGCTGTATAATGTGTATAAAAAATGAGCTTAACCTTTTTAATTATCCATTTTAATTTTTAGATACAACCTCTTATCACAGAAATAATTAACATAATTATTAGCTTCTAAAACAGCAATTGTGGAACCTCTGAACCTTCACACAGCACATTAAAAAGGGTATTCCGGTCACAATAAGTTATAGCTAGTAACTAGCTGATTGGTGGTGGGATGGAGCATTGGTACCATTAAAGGAGAAAGACAAAGAGCAGTGAGACTGAACATTTTGGCTGATGATTAGTCAGAAGAAGCCAATCAATGCCAAACACTGATATTTTCAGCTCGCTGAAAAATGTCCAGCAAGGCAGAGCTGTTTTCATGTTGGCCAGCTGTCAACAAACTTTCGCAACACTTACATGGCCAATCACTACCCACTCATCTGCCGAAATTCGCCATTTCAGCTGATGAAAAGTTTTCGAGTGCTGCCGAATGCGTTTACCACTAACTGATGGAATGCACCTGTACTTTCCCATTTGTAGCAATGACAAGTACAGATGCAGCCTGTATGGTAAATGTTGGTGGGCAATCATTGCCAGGCTGCTCCTGTACTTGCCACTGCTTCTAATGGGAAAGTGTAGATTCATCTCAGCAATTACCATATAGCAAATACAGCCAGGAGCACCATCTGGCAGCATCTTAATAATACAGTGGGGGAAAAAAAGTATTTAGTCAGCCACCAATTGTGCAAGTTCTCCCACTTAAAAAGATGAGAGAGGCCTGTAATTGTCATCGTAGGTAGACCTCAACTATGTGAGATAAAATGAGAAAACAAATCTAGAAAGTCACATTGTCTGATTTTTAAAGAATTTATTTGCAAATTATGGTGGAAAATAAGTATTTGGTCAATAACAAAAGTTCATCTCAATACTTTGCTATATATCCTTTGTTGGCAATGACAGAGGTCAAACATTTTCTGTAAGTCTTCACAAGGTTGGCACACACTGTTGCTGGTATGTTGGCCCATTCCTCCATGCAGATCTCCTCTAGAGCAGTGATGTTTTGAGGCTGTCGCTGGGCAACACGGACTTTCAACTCCCTCCAAAGGTTTTCTATGGGGTTGAGATCTGGAGACTGGCTAGGCCACTCCAAGACCTTGAAATGCTTCTTACGAACCCACTCCTTCATTGAACTGGGGGTGTGCTTGGGATCATTGTCATGCTGAAAGACCCAGCCACGTTTCATCTTCAATGTCCTTGCTGATAGAAGGAGGTTTGCACTCAAAATCTCACGATACATGACCCCATTCATTCTTTCATGTACACGGATCAGTCGTCCTGGTCCCTTTACAAAGAAACAGCCCCAAAGCATGATGTTACCACCCCCATGTTTCACAGTAGGTATGGTGTTCTTTGGATGCAACTCAGCATTCACTCCTCCAAACATGACGAGTTGTGTTTCTACCAAACAGTTCTTCTTTGGTTTCATCTGACCATATGACATTCTCCCAATACTCTTCTGGAACATCTAAATTCTCTCTAGCAAACTTCAGACGGGCCCGGATACATACTGGCTTAAGCAAGGGGACACGTCTGGCACTGCAGGATCTGAGTCCCTGGCGGCGTAGTGTGTTACTGACGGTAGCCTTTGTTACATTAGTCCCAGCTTTCTGTAGGTCATTCACTAGGTCCCCCCGTGTGGTTCTGGGATTTTTGCTCACCATTCTTGTGATCATTTTGACCCCACGGGGTGAAATCTTGCGTGGAGCCCCTGATCAAGGGAGATTATCAGTGGTCTTATATGTCTTCCATTTTCCAATTATTGCTCCCACAGTTGATTTCTTCACACCAAGCTGCTTGCCTATTGCAAATTCAGTCTTCCCAGCCTGGTGCAGGTCTACAATTTTGTTTCTGGTGTCCTTCCACAGCTCTTTGGTCTTCACCATAGTGGAGTTTGGAGTGTGACTGTTTGAGGTTGTGGACAGGTGTCTTTTATACTGATGACAATGTCAAACAGGAGCCATTACTACAGGTAATGAGTGGAGGACAGAGGAGCCTCTTAAAGAAGAAGTTACAGGTCTGTGAGAGCCAGAAACCTTGCTTGTTCGTAGGTGACCAAAGTGGGATTTTTGTGTACTCACCGTAAAATCCTTTTCTCGTTGTATTCACTGGGGGACACAGCACCATGGGTATAGACCTGGTCACTAGGAGACAAGACACTAGGAAAAAGCAAAAGCTGTTGGCTCCGCCTCCAGGCTATACCCTGCCACAGCCACTGTGCATGAATCAGTTTGTACCGTAGCAGTAGGAAAGAGACACAAAGGAACATGGAACCAACAACCCCCAACAATGCCCGAACCCAAAAAGGAACCAACACAGTTCGGGCAGGAACACTGAAAAAAACAAGGGAGGGATCTGTGTCCCCCAGTGAATACAACGAGAAAAGGATTTTACGGTGAGTACACAAAAATCCCACTTTCTCGTCTACTTCACTGGGGGACACAGCACCATGGGATGTCCTAAAGCAGTCCCAGAGGGTGGGAATAACACGGCCATGCAAACCCGTAATACTCAACCGCTTCCAGAAACTTACAACCCAAATTGGCATCAGCAGAGGCCACAGAATGAATCTGGAGAAACTTAGAGAAAAAGGATGGAGGCCCAGTGGGATACTTACAGACCTGGGAAGCATAAGCCTGATGCCGGAGGCCCCGGGAACTCCAACAGCTCTAGAGGAGAGAGCCGTCACACGGGAAGGCAGAGCCTTACCCTTAAACCGATAGGTCTCCCTAATCTCAGACCAAAGCCATCGGAAGATGGGAGCTCTGGAAGCAGGCAGGCCCTGGCAAGGGCACTCAGGGAGAATGAGCAAAGCGTCCGAACAAGAGAAAGGATCCGTGAGGAACAGTATACACGCAAATTGCCCGGGCAACAACCGGGCAGGGAAGAGCAAGCACTCACATGGGCGCCTGGGGACCAAGCAGAAAGAGGCCAAGACCAAGTCCTCGAAGTGGAAGCAGGAAAAAACACCCTAAGAAAAAAAGACTGTGGCAGACAGAGGAAAACCTTATCCTTGTGGAGGACCAGAAAGGGAGGCTGCCGAAAAAAAGGGGCAGCCAATTAGGGACCCCTGCGGATGGAGGTAATGGCCACCAGAAACTCATTCTACCAGGACAGAAGGCAAAAAAAGGGATATCATAGGCTCGAAGGGGAGAACCTGAAGCACCTTAAAGATGAGGTTAAGATCCCACGGATCCAAGGGTTCCAAAGGAGCACAGAGTGGCACTCCTGTAGGAAAGTCTTTTAAAAAGAAAGAAGACTAAGACCTTGATCCAGACCAGACTGGAGAAGATCCGATGAGAATCGTTACTCTTCCAACGGTGGACGTAAGCCTTCCATGTTTGATGGCAGATCTAAGCTATCTGGAATTTCCGGGCCTTGAGTATGTTAGAATAACAAACTCCGAAAAAACCACGATCCCTCAAACCTCGGATTGAACAGCCACGCCGTGAACGCAGCTGAGTCAAGGTGGGGAGGAACAGCAGTCCTTGAGACAAAAGGTCGACCAGCAGAGGAAGAGGCCAGGAGCATCCGCCAACAGGAAAATGAGATCCACATACCAGACCCGGCAGGGCCAATCTGGTGCCACCAGGATAGCTTGAACCCCCTTGGTCTTGAGATTCTGGAGGACCCAAGGGAGAAGAGGAAGTGAAAAACCGAACTTACAAGAGCGCCAGCGGTGATGGCTCGAGGATCCAGAGACCTGGCAATTTAGCCGGGGACCTTGTGGTTCCGGCGGAGGCTAAAAAGGTCGACGTTTGTCACACCACAGCGGGAGCACAGTGGATGGAAGATCTGCAGATAAAGCGACCCTCGCCCGGAGCATTATTTTCTCGACTCAAGTAGTCTGCCACCCAGAAAAAGGTTAACCACCGAAAGAGCTGGAACAAGGCGCTCCACCCAAGGAAGAAATTGTGAGGCTTCTAGTAAGGCCGCACGGCTCCTGGTGCCACGCTGAGGGTTCAAGTAGGCGACCATGGAGGAGAGGTCAGTCTGGACTGTGACAGATGTCCTTGGAGAAGAGAGGTCCAAGGAGTAAGGGCAAATAAGATAGCCCTGGGATCCAGCAGGTTGAACCAGAGGGAGGAATCGACCCTGGACCACAGGCCCTGAACAATCAAAGCATCGAGGACCACTCCCCAGCCGGGGAAATTGCCGGCAGTGGGAATCACTTACCAACAGAGGGGAAGAAGGACTTCCCTTGAGAAATTCCTGGGGAGGAATATACACTAAAGAATCTCTCAGTGAACCAAGGTGGAGAGAGAACCAAGCAGATGAGGCTGTCCGGAGATTTGTCCCAGCAGGCCGTAATCTTCAAGAGGAGAGAACGACAGAGTGAATGAAAGGTACAGCCTAGAAGGTTGAGGCGATCGTGCGCAGGACCCACATGCCGATTCAAAAACAGCAAGGAGAGTACCTCCAAAGGTGGGACACACAGGATCTTGGCCTCCGGAGGGAGAATCACACCCTGGAGCGAGCAGAGGATCATGTCCCGGATTCCATGTGCTTAGAGGACACGAGACATCCTCATAGATGAGCCAGCAGAACCGGCGAAGAACATCCAAGGTGAACCACAAGCTGGTCAGATTGTCTGACCTGGAGGGGCTTCACCAGGAGGTCGTCAAAGTCTGAAAACACGGCAGCACCTCTGGCGTAGAGGATGGCCATGAGAGACGCCATCACTGAGGGAAAAAAACCCCCGGTGGCAGAGACCAGCCTGAAGGGGAGAGAGACAACTGGAAAGGTCAAGGATCCACAGCAAAACGAAGAAACCGTTGACGGCACAGCGAGATGATGTAGATGGACGAATAATTCGCCCATCTCCAGGGATGCCACCACAGACTGCATAGACTACATGGAAGAACCTGTGGAGCCCTTTCAGGTCCATGATGGGACAGAGGAAGCCGTCCTTCTAGGCGAATGGAGAACAGGTAGGAATAGTAACCCCAGAAACACTCTGCAACGGAAACAGGGACGCTGACTCCCTGCCGCTGGAGATTGGAGACAGCCTGGATTGTCCGACATAGCGAAGGCAAAGAGACTCCAGCGAAAACTGGAGTAGCCGGACGACACCGCCTCTCAGGCCCAGGCTCCAGACGTCCCGCCATTTGAGATGCCCAGAGAGGGGAAAAAACTTCATTCCGAGGAGGCTAGGAAGAGGAAGACCTGGACGACCTAGTGCAGAACCGCCAGGGAGGCCTGGACTTGAAAGAAGCTTTCTGGAACAGGAGAACGGCTGACACATAGGACGCCTCTGAGGGAGGAAGAATCTATTCCCCCGTGGCCTCAGGGATAAGCTTCTCGACGCCCTTAACAAAAAATTTGGCCCAGGACGACCTGGAAAGGGGAGAAGGGCTGCGTTCGCCTTCTTGGAGGCGGACCCAGTATTCCACAACGGATCCCAACGGTATGGCAGATAATCACTGCATTGGCGGCTGCCTTAGCAGATTTGGGAGGCATCTCTAGTTATTGGGAAGCGTTCAGGATCTCAGAGACGAGCGGCTGGAGGGAAACTGCATCAGGGAGGTTTGACTGAAGCTGTTTGGCCCAGGAAAAGAAGGCCTTGATGACCCAAGAGGCAGCGAAGGAGAGCCACAGGGAGAAACCAGCCACTACGAAGGCCACCCTGGTGAGGGAAGCCACCTTCTTGCAGCAATACAATAGCCAGCATTTAGGGCAATGCAATGTATCAGTTCTGCATTGCAAACAATACAACAGATGCGATCCGATCTCACTCCGAGGGATCACTGAGGTAGGCAAAATCCGCTGAAGGCAGACTAGAAGCCTTGGAGAGCCTAGCTATCATGGGATCCACCGTGGGAGGCTCTTAGTGATAGGAAGGGACACATGGGGCGGCTCGCTGACAAAATGTCAAGACAGGCCAGCTTGCGCTCACTAGTTACTGATATCTAAGTACCGTGCGCTAACCAATTGCACCACTGGAGCAACCTGCTTCCCTTACCTCGGATGCTCATCATTGCCAGCCAGGGAGAGCTAGAGACGTGTGTCACAGCATAGCCTGGCAGAACTGCCCGAGCTCACCTTCCACTTAGAGACACACAGGTCAAGGGAAGGGATGTCCGATTTCCTAGTCGAAGACAGAGGATGGTCCAGGGAGAAGTCACTGTGCCCTCAAGATGATATCAAACATCCAGTGGCAGAAAGAGATGTCCACTTTAGAGGATGAGTCCGGGTCCTCAGAGATCTGTAGGATCTCTATCGCATAGATGACTCCCGCGTAGCAGCAGATATAGATGAGCCTAGCTGAAGCTCCGAGTCGGAGTCAGAGGCGTCCCCAGTTAAATAGACCGAGCAGAAGGAGGGAGGTATCCGCCTGTCGGAGTGGAGCCGTGAGCTGAGTTCCTATCTGGGGAGTACCCAGAGGAAGGGGTGGCGGACCGTGAACCGTAGGAAGACTTCCTGGTCCTTTTGAAGCTCCTGGAGCTGCGACGGGAACTATGAGGGTGTCCAGGGAGATCCCTAGAAGCAGCCGACTGAGCGGCGATCTGGGAAAGCAGCCATTCCAAGTTTCCAGCACTGACTAGTTAAGTCTGGTAAGGACACCATGGCCAAGGTTAGGGAGGCCGCCCAATCCGGGGGATGGAAGAACCGGAGAGGGGCCAGGAGGTTACTGACTGGCTGAGGTGGAAGGCAGAGAGAGCACATGGGCTCGGGCTGTCCGCATGGCAACTGTTTTTGATACAGCGGGTGCACGTATAAAAACGTGACGCAACCAGAGGGGCCGGAGGGGGGAGCCCAAGAAAATTAGGGTAACCCAGGGGGTTAGCCTACCAGACTGCAAAAGATGGCCGCTCAAACTGCTGCAGCAAGGGTTCCGCAGGTGCAATGTCTCCCAGGGAACTGGGAAGAATCCCTGCTGTCTGAGCAAGCCAATAAATAAATAAATAAGCCAATAAATAAATAAATTGAGAATATGAGGAGAGCAAAACTCTTCCCCTGGTAAAAACAGGCTCAGTAGCTACTGGGCAGGCTGGATGGCTTCCCAGGACAGCCCCCTGGCCAATGGAAGGCCGTAGGCGGAGTCTGGGTACCAGAAAAGCCCGGGAAAGGGACGGGCCCGTTGCGGCCTAGTTCCCGGCCAGGCCTCGGACTCGCGTACAACGTGGCCGACCGCGAGGCACCGTCGGCGGCGCGGCGCGACCGCGAACTCCGGAGGTTCCGCGGAGGCCTGGGAAAAGGTACCGGGGGGCCAGGAAAGGGGGTCCCCACACGAGCGGGGGGGGGAACCGGGTGCCCCCCCCCTGACGGGGGCCGCTCGGTAGGAGCGACCAGAAAACCCAAAAACGCCCCAGAAAAAAGGGGCTTATTTACTAAGATTTAAGGCCCAGTTCAGGGGAACCCTGTGATGCCCCCCCTAAACAGGACCCATACTATTGTCCCCCTGGGAAATGGCACTAAGGGGCTGAGGGGAGGTGGAGAGGGCCTGAAGGGGAGATGGAGAGGGGCTGAGGTAACTTTCATACTCAACTGCCTTCTATTCTTCTCATACTCACCAGTCTGGCGACTTCAGGCGCCACAGGGTCACCCCCTCGGTAGGACCTCGCACGTGGGAGTGGGGTCACCGGTACTCTGGCCGCTTTCGGGGTGCGGCGAATGGTGAGTGGGGACTGGGTGACCGGCAAGGCTGCTCTTTTGCAGAGCGCTGCGCCCGCAGGAGGGTATGACTAGTGTGGCGTACACGCTGACTACCCCCTGCACCTGAAAGAAAGGTAAAAATAAAAACGATGCAAGACAGAAGACCTGAGTCAGGTCGTGTCTGCCTCCTATGACACTAGGTTTCAAACTTATTCATGCACAGTGGCTGTGGCAGGGTATAGCCTGGAGGCGGAGCCAACAGCTTTTGCTTTTTCCTAGTGTCTTGTCTCCTAGTGACCAGGTCTATACCCATGGTGCTGTGTCCCCCAGTGAAGTAGACGAGAAATACTTATTTTCCACCATAATTTGCAAATAAATTCTTAAAAAAAAAATAAAAATCAGACAATATGATTTTCTGGATTTGTTGTCTCATTTTGTCTCTCATAGTTGAGGTCTACCTATGATGTCAATTACAGGCCTCATCTTTTTAAGTGGGAGAACTTGCACAATTGATGGCTGACTAAATACTTTTTTTCCCCACTGTAGGTCTTTAACAGTGTCTAACAGTGCTGCTGATCAATTGACCAACAATGAAGTCCATTTGTTGGTCAGCTGACAATCTTTTATGCAGTGTAAAAGATGCACGTTATCGGCAGTACAACAACAGGGGCGGACTATAAAAAGGGAGAAATGTGTTATCACCCAGGTCTTGAGGCTGCCAGTGTCAGGTCAGGTCAGTGCCAGTGTAATACATCGGATGTACATGACATCGGATGACACTTGGAGTGATATCCAAGTGTCTTACGAGTGCATTCCACTGCAAACTAAGCCCCACATCGGATGCACACTTCGTCATGTACATGGGGCCTTAGGATAATTCCACATGAAGCCTGCAGCAGCACTGGCCCACCTGAGTTTCACTTAAAAGGAATGAACCACCATTCTTCTTAAAATTGATTAAAACCAGAAAGTAAAAAATATTACTTTTTTTTTCTAATTTGTTTTTATTTTCAGATTGTAGATAATTTTATCCTGCACATGACTACGGGGGCTGCCATGTTGCCTGAACTAATATTTTGCTCTGCATTTTGTGATATGCTTTTCAGCATAGTTATTGCCAAAGGTAGCAGCAATACCTTAGGTCTATGGTGGCGTTTCCTAGGCATGCTCTGTGCAGGAAGGGGAGGTTGATAAACTGTGACATAATCTATTGTCAGTAGCAGATACAAGGATTGCTCAGTAGTGTTATCTACAGAGTTGGGATCTTCTATTGTAATAGTGTATGCCTTCTTGCCTGTGATGATGTAACTGCTGCAACGAAGACCCCGGCAGAGTCGGAAAGTGTCAGTCTTTTATTAGGCTTAGACACTATAGTAAATATTAAAGGCTAGAGTGCGGCTAGTGTGTCTAACAGCACCTGTATATACAGTATGGCCAAAAGTTTTGGAGCCAAAAATAATATTTTCCCACGCGGCGGCCCCCCGGTTTTTTTTGGGGGTGGGCGGGGTTTTTTTTCCCTACACAAAAATAAATTTATTTATAATTATGTAGTCACCCCCCCCCCCCCCCATTGAACACAAAGTAGTAAATGAAAAAGACTCTGTAAAAACATGGTACTGTAGTAATTTCAGATAGACAAGAAGATGATGTATACTATATTAATATGCAGTATTGTTTTAAGGATCAAAACAGTGGATAACACAAATGGTGCTAAAACAATAAACATGATTCAAAAGAGATTTTGAGGAAAGACATTGGGCACAAACCTGACACACCATAACCAAATATAAAAAAAACTCTAAAAACATGTACTAGTAATTCAATAACAAGAAGATGAGTATACTATATTAATATGCAGTATTGTTTTAAGGATCAAAAGAGTGGATAACACAAATGGTGCTAAAACAATAAACATGATTCAAAGAGATTTTGAGGAAAGACATTGGGCACAAACCTGACACTGCTGGGGCTAACTCCCTTGCGGTGCAATTGGGCAAGTGAATAATTGCCGAGGCGGCTTCATAAATGACCATTTCATGTTTGTTTCTAAGGCAGCTCTCAATGAAGTCAAACAATGGACTGGAATGCCTAGAGACCAAAAAAAAAAAAAAGCATATCCATTATTGAAGAAATTAATCCCTCATAAGCAAAATTATTTTGTAGCTATACACTTCCCAATGTAACTTATGCTTCGTTCACATTTGCCCCTGGTGTCCGTCTGTCGTGAATCCGCCTTAACATCAGAAAAACAGATTGGGAACGGTTTGCAAATGGTCCATTTAAAGACCCATTCACTTCAATGGGTTTTTAAAACAATCCGCAGGTGTCCGTTTGCTGCCTCTCCACCGTGAATCCAAATTTTTTGGACAGACACAAAGTCCTGCATGTCCGACTTTGGTCTCCGTCCAAAAGAGCAGATTCACGGCGGAGAGGCTGCAAACGGACACCTGAGGATTGTTTTAAAAACCCATTGAAGTGAATGGGTCTTTAAACGGACAGTTTGCAAACCATTCCTAATCTGGTGTACATGCTGAAGACCCCCCTGCACCTAAAAAAAACAATGCAAGGCAGAAGACCTGCATCAAGTCGCGTCTGCCTCCTACGGAGACTAGGCTAAAACTGGCTAACATAGTGTCTGGAGAGGGTATAGCCCACAGGTGGAGCCGATATCCTTGGTTATTCCTAGTGTGTCATTCCTACTGACCAGGTCTTTACCCATGGTACGGTGGGTGTCCCCCAATGATATAAACGAGAAACATAATAATGGGTTAACTGGTTTCCTATGAACCTGGCACTAGCGTGTGTTTGTAAGTCAACTACAGTGTATTCCCCTTTGAGGACAGGTATTAATAAATGAAATATGCGTACACTGCACTGTATGAAGTAAAAAAACATTTTGTCACACTTACCCTTCATCAGACTCTTCCAGCAAACGGCTAGCAATTCGTATTAACATGCAGTATGCAAAAGGAGACTTCAGTCCAGATTTAGTAAACTTGTTAATCATTTTGGCAACAGCCAGGCGGTCATTCTTTCTCAGATAGTAAAGTAGTCCCAGTGCATGGTACTGTGAAAAACCGATGAATTAGCAACCAATATTCAAATTAATAAAACATTACATTTATATAAATAAAATTACTTGAAAAGACAGCCTGGTCGGTAGGAAAAAAAAAATACCATATCCTAACTATATCATAATAAAATGTCATGATCACAAAGCATATGTTACAAAAATAAGTTAGATCTGCTCAAAAAGAGAGAATGCTGTCTCTTGTGTACCACCTATAGGCTAGTTTGAATATATAATTATTCCTTTTAGCGTCCCTTTAAATTTTTTAGATTACGCAGGAACTGTGTAATTACACAGGAATATACAAAAAAAAAAAAAAATACATATTGCAAAAGGATTTTGTCAAGTAATTTTGATCAAATCCTGCATTAAAGAGGACGCCCTCAGGCCTGGGTTGACTCTGTCCTGTATGTTATCCTGGGTGTGTACTTGCCACCGGCGTCTGATCTTGCTGTGCTCCAGCAGGCTGCGCAGTTTGCGACCCGATTCCCTGGGGCTATTGCATTATGTTTGGGTGACTTTAACAAAGTTATGGATATTGCATTGGATCGGTTCTCCGCGGAGCCAGGTTCCCCCCTCTCTGCCTCGCCCTACTACAATGGCCGGAGTGATCCGTGAATTGGGGTGGTTGGATTTGTGGCGGGTCCGGTTTCCGGAGGCCCGCACCTTTTCCTGTCACTCTGCCAACAGACATACTCTGTCCAGGATTGACCATGCTTTTGGAAATACTAAAGCATATTCTTTGTTGCAGACCATATCCTATTTACCCAGGGCAGTGTCTGATCACTCCCCGTTGTTGGTCCAATTAAATAGTAGTACGGCTGCTAAGCCACGACAGGGTTGGCGAATCCACCCATTTTGGTTGAAACTATTTGTACCACATGATCGAATACCTGATCAACTTCAGACGTTTTTGACCATTAATTCCCCAAACACTTCTCCGCTCCTCTTATGGGAAACTATGAAGGCATATCTTAGGGGTTGTATTAAGTCCTCCATTTCCTTTGTAAAGAGGGAATCCTCGCTGTTGGAGACCACTTTGGCGACCCAGTGTGCCTCGCTCGAAGCCGCATACGTGGCTAATCCAACTGATGAGGCTAGGTCTCAATGGTTGCAGACGGGTAGACAATATCTGCATATACTGCATGACAAGGCACGTAGGTCTCTGTTTTTTAGCAAACAGAAGTTTTACGAACTCGGCAACCAGTCGAGCAGCTTTCTAGCTCAACTGATACATCAAAACACAGCCTCACCTGCAATACTACGAGTACATTCAGAGACGGGGGAAGTACTGTCCAATAGCTTGGCCATTAGTGACAGATTTTATAGGTATTACAGTGAGTTATACCTCTCCAAGCTTAGAGTCACTGACGGAGAGCTTGCCACCTATTTGGGCTTGATCCCCCTTCCTACATTGTCAGAAGACCAACGTGAATTTTTAGATTCCCCTTTTACGCTAGAGGAGCTATCGGGAGCCCTGGCAGATATGGCAAGGGGCAAATCGCCGGGTCCAGACGGCATCCCGGTGGAGGTTTATGCCCAGTATGGGGGCCTGCTTCTCCCGGTGTTGCTTGACTGTTATAACGCTGCCTTTGTGGGTCGCAGTCTCCCGGAGTCCTTTTATGACGCCACCATTATCCTGTTACTTAAGCCTGACAAGGATCCGCTGGACTGTGGCTCATATAGGCCTATATCACTGCTTAATATAGATTATAAACTCCTTACTAAAATGTTGGCGAAAAGGCTAAATTCTGTTGTTCTCGACCTTGTCCATCCGGATCAGACAGGCTTTATGCCTGGAAAATCCACATCGGATAATCTTAGAAGGGCTCAGGTGATAACTCAGATTGGGGCATCATCCTCACATGACTGGGCGATGGCTTCTTTAGATGCAACAAAGGCGTTCGACTCTGTCGAGTGGCCTTTTCTATTGCAGGTGTTGCGAGGATACGGATTTGGAGAGGGGTTTGTTACCTGGATTTCCCTTCTATACTGTTCCCCTAGAGCGGCGCTGTCCATTAATGGCACGTTGTCTTCCTACTTTCCTTTGGGTAGGGGTACAAGACAAGGATGTCCATTGTCACCGCTACTGTTTGCTCTGGCGGTGGAACCCTTGGCAATACTGCTTCGGAATGACCCCATATATAAAGGCATAGTGATAGGCACCCGGGAGGAGAGAACAGCACTCTATGCCGATGACTTACTCCTGTTTATGAGCGACCCCTCCCGGTCCCTGCCCAGAGCCATGGCTATAATTGACGAATTTGGTAATTATTCTGGCCTACGGACCAATTGGACTAAGTCCTCATACATGCATATTGGCCGTGCGTCAAGTGTAGCTGAGGGGAATGTGGTATGTGGATTGACTACAGTCTCAACCTGTAAATATCTGGGCATCTTTATATCTAGGGACCATAGGTGTTTTTTGGAACAGAACATCTTTCCGCTCATCTCGCACTTTAGGGTTAAGTTTAATCTTTGGGCTACACTGCCTTTGTCGGTGGCTGGTAGAATCAACCTAGTTAAAATGATAGTACTACCCAAATGTCTATATGCTATAAGCCATTCTGCTGTGTCCGTGCCCCTTAGATTTTTTAAACAAATGGACTCCCTCATTATCTTCTTTATATGGGGAAACTCTAGATCTAAGCTTAGGTTGTCATCTCTACAACGACCAAAGCAGCTCGGGGGTACATCACTCCCTGATCTGTTTCTTTACCACCTGGCAGGACAGCTCCGTTTTATTAGGAAGTGGCTCTCATCTGATCCCCTACCGAGGTCCGAGGCACATCTGGCTCACCACCTGGGTCTGCATAATCTGTGGCCGGTGTTGGAACACCAGGCCTTGTTTAGGGGGAAATTGTTGCCCATCCATGCCCTGTTGGGACAGGTCTGGCGTCAGGCGAAAAAGGTGTCCGCTTATTCTGATATACCTGCGGAGACCCCGCTTTGGCACAACCCTGGTCTGCCGACGTTATTTGCCCTGCCTGGCGCCCGGGCCTGGTCGCAGTATGGCGTGTCCTCTCTTAGTGACCTGTACATACAAGGGGTTTTTAAAACGTTTGACTCACTAAGCTCCTCCTATGGCATCCCTAGAACGCAGTTCTTTAGATATCTACAGATTAGACATGCACTTTCTTCTCAGTTCCCGGATCGATTGGACAATATATCTGAGTATCCGCTTATCGGCATACTTCGCTCACAGGGCCCTGGGGGTTTGATATCTACTTTATATGCACATCTGATACAGGCCAAGGTGTCCACTTTGGACGCCCCGGCCTTGACGCGATGGAGCATAAATATCCCAACTCTCACAGATGAGATGTTTCAAGATATCCTTGAATCTCCTCAACATGTGTCACCTTCAGCTAACAACAAACTGATTCAAACATATATTCTACACCAATGTTACTTGACACCTTCCAGTCTATACAAAATGGGACGTCTGCCCAACCCCGGATGCCTTAGGTGTCTTTGTCCACAGGCAGACTTTTGGCATATGATTTGGGAATGTCCGATCATACAATGTTTTTGGAAAGGGGTCGTGGATCTCCTGGCGGAAGTTCTGGCTAAACCTATACCATTAACCCCAGAGATATGCCTTTTCGGCGTATTAGATGAAGAAATATGGCAACACCATGTTAGAATCCTTTTGAGGGAGTCTTTATTTTATGCTAGGAAAGCTATCGCACTGCGATGGATGGCTCCGAAACCCCCATCAGTATCTCAGTGGAAGAAACTTGTTAATACTGTTCTTCCTTATAACCAGATTGTGTATAAAGGGAGAGGGTGCCCTCAGAAATTCCATAAGGTGTGGGGAACATGGTGCAATTCTCCGGTAACCCAATATACGGCTCCCTCATTGCGCTCTGCCATTAATTTACTCATGCCGTGAGGGGTGCGAGACACCGGGAGTATCCACGACCTCTCATTTTGGAGTGTATCCTTGTTGTTATACTTGACTTATTGACTGCATGTTTTGTACATGATAACTGATGTATACAGTATTACGCATGTCCTGATTATATTCTTTCTGTACCGAGTCTACGTTATATGGTCCGGATGGGACGAGGGCCTGGCGAGGTGGGATGTGGTGCGTTGAGTGAATTTACATTGAAATTCTCGTTTTTTGGTGCGCAACATGTTATGTATTTGTTTTGATTCCTTTTCTTGTGTTTGATACGCAATTTTCAATAAAACGAGTTTAAAGAGGACGCCCTTTCCTTCTAGCCTTCTCCATCTTCATCGGGAGACTGGCTGGAATCAGCAAGGTGCACTAGCACAATCTCTGTTGAAACCTGATGTTCATGAAAAAGGATGGGACTTGCCACCCATTAACTATATTTTAGTGAGTCGGCCGTATAATTCTGAGGGATCTAAACTATTGAATGACTCAAGTATCAAAATTTTAAACATAAATAAAAAAAAAATTACACCGTGCATATGCGAATTTTGTATGTTTGTGGTGTTCATTTACTTTGGGCAAGTGAAGCCAGTGTGATTATACAGTTTTTACACAAAAGGCTAAAAAAGTGTATAAAATTATTTTTCTGCCATTTTAAAACACACAAAAATCTTCAGTGGGAAAAAAAAAAAAAAAACGATAACCAGTTTAATGACTAGAGGTGGACAGCACTTCCGTTCACTTCGATGGGAGAGCTGGAGACAGCTGAAGTAAGCAGCCATCCCCCTATTCATGTCACTGGGAGCACCATTCACCACTAGTCACGTCCACATTCAGCCTGGCTACAGTTACGCCGAATATTCTGTGGTTCATAGTTCCTGCTGTTTTCCCTCCATGGAATAACCCCTTTAAGCTACAGATTTGTTGTAAGAGGAAAGGCGAATTAGCTGGATCGCCACCATTTGTGAGGCATATCGTATGTTGTAATGAATACAACAGTCCACTTTAAAAATGATTCAAATAAAAATACCTGGACCATAATGTTGTCACTAGAAGCAGCCTCCTGAGCCTCATTAATCCAGCGCTTCACTACATCATAACTTATTTTCATCATATGCTGATAAAAGAAAAAAGTTACATGTCAGTAATATTCTTCTGACCTTTGTGCAGACACAAGTACAGATATAGCAATTGTTAAGTAGTTATGGCGTGATATGGTGCACCATGCTGGTAACAACGCAGAATCTCATTGGAATACTTAACAAAAACTGGAGCAGCCTGCTTCTCTAACAACATAACTCAGAAACTTGAAGGCAAAACCCAGAAACTGTAATGTTAAGGACTGCTACAGATGTACAAAAAAAAAAAAACAAAAACAAAAAAAACAAACAAACCACACACTAAATTGCTGAGCTGAAGATCGAATTTGTTCATCGACTGAAACAGTGACATGTGTAGAGCAGTTAACCCCAATCTTCTCATTTCGGACTGTTATATGGAACAGCCAGGGACACCTACCTCACACAGTATTCGTATATTTAATGCTTGTGACAGAGATAACAACATATTATTAAAACCACTACAACTATGAACAAAAACAGTGCACCTCTAAGACCATAGTATCTGTGTCTTTTCCACAGCACATTGTAGATTGCTGGTAATTTTCAGACTTGCCAACCAACACCTGTGTATTCTAACTCTTCCTTGACAGCAGATGAGCATAGCAACCCAGTCCCGCAGATAGATAGGTTAGTTTTACCTGAATTAAACTGTTTTTTCCCCCCTGTGAATCTGTGCACCCGTTACATAGATATCACCATATTGGGCAATATAAAAATTAGCTTTTTGGAGAGATAATGTATATATTGACAAAAATAGTGATATCTCGACAACCGAGGCACCAGCTTTCAAGAGGAAAACACTTTCATTCAGGTGACCCTAATTTCTCTTTGGTTTGTTGGGTCCTGGTATTAGACTTAAAGCTGAATGGACACCTAAAGAAGCACAGTGTCAGTTTATGTAGAATCTACAAGTGTAGCTTATACTTACAAAACAAAGAGAAAATGTTAAAAATAGATACGTAAAAAAACATAGCGGAGAGGAAACATTTACATACCAAGGAAGACACTAAGGCAGAACTGGAAACACTTGGAACTTTATCTACAATGGCTTGTTTCATATATCTCTCAATTGCTTGCAACATCGTGGCCTATAAAACAGAAAAATGCATAATTCTCATTAACAATAATCACATCTGAACAGAAGAATCAATCAATCATCAGTTAAGTCAATGTATCAGCAGGCATCAAAATCATGAACTTGCCCAATATTGTGAGCCCTATATGGGACAGTGACTGTCAATGTCTGTAAAGCGCTGCGGAATATGATGGCACTATATAAGTAAGCATAATATATATATATAAATTTGTACAGCGTGCAGGTTTTAAAAAAGAATATCCAAGATGAGTTAGTCTGTGTGCTGTGAAAAAATTGAAATGAAATGAAAGTTATAACTGGATTTATAGCTGTAATATGGCGCTTCAGTATTACAGCTGTGTGAACCTGACTGAATGCGGTTTTCATATTTGCATTTGATGTTAGAAGCATCCTAAAAAAAAATACTATGTTGTTTTGAGTGCTGCAGACTCATGGCTGCTTAGTTCCATGCAGAAAAAGAAGGTGGTCTAGAATCCTGGCTGCAGCAGTCCTGTGTAAATTATTATATTTTATGCAAGGCTGCTGCAGCCAGAAATTAAGACCACATTCTTTGCTTACACAAAACTGCAGCCTGTCTTGCCACATTTTATGCAAGACTGTTGCCTCTTCCTGCATATATTTACAAAAGACTGCAACCTGCAGCCTTGTGTAAGGTACGAAGAGAGAAGCAGCAGAAAGACTTGTCTAGCCCCTTGTCAGAACAGCCATACTATTATATAAGCCTCAGGCTCCATACATCACACAACAGCATGCAAGAGCTATACACGGGAAGGAGGAAATAACACTAGCAGAAATTGGGCTGGGAAAAAGTAGAAAGAGGTAACAAGCCAGGGTTACCCCCACTGAGAATGTTGGGTCACTAGTGTTGGAGTCAGGTCAGGGAACAATGATTTATTAATTGTCCCAGTGCCACCGCTGATGTGCTCACTGGAGTTAACCCTTGCTTGTGTTACCTCTGCCTGCTTCCTCTTAGTCGCTGACCTCGGCCCTATATGTTGTGAATCTAACTCTCTGCAAAGGAAACAGTGATATCTGCATAAATCATATTTGGATTATACTGCACATCTGTTGCCCCATCTTCAGAGAAATGCTGAAAATACTCTAATGCTCCTCATTCAGAAGGGCAGGTCGACAACCTTGGCCTTAATGGCTACTTACATCAGTAATCCGGCAGAGGGCTCGGATAGCAGGTCCTCGGTAAACATCTTCTTTTCCAGTCATATCCTTGGTCAGGCTATTAAAATGTAATTATTTAAAGGTTAATTCAATAACATCTACTATATATTATATTGCAGTGTGTCTTGTATGTCAAATACTTGACAGATTTTTGATTTATTATGAAAGGTAGACATAAAAATATAACATTAGGACTAACTAAAATGTCACTACTCCAACCACTGCTGAACTAACCTAAATAAATAAATCAATTCTGAAAAAAAAAAAAAAGACAGGGAAACAAACATCTGTTTTACATAAAAATCAAACATCCTTTTGGGCAAGATTCACACAAGTAGTTTTTGATTCAGGATCTCTCAGAAAGGTGCCAACATTTATAAATAAAGTAAAGTACAACATTTACTAATGACACAGATGCAGTCAGAAAATCAAATGTTTTAAGAGTCTGCACATTAAAGAGGACCTTACACCACCTCTACCAATTCTTCAAATCCTTCAGTAGATGGCCTTCCACCGATTCCAGTGCTGTTGAAATTTTCTCTAGCCACTATGATTCTTGAGCAATGATTTATGGCAGTTTCAGCACCCAAGATGCCAATTAAGCTCTCTACTGTCAGATGGGCACAGTCCCTGGCTGTCTATTCCAGTCAAGCACCTTCCTCCTGACAATCAAAATTAGTATATTGGGTGCTGAAATTAATAGAGGCAAAACGGCAATTTGGCTATTTTGACCTTTTTTACCGCTACAGTGGTCACTGTATGGGATACATACTTTCATAGTTTGGGCATTTTTAGACACAGTGATATCTAATTTGTTTTTGTTTAGTTTTATTTGTTATCCTAGCCATATTTGATTTTTTACCATGGGCAGACTGGTCAAAACTAGTACAAGGGAAGACGTGGAGCAGTTGTCCATAGCAACCAGATATACTGTTCATTTTACAATAGTCCAGATGAATAACCCTATGCTATGGATTTCACAGGAGGTAAATACAATGGAAACCTGAATCCACTAAGACACCACCATAGCTGTAGTACAGGCCTGACAGAAGGTGGTAAACCTCCTGTCATGATCGAAAGCTGCGCCTGTCATATGTAAACAGCGAGGATCACCATTCATGGAGACTTATTTCCCACTCTTTGGAGTCAATATAAATGTGAAAGAATGGTAACTGAATGCTCACTCCACTACCTTCCCAAGTGGAATGAATGGGCCTCCATGTTACCCAGGTCTACTGAACTTTGTACACAAACAATGATCTGTATTTATCCCTTACGTGACGCTGACATTTTTCATTTTTGGGTTTTCATTTTTTACACCCTGCATTCCAAAAGTATTAGTGTATTATGTTTTGATCACTTTTCATTCCTTTTTTTTTAATGGAGTCAAATCGGTGAAAAAATCAGCCATTTTGATTTTTATTTCTTGCTACGGCATTTACCGTACGGGACAAATGTTTTTATATTTTAATAGTTTGGGTATTTTCGGACTTAGGGATACCTAAGGTGTTTATGCTTACTTTTATTCGTTTACATTTATATGTGGTCTAGGGAAAGGTTGTTTTTTTTTATATATATTTTTAAAACTTTTTTTTTTTTTTGAAACTTTTTTTTAAGCCCCCCTAGGGGGAAGGGGGGATTGACCATGTGATCTTCAGATCACCTGTGAAATAGACTGCAATACTACATTATTGCAGTCTATGGCAGATTCACTATGTCAGTATTGAAGACTGCTGCAGGCAGGCTTCAGTAGTTACAATACTATGGCATCGCTGAGAGCCTTCGGAAGGCTCCCAGCTGCCATGGTAACGGGACTGCTCCTTCGATCACGCTACGGGGGGGGCCACCCGTTACCAAACATAAAATGGAAAGTAAAGGTAAATCACTCAGATGCCACGGTCGCATTTCACCACAGCATCTGAGTGGTTAAATGTCCGTGATCAGAGTCCTGGTCCATGCAAAGGTTAAAGATGGGATGAGCTAACCTTCCTTTACACTGTCATTAAAGAGGTTGTCCAGGCTAAAACATAATTATCTAATTAGGCTCAGGGGAGGTAAAAAAAACCCGAAAAAACAAAAAACAAAACCCATACTCACCTATCCCTGGTGCGCCGGTGTCCTCCCACAGAAGTCTGGTCCTGCAGCTCGGCTGCCTTCTTGTTGTGGAAGTTCTCGTTGACTTATGTCCCGGTTCCCTTCCGCTGAGGCTGCTGATTGGTTGAGAACCACTGATTTAGGACATGCGTCGCATATGAAATAAAATACAACCGTAAAATCCTTTTCTCGTTGTATTCAGTGAGGGACACAGCACCATGGATATAGACCTGGTCACTAGGAGACAGACACTAGGGAAATGAAAAACTGTTGGCTCCGCCTCCAGGCTATACCCTGCCACAGCCACTGTGCATGAATCAGTTTGTACCGTAGCAGTAGGAGAGAGACACAAAGGAACATGGAACCAACAACAATGCCTGAACGCGATAAGGAACCAACACAGCTCGGGCAGAAACAACACGGAAAAACAAAAGTGGGATCTGTGTCCCCCAGTGAATACAACGAGAAAAGGATTTTACGGGGATTACAAAAATCCCATTTTCTTGCCTTTTTCACTGGGGGACACAGAACCATGGGATGTCCTAAAGCAGTCCCAGAGGGTGGGAATAACACGGCCATGCAAACCCTTAACGCTCAACCACTTCCAGAAACTTACAACCCAAACTGGCATCGGCAGAGGCCACAGAATGGATCTGGTGAAACTTAGAGAAAGAGGATGGAGGCCCAGTGGGATACTTACAGACCTCTGAAGCAGAAGCCTGATGCAGGAGGCCTAGGGAACTCCAACAGCTCTAGAAGAGAGAGCCGTCACACAGAAAGGCAGAGCCCTACCCTTAAACCGATAGGTCTCCATAATCTCAGAGCAAAGCCATCGGAAGATGGGAGCTCTGGAAGCAGGCAGGCCCTTGCAAGGGCACTCAGGGAGAACAAGCAAAGCGTCCAAACAACAGAAAGGATCCGTGAGGGACAATATAGACGCAAATCGTCTGGGCAACAACCGGGCAGGGAAGAGCAAGCACTCACATGGATGCCTGGGCACCGAGCAGAAAGAGGGCAAGACCAAGTCCTCGATGTGGAAGGAGGAAAACCACCCTAAGAAAAAAAAAAAAGACTGTGGCAGACCTTATCCTTGTGGAGGACCAGAAAGGGAGGCTGACGAAAAAAGGGCAGCCAATTTGGGACCCCTGCGAATGGAGGTAATGGCCACCAGGAACTCGATCTACCAGGACAAAAAAAAAAAAAAAAAAAAAAGGGGATATCAAAGGCTCGAAGGGAGGAACCTGAAGCACCTTAAAGACGAGGTTAAGATGCCACGGATCCAAGGGTTCCAAAGGAGCACAGAGTGGCACTCCTGTAGGAAAGTCTTTAAAGGGAAAAAGACTAAGACCTTGATCCAGACCAGACTGGGGAAGAGCTGATGAAAATCGTTACTCTCCCAACGGTGGACCTAAGCCTTCCACGTTTGATGGCAGATCTAAGCTATCTGGAATTTCCGGGCCTTGAGTATGGTAGGATAACAAACTCAGAAAAAACCACAACGCCTCAAACCTCGTATTCAACAGCCACGCCGTGAACGCAGCTGAGTCAAGGTGTGGCGGAACAGCGGTCCTTGAGACAGAAGGTCGACTAGCAGAGGAAGAGGCCAAGAAGCATCCGCCAACAGGAACATGAGATCCACGTACTAGGCCCAGCAGGGCCAATCTGGTGCCACCAGGTTAGCTTGAACCCCCTTGGTCTTGAGATTCTAGAGGACCTGAGGGAGAAGAGGAAGCGAAAAACCGAATTCACAAGAGCGTCAGCGGTGATGGCTCGAGGATCCAGTGACCTGGCAATTTAGCCGGTGATCTTGTGGTTCCGGTGGAGGAGAAAAAGGTTGAGATCTGTCACGTAACAGCGCGAGCACAGTTGAAGGAAGATCTGCTGATAAAGCGACCCTCGCCCGGAGCAATATTTTCTCGACTCAAGTAGACTGCCACAGGCCTTGAACAGTCAAAGCATCGAGGACCACTCCCCAGCCGGGGAGACTGGCATCAGTGGGAATCACCTACCAACAGAGGGGAAGAAGGACTTCCCTTGAGAAATTCCTGGGGAGGAGACACACTAAAGAATCTCTCGGCAAACCAAAGAGGAAAGAGAACCAGGCAGATGAGGCTGTCTGGAGATTTGTCCTAGCAGGCCGGCATCGTCAAGTGGAGAGGACGACAGAGTAAGTGAATGAAAGGTACAGCCTAGAAGGTCGAGGCCATCGTGTGCAAGACCCACATGCTGAAACGAAGAGAGCAAGGAGAGTACCTCCAAAGGTGGGACACATTGGACCTCAGGAACTTGGCCTCCGGGAGGAGAATCACACCTTGGAGCGAGTAGAGGATCATGTCCCGGATTCCATGTGCTTAGAGGGCAAGAAATCTTAATTGATGAGCCAGCAGAACCGGCAAAGAAGGACCAAGGTGAGCCACAAGCTGGTCAGATTGTCTGACCTGGAGGGGCTTCACCAGGAGGTCGTCCAAGTCTGGAAACACGGCAACACCTCTGGCACGGAGGATGGCCATAAGAGACACTGAGGAAAAAAACTCAGAGGGCAGAGGCTAGCCAAAAGGGGCAAGCAACAACTGGAAAGGTCAAAGATCCACCGCAAAACGAAAAAACCGCTGACGCCCAGAGATGCCACCACAGACTGCATAGACTACAGCGGAACTTACAGACATGGACAAACCTGTTGAGCCCTTTCACATCCATGATGAGACGAAGGAAGCTGTCCTTCGTGGGAATGGAGAACAGATGGAATAGTAACCCAGGATACGCTCTGAATCGGGAACGGGGACGCTCTCTGCCACTGGAGATTGGAGACAGCCTGGATTGTCCGACGTAAGGGAAGGCAAAGAGACTCCAGCGAAAGTTGGAGTAGCCGGACGACACCACCTCTCAGGCCCAGGACCCAGACGTCCCACCACTTGAGAAGCCCAGAGAGGGGGAAAAAACTTCATGCCGAAGAGGGCTAGGAAGAGGAAGGCCTGGACGACTTGGTGCAGAACCGCCAGGGAAGCCTGGACTTGAAAGAAGCTTTCTGGAACAGGAGAAGGGCTGACACTTAGGACGCCTCTGAGGGAGGAAGAATCTATTCCCCCGTGGCCTCAGGGATAAGCTTCTCGATGCCTTTAACAAAAATTCGGCCCAGAACGACCAGGAAAGGGAGAAGGGCTGCGTTCGCCTTCTTGGAGGCGGACTCAGTATTCCACAACGAATCCAAACGGTATGGCGGATGGCCACTGCGTTGGCGGCCGCCTTGGCAGATTTAGGAGGCATCTCCAGGTATTTGGAAGCATTCAGGATCTCAGAGCCGAGCAGCTGGAGGTCCTGGAGGGAAGCTGCATCAGGGAGGTTTGAATTAAGCTATTTGGCCCAGGAAAAGCAGGCCTTGCTGACCCAAGAGGCAGCGAAGGAAGGCCGCAGGGAGAAGCCAGCCACTACGAAGGCCACCCTGGCGAGGGAAACCACCTTTTTGCAGCAATACAACAGCTAGCATTTAGGACAATGCAACGTGTCAGTTCTGTATTGCAAACAATACAACAGAAGCGATCTGATCTCACTCCGAGGGATCACTGAGGTAGGCAGAGTTCGCTGAAGGCAGAATAGAAGCCATGGAAAGCCTAGCTATCACGGGATCCACCGAGGGAGGCTCTTAATGATAGGAAGGGACACATGGGGCGGCTCGCTGACAAGATGTCAAGACAGGCCGGCTTGCGCTCACTAGTTACTGGTTACTGAAGTACCACGCGCCACCACTGGAGCAACCTGCTTCCTTTAAATCGGATGTTCATCATTGCCAGCCAGGGAGAGCTAGAGACATGTGTCACAGCATAGCCTGGCAGAACTGCCCGAGCGCACCTTCCACGTGGAGACACACAGGTCAAGGGAAGGAATGTCCAACTTCCTAGTAGAAGACAGAGGATGGTCCAGGGAGAAGCCACTGTACCATCAAGATGTGATCAAACACCCAGTGGCAGAAGGAGATGTCCACTTGAGAGGAAGGGTCCGGGTCCTCAGAGATCTGTAGGGTGTCTCTACTGCATGGATGAGCTCCCGCGTAGTAGCAGATATAGATGAGCCTAGCTGAAGCTCCGAGTCGGAGTCAGAGGCATCCCCAGGTAAGTAGACCAAGCAGGTGGAGGCAGGGATCCGCCTGTCGGAGTGGAGCCGTGAGCTGAGTCCCTGTCTGGGGAGTGCCCAGAGGAAGGGGTGGTGGACCGTGAACTGTAGGAAGACTTCCTGGTCCTTTTGAGGGGATGGCTCCTGGAGCTGCAACGGGAACTATGAGGGTGTCCAGGGAGATCCCTAGAAGCCGCCAACTGAGCGGCGATCTGGGAAAGCAGCCATTCCAAGTTTCCAGCACTGACTAGTTAAGTCTGGTAAGGACACCATGGCCAAGGTGCGGGAGGCCGCCCAATCTGGGGATGGATGAACCGGAGAGGGGCCAGGAGGTTCCTGACTGGCTGAGACGGAAGGCAGAGAGCGCACATGGGCTCAGGCTGTCCGCACGGCAACTGTTTTTGATACAGCGGGCGTACGTATAAAAACGTGACGGAACCAGAGGGGCCGGAGGGTAAGTGACAAAGCAGAGGGGGCCCATGGAAATTAGGGGTAACCTAGGGGGTTAGCCTACCAGATTGCAAAAGATGGCCGCTCACCAACAGCTGCAGAGAGGGCGAGACAGAGAGGGATCCGCAGGTGCAATGTCTCCCAGGGAGCTGTGAGGAGAGTAAGAGGAATCCCCGCTGTCCCAGCAAGCCAAAAAGACAAGAAGCAAATAAAAAGTGATTCTGAGGAGAGCAAAGCCCTTCCCCTGGTAATACAGGCTCAGTAGCTACTGGGCAAGCTGGATGGCTTGCCAGGAGAGCCCCCTGGCCAATGGAAGGCCCCAGGCGGAGTCTGGATGCCAGAAAAGCCCGGGAAAGGGGTGGACCTAGTTGCGGCCTAGTTCCCGGCCAGGCCTTGGACTCATGTAGAAACGCGGCCAGCCGCGGGGCACCGTCGGCGGCGAGGTGCGGCCGCGAACTCCGGAAAGCCCGAAGGAGGCCTGGGAAAGGTACCGGGGGGCCAGGAAAGGGGGTCCCCATACAAAGGGGGGGGGGGGGAAATCGGGTGCCCTTCCCGATGGGGGCCGCTCGGTAGGAGAGGCCAGAAGGCCCAAAAACGCCCCAGCAAAAAAAAGGGGCTTATTCGCTAAAATTTAAGGCCCAGTTTTGGGGGTCCCTATGATGCCCCCCTAAACAGGACCCATGCTATTTTCCCCCTGGTAGAGGCACTGAGAGGGCTGAGTTGGGACTGAGGCGAAGGAGAGGGGCTGAGGTAACTTTCATACTCACCTGTCTTCTACTCTTCTCATACTCACCTGACAGGCGTCTTCAGGCACTGCAGGGTCAACCCCTCAGTAGGACCTCACATGTGGGAGTGGGGGCACAGGTACTTCAGCCGCCGATGCGGCGAGTGGGGACTGGGTGACCAGCGAGGCGTTCTTTTACAGAGCGCTGCGCCCACAGGAGGGTACGACTAGTGTGGCGTACACGCTGAAGACACCCTGCACCTGAAAGAAAAGTAAAAATAAAAACGATGTAAGACAGAAGACCTGAGTCAGGTCGTGTCTGCCTCAGTTCAAACTGATTCATGCACAGTGGCTGTGGCAGGGTATAGCCTAGAGGCGGAGCCAACAGCTTTCATTTTCCTAGTGTCTGTCTCCTAGTGACCAGGTCTATACACATGGTGCTGTGTCCCCCAGTGAAATAGGCCAGAAAAAACAGTAGTGTGCAGTTCACACTAGGATCCCTCAGAGCCTGAATGGCCAGGGGTTGGACATAGCTTTAAAAAAAAAATTGTCTTGCCTCGAGAGGTCAAACAACTTTTGCTGTGCCACAGACTGCTTAAGATTTAGCCGTACAAGGACTTGTTTTCTTATATCTGGCATGTGGCCAAGCCCAGACAGGTATATGTCAGCTCCAGGGAGATTCCAGATCTGAGAGACAGGTGAGATGAGAACAGGCCTTGGAAAGATACTGCAGCTGCACACCAATGTTTTCAGTGACTACAGCTTCAGTTAACCGGTTCCCCACTAATGGCAAAGAGGTTAACAAAAGTTGTAATCAAGTATGCCTACATATTATGTATCTGCATTACAGAAAATTTTGTACTCCTCCTTGACTAAAAAAAAAAAAATATACTCCTCAAAAATGATTACAGGATTATTTTTATTCTTCTGGAAAAAATGTAAGACGACTGTTGGAACTGTTGGTGTTGAGGTGAGCTCTTCAATCCTGACTTTGCTTTGGAGCAACACACTGCCCCAACTGCTGGTGTGATGCTCTGGGTAGCCATCACAGACAACAGTCGGTCGCCTGAGAAGTGATAAAAGACCTTAGCGATATGTGCAGGACATCCTATGTCAACATATGTTGCCTTTCAGGGTAGGGCTTCCAGCTGGCGTTTTTCGGCAGGATAACACTCGCTCACACACAGCAAGGGTTTTCCAGAAACGTCTCTGCCAGTTTGCAAGACTTCCTTGGCCTGCCCGGTAGACAGATTTATCGCCAATCCTGCTTTTATGGGCACACGCTTCAGCTATCATCGAGTGCAGAATCCAGGGGACCAGCTGTAATATCTGTGGGCAAATATTCTACAGGATATCATACAGAACCTGTATGCCTCCATGCCCAAAATTATCCCATTGGGTATCCAGACTAGACGCAGCCAAACAGGGTACTAAAAATCTCCTTTCTATTGTACAGTTTTCCCCAATAAACGTATCCTTTTCCTCTATTACTGTAATCACTCACATATATCATCATTACATTCATACATATGAAGTTTTAATCAATTCCAACTACTCCTTTTTACCTTAAATGTTTTCTGTTCTACAACATTCTAACATGCTTAGTTAAAAGAGTCTTAAGATCACGGTCTATAGCCAGTGAATAGAAAAACTTAAAGGAGTTTTTCAGGGAGTGTCTTTTTTTTTTTTTTAAATCAGGCAAACTTTACTGAGACATTTTACATAGAGTACAACAAAACCTGTTTGCAATTACTAGTGATTCAGTGCGATTTATCCATAGAATAGGTAATGCAACAATCACTTTGACCCTGATTTCCTTTTTTTTTTTCCTTTTCCCGTGCACAGCCTATCCTCCCTTAGAAACACAGCCGAAGTGATGTATAGGCCCTCCTGATATCAATAACTTGCCATTTTTTTCCTGTTTTGCCTTAGTTTTCTCATGCCTGAAAATAGACATGCTACATTGAAGATCCTGCTTTGTAAAAATTCTTGTGATTCCACTGCTGGATCTATCCACTTTCCCCATTTCTACCCAAATTCTGCTATCTAGCCTTATTTCAGATACACATTTTGTTCCATTCATATCGCACTGTTTAAGGCTTTCACCATTTTTCCCATGGTGAGAAAGTCTGAATTCAACCAGTGCCTTGCTATCCACTTTTGTATGTGATATAGTATCTGTGCTGTTGCCAAGTATTCCACCTGTTCCCCCTCCTAAGCTCTCCACACAACCCAACAGGCCCACCTTTGGGGTCTCCAGGAGTTTCTCCTCATGTAACCTGTTAACTAAAACATTCAAACTCCAAAAGCCTGCAAAGCCTCCACAGGCCCAGAACATATTAAAGTGTAACTCCTATTGACTTTTTATTTTTTGATATTGTGTCAGGGGTTTGTGTTTTGTAATATACTTAATTAATCTATCAAACTTCCTTTTAATAGAAAACGGGCTATAAAATTCCTATTAGCAATGATCTAACTAAGCAATGCCAGAGACTCTATCAAAGTAGTACATAGAGATGAAGCATTTACCAAAGGGGATATTGGTCACTTCAAATGGCCGTATCTTCAGTTTTATACCACCTAGAAAAATGGTTCTGGTATAAGAAAGCGGATGCCAAGATTTAAGAAATAACTATAACATAATCTGAGATATCATTAGTTAAAAACACAGTCTGGAATGAGATTTTATATGGTGCATGAACAAACAGCTGCATATTAAGTTGAAATTTATGACTTTCTTTGAGAATATCAGCTTTCTTATGATACCAGAACCATTTTTCTAGATGGTATAAAACCAAACATACAGTCATTTGAAGTGACCATTCCCCCTTTGGTAAATGCTGCAGTTCTGAATATTTACAATACAAATGTGTATGGACTGTCTCAAGTAAAAGCTCAATTAGATGGTTGCTATGGAGAATGTTACAGTATGTTTTATAATAAAAAGGAATTTAGATAGGGTAATAAAGTAAATTAAAATTAAAGTAGTAAAAAAAAAAAAAAGAAGAAGGAGTTTAACTTTTACCATGTTGGATCTTTCTTCTGGACACCTAGAGCGGCCAGCCGCTGTTCTAATCCCCATTTTCCATAACATCAGTAGGGCTCTAAACACCCCATGTATTAAAAATATGTGCAATCTCCGTTTTGCAATATTAACAGAACCACCATCTATCACTCCTACTCCTCTTTAAACACTGGCCCCATATCCAGCCCCCATTTCATTTTTGTCCTGGGGTCCTTCAGATATCTGAGCAGCAGGATTCTGTATGCGATGGAAATCAGACCCCTAAATGGCTCTGTTTTAACAAAATAATCCACAATCCCTACTGCAGTAATGGTCAGATTGAATTGGGAGTCTTGTCTTTAAATATTGGTAAAATGTGGCATTAAAGGGATTCTATCATTAAAAAAACGTTTTTAAACTAAAAGCAGGTAGGAATAGCCTTTAGAAAGAAATTCATCTCTTACCTTTATTTTGAAGGTCCGCGCCACCGTTTTTGAATTTTTCTTCATTATGCTAATTGTGCTCAGAATGCACAGAGGGCGTTCTCTGTGCTCAGAACACAGCTTTGTCATCCATTCCAGCGCCGCCTCTGTCTTCTGTTCCTCACGCGTCTCCTCCTTTTACACGAGACCACTGCAAAATGGCCCACAGAACATGCACAGTTGGCTCTGTCCAACCAAAAGGAGGAGACGCATCATGAACAGAAGACAGAGCACAAGTAGCATAATGAAGAAAAATTCAAAAACAGCGGCGCGGACCTGCAAAATAAAAGTAAGAGATGAGTAGCCTTTCTAAAGGCTATTCCTACGTGCTTTTAGTTTAGAAACGTTTTTTTTTTTTTTTTTTAAATGATGGAACATTTAAAGGGATTCTGTTTTGATACAGCTGATGAAAGCGCTTAACCCCTTTTTGCTTTCACTGGTTCATCCCCCTCCAGCTGATGTATCTCCCAGAGGTGAGGATTGTCCCACAGTAGGGTATAATTGGTAAATTCCCCTATCTTCAGTAGCTTTTTACACTGCCACCACACACTATGAAGTAATAATGACAGTTTACCATTTGCCAGCAGGGGTGAAGTACCTCCTCCCAAAAACAAAACAGTGTAGTTGTAGTCATCCCATTGATTAAAATACAGATACTGCGCTAATAGATAGTATATCCAGGCAGTTTTTCTAGTTCACTCCTGAGCACCCCCCAGTCTCTGAACAGATTATAGATCCTTTAAAACCAGTATTTGTGAATTCACACCAGTGAGTAATGAATCAAATACAAGACATGTGGCATCAGGTTAGTTCTCCCTAATGCTGATGGAGATAATTTAGTCTATACTTCCAGTTTAACCATCAGGGGTTGCAAGTTAAGAATTACATAGTTAAGTTCACCAATACCCTGACCCCCAAATATCTAAATTCAGTAACTATTGGTACTGAATACACTGTCCTTAGATGTAGTAGTCTAACTGGGTGTAATAGAAGTAAAGCGGACTTTGTCCAATGAACAGTCACGAGTCAACTACCTGAATCCTTATATAGCCTCCATAACTAACAGAAAGTGTGGTTTCTGTTAAGTGTGTCAGAGCTTAGTTCTTCCAAAGTTCTTTATGCGCTGAACCTAGGAGTTTCGGGTTACCAGAACTGTCACTACTGGCAAAAAGGTCCTTTTTTGGGACAAAACCAAAACCAGGAATTCACCTACACAACAAAAATAGGCACTTATGCTCAACCACATAGTGGCATATTCTACAGTAATTCAAAAGTCAAACATCTATAGAAAAAAAGGAAAAATGTTATTAGGCAAGATTTGTTTTTTTTCATGTTTACCTGCTTGTGACAATAATGACATCTTCGGATATGTTAGCCATTTCTTTAATAGTGAGGTAACACATTCTCCTCAGTGTTTGCTAAGGTGAGTAAAAGAAAGCATTGTGTAAGCTATAAAATAACAGCACTAATACAAACAAATGAAATGCTCAATTTCTTACCAATATATCAAAGTAATTTCCAACTGTCCATCAAAACTATAAGAATATCACCCACGGTTCTACCATTAAGGCTAGGTGCACATGGTGGAAAGTGAAGAGGAATTTGATGAGGTCTTCCACCTCAGATTCCTCTACAAACTCTGGCAATTAGCCCCAGGCATCCCGCTGCAAGATCAAGCAGGATGCCTCATTTTTCTGCAAACAATATACAGTCACCACTGCCAAGCAATATGAACTATATGCTATATGTGCAGGTGTATATTGCTATATCCTTAACAGAAATGCACACAAAACAAGAACCTCATTTATTTATGTGTAGAGTAGACATAGCAGTAAAGCTCTTGGCATTAGCAGAAGGCTACACTTTTTTGTGTTGGATGTCGCCGTGGCTGTAATACAAACACTAAGGCAGGGTTCACGCTACTGTTGGATTCAGTTTTGAACAAAAAAATAAAATAAAATAATGGACACCTATCATAACAGACATTAACTGATGTTAATGTGTCCATTTTTTTTTTTTTTTTTTTTTAACTGATCCATTTAATCCGCTTTTTTTTTTATATGGCTATAAAGTTACTGTCCGTTATAAGTCCGTTACCCATAGACTTCAATGTTAAAAAAATAACGGACGTTTGCCGTCCGTCAAGAAACCGTTATTTTTTTTAATGGACACAAAAGTCCTGCATGTAGGATTTTTTTGTCCGTGAAAAAAAAACAAACAGACTTGTGACGGATTGGGTGTAAACGGACATTAACGGACACAAGATAGAATTTCTATTCATTTCAATGGTATTTTAACGGATTTCTGATGGTTCAGCTAGCGTCCGTTGCTAAAATCTTGTAGCCGACAATAGCAACGGACACTACTGACGATCACCAACGGTAGTGTGAATGCCTCCCTAACATAAAAATTTGTGACGGCACTCTACTCACACCAAGAGCACTACTGATATACCTACTGTACACAAATACATGAAAATGAGGTTCTTCTGTTCACATGATAATGAGCACCTGCAGATATCGTTCATATTGTTTGACAGTGGTAAATATTTTTCTGTTTGTTGAATTGCGCATATGGGGGTGGCTGACTATTTTAGTCGTGCATGCCACCCACCTGCCCAAAGCTAATTTTAATTAGAGCATAATATGATTAAATTACACTATGCCTGAACTCATTTAGCGACCCAGGCCCAGAGAAAGGAGAGTATGTATAGTGTATGATAAGCATAATATGGGTGAAATACACTGCCATTGAATTTATTTGGAGGCCAAGGCCTGGAGAGATGTGTCTTTGTAGGTTAAGATCCCATCTAATGAGGCTGCCTTGTCACTGGCAGATTGGTTTACACAAACCAGTGCAAAATGTGCAACAAAAAACAAATTTTCATGTACTTATGTGTACAGTAGACATACCTGTGTTTCTCCGAAAATAAGACAGGGTCTTATATTATTTTTTGCTCCGAAAAAAGAGCTAGGGCTTATTTTCCGGGTAAGTCTTAAATTTTTTCCATGAACAACAATCACACATTTGATCACTTTTTATTTCAACTTTTATCAGAGGTGAATCAGTGAAAAAACAGCAGTTCGGCACTTTTTTTTTTTTTTTTTTTTTTTCCGCTACGGCAATCACCATAGAGGTAAAATATTTTTATAAGTTTGCAGAGCCGGCATTTTCGGACACAGGGATACCTAATGTGTATGTGTTTCACAGTAATATTTTATTTTTATATGTATTCTAGTGAAAGTGGGAGGGGGCTTGAACCTGCAATCATTTCAGAATGCAATACAACCTATTGTAGTCTATGGGAGATTATCTACATTTCTAATGAGGTTGGTTATAGACCAGCCTCAATAGTAATATTCCTATGACAGGCCTGGGAGTCTTCATAACGCTCCCAGCTGTCAAAGGAACAGGTCGGCTCCTGCTATCTCGCCGCGAGGGAGCCGACCTGCAACGTGAAAGGTACGGGGTTCACGGACTGGCACACTCAACAATACCTGCGATCAGTGGACTCTGATCGCGCGGGCATTAACTGCGGTCTCCGCTGTACAAGGAGACCCGTTGTAGTAGCTATAGGGGATGGGGACCGGCCCTGGGGACTGCGGGGGGGTGAAGCAAGGAGGTCACACTTAGCAATGCCCGCGGTCAGAGTCCACTCTGATCGCGGGCATTGACCCGGTACGGCAGCTATGGTAGCCACTCTGCAGCAGAGCAGCCGCCATTTTTAAGGACCCAGCATCCACTGTAATCGCACGGCAGATGTCGGGAAGGGGTTAAATTAGCTAGGGCTTATTTTCGGAGTAGGGCTTGGTCAAAAACTGACACAAACTGATTGCTATCAGTTTGTAATCCATTTCCCATAGACCTCAATGTTAAAAAAAACGAACTGGTTGCAATCCGTCTGGAATCCTTATTTTTAGTACGGAGACAAAGTCCTGCAAGTTTTACTTTTCTCTCTGCACAAAAAAGCGGAAACCAGACGGAAATGGCAAAATGATACATGCGGATTACTTTTAAAACCCATTGAAATCAATGGGTTTTAATCCGGACCGTTCAAAATCAGTTTTTGAAGATTTCACATACTGATTTCGAGCGGATTGACGAACGCAGATGTGAATCCAGCCTAACACTAGTCCCAGCCATCCACTTGCTTTCACATATTGCACTGAAAAATACTAATAAACTTACATCATTAGACTGGAACAATCTAGTCATAGCAAAGAAAGCTTCTGTGGCCTCCATTGTTCCAAAATGTTCACCCTAAGACAAACAAAAAACTAAATCACACACAGGCCTTGAATTATTTTTGTTTAAGAAACTAGTATTTTCACAGAGAAGAATCTAAGGCCAACACGGCCTAGTTTACCTGGTTCAGTAAGTACAAAATCTTGGTCAGAATATGGAGGCATCTTCTTGGATTTATCGGAGTCTCATTGAATAAGCGAGCCTAAGGACACAAATAGGTTACGACAACAATCATTTTTTCAGATACTAACAAGTAAGTTTAGTAACAGATAAACTGTAATTTTTTTACTAAATTATGGTCGTAAGACTGTAACTAAAGGATTTACTTGTGTGTACACATAACTGTCCATGCATTGACTACACTAAGGACACTGTATAAAGCACACACAAAAATACAAAATGTTCCTGCTGCTGTTGCCCTGCAGATTTCAGTGGATCTGTAGCCAGATACCTTTACTCAACAGTGATACAGTAGTCTAGCGGTTCAGCCCTGCAGTGATCAGTTGTTAAAACTAGATAAAGGTGCACAAATGTATGTGTTGCTCTGCAGAGTAAAATAGTGCTACAAAGTGCACACTGAAATCAATAGGAAGGTATGTATCTTACCCACAAGCAGGACTACTTGATTAATATTGCTCTGTGCCATACTATTATGTTACGATGATGATATACTGTAGTTAACGCTCAGCGCTGTAATAGTACATCACTGTAATGCTGTGGGTACAGGAGCTGTGTTACACAGCCAAGGGCTTGGACCAGCCGCCAGAGTCGCAAGATCGCCCCTCAGACTCCCCGCAATAATATCGAGCCACAGCCTCCTGACTGTCTATGCATAGTTCCAATAGGAACTACTGTGCAATGTTCTGCAATTCTATGTAAAAAGTGAAAAAAGCCACAAAGCAAAAACACATAAAAATAAGCAAATAAAAAAAAAAAAGTTAGAAAAAATCCTTTATATAAAGGATTATATAATGTAAATATAAAAACATATAATGTAAATAAAAATAAACAAACATACATGTTAGGTATCCCCACGTGCGTATAGGTCCCCACTATCCAAAAATATTGTTAATTATTTGGTACGGTGAACGTCGTAAAAAAGAAAAAAAAATACTGCAATGCGCAAATTAATGTATTTTGGTCACTTTGCTTTCCCCAAAAAATAACAATAAAAAAAATATCGAAAAGTTATACATACCAAACACTGGTACCAATAGAAAGTACAACTTGCAAATAAAGAGCCTTGACTGATCTCCATCAACAGTACAGTAAAAAAGTTATAGGCGTCAGAATACGGTGACCTCAGGAAAATCATAAAAGTGACATTTTATTTGTAAAAGCTGTAAAAAGTAATAAAAACCAATATAAATATGGTATCGCCGTAACCATAATGACCCGTCGGACAAAGTTGCCATGTCATTTTTAATGCAGAGTGAATGTCGCAAAAGCAAAATGCAAAAAATGATAGAATTGTGTGTTATTTCACATGGATCCCCAAAAAACATACAGTAGGGGAAAAAAAAGTATTTAGTCAGCCACCAATTGTGCAAGTTCTCCCACTTAAAAAGATGAGAGAGGCCTGTAATTGACATCATAGGTAGACCTCAACTATGAGAGACAAAATGAGACAACAAATCCAGAAAATCATATTGTCTGATTTTTAAAGAATTTATTTGCAAATTATGGTGGGAAATAAGTATTTGGTCAATAACAAAAGTTCATCTCAATACTTTGTTTTATATCCTTTGTTGGCAATGACAGACGTCAAACGTTTTCTGTAAGTCTTCACAAGGTTGGTACACGCTGTTGCTGGTATGTTGGCCCATTCCTCCATGCAGATCTCCTCTAGAGCAGTGATGTTTTGGGGCTGTCGCTGGGCAACACAGACTTTCAACTCCCTCCAAAGGTTTTCTATGGGGTTGAGATCTGGAGACTGGCTAGGCCACTCCAGGACCTTGAAATGCTTCTTACGAAGCCACTCCTTCGTTGCCCTGGCAGTGTGCTTGGGATCATTGTCATGCTGAAAGACCCAGCCACATTTCATCTTCAATGCCTTTGCTGATGGAAGGAGGTTTGCACTCAAAATCTCATGATACATGGCCCCATTCATTCTTTCATGTACACTGATCAGTCGTCCTGGTCCCTTTGCAGAGAAACAGCCCCAACGCATGATGTTGCCACTCCCATGCTTCACAGTAGGTATGGTGTTCTTTGGATGCAACTCAGCATTCACTCTCCTCCAAACACGATGAGTTGTGTTTCTACCAAACAGTTCTACTTTGGTTTCATCTGACCATATGACATTCTCCCAATACTCTTCTGGAACATCCAAATGCTCTCTAGCAAACTTCAGACGGGCCCGGATACGTACTGGTTTAAGCAGGGGGACACGTCTGGCACTGCAGGATCTGAGTCCCTGGCGGCGTAGTGTGTTACTGACGGTAGCCTTTGTTACGTTAGTCCCAGCTTTCTGCAGGTCATTCACTAGGTCCCCCGTGTGGTTCTGGGTATTTTGCTCACCGTTCTTGTGATCATTTTGACCCCACGGGGTGAGATCTTGCGTGGAGCCCCTGATCGAGGGAGATTATCAGTGGTCTTGTATGTCTTCCATTTTCTAATTATTGCTCCCACAGTTGATTTCATCACACCAAGCTGCTTGCCTATTGCAGATTCAGTCTTCCCAGCCTGGTGCAGGCCTACAATTTTGTTTCTGGTGTCCTTCCACAGCTCTTTGGTCTTCACCATAGTGGAGTTTGGAGTGTGACTGTTTGAGGTTGTGGACAGGTGTCTTTTATACTGATAACAATTTCAAACAGGTGCCATTACTACAGGTAATGAGTGGAGGACAGAGGAGCCTCTTAAAGAAGAAGTTACAGGTCTGTGAGAGCCAGAAATCTTGCTTGTTTGTAGGTGACCAAATACTTATTTTCCACTATAATATGCAAATAAATTCTTAAAAAATCAGACAATGTGATTTGCTAGATATGTTTTCTCATTTTGTCTCTCATAGTTGAGGTCTACCTATGATGTCAATTACAGGTCTCTCTCATCTTTTTAAGTGGGAGAACTTGCACAATTGGTGACTGACTAAATACTTTTTTTCCCCACTGTAAATAAAAGCTAATCAAAACATATGTACCCCAAAATGGTGGCAAATGAAAGTACAACTCGTCACGCAAAGAATAAGCCCTCACATAGCGATGTCGACAGGAAAAAAAAAATAAAGTTATGAATTTTGGAAGATGGGGAGGGAAAATATGAAAAATGTCACAGAGCATTAGCGTACAAACTCACCCCTCGTCATTAAAGAGTTAAACTATATGTCTCTGTTATACTAGTGTGTTAAGGGATGAGCAACCAGTGGGACTAGAACTGTAATACTTCATAAATAGCCAGAAAGGACATACCTCTTGAAGAACAGCACTCTTCTCCAAATGCTGAAAAGGATTGGAGCCACTTCCTGGGAGAAAGGAAACAACAGTATTTAGTCTACAATATAGAATAACCTTTTCTGAAACCCACATTTACATTCTAACTTTGTTTTTCAAACTGCAGGCCCACTCTGGCAAACTGTATTATGCCTTAGATGTAGCAAGGCACACTAACAATCACAAGGGAGCCGCGAAACACAAAACCAGGCGAGATTTCAGCTAACCTCCCTGGCACAAAACAGTGAAAACAGTAAGATTTAGGAGAGTCTGGCCTATGTAACTGTGTTGCCGGTTTACTATGGCTGTGCCTGGTGACTCTCCACAAATAAATAAAATACAGTCTGTCAGGATTTGCAGCTGAAATACACAGCAAATATGTGCACATATTACGCTCATGTGAAACCACCCTTAGGGTATGTACACACAATGGAATTTGGAGTGGTCTTCTGTCTTGGATTCTTCTCCAAATTCTGGCCCTGTGTAACCTGCATCAGAAATCCAAAGCAGAGTTTGAGCTTTCTGCTGCAGGTCAATTTGCCTCAGAAAAAAATGGGGCTTACCAGTGGTAGTTGAATCAGAAGATCAAGCAGGATGCTCTTTTTTCAGCATCCAAAAAAGAAAAGAAAAACAATGGGAGGCAGATTCCAGATGGGATTTGGAGTTAATTTTGAGGCAGAGCCTGCCTCAAAATTAGCAGCGAATTCCAATTCCTCCCTGTAAATGTCCCCCTAGTCCACTGTTACATGTCAGAATTTTGTAGCAGCATTTGAAAACCAAATCTGGGAGTGGGCCCAAAACACTGAAGACGTAAATCTTTTCATTACAGTTTGTCTGCAGGTTCCATCAGGACCCTGCCATTCTCTGTACAGTAACACTCCCTGCCGCCTTCTGCACAGAAAACCATGTATCTTATCCACTTCAGTACCGGGCCAATTTCTGGTCCAGGACCAGATACATTTTAGGGGTTTTTTGTATGTGCGGTTTTGAGAGCTGTAACATTTTTATCATTTGTGTTATTCAACTAATTTCTGCGTCTTTTTTCGGTGACACATAGGGCTTTATTTTTATATTGTTTGTTATTTTTGCATGTGTTTTAATTTTTTTTTTTATATCCGGGAAAAGAGGACAAAAGGAGGGAAAACGTCTGGTTTTCACTTTATTTTATTTTTTTTTTTAAATTTAATAACACAAAGTGCTACTAAAAAACTTTATAAAATAGTTTTTACTCTCCATTACGGTAATTTTTATTTTGTATGGTGTATTCGGGGGTGGGGCTATAACCTCTAATAACGGCATTTTATTGGCGTATTATTTTAGTTATTTTATTTATTTATTTATTTTAACTTTCTATTAACTTTTTTTTATTTTTTTACATTGTGTCCCCATAAGGTCATTATAGACCTTTGGGGACATCTGATCACAGTTTTTTTTTTTTCTTTATGGGGGAGGCTGATTTCCCCTGTAACTGCGGCTGGTACATTTAGCCCCAGTTGCAGGAGGAATACAGCCTCCTGCAAGTTACTATAGAGCTGATCTGGGTCTTGTAGGACCCAGCAGCTCTTGCAGACGCTGCACCCGGCGGATCACGTGACCACCGGGTCAGAGGGCGGCCGCAATATGGCGGAGCCCATAGCGGTGTATACAGCGCTCATTGAGCGCTGTATACACAGCGATCAGGAAGGCAGGGAAGGTAATAAACCTTTCCTGCTTTCTCTCTGGGAGCTCCGGCTGAAGGCTCCGGCTCCCAGTTTCAGCAGCTGCACGATTTTGTGCAGCTGCTGAGTTCTGCTTGGACATATCGATACATCCTTACAGAACAAGGCAAACACCCCTAGGACGTATATAGTCTATGGGCGGTACGGAAGTGGTTAAAGTGGTTTTCTGGGCAAAAAATTTTTTTTTTTTAAAAAAAGGTCTGTTACTGCTATTAATGGGTTAATAAGTGCTCCCAAATACCTTTAGCCGTGTTTTGAGTGATTTCTGTCTTTCTCTGGGAGCTCCTAGCATCTTCTGCATTTGTTTACATGGTGTAGCTTCCTGCTGTCTTACCTAATGCATCATGGTACTTGTAGGCTGACTCACACTCCCTCCCTCCCTGGCTATCTCGCCCACTACTAGCCCAACTAACTCAGCTACTGCTCCCACGCCTGCGCAGTAGAGGTGGATTGCCGGCTGCAGAGCTCAGAGCAACGCCATGACTACTGCGCGCGCCGGCAGAGTCAGAAAAGAGGGAGGGCCCCCACAGGGGCGTTCAAAGAGAGTTAAGTATGATGGGGTGGAGGGGGGAGTATTAGTGACATTCTGCTTCCGGAAACGGGGAAATGGAATGTCACCAGATAATCAGAAAATGTCCCTGGGGCAGTCACATGACCGCCCCAAGGATATGGGTAAATATACATTTTTGATAAATTATGTAATTTAGAAAGTAGGCGAGGGAGGGTGTTTAGATTAGTGCAGGAATTACATTTTATCCTGGACAACTCCTTTAAGTATTAATAAAGGAAAACCGGGTACTGTGCTGGGGATACACTGTCACCACATATGGGTCTTCTCCTCTCCCCTGCAGTAAGCTGTAGCAGCACAGATTTACTATTTATTATATAAAATAGATATGTATATATAATGGAAAAACCTCTGCAGTGTGAACAGAGCTCCACATCCTGCCATATGTTCATGCCAGAAGTGTCTACACTGCATGTATCTTACGCTATATAGATTCACACTTGCGCTCAGGTTTCCGTTCTTCAGGTTCGCTTGGGGACCCGAAAAACGGAAACCCAATCCACTTTCAAAGCAGTTACCTGCAGAAATACACGGACCCTATGAACTATAATGGGGTCCGCCTGAAAAATGCAGAGAAAAGTTCTGCAAGCAGGAATGTGGGACGGAATCCCCCAACGCAAAGCAAGCGCTGGTGTGAATCCAGCCTTAAGTATTAATAAAGGATAACCGGGTACTGTGCTGGGGATACACTGTCACCAAATTTGGGTCTTCTCCTCTCCCTGGTAGTAAGCTGTAGCAGCACAGGTTACAGGTTATTACTATTTATTATATAAAATAGATAAATATTATGGAAAAACCCCTGCAGTGTGAACAGAGCTCCACATCCTGCCATATGTTCACGCAAGAAGTGTCTATAGGGCATGTAACCTTATGTATTAATAAGGAGCCCCGGCCATTGATACACTGTCACCACATTTGGGTCTTCTCCTCTCCCTTGGAGAAAGCTGTAGCAGAACATGTTATTACCAATTGATTACACGTAGGAAATTGACCTCTCTGACGGACAGACGATTTACATATACACCTCAGTGTTTAACACAGGGATTCCTTGCTCCCGTATCACATGTGATCAGCAACATGACACTTCCGGCAGGGTCCGGCTTTAGGACAGTCCGCGGCTTTGAGGCCTTCATGAAGCGGACGCGCCAGACTCCATGTTTCCCGGAGTAATACAAGCAGACAAGCCTTACCCGCCTCCTCGTCTTTCTTGTCAAATTTCTTAATCATTTCCGGTGCTGTTACGTTAGTTACCGGTACCGGTGATAAGTCTTCCACCCTGGACACCGTACTGAGCCTGCGCCTGCCAATCACACGGAAGCCACGCCTACGATTCGCGTCCCAGATAGGCACCTCTTCGGATTGGTAGGAACGTAGAGGTCATGTGCTGGCTAAGAGGTCATGTGACTGTTCCTTGTGTGACGTGTGTGTCCTGATATGTCAGAACCTGCTGCTACCTAATCCTAATCCACCCCTGAGAGCACCCAGAGCCCATCAAATGCAACGTAGTACGTTTCACCCCCAACTGCGGTCCTAGTGCCACAGTATCTCGTGATCAAAACTTCCCAGGTGCCGGTACACTCTAGGTGGGGAAGGGAATCTGGTTCTCAGACTGTTAGTGGAGACAAGTTAACACATTAACCCCTTCAGGACCAAGCCAATTTTTGTTTTTTCATTTCCGTTTTTCCCTTCCCTTGGAAAAAACACATTTGCACCAATTTCTTATGGGTTTAATTTTTATGATATTCACTATGTGGTAAACATGACATGTTACCTGTATTCTGTGGGTCAATTCGATGATGGAGATGCCAAATTTATATAGTATTATTAAAGTTTTGATACCTTTTAAAAAATTAAAAACTTTGCAAAATAGAAAAAAAAATGTAGTTGCCATTTTGTGACACCTGTAACTTTTTTTATATTTATGTGTATGGAGCTGGGTAAGGCGTCTTTTTATGCGGGACAAGATGACGTTTTTATTGATACCATTTGGGGGAAGTTCTGATGGTTTGATCTCTTTTTATTCAATTTTTTTAGGAGGCAAAGTGTTGAAAAAAACAGCTATTTGCCCATTTTGATTTTATTCCCTGCTACACCGTTCACCGTATGGGATAAATATTTTTAGATTTTAATAGTTTGGGCATTTTTAAGCGCGGGGATCCCTAAAGTGTTTATGTTTATTATTGTTTATTTATTTTTATATGAGACCTAGGGAAAGGGGAGTGTGATTTGAACTTATATTTTGTGTGTGTTTTTTATACTTTTAAAAATATTTTTTTATTTTTTTAACTTTTGTTTTCAGACTCCCTAGAGACCTTAAACCCTAGGGGGTTTGATCGCTACTACTATACACGGCAACACTAATGTACTGAAGTGTATAGTAAAATTCATTGACTTCTATTACACGCTGCCTATGGCAGACCTCCTGAGCCCTCTCTATACACCCCCTCACACCTAATCACGTACATGTATGTGATTTTGTGTGAAGGGGTTAAAGTCTAAATTATTGGAGCCTTCAGGACTAACCATTTGATTATTTATGTCAAACCTACACTGTGGTTTGTGTAGGATAAATTTTTACTTTACAATACCTATATTTTGTCATTTAACTTTTGAAGGCTGGGAAAAAAATTCCAAACACTATTTTGTGCCATTTTTTCACTCTCTTGACTTGGCAATATAAATGTGTAGGCCAGGGAATCTTCTTTTAGTAAAGCACCTCTGACTGGGGTCCGCCATTAGATGAACAGTAGCTGATTACATACAGTATTTACTGTATTTTTCAGACAATAAGATATGCCTGACAATAAGATGTATCCCAGGTTTACACTAGAAAAATTAGGAAAAAACTATTTCATATTAATTTAACCTTCCCTACTGGTTAAATGGAGTGTATGGGTCAATGTCACTAACTAGTGAGGGGGCACTAATGTGGCATTATACTGTGTGGGAAGTGCCCCCACAGTATAAATCACCCATTAGTTGCCTCCACATGTTACAATAAAGTATTGGTGCACTCACACAATATAATGTTTCTTAGTGTTCCCCCACACACAGTATAATTCTCCACTACTGTTCGCAAACAAAGTATAATTCTCCATTACTTCCCCCCACACACTGTATAATTCTCCATTACTGTCACCCCCCAACACACACAGTATGTTCACTGTCCCAGATCCCTTACAATAGGGTAAAACCACTCCATTCTCGTTTATATCATTGGTGGACATAGCACCATGGGTATAGGTCCGACCACTAGGAGGCTGGCACTAGGAATAAAAAAAAAAAAAAAAAAGTGTCGGATCCGCCTCTGGGCTATACCCTCTCCACAGACACTGCTAGCCAGATTTAGCCTAGTGTCTGTAGGAGGCAGACATGACCTGCATGCAGGTTTTCTGCTTTTGTATTTATTTCTTTTCTCTTTCAGATGCAGGGGGTCGCTCCACACTAGTCGTACCCCTCTGTATGAGCTGTGCTCTTTTGAGTGCCTAGCCGGTCACCCAGTCCCCACTGCTGCATCTGCGGCCAGAGTGCTGGATGACCCCACTCTCACGTGAGCCTGCGTGCAGATTCAGGTGAGTATTTGCTCCCCCCTCCCTTCTGCTTTACAGCAGTTGACCCGTTTTCCTTGTCCCCACCCCCCTGACCTCCTTACCACTATGGCCCATAGTTTGTCCCCGGGATCCCTACCTTTGCCTCCAGCAGTCCTCCGGGGCCTTCGGTGTGCTCTCCCTGCCAGGGGTGCAGCTCTGCTGGCCACGGCCTTCTAATTTAGTTCCGGGACGCAACAAGGTCAACTCCTCCCCCTTACTTTCCCAGGATCCTAGCCCCTCCTGGGCCTCTATTGGCCGGGGGGAGGTCTTTTAGCCATCCACTAATCACCTTGGCACGGGAATCTTGGTGGGAGGTCCTTTTCCTCTCCACCAATTTTTTTCCTCAGGGAGTTCTTTTTTCCCTCACCTCAGGTTCCTACAGCAGTACCAGCCCTCCAGCAGCAACAGCCTTAACCAGCTTGGTGGGACACAGCTCCTGTGGAACCTCTCTATGCAGCTTTTTTCCACTGCATCCGTTGGACACTCTCTGTTGGCCGGTAAGCTAGCCCTTGGGCAACTTCCCTCTCTTTCTGGACCCTTTTTCCACCACCATGTCCTCCTCCTGGGAAGAGTCCTACCACTATCTGGCCCCCGCTAGTTCCGCCACATTTTATTTGTGCACTCACTGTAATAAAAAGCTGCACTATGGCTATACTGAGCACATCTCCTCCCAGTACCTGCCACCCAAGCCTGCCCAAGACCATCCCGGCTTCCCTCCTGTGGACCCTCCCCCCAGACTGGACGGACCCCCTTACCCTTCACCATTCCAAGGACAGTTCCCTTCGCCCCAACCTGGATCTGAAGGAGCTCTACCGATTTGTCCGCATCTGCAGATTTGGTGGTGAAATCCTTGAAGTGTGTGAATTTCAGTCCTCCATAGACATTCACAACCTACCCTACCTCCACATTCCAGTTGCCCCATCAATGGCCGAAAGGATAATACAAAGACAAGCTTTCTAAATTTTATATATTTATTAACCCCTAAACGGGTCGGTACTAGACACTTAACACATACAGAGAATACATGCAGCGATTAGCAAGCAAATACAAGTGGAAAGCAACAAGACACGGTGCACAAAATAAAAATGTGAATAACAGGAGGAAAAGAACATATTACAAACACAAGTCTGTGATTGGTTCTCTGGCTTCAGATGATGATGGTGATGATGAGCTTAGGACACATACTTCAAAAGTCCAAAAGCATGCATCCAGGCATGATATTCCAGGTTGCTTTCAGCAGAACAAATGGCAGAATTCAGTTTTCAGAACAAGTAGATAGTCCGTTTCGCTGAGCCCATGTGTTGAGCTGCAGTTTTTGTTTTTTTTAAGCAAAGCATGTGTTCCCTACATGCTGTTACACCTCTTCCAGGTTAACAAAAGGGTCTCAGGCCTTCAATGCTAGGCTGCATGGTAGAGCACATGGTGGAAGTCTCCAACTTGACCTCCCACACACCTCTCCTCCAGGAACAGCACATCACAAAGACAGTAGACAAAGACTAAAAACAAAAGAGAGAGTCTCAACCTGGTCTGAGACCTTTTACCTCCCCTGGTCTCCTTCCTAAGTGAGGTCACCAGGAGGAGATGCCCTTCCCCCCCTCTCTACATCTCTTAGAATCATATTTCCTTTTATAATTCCTCGCCCGATGACTGTAGAGTCAGGCCGGTGGTATGATAGCGTTCGTGGTGAGATCCCCAACATGTAGACTCCAAGGTTAACACCCCAACCCCCTTTGGGTAAGGAGATCAGTGTCTGGACCTTTTCCGGGCTTTGAACTGTGACGTGTGTATTCTGAGCGTGCACCTTGACCTGACGCATCTGGGAAATTTATCGGGGCGACTGTAACATGTTCCCCAGGGCAGATATTGTCATAAAACCATAATCACTTTGAAGTAAAGCTGGCTCCGATCTGTCTGTAGACAGTATGCAGAGCGTTTCCCCTGCACATCCTTTCTGCAGGACCCCCCGCCGGGTTAATGAGTATAGCAGTGTTATGCAAATAAAGACCTGTGTCAGTGACTCTCTGGGGATCACAGGGTTGCTGATAACAGAGCCCACGAACCACATCCACCAAGCCTATAACCAAATTGCTGATAACAGACAGGAACCACACTATATGAGCGAATATTAGTACAATAAATCCATAACTGAGTCTCATATCATCACACTGCCCTGTTCAGAAGCCTCCCTTTCTTGTCTTCCACGAGGACAAGGTCATACTCCGTCCTCCTGCATCTTTTCTCACCAAGATTGTTTCCTCCTACCACATCAATGAGGAAATAGTTTTGCCTTCCTTTTGTCTGGATCCCAAACACCCATGTGAACATTTCGTCGTCAGGACTCCGTCTTCATTTCCCTGAGGGTCCTCGCAAAGGCCTTGCCACATTCAAGGCCTCCAGCTGCAGGTGGATCTGATCTTCCATCAAGGAGGCCTATAGGGTTAAGGGTCGGACGCCGCCCCTTCGCATGACGACTCACTCTACCACATCTGTCAGAGCCTCCTGGGCAGTCCGGCATCTGGCTTGCGCCTCCTAGGTATGCAAAGCTGTCATCTGGGCCTCTGTCCACACTTTTACCAAGTACTACCAGATCCATTCTATCGCCTCTGCCGATGTCAATTTGGGTTGCAAGGTTCTGCAAGTGGCTGTGTGCTAAGTTGCTTGCATGGCTGTGTATTTCCCACCCTCTGAGACTGCTTTAGGATGTCTCATGATGCTGTATCCCCCAATGATATAAACAAGAAAACTGGATTTTTGTACTCACCGTAAAATGCCTTTCTTGTTGTATTCATTGGGGGACATTGATACCACCATTTTTATTGTTCCTGCCCCAGGTTCTGGTTCTTTTCTGGGTTCAGGGCATGATGATGGTTTGTGGTTCTGTGTTCTCTTGTTTCTTGTTTACTTTATTTTTTTTTTTTTAAATCCCCTACTGCTGCGGGACAAACTGAGTAGCATAGTGTCCATGGAGAGGATATAGGAGCGGTTTCATAGTGGCCTACTTCATCAAATAGATCTGATACTGTGTTTGAACTGCATTCTGTATAATCTATAATTGAACTGGACAATATTTTAATACAAGTACATTAGACAATGTGTTCAAACATTCCTCAACATTGAAATTGCAACATCAACAAGAAAAATTTTTGGAATTATGGAAATCACAAGTTTGTTTTCTATGTTAATGATGTGCAAGTGCTAAAAATGGAATCAAAGTATTAAAAACATCTTGATTGATTTAGCATCAAGTGTGAGTCCTACTTACAGAAACACATGCACTTACACACGGTTGCATGCTGTTATTGAGGATATTAATGGTTATTTAAGGAATTTTATGGCCCGCTGAATGCACTTGGGTACTCAAACCATCAAGATTGGCTTCTGGCAACTCCCTTTGCAATCGCCAATCATTGATGCCCCATATATGCTCTATGGGAGACAAGTCCAGAGAGGCTACAGGCCATTGTAGCAGCATATTTAGGCCACGCAGGCTACTTACAGCAGCAGGAACGTGCTGCCCCTGATGTTATGTAAACGCCTTCTGATGGTTTGTGCCACCACTGTTTGCCACCCTAGGCTTGAGATATGATGTCCAATTTCATTTGCAGTAGAGAATGGATCACTACGCACCATTCTGCCAATCAGACGATCATCTGTGCAGGGTGTGCCTCTGCGCAGCTCTTGCTGTCATTCCATTTTATTGTTGTTCTCCCAACTGGGGGACACGGTGTTAAACAGTGTTGACATCTCAGCCTAGGCACGTATTGATCTGGTGATAAACCTTGGTCTCTTAGTTCAAGTATTCCGTCCCTCTCAGTTTGTGAAAAGTGGCGGTAACTGGCACATTGACGAACAGGAGGCATCATACCATTCCACTTGAGCTAATTTTTGAGGTTTTATGTAGCTAAAAAATTTAGATCTGAATCTGACTCCCACATGCCACAGATTGAAGTTGGGTGCTTGAAAATGTAATCATTTGCAGATTTTTATTTTTTTTTAGAATTTTTTTTAGATTTGCAGAAAACACAATACAAAACAATATATACAGAAATAGACCAAAAAAACCCCATAAAATACACAGGGCAGTTTTGGTGTAGCCAAAGAGGGTTAAGTAAAAATACACAGGAAAATACATAAATGAAAACACTTTCCCAGTGCCCTCCCACAACCCTTCTTATAAACAAAAAAAGCCCAGGAAAAACTCATAAAACATACAGTAAAATATGGCGTATAGGTGGATATGTTTTTTTGTTTTTTTTTTTATACACACTTTTTTATATGTCTGATGTATATTTCACAGGTATGGTTTGATTCTTATGGATATATCCATGAGGTTGTTTTGGGTTTTATTTTTTACTCATCTATATTAAGTATAAATATAATATATATATTCATGCAATTTTATTCATGATTTGCATCCTAGATTTCCATATATATGTTTAAGGGTTCAAGAGCCACAGTGCCCACATGTTAATACATTCTTTTACTAGTTGTACATGGATTTGATGTATATGCATTACATATATTTTCTTTATTAACTAATATTGATATGTTATTTATGAGATTTATATTTTTAAACTACTTATGAAAGTTATGCATTGTATGTATTGATTTATGAATTTGATATTTAGATTTATTTGCTGTACAGCCATGTAATTGATACTTCATTGGTGTTTATACTGGGTCATATTTTTGTGGATGTTCTTGAGATAGATTGTATGTTATAGTTTCCTCTATCTTGATGCTGGGAGGAGTGGGTCCGATATTGAGGGCCACTCTTAATTAGGTTTTTATTTGTCTTTTTTTGTCCTCATCTTTAATGAATACATTTACTATTTTTGTACAGATTGTGGATGTGTGTAATTTTTTCCAGTCACTTTCTTTTCTTTTGGATTTATAGTTTGTCACTTGGACTGGTTTACTGCACTCTATTTACCCATTTATATTTTGATTATTTTGGATGGTGCCCATCTCCCTTTTTTTGCTATAAGTGTGTCTAACAAGGTTGCTCAAGTCTTCCCAGTAACTCTGAGTGGAGGGACAAGTCCCGAGCCCATGAGTCAAGTCTGTGTCCAGTTGGTTGTACTTGGGGCAAGCAGTCAGATGCTGTGCTTTATCTGGGATGGGAGGAAGATCATGAAAATGGTTCTCCCGCCACCTCCAGGATTCGATCTGGTAGCTCTGGATCCTGAAATATTGACAACCATTTGGCAAATAGTTTGTCCCATAGCAGTTCACCTGAGTACTCCCTCATATGTGAGTACGAAAACGACAATGAGGAACCAACCTCTGATCACTGCAGCAGGCTGTTGATGGGCTGCTGCCTATGTTCCTTAGACAGATTCCTTAGACGAGACAATAGTAAACTCTTCACCTGAGCAGAGCAGAGCATAGTGTTTCTATAATTCTTCAAAAGTGAAATACCTAGGCTCTTGGGGATGCAGCATGTGTGAATACGACATTTCCTCCACATCCCAAACATTGCACTCTCCATGCTAGACAAGAATTCTGGGTGGCCCCATAAGGGCATGTGTTTAGAGAGAAGATATGGTAAGTGATAGCGATCTCTGCTCAGTCACCAGGTCACTATAGTATCCTTACCAGGATGCTGAAGCTCAGGGACCAGGGTTCATTAGTAAGACCTTTCTGTAAAAGCCCACAGATTAACTAGACTCGACTCTATCGCAGAATTGGATTAGTGGGAGGTATTATTTATCCAGTGTATTCCATGTCTCAATAAGTTAGCTAAATTGTATGTTCCAATGTTTCAAAAGTTATATCCTCTACTTTTGGACCAGCAAAGCGACACACGGGCAGCTCCTCTGCCTCAAGAATGCAGTGAAAATTGAAGAGATCTGCCTATTTGAGCAGTATAGTCATGGTCAGAAGCAGGTATAAGAGTTTTTGGAAATGCAGTGACAAGGTGCCAATAAAGGCAGATTGAGGTGACCCCACCGCTTCAGCTCGGCTAACATTTTTGAGATTAGAGGGGCATAATTCAAAGTATAAAGGGAGGAGAGAGTCCAATATTAATGTCTAGATATTTGATGGCGTTCCTGATCTCCTTCACTTCCAATCCATTCAGGTTCCTTCAGCAGGGTCTGGGGAAAAGATCAAGTAGCTTGCTTTTGCTAGCATTAACCTGGAAACTGGAGACATCACCAAAGGACCTAATCAGCTCGAGGACTGCAGGCATATCCTTTTCTGGATCGCTAAGAAAAAACAAGCAGATCATCTGCATATAACCCAGTAGTAACCGAACGCTACCCGACCCAAGCATGTTATTCTTGGAGTAGATTGTAGCAGGTGGGATAGAGGCTCAATGACTATATTAAACAAGAGAGGCGGCGTGAGATGCAGCTTCGCCATTTTCTTAATTCCCTCCCGGCCCCCACGGACTTTAAGACTGCATACACACCCTTAGAACACCTCTGCATAGGCGACAGTCTCCTGAGCCACTGTCTATCCGCCATCTACAAGCTCCCGATTGCACCTCCGCCTGAGGCATTTCCCCACTATATGCTGAAATGGGAGTCGGATCTAGTGCTGTCCCTCACCCAGGCACAGAGGAAGCATATATTCCGTCTCACTCATGAGGCTTCGATCAGTTCCCGCTACCAGGAGGCTAGTTTTAAGATTCTATCTAGATGGTATCGGGTTCCCACAAAACTGCATACACTCTTTCCATTGGTCTCCCCTACGTGCTGGAGATGCGGGTAGGAAAAGGGCACCATGCTTGATATCTTTTAGTCTTGTGCTGTTCTCTCCCCGTTCTGGGAGGGAGTTAGGAGGATTATCTTGCAGATTACTGAGAAATCCCATTCTCCGGTGCGAACATACAAACGCTCCTTACTCCACTTCCTGATTCTAGCGGCCCGGGCTTGCATCCCGCAGTTCTGGAAGCGAACGGTACCTCCTCTCTCCCTCTGGATTTTGAAGGTCAATGAAATTATGCATATGGCAAACCTTACCTCTTTCCTGCATGACACGGTTGATGTCTTCAACAAAACCTAGTTTTACTGGATGGAATTCCAACGTTCTAGAGAATACCTGTCACTTCTTGGTTCTGAAACTGCCACACAGGCTTAGAGCCCTGTCTTAGTGACCTCTAACCGCTACTGCTGGATACCCCGTATCCTCCTGGTATACATTTCCCTGGCAACCCCTGGGGTTGTGACGCCCTAGTTAATGGGGGGTCTGGCCTGTGAATGTCCTTGGGTCTATTCCCAGTCCCCTCCCAGTAGTATTCCCCGATCCTGACTTCCCCCCCTCCAACCAAAACCTACTGTTTATTTATAATTTCTTCTGACTTTTTATTTAAATGTATTTACTTATTTATTTTTTCCTTTCTTTTCCTCTCTTCTTTGTCTCACTATCTCTTTTCTTTCCATCTACTCTCCCCCTCTTCCCTACTTGTCCTCTCCTCTCCTATCCCTCTTCTTCTTCTACTCTCCTTCTGTTTAGTTCGCCCTTAATGGTCTATGCTGTCACCTGGATTTTCCTCCAGGTGGCCATTGGATTGTAAAATTTAATAAAACGTTTGAATTACAAAAAAACTAGAGAGGCGATAGAGGGCACCCCTGTCTCGTACCCTTCTGTAAATTAAAAGATTGGGAAACAAAACCTGGGGTGGCCACCCTTGTCCTATGCAACACCAGCACCAATGACCAAAAGGGGTCCATGAACCCCATCCTATCCATGGCTGTCCCCAACCATCCCCAGCCCACATTGTCAAAAGCTTTTTCAGAGTCGATAGTGGGAAGGGATGGGCCCTGGGGTTTATCTGAACGGCATCCACCACTGTCAGGACCTTACAGATGTTTGAAACGGGTGACCTACCCGACATGAGGCTCACCTGTTTCAGGAGTAAAATAGTGAGTCTATCAAATATTATTTTGGCAGCCAGCTTTAGGTCTACATTTATTAACAAAATGGAACGGTAAGAGGCAGCCTGTATATGGTCCATACCTGGTTTTGCAAGATCTTTGATGTAGGTTGTGTGAGATTCCTCTTCAAGTAGGAGTTGTAGAGTCTAACTAGAGTTGGGTAAATTTAATGTTTCAAGATTTTGTAAAATTCACCTGTAAATCTGTCCAGACCCTGGATCTTATAAGCCCCCAAGCCAGATATCGCAGTAGATGACATCTGACATAGTGTATCTTTTTGTTCTCCAAGGATGCTGTTGATTTTATCAGGTGAGGAGTGTAGGGTTCCGTTCCCATCCTGGAGGGCCTGGATATATTGGCCTTTTGCAAGGTGGGCCAGTAGGCGTCCAGCCTGAAACAGAATAATTGGGCTTCCACCCTAGAGTGTTGTGCAGTTTGCCGTCTGTTGACCCATAATTCATATTATTGGTTGCTGGTTTGCTAAGTATTTTGATTTCAATCGACAGGGTTAGTCAAGAAGTTCAAATAGGCACATCACAGGACGTCGCTCAATGAAAGTATATTTTGAGACACAATATGTTTCCTCTGGAGCACATAACTAAGTATGCGACCCCTTAGGACTGCTTTTGCCGCATTCCAAAAAAAGCTGAGGGCCGGCATGGTGGGCTGCATTCAAGTTGCTATATTTAAGCCACCAGTTTTCCAGAAGTATTCGAAAGGCCTAATTGCCTGCCAAATAAGAGGGAAAGTGCAACATGTAGTCTGTGCTGTGTGGATATGTGTCTCTGAGATCCAGTAAGAGCAGGATCAGATCACCAGATCCCCTATTTCATGGGATTTAATTCTGGATGTAAGGGAATCTGAGGACAGAATATAGTCATGGTTGGATTGGCCCATCAGGGGATCAGTGAATCCCCCGGTGGGCCCCGTGCCTTTAGTGGGCCCTGCCTGACCCTCACTGCTTTTTTTAATAGGCAGTGGAGGTCTGGTAACGATTGCAGTAGCAAGGGGTATGACCACGACCAGAGTGCTACGGTGCTCGCTGGAGATGGCCAGGGCCTGCAGCACCATGATAGCGATCGGGGAATCAGGCTGGTTCCCCGATTGCTATACATATTGTTAATGGAAAGGGGCCAGCATTATATCCAATACCGCTATTATTATACACTAGGGTCACCTCAGACCCCACGGTATAATAATCGGAGGCCCAGAGGAGGTGATTAAATATCACAAATACTGATACTCACCTCTCCTGGGACTCCGACGACTCCATCATCTTCTTCTCGGCCTCTTGGCTAAGATCAAATGTAGTATCTGTTCTTATCAGTTGCAGCTAGTAGGTTGGCTCCGCCAGGGGAAGTCGTTCACCCCCTGTTGGGAGCCAACTGAAGACTGTGAACGTAGGCAGAGAACCACACCAGGGTCTGGCGTCTGCCCTGGGATTGAGGCCATTAGGCCGGGAAAGCTTTTGAAGGTCTCATGGTGCAAGTGCCTCTGGGGACGGTGACTCCAGAGGTGCCTGAACTCACTGGGCGTGGGAAACCCACTGAGTATGGCACATTGCACAAGCACTTGAAACACTTTTGAAGCACTCACCCTATTGCTTGGTTTATCCAGCATGGGTAATTTTTATAGATCCGGCGGATAGACCGGGCCAGTACACTGGCACTCTATTCACTTATTTATTCATTTTTTATTTGTCACGTTTGTCACCGTTTGTCACTGTGTGTATAGATGTAGGGGGTGCGGAAACCCTTTTGGGTCCTACCCGAAGTCTAGGGGTTGGAGTGTGTGGCCTTCGGGTTCCCTCCTTCCTTGCTCTCCAGTGTCTGTCTCTGCTTTTGTGGAGATAGACAACAGTTGCAGGCTCAGTAGTACTCTTGGGGTGGCAGCCCTTGAGGAGACTGATGCAAGTAGCTGGCTTGGTAGTACTCTTGGTGGTGGCAGCCTGAGAGGAAACCAAGTAAGATCTGACCCTCCTGTCTTGGCAGTTGGGTTGGTTCAGCCCCTTTTGGCTCTGAGTTTGGGGACAGTTTCGGAGGACCCATTCTCTTTTGAGATGGGTTTTGCGATAGACCGCATCCTTTACACGTTTTTTCAGTGGCACCCATCACTTTTTTCTGTGCACTGGTGTTTTGTTGGCACAGCTTTGAGACCTCCGATAAAATACTGTGTGAGGTTCACTGTGAAGCATATTATACTGTGTTGGGGTCACTGTGGAGCATATTACACTGTGTGGGGCCCCTTCATTATTTACATCACACCCCATCTATTTTATAGCAGACACGTGATATTATCACAGAATGTAATTACATTGCATGGTCATTATAAAACAGATCTGTGCGATGTAAATAGCGAAGGGGTGAGGGCGCTCGCAAAAGCACCACGGTCCTTTCAAACAGTTGATCAGCAGGGGCCCTGGGTGTTAGACTCCAACTGATCTCTTAGACTGTTAGGACCCTGCAGATCAGATGTTTACCAGAACACGCAGCTCCCAGTATTGTTTCCATATCGGGCGCTGCGCTGCTCACTTACCATATTCTTGATAACCACAGTTGTGGATACTATAGTTGTATGGGCCATGTTAATGTTAACAATTCCAGGAGCCATGCTGCTCACTTGCCATACACAGTGTAGTGGTGGGTTTAGGTAGTGCAGCGGTGCACATCGTATGGTGGGTGAGCAGCATGGCATTGTTATTACCTGTAGCTGTGCTATGTCAGTACAGCTGATCTGCAAAGGTCATGGCAGTGGGCCCCTAGAAACAATTCCACTGGTGGGCCTTTGGCATCCCAGCCCGACACTGGCGGTCTTCCTTGATGGAAACCACTCCGTTTAAGCCCCCCTGCAGCTATTTTGTTTTGGCAAGGATCAGTCAATATCTTGGCTGCTATAGTATCAAATAAAGAGGTATTATCGCCATTAAGACCCAGTATTATATGATAATGTTTTGTCCATGGGGGACTGCAAGTTGACGTGAAGCTGCCACCCCTCTAAGTCGCAGCACTGATTGACAACCGGATAAGGTAGATTTTTGTGAAGAAGGATCAGAATGCCAGCTTTATTACCTATTGCTGGGTAACTTAGCACCTGTCCCACTTGGAGATGTTGCATACAAAAATAATTCTCACTCAGCTATTTAAAATAACGCAACACCATAAGCCGTTTGGCAGGAAATCTAAGTCCCTTTATATTCCAGAAGAGCACACGCATAGTGATAAATTGACATAGAGAATTCCCATGATGCCTCTCTCTCTCCCTCCCTTTCCCTTTCCAAAACCCCAATAACATAAGAAAACTACAACAATGAAAACAGCACTGTCCAGGAGGGGCATGGAAAATCCGTAGCACCTCCGGAAGCTTGTGCAAATGGACCTCGTTTATTTCCATCATAGAGGACTGTTTAAAACAGTTAAGACTAGTAACAGGAACAAGACAGCGGTACCCTGAGGACACCACTGATATCAAACATAATAACATAACCTAGACAAGGATGTATTGCTGTGAACCAGGGGCATAAATACCGGGGTAGCCACGGTAGCGGCTGCCATAGTTTCCGGGACATTATGGGGCCTGGAGCCCTGTGGCAGCTGCTGCCACGAAACCCCACAAACACTGCTATCATTATACTCTGGGGTCTTTTCAGACCCCGGAGTATAATGACCGGAGGCCCAGGGGAGGTGAGGGAATATAAAAAACACTGTAACTTACCTCTCTTGCACTCCGGCAGGCTTCAGGCCTGTTTGGTGACGTCCTAAACATCAGCCGACGTTATTATGTGTTGCGACGCAGGCCTGGCTCAAGCGAGATATGGTCCAACATTGAAGATGGCCGAAGTAGCCTGTAAGGAGTACAAGTTTGACAGTGGCAAATATTGACTTGTGCATTTCAATGCCATTACTGGTGCTCTGCTGCCATCTAGGGGTAAGACCTTGCATCTATTTTTTTACCTCAATTGTAGGAGGATTCTGGATGATGTGACTTCCTGGAAGGGACAGGAGAGTGGTGTGTGAGAAGCAGAGAAGGTGAGAGGAGAGATTGCTCTAAGAATAAGGGTGTATAAAGTCCTGAAAGACTACAAATCAAAATATTATAGTTGATCATCTGCTTTGAGAAGAGAAGCCTCCTCCAAGAAGTGCAGACTACACACAGAGACTTTATCCAGAGCAGGACGTACGTGGGCCTAATGTGACACTTTAGACCTGAAAATCATCACTGCAGGAGATTCATCCTCTGCCCCGGTTCGAGGGGGCCCCATGTCAAATGTTCGCCTTGGGGCCCAGCCATTCCTAATTACGCCACTGCTGTGAACGTAACATGGACGCTGATCAAATATCATGCTCAGAGTCAGGTAGAACAGGGTAAGCCCCAAGCCAACTATTGGCTTAAACAAAGCTGGACCTACTAACAGTTGTAATGAGAGATGGTTGTGTTGCCAAAACCTTAGGGTCCAGCATAGCACAACATCTGAGGGGCTATGGGCGTCTGGTAACTTCCAGCTGAGAGAGTAGTCATCAGTGAGGAGAGTAGTATAACTGTTAGTGCCCCCTGAGACAAAACATCACCCTCCAACGAATATAACCTCAAGGCATGGGCAGTCAATACCCCATGGGTAAGGGGTGTTATTACAGGGCGTGGGAGGCATAGAAGATTCATGGGGGGGATCAAAACTCAGGAGTTCCAGAGTTCCTCCTAACAGTCACATTAAAATTGCAAAAACCCTCCCAAAAATGTCACTTTTTTTTTTTTTTTCAGATTTTTAATTTATGGCTCAAACAGATATTGCTGGCACATAGCTCAGGTTCCTTATACATATTTTAACCCTTTAGCAATCTAACATATTTTAGCGTTAAAGGGGTTGTCTAGGAAATTTCTGTCAGGAGGCTGGGGAAGATAAAAAATGAAAAAAAACAAAAACATATTCACCTGTCCCTGGAGAGCCGGGGACAGGTGATTATGGGTTTTGTTTTTTTTTACATTCCCTGATCTCCTGGCACAAATCTTAATGCATAACTAAACATTCAGACAACTTTCAATTTTCTGTCAGTATTTGTGTCATTAATACATTTTGTAATATACTTTATTAACACATTTTGTCTTCTTTCTGTGAAATCCTGCATTTTTTCACTCTTTTCCTGGCTTCTGTATTGAGAGTTGTTTCTGCCTCTCACTGAATGTTACTGTGTATGGGAGTACAGGGCTGTGTAATATGTAGAGAAAATGAGGGGAGGGTCACTTCAAAGAGTTATATCTCAGACATTATGAGACGTACAAACTTGCTTTTGGTGTTGGTGGACCCGAACAACGAGAGCCCACTGCAGATGTGAACCTAACCTTAGCTACACCTGCTACTTACTCAATTTACTCAACAGATTGTCCGTTTTGGTGTTGCAGTTTCAATGATAAGGAGCGCATGTACTGTATAAACATGACCACTTATGGTCAATGCCAAAAAAAAAAAATTAGTTGCTGTCCAGTTATCAGAGCTGTGTCTGGCAACAAGTCATACATGTTTATGTGAGCACATGAACTGTACAGATTCTAATGTACTGCAAGTGAACAATGAAGGTTCCTATCAAAATACGGCAAGTAGATATCTTGATTACACTAAGGAAATGATACAAATAGAATATTGGCAAGTCGTATAACTTTTCATCATACAATAAATTTGATATGATGAAAAAAGGAATATGGCTTCAATCCCAGAAAACAGACATACAATTCCTTATTTATATATTGCTATAGAAAACTTGGGGGGGGGGGCGTGGCTTGGGACTCAATGCGGTAGGACACATTTTTGTGGAGCTCCTGCACTGCCTGCACAAGCGTGGGACCGCTTGCTTCTTCTCTTGCTTCCAGCATATTGCAAACCGAGTTGACTCTCTTGAAGATGACCATGACTCGTTCCTATGTCTCCCAGCTCCAGGACACCGTCCTCTCTCAATGCCACATGGTCAATGATATGCAGCGCCACCTGGAAGATCTAGACAACCGTGGCAGGTGCAACAATATTAGAGTCAAAGGCCTACCGGAGGTTACCCAAGAGGAGGACTTGCATGTCACCTTGGAGGCGATCTTTAATTCAATTTTGCAGGAACCCCCCTCTCACAAGATCAAGCTGGACAGCGCGCACAGAGCTCTGCGCCCTAGGGGTTCTGGTCCCATTCCACGTGATGTAATTTGCTGCGTACATGATTTTGCTTTGAAAGAGACTATCCTCACTAAAGCCCGACATCTCAAAGACATCGACTTTGATGTAGCTAAGATACAGCTCTACCAAGATCTTTCCTGGATTACGTTGCAAAAGAGGAGACACCTGCTTCAACTTCTCCGTGATCAACAAATTCTGTATCGCTGGGGGTTTGCCTTGACGGCCAGACATTCTGCTACCCTCTGGATTTATGCTGACTTAAAGCCGTTCTGTTCTACCTTGGGTATTCCTCCTCCTGAGCTATTGGACTGGGAACTGATTGCCCCACCGCCATCATCTTCCCAGGTCTGGACAGTCCAGAAGTCAAAGAGATGACAGCTGCCTTCTCCCGATGCCTCTTCCAGGAGACTGAGGGTGGATCCGCCTCCTCGCTGACTGCTACATCTTTTTTCCAAGTCTGGTGAGCGCTGGACTGGCCTTCTCTTTCACAGGTTTTTTTCTTGCCTGTGGACCCTGATTCCACTACGATTGTTACTTTATGCCCAGCTGTTATTTTCTTTTTTGGTCCCACCACCATTTAGCTTCTCACTTTTTTTTTCCTTCTTTCTCTGCAGGCAGGGTGGGTTAGATCCCTTCCAGCAACCTGCGATTGCAGTAGCGTAACTAGGAATGGCTGGGCCCCAAGGCGAACATTTGACATGCCCCCCCCCCCCGAACCGCTGCCCACAACCGACCCCCCAGACCGCCCCCCCCGGACCGCCCCCTCCAATCCCCCCCCCAAAAAAACGCATTCCTGTACACAGTATTATGCGCCATAGTGGCCCCTGCACACAGTATTATGCCCCATAGTGGCCCCTGCACACAATATTGTGCAGCATAGTGGGCCCTGCACACAATATTATGCAGTATAGTGGCCCCTGCACACAGTATTATGCCCCATAGTGGCCCCTGCACACAGTATTATTCCCCATAGTGGCCCCTGCACACAGTATTATTCCCCATAGTGGTCCCTGCACACAGTATTATGCCCCATTGTAGACCACCCATGCACAATTATTATACTCTGGAGTCTTTTCAGACCCCAGAGTATAATGATTGGAGACCCAGGGGACGATAGAAACATAAAAAAACAATGGTACTTACCTGTTCCTTGCTCCAGTCTACTCCCTGCTACTTCAGCCTTCCTCAATGTTGGACCAGGCCGGCGTCACGTGATGCGGGCCGGCGTCACAACGCAAAATGACATCAGCTGACGTCTGGGACGTCACCAAACAGGCCCAAAGCCTGGAGAAGCGTAGGAGAGGTAAGTACATTGTTTTTTTATGTTCCCTCACCTCCCCTGGGCCTCCGATTATTATACTCCGGGGGCCTTACCTACCGATCCCCGCTACTGCGCACAGCTGCCTCCGCAGAATCGGAAGCGCAGGTGGCCGTGATCAGGACCCCGGGGAACGGTAAGTATAAAGGGCCCGTTACCTGCTGGGGTTACTCCAGCAGGTGACAGCCTTTTTAAAAAAAAAAAAAAGCTTCATAATGTCCCTGGCCCTGTCGCAGCTGCTACCGCTCCTACCCCGGTAGTTACGCCACTGTGCGAGTGTTATTGGTATCCCCTCTAATCCTCCATTTATTGCCCTTAGCCAGTTATATTTAGTCCACCTCTTGGTGGTTCCCATCTACCCCCATCTACCTTGGGGGCTATGTCCAGCCCACTGGTTGGTCCCGCGTGGTGTTACTGCTACTTTTGACTTGGACATTTCATTTTTGCCCCCGGTCGGGAGATTTAGTCCCGGCCAAGATGCATGGTTTATTTGTTTACTCTACTCTTGTATTGTTATTTGACTGTCTGTTATTTACTTCTGTTCTTTCCTCCCCTGGTTTTCTTTCCAGATCCAGAGACCTCTTCTCCTCCGGGCCTATAGTGGCGCTGGAATATACGGCCTACTTAGTCCTCCTTAGTCTTACCTCCTGTGGTTGTTGGGTGAGATCTGCTTCCTCATTTGCTGTCCTGCCAGTCCTGCCTTCCAATAGCTAAGTGTGTTTTGTTAAATGTCAAGGGTCTGGGCTCTAACATCAAATGGCGCATGGTCCTGTGCGAGCTGCGGTCCCTCCGGGCGGATGTCGCTTTCCTTCCAGAAGCGCATTACGACCATTCAGGTACATTCCATTTTGCTAAACAGTACTACCCTACTGCTTACTCGGCTTTTCATAGTCGCCGTTAAGCTGGGGTGGCTATTTTGTTATCCCATACCTGCCCCATTACGATAACTGCCTCCCATCTAGACCCCCAGGAACGTTATATCTTTTTGGAGGGCCTTCTGAATGGACAACCCATTATTCTTTATAATCATAATGCTCTCAATACCTCTCAACTCTCTTTTCTCCGGGGGGTCCTACGGCGCCTGCAGTTGTTCACTGGCACGGCTTGGCTGCTTGGCAGGGATTTCAATCTGTATTTTTCCGAGCATGCGGATAGATTGTCCCTCAGTGATGGCTCACTGCCTGCCTCAAAGCCTCGCTTCGCTAGGGAACTCCGTCATCTGTTGCGGTCCCTGGCTCCGCCTACTTATTGATGCGGACATCGGTCCCATTTCATGGTCTGATCACCGGTTACTGTTACAATTTCCTCTACTCCGACCCCTACTAGGCGGTGTCACTGGCACTTAAATGAATCTTTGTTGAATATTGAGACCACACGTAATGACCCATATACTAGATTATTTTAAGACCAATGGGACTTCGGTCTCATCTATCTCTATCCTTTGGGAAGCACACAAAGTGGTCATGCACGGCCATTGTATTGCCCTCTCGATGCGACTTAAGAAGGATAGGAAAGCTAGGGAGATGGCTTTGATAGCCAAGATAAGTTCCCTTATGGACCGCTTGGCAGCTAGTTCTTCCCTCTCCTTACTACGTCAGTTAGTTGCTGCTTGCGCCGATCTTAGGGACTTAGCTACTCACGCTACTCAGAGGCTGCTCCTCTACACTAGGCAGCGCTATTATGAACGCGGTAATAAAGCCCACACGCTACTGGCTAAGACCCTCCGTGACCACCGAGTCTCCTCCACCCCTTATGCAGTTCATGACTCCTCGGGCACTCTCCTCCACCATCCTGACGCCATAGCCTCTGCCTTCCAGGCTTACTATGCTAAATTATATAATCTGTCTGCACAGGCCCCATCCGATCCCCCCCCTGCTCCCCCAGAACTGCGCCAGTATCTCGACTCTTGCCCTCTCCCTGTCCTGCCTCCCTCAGCCTTGGACTCTCTTAATGCTCCCATCACTGATGAGGAGTTCTCTGATGCTTTAAAAAGCCTCCCCAATGGTAAGGCCCCTGGCCCTGACGGTTTCAGATACTTGTATTATAAGACCTTTCAGTCAGAGCTCCTGCCTCATCTTCTCGACCTCTTTAACTCTTTCCGAGATGGTTCCCCTATTCCTAACTCTACACTCCCACATTACTTTGATCCCCAAGCCAAATAGATACCACCAGGAGTGCTCTAATTATTGTCCGATAGACCTCCTGAACTCGGACCTTAAACTCTTTACAAAAATTTTAGCAAATAGGCTCAACGCTTGGCTCCCATCTTTAATCCACAAGGACCAGGTGGGTTTTGTCCCTTGCCGTCAGGGGGGAGACAACACCAGAAGGGCTATGGATTTGATTGAGGTGGCCAACCGTACTGCTACACCTACCCTCCTCTTGAGTCTAGATGCTGAGAAGGCCTTTGATCGCTTGGATTGGTCCTTTATGATGGCTACTCTGGAGAGGTTTGGCTTTTCAGGGGCCTTCCTCTTGGCGATCACAGCTCTTTACTTGTCCCCTTCGGCGGTGGTTAAGCTCCCTTGTGCTTTCTCCTTGTCGTTCCCCATTCGTAACGGCACTCGTCAGGGCTGCCCCCTTTCTACCCTCATATTTGCCCTCTGCATTGAGCCCCTAGCTGCTAAGATTAGATCTAATCCCAATATTGGGGGGGTACAAATGGGCGATAGGGACTTTACAGTTAGTCTCTTTGCAGACGATGTATTATTGACTCTCTAACTAATCCACACACCACCCTCTCAAACCTCTTCACTATGCTAGGGGCTTATGGAAGGTTATCGGGTGTGAAAGATCCTCAGTGCGCCAACACCGCTGTGGCCCCACCTGAGTCTTCTTTCATATAAAAACCACACTCACCGCCAGTGAGTGTCGGGTTCACAAGATAAATACAAGACAAGCTTTCTAAATTTTATATATTTATTAACCCCTAAATGGGTCGGTATTAACATCTTAACACATGCAGTTCAGAACAGATATGCAGATGTATGCAAGCATTAACAGTTACTAGTTACAATATACAGTACAATAAAAATAAAAAGGGAATAACATTGAAATACTTACTTTACCACACATCTCCTTGATGTGGCTCTATAATCCAACACTCACACATGCTCTGTCATGTGTGAATACCCAGTGGAGGCTTCTCAGCATTAACTCCTAGCATGTGGCATCAATACAATAATCCAGCCTGCATGCTCTCATCACAGTCTCTCAGTAAACTCTTGTAGTCTCAGCCCAATCTCCATAGCAATAATCTCCTCCCATTGCCTCTTACCTCATCTTTTATACCCTTTATGCCACCTCCCAGAATGAGGTCATCGGCGGCAGCAAGTCTGATTGAATAATGCACTCAAGTCCAGATCCTTTGTAAAGAGCTGGGACCAAGTGAAATGATACAATGTTATCAGCCATATCTGATCAACCAGTGCAGACTGATCAATGCATGTTTCTTGGATCACTCAGGGCTGTGTATGAATACAATGGAGCCCTGCTGGGGTGGATACAAAGCCCTATTGTTCCAGCCTGGCCACTATTGCCAATATACACCTAGGATTATGGCTGCGCACCTTATGAGTAAATGGAACTAGAGAGAAATACACTACCCAGAGACCAAAATACAGCTCTGAATTATAGCCATATTTAAGCAGAATCATCACACCTCCCCCTTTAGATGGGGCTTGTAGGAAGTAGGGGCCTACGCCCCTCTTCTGAAAGCACCTCCGCCTCCATCTTCTCAGGCTCTGGCCCCAAGGCTCCCTCACTTCCCCCCGGGTCCCAGCAGACTCGGGCCTTGTCAGACTCCGAGGGTGGTTGAATGGCACGCGCCTTCAATATGTCCAGACTAGGGTCAGCTTGGACAGCATCTCTGAACTCTTGGCTGGAGTGAGACAAAAGAGAGGTGCATGTTACATAGCTGCCGGACCCTTCTGGCTCTCTAGTCTGACTAGGGACACTTCTAAGGCCCAGGCCCTGATCCACGTACACTTGGCTACCTCCTGCCTGTTCTGGGTCTGCTTTCTGAGTGCGGGCAACCCGTAGCTTTACACTCATGACCCCAGGTCTTTGGGATACCAGTTCAGAGACCCCATCCCGGCGGTCTCTCAGGGTCTCTCTCACACTAGCCGCTAGTTGGGAGAGTTCTAGGGGATTCTGCACCTCCCCCTTTGCTTCCAAGCCTACATCCTGTCCCTCCTGTACTTGGGTGGGTGATGGTGATACCTTGGGCAAATGACTGAGATCATGCTTCCCCAAAACATCCCCCCACAATACATTGACAGGTAATACATTTGACATACCCCCTTCTGGGATCACACCTCCAGTACCCCATGCCATCTTCACTTGGGCCATGGGCACTCCTGGAATAGAACTGGACCGAAGAGACGTGTATGTCTCATACCGGCCGGACTCCTCCGGCTTCAAGGGGGTGAGGCTAGTAATGCGGTCTCAGCACCGACTCCAGGTGGTGTAGGCAACGGTTCAAGGGTCGGAACGCCCTCCACCCTTGTAGCACTCTGGCTGCGGGCTAACACCGTACTACCAGCAGTCTGTCCCTCACCTGGATCGGACATAAGATCCCCATAGTCTACCTGACCACCTGGTACATGGTCAGCAGTGGGTGCTTATCGGATGCACTGGGCGAAATAGTAGAAGTCGCTTCCAGTGACTCAGAAGAGCTACCCTGTACACTTTCACAACAAGCATTGGCAATTACATTGACAGTACATTCATCAGCAATTGTTAATTCACACCAGGCCTCAATGAGATTTGTGGTAGACAGATTAACAAGCTGGGAGGGCGACGCCCCCGCAGATGTGGGTGTGTCTACAGACTTAGTCTCATTGGCTCCTAGCACCGGAGGAAACAAAGCATCAATAACATTTTTGCTGAGCTGGGTTGCAGGAAGCTCATTTGCATCTTCCCTGCTCTCAGCTGAAGGCAACTCATTAGCATATACATTAACTGCCATGGGAAGTATCTCAGAGAGGGGGGTTACGGGCCCTCTCTGCAGATATGACAGACACATTATCAGCATTAATCATAGACAGTTTATCACAGTAAATTGGGGTGCTCCCCACCCCATATTGGGACATCATAGGTCCTAAATCAGTTCCCAACAGTACATTGGCAGGCAAATCAGTCAATAGTCCCACAGTCCGCATTCCTTTTCCCGCACCCAAGTCCAGATACACAGATGGGCCACCTACTGTGGCTTGGGAAGCAGGGAAGTTCTCAGGGCGGTTGGGGCACTCCTCCTTGAAATGTCCTGTCTGGTTACAGGCATGGCCCCGCCGCACCTCCCCTTGGGGTTTGGGGAAGGTCACTAGGGTGCCCAGAGTTCTTGGGACAGGGGAAGGACCACCTGGGGCATAGTTTGTCTCACCCGACCTGACAGACGGCTGTGGTGAACTCCGGCCTGGCCTCTCCTTCCAACTTGAGGGTCTGTGCAGAGTTGTTGGAGTTTGCGCTTGCTGGGAGAGCTCCATCCTTTTGAGCTCAAGCTGAAACTCCCTCTCGGCCTGTTGCTCAGCAGCCTGTCGTTCAGCAGCCTTCCTCTCTCTCTCGGCCTGTCGCTCAGCAGCCTCCCTCTCTCTCTCTGCCTGTCGCTCAGCAGCCTTCCGATCAGCCTGCTGTTCTGCTGCCTCACGATCAGCCTGCCGTTCTGCTGCCTTCCTCTCTCTCTCTGCCTGCCGTTCTGCTGCTTGCCGTTCTTGTTCTTGTTCTACAGCTTCCAGAAAATGGTCCAACACCTGCAGGTACAGTACAGACCAAAAGTTTGGACACACCTTCTCATTCCAAGAGTTTTCTGTATTTTCATGACTATAAAAATTGTAGATTCACACTAAAGGCATCAAAACTATGAATTAACACATGAGGAATTATATACTTAACAAAAAAGTGTGAAACAACTGAAAATATGTCTTATATTCTAGGTTCTTCAAAGTGGCCACCTTTTGCTTTGATTACTGCTTTGCACACTCTTGGCATTCTCTTGATGAGCTTCAAAAGGTAGTCACCTGAAATGGTCTTCCTACAGTCTTGAAGGAGTTCCCAGAGATGCTTAGCACTTGTTGGCCCTTTTACCTTCACTCTGCGGTCCAGCTCACCCCAAACCATCTCGATTGGGTTCAGGTCTGGTGACTGGGGAGGCCAGGTCACCTAGCGTAGCACCCCATCACTCTCCTTCTTGGTCAAATAGCCCTTACACAGTCTGGAGGTGTGTTTGGGGTCATTGTCCTGTTGAAAAATAAATGATGGTCCAACTAAACGCAAACTGGATGGAATAGCATGCCGCTGCAAGATGCTGTGGTAACCATGCTGGTTCAGTATTCCTTCAATCCCCAACAGTGACACCAGCAAAGCACCCCCACACCATCACACCTCCTCCTCCATGCTTCACGGTGGGAACCAGGCATGTAGAGTCCATTCGTCGCACAAAGACACGGTGGTTGGAACCAAAGATCTAAAATTTGGACTCAGACCAAAGCACAGATTTCCACAGGTCTAATGTCCATTCCTTGTGTTCTTTAGCCCAAACAAGTCTCTTCTGCTTGTTGCTTGTCCTTAGCAGTGGTTTCCTAGCAGCTATTTTACCATGAAGGCCTGCTGCACACAGTCTCCTCTTAACAGTTGTTGTAGAGATGTGTCTGCTGCTAGAACTCTGTGTGGCATTGACCTGGTCTCTAATCTGAGCTGCTGTTAACCTGCGATTTCTGAGGCTGGTGACTCGGATGAACTTATCCTCCGCAGCACAGGTGACTCTTGGTCTTCCTTTCCTGGGGCGGTCCTCATGTGAGCCAGTTTCTTTGTAGCGCTTGATGGTTTTGGCCACTGCACTTGGGGACACTTTCAAAGTTTTCCCAATTTTTCGGACTGACTGACCTTCATTTCTTAAAGTAATGATGGCCACTCGTTTTTCTTTACTTAGCTGCTTTTTTCTTGCCATAATACAAATTCTAACACTCCATTCAGTAGGACTATCAGCTGTGTATCCTCCTGACTTCTGAACAACACAACTGATGGTCCCAACCCCATTTATAAGGCAAGAAATCCCACTTATTAAACCTGACAGGGCACACCTGTGAAGTGAAAACCATTTCAGGTGACTACCTCTTGAAGCTCATCAAGAGAATGCCAAGAGTGTGCAAAGCAGTAATCTATGCAAAAGGTGGCTACTTTGAAGAACCTAGAATATAAGACATATTTTCAGTTGTTTCACACTTTTTTGTTTTGTATATAATTCCACATGTGTTAATTCATAGTTTTGATGCCTTCAGTGTGAATCTACAATTTTTATAGTCATTAAAATACAGAAAACTCTTTGAATGAGAAGGTGTGTCCAAACTTTTGGTCTGTACTGTATGTGTTAGGGTCACTGGTGCCTACTTGCTGTAGGGCCATTTGCCAGTATGAAACCGTTCCCATAGCAAGGCTGGGGTTACTGGTCTCTCCTGGTGAAGTAATCCTTGGGACCGGGCTGCTTGCTGCACTTCCTGGCCTCGCCCCAAAATCAGGACTCTGCTCGATTCTCTGCATGGCTGTGGCTGCCTCCATTTCAGCCATACACTCAGGATCTCAAAAAGCCTGGTTCAACGATTCTTGAGCTCTGCTTCTGAGCCCACCAGCCATCCACTGGTATTTGCCAAATAAAAGATAGGATAGAATACAAAGAGTAAGGGAGGGGAACAGCACTTTATCAAACTTTCACTGTATCTTAATGCTTGCTTTAATACCAAGCTTGTCTCATAGGATTACCATAATCCCCAGCATGTGAGTGATAAAGGTTACCAACACACGCCGTTTATCCTAAGATCCCACTACGCTGCCACCAATGTGAAAGATCCTCAGTGCGCCAACACCGCTGTGGCCCCACCTGAGTCTTCTTTCATATAAAAACCACACTCACCGCCAGTGAGTGTCGGGTTCACAAGATAAATACAAGACAAGCTTTCTAAATTTTATATATTTATTAACCCCTAAATGGGTCGGTATTAACATCTAACACATGCAGTTCAGAACAGATATGCAGATGTATGCAAGCATTAAGAGTTACTAATTACAATATACAGTACAATAAAAATAAAAAGGGAATAACATTGAAATAATTACTGTACCACACATCTCCTTGATGTGGCTCTATAATCCAACACTCACACATGCTCTGTCATGTGTGAATACCCAGTGTAGGCTTCTCAGCATTAACTCCTAGCATGTGGCATCAATACAATAATCCAGCCTGCATGCTCTCATCACAGTCTCTCAGTAAACTCTTGTAGTCTCAGTCCAATCTCCATAGCAATAATCTCCTCCCATTGCCTCTTACCTCATCTTTTATACCCTTTATGCCACCTCCCAGAATGAGGTCATCGGCGGCAGCAAGTCTGATTGAATAATGCACTCAAGTCCAGATCCTTTGTAAAGAGCTGGGACCAAGTGAAATGATACAATGTTATCAGCCATATATGATAAACCAGTGCAGACTGATCAATGCATGTTTCTTGGATCACTCAGGGCTGTGTATGAATACAATGGAGCCCTGCTGGGGTGGATACAAAGCCCTATTGTTCCAGCCTGGCCACTATTGCCAATATACACCTAGGATTATGGCTGCGCACCTTATGAGTAAATGGAACTAGAGAGAAATACGCTACCCAGAGACCAAAATACAGCTCTGAATTATAGCCATATTTAAGCAGAATCATCACATCGGGTTACAAGGTGAACCCCTCAAAAACTGAGGCCCTCCCTCTTAATATCCCTGAACACACTCTTCAGCTTCTTTGCCAAAACTATAATTTCCAGTGGAGAGATAGGTCTTTACGCTACTTAGGCATTAAACTGTCTATGCTGTACTCGGTGAACTATCCTCGATTATTCCATGAGCTTCGTTCTCTACTAGATAAATGGCGTCCTTTACATGTAGGCCGTATTACAGCGGTTAAAATGTCCCTTCTCCCTAAACTTTTATATTTCTTTGAAACCCTCCCTGTTGCTGTCCCTCGCACTGAGTTGCGGTCCCTTCAGAGGACCATCTTTCAATTTATTTGGAATGGGAGGCGGCACCGTATTCCCCGCTCTGTGATGTTGGCTAACAAGACGGAGGTGGGTCTTGCGGTCTTAATCTGATACATTACTATTGGGCAGTGCAGCTTCGCTGTATCCCATTCTGGGCAGCCTCGAAGGCCTATACTAAATGGGTGGAAATCGAAAAGCTTTGGTTGGCTCCAATCCATCCCAATGCCTTCCTGTGGTCCCACACCCCACCCCCTATCTGCCACACCCCTCCTGGGCCCGATCCGCTTTACCAGAGCTATTTGGCTTACTATGAGCTATTTACCGCCTGCTCACCTCTCCGGAGGGGGCGGCCTTTCCCCAGCTCACAAATATATGACTCGATGGAATGAGGCTGTGGGTAGGCCGATCTCGCCCGCCCAGTGGCAGATTATTTGGTCCCGTGCAACCAAATCTTCTACCTGCATTACATTTCATGAGACGCAATATAAGATTTTGATGCACTGGCACCACACCCCTGTTTTCCTGCATACTCTTAACCCAAGTATTCCACCTGTTTGTTGGAGATGCCTTTCTGAGATGGGTACTTTATACTACATTTTCTGGACCTGTCACATGCTCCGCCCTTTTTGGAGGGAGGTCGAGGCCATGACCAATGTTCTCTTTTTCCAGGGAGTCCCTCTAGAACCCTTGGTTTATCTTCTTAATCTGCCACCGCGACTCCTTAGCAGAACGTAGTCTATGCTTTTTCTGTATATTTGTACTGTGGCTAAAACACTGGTGGCTCTTTACTGGCGGAGTGTACATCCCCCCTAAGGTTCTGAGCTGGTGGCCCGTATCAAGGATGTTAGAAGTCTGGAATTCCTCACTGCCACTCTTAATAATAAGGTGGAGATCTTCCAGTTTATCTGGTCCCCTTGGGATACATACTGCAGCCTCCAAGGTCTCTGATCTCTCCTGTCCCTCGCCCTCATTTTTTTTTTTCTTGTCTTATCCTCCCCTCTCCATACTGTCCTTGGTCTTGTGTGTCTTTCTTATTCCTGTGTTTGCCCCATATTCACGATGGTTTTGATGTTATTACCCTGTTTCTGTTTTGCGGTATATTCCGTTTGTGTTATTTATGTCACATTTATAAAACTTTAATAAAAATTACAGTTTAAAAAAAAAAAAGAAAACTTTTGGGTCATTTTGGGTATATTTTAAAAGGATCTATTACCTTGCCTTGTACACATCCATATTTCCAAGTACGATTTAAATATTTATGTTTATTCTCTGTTCTTACTTTTGCAGTCTTGTAGACAGATGCCTCTAAGAGCAAAGACCCAACTGACGAAGCTCTGAGGAGTGAAACGCACGTCAAGGTACTAGCGTTCCATACGATATTAGGCCTTCACTATGACCGCAGGAATGAGCGAATCGATTCCGCAAAAAAGTGGAATTCGATCTGAATTTCAGGAAATCTTTGATTCACCACGATTCCGGATTTCCTGATGCTTCGCGGTAACGAATATTTATTAAGGACCTTTGTGACATCAGATGTTCTCTAGTGATGTGATTGGGTAGGCGTGTCTTTGCTTTTTAGCAGATCCTTCCACATGAATTAAACTTGTCCGTGTTGGAGAGAGACATGACCGTAGCATCCAAGGGCTTCCGCAATTTTGCCGCCCACCCGCCCACCCCGGCTCTCTGAAGACCGGAAATAGCTGTTTATTCGCCGCGAAGTAATTTGGATCGAAGCAACTTTTTTTGGAACCTCGAATCGAACTGCCGAATCGAACTTTTGAGAAATTCGCTCATTTCTAATAGATATTTATTTATATTTGGGCATGTGCCGTATTTGCATGTTTTTCAATTGTGCCCATTAATTTATAGTTATATTGAAGTAATTTTGGTCACTATGTTCTGGATGAATTGGTTATTTATCATACTGGGGTGTACTTGATATTTATAATATTTTTATGCATGACGGTTATTCACATATTCGCATTTACTTTCTGAGAAAACACACTTGCACTTTATTAGTTATGTATTTATATCTATCTATGTATTGTATTTATATTTATTTATGAATTGGTCTCTCCTTGATTGTCTATATTGTGGAACGGTTTTCTGTGTTTGGCAAGATGAAATAAGCCACTTGTCTTGCCTATAATTTTTTTTGTGATTATGAACCAATATCTGTATATATGTAATAAATGATATTGGTATTTTTTGGTCAGTGGCCTCTTTTTTGTGGTGTGAGGCCTGGATATTGCTGTATGAGGCATATAGGTTATATGCCTCTAAGAGCAAATGTCAGCAACCTGCAGCACTCCAGCTATGATGGACACACCATCAGCCAGAGCATGCTGGGAGTTGTAATTTCACAATGGCTGGAGGGATAAATTAAGTTGTTGCTTTTCCTTTTTTACTCCTCACATTCTCTGAATTTGGTAATATCTGTAGCCTTTAATTCTGTCCTTATATCCATGTCAGAGGAAGTTTTTTCAAATAGTTTACAGACTCCACATGGATCTAGTGCTTACACATTGGGTAACCTATGTATTAATGTCACAATAGATGTACTGTATAAAGAATTTACACCGCTGACTGACTGACCAAGTTGCAAGACCTTTGCCTAGCATACATCCACCAGGTGGAGCACTGATTCCTTAACTTATCTTTTTGTCCCTTTCTCCTGGAATCTTTAATATTAAGTATGTCTATAAATATTGTAGGAACAGCAATGCTGATATATTATAGCTGAAATGTATCTTTATTATTGCATTTTGACTGTAAAGCCATAAGTCAGCAAAAAGATATGGTGAACAATTTTCTAATAGTGACCTTTATAAATACAAGTTTGTGATGGATGATCTTTAGATATAATTGACTGTTGTGTTTATTTGACCCTGTTGTATATCTTGTCTTTTTGCCCTTAAATGTAATTTAACTTATTGCTTTGGTATTTGCTTTATACTTCGTTGTTGTTTGTGCTGCTTATTTTTCATTTTTAATATGAATAAACAATACAGCAAAAAAGTATCTGCATCATTCCAGAAGTATTCCCATCTTAGGCTAAAGCCTCATGTAGCAGGCCACAGTGAAAAAGCGATGCCTGAAAAACCGCGACGGAAACACATTGCAGTTTTTACTGCAGCGCTTTTCACAAAAAGTCAGCAGAGGAAACCTTTAAACTTTCTGCTTCAATTACACCTATAGGTAAACAGTTGGCGTTTCCCTAGGTATAATTGACATGCAGACGGTTTTGGAATTACATTGTATTTTTCTTAATGTCTGAATGGGATTCGCTAGCAAAACGCTGCGGTTTTTACGCCACATGGGCCCTGGCCTTAAGAAGGTATCCTCTATCCATAAGATAGGGGATCATTTGCAGATCAGTAGGAATCTGACCATTGAGACACCCACAAATCAGAATGGAGCGGTGATAGGGACGAACGTGCACTGCTCCATTAATTTCAATGTGAGCACTGGAGATAGCCAAGTACTGTACTTTGGCTATCTCTGCAAACTCCTGCAGTTCCCAGGAGCCAGGGCAGGAGAAAGATGCATCATGATGGCTTCCATAAGTACTGTAAGAAGGTGACAGGCAGAGTGCTGGAATCACGGTATATCTCCCCCAGGTTTCTGACGTACGTCTGGTCCGGGGCGGGTCTTGAGTAGGCTTCAGCCCCAGGTGTAGGTCCCAGGATAATTACTGGGCCATGAAAGGCTACAGAGCCTGCACTTCATAGAAGATCCTGGGAATGAGAGAAGGCGCCTGGGTCTGTCCTGAAACACTGAGAGTCTGGTACTGTGCTAATTTGTTTTGTTGGTGTGGTTGATAGTAAGCCACACGTATAGTTAGTTTTTACTGTTCAGTTAGTGCTTGGACAAGCAGGGATTTTGTTTACATTTTGCCTGAAGTTAAGGCTGTATTTTATTTTGCTTATTCTATGCCTGACGTGAAGGTTTATTTATTTTTGCTGTTTTTCCAAATAAACCTGTTTGTACCAGATTTTGTGTCCCTGTCTCTGACTGTTTGGGTCCGCACCATTGCTGCTACCGAGCTACCTCCTGCACAGTATGTATACAGCAATATGGGAAGGCATGGACAGTAGTAAACCATCCTTACCTTCTCTCTGTGATATTTGGCTGCTAATAACTGACTTCTCCCTGCTCCTGCAGCTGCACAATGCTGTGCAATTGCTTAATTCTGCAGGATGTATAGGTAGGTCCTTGAAAGTTAATTGCATACCACCTGGACATATACAGTGGCTTGCAAAAGTATTCATATGAACTTTTTCACATTTTGTCACCTTACAACCACAAACTTAAATGTGCTTTACTGATATTTTAAGTGATAGACCAACACAAAGTAGCAGATAATTGTGAAGTGGAACGAAAATGATACATGGTTTTCAAAATATAAACCAAATAATAATCTGAAAAGTGTGACGTGCAAATTTATTCAGCCCCCCTATATCAATACTTTGTAGAGCCACCTTTCACTGTAATTACAGCAGAAAGTCTTTTCTGGTATGTCTCTACCAACTTTGCACATCTAGAGACTGAGATTTTAGTCCATTCTTCTTTGCAAAATAGCTCAACCTCACCCAGATTGGATGGAGAGTGTCTGAACAGCAATTTTCATGTCTTGCCACAGATGCTCAATGGGATTTAGGTCTGGACTTTGACAGGGCCATTCTAATACATGAATATTCTTTGATCTAATCCATTCCACTGTAGCTCTGGCTGTATGTTTAGGGTCATTGTCTTGCTGGAAGGTGAATCTCCTTCCCAGTCTTAAAGAGGACCTTTCTCGTCCTCATGTATATGCGGTTTTACATACCGCTAGAAAGCTGACAGTGTGCTGAATTCAGCGCGCTGTCGGCTTTCCCATTATGTGCCCTGGGGCTGGAGATATCGGGGGTCTAAATTTCACCGTTCACTGTCAGAAAGGTGTTCCTGACAGTCTAGCTGCGCTGTGAGGAACGCCCTCCCTGACAGTACTAGTCCATAGACTTGTACTGGGGGGGGGGCATTCCTTACAGCTCAGCGTCATCGCTGGGCTGTAAGGAACACCCCCTCTGACAGTACTCGACTATGGACGAGGACAGAGAGGGGGCGTTCCTTACCGCCCAGTGATGATGCTGAGCTGTGAGGAACGCCCCCCCAGTACAGTGCTATGGACGAGCACAGTCAGGGAGGGCGTTCCTCACAGCGCAGCTAGACTGTCAGGAACGCCCTTCTGACAGTGAATGGTGAAATTTCGACCCCCGATATCTCCAGCCCCGGGGCACATAACGGGAAAACCGACAGCGTGTGAAAGGTCCTTTTTAAGTCTTTTGCAGCTTCCAACAGGTTTTCTTCCAGGATTGCCCTGAATTTAGCTCCATCCATCTTCCCATCAACTCTGAACAGCTTCCCTGTCCCTGCTGAAGAAAAGCCTCCCTATAGCATGATGCTGCCATCATGCTTTACCATGTTTCACAGTGGGGATGGTGTGTTCAGGGTGATGAGCAGTGTTACTTTTCTGCCACACATAGCACTTTGCATTCAGGCCAAAAAGTTCAACTATGGTCTCATCTGATAAGAGCACCTTCTTCCACGTTTGCTGTGTCCCCTATATGGTTTGTGGCAAACTGCAAACGTCACTTCTTATGTCTTTCTTTCAACAATGGTTTTCTTCTTGCCACTCTTCCATAAAGGCCAGATTTGTGAAGTGCACGACTTATAGTTGTCCTGTGGACAGATTCTCCCACCTGAGCTGTGGATTTCTGCAACTCCCCCAGAGTGACCATGGGCCTCTTGTCTGCTTCTCTGACCAGTGCTCTCCTTGCTCGATCTGTTAGTTTAGGTGGACGACCATGTCTTGTTAGGTTTGCAGTTGTAGAATTCTTTTTCCATTTTTGGATGATGGATTGAACAGTGCTCCTTGGGATGCTCAAAACTTAGGATATGTTTTTATAACCTAATCCTGCATTAAACTTATCCACAACTTTATCTCTGACCTTTCAGGTGAGTTCCTTGGTCTTCATGATGCTGTTTGTTCACTAGTGTTCTCTAACAAACCACTGAGGCCTTCACATAACAGGTGTATTTATACTGAGACTAAATTACACACAGCTTGACTCTATTAACTAATTAATTGACTTCTGAAGCCAATTGATTACACTAGATTTTATTTAGGGTTATCAGAGTACAGGGGGCTGAATACTTTTGCACGTCACACTTTTCAGATTTTAATTTCATTAAAATTTTGAAAACCATGTATGATTTTCGTTCCACCTCACAATTATCTGCTACTTTGTGTTGGTCTATCACTTAAAATCTCAATAAAAAACATTTAAGTTTGTGGATGTAAGGTGACAAAACATGAAACAGTTCAAGGGGTATGAATACTTTTGCAAGGCACTGTAAATGACAAGTTATACTGAACCATTTCCCAAAAACTATATATCAATCTGCTTTGCTCCTCTGTAGCATGCTGCCTGCAGATTAAACTGCATTATACAGGTATACTTTAAGAATGCTTGTTATTCTTATTAATATTGTTATATTATGATTGCAATACATTAGTTTGGTGCATTCTTGAGCAGGTCCACCATTAATCATATACACTGAATTTTACCAATGGTATTTATAACATGATTACTTGTAATATGTTTCAACTGTAAGAAAGTATTGTATGCCTTCATGCATTGTGGTAACTATATCATAATTCAACAATCTCTTCTTAGATCTATTGATGTGAACATTTTGGTGTCATAGAAACATATGTGGCAAAAATAGGTAAGACATTCCCCTTTTACACCTGTGGAATCTGTCTTCCCACTCACAAGTCACGTACTACATATTAATTTTAATCTCTATAACGTACATATAGTCATATTTTGGCACGTGCATGCATTTTCCTGCTTAGCCCCCCTCAGTGATTCATCAATAGATGAATCAACATGCATACCTTGTTAATGGTCAGTAGTAGTGCAGAGACACAAGTTATTTTTAACGCCAGTTTAAAATATTTCAATGAGATTTAACCATGTATAACATCAAAAGTAAATACATATTAACTTATTCTTATCCACAAGTGTTAATTTTTGAAGTGTTAACTTATTTTTATCCATACAATTCTTTTTAAATGCACAGTTTTAGCATTTGTACAAATACAGCGATTTATGAAATGCTTTACGTTAGAAACTGTTGTGTAAGGGTCATATATTTTGGTGCTAACTTTATTTGCTCAGAAATGTGTACCTTTGCAGTATTTCTGTTGCTCTTGCCACTTTTTGTGAAAGTGTTTAGGTCTTAATGTAAGGGGCATAGTCTCTTGCAACCCTTCAGCTTTATTTCCACACAGACATTTCAGGATGTTCCGAATTTATTAAATAATCGCTAACTTTTCAAATTTAACAGAGCATGTGATTCTGAACCAAAATGTAATGCACTGTTTAAAAATGCTGCCATTTTCTGCTTGAAGCACTCTAAATTTCCTGCCACTAGGTGTCTCCTTGCTAATTTGCTGTTCACTCCCTGTTACTAGGGAAAGTCCATCTTTAGAAACCAAGAGGCTCAATAAGGAATACAGTGAGTGCAGGGATAGATACCGGTCTCTCTTCACAGGTTGGAAGCCTCTACTTGTTTCTACACAGAGCTGTTCTGTGCTCCATGCCTGTATAGTGTTTAGAGAGGAGTCTGCAGCTTTTTCCAACACTATAAGTAAGTGTAAGGCTAGGTTCACACCTGCGCCTGGGAATCTGTTCCCCATTCCACTTTAAAAATGCGGAGCGAAAAGTCCTGCAAGCAGCGCTTTTCTCTCCGCATTTTCTGCCCTTTTCGGGGGAAACCTGGTGTACCCCTTTATAGTCTATGGCAGGGGTGTCAAACTCATTTTCTCCGGGGGCCACTTCAGCCTCACGGGGTACCTTGAAGGGCCAAGATTATTTTACACATGTATAAAAGTAACTTCTCCTTAACAGTTAAGCGAGCTATTAAGCAGTAGTTACATTTGTACATTACTACTGTTACAATCAGCCCTTTGAGGTCAACCAGGAAGAACATAATGTATTGTTAAAACCTAAGACATTGGCATGTTACATACTATCCTCATCCTTTTCTGAATATATAAAAAATTAAGCACTATACAAATACCGTTTACCCCTGCAAATGGTATTATGCTCTATAGTTGCCTCTGCACACGGTATTACGCCCCACAGCGGCCCTTGCACACGGTATTATGCTCCATAGTTGCCCCTGCACACGGTATTATGCTCCATAGTTGCCCATGCACACGGTATTATGCTCCATAGTGGCCCCTGCACACGGTATTATGCTCAATAGTTTCCCCTGCACACGGTATTATGCTCCATAGTGGCCCCTGCACACTGTATTATGCTCCATAGTGACCACTGCACACGGTATTATGCTCAATAGTGGCCCCTGCACATGTTGTTATGCTCCATAGTGGCCCCTGCAATCGGTATTATGCTCCTTAGTGGCCCCTGCATTGGTATTATGCCCCATAGTGGCCCCTGCACACGGTATTATGTCCCATAGTGACCCCCACCCATGAACTATTATTATACTCTGGGGTCTTTTCAGACCCCAGAGTATAATGATCGGAGACCCAGGTGGTGACAAACATAAAACTAGTGTTACTTACCTGGGCTCCGTTGCGCTCCATGCGTTCGGCCTTCTTCAATGTCGCACAGACCGGCGTCGCGACATAATGACGTCGGCCTGGCTCACGTGACGCCTGGGACGTCACCAAAGAAGGCCGAAGCCGGCTGGGAGCAACATCGGATCGCCGGAGAGTTGAGTAACACAGGTTTTTATGTTTATCACCTCCCCTGGGTCTCCGATTATTATATTAATTATATTATATTAATAATTATTATTATTATCTTTTCAGACCCCGGAGTATAATAATAGTAGTATTTGATGGGGTTCGCCGGCCGCGGCCTCACTTACCATCCCCGCTCCTGCAAACAGCCGCTTCTGCGTCCCATAGCAGAAGGGGAAGCGGGGGCGGCCACGACCAGCAGCAGGGATCGGTAAGTAAATAGGCTGTTACGTGCCGGGGATACTCCAGCAGGCAACGGCCTATTTATATATATAAAAAAAACTTATCCTCACCTGCCTTGATGCCGCCGCCTCCTCTTCTTCTTGTCCCCGACGTCTGCGTGTCAGCGTAGGAGGCGCGATGACGTCATTGTATCGCCGCCTGCGCTGACATGCAGAGGTCTTGTAAACCAGCCCAGGACAGGTATCGCGCAGCTTTGTTTTTTTTTGTTTTTTTAAGCGGCCTCTCCTGGGCTGGTTTACATTACATAGACAATAAAAAATGCCGCGGCCCTGCGGGCCAGATAAGTGCCGGGCCGGATAACAGAAGGCAGCGGGCCGGATTCGGCCCGCGGGCCTTGTGTTTGACACCTGTGGTCTATGGGATCCGCTGGTTTCTGAAGGTAAACGCTTTTTTTAAGCTGCTTGTGTTCTTGACGAGATGTTAGCCATAGACAGTAAGCACATTTTCTTATCGTGTTCAGATCTCTCTTTTTCTGTGTCAGTAATTTTTTTTAGCTGCATCATAACCTGTATCCGGAATCTAATGTCCCTGGATCTCTAACAGTATGTTCACTTGGGCTTTTCTCAGCTATTTGTTTTTTTTTGCTATTTTATTTAAAGTTATTTCTGGCAGAATTATGTGTGATAATAGTAACAATGTATGGGTGAGGGTTAATAAGAACAGGACATGTTGTATGTAAGTGCAGATAATCTACAATGTTCTATGTATAAAGAATGATTTGTTTCTTTAGAGGGAGCTGCAAAGTACTGTACATTTTTTGTCGGCAACCCCTATCTAGCCTCAAATCGCTAATAACGGGACAATAAATAGCATATACATATACTATATATATACAGTGTGTATATATATATATATATATATATATATATATATATACAGTACAGACCAAAAGTTTGGACACACCTTCTCATTCCAAGAGTTTTCTGTATTTTCATGACTATAAAAATTGTAGATTCACACTGAAGGCATCAAAACTATGAATTAACACATGTGGAATTATATACTTAACAAAAAAGTGTGAAACAACTGAAAATATGTCTTATATTCTAGGTTCTTCAAAGTAGCCACCTTTTGCTTTGATTACTGCTTTGCACACTCTTGGCATTCTCTTGATGAGCTTCAAGATGTAGTCACCTGAAATGGTCTTCCAACAGTCTTGAAGGAGTTCCCAGAGATGCTTAGCACTTGTTGGCCCTTTTGCCTTGACTCTGCGGTCCAGCTCACCCCAAACCATCTCGATTGGGTTCAGGTCTGGTAACTGTAGAGGCCAGGTCATCTGGTGTAGCACCACATCACTCTCCTTCTTGGTCAAATAGCCCTTACACAGTCTGCAGGTGTGTTTGGGGTCATTGTCCTGTTGAAAAATAAATGATGGTCCAACTAAACGCAAACCAGATGGAATAGCATGCCGCTGCAAGATGCTGTGGTAACCATGCTGGTTCAGTATTCCTTCACTTTTGAATAAATCCCCAACAGTGTCACCAGCAAAGCACCATCACACCTTCTCCTCCATGCTTCACGGTGAGAACCAGGCATGTAGAGTCCATTCGTTCACCTTTTCTGCATCGCACAAAGACACGGTGGTTGGAACCAAAGATCTCAAATTTGGACTCATCAGACCAAAGCACAGATTTCCACAAGTCTAATGTCCATTCCTTGTGTTCTTTAGCCCAAGCAAGTCTCTTCTGCTTGTTGCCTGTCCTTAGCAGTGGTTTCCTTGCAGCTATTTTACCATGAAGGCCTGCTGCACACAGTCTCCTCTTAACAGTTGTTGTAGAGATGTGTCTGCTGCTAGAACTCTGTGTGGCATTGACCTGGTCTCTAATCTGAGCTGCTGTTAACCTGCAATTTCTGAGGCTGGTGACTTGGATGAACTTATCTTCCGCAGCAGAGGTGACTCTTGGTCTTCCTTTCCTGGGGCGGTCCTCATGTGAGCCAGTTTCTTTGTAGCGCTTGATGGTTTTGGCCACTGCACTTGGGGACACTTTCAAAGTTTTCCCAATTTTTCGGACTGACTGACCTTCATTTCTTAAAGTTTTGATGGCCACTCGTTTTTCTTTACTTAGCTGCTTTTTTCTTGCCATAATACAAATTCTAACACTCCATTCAGTAGTACTATCAGCTGTGTATCCACCTGACTTCTGAACAACACAACTGATGGTCCCAACCCTATTTATAAGGCAAGAAATCCCACTTATTAAATCTGACAGTGCACAACTGTGAAGTGAAAACCATTTCAGGTGACTACCTCTTGAAGCTCATCAAGAGAATGCCAAGAGTGTGCAAAGCAGTAATCAAAGCAAAAGGTGGCTACTTTGAAGAACCTAGAATATAAGACATATTTTCAGTTGTTTCACACTTTTTTGTTAAGTATATAATTCCACATGTGTTAATTCATAGTTTTGATGCCTTCAGTGTGAATCTACAATTTTTATAGTCATGAAAATACAGAAAACTCTTGGAATGAGAAGATGTGTCCAAACTTTTGGTCTGTACTGTATATATGAAAATTGGCAGCTCTTTAATTTAAATCAACAAATAACAAGCTGTCATTGGACAGTATTACTCATAAATGCTCTGTAGGAAAGTACATCATTAAGTGTCATTACTATTAGATTGTATTGAAATGCCCTCTCCATTTAACACATGCTATACAGTAAGATAGAAAAAATATGTACAAACATATTCAAAGGTTTTTTTTTTATTTTATTACAAGGACTGAAATAACTTCAGGCATACAAGTGGTTGTGCTATATCACAGCAGATATGACAGCTATATTGCAGCTGTCAAAATTACTCAGCTGCCATTTGCAATGCTAAGGGTTCTCATAAAAGACAACAGGTGTTTACACAATTAAGCTCTGATGTCTTGCCTCCAGCTCAATTCCTTCATTAAAATTCAGGCCCTCTATTAAGCCCACTGCTAAAGTTTAATTCACAAATCTGTCACCTTTGACAGTGGGGGAAAGAGCATATATGGGGTTATTTTCACTAGACAGGTGGTTAGGATAATTACACTGTCTTCCCTTGTGGTGTTTCAACCCATGTGACGACATGAAGACGTTCAGCAGTTAGTCTGCTCCAAGACATTCATCCTCTTTTATTTGTATCACTGACATTTTACTCTGTTTTCATTTATCCATCACATTCACAAATTGATTCTTATTTTATATTGTTTATTGTTGGAGTTACAATAGGCCATTAATTTCTTTTTTTGTTTTAGATCACTGAAATGTAGTCCAGTAAACCTTGCAGCATTAGACAAGTAGATGGATTCCAGCCACAGGGTCTGACCCAAAACCGCATAACTAAAAAGTCCAAAAAAGGCAGCACTCCAATGATAACTGGTAAAAAAAAGTAGGCACTTTATTAACCCATCAACAACATTTCAGCTCTTACATTGTAGCATAGTTACTGCTAGTCCAATTAAAGCCATTCCTGCAATTTCTGACTGTTGCATCTACAGACTTTACAGAAGGAGGTCACTCTATGCTTCTCCATCAGCATCCCCACATTGTAATTATGGGGTTCTGATGATTATAATGGCATCCAGGGACATCATAAAGGCTTCCATACCTGCCATGATTGTATACCAATGGATTGCCTGTCAGGTTTTTTTACTGTCAGACAGTAATGTTGTGGTATACTGAGTATATAAATCATTATATCAATGATCGAATGATCACAGTATATTGTCCCCTAGCAGGACAAAAAATTGGAATTATATAAAATCAAAATAAAAAAAAACTGCACAGTAAAATACTAAAAACAGTAAAAAATTGTTTTTATTTTGTAAAAATGTATGGTATCATCCAAATTTTTTTTTTCTACCACACCCCAAGAAATAAAGGATAATCAATAAGACAATGACAACCAAAATTGTATTACTGAAAAATACATCTAATTCAGCAAAAAATATGTTCCCATGGTAAACTGACCAAAAATACAACAGTTATGGTTCTTAGAAAACAGCAATACAAAAATAATTTTAAAAGGGGTCAATAATGTGCAAAAGTTGAAAAACATAATAAAACAACCATACATATTTGGTATCGCTATAATCATGTCAACATGTAGAATAAAGGTATAATGTTATTTGCATCACACTGTGAATGGCACAAAGTTTAAAACACACAAACAATTGAGGAATTGCTGTTTTTTGCTGCTCTTACATTGAGAAGGTTAATAAGTAATTTAATTTAAGTTTTATGTACTTCAAAATGATGTCATTCAAAAATACAATTTATCCTACAAAAACAAAGCCCAGTTATCTCAACAAAAAATATGAAAAGTTATGGCTTTTTGAAGATAATAATGATCCTGCTTGATCCTAACAATGTTAAATAGGCTGATCCCAAGAAGTATAACTTCAGAGGACTGATAATACGATTGCTACAATTTCTCAACCTAGGAGACCAGGCCTTTGTATGCTAAAGTGTCGAAAACCAACAACAAAGACAGGGACAGCAAGAGGGAGACATGAAAGGGAGTTAAAAAAGGGATAGGGAAGGGGGTGGGTGGGCCCCCGGGTGGGTGGGCCCCCTTAGATTATGAGGAATCTAGAGGAGACGTACTGGAGGTGGAGGTCGACGTCTCCATGTAAGAGGCCCATGGAGACCAGACAGCAAAAACCGAGGCCTTAAAGGGGTTGTCCAAGATAAATCTATATTTTAAACCTAAGCCCCCCCCCATGCTCCCCTCCAACTTTCTAAACAACATTTATTAATAATTTTTCTTAGTTTTACTGTAATATATACAATACAAAGAAAAATGAAAAACGGGCACTACACACTGCGTCCAGACAACTTTAAATGTAAAAGGAAATTAATGGAGTACTTAGCTGACACCACCGATGCTGTAGAAGACAGTCTGGGGGCATGCTGAAAGTCACATAGTCCAATATGCAGAGAAAAAGAGATGGAACAGCGGCACTCAAAACCAGGCTTCCAAACTTCTTTATTAGATCAGGTAAAAACAGGCATAGCCAGGGACAGACAAACAGCAGCCACGGGCCGTTTTGCGCTTACAGGCTGGTTACTGTAATATATGTAGGTCATGTAACTTACATATATTTAATTTTTTGCCTTTCCGCAGACGATCCCGGGGTCTTGGTCTAATCGATATCCACAGTCAGCAGAAAGAAGCCTGCCCCCCCCCAACCCCATTACCTGGGTGCATATTATACAGTGCAGGGGACAATGTCAAACATTGAACTGTGCAGGGGCCACTGTGGAGCATATTATAAGGTGTGGGGGCCATTGTGGAACATATTATACTGTGTGGGGCCACTGTGGAGCATTATACTGTGCAGGGGCTACTTTGGAGCACAATATACTTTGTGGTGGCCACTGGGGACCATTATATTGTGCAGGGGCCACTGTGAAGCATTATACTCTTTATGTATGTATGTATGTATGCGTGTGTATATATATATATATATATATATATATATATATATATATATATATATACACACGTGGACAAAATTGTTGGTACCCCTCTTTAATGAAAGAAAAACCCACAATGGTCACAGAAATAACTTGAATCTGACAAAAGTAATAATATATAAAAACATGTTGACAAGCCACAAAGCTTCTGGGAGAATGTCCTATGCATAGATGAGGCAAAAATCGAAATTTTTGGCAAGGCACATCAGCTCTATGTTCAAAGACGGAAAAATGAAGCATATCTTGAAAAGAACACTGTCCCTACTCTGAAACATGGAGGAGGCTCTGTTATGTTTTGGGGCTGCTTTGCTGCATCTGGCACAGGGTGTCTTGAATCTGTGCAGGGTACAATGAAATCTCAACACTATCAACGGATTCTAGAGAGAAATGTGCTGCCCAGTGTCAGAAAGTTTGGTCTCAGTCGCAGGTCATGGGTCTTGCAACAGGATAATGACCCAAAACACACAGCTAAAAACACCCAAGAATGGCTAAGAGGAAAACATTGGACTATTCTGAAGTGGCCTTCTATGAGCCCTGACCTAAATCCTATTGAGCATCTTTGGACGGAGCTGAAACATGCCGTCTGGAAAAGGCACCCTTCAAACCTGAGACAACTGGAGCAGTTTGCTCATGAGGAGTGGGCCAAAATACCTGTTGAGAGGTGCAGAAGTCTCATTGACAGTTACAGGAATCGTTTGATTGCAGTGATTGCCTCAAAAGGTTGTGCAACAAAATATTAAGTTAAGGGTACCATCATTTCTGTCCAGGCCTGTTTCAGGTAAGTGAGGAGGCTCTACTTCAATTCCATAATGACTTCAATGACTTTCACCCTACCATCAACCTTAAACTTAGCTATTCAGGGAGTGAAATTCACTTTCTGGATACCACAATATACATCAAAGACCACCGGCTACTCACATCAATATACCACAAACCCACAGACAGAACAGCCTACCTGAGAAACGACAGCTTCCACCCCAAGCACACAAGACAATCTATTATCTACACCCAGGCTATACGATACAATCGTATTTGCTCCGACAAAGCAGACCTGGACAAGCACCTCCTGGATCTGAGGATGAAATTTCTCCGATTGGGATACAAACCAAAAGTGACAGACAACCAATTAAACAAAGCAGCAGCCATTAACAGAGACAGTCTGCTCACATATAAAAAGACCCAGAAAGAAGCCCGAGTGCCCCTAGTTGTCACCTACAACCCACAGCTGGAGATCCTACGAAGGATTGCCAAGGATCTCCAACCTGTGCTACATAGGGACAACAGACTCAAGGACAACTGAAAATGGCACCTCACCTTGCCTACAAAAAAGGTGCATGACCTGCAAGCACATCCACACCGCTGACAGTGTACCTGTCCCACAGTCTCAACAGGTGCACAGAATTAGGGGGACATTTTCCTGCAGGTCTTCCAATGTGGTGTACCTCATAATGTGTGTGCAATGTCCCACCACAGGCCTCTGTGGGGGAAACAGGGCAGAGACTTAGTCAGCGAATGAACTCTCACATATCCAATATTAATAACAGCAGAACCGATCTCCCAGTGGCCGCACATTTCTCCGGAGAAAACCACTCTATTGAAGATTTGCAGGTTGTGGTTTTAATGGGACAGTTTAAGACACAGGAGGAGAGGAAACAATGGGAGTACAAGTTTATGCAAAAATTTAAAACTCTGCAATTTGGACTTACTATTCATGCCAGCTTCATGTCACACTATATATGAACTGTGAGGGTCACAAATCAGCTCCTGATAGCAAACAGATAATAGATCCCTCTGTCACGCACCACAACTTTCCAGATTGTTTTTTGACCAGTTGTAAATAACTTCTCTACTTAGATTGCATTTTGTTTTTTGTTTTTTTAAGGACTCTAAAATCCTTTGAAGACCATGTGTATAGGGTATATATAAAATCTGTGAATTTTCAGTTCTTGTATAACACCATGTCTGATGAAGGAAGCTAATACTTCTGAAAGCTTACTTATAAATATACTCAGTTAGCCTCTAAAAGGTATCACCTGATTTCTTCACTCTTCCACTACTTTCAATGGCTAACACGGTACAACATTATACTACTATTTTCTTTTTTAAAAAATTCTGTTGAAGCATGGTTGAAAAGCAATGTCTGACTTTCATTTGTTCATTTTCATAGAATTTTTTATATATTATTACTTTTGTCAGATTCAAGTTATTTCTGTGACCATTGTGGGTTTTTCTTTCATTAAATGAGGGGTACCAAAAATTTTGTCCACGTGTATATTTAGAATTCATTGTTGTCCCAAAGCTTTCTCTGTGTGACTGTAGTGATGATATACTTCCACCCAGAAGGGACTTATGAGTGGACAGTTCCAAAAAATATGAAAGAGAATCCCCCATCCCCTGTGGCAACTTCAGCAACAATGTTGGCACTGATGAAAAAAGTGGTACCAATGCATTAAAATTTTGTATTCTAGGAAATTATAGATTATAGGAAACACATAAGGCGGTTTTAGCTGCTTTCGATGATCTAATTTGCCAGGCCTGCCTGAACTGTATGAGGGCACCGACTTTCTTGGTGCAGTTGAGAGATTTCAAAAATCACCAAGATAAGCCTATGCATGAACAGAGTCCATCTGCACTTGTATCTGCAAGTATTGAAAGAGCTCCGAAGGCGGAAGGCCAAATCTGTCTACAGTGTGTGAAATGGCAGGAGGTCATGAAAAAATGATTCCTCATTGTCATCATAGTGGAAGAGGCTGGCCTTGGACCAAGGTCCTACTGTAGCTGGAAAAAGACTGTTAGGTAAATTAGGTTTGAGCAGGAAGGAGGTCAGGGCTGTTTTAGGAGTCATCGGACTATGTAGTTTATTGTAGGATTGCCATAGGGTCCTTGTCAAATGCATTAGGCCTAGCAGACGTGGTAAATGCATGATGGGACCTGTGGACCACAGGAGTGTGTTCTTGTGCACAGGTGCTGTCCACAGTTTCTCAATCTCGGGCCAATTATTATAGGCTGGAGAAGGGTCCAGTTTGGGATCCTTCGCAGGTGCAATGCTAAATAATAGTGGTGAACATGAGGAACAGGCCTCCCAGAGATATATTAGAAAGCAGTACCTTCTTCGATAATCTGTGGTGCTTTCCTGCCCAAATGCAGTTCAATAAAGATTGAAATTTACAGAGGACCCCTTGGGGGAACTGTCACTGGCAGAGTTTCTAGCAAGTATAGCAATTTTGGCAATATGGTAATCCTAATAGCTGCAATTCTACCAAAAAAACATAAAGGTCAATAGGGAGTGGATGTCGAAAAAAATGTGGGAATTTGTGTTTCTACAGACTATTATATGAATGTGCGATATTTACACCTAGATACAGTACTTTAATGTACTGTATGCATTTTGCTTTTATAGGAAAAAGTAGTGGAGTCCCAACAAGTGTGGGGGCAGGTTGGTTAGGAGTGCCTCAGCCTTTCCAGTGTTGAATATCGTCTGCAAAGAAGGAAAATTTGAACTCCAAATCATGATACCTTGTATATCAGGGTAGGCCCGAATAGGGAATACTAGAGCACCAGTAGTAAAGAGGATAGTGGGCATCCCTGCCTAGAGCTGTTATAAATGGTAAATATTTGGGAAGTAGCGTGTGGGTGCCTAACAGCGGAATTGGAGTCTGAATAAAGGGAATGAATAGCAGTGGCAAGTGGGGGAGAGCATTGTAAAGTGGCAAAGAGGAGAGCCAGCCCAGGTGGTCTTCTATTTGTCTACACTTAGGATGAGGCCGTCCAAATTGGCCCCCATGCCTTCTTTCAGATGGAGCCTGAGGGGAAGGTGTTGATTTCCAGTATATGAGTTACATAGTACGGTTGAAAAAAGACATATGTCCATCAAGTTCAACAGGAGATAGGAAAGGGCTGAAGTAAATAAGTATTCTATACATTTTCATAAGCATCAATGCTATTTTGCTCTAAACATGCAGTCTTAACACTAGAAGTCCCAGAGAGGGGTCATTTAACATTTCTATCTTTGGAACCCAGAGACGGGTCGAATGACCTGAAGGATTTAAGCAAACAACCTATAATCACCGCTTTTGTTCTGCAATTAAGGCCATTACTGTCACACCACAGGATTTACAATAGGCTGCTGTGGGGGCTGCGGCGTGTGTGTGTGTGTGTGTGTGTGTGTGTGTGTGTGTGTGTGAGTGGCATGTCCTTCTTGTGTGACTCACTCAGTAACTGCGATTTTTTTGCTATTTTTTTTTCTGCACCCATTGACTTGAATCTAAATATACAAAAATGTAAATATACAAAAGAACAACTGTTATTTGTTTCCATGCTTTTTATTTTTGTTATGAAAATAATAAAAAAAATACAAGGAATAAAACAATTCCACACATATTTACAATAGGCTGCTGTGGGGGGCTGCGGTGTGTGTGTGTGAGTGGCATGTCCTTCTTGTGTGACTAGCATTTCAGCACTTACTCAGCAGTCTGTCTGCACTGTCGGAACATACCTGGCACTGCCTGGGTATGTCCCTGGTACATTGCCACACGTGTATTTGTAGCAGTCAACACATCTCTCAGTTGCACAATTGTTCGTGCATCGATGGTTGACCTGACACTTCGCCCTTTGCCAGGGCTGGGTGTGGAAGGTTGTTGCCGAAGGAGTTTCTCCTTGCATGCCTTCTTTTCAGCCACATGAGAGCCACCTAACTCTTTTGCAAGCTCAACCAGGAAGTCCACCCGTCTCTCCTGCACCACAGTGCATGCCTGATAAAGAACATGAGCATTCAGTGCTGCCATGTCAATCATGTTGTAGAACACGGCGAATGGCCATCTCCGTGTTCCTGCACGCACGCTGTACTCCCGCACCATTTGGTCCATTACATCCACACCGCACTTTGTGTGGTTGTATTGTGTGACCGTGTTTGGCTTCCTTTTGTTGGTATCCTCAGTCTCAACCACGCTGTGCATGCTGCTGAGAATGTAGCGGCCTTCTTTCGTTTGGGTGCATACACTGTCAGTGTGGCACCAGTGGTTGAAAACACCTGAGTGGTGAATTCAGTGCGGTCCATCTGTCTAGCGGATTGAGGAATTTCCCGGCGACTCTTGTTGACTGTGCCGAGGATAGTGGTTTTCCGGCTAAGCAGTCGTTGTGCAAGTGACAATGATGTAAAGAAATTGTCCGTGGTTACAGTTCTGCCCTTGTCCATGAATGGTTCCATCAGCCTCATCACTACAGTTTCGGACAGTCTCTCCCCGCTGGGCGACTGGGGTCCTTGCCAAGATATGGGAGGACATTACAGATGTACTTTGATTTCAAGTCGCAAGCCACCCAAAACTTGATGCCAAACTTGTCTGGTTTTGTTGCAATGTATTGCAGAAAACAGCAGCGAGTCTTTGACGGGAAAAGCTGTTCATCAATAGTGATGTGTCGACCAGGGTTGTAGGATGCGATGCAGTTGGTGACAAACGATCTCCACACATCTGAGTTGCAGCAAACTTATCGGTCTCCACTCGCCACTGCGTGTGAACATGTCATCAAAGCGTAGGTGTTGCATGATGTCTTGGAAGCGGTTTCGGGTCATAGTTGCAATGATCCTTGGGTTTGCTAGGTTTGCTGACCAGCTGTCATGTAGTGATGGAACCTTGGTCACCCCCCGCAAGATAATGACTGAAATAAATGCCATTAGTTCCGGGAGACCCATGAACCAATCCACCTGCTCCGTGTGACGTGCATGTTGAGTAGTCCATTCTTGAATGCTACGAAGCATGTCAAGAGTGATAAAACAGAGGAAGCTCTGAAGGCGACTCCGGACACTTCGTCTGGCCTTAGCACTTGTCTCTCCATCTGTAGGGTACGGTTCTATTGGGGTGAAATGGAGACGTTTCCCCACTTCTACTTCACGCCACACTGTGCCATCTTTTGCGGTCTCTGTCAGCTCACTCGCCAACCGAGCTCTCTTTTTTGGTAGAGGAGGAGTCTCCTCATCTGCAAGATAAATAATTTCAAATTAACATTTTGTTTTGGTTCTAAATAAAAAAGATAGTCAGGAAATAAAAATCGGTAATTTGAAAAAATCTAACCTGAAGACAGCTCAGAGTCCGAATCCAGTTGAAGGACTATGTCTTCTCCATCTGAGTCAGAAGGGTTGGTGTTGCTCAGGATCAGTTCCAATGCCTGTTGAATGGTGTGCCTTCTCTGCATTTTGTTTCTTGTGAACAAAATAGGTGAAGCAGTCCCTTCACATCCCCCACAGCACAAAGGCTGCATGCAAATTTGCTAAGGTGTTAGCAACCTTATGCATATTCCCAGCACAACAATGCAGCTGGGGGATGGGCAGACACACTCAAGAGCATCTTACATTCTTTGTTTACACTCTCTTACAAGACCTGAGGTGGATCAACACAATTGCCCCCTGCAGATTCCTCAGACAATGGCCACATTTACAAATGAAAGGATGCTAATTGGAGCCATCAGAGTTGTCTGTTTGGACTAAGGGTCATTTGACCCTCTTTCAGGACTTCAAGGGGGAGCTCGAAATTTCTGGGACTTCTAGTGTTAAAGTCTCCAAGCATTAGGGTGGATGGGGACAGATGGGCAATTTTTTTCAAGACTTAGAAAAGGTATATGGGAGGTGTTTGGGGTGTAAATGTTGCATAGAGTTACTGGGATATCTCATAGAGTGCCTAGTAATAGTAGATAGCAGCCACCAAGATCAGATATGATCAAGTTGACCTCTAGGGGGCAATTGCAGGCAATGAGTATTGCCATTCCTGCTTTCTTATAGTCCAGAGTGGCACTGTACTCTGTGGGGTTGTATTGTAAAGCAAAGTTAAAGGACCCAGAATAATCATGGTGTATCTCTTGAAGAAAAGCAATATCTACCTTAAATGGGTTGTCCACTTTGAGACCAATATTAAGAGATAAATGTTATTGTTTGCATAATGAAAAGTTCTACAATTTTCCAATATTACTTTCTGTATGAGTTCATGTTTTTCTAGATCTCTGCTTTTGGTCATTCATTCTGCTTACTCCCAGTGGATAAAAATCAGTCCATGGTCATGTGATGTACAGTCCATGGTCACGTGATGAGCACACAGACGCACAGCTCATTATAGTCACAGCACAGTAATCAGACATCTGCCTGGTAACGAGCTGTGGACTGTATATCACATGACCATGGACTGATTTTTATTCACTGGAAGTAAAAAGAATGAATGACAGCAAGCAGATATGTAAAAAAAAAAAAAAGGAATTGATGTATAAAGTATGTTGGAAAATTGTACAACTTTGTATTATACAAACAGTAACATTTGTCTCTCAATATTGGTCTGAAAGTGGACAACCCCTTTAAGGTTCCATAATTCATGGTGAACTAGGCACACTTCAAATTAGAATTAAACCCTTTAGCAAATATGGAAACCAAGTGCACCATCAAGGCAATAAGAATCAACATGTGTGGCTCAAGATATTGGGTCAGTGGTGGACAGTAAGGTTTAGTATGGTACTCATCACTACAGTTGCTCATTGTGGTCCAAGGGGTCTCTGGTCCACAGCAGTCTAGGGTTGTGTTGAGACATAAGGGATGGAGGGGGGAGGATGCTGTTATACAGGGGTACACAAACAAGACTATATAAAAAATATATATATATAAAAATTAAAAAAGCATGAAAATACAAAACTAGGTAATCAAATAAACAAAGTATGTCAAATGGTCAAAAGACCAGCTATAAAGGGGAACAATGGCCCAAAAGGAGGCAAAAGGAACATTAAGGTGAGATTGCATAATTATTAACTCTTCTACAACTAATCACATCAGGATGGAAAGAACCCTCTTGGGCTAGAGTTGGCCTGGATAGCTCAGCATGAGGTTTTCTCACCAACTCTATAGCAACAATTGTCAGGTAATGTATGGTCATAGCGCATTTACGTCTGTTGATGAGTAGGAGGGCATGGGGGGAGCTAGTTACTGTGGACGTGGAGGTTATCTGGCACTGAGTAAGGATGATGGCCAGGGAGCCCAGCATGTTTCTTCTCTGGAGTTACCCAATGCAATGCTAGTGTTGGGGGGAGAGGAGGAGTGGGAACTATTTCCCAGTCAGGTAGCTTTGGGGCTGGCAAGTCCAGGGTAGTGCAAATATTTTGGAGGTCAACCACTCTGCAGAGGGTAGTTGAGCAGCCATTCATCCTAGCTGTGAGGCTGAAGGTAAAGCACCAGCGATACATTATGTCATGTTCTCATAGAAGATTCAGGAGGGGGCGTAGCTGCCTATGTTTTTGGAGGGTGGCCTGACCCAGAATAGGTCAGGCAGCAAATGTATGGTAGCCCCATCAAAGTCTGCAGATTTACAGGACCTCATCTTAGACATGATCTCCTCCTTTAAGGTGTAGTCCATGAAAACAACAAATCACATCTCTTGGCAGGGGTGACAAATCTGTTGAAAAAAGGGCTCTGTGGGCCCTATGCATTTTGATTTTGTTCAGGAGGGGACACCGGGACCATGTTGAATATTGCCTCAAAGGAGCTCTGCATATGCTTGTCCTGTGTGGCCTCTGGGAGAGGGAGACCCAGATTCTGATATTTTGGCAGTGCTCCCAATTCTCCAATTATTGAGGTCCTCAAGTGGTGTTGGTATTCACATATAGCCTTGTATTTGGCAGTGACTATGGATCGTACCTGGGAAATATATAACAGGGTAGAATCATGATCATTTTCCAGGGTCTCAACCCTGTGAGAGAGATGTGCTGTAGATCTTGTGGAACTGATGCAATAGCAGATTGTCAGGTTTCCTTCACCTCTGCAATTAGCGCTTTAAAGTCAGCTTTAGTAGGTGGCTGGTTTAAGTAAAACCACCTTTTAGTGTATTTCCGGTATAGGGGAACAGGAATCTGGAGGAAGCAGCTTGGCAATACTGAGATAGATGATATGTAGAGCTTAAATGCTAATTTATCCCCTTCAGGGCCATACCATGGAGAAGTATTGTACCTGTCGGGTTTGGTGGCATTAAAGAGGTGCAAATGCAGCCTCCTCAGCATCCAATGGGCAGAGTGAGGAGAACTAAAAGTCCAGTAATGACCCCAGCTGCTTGGTGCATGTGTGATTGGCCAGTCTGTTTGAAAGCATCCAGGGGGCCCTTTGCAGGGATCAGTGGAGGGTGGGACCGAAGCTCTGACTTCTTAGTCCCCTTCTTGACCATGGTGCCAGGGAATGTGGGCTCAGGCTCTGGTGAACCACTTGGGTAAAGGCAGTAAGGCCATAGAGCTTGGAGAGTTGCGGCTTACTCCATTGGCTGCCTGGCACACCCATCATTTATACCTATTCTGTGCTTTTGAATGAAAAACAAAGTGGCACTCTTTCTTAGATGCCATGTGAACCCACATTTTCAGATTGTTGATACAGATAGCAGTAACATTAGCAAGTGAAATTGTAATTTTTTTTAGAAAAAAAAAAAAAAACTTGGCAACTGATCTCAATGATTAGTCAGGACATTAGTCTAAGTTTATGAAAACAAACAACAAAGTAAAACAAGTGCATCAATAAACAAAACAGCATGAAGTATGGCACCCTTAATGAAGACAGTATTGAAACAAAGAAAAAAACGAGGCACTGTACAAAATTTTACTGTTTTTGTATGTACAGTGAAACATCTCTAGAAGACCACATCTTTGAGAAAACCCCCTTCTTTGTAGACCAATTTTTATCAGTGACCAATATTTTTTCCCATTATACTTTATGGAAGCAACCTCACTAAAAGTAGACCATCTCCTATGCAAAAAAAAGACCACATTTTTGAGCATATCCAGTGAGAACCCTAACCCTTTTAAAAAGACCACTCTTTGAGCAAGTAAAAGCAAGAGACTTAAGGGACATCAGGGTAGAAAAGTCGTTAGCATCACACTGGAGCCCATGTTATAGTCAATGCTATCTGCCACTAAGGTACTTACTGAGTATATATGCCAACAGTCCCAATTTTACCAGGACAACTGGGCCACAAAATGGACACTTTAATGTATTCCCCACACCAAAATGAGAATTCTTCAGGTGTTCCAAAGTGGGATTTAAACTTCAGATTTTGGCCTATGAAATGTCAGCAAGTATCATCACGGTTAGCAGTGAAAGAGGGAAATGGAAAGGGGAGTCATGTTAAAGTCTAGGAATGAGAGGGTACCCATGTTAAAGAGGTTGTCCGGGCAAATAAATTATTTTTAAAATAGGCCAGGGGAGGTGGAAAAAAACAAACAAAAACATACTCACCTGCCCCGGGTGCTCTGGTGTCCTCCCAGTGCGGTCCGGTCCTGCAGCTTGGCTGCCTTCTTGCTGTGGAATTTCCTGCCACCTGTGACGTCCTGGTTTCCTTCCTGAGGCTGCTGATTGGCTGATCATGTGCGGTGAGTACTTCCACCAGAAGACAACAACGGAGCTGCAGGACTGGACCACACGGGTAGGCACCGGAGCACCAAGGAAAGGTGAGTATATTTTTTTTTTTTTTTTTTACTGCCCCCAGCCTATTTAAATAATAATTCGGGTATCAATTTTTGCCTGGACAACCCCTTTAAGGTCATGAATGAGAGGGGGAGCCATGCAAGGAGCCAGGAATGGGAAGGAACCCATGCTGGGGTACAGAAGGAGGACAATGCTGAGGACCAAGATTTAAAGCTACACTGTGCTAGGAACTAGGAAGGAGAGGGGAACCATGCTTGTAAAATGATTTAAAGGGATACTGTGCTGGGGACCAGGAATGACAGGGGGAGCCATGCTGGCATCTATGAGAGGAAAGCCATGCTGGGGACCAAGAATAATGGAGCCATCTTGAACTAGGAAATGTCACCAGGGTCAGAGGAAAAATTTGGGGTCCCTATGGTTATGTGTGAGGCTTGGAGTAACTTGTGTTTGGTACCATGACTGTTTTAGTAGTTCCAGTCTACAAGTCTGGTTCTGTGTAATAGGCTGTTGTGATATCTCACTCTGTGTAATATGTTAAGCATAAATACATGATTGGTTTTTTCAGTATTGTTTGGGGGACTGTACTGACTCCATTAAACTCTTTAACCTGCATTCTATATACTTTTTTGTTTGCGAGGATCAGCCCTATGCAAATTTGGGTGGTTAGCTCAAAGAGGTCTTACTGTACTGTACTTGAAATGAAGCAACAGCATTTATAGTCTTTTGTATATTCCATATTTTGTATTTAGTATTTACACTGTGCAATTTTCAGCCAAATTAGAGAGTTAGTTTCTTTGCTAAGGCAGGGTTCACACTACCGTTGATGTCCGTTCTGATAGTGTCCGTTAAAAATAAGAAAAACAAAAAAAAATGGACACCTATCATAACAGACATTAACGGACACTAACTGATGTTAATGTGTCCGTTTTTTTAACTGATGCAATTAATGGATTAGTTAAAAAAACGGACATATTAGCATCAGTTAGTGTTCATTTTTTAACACTGTCCGTTTTTTTTTTCGTTTTTTTTCTGCTTTCTGAGCATGCGCAGAAAAAAAACGGACATAAAATAACCGACAATAACTGATGGCTATCAGTTACTGTCCATTATAAGTCTGTTACCCATAGACTTCAATGTTAAAAAAATAACGGACACTTGCTGTCCATCAAGAATCCGTTATTTCAAACGGACAAAAAAGTCCTGCATGTAGGATTTTTTGTCCGCGAAAAAAAAAACGGACTTCTGACAGATTGGGTGTAAACGGACACTAACGGACACAATATAAAAACCCATTGAAAAGAATGGAAATTTTAACGGATTTCTGACGGTTCAGCTAGTGTTCGATGCTAAAATCTTGTAACGGACAATAGCAAAGGACACTACTGACAGTCACCAACGGTAATGTGAACACCCCCTAAGGGTATATTCAACACAGTTTTTTGCAGGTTGAAAAAATCAGCTTTCGGAATTAGAAAACGTTTTTGACACTTTTTTTTTTTTTTTTATACGTTTCTTTATTTTTTTTGTGTTCAGACCTCAGAGTATAATAGGTGGCGGCCCAAAGGAAATGTAAAACATAGAAAATATTTATGCTTACCGTCCCTCACCTCTTTTAGGCCTCCTCATGTCATCTGGGGCGCTCTCTGTTTACTCGGTGACATCATATGCCCAGGGTCACCACTGAGGCCTGTGATTGGGCTTTATCAGTCACATGGGCATTCCGAGCATCATGATGTCACCAGGAGAGCGCCCAGATGCTGTGAGGAGGCCCAAAAGAGGTGAGTGAAGGTGAGTACAAATGTTTTTTTTTCTTTTTTTTCACCTCCTTTGGGCCTTCACCTCTTATGCTCTGTGGTCGAAGAGACCCCAGAATATAATAATTTACCGCAGTGCATGTCATGGCAGTTATTTCTGTTTGTCCGAGACAAATCCCCTATTGTTTGGGTTCGTCAAAAACAAAACAATTTGGGATATTCAGATCGAACCTTCGTAACAAAGTAGTTAGCCCATCTCTAGAGTTGGGTTAGAGGTTTCACCATCTTCACAGCAGGAGCATTTGTCTAGGAAGATCAGGGAAAATAGTAATGGAGCTGTTTTTCTAAATAATGTTTTTCCACCCTTTGGCTATCTAGAGACTCATTTCTTTCTCCCTGTAAGGCCGGGATCCCACATAGTGTAAACGCTGCAAAAACAGCAGTGTCTTACAGTACCTGCAAAGTGGATGGGATTCTGATTACACATTACACATTACACATTACAGAAAAAAATCTGCAGCGGACATGCTGAGATTTGAAAAACCATTGCGTTTTTGTAAATTGCAGCATTGCAATTATATCTACGGAAACACTGGTGTTTTCAGTATAGGTATAACTGAAGCAGAAAGTCCACAGAGTTTCACTTTATGTGGAAAGCGCTGCGGGAAAAAACGTGATGCATTTCCACCACGGTTTTAACCGCGCTTATTGGCTGCAGCTCGCAACATGGGCCTTTAGCCTAAAGGTGCAACCTGCAAATTACATCTCTGGGTCTGTTGGGATCACTTGATTTTGGTCCCAGGACTCTGTGTACCCTATCTATCCTAAGCTTTTCAGTTGGCTATCTGCCTGAAAGGTTATAGAAACATTCAACAACTGCGTTTTCTAGCTCCTGTGGAGAAATATCTTTTGACATGATTGTCTTGTTTCATGTTCAGATTGTTACGTCTGTGATGGGTCTTAATGTCCTCTTAATGGACCTGGATATATAAACAGAACAGAATGATTATCATCTAACTTGTTTTGAATGGCTTCTGAAGCTGCATCAATCTCCTCTGTTGCCAACATCTTGTTTTACCTTCTGAGTGACACAATGATATGATTCTTACAAGCTCTGGATGACAGCTTCAAGTCTTGGTAGGTAGGAATAGCTCACAGTTTTTGCTTCCAGTTCAAATTATTGTTGTCTGGGCTGGGGTGGGAATAGTTTTCTTCAGCTGAACAGTAACTGGAGGCCACAGATGGAGTAAGTGATGGAAGATGTAGCTGCAGTCTTTGGCTGAAAGGAAGAAACAGGTGCCTCATACTTAACCATTATAATGACTGTTGTTATGTCCAGGGGTCTCTGTTTGCAGAACCTGGTAACAATGTGGGGAGCTCTTTTGTCATTTTGACGTGTAATAAGGTTGGAAACACTGTGGCTTGCGGGAGCTCAGCCAAAACACATCTTAGAGTAAGTTCACACTACCATTATTACAGCCCATTGCTGTCATACGTCATAGGATGACAGCAAATTGCTTTAATGGTAGTATAGTAGTAGTAACAGGCAGAGACAGAACCCGCTAACCATTGACTATGATGTAAAAATCGTGATGGACACTTTCTTCTGGCATGTTTGTTTACTTTTATAACAGAAGAAAAAGTGAAAAAACGTGATTTAAGGAAGCTTCCATCATGTTTTTTTACCTGGGGGTTAATGCAGTTGGACACCCAGTGTAGGAGGCTCTGTCTGCATCTGTATTTTAGGCTAAAGCCCCACATTGCGAAAATGCAGCATTTTTGCCGCTACGGAGACACCACAGCAAAAAATGCTGCATTTTACAGTACCTGCAAAGTAAATGAGATTCTGACTAATCCCATCCACACATTGCAGAAAAAAATCAGCTACGGAAAAGCTGCGTTTTTGACAATTGCTGCATGTCAATTAAACCAGTGGAAACGCTGGCGTTTTCCCCATAGGTTTAATAAGGGAAGAAAATCTGATAAGAAAAACTTAACACAAACCCAATGAAAAACGCTCCTGAAAAAAACACGATGCGTTTCCTCTGCATTTTTTTTTCCACAGCGTTTTTTAGTTGTGTTTCGCTATGTGGAACCTTAGCCTCAATGCTCTCATCCTGTGACGGAAGAGGGAAACAAATGGTAGTGTGAACCCATCCTTACTCTATTAGCAAGCCATGCCCCACCCCTCCCTGAAAGGAATAAATAATATATTTATTTGTTTACATTATTTATTTTTTCAATTGTAAATGTTTTTTTAACCCCTTAACGACATTGGATGTACTATTACGTCCTGTGCGCTTGGTACTTCGCGCAACAGGGCGTAATACTACGCCCTAGGGCGGCCACCCGCTCACATCATCAATTACAGCTAACACCCTGCTCCATATCCCCCGGTCAGAACTGAGTTCCGATCGGAGGTTTTAACCCCTTGGATGCCGCCATGTTGCAGCTCCCCTCGGCACCCCCCCGCAATGAGATCGGGGGGTGCCGATATCTATAATCTGCAGCCCGGGGTCTGGCCAATGACCCCAGGCTGCCTGGAGCCCCCACTACCTGGTTGATCCTGCCGAGACCTCCGGAAATTAGGCTATGCGTCTGCATAGCACTAACTTCCTGTATAGACTGCAAGACTGTAAGCTCATGTCTTGCAGTCTATTTTACAGAGCCAACAATCAAAGCATTGCTGGCTCAGGTGTCCTAATGGGGCACATGAAAAAATAAAAAAAGTGAAAAAAAATAAAATAAAGTGTTTGAAAAAATTAATAAAATAATAAGCCCCCAAAATTCCCTTTTCCTATATAAAATGAATTATATAAAAAAAAAACTAAAAATTAATAAAAACAATGCATATTTGGTATCGCCGCATCCGTAACAACCTGTACAATAAAACTGAAACAATATTTAATGTACGCATTGAACGTCGGGGAAATAAAACGGGAAAAAAAAAGCCATCTCACCTTACAAAATATGCCATAAAGAGTGATAAAAAAGTCATATGTACCCCAAAACAGTACCAAAAAAAAGCACAGGTTGTCCCGCAAAAAATAAGCCTTCAACGAACTTTGTAAACCGAAAAATAAAAATGTTACGCATCTCAGAAGATGGCGATGCAAAAACAATTCATTTACTGTATGTCCCCAAATGGGTTTTTGTTCTGCAAAATTAGTATCGCATAATAAAACAATATAAATTAGGTATCACCGTAATCGTACCGACCCGTAGAATAAAGGTAACATGTTACTTATGCTTTATGCTGCATGGTGAAAAATTTAAAAGGTAAAACGCAGTGCCAGAATTGATGGGGTTTTTTTAATCCACCAAGAAAGAGTTAATAAAATTTATTCAATAAGTTATAGGCGCCCAAAAATGATGTCATTACAAAATACATCTCACCCTGCAAACACCAAGCCCTCATATGGCTACATCACCAGAGAAATAAAGAAAATATAGCTCATACAATGTGAAGACAAAAACCCCAAAAATCGCCAAATCATTAGAACATAACTGGCTGCGGCAGAAAGGGAATGTATAAACTGTGCGAGCGTATATCAGGGGACAAACCAGATTTAGAGCTTATGAGGGAAAATAAACCAGAAGTGACCCCCAGAGTGACCTCCCCAATAATAGGAACTACTGGGGAAATAGTAGGGAATTTGGTGTTCCCAATGCACTCCGCACAGCTTACCTATTCACTTTTCCCCATCCGCTGTGCAGTCACGTCTGGAATACTAATGCTCACTACACCCCTTGATAAAATTCTTTGAGGGGTGCAGTTTTCAAAATGGAGCCTTACAGGCTCTGCAAACATGACATGGCACCCAGATCCCAAACATCTGAATCTGCACTCCAAAAGCCACATAGCACTCCTTCCCTTCTGCTCCCTGCTGTGTGCCCAAACTGCAGTTTATGACACTGATGTACCCAGGGTAACGTACTTAATGTCATATGTGGGTATAAACTGCTGTATGGACACAGCTGGGCACAGAATGGAAGGAGCGCTATTTGGTTTTTGGAGCACAGGCTTGGACGGTTTGGTTTTTGGACGCCATTGCACTTTTGCAGAGCTGAAATGCCAGTAAAGTGGAATCCCTTGACATGTCACCCCATTTTGGAAACTACACTCTTGAAGGAATTTATCCATGGGTACAGTGAACATTTTTAACCCCCAAGTGTTGCTATAATTTATTATTATTTATTTTTAACTTTTCATTATCATCTGCGCATTCATTTCTGGAAATTAAAAAAATGCAACACTTAAGGGTTAATAATGCTCGCGACGCCACTTGATAAATGCCTTGAAGGGTGTAGTTTCCAAAATGGGGTCATATGTCTGCGGATTCCACTTTACTGGCAATTCTTGGGCTCTGCAAAAGTGACATGGTGTCCAAAAACCAAACTGTGCTCTAAAAACCAAAATAGCGCTCCTTCCCTTCTGTGCCCAGCTGTTCCCAAACAGCAGTTTATACCCACATATGGTGTTGTTAAGTACATTATCCTGGGTACACCAGTGTCATACATGTGGGCGTAAACTGCCATTTGGGCACATAGCAGGGTGCAGATGTGAAGGAGCACTATGTGCTTTTGCAGCGCAGATTTAGATTGTTGGTTTTTAGACGCCATGTCACATTTGCAGAGACCCTAAAATTGCCCCTACAAAATGGGGTTGCTTCTTAGGGAGTTCCAGTTTACTGGCACCTCCAGGGCTCCGAAAAACAACATGGCGTCCAGAAAGTCCCTCTAAATCTGTACTCCAAAAGCTAAAAAAACACAGTGCTCCTTCCCTTCCAAGCAGCAGTTTACACCCACATATATAATTTTTTTTTCCCTGGGATAGTAAACATAATAGTTTTAGGAGTGCATGTCTCTGATGCCACAAAGTGGCCGCAACGTATTCTGAAATTGGATATTTCTTCAAAAACTTCAATTTTCACTTTGTACATTAATTTTTGGGAAGCATTTTTAGGCTCAAAATGATAATACCCCTTGATACATTCCTTGAGGGGTGTAGTTTCTAAAATGGGGGCACTTTTGAGGGGTTTCAATTGTATTGGTACTTTAGGGGCTCTGCAAATGCGACATGGCAACTGAAAACTATTCCAGCCACATCTGCCCTCCTAAAGCCAAATAGTGCTCTTTCCATTCTGAGCCCCACCATGTACCCATACAGCAGATTACAATCACATATGGGGCATTTCTGTGTTCAGAAGAAATTGTGTAACAAACTGTGGGGAGCTCTTTCTTCTTTAACCACTTGCAAAAATTAAAAATATGTCGCTAAATGGACGGTTTATTGGAAAAAAGTAATTTTTCATTTTTACGTCCCAATGTTAATAAAATCTGTGAAACAGCTGTGAGGTCAAAATGCTCACCATACCCCTAGATAAATTCTATGAGGGGTGTAGTTTCCAAAATGGGGTCACTTTTGGGAGTTTCCATTGTATTGGTACTTTAGGGGCTCTGCAAATGTGACATGGCACCCGAAAACTATTCCAGCAAAATCTGCCCTCCAAAAGCTAAATAGCACTCTTTCCATTCTAAGCTCCACCATGCACCCAAACAGCAGATTACAACCACATATGGGGCATTTCTGTGTTGAGGAGAAATTGTGTAACGGACTTTGGGGAGCTTTTTCTCCTTTGTCCTCTTGTGAAAATGAAAAATTTGGGGCTAAATTGACAGTTTATTGGAAAAAAAGTAATTTTTCATTTTCATGTCCCAATGTTAATAAAATCTGTGAAACAGCTGTAGGGTCAAAATGCTCACTATACCCCTTGACATGTTCTGTGAGGGGTGTAGTTTCCAAAATGGGGTCACTTTTACGGGTTTTCCACTGTATTGATACTTTGGGGGCTCTGCAAATGCAACATGGCACCTGAAAACTATTCCAGCAAAATCTGCCCTACAAAAGCAAAATACCGCTCTTTCCATTCCGAGCCCCACCATGTACCCATTCAGCAGTTTACGACTACATATGGGGTATTGCTGTGTTCAGGAGATATTGTTTAACAAACTATGGGGTCCTTTTTCTCCTTTAACCCCTTGTGAAAATGAAAACTTTGGGGATAAAGTGACGTTTTAGTAATTTTTCATTTATACATCCCAATGTTAGTAAAATCTGTGAAACAGCTGTTGGGTCAAAATGCTCACTATACCCCTTGATGAATTCTGTGAGGGGTGTAGTTTGCAAAATGGGGTCACTTTTAGGGGGTTTCCATTTTTTTGGTACTCTAGGGGCTTTGCAAATGAGACATGGCACCTGAAAACTATTCCAGCAAAATCTGCTTTTCAAACGTCCAGTGTCGCTACTTCCCTTCTGTTTACTGCCGAATGCCCAAACATCAGTTTACACCCACATGTGGGGTATTATGCCAATATAAAGCAGAGATATGGTAGATAATATTTATTAATGTATTTGGTTGGTATGACTATCTGTCTGAAAAGCAGAGAATTTCACATTTTGCAAATTGCGATTTTTTTTTTCAAAATTTCCATCAAATATCCTATTTTTTTTTATAAATAAATACAAAAATATTGATTAGTGTTTACCACTAACATGAAGTACAATGTGTCACAAGAAAACAATCTCAAAATCACTTGTGTAAGTTAAAGCGTCTCAAAGTTCTTGCCACATAAAGTGACACATGTCAGTTTTGAAAAACAAGGCCTGGTCCTTAACGCACTTTTGGGCTGTGTCCTTAAGGGGTTAAACATTTTATTTATTTATATTTATACTGTAATAAGTATAAACTTTTTTGGGCTTTTTTTTTATTGTCCCAAAAGGGGACTTGGACAATTCTTCTGTATTGTACTACAATGCACATAGATTCCTTATGTGATATAGGGAGAGGCAGCCAGAAGGCCATTGGTTGTCAATCTCATGACAAATTTGCCCCCTAACCACCCTAGTAGCAGGCACAACTCCTGTGCTTTCTCCAGCTCTGTGCTGTACTATTACAGTGCTGAGCATTAACTATGATTGTATGGCAGAGAGTATTAAGGGTTTAAAGAGTAACTTGTTTCAATTTTTTTGTAAATGAACAGTTCGGTTGAATGTAAGAAACTTTGTAATATACAGTATGTTATCGGACAATAGTGCTCCTGTCTCCTCTTAAACTGCACAATTCACTGAGAGATCCGTCTACACTGAAGACATGCTGCAGTAGTTAGAAGTCTATGAAGAGGGGAAGGGTGAGGAGGAAGAGGAGTGAATGAGAAACAAAGAGAAACAGGCATCTTGATTACAGTAAGATATCTGTCTTAGCAAAGCTATATCCACATCTATTTTGCTCAGTCATGCCAAGTCCTGCTAAAGAACTGCTATCAAAGTAAAGAAAACAGTTTCCTGTAGGAGCTTGCGTCTGTGTTTGTTTCTCACTCGCTGGCTCCTCCTCTCCCTCCCCTCTGCATAGACTTATGTACGTAACTTGATCTGTCTGTGAGCTCTAAGTGTCTTCACATTCAAGACAGATCTCTCAGTGAATCAAGCAGCTTACCAGGCAGGAAAGGAGCTCATAATAAAGGATAGGAGTACTTTCCTATGGTAAGTTTAAGCAAAGGACTGTACAAGGGAACACCAGGGATAGGTGTGTATGACTTTTTTTTTTTATTGTTTTACACCCATCCCAGCCACCCAAGTTTGCTAAAATTCCTGGATAATCCATTTTAAGCAGCCTTCACACATTGTCTAAAAAAATAAAATATCAGTACTACATGCATTTTTACAGCATTTGTTGGTTGTTGTTTTCTTCACTCAGTAAAAAAGAAACTCCATGGAAAAATGCGCAATGTGTGTAGGGATTTTGTTATTTTACTGTAGACTAGCCTATAACATCTGGATGATGCATGGCCCCACCAAGCAAATCACAGCTAAAAATTCCAGTGGAAAAAAACGCAGCTGAGTTTTTGTGACTTTTTCTCTGCTTTTTTCCTTCTCGTATTAAATCTATAGAGAAAATGCTCACAAATCCACAGCTAAAATTAACATGCTGCATTTCAGCAGCTTTTTTTCCTGCAATGTGTGGATGAGCTAAACCAAAATCTCATTCACTATGCAGGCACTGTAAAATGCAGCGTTTCTGCTGCAACCAAATATGCTGTGTTTCTGCAACATGGGGTTTTAGCCTAAAACACAGTAAATGCTTTCTGTGAAACCAAGCCGTTATCTATGAGATAGGTACTGTATATGCCCAGATACATTTTAGCATATGCTTGACAAGTTGGATATTGTTTGTTGACAGTATTGGAAAAGGTTGTCTACCATACTATTCAGTCCAGCAGAAGAGGTATATATATTAAATGTATAGAGGTCATTTTTTTCAATTTCATTTTTTCTTTTTTTTTTAAGGGCTTGAAAAGACCACACACTAAAACAGAAAAGTATGAAAGATTCAGAAATTGTTTTAATGAAAAAAAAAGATCACTATAGGAGATGCAAACATATTTTTTTTAATAATTTTCAATTTGTGCATTAAAATTTCAATGTAAAGGAACAAAAACTACAAAGAAAGTAGTAAACAGAGAAAATAAGATATAATAAAATTCATAGAACACCAATAAAGCTAAAATACTGAAATTTCAGAGAGTTGGAAAAAGATAAAGATTGTGAAAATGTAACAAAATAGAACAAAATAATTTTATTAATGAATTATAAAAGAGGGCGGGGGGGGTGACATATCACCCCTTGGGCATAGACATGTAGGAAGTAAATGCAGCTTTGAAGGACTCATAATATAGCAGTGTACTGTACAAAGAAAAGTTCCAAGGTTCGGCCATGTGTGGGAAGGGTGATTTTATGACACAAGTCCTGTGCTATTTTATCTACCTCCCTTTGTGACCACGCACGGCCTAGCCAGCCTTACTTTCGCCTACCAATCTGGGCCATCAGTTGGGCATTTGCTGCAGCCTTTGCCCTCATATTTTTGGCCTTTGCGATGTCGAATAGGATATTCATTAGATTAGTAGGTACATCCAATGAAAGTGTAAATTGGGTCCGACGGTCACTTTTTGCCTTGTTTTGATACAGTTTGCCCTTTACCTGGGCTTGTGATAGATATCTGTATCGTGCAGCTGGAAATGTCCTTTTCTCTTTCTCATCCTCTTCTTCCTCCTCTTCTTCTTGGGATAATAGGTTATCACTTGATCCAAAGTCATAGCCCCTCTTGCTAAGAATGGAATTGTCTTCTAAACTTCTCCTTTTCGCCTCCTCAAGGGCTTCTTTGAGACAGCTGAAAATTGACTCTGTTTTGTAAAAGTTATAGTGAAGACTTGACCGGGCCATGCACAGTATGAGCAGTAGCAGGAGTAGCCTAGTGTGTGGCATACTTCCACTATGCACCTATGGAAACAGAAATCTTTTTTTTTCATTTTAAGGACTTATGCAAAGCAGAAATACTATACATATTCACACATAAAGTATAACATTATCACTATATAGTAGGTAATATGCAATTCAAACATCCATTGGATGGTAGAAGGTCAGTACTGATTACCACAATTCCATGTACTCTACATATGCTTAGGTTTCATTAAGAAGAGCATATTGTATTTGTGGTTAGTAAAGTTCAAAAGAATAACGTAAGTCTACTTTTATCCAGACAGTGTGAGGCTGAGGCCCCACATTGCGGAAGCACAGCTTTATTTGTTGCAGATTTTGCTGCAATTTGTTTGAGCCAAGAATGGCTGTAAAAGGAATGGGAAATATATAGGAAGTACTTCTACCTCTAAATTCTGCTAAATCCGTTCCTGTCTTTGGCTCAAGAAACTGCAGCAAAATCTGCAACAAAAAAAGCTGTGTTTCCACAATGTGGGGCTTCAGCCTAACACAGGTAAAGTATACCAGTCTGAGGGAGGGCCAACTTTGACTCTTGATGTCTGGAGTTGGGAAAAGGAATACCTATCTATATTTTCATCCCACAAATTAATGTATCATACATAAATTTAAACATGTATGTTACATATACAGTATATAGATAGATAGATATATTTTTAAATAAAAAAAACATGCAGATTTGATTTTATGGAATAATGCAATACTGACAAAGGCAAAGTTACCATTCTTTTACAATGACTATGGAAAAATATTAACCACATTTTATATCTCAGTTATATTTAGCCACTTCTAATTTGTGAAATTACCTAGAAGTCCTCAAAAAAGAGTTCAGACAATCAAATTTTTAACAGATGCCTCTGTCTATTAATTAACGCTCGTTGGTAATATTTAATCTTCACTTGTAAAAGGAAATATAAATTAACATTAATGCATGGCATGAATTTTACATATTTAGATTAATTAAACTTATGTAACAGCTTACATTTTTAGAAAGAATTGTTCTTTCTTAGACAATGATATTGATATGACTGGACAACTGGTAATATTACACTGTATCTGTGCATAAAAATAAAATCTTGTTATCTTATGTGTTGTTTTTTTCAGGTAATTTATTGACTTTTACATTCATTGTCTTTAAAGCATAAGCATAAACTTTTATTTACTTTTTCATAAATCAATAGTGTAGATGAAGGGAATAAACTGCAATTTACCTCAGTAAAGGAAAGTGCCATTGTCTGTCTTTAACCCCTTTCTAAAATCTACTGAACTATTATTGAGTGCTGTATTATACAATGGAGACCCATCGGCAATGCCTATAATCAGAGGGAGGGAATTATCCCTTTAAATGCCTTATTCAAAGATGCATTGACTGAGATAGACATCCCCTGGAATGAGATTCGGGGGCAGTGATGCCCAGACCTATCTGCTACACAGTTCTAGTACTGGTTTAAAAAAAAAATAAATAAATAAAAAGTTAAATATTAAAAAAATAATAAAAAGTAAAAGTTCAAATCACCCCCTTTCCCTACATCACATATAAAAATAAATAAACAAAGTAAAACATAAACATATGAGGTTTCCCTGTGTCCAAAAATGCCCAAACTACAAACTTATAAAGCTATTTTTCCCATATGGTTAATGCTGCAGTAGGAAAAAAATATTTAACAAAAACTATTTGGTATCATCGTAGTTGTAATGACCTGCAGAATATAAGTAACATATCATTTTGGCTGCACAGTGAATACTGTAATAACAAAACCCATATGAAAGTGGTGTAAATACTGTTTTTATCTAATTCCATAATTCTCTAATTATGATATTTTTTCCAGCTTGTCAGAACATTGTACGGAATATTAAATAGTATGCAAAAATGAAGCCCTCATATGGCTATGTGAATGGAAAAATAAAAAAGTTGTGGCTTTTGGAAGGCGGGGGAGCAAAAAACTAAAAATGAAAAATCTTTCCTTCTTATCTGATTACTTGTGTACGTACTCGGTACACAAGCAATCTCAGTTTACAGTGGGCTCTATGGAGGGGGGACAAGGAGGAGAAAGACAGAGCTATGAGGCCATCTACAGCATTAAATGAGTAATTTCAGTCAACAGATACTAATTCCTAACAACCCATCTGTGTTGTGAAAAAGAACTGTCTCTATATACAGTCGGGAAAAAAAGTATTTAGTCAGCCACCAATTGTGCAAGTTCTCCCACTTAAAAAGATGAGAGAGGCCTGTAATTATCATCATAGGTAGACCTCAACTATGAGAGACAAAATGAGAAAACAAATCCAGAAAATCACATTGTCTGATTTTTAAAGAATTTATTTGCAAATTATGGTGGAAAATAAGTATTTGGTCAATAACAAAAGTTCATCTCAATACTTTGTTATATATCTTTTGTTGGCAATGACAGAGGTCAAACATTTTGATGGAAGGAGGTTTGCACTAAAAATCTCACGATACATGACCCCATTCATTCTTTCATGTACACGGATCATTCATGTACACGGATCATTCATCCTGTTCCCTTTGCAGAGAAAAAGCCCCAAAGCATGATGTTGCCACCACCATGCTTCACAGTAGGTATGATGTTCTTTGGATGCAACTCAGCATTCACTCTCCTCCAAACACGACAAGTTGTGTTTCTACCAAACAGTTCTACTTTGGTTTCATCTGACCATATGACATTCTCGCAATACTCTTCTGGAACATCCAAATGCTCTCTAGAAAACTTCAGACAGGCCCGGATATGTACTGGCTTAAGCAGGGGGACACGTCTGGCACTGCAGGATCTGAGTCCCTGGCGGCGTAGTGTGTTACTGACGGTAGCCTTTGTTACGTTGGTCCCAGCTTTCTGCAGGTCATTCTCTAGGTCACTCCGTGTGATTCTGGGATTTTTGCTCACCGTTCTTGTGATCATTTTGATCCCATGGGGTGAGATCTTGCGTGGAGCCCCTGATCGAGGGAGATTATCAGTGGTCTTGCATGTCTTCCATTTTCTAATTATTGCTACCACAGTTGATTTCTTCACAGCAAGCTGCTTGCCTATTGCAGATTCAGTCTTCCCAGCCTGGTGCAGGTCTACAATTTTGTTTCTGGTGTCCTTCCACAGCTCTTTGGTCTTCACCATAGTGGAGTTTGGAGTGTGACTGTTTGAGGTTGTGGACAGGTGTCTTTTATACTGATAATTTCAAACAGGTGCCATTACTACAGGTAATGAGTGGAGGACAGAGGAGCCTCTTAAAGAAGAAGTTTCAGGTCTGTGAAAGCCAGAAATCTTGCTTGTTTGTAGGTGACCAAATACGTATTTTGCACCATAATTTGCAAATAAATTCTTAAAAAATCAGACAATGTGATTTTCTAGATTTGTTTTCTTATTCTGTCTCTCATATTTGAGGTCTACCTATGATGTCAATTACAGGCCTCTCTCATCTTTTTAAGTGGGAGAACTTTCACAATTGGTGGCTGACTAAATACTTTTTTTTCCCCACTGTATATTTCTAATGTTTCTATTTGAGGAGCTCTCTTCTCCCCCTACCCTCTCCATAGAGTTCTACTGTACAGATTTGATCTGTAGCAGAAAGAGGAAGATAACTGAAGAAACAGAAAATTTTCTCATATAAAGTATATACAAAACTTGTTATCTTCACTTAAACTATGGGTTTAAAAGTTTAGTTACACTTTAAACAATTTAAATAGCAGCCATACTAGAGTTGCATGCTGAGAGAGCCACTGGGTCAATGGAATAGAGCTGGCAATGCCCAAATATGTAATTTATCATGGAAGTTGCACTTGTTTACACCGCTCTGGAAAGAGTTTTTTCAGTTGATAACCAACTTTATAATCAGTAGAGCTGATAAATGATGATAGGTACATGTAGCCCCAGTACTTTGAATGACTTATAATAGCTGGAGTCTGTATTACAGATTTTGCATTAGAACAACTTTTATTCACAAGCAGGTGATGTATTTACTACACTTCTCTACAACTATATCTACACTTATGTTCCTCAGAATGACTTCTGATGGTTCATAAATGGCAAATATGCAAACTGCCCACAAAGAGGTCATTCTCTGTACACTCTACACTGAGTGATATTTGAAAAAAATGCAGCTCCCTACAATACCTGCTCCAGTCACTGTCCACCAAGAATTTGCACATGCTACAAGTTATAAAAGTCTACATACATGTTTTAACTTCTGTTCCAAGATATGATCTGAAGTTAGGCTGTGTTCACATCTGTGACAGAAGCTCTTTCATAAAGACAAGAGAATACATCTCCCTGCATAAGTGCTGCTTCATCTATTCAGTTATTCATTCATTTATTAACACAGTTCTAAACACAACACAGCACTCAGTAAGAATACAGGATCTATCTAATAAAATGGCAAGTTGATGTGACTACTGAGATCAGAAAAAAAGAATATTACATTCTCTCTTCTGTTCACTAACTAAAGTGCAATCCTTCCGTATCGTTCACTATGTTAATTCTATAATTTAGACCAGGAGTAGGCAACCTTTTTAGTTCGGCGTGCCGATTTTAATTAAAAAATAAAAGATGAGGTACTCGGAGTGCCGGTCAATAATTGTAAGTCTGACGACCCCTAAACTAAAGTCATACAGTGCTGGCCAAAAGTATTGGCACCCCTGCAATTCTGTCAGATAATACTCAATTTCTTCCAGAAAACGATTGCAATCACAAATGCTTTGGTAATAATATCTTCATTTAATTTGTCTTCAATGGAAAACCACAAAAAGAATTGTCAAAAAGCCAAATTGGATATAATTCCACACCAAACATAAAAAAGGGGGTGGACAAAAGTATTGGCACCCTTTGAAAAATCATGTGATGCTTCTCTAATTTGTGTAATTAACAGCACCTGTTACTTACCTATGGCACATAACAGGTGGTGGCAATAACTAAATCACACTTGCAGCCAGTTGAAATGGATTAAAGTTGACTCAACCTCTGTCTGTGTCCTTGTGTGTACCACATTGAGCATGGAGAAAAGAAAGAAGACCAAAGAACTGTCTGAGGACTTGAGAAGCAAAATTGTGAGGAAGCATGAGCAATCTCAAGGCTACAAGTCCATCTCCAAAGACCTGAATGTTCCTGTGTCTACCGTGCGCAGTGTCATCAAGAAGTTTAAAGCCCATGGCACTGTGGCTAACCTCCCTAGATGTGGACGGAAAAGAAAAATTGACGAGAGATTTCAACGAAAGATTGTGCGGATGGTGGCTAAAGAACCTCGACTAACATCCAAACAAGTTCTAGCTGCCCTGCAGTCCGATGGTACAACAGTGTCAACCCGTACTATCCGTGGGCGTCTGAATGAAAAGGGAATCTATGGTAGGATACCCAGGAAGACCCCACTTCTGACCCAGAGACATAAAAAAGCCAGGCTGGAGTTTGCCAAAACTTACCTGAGAAAGCCAAAAACTTTTTGGAAGAATGTTCTCTGGTCAGATGAGACAAAAGTAGAGCTTTTTGGGAAAAGGCATCAACATAGAGTTTACAGGGGAAAAAAAAGAGGCCTTCAAAGAAAAGAACACGGTCCCTACAGTCAAACATGGCGGAGGTTCCTTGATGTTTTGGGGTTGCTTTGCTGCCTCTGGCACTGGACTGCTTGACCGTGTGCATGGCATTATGAAGTCTGAAGACTACCAACAAATTTTGCAGCATAATGTAGGGCCCAGTGTGAGAAAGCTGGGTCTCCCTCAGAGGTCATGGGTCTTCCAGCAGGACAATGACCCAAAACACACTTCAAAAAGCACTAGAAAATGGTTTGAGAGAAAGCACTGGAGACTTCTGAAGTGGCCAGCAATGAGTCCAGACCTGAATCCCATAGAACACCTGTGGAGAGATCTCAAAATGGCAGTTTGGAGAAGGCACCCTTCAAATCTCAGGGACCTGAAGAAATTTGCCAAAGAAGAATGGTCTAAAATTCCAGCAGAGCATTGTAAGAAACTCATTGATGGTTACCGGAAGCGGTTGTTCGCAGTTATTTTGTCTAAAGGTTGTGCTACCAAGTATTAGGCTGAGGGTGCCAATACTTTTGTCCGGCCCATTTTTGGAGTTTTGTGTAAAATGATCAATGATTTGACTTTTTTTTCATTCTCTTTTGTGTTTTTTCATTGCAAGCAAAATAAATGAAGATATTATTACCAAATCATTTGTGATTGCAATCATTTTCTGGAAGAAATTGAGTATTATCTGACAGAATTGTAGGGGTGCCAATACTTTTGGCCAGCACTGTATACCACAAACCATATCACAGAAGTGCTGCCACCAGATGCTTTAGGACACATGTGTTTACTGCTATTTCCTGGGACGCACCTGTACTTTCCGATTAGAAGCAATGAAAGTACATGTACATCCCGCAATTAGTGGTAAATGTGTCCAGGAGCACCGTATGGCAGCATCCTTATGGTGAAAACACACTATGTACCTGGATGCAGCTATATTCTTAGGCCACTGGAACTTTTACGTCAATGTAAAACTGGTGCATTTTTACACAAAAAAAAAAAAAAAAAACAAAGCCTGAGTTTTCTGTGCAGAAACACATCCTTAATACAGAAAACACACCGCTATACAGAATAATGTCCCATAGTAGTCTCTGCACATGGTATTATGTCCCACAGCCATAGCAGTCCCTGCGCACAGTATTATGTCTCATAGCGGCTCCTGCATATGGTATTATGTCTCATAGCGGCCACTGCACATGGTATTATATCCCATAGCGGCCCTTGCACACGGTATTATGTCTCATAGTGGCCCTTGCACACGGTATTATGTCCCATAGCGGCCCCTGCACACGGTATTATGTCCCATAGCGGCGCCTGCACACGGTATTTGTCCCATAGCAGTCCCTGCATACAGTATTATGTCCCACAGCGACCCCTGCACACGGTATTATGTCCCATAGTGGTCCCTGCACATGGTATTATGTCCCATAGTGGCCCCTGCACATGGTATTTTGTCCCATAGTGGCCCCTGCACACGGTATAATATTCTAACTTTTATAATATTCCAATTTGTGCCACACACTAGCTATTATAGAGTATAATAAGTGGAGGGCGAAGAGAGGTGACAAACATAAAAAAACAATGTACTCACCATTCCACGCTCCGCAGCCGCTATGTTCTCTTCAGGCGATATTCCCTGTAGTCAGCGACTGCTCATTAGGTCACGTTGCATCATTATACGTAATGACGCCAGACGCAGACGTGACCCCTGAGGCTCTGTCAGAAGACTTCAGGCAGAAGCGCCCGAAGAGCACAGGGCGTCTGTGGAGCGTGGAATGGTCAGTTACATTATTTTTTATGTTTGATCACCTCCCCGGGGCTCCGCTTATTATACTCGGGGGTCTGAAGAGACCCCACAGTATGATAATAGCAGTTTTGTTTCGGCTGTTTTTGGTCCGATCGAAACTGCTGGGTGAGGACTCGGGCTGCCATGCCAGGGAAATAAGCCTCGCGTGCCACTCTTGGCACATGTGCCGGGGGTTGCCGACCCCTGATTTAGACTGCAGAGTCAAATGTTATTCTCCTTATTTTAGGATGGTTTGTTGAAGTATTTATCAAAGGAGAAAATAGCCACTTTTATGACAAAACTGCTACCAGCTTGCTCCAAAGTGCTTAGCCTAAAACTTGTGCCTGTGTTTTGTTTTTTCTTGTATTCATTTGCAAAATTTCTTATAGATTCTAACTGCCAAAGCCAAGTGTCACTACTCTGTCCTATTCCTCCTTGATCTCTCCTCTGCCTTTGACACAGTCGACCATTCCCTTGGCATCACAGACCTGGCCCTTTCTTGGATCTCCTTATACCTCATCAACCGCACATTCAGTGTCTCCCACTCGCGCACCACCTCCTCACCACACCCTCTTTCTGTAGGTGTCCCCCAAGGCTCCGTCCTAGTACCTCTCCTGTTCTCCATCTATACCCTCGGCCTTGGCCAGCTCATAGAATCTCATAATCTTCAATACCATTGCTATGCTGATGACACCGAAATATATCTATCTGGACCAGACATTACCTCTCTGTTTTCCAGAGTTCCAGAGTGTCTAGCAGCCGTAGCCTCCTTTCTCTCCTCCTGCTTTCTCAAACTCAACATGGAGAAAACGAAGTTCATCTTCGCCCCACCTCACATGGCCCCTCTACCTGACCCATCTATCAAAGTTAATGGAACCACACTTACCCCAGTCCTAGGGGTCCATTGCCTTGGGATAACCTTGGACTCTGACCTATCCTTCAAGTCGCACATCCAAACCCTCAACACCTCCTGCCGCCTCCAACACATGAACATCCATCAAATCTGCTCCTTCCTCACCCCTGAAACTACAAAGATGCTAGTCCATGCCCTCATAATCTCCCACTTAGATTACTGTAACACCCTTCTCCATGGCCTCCCAGCAAATACTCTCGCTCCAGTCCACCTTAAACTGAGCTGCTCGCTTAATACACCTCTTTCCCCGTTCTTCATCAGACGCTCCCCTCTGCCAATCTTTTCACTACCCGTTGCCCAGTGAATAGAGTTCAAAATACTAACACTGACATACAAAGCCATCCACAACCTGTCCCCTCCATATATCTCTAACCTAATCTCCCGCTACCTGCCCACATGCAACCTCCGATCCTCCAAAGACCTCCTACTCCGCTCTGCTCTTATCCGCTCTTCATACAACCGTCTCCAGGATTTCTCCCGTGCATCCACCCATATCTGGAACTCACTACCAGGACAAATAAGACTGACCCCCATAATCGCAAGCTTCAGGAAGGCCTGCAACCCCCAATAACACTACTGCCACCAAACCAGCATCTGAACAGCCTCTCCCCTCACCTCCTGTCTATCCCTCTTTCCTCATAGATTGTAAGCCCTTGCGGGCAGGGTCCTCTATCCCACTGTGCCAGTTGGTCACTGTTAGTATTGTATTTGTTTTGTATATTTTGTGTACCGCATGTAAATCCTCAAATGTACAGCACCATGGAATTAATGGTGCTCTATAAATAAATAATAATAATAATAATAATAATAATAGATTCACAAAATGTTCCTAAAAATTTCCAGCCCTGGGCGACCAACATAAAGGACTATATTAGATGATCAAAAAACGAAAAAATGAGAAGGAAAGACAATATTACAACAGTAAAATGACAACTGTTACAGTGGGGAAAAAAGTATTTAGTCAGCCACCAATTGTGCAAGTTCTCCCACTTAAAAAGATGAGGCCGGCCTGTAATTGACATCATAGGTAGACCTCAACTATGAGAGACAAAATGAGAAAACATATCTAGAAAATCACAATGTCTGATTTTTAAAGAATTTATTTGCAAATTATGGTGGAAAATAAGTATTTGGTCACCTACAAACAAGCAAGATTTCTGGCTCTCACAGACCTGTAACTTCTTCTTTAAGAGGCTCCTCTGTCCTCCACTCATTACCTGTAGTAATGGCTCCTGTTTGACATTGTTATCAGTATAAAAGACACCTGTCCACAACCTCAAACAGTCACACTCCAAACTCCACTATGGTGAAGACCAAAGAGCTGTTGAAGGACACCAGAAACAAAATTGTAGACCTGCACCAGGCTGGGAAGACTGAATCTGCAATAGGCAAGCAGCTTGGTGAGAAGAAATCAACTGTGGGAGCAATAATTAGATAATGGAAGACATACAAGACCACTGATAATCTCCCTCGATCAGAGGCTGCACGCAAGATCTCACCCCGTGGGGTCACAATGATCACAAGAATGGTGAGCAAAAATCCCAGAACCACACAGGGGGACCTAGTGAATGATCTGCAGAAAGCTGGGACTAACGTAACAAAGGCTACCGTCAGTAACACACTATGCCGCCAGGGACTCAGATCCTGCAGTGCCAGACGTGTCCCCCTGCTTAAGCCAGTACATATCCGGGCCCGTCTGAAGTTTGCTAGAGAGCATTTGGACGTTCCAGAAGAGTATTGGGAGAATGTCATATGGTCAGATGAAACCAAAATAGAACTGTTTGGTAGAAACGCAACTCGTCGTGTTTGGAGGAGACTGAATGCTGAGTTGCAGCCAAAGAACACCATACCTACTGAGAAGCATGGGGGTGGCAACATCATGCTTTGGGGCTGTTTCTCTGCAAAGGGACCAGGATGAATGATCCGTGTACATGAAAGAATGAATGGGGTCATGTATCGTGAGATTTTTAGTGCAAACCTCCTTCCATCAGCAAGGGCATTGAAGATGAAACGTGGCTGGGTCTTTCAGCATGACAATGATCCCAAGCACACCGCCAGGGCAACGAAGGAGTGGCTTCGTAAGAAGCATTTCAAGGTTCCTGGAGTGGCCTAGCCAGTTTCCAGATCTCAACCCCATAGAAAACCTTTGGAGGGAGTTGAAAGTCCATGTTGCCCAGCGACAACCCCAAAACATCACTGCTCTAGAGGAGATCTGCATGGAGGAGTGGGCCAACATACCAGCAATAGTGTGTGCCAACCTTGTGAAGACTTACAGAAAACGTTTGACCTCTGTCATTGCCAACAAAGGATATATAACAAAGTATTGAGATGAACCTTTGTTATTGACCAAATACTTATTTTCCACCATAATTTGCAAATAAATTCTTTAAAAATCAGACAATGTGATTTTCTAGATATGTTTTCTCATTTTGTCGCTCATAGTTGAGGTCTACCTATGATGACAATTACAGGCCGGCCTCATCTTTTTAAGTGGGAGAACTTGCACAATTGGTGGCTGACTAAATACTTTTTTTCCCCACTGTATGTATATGTACAGTGGGGAAAAAAAAGTATTTAGTCAGCCACTAATTGTGCAAGTTCTCCTACTTAAAAAGATGAGAGTCCTCTAATTGACATCATAGGTAGACCTCATGGTTGGCACACACTGTTGCTGGTATGTTGGCCCATTCCTCCATGCAGATCTCCTCTAGAGCAGTGATATTTTGGGGCTGTCGCTGGGCAACACGGACTTTCAACTCCCTCCAAAGGTTTTCTATGGGGTTGAGATCTGAAGACTGGCCACTCCAGGACCTTGAAATGCTTCTTACGAAACCACTCCTCCTCCTTGCCCTGGCGGTGTGCTTGGGATCATTGTCATGCTGAAAGACCCAGCCACGTTTCATCTTCAATGCCCTTGCTGATGGAAGGAGGCTTGCACTCAAAATCTCACGATACATGGCCCCATTCATTCTTTCATGTACACAGATCAGTCGTCCTGGTCCCTTTGCAGAGAAACAGCCCCAAATCATGATGTTGCCACCACCATGCTTCACAGTAGGTATGCTGTTCTTTGGATGCAACTCGGCATTCACTCTCCTCCAAACACGACGAGTTGTGTTTCTACCAAACAGTTCTACTTTGGTTTCATCTGACCATATGACATTCTCCCAATACTCTTCTGGAACGTCCAAATGCTCTCTAGCAAACTTCAGACGGGCCCGGATATGTACTGGCTTAAGCAAGGGGACACGTCTGGCACTGCAGGATCTGAGTCCCTGGTGGCGTAGTGTGTTACTGACAGTAGCCTTTGTTACATTAGTCCCAGCTTTCTGCAGGTCATTCACTAGGTCTCCCCGTGTGGTTCTGGGATTTTTGCTCACCATCCTTGTGATCATTTTGACCCCATGGGGTGAGATCTTGCGTGGAGCCCCTGATTGAGGGAGATGATCAGTGGTCTTGCATGTCTTCCATTTTCTAATTATTGCTCCCACAGTTGATTTCTTCACACCAAGCTGCTTGCCTATTGCAGATTCAGTCTTCCCAGTCTGATGCAGGTCTACAATTTTGTTTCTGGTGTCCTTCCACAGCTCTTTGGTCTTCACCATAGTGGAGTTTGGAGTGTGACTGTTTGAGGTTGTGGACAAGTGTCTTTTATACTGATAACAATGTCAAACAGGAGCCATTACTACAGGTAATGAGTGGAGGACAGAGGAGCCTCTTAAAGAAGAAGTTACAGGTCGGAGAGCCAGAAATCGCTTGTTGTAGGGACCAAAACGATTTTGCACCAAATTTGCAAATAAAAAAAACAGACAAGGATTTTCAGATAGTTTGTCATTTTGTCTCTCATAGTTGAGGCACCAGATGTCAATACAGGCCTCTCTCATCTTTTAAATGGGAGATCGCACAAGTGCTGACAAAACTCCCCACGAAACGAGATATTGCAGAAGGCGGACAAGAGGCACTTTTCTCGCGGTTCAGTAAACAACGGACACGACACACCCCATATAGCCAATGGAGTCGCCAGGCTCCGGTCCACGTAAAGGAAACGCCAGACCAGCGCCACAAGTCGGCCACCCCAAAGGGAGCACAGGGACTTTAGGGAGTACCAGGGGCGCAAAGAGAATGTGGCTACAAGATTATAAAATCCAAAGAAATAAGGACAGATTCACACAGAAAGATCTGGTCCCGGAAAAACCCGGCCAGGGCCCCACCGCAAACACGCGTTACAGTCATAGCAAAGTGGTGGGATTCTAGAGAATCCCACAGGGAAAAACGGAGCAGACACACGCGATTTCCAAAACGGGGGAAAATGCGCAGTCAATCACCACAGAAACGCCGGAGGTTTCCCAAGGTAAATGAAGCAGAAAGTCGTAGGGAAACCCGCGGACGGAAAGGGCGGAAAAACCAAGGGCCACCAGCCCGCAGCACTTTGCGCGGGAGTTAGTGGTCCTTCACCTTACAGGTAACTTTTTTTTTTTATTAGTTTACCACTGCTAGTGTGTTTTACCGTTTGTATAACTTGCTGTGTCTACGTGTGTCTATGACTATTGTACCAAGAATAATGCGCTTTTATTAAAGGGTACGTTTTTGTACCCTATTTTACAGCAGTAACTCCACAGGTCTGCATTAAACTCTAATTAGCTGCATGTGATATCAATGTGTTTTCATATTTCAGTTCACACGTTATTAATATGTATGTGAAATTAATTCACACCATAATAAAAAGTCCACAAGATTCAGCAGCAACATATTACGAGGCAGATTTAGCAAAAAGTAGTGCAAAGGAAAACGAAGTAGCTGACAATACAAATGGAGGCGAAACGAGAAAAATGTTGGTGGCTCTGATTCACCGATAGGAAAAGTATATTGGTTGTAGACCAAGCATTTCGACACAGGGTACCAAGTGATGTGTTTACATGTACTCTTATGTGTTGTAGGAAAAGGGGGGGTTGAATATGTCATACTTTTTAATTTTTTTAACTATTTTTAGACCCCCTGGGGTCTTAATTCCAGTAGTGTGATCATTAATACAATGCATTGCGATGCTAATGCATCGCAAGCAGAAGATACCCGCACCTATCACAGCGCATAAAGCAGGCTGCATAGAAGTGCATTGCAGACCAGAGCCTTCAATAGGGCCAACAGGGAGACCCGGCAGCTAGAGGCGCCAGCCCAGACGGCGCCATATTAAATACAGATAAGTATGGTGAATGTGGGAAAGGGCAAAGCGAAGCAGCAGCAGTCCCTGGGAGTAGCTTTCACTTCAGAGGCCAGTGACATCACGGTCATTGGTCATAAGTCCTCAGCAGCTCAGTCTCATTCATGTGAATTGGCTGAGCTGTGATACCAGGAACACTCACGGTACAAATGTACCACACTATACGGCAAGTACGAAGAGAGCCATGAGAGTTCAATGGAACAAGGCTGTAGTACCACACTCACCACTACAGATTGTACAGCAAGTGAGCAGCGGGATTGCAATATGCAAACATTAGAGAGAGTTACGCTGTCTTGGCACAGGGATTGCAGGGGTCCATGCAGATCTAATATTGATTGTCTATCCTGAGGATAGGCCATTAATACTAGAAATTGGATAACCCCTTAACTATCAATTTGTATCCCACATTGATTTTCAAATTAGAAAATACACAAAGAACATACAATGTACAATGTACTAAGCAACGAACTTGAGTATGTTTGTTATACAAACAAGTAACAAAAGGTAGAATTGTACATATTAACAGTGATACCAAACCATTGGAACACCCCTCTGTGGACCAGTCCATAAGTCCCCTTAGGAGTGCAAATATAATGAATTGTATATTTGAGTCTAATAATAAAAGAGAATAAAGAGAGGGGGGACAACAAGGAAGAAGACAAGTTGGAAAAGGGATTGGAGAATTTGGTAAGCTTGTCATCTCCGTGGGACAAGCAGGGTCTACTGTGTCAAGGAGGATAGGTAGTGGCTAGATGGAAAAGATAAGCGATTCGAGGGAGATGGGATAGTATATTTCACCAATGGGGACCAAACCTGTCGGAATTTTGAATGTTTGCCTGGAGAATTGAAAGTTTCTCATTAGTCATCTACCAATTCAGTCTTCTCCTCTCTCTAGAAATCCTGAGTGGTCTTCTTCCAAGCAGATGCTATTGTTTGATTTAATTCTTTTTCTTAGCAAGAAAACAATCAACGTGACATTTTAAGATGATATTTTCAATATATTTATATAATAATGCCTCCCAGGGGTCTTTCTATATGTTAATTCCAGTGACAAACTGTATAAGATGGTAAACTCTTATCCAAAGCCTCTTTACTTTAGGAGAATACCACCATATGTGGAGCTTATTCCTTGGAGAAAGCCCCCCCCCCCATAACAATTACTTGGCTAACTAGGTACATCTATCTTAGTGGGTAATAGATACCATCTATATAGTACTTTGAGGTTTCGACATGAGACTGCTTTGTGCACTCATCTCCCAGATCTGGGACAACTGCTCATCAGAAAGGTTGGAGCCCAAATCTGCTTCCAATTTAGAAACGTAAAATAGTTGAGTATGGTAGGACACATGAATAAGATTGGAATATATTTGTGATATCAGTCCCCTGGCATTTTGGTATCTCAAGTAAAAATTCCCAAAACTTGTGAATCTAAGGCTAAAGATGAAATGTCATAGTTATAAATAGAGATGAGCGAAGTATTCAAAAATTCGATTCGACAACTTCGCCGAATTTCGCAATATGATTCTATTCCATCCGAATTAAATCGCGGCGAATGTATAGCAAAAACAGCTATTTATTGGCTGCAGAGAGCCGGGGTGGGCGGGTGGGTGTCAAAATGGCGGAACCCCTTGGATGCCCCTTGGATGTCAGTTACAGCTAACACCCTTCTCCAAACCGCCGGGGGATTTAACACCTTGGATGCAGCGGCCAAACATGCCATGTGTGCTCGCGAAGAGGTTAAAGGGATGTAACATCACAGGGCTGGCTGCTGATTGGCTGTACGCATGGCATTGTGGGTGATCCCGCATTCCCAGAGTTCCTTGCCCCATGTCCTAATATGTACAGCAGCCATTTTGAACTAAATGCGAATCGTTACCACGAAGCGTGAGGAAATTTGGATTCGATGCGAATCGAATATTTCCTGAAATTTGGATCGAATTCCACTTCTGCAGCTTCAATTCGCTCATCTCTAGTTATAAATAGCAATATAAATAAGTTCTAAAGGTAACTTATAACGCTGTTGTACGAAGGTGAAGGGGAAACATTCGTAAAGGAGAGGAGATGATATATCTTAGTCAGGCTGTTTGTGGTGTGCTTTGAGTTTACTGTGAGAAAAGCATATTACAAATGTTTGTTGTTGTTTTGGTACAGTTGACAAAAGCCAAATGGGCCTCATTACTAGGGGGGAACATAGAGTTTCTTGTGAGAGATAGTAAGGGTAAGGCTGGGTTCACACCAGTGCTTAAATTCCAGTTCAGGGATTCTGTCGACACCGAAACCTGCGTCAGCTCATAGTCATCATTTATGCCAGAATACTGGATTAAATTATGATAAATTTGGTGGGGCTGATGACCCCACCAGTAGCACTCATTCGCCATGCCCCTTTATGGAAATTGGTGAGGGTGCTGTAGAAACTCTACTTTCTGACCATTTTTCAGAACTAGTCTTTAAAAAGAGGCAAACCTGAGGTATAAATGATAATAAATCTGGCTGGGGTAATCACCCCGCCAGTAACACACACTTACCACATCTCTTTTACGTGAGCAAAATGAGCTTGACAATTCTGCACCTTGAATGAATAAATAAATTGAGTAGCATTTAATCTCTCTTCAGCACTGTTGTTTCCTTTTTCCTGTGTGGAGCCTGAAACTGCATCTGTACCTTACATTTACAATGATTTCTTATAAAGAATTATATGCAGGATTGAGCTTTCCCTTTTATCACACTACTACCTAGAATGAAGGAGGCAAAAGCTATGTGTCAGTTCTCAGTGGCCATTCACATGCTTCACTTTTTAAACAAGTAACTCTCTCAGTCATGGGAGACAAGGCATACCTCCTCCAAATCCCTGCCATGCCTCATTTTAATGACACACTTGAAATTCTTCATGAGCATGGTCTTGCATGTCAGCTATGACATACCAGTAAATCCTCCTCAGTATGGGGTCTGAAGTCACTTACTTTGTAGCTTCAGTATACTTACTGTATGTGAGCAGGTTAAATATGGTCAGGTAGCCTGGATACAGTAACATCTAATATAATGTCTGTCCCTACTGTACTGTTTATTGTACTGAGTTTGTATTCTGCTGTCCCTAGGTGCAAAGTTCCATCATATTTAGTAGGAGGGAATCGGCAGATTATATCTCTATTTGATGGAAATTCACAATGTATTTAAAAAGGTATTCACTTTTCAGCATGTATGGCCATATCTATAAAGTATATACCTTATGGGTCACGCATCTCTCTTGAGAAGGGATCCATCTGTACCAAAAAGTGAATGGAGAGGGATTGTCCACATCTCTCTAATTCACTTGTATGGGAGTTACATAAATAGCACAGCAGGCAGCTTTGGCTATTTCTGTCATTTCTGGACAAGTTAATGGAGTGACACTAAATGTGCAACTCCTCTCCGTTCATTCATTTGTGGGCCTCATTCACAAGATAGATGTGGGTCCTGTAGGTGGGACCCGCATCTATCAAGTATGTATCATATGGATATAGCTATAATTAATGAGATTTTAATACTCCTTTAAGACAATGTACAACTGAAACCTAAATGTGTAATGCAGTGCATGTTATAAAGAAATACATACCACACATAACATCAATAGCCTTAGCTGTCAAAGGGAAATCAGAATATATGTCTGTCAATACAATATGAGCATAGAAACTCTGCAGTGAGTAATAGCTACAATGACAACCAGTGATCAAACCATGTAGAACACTTTTAGCTTTCTCTAAAGTGTAGATCATGAGTTTGAAATCAGTACCTCAGAACAAATCTTGACCTATCCAAATCTTCATCAGATCATGCAACCAAACTTGGCATTAATGCAAATGCTCAAAAAGTAGGTGTTTGTTATTAGGGGCAGCACATGTAATGAAAAGAAAACTTTTGAAGATTTTGAAATGTGTGTAAGGTGGGCTGAAGAGCTGTGCGACTGCAGACCTTTGCGATGCAAAGGTTGAAGGCTACAGAAGACCTGCAGCAATTCATGCAGGTGGGCTGCAGCAAAAGCCACTCAATTCAAGTGACGGAGATTCTGTAGAATAGTCACTCCGTGTGGACCCAATTCAGTTATTCACCAGTGCAACTCAGCAACATATCACTTTTGGGATCTTATCATTTGTTGTAAGCTGTTATTTCACATTTACTAACACTTTTACTGCTAACTTCTTGATCTTTTTTCTCAGATGGATGACTTGACCCTAACAAACCTTTCTGCATGACCAGGGTTCCTAAACAAGCCATATATTTATTAACTAATTGCAATTATGTTCTAATTAGCAGTTACATGATTTTCAGTTCATGTTTTTTTTCACCTCAACTTTCTTCTCTACTGTGTAGAATATTGGATTATTTTATTCAAAGTTTTTATTGCCTTTTTCTAAACTGTAGGTTCATATTGAAGACATAAAAACTAAGAAGGAATACATATGGAATTAAATAGTAATGAGAAAAGTGTTAAACCGTAATATGTTATATATTTTAAATTCTTAGTGTGACCCCTTTTTTGCTTTGATGACAGATTTGCACAAGTTTAGCATTCTCTGTAAGCTTCATGAAGCAGTGTACTGGGATAGTTTTCAGTTAACAGGTACACCTTGTCAAGAGTTAATTTGTGGAATTTCTTGTCATCATACATGATACATTTAGCCCCAGTTGCAGGAGGAATACAGCCTCCTGCCCATAACTAAAGAGCTGATCTGGGTCTTCTAGGACCCAACAGCTCTAACAGAACGGTCACGTCATCCGCCGGCATCAGGGGAGCCGCACATGGCGGCGCCCATAGCTGTGTATCCAGTGCTCATTGAGCGCTGTGTAAACAGTGATCGGGAAGACAAGGACAGTAATAAACCTTCCCTGCCTTCTCTAGGGGAACTCCCTCTGTAGTTACAGCCGGCTCCCCTCAGCAGCTGCACGATTCTGCAGCTGCTAAACTGTAAGGACATACCAGTACATCCTTGCAGAACAAGGAAGCCACTATCCGATTATAAAAACCCAATGAGTGGTCTGGAAGTGGTAAAGAGATGAAGGACAGTAAGTCCAGAAAATTCCAAGAAATTTGAAGTCCTCAAGTGTTGTTTAGCACTTTTTTTGTTTACTACCTTATTCCATATGTGTTCCTTCATAGTGTTTATGTGTACAATATGGATCTACAATGTAGAAAATAAAAAACAAAAAAATAACAAAAAAAAAAAAACATGGAATGAAAAGTACAAACACCCTAATTGACTTCCTGAATTTCCACTTTGGAAGCATTTCTTCAAGGAGACCTTTTATACTGATGCTGAGCAGAGGGGGTTTAGTATGGAACAGGAAGCCACTACATAAAGATACCTGGCAACATATTCCTCTTAAATGGAATTTACCATGTTCAATATGCTTTGCTATCTGTTGGAGTCATGTTATAGAGCAGGGGAAGCTAGGCAAATTGAGAGTTTTAATTTTGTATTCATTGAAATCCCTACTAACTCTAGGCTTATGAGCAGGGGCAATGTTTTCCATCATGCAACTCAAGCAAATTCATGGGGCCCCAGAGGTCAAAGGGCCCCCTGCTGACCACATACTACTTAGTAATTTTTGTTTTTAATCTGCCATTACCTATTAGATTATTTCAAAATTAATATTGATCTATCCTGGTTCCCTCCTCTTTAGCCCAACATGCACCCGCACATGCCGTCCTGAAGCTGTCGGAACTTGCAGCAGCTACTAAAACCACTCCATAAAGTCAACGCGAAGGGCCGTACAGCTGATGTAACAGTCAATTGTGGGGATCTCTAAGGGGTCAGTATACTGTGTGCGAGCCCTAAGTGGGCATTATACTGTACATGTAGGCATTACAGGTGCAATTTACTGCATGTGTGGGCACTAAGGGTGCAGTATATTTTGCATGGGGGAATTAAGGGGGCTATATTCTTTGTGTGGTGGCAGTACTATGGAGGCTGCCATACTCAGTGATTGATAGCCTTCCCTGTGTGAGTGCAGTTAGCTGTCATTTAAAGAGTTGGACCAACCACAAAACTACATCAATCTTCTCAACTCCTCCTGTTCTATAGTATGCTTCTGACAGGTAAGACAGCATGTACAACCTAACAGATTCCCTATAAAATAATATATTAACTTGTGGTTCAGTTAGAGGTCTGTAGGTGAAGACTTGCAGAGTGTATATATAGTACAATCGGCAAGTAGTTTGTAATGATCTAGTAAATATGAGATAAATGAAGTGAATGTGTTTATACAGTAACTGCACATTTCTTCTCAGTAACTCAGTATAATGTTGTGCAGAAAAACTTGGTTATAGATAACCAATATATATAAAAGCAACATTCAAGCCCGCAAAAAATGGACGAGTTTCACAAATCTTGTTATATTCCTGACTATACATAATCTAATTGCAAAGTTCAGTTTTACCCAACTTTAGTGGCAATCCGTATAAATCACACTTTGATGCTAGTTTTCCTTGAATTCAGCACTTTTCTCTGACAAGATAGAAAACATTTTACACATTGCTGTGATAATGATGCCATCCCCTCAGCAGACATAAAAGGGTTCACTGCAAGTGATGAAAACTATAAGCAGCTATCTATTATTATAATTTACAGAAATATTTGTCTTGGTTCTCTACAGATCAGTAATAGATATGATATGTAATTTGTAAATGAGGATGGGCAAAGATGATGCAAGTATATGTGACACTAAGAGCTTACATTTTATGGGGGGAATGTTTGCTCATTAACTCATTTAAATAATTTTTATAATACATTTTATGGGCACTATTACATGGTTGCAGTGTAGTCGCGGGTACCGCACATGGATTACTGCTAATAGCCACTCTGTACCTGTACTTGCTATTGTTTTACGTTGCATCACACCAATTAGTGGTGATCAGCATGTAGTACTGTGACTTGGCCATAAGTGTAATAGCACCCTAATAAACAGAATTAGACATTATTGTTCATGAATGTAGCCAGTGAATATTATATGTATATATATGCACTGGCATAACTGCAGAATACTATATATACTTGTGCAGCACTGGATATTTAAAGACTGCAGTATGAAATATTTTTATCTTGTCTGTCAGCAATGAGTTTGACAATGGTTTTACGTTTCTTATACAGCAAAGTTTATTGGTTGTATACAGGTGTAACACACATGGTGTATTAGATATTGCATTGCCAGTGCAACAGGTTACACAAAATAGCTGTATACCAAAATGTGTTGGTGCTGTAAGAAATATTTTCATTAATATTGTGATCTATAGATGCACTATGTCTATCATTTATCTATGACTTATAGATGTAACATCTAACTATCTAATCTAGAAATCAAATATGTATATCTACATATCTTTCTATTTATTCATGTATCAATCTTTTATAGCTGTTCTATCACTTGTAGATGGTCTATCTATCTATCTATCTATCTATCTATCTATCTATCTATCTATCTACCTATCCATCCATCCATCCATCCATCTAATTACCAATTTGTCTATCTAGCTATCTATGTATCTCCATTACATTCATCCTAGCAATACTTCCCTGGTTTGAGCATTTTCTTATTTGTAGGTTTTACTGATAAAGTGAAATTATCTTAAATAACTATCATAAACATGTTTGGAACATATTTGTTAACCAGAGGTGTACTCATCTGTGATATATTAATGTGATGTTTTAAATGTAAACTTTTGATGCTTCAGAAGAACTCTAGCATGTTTGGATTATTACCACATGTTCAATGATATTTTCTCTAATGGATTAACTAATCTATAGATTTGCAGCTGATTAGTATTGTAGGTGAATAATTCGAGTTTTCCAGAGACATAAACTGCTCTGATTTCTTATTTCTCGGAGAGAAGAGTTATTGTGTGCAACTCTACTAAATGTTTTAAATGTTTATACATTGGTTGCTTGCATAATATATTAGAATTGTCAGTTTAATTGTAGATAGATAACATTTATTTGTGCAAACAGAACTTTTGCCAATGACTTTCTGAAGTATTCCAAGCCTCATGGTAACATCTGTGTAATTTCTTAATGTGTTCCTGCACACAAATAAAAAAAAAACCATCTATCTATCTATCTATCTATCTATCTATCTATCTATCTATCTATCTAACTAAAGACTTAGAAATGCCAGATTCTTCCTCTCCCTTATGCCAAATACCCAGCATCACTATGAAGTTATTAGAAACATTATTCCACTTTTAATAGAAAGGAACAAGTCATGTGAAAAACCACAATAGGTCTTGGTCTCTGAGAGATGAATGCACTCTGCGGAGAAAAGCACTATCCCCCCAAGCTTAGAGATGACTTGTAGTTAAAGTGTCAGTAACAGTGTCTACTCACCTGAATGTGGCAGTGCTGATGAGTGACGCTCCCTTCTCTCTGCCTCTCAGGATAAAGAAATCATCAGGAAGCTTGCCTCTGACTTGAAAGTCTGCTCCCCCTCTCTCTCACATTCCCCCTCCTCACTCTTATGGAAGGGGCTCTGATATCTTCTCTATGGAAACGCTCCCCTCTCCAGTGTGGAAAGCAATGAAATGATCACAGTGTCTCATCATAATTTGTAGACAAAGACAAGTTGTTAGAGTGAAAATTGTGATAGCCTCAGATATTCATTTAAGTAGTTTTGTAAGATTTGTAACAGGGGACATAACACATTGGACATTTGTGCAGTAAAAGCTTTGATCTGAGCCCTCCTTTACTTAAAGGACATAGTTATTGTTTTGTCTTAATGGAAAGGTTATGTGTAACACAGTAAAACAAAGTATAAAAATAAATAGCCCTTTACAAATTTGCAGTGATATTGCAGAGAAGAAACAATCACTTTATAACTATATCGGATATGATATATATAATATTCCTTGAGTACTTTATAGTACAGGGCATATAGTACAGTATCTATAGCTTACAGATAAAAATATTTAATAACTCCATTAGAGTTATACTTTTATCATAATTGTACGGTTTCCAATCTTACATTTCACTGATAGTCAAACCTTGTTAACCCTCCAATTTTCACCCAATTTCAACTTTTTTAATATGGCCTCATTACGCGAGGTTCCCATTAGCGTTCGGGTTTCCATTCTTTGGATCCACTTGGGGACCAGAAAAACAGAAACCATATCCACTTAAAAAGCAGTTACTTGTGGTAACCCGTGGACCCCATAGACTATAATGGGGTCCGCCCGGTTTCTGCCTGAAATCGTCAGAGAGAGAAGTCCTGCTTGCAGGACTTTTCTCTCCGCCTATTTTAAGCAGAATGGGGGACAGAATCCCTGAACACTAGAATAATGCTAGAGTGAACCAACCCGTAGTGCTGCAGAATTATAATATAATTAATTTCCCATCCCACTGGATATGCTTATTGAGTATCTGTTGGTCTCTACTTCCTGGTCCTATCTTAATGCATTGGTCTCGTCACAATGCCAGTGATTAGCCATTTCTGGTGTAACAAGAGGTGACTACCGCCTCTTTTATGTTTTTAACCCATTAAAACCTATAAAAAATATCCCCACTGAACAACCCCCTTATATGATTGTACTACTGTTATGTCAATAAAATGTAATGTTATACAATTTTCCAGTAACTTGTTCTGACCTAGTCTTGATATTCAATTCATGGAGTGTTGAAATGAATCAGCCTAGGCCAGTGGTCCCCAACCTTTTGTACCTTGAGAGCCACATTCATCATGGAGAGATGGTCGCATGTCGCATTTGACTGTTCAGGGTACATATGTCCTATTCTAAATTAAAGGACCTGAGCACATTACTTGCTGGATGTCAAGTGGTTTAAGTAGTAACAGTCTCTCCTGGAATGCAGTAGATTCTCTCAATACCCAATGTCAGATAAGGTGGAGCATGCTGTTCTGGTCCTGAAAATAGTAACCTAGCCATTAGAGCCTCACATCGAAATACATTGTGCCTGCACTTGTTTCATGCAAATTCAGGAACTATGCAGATGAAAGTATTACCTCTTCTGCTCTTGCACAGCTTCTTGGTGTGTAGGGAACTAGCATGGGTATGCCTCTCCATCAGCAGCTATTTACAAGACTGGAGAAGCATGCAGTCAGGATAGAAGGCTGCCTAACCTATTACCTGCTTTCCTCCTTGTGTGACATGCCCTCATCTAACTTACTGGAGAAGACTAGGGTGAAGGAAAATAATGTGTTTTGGTGAGGGGTGAGGAGCCATTAGTAAAATATGCCAGGTGTTTGTAAGGGAACGTGACAGTTTTTTGGTGCAAAAAAGTGGTCTAAATTAAGTCAGTCTTGAGCTGGCATAAGTTAGAAAGAACCGTCTAATGTCTAACAAGATACTCCAAATCAATCACCCATAGCACATCATAGCCATGTCTTAAAGGGGTTGTCTGGGATAAACCAATCTTCCTAATCTAACCTACCCCCCATCCGCCTACCTTCTAAATTACTTACTGTACCAAAAATCTATATTTACCTAGATCTAAGGGGTGGTCATGTGACCGCCCCAGGCGCATTTTACGATTTTCCGCTGACATTCCGTTTCCCCGTTTTCGGAAACGGAACTTCAGCGATACCAGAAATCACTCAAAACACTGCTAAAAGTATTTGGTTGAACTTATTAACCTATTAATAACACACACCAACCTTTTTTGGAAAATTATTTTTTGCCCGGAAAACCATTTTAAGTTTATGTAGACTGAGTGTAATGGCCAATGGATTGTGGCCCACTGTGTCATCAAACCTACTTGGCTGTTCATCCATTAAGTCCCCTATGGGTATGTGGACTTTGCTGCTGCGAATCTTCCAGGTCAAGATGATATAAGAATATTATCAAGCAAATCCATAATGCAGCCTCAAAAATCCATAATGCAGCCGCAAATTAAATCAGGGCAGGCAACATATGTGTGCAGAACAGGTGTTCAGGACTCCTAACAGAGGAGTAAAGACTAGAAACAAGTGAGCCAAGACTATATTAGGAACCATGAAACATAGACACTGACATCAGGGTAAAGGTATATGTGATTGAAGAAATAGGCCTTACTTCAGGCCTCAGAATAGGATGCATAACTCTGATTCAGAAGATACATAGCTCAAAGTCAAGGGATATAATACAGGTTCAGTATTCACAGTAAGCACTCAGATTACAAGGCTACAGAAATTCAAGCATAAGGAAATACGTCCACATAGCAAAAGTACATACAAAAGTCAAGACAGATAACAGAAATGCATGCATGGCAGAAGGATATATGTGTCCACACAGGAATATGAAGCAGTGTCCATAATGTAGTAGAGATGTACAGTACAGACCAAAAGTTTGGACACACCTTCTCATTCCAAGAGTTTTCTGTATTTTCATGACTATAAAAATTGTAGATTCACACTGAAGGCATCAAAACTATGAATTAGCACATGTGGAATTATATACTTAACAAAAAAGTGTGAAACAATTGAAAATATGTCTTATATTCTAGGTTCTTCAAAGTAGCCACCTTTTGCTTTGATTACTGCTTTGCACACTCTTGGCATTCTCTTGATGAGCTTCAAGAGGTAGACACCTGAAATGGTTTTCCAACAGTCTTGAAAGAATTCCCAGAGATGCTTAGCACTTGTTGGCCCTTTTGCCTTGACTCTGCGGTCCAGCTCACCCCAAACCATCTCGATTGGGTTCAGGTCTGGTGACTGTGGAGGCCAGGTCATCTGGCGTAGCACCCCATCACTCTCCTTCTTGGTCAAATAGCCCTTACACAGTCTGGAGGTGTGTTTGGGGTCATTGTCCTGTTGAAAAATAAATGATGGTCAAACTAAAGGCAAACCGGATGGAATAGCATGCCGCTGCAAGATGCTTTGGTAACCATGCTGGTTCAGTATTCCTTCAATTTTGAATAAATCCCCAACAGTGTCACCAGCAAAGAACCCGCACACCATCACACCTCCTCCTCCATGCTTCACGGTGGGAACCAGGCATGTAGAGTCCATTCGTTCACCTTTTCTGCGTCGCACAAAGACACGGTGGTTGGAACCAAAAATCTCAAATTTGGACTCATCAGACCAAAGCACAGATTTCCACAGGTCTAATGTCCATTCCTTGTGTTCTTTAGCCCAAACAAGTCTCTTCTGCTTGTTGCCTGTCCTTAGCAGTGGTTTCCTAGCAGCTATTTTACCATGAAGGCCTGCTGCACACAGTCTCCTCTTAATAGTTTTTGTAGAGATGTGTCTGCTGCTAGAACTCTGTGTGACATTGAACTGGTCTCTAATCTGAGCTGCTGTTAACCTGCGATTTCTGAGGCTGGTGACTCGGATGAACTTATCCTCCTCAGCAGAGGTGACTCTTGGTCTTCCTTTCCTGGGGCGGTCCTCATGTGAGCCAGTTTCTTTGTAGCGCTTGATGGTTTTGGCCACTGCACTTGGGGACACTTTCAAAATTTTCCCAATTTTTCGGACTGACTGACCTTCATTTCTTAAAGTAATGATGGCCACTCTTTTTTCTTTACTTAGCTGCTTTTTTCTTGCCATAATACAAATTCTAACACTCCATTCAGTAGGACTATCAGCTGTGTATCCACCTGACTTCTGAACAACACAACTGATGGTCCCAACCCCATTTATAAGGCAAGAAATCCCACTTATTAAACCTGACAGGGCACACCTGTGAAGTGAAAACCATTTCAGGTGACTACCTCTTGAAGCTCATCAAGAGAATGCCAAGAGTGTGCAAAGCAGTAATCAAAGCAAAAGGTGGCTACTTTGAAGAACCTAGAATATAAGACATATTTTCAGTTGTTTCACACTTTTTTGTTAAGTATATAATTCCACATGTGTTAATTCATACTTTTGATGCCTTCAGTGTGAATCTACAATTTTTATAGTCATAAAAATACAGAAAACTCTTGGAATGAGAAGGTGTGTCCAAACTTTTGGTCTGTACTGTATACATGGCAGAATACAATCATACATAGCCTAAGGACATGTGTAGACATACAGACAATGGAACAACATAACTCCAAGTTATGATATCCAAAAATACAAACAGAAACTTCAACATTGCTCAGACATACAAACAGAAGGAAAGCATGTGACATAATACAGAACACTGAAGCAAAAAGAATAGAGCTTTCCTAAGCATACAGATAGAAAGACATGTGCACACAGGGATAAATAGCAGAGACTGAAGCATTGCTCTGCACACAAACAGAAGGACATTTGTCCAAACTGGAAATTATGAGACACAGAAATGCAAAGCAAAAACTGAAGCATTGCACAGATGTAGGTAGTGAAGCAGACTTTTAGGGTAGTAACACATTATGTACTGAACACAGTTATAACTGCATTCAATTTTGATGCCACATTTGCTTTCCTGTATAACTAAGGTATACACTGATTAATTCCAGCCTGTCTCCTATTACTGACTGTGAAGTTTTGCAACTCAAGAGGCCCGTAATGAGAAATAGCCTGGAATTAATTAGTGTTTCACTTATTTATTAGGGGCGGAGCCTGTGACCCCAGAACTCAGTGCATTATGTTTGGTACATAGTGTGTCAACCCCCTTATATGGACAGGCAGTTCAATTTGTGATTGGCAAAAGGAAGCTTGCAGGTGAGCACAATAATTCTTAAAGAAACAGAAGCATGCTCAGTGGAAAACAAGCACCCAGTTCTGCTGGGTTAGTTAGTACGCTGGCAAGTGTAGGGCAGTGGCGTTACCCTTACTATTTGCTAGCATTAGTAAATCTGTCCCTTTAACAAACACTGTGATATTGTTGGGCCATGGGTGGCAGAATTTTATAATTGTATGCATTCCTTTTTTAAACGCACCGATATACATGTTGCATATGCATCACTTTCCCTTACGCTTGTAAGTACAATTGGTATTCAAACATAAATAGACTGTATTTTAAAATCATTTGTAAACTATCATCAAGCCTAAATCAATCACATGTCATTTTTGAGAAGACTAATTTAGGTAGGAATTTCTTTCAGGTAAGAATCTAAATTTATCACAAATTTCTAAAGTAATAAATCTATATGCTGCAAAAGGTTGTTAGCGAAGGAATCTATGTCAGCAATCATGGATCCAAAATTACTTTACTTTTTTTTTTATTTTGAGAAAGTACCCCATCTAAGAAAGAAGAGATGCTATACCTTCATATTTGAGAGTGAATGAAGAGAATCATTAGGCAATCCTTTTGGCCTCCATTTCTACTTTCCTACAGAGATAGTGTCTGATCCTGATCTTCATGTTCTCTTATACTGCATCTCTCAGGTGCCGATGAAAATCTTTGCTGGCAGTGATCTCACATGACTTTATAAATTGTTGTGTCACAAAAAAGTCTGAAAATTATGTTCTATACCTTTGTTACTTTACTAGAATTTCTCCTATTCTGAGCCATCTTGTGGCCACCTTGGGTATATGGTTTTGAAATGAAAAGTATGGTCAGTTTAACGGTTTCTATGCCAAGTTAACCTTTGCTACACCTATTTTAAAAATATATTTGTTATATTACAGTGTCTGACTTTAGGTGTGAAAGGACTAAAGAGAAGCTCTGTAACCAGTATGGTATCACTAAATTGTGCTGTACATTGTATTTGTTTTAAGATTATTTTTGTATAGTATAAAAAAATTATGATTAAAATAGTACCTTGTATGACAAAGATCTGGAGTCTGGACTTTAACACAAGCAAACTGTTTGCAGTTCAAAAGGATTTCTTCCAGTCAGTTGAGCCAAGATGGATAACTTCATGCCTGAATGGCCCTTTAAACATGTGAGCTTCATAAAATAATTATATCAATCAATAACTTACTGCACCTAGCCATTAGGCTTTGGTAGCGGAATAGGACTACGTTCTGCCCATCTTTGAGATTTCTACCCAAGGTTGTAAAACTGGAGCAGATGATGGCTGCTGTAGATGGCTGCAATCAATCGGCTGAAATATAGAGCTTCTAAATCATAGTATAAATTTACTAGGTATATGGACATTTGTTGGGACCCACTGCTCCATTAACCAGAGTGGAGGGCAGTAGGTGGATATCCCCCGGATGATGCAACTCATCAGTGTATTTAATGAATATATTGAGCACCATGCAGCAATGCCCCTAAAAGAGAACAGTGTGGCCGATTTCCATGATGATAATATCTAATAGTGATGCAAGAGCACAACATGGGATCAGCTCAATGTTGGAGGACTAGTTATGTGTTAAGGCATTGTCTAAGACATAACAAGACTGGTAATCCTAAAAAAAAATTTAATATACTGTATATTTTTAGCAGTTTTGTCCATATTTTGACAAGAAAAGATGCTGCAAAGAAGAGATGTTGCAAGTCTAGACCTCCTCTCCATTTGTTGGCTACTGTGCAGGGGGGCAGGGAAGGCTATGTCCTGACTATACATATTGGTTACTGCAGGTGAGGTTATTGAGAGGGGTAGCCCTGACTATACACATAGACTGCTGTACAATAAATTTTTTTTTATTGCAACTCTTTTCTACTATATTACATATGCAAGCCATTTTTCATTGAAGAAGCTTTCTAACTCCACTTTTTTTTTTCACAGACAGCTGGCAATGGTATAAAATAATAAAAGTAATACTCATGTTACTAATCCCATGCCACTTCTATACCAATGCTTGCCTGCATGTGCAGGGTCGGATCCAGGATTATTTGGGCCCTTAGGCTACAGAGCCTGAATGGGCCCTTTTGCCTACTTCTCATATGAGTAGGACTTCATACAAATACTATTATATATGCAGATATGCTTTCATGCACATACTTTTACACAAATAATTTTACACATTCAGACATGCTTTCAAAGCATACTTTAAATATATATATATATATTGTGACAACTTGGGGGAATTAGACTCAAAATGGCGGCAGACTCCTGGTCCGGACAGCGGTGGTTCGTGGTACTGGGCGCCGGAAAGATAGCTTTCAGATGGTCCAAGTGTAAAATAAAAGTGGCTTTATTCAGCTTAACTGCAACATAACAAAACAAGAAAAACCTAGGCCACAGTTAGGGCCCTAACTCACTCCTTGAGCCCCTAACTGTCCTGACTATTGCTCAGCTCCAGCAACAGTCCCCTGTGGACCCCAGCCCTTCTGGCATAGACCGTCTATCTGTCCAGCTGGGTCCACCATCTCCTGCTCCCTGCAGGATACTCCAGCCTTCTGGAGTTACACGCCACGCCCCATAGGTGTGGCTGAAGGCCTTTTCAGGGCTGGCCTGGGTCGCTCCCTAGCGCCCTCTAGGTTCACATACTCACAACATATATATATATATATATATATATACGCCTTCACACATACTTTTACATAAATAGACACACTTTCACACATACTTTTATGCATGAAGACACACTTTCACATACCTATTTTACATCTGTAGATAAACTTTCACACATACATTTACACATTTTATACACTTTCAGATGCCAACTTTACACATGTAGACACACTTTCACAAATGAAAATATGCTTTCACATACTTTTACACATGCACACACATTTTCACACAGTAGATATATGTCCACATGTTCACATTCACCTACAAATCCTGGCAAACACGTAATTTTTTGCCCCATTTTGTATACAGCAGAACATGTGGACACAGCCTCACTGACTAGGAATGCTGGCTGAAGGAACGCTTGGCAAAATGACTGACTCCTGCAATAAATCAGCCTTTTTAGTCAGAGAGGACTACATATGCAAACCTATAAAGTACCTTAGAAATCAATGATAATCCCACAAATGTATATCAACACCTACCATAAAAATGGGATTAAATAATCAAAAATACCACAAAGGAAACTCATTCCAGCACATGAGAAATTAGGCATGGCGTCCTCCCCTCTTATACGTTTCAAGCTGATCCCAGCTCTTAATCATAGCACAGGTGGAAGACAAAGCACATACATTTAAAAGAAAAAAGAAAACTCAGGAGGATTTTGTCATCTTGTCCAGTTGCAACAGCTGATCCAGTACCAGTTGCATCCACGGGACAATGGACTACTGAACAAAAACAAAAATACAATTACAGGACACAAAACACAATAACATAAAAATAAAACCCAACCCACTATTAATTAAATTTTGCTCTATTATTCCAAAAAATGCTTAAAGCTAACCACCTCATTCAGACCATGTGGTGAGGCAGTATTAAGCAGAACAATTTACCTTGTCTCCTTTTTGAGACATTTCCCACTCCAACTCCTAAACTAACTTTATCAATTATAAGTACCTTTAGATCACAAGAGTGAAAATCATGAAAATGTTGAGGAATTGATTGTAATTTAACAATCTCTACTGGGTCCCTTACTACCAAGAACATTTTATATAGCATGTGGGACATAATGGCTAGAGGTCAACATATCTTTCAAGTTCTGTGGTCTCCGCATAATTAATGGGAATATCTCAAGATCTAGAGCTATATCAATATCAGTCATGAGAATAGGCAAATGTTTTTGAAAGATGTCACGAATATCTATCTAATGGGAATTATAAGTAGTGTTGAAACAAACTTTCTGATTAGAACTGTCAGACTCACCAATAATGCGTCATGGAAGGAATCACATGCCTTCAAACAACCTATCTGAATTGTATGATTATCATATCTTCTCGGCTGTAATCTTTCTGAAAGGTCACTAGCCCGTTGTTCAAATAAACCATCATTGGAACAGACATGCCGCATACAAAGAAACTGACCAACTGTAACAACTTGTTTAAGCTGCAGGAAGTAAAATGAACTTGCCTGTAGAAAGGAATTAGTAGAGGTCTGTTTCCTATAAACATCAGTAGAGATATAACCATCACTATCCCACTGGATTTACAAATCCAAAAATTCAGCTTGGATTTTACTATATTTCCAGGTAAGTCTAATATTTAAATTGTTAGAATTCAAGGTATTCAGGAACAACATGGAGCTCTGCCAGATGAAAAGAATATCATCTATATATCTCGAGCACATAAGTACAGCGTTGTAGCCTGGAATATTGTTGACCACCTCTCTCTCCCACAGCCCCAGAAATATATTAGCATATGAGAGCACACAGGTCGCCCCCATTGCTGTTCCCTGGAGGTGCAGGAAGAAGCAGTCCTTGAACACAATAAAATTAGAATGGACAACATACTTCAGTAGTTCTATTACAAAATGTATCAAATCACGATCTTAATTGGTCATCCTCACAAAATCGTGATAGCTAGAAGTGTACAGGGACTCCACGTTGCAAGTAATAGTGATCATATCCTCTTCCTAATGCAACCCATTTAATCTGCTCAGCATATCTAATGTATCTTTTATGAAGTACAGCAATGTTTCCACACATTTTTGCAGGTAAAAATCAATAAATCTACAAACGTGCTCACATAATCCACCAATAACTCTGGGTAGTAAGTAAATTGTTGGGTTGACTGGGATATCCACCGTCAAATCCTGCATTAATCTCTGGCTAATCACCCCTTTCCATACCCCGTGGAACAGTATTGCATCAAGCTCTTTTTTGTATTGCAAAGTTGGATAACTTGATAAACATCTGTAGCATTGAGGCAATTTCAGTGGGCAAAAAGTGTTCTTCTCATATATCTGTGCTGGCCAGATCACAACATTACACCCCCCTTGTCAGTATGTTTCATGACCACATATTTAAATTATTTCAATCCATTACTAGCTTGCAAGTTGAGCACAACTGATCCAGACAACTCATTCAAATCAGCTTAACAAAATTGTCCACAGAGAGACACAGGTGCATGACTAAAGATACATTACTTTTATTGTCCTATTCCTCCAAAAGATCTTCAAGATCTCTAATGGCCTGTATTTCAATACTTGAGGAAAGCTCGTTAGAGCCTCTATTGAAATGTTTTTTGAAAAGTTTACGTGCAAATAACTGTAAATTTTTAATCGTAATGAATACATCAAAAACCTGAGATGTAAGAACTTGATTAGACAGGTTGACTACAGGTTGATCCATTGTCTATTCTTCTGGTTTTGCATTTTACTGCTGTTCAATGCAAGATTCTTCAGACCTCCCCCATCTCTGGATTTGTGGCGCTACCCTACAAAACGTTTTCCACATCCTTCAATTGAGGAAAGTAAGCTTGCAGAAATGATTAACTTGAAACTGCCACATATAAATACAATTTTTCTGAAAATCTCCCAGATCATGCTGAAACTTAATTTTGAGTTTCTGAAATCCTTTTTCCCATTTACAGAGTTCTACTTCTAAAGTTTTATCAAACAATTCATCAACCAATATAGTTTGTTGGATTTTGTCCTTCAGCTGGTCAATTTCAAGTTGTTTCCAGCAGCAGGGCCTCGGAGCACCTACATTTGACTGAAGTCTTTTCTGCGATAAACTATATACAGGAACAGGAGGTGGGGCCTATGTATGGAGCAAGCCCTGTTGTACTTACAGGCTGTGATGTTGGGAAAATTTAGGGATGTGTTCTCAGGTGGATGTTGGAATTTATCTAAAATTATCTGAGTTAAGTACCTGGAATCCAAGTGAGCCCCTCAAGAGCAGTAGACCCTGAAACTTGCCCGGGTTTGCTGGGTGCTGATGTCGGGCCCTGAATGCAGTGGTGACCTCAGTGTGTTGATATATGTGGTTGTGTTGGAGACTGAAGCCTACAAGCTAAGGCTGGATTCACACTTGCGTTGGAGACTCCACCGCAGAATCCGCTTAAAATCAGTAAAAAAACGTCGGAAACCATGTGGAAACTGCGTTTTAAGCAGACAGGGTCTTTGTCTTTCAGGTTTCAAACACTAGTGTGAACCTAGTATAAGGTTGGAAACATTCATAGCTCTAGAGCGTTCCTTGTCCAAATGAATTACACAATAGGGAGGATTTAGTATCTTGTATGCCAGATATGCCACTCTTTAATGCTATTTGCATAACATTTTGTGCACTTATCACTATTTGAAAAGTGGCCTGGTGAGGGCATGCTGTGAGCGGGGCCAAGGCCCTGATAGGCTTATCATTTATGCCATTTTTCTGGTGGCAATGATGAATGAAAACTATGCCATCTATGATCAAGTGTAGATTTCAGTATGGGTGTGTGGACTGTCAGATGATGCACTTAAAGGGGTTGCCCAGGAATTTCAGAACCCAGGGAAAAGTTTAGTTGTCTTGGAAGAGTTTAGTTGTCTTGTTGTGTGTCTTGTCCTGTTCTGTGTATCACTTATCTAGAGTAGGGTTTGTCGTCCAGTTGTCCCTGTCATTAGGACAGTTGTGGCAAATAAGTAGGGACATGGGGTGGGCCTAGTTTTAGGGCCCACTAGCTCTGTCTTCCCTTTCACTAGCAGTCGCTATTGGGAATTACTTACGGGCAATTTCATAACAGAATAGCCAGCCTGAAAAACAAACAAAAAAACCCTTCTGCCAATTTATTGTTTACATGGATTCTATTCAGGATCTTGTGGCTTGTATGGAGGGTTTGGCAGGCCTGGTGTCTGGACTAGCTAACCAAGTCCATACCCTTTCCCAGAGCCAAGCAGAGGTCGCGGCACCATCTCCTGCTGCTTTGTCCATTCCCAAGGTTAAGATGTTACTCCCGGATCATTTTTCAGGGGATCGAAAAAAATTTGAAACTTTCCGGGAGTCATGTTGATTACATTTTCGGGATAACCCTTATATGTCGTAATGTCAAATGGTAGGAGTGGTTATTTCTCTCCTACAGGGGCATTCCCAGGCTTGGGCCCTTAAACTTCCCCCTGAGGCAGAGGAGTGGGCCGATTTTTAAACAGGGTCTTAATGACTCCATTAAGGATGTTTGGGTAGGTCACCCAGATCCTCCTAACTTAGAGCAGGCCATGGCCTTGGATGTTCGCATTAACTGGAGACTCCAGGACAGACGCAATTCGAAAGTAGGGCCTGATTCCTCTCAATTTTCTGTCTGTCCTTCTCTCTCTCTCATATGAAGTCTGTCTCCCCTTCTTCCACCACCTGTGATGCTACCAGTGTCTCTGTCCTATGAGAACAAGTCTGTATCTGGCAAGGCTCTTGTAGATTCGGGAGCTGCGGCTAATTTTGTTAATTTGTCATTTATCTCTGCCTTGGGTTTAGATCTGTTATTGTTAGACACTCCATTGTCTGTTACTGGAGCAGATTCTACCCCATTATCCAGGGGTGGAGTCCGATACAGGACCCCGCTAATCAGTCTTCAAGTTGGCTCTATTCATTCAGACGTTATGGATCTGATTTTAGGCCTTCCCTGGTTAGTCCTCCATAACCCCATGTTTGATTGGTCTAGGAGTTAGTTGGTGAAATGGGGAGACCAGTGTTCTTCCCATTGTATAGCCTTGCATTTATTGGATTGTGTCACTGAGGAGATGCTCTTACCTGACTTCCTGTCTGATTTTTTCGTCTTGTTTGATCAAAAATCTGCTGACAGTTTACCCCCGCATAGACCTTATGATTGTGGTATTGATCTCCTTCCTGATTCCAAATATCCCAGGGAAAGGATCTTCAATCTCTCAGCTCCTGAATGCGAGTCTATGCGGAAGTATATCCATAATAGTCTTTTGAAAGGACATATCCGGCCATCTAATTCTCCCACGGGAGCTGGTTTCTTTTTTGTTAATAAAAAAAGATGGGGGTTTGCGGCCGTGCATTGATTACCGTGAACTAAATAAGATTACTGTCAGGAACCAGTGCCCTTTTCCACTGATTCCTGATCTCTTCAATCAGATAGTGGGTGCCCACTGGTTTTCCAAGATTGATCTCCGCGGGGCCTACAATCTGATTTGGATCAGGTAGGGAGATGAGTGGAAAACTGCATTTAAAGGGGTTGTCTGGGATAATACAAAATTTTAACATTAAACTAAACACCCCCCCGTCCGTCTACTTTTTAAATTTCTTTAATTAGCAAAAATTCATACTTACCATTATCGCTGGGGCTGTCACGTGACCGCCCCAGGCACATCTACCTAGTATCCTGTGACGATCCGTTTCTCCGATTTCCGGAGACGGGGGTCACATACTATATCCTCCCTCTCTCACCTCCTCTTTCTTCCCGTCCCCACGCCTTGCCTTTCCTCCCGTCCCCACCCCTTTCCTCCCCTTCCCTTTCCGTCCCCTCACTACACGCCTCCCCGTCTTACTTACCTTCCGTCCTGCCTCCTCCTGTCATGTGATGTCATCAGTGATGCGCACGCAACTCGAGCATGTGCAATAGACTTCCCGAGCGATTGTGCGCTATTGCGCATGCGCGAGTTGTCTTGTGACGTCACGAAGATCTCTCCTGGCCCGCGCTTGCGCAATAGGCCGCAATAGGAGTCGAGGGATACAGGGTCCTTTGGGTTCTGCTGGCACATAAAGGAGGGCAGGGATCCTTGTAGTGCTGCTGGCATCTATGGGGGGGGAGGGGTCCGTGGGGGTGCTGCTGGCATCTAAATGGGGGGCAGGGATCTGTGGGGTGCTGCCGGCATCTAAGGAGGGGCAGGGGTCTTTGGGGTGCTGCTGATATCTAAGGGGGGGCAGGGGTCCTTGGGGTGCTGCTAGCATCAAAGGGGGGCAGGGGTCATTGGGGTGCTTTTGGCACCTATGGGTCGGCAGGGTCCGTGGGGGTGCTCCTGGCATCTAATGGGGTCCTTGGGGTGCTGCTGGCATCTAAGGAAGAGCAGGGTTCCTTGGGGAGCTTCGGTTATCTAAGGGGGGAGGGATCTTTGGGGTGCTTTTGGCATAAAAGGGGGAGCAGGGATCTGTGGGGTGCTGCTGGCATCTAAGGGGGGGGCAGGGGTCCCTGGGGTGCTGCTGGCATCTAAGGGGGGCAGGATATGTGTGGGATCCCTGGGGTATTTATTTTGTGTGTGGGATTCTTGGGGTATTGCTTGTGTAAGAGGGGGTTCTGGAGGTGGTCCCAGGGCGTTGTCACCAGTGTGCATGGGGGTCCCTGGGGTGCTACCTGTGTGTGAGGAGGTGCTGGTGGTGGTCCCTTGGGTAATTCCACTTATGTGCATATGGCAGAAGGTCCGAGGGGTGCTGCCATGTGGTGTGCAGGTCACTGGGTTACTACCTTCATGTAAGTGGGGGGTTCCTGCATCGCTGCCTGTGTGTGCGCGGGGGGTTGCTGGTGGTGGTCCCTGGGGTGCTGCCTGTGTATTGGAGGGGTTGGGCCCCTGGGGTCTTGCCATCTATGCATTGGGAGGAGGGGTGCAGCCCCCTGTGTGCTGTTGAGGTGGGAGGGGGACTGCTGCCTTTATACTTTTGTAATCTGGACATTGGGGGGCTGCTGCCTATGTGCTGTGCATGGCTTATTGTTAGACATAGACCCTGTGCTGACTTTCACAGAAAGCACTGAGACCATGAACCTACCTATAGTAACTACAGAATACACCGACATCATGAACCTACCTGCAGCAACTCCATTCTAGTCAGTTCTGTAGTGAGGCAGGTAAAATGGAGGTGCTGTAAGGAGGACCTACCTATAGTAACTACAAAATACACCGAGACCATGAACCTACCTGCAGAAACTCCATTCTAGTCAGTACAGTACTGTGACAGCTAGAATGGAGTTGCTGTATGGAGGACCTAACTATAGTCACAATATACTCATAAATCAGGCGTGCAGCAATATGTCCGAATTTAGATCTATGTAAGCCTATGTCAGTTAGCACTGCAGCCTTGCAGCACTGGAGTCCTGGGTTTGAATCCTGCCAAGGACAAGATGTGCAAGGAGTTTGTATATTCTCTCTGTGTTTCCATGGGTTTCCTCCGGTTCCCTCCCACACTCCAAAGACATACTGATAGGGAATGTAGATTGTGAGCCCTATATGGGACAGTGACTGTCAATGTCTGTAAAGCGCTGCGGAATATGATGGTGATATATAAGTAAGCATAATAAATAAAAAAAATAAATGAATTGTCATAGATTTCCATTACAACTCACAACAAGAAAGTGGTGTGAGTTATAATAAATACGTCAGGCTGAGGCGTCACCACCCTGTTCAGACCATATTCGCACGATGTAGCATAAATTGTTTTGCGCAAGATTACATATACATATATATATATACAGTGCTGGCCAAAAATATTGGCACCCCTGCAATTCTGTCAGATAATACTCAATTTCTTCCAGAAAATGATTGCAATCACAAATGCTTTGGTAATAATATCTTCATTTAATTTGTCTTCAATGGAAAACCACAAAAAGAATTGTCAAAAAGCCAAATTGCATATAATTCCACACCAAAACAAGGGGGTGGACAAAAGTATTGGCACCCTTTGAAAAATCATGTGATGCTTCTCTAATTTGTGTAATTAACAGCACCTGTTACTTACCTGTGGCACATAACAGGTGGTGGCAATAACTAAATCACACTTGCAGCCAGTTGAAATGGATTAAAGTTGACTCAACCTCTGTCCTGTGTCCTTGTGTGTACCACATTGAGCATGGAGAAAAGAAAGAAGACCAAAGAACTGTCTGAGGACTTGAGAAGCAAAATTGTGAGGAAGCATGAGCAATCTCAAGGCTACAAGTCCATCTCCAAAGACCTGAATGTTCCTGTGTCTACCGTGCGCAGTGTCATCAAGAAGTTTAAAGCCCATGGTACTGTGGCTAACCTCCCTAGATGTGGACGGAAAAGAAAAATTGACAAGAGATTTCAACAAAAGATTGTGCGGATGGTGGCTAAAGAACCTCGACTAACATCCAAACAAGTTCTAGCTGCCCTGCAGTCCGAGGGTACAACAGTGTCAACCCGTACTATCCATCGGCGTCTGAATGAAAAGGGACTCTATGGTAGGATACTCAGGAAGACCTCACTTCTGACCCAGAAACATAAAAAAGCCAGGCTGGAGTTTGCCAAAACTTACCTGAGAAAGCCAAAAACTTTTTGGAAGAATGTTCTCTGGTCAGATGAGACAAAAGTAGAGCTTTTTGTGAAAAGGCATCAACATAGAGTTTACAGGAAAAAAAAAGAGGCCTTCAAAGAAAAGAACACGGTCCCTACAGTCAAACATGGCGGAGGTTCCCTGATGTTTTGGGGTTGCTTTGCTGCCTCTGGCACTGGACTGCTTTACCGTGTGCATGGCATTATGAAGTCTGAATACTACCAACAAATTTTGCAGCATAATGTAGGGCCCAGTGTGAGAAAGCTGGGTCTCCCTCAGAGGTCATGGGTCTTCCAGCAGGACAATGACCCAAAACACACTTCAAAAAGCACTAGAAAATGGTTTGAGAGAAAGCACTGGAGACTTCTAAAGTGGCCAGCAATGAGTTCAGACCTGAATCCCATAGAACACCTGTGGAGAGATCTCAAAATGGCAGTTTGGAGAAGGCACCCTTCAAATCTCAGGGACCTGGAGAAATTTGCCAAAGAAGAATGGTCTAAAATTCAAGCAGAGCATTGTAAGAAACTCATTGATGGTTACCGGAAGCAGTTGTTCGCAGTTATTTTGTCTAAAGGTTGTGCTACCAAGTATTAGGCTGAGGGTGCCAATACTTTTGTCCGGCCCATTTTTGGAGTTTTGTGTAAAATGATCAATGATTTGACTTTTTTTTCATTCTCTTTTGTGTTTTTTCATTGCAAGCAAAATAAATGAAGATATTATTACCAAAGCATTTGTGATTGCAATCATTTTCTGGAAGAAATTGAGTATTATCTCACAGAATTGCAGGGGTGCCAATACTTTTGGCCAGCACTGTATATATATATATATATATATATATATATATATATATATATGTGTAAAAACACATTATATATACATATGTATATATATATATATATATATGTCCTTGCTGCTGATACAAGGAGTCTAAAGATGGCTGCTGAGGGTGTAGTGGGCGTGCTAGCTAGGGAAAAAGGGAGAGGGAGTGTTTTGAAAGGGAGGGGGACAGTGAGTGTGAGAGGGAGGTGTGGTGAATGAGATCTACGATTCTAGTTCTGGCTGCTGAGGGTGTAGTGGGCAGGCTAGCTAAGGAAAGAGGGAGGGGGAGTGTGTGAGAAAGGGAGGGTGTCAGTCAGTGGAGAGGGAGGAGAAGTGAGGGATAATGGAACTAGTAGTAAACACAGAAAGGAATTGAAGTATGTAAATAAATGCTGAAGATGCAATGAGCTCACTGAGAACCCCAGAAATCACTCAAAACACTGCTCAAGGTATTTGGTGGCATTTATTAACCCATTAATAGCACTAACAGACCTTTTTTTGAAAAAAATTTTTGCCCAGAAAACCCCTTTAACACTCCGGAGGGTCACTTTGAGTATCTGGTTATGCCCTTCGGGTTATGTAATGCACCAGCACTTTTCCAACATTTTATCAATGATATATGTATTGCAGTCTACGGGACTTGCAATCAAATGATTGTGGGTTCAAGTCCCCTAGGGGAGCTAATAAAATAGTAAAAAAAAAAAAAAAGTTAAAAAAAAAATAAAATAAATAAAAAACGAAAGGTTCTAAATCACCCCCTTTCCCTAGGATACATATAAAAATAGAAAATTACTGTGAAACACATTAGGCATCGCTGTGTCTGAAATTGCTCGGTCTACAATCTTATAAAAATATTTTTCCCATAGGGTGAACATCGTAGCTGGAAAAAAAAAATCAAAAGTGCCGAACTGCCATTTTTTTCACTGTTTCACTGTTTTTGAATAAAAAGTGATCAAACCAACAGACATTCCCTAAGATGGTATAACTAAAAAGTACACCTGGCCCCGAAAAAAAAAAAAAAAAGAAGCCTTATGTATCCCCATACAGCTGCAGGGCCACCTGTTAACTTGGCCTTGCAGCTGTTGTAAAACTACAACTCCAATATATTTAATATGTTATTAAATATTTTACTACATTTTTTGCTTCAAAATTTTTTTCCCTATTTTCCTCCTCTAAAATCAAGGTGCGTCTTATGGTCCGGTACGTCTTATAGTACGAAAAATATGGTACTTTATTTCTTTTGTTTCACTAGGGCACATGAACCAGCATTCTTTTGATCATTGGTTCACCAATATACACTGTTGCAGTGTATACAGCCTGTCAGTCTGTACAGCCACTCAATGCTTGGTAGTTTTAGAGTTACAAAATTATTTGTACCACTGTTAAAAAACAAAACTTCGGACGCAGATGTGAATAGTGAAGCAGGGAGCCATTCGGTCCCTGCCTCTTGCTCCTGATATCTTGGGAGCAGTAGGCACGATGTAGTGATGTCAATTACAATGAGCCGTCTGCTCCCAGAAGGCTCCAGTAGCGAGACACATTCAAGAACAGCAGGGGAACGGGGCGAGGTATTAGTTTTTTTTTTTAACCATCATACTGTTGGAGAATGTATAATTTGGGGGCAAGTGGAGGGAAAGCTGTATACTGTTCTGGATGGGGGGGTATAGTGTGGGGGCAACTTGAAGGGGACAGTATACTATGGTGGAAACTAGAGGGGTTCTGCATACTGTGGGGGCAACTGGAGGAGGGCTGTATACTGTGGGTGCATTTGGAGGGGGACATTTACACATTTCAATTTCTTTCACAAATACATTAATTTAGAATTTACACATTCACAAGGCATTAAAGGAGAAAATACATCACAAAATGTGTTACACAATTTCTCCTGAGTTTGGAATTATCCCACATGTGGATGTAAACTGATATATGCGCACACAGCAGGACACAGAAGGGATTGGGATTTTGGATGTCAGGTTTACTGGAATCATTTTCAGGCACTATGTTGCATTTGTAGAGCCCCTGAGGTACTAGAAAAGTACAAATCTCCATGAAATGACCCTATTTTGGAAACTAGACCGAGGATTCAAGAAAGTTATTAAGGGGTATAGTGAGACTTTCACTGAATTTTTTTTACCAATGGGACATGGAAATGAAAAATTACTTTTTTTTTCCAATAAAGCATCTTACTTTAGCCCCAAATTTTTCATTTTCAAAAGGGTTAAAGGAGGAAATGCACGCACAGTTTGTTACACAATTTCTCCTGAACATGAATTTCTCCTTACCATATGTGGTGGTAAAATGATCTATGGGCAAATGGCATTGCTCGAAACTGAAAGAGTGACATTTGGCTTTTCAAGAGCAGATTGTGCTGGAATAGTTTTAAGATACCTTGTGAAACAGGCGTCAGCAGAAGAAGAGAGAGGCGGCGCTGGATATTCGGAAGAGCGTCTTCTTTGAGCACAGGGTGATTTCGGAGCACAGGGGGATCGCCCCCTGTGCTTTTTGAAGACTCATTTGCATACAGATGAAAAAAGAAAATTCCAGAAATGGCAGCGTGGATCAGAAAAATAAAGGTAAGAGAAGAATAGCCTTTCTAAAGGCTATTACGATGTGGTGTTATTGAAAAAATGCCTTTCCTAATGATAGAATCCCTTTAAAGGAGAAAATGCCCTCATAATTTGTTAATAACCACCATTTGTTAATAATAATCCACTGCAGAAATGCCCCACATGTGGATGTAAACTGCTGTATGAACACACAACAGGACTCGAAAGGAACAGAATGCTATTGGGGAGAAAATTTTGCAGAATTAATTTTCAGGCACCATGTCACATTTAGAGTTCTCCTGAGCTACCAGTACAGTGGAAATTCCCAACAAATGACCTCAGGTTGGAAACAACTTCCCTTAAAAAAAATTTTTTCCAGGAATTAACGCACAACAGAGTTTGAAAAGTAAATCTGTAATTTGTACGGTATTAGGAGGTGATATAATTTATAAAATTAAAGGGATTCTATCATTTAAAAAAAAAAAAAAAAACGTATTTAAACTAAAAGCATGTAGGACTAGCCTTTAGAAAGGCTATTCTTCTCTTACCTTTATTTTGCAGGTGCGCACTGCCGTTTTTGAATTTTTCGTTCTTTTTTCAATATGCTAATTGTGCTCAGAAAGCACATGGGGCATTCCCCCTGTGCTCAAAGCACAGCCTCGTCATAGCTTCCAGCGCTGCCTCTCTCTTCTCATCCTGACTCGACTCCTCCTCTTTGCAACGTCAGCACCCGCCGATCGCGTCTTCAGGATCCAAATCCCGCGCATGCTCAGTCGGCTCTACCACTTCGGGTTGCACAGAGCAGACTGCGCATGGTATAGTATGCTCGTGTAAGAGACCACATCAAAATAGCCGACGGAACATGCACAGTCAGCTCTGTCCAATCCCTAATCCATGGATGTATAGTACAGTCTGAAGCACTCCTTCATTCCCTAACCCTTTTCAAACACATTGTGCACTTTTTTAGGATTTCTCTCTTTTGGTACAATATAGGCATCTTCAATTACAGAAGTACTGGGGCACTTCCCTTCCTGTTCCCGAAATATCAGGGTCACAATAAGACAGCTTGTGCACTAAAATGAATGAAGCTTGTGCAGTATAAAAATGAACTAAAGAGCAAAAAAAAAAAAATACTGAACTGAAACTACCTTTATATGTTTGTTTAGAGAGTGAGACAGTCTTCTATGTGTATATATAGCAACCAATTAGATTGTGTAAGCAGCAGATCATTCAGAACACTTTCCAGGCGTTCAACAGTGAAGGGAAGTTTATTTAGGAACAGAACTTCTAGTAGTAATGATCACATACAGTACAACATATTAGCATGGCTATCAGTCCCTGCACAGAAAACAAGTCTGTCTGTGTACTTCCTTTCTCTCAGAGAAAGTGTGTGTGTTTTCTTTTTAAACAGTTAACTTTATTAACATGACAATATCTCTAGAGACTGGTTCATACTTACAATACATAGAGAAGTAGTTGTTGCATTATTTATTTATTTTGCTTACTTGTATAGCGCCATCATATTACGCAACGTTTTACAGACATAGCATTAACGACAGTAATGAGTACTATTCCAATAGATTGTTTGTTTAGGTTAAAGTTAAAAAACCCTGCTAATTCTAACCATTATTAGATTGTTTATTAGAAAAATAAAAGACCTGTAGCAAGATTTGCGCACAGATGTCGAAAAGTAACATTTGTCATTGACCAACACTCAGCATTGCAGGACGCACACAAGGAGATGGCTAAAAAAAAAATTAACCAATGCTACCTGAAATTTACCTATATATATAGTGCTCAGCATAAATGAGTACACCCTCTTTGAAAAGTAAAATTTTAACACTTTTCCAACATCTGTCGTAATAGTACGGCGGATGTCAGGTATTTACATATGGCGGCTGCTCAGAGGCAGAGCGGTCACCATAGCTGCTGGGTCTTCACTTTATTGTATAGCAGAGGCCCAGTGGCAATGTCTGCAATCAGTGCCCACACTGATCGTGGGCATTAAAATCACCAGCGCCTTGGGCAAAGCTGGTCAAGGCGCCATTTTCCCAGCAGTGCAATTTTGTGGTGGATCACCGTCTTCCAGAATGAGATCCGGGGGGATTTCCATGATAGCTTTGATCCTATTGAAGGCTTCCAGGCTTGTCTGCAATGCACTTTTATTGCAGGCAGCACTATGCAGCCTGTAATAGAAGTGGCAATATTTTAAAATGCATTGTAATACATTGTATTAGTGATCAGATCTCCTCTGGGTTAAAGAATAAAGATTCAAAAAAAATATATAAAAAAAAAGTATTAAAAATTCAAATCACCCCTATTTCCTAGATAAATAAAAAGGTAGAACCACACTCTAGAAGGTTATGCTTCTCAAATAATTTATTAAATGCAACGTTTTGGGCATAAAAATCCTTCATCAAGCAGTAGGAAAAACAAAATGGAGGATCAATTGAATGCTTCCCAGTCTTTAGATTAAAGCGGGGTTCCTTTAACTCAGTCTCATAGCTTCCGCCCACTGGCACAGAGTTAAGGATTTTCATCCAGAGAGGTTAAAGTACATGGTGTGTCCCAAGCAGCTTTACATGGCCGGTTAACAGCTTATGCAGAAGTCAGCAGAAAAACTCCAATGATACGGGAATGACAGGAAATCCGGTCTGGTATTGGATGGTCCAATGTGCTGGTGTAGAGGGCCAGAGTCCGCCTGAGTCTGATTTAAAGGAACCCCGCTTTAATCAAAAGACTGGGACGCATTCAATTGATCCTCCATTTTGTTTTTCCTATTACCTGACAAAGGGTTTTTATACCCGAAACGATGCATTTAATAAATTATTTAAGAAGCATAACCTTCTGGAGTGAGGTTCTACCTTTTTATTTATCTACAAACACGTGGGAGGTGGTCAGCCCCTCAGAGAACGTGCACCCTCCATACAAAGCCACAACCCGATTGCTGCCTGACCTTTGATTCCTTGATACCCCTATTTCCTAGAACACATGTAAAAGTAAATAAAAAAAGTAAAAAAAACACATACTCATTAGGAATACTTGTGTCCAAAAACGACCAGTCTACAGACTTCTAAATACATTTTTCCCATACGGTGAATGCCATAGCGGGAAAAATGATCAAAAGAGCCAAACCACCGTTTTTTTGCTAATCCGTCTCTCCAAAAAAGTGATCAAAGCAATGGACATTCCCCAAAATAGTATAAATAAAAGGTACATCTGGCCCAGGTGTCAGAAAATGGTGACTCCAAGAATTTTTTTTTTTTTAAAGTTTTTGATTTTTTTAAGGTGTTAAAACGTAAAAAAATATATTAATTTGGTATTGTTGAAATTCTACTGACCCATACAATACAGGTAACGTCGTTTTGGCTGCATAGTGAACGCTGTAAAAACAAATGCAGTATGAAAGTCACGCAAATGCAGTTTTTCTTATTCTGAATTTTTTTCCAGCTTCACAGTACATTGTACAGAATATTAAATAGTACCATTACGAAGTACAACTCTCGCAAAAATTAAGCTCTGTAAATGGAAAATTAAAAAAGTTATGGCTTTTAGAAGGCAGGGAATCAAAAAACAAAAGTCAAAAAATGCCTGTGGTGGAAAGGGGGTTAATCAATATCTTACTGAACTCAAAGAATAATTTCCAAAATTTTGACAATACTAAGTTTCATAGAACATTTTTTAAATTACGGCGGAGTACAATTACTGTCGTACTACAACTACCAGCAAGAACCATTCCCTGGTTACCTCGGTTTCTCTCAGTGTAGCTTTTTCTTCTACATCTAGCCATCCTCTTGCTGCTAATGCACCTGGGCCAACCCATAGGACAGGCGTGTCCTCCCTCCTACCGTGTTTCTCCGAAAATAAGACGGTCTTATATTATTTTTTGCTCCGAAAAAAAAGGGCTAAGGCTTATTTTCGTGGTAGGTCTTAATTTTTTCCATGAACAACAATCACACATTTGATCACTTTTTATTTCAACTTTTATCAGAGGTGAATCAGTGATAAAACAGCAGTTCGGCACTTTTGATTTTTTTTTTTTACGCTACGGCATTCCCCATAGACACAGGGATACCTAATGTGTATGTGTTTCACAGTAATATTTTATTTTTATATGTATTCTAGTGAAAGTGGGAGGGGGTTTGAACTTTTATTTATTTATTTATTTTTTACTATTAACCCATCCTAGGAGGCATGAACCTGCAATCATCCCATAGACTGCAATATGTTTATTATCTAACATTGCTAATTATCTACATTACTAATGAGGCTGGTCATAGACCAGCCTCAATAGTAATATTCCTATGACAGGACTGGGAGCCAAGGCTCCCGGCTGTCAAAGGAAGAGGTCTTCTCCTGCGATCTCGCTACGCGGGAGCCGACCTGCAACGTGAAAGGTATGGGGCCGGACTGGCACACTCAACAATGCCTGCGATCAGTGGACTCTGATCGAGGGCATTAACTGCGGGTCTCCGCTGTACAAGGAGACCCGTTATAGTAGCTATAGGGGGTTGAGACCGGCCCTGGGGACTGCGGGGGGGAAGCGCGGAGGTCACACTTAGCAATGCCCGCGGTCAGAGTCCACTCTGATTGAAGGCATTAACTCTGGGTTGTGCTACTTTGGTAGGAAGGAGGGGGGTCACGCTGAACAATGCCCGCGATCAGGGTAGACACTGATCGCGGGCATTGACCCGATACGGCAGCTATGGTAGCCACTCTGCAGCAGAGCAGCCGCCATCTTTAAGGACCCGGCATCCGCTGTAATCGCACGGCAGATGTTGGGAAGGGGTTAAATTAGCTAGGGCTTATTTTTGGAGTAGGGCTTATTTTTTGGAAAAACACGGTAGTAACATGGGTGTTTAACGAATACACCTATGAGCCCTGCACAGTCAATCCCTATGTCAATTTAAACCTGTTTAACCCTCTGAATTGTGGATTCCAGTTCTTGTGAGGGTTTCGTGTTTATTCCGGTTTGATCTTCGGTTTTGTGACTTCAGTTTGATTCCTGACTTTTGATACCATTCTTGATCTGCTTTCTTCTGTGTATGACTTTTGGCTTCCTATGACTCTGATTCTCCACTGCGTGCCCCTGGTTTCTCTCTGGCCTTTGGGTCAGCTGCTGCCTACAACGGGACTACTCCTTAACTTAGCGACCTGGTGATCCCCTGCACTGAAGACCAGATCCCTGTATAGGGGTTAAAGGCTGTAAATCAGAGGACCAATTAGACAATGCTCTCAGACATAGCCCAAAGTCAAACCAGTTAGGTGGCACAATGAATACACCATCTGCTGTCCATCATAATTTTTTTAATCCATAACATGGAAATAAGGTTGATAATGTACTACTACAGCTTGTATTTTGCATGACCTCAATGATTTTTAATGACATTTCCAAGTCTTCTAAGTAGGGAATGAACAAGCTGGTGACATATTGCAATATCTTTTTCAATTTTTCAAGAACTACCTCTTTTAGAGCCTGGATGCAGGATGGAGAGTGATGCTCAACTTATCTGTTCAGAATTCCACATAGGTTTTCAATTGGGTTCAAATCAGGAGACCCACTTGATCACTGAATTACTTTCATCCTGTTTTTCAGAAATTCAATAGTGGTGTTAGATGTATGTTTTATATTATTGTCATGTTGTCAAAATGGCACCAATGGCACAAAGTGATGGTAGCATTTTCTCTTTCAATATGCAGCAGTACATCTGTGAATTCATGAATGAAATGCAGCTGTATGACACCAGCAGCACTCATGTGCTACTGCCATCACCATGTTTCTCTGTAGGCACCATGCATTTTTCTTTGTTCTCTACACTTTTGTGACATCATACAGTTTTGAAGCCATCAGTTCCAAAAACATTTATTTTGTTTTCATCACTCCAGATTAGAGTCCATCTTTTTCAGCATGGTTCCTGGCAAATTGTAGGTGGGTTTTTGTACATACACATTAGAGTAGGCTTTCTTTTTATACAACACCTATGCATGCCATTCCTCTGCAGTGTACGCCTTATTGCGTCACAAGAAACACTCACCCAGGTTTGGCTTTCTACTTTGCTAACTTGCATAACGATTTTATTCAAGCCTTTTCATCAGAAGACACTTCTGTTCAGGTGTTAACTTCCGTGGGCCTCTCCGTGAGACGGTTGCAGTTCCATTTTGTTAAATTTTTGTATCGCTTTTGCTACAGTATTCTGACTGATAATTATCAAAAAATGTTATTTGTTTATTATCAAAATATTTGTTCCCAGTTGTTAAGTGTGTTTTCCTGATTGTTTGTACCTTAAATGAATAGAAAAAAGTTATTATTCCCTGTAAACTTTGCTTTTGTGGTCAGCACAATGATATTTTGAAATTGATCTATTTTTAAGGATATTCGCAATATTTCAAGATACTTAAGAAGCTTCTGGAATTGTGAGAACTATCAAGAAGTTTCTAGAACTGCCCAGAATTATCTAGAACTTTCTGGGACTGTACAGAATTGTAGGTAGCTGTATAACTACAGTTATATAGGGCCACTATAGCCCTTCCTGAGAGACGGAGAGACAGGATCTAATTGATTGGGATTGCATAGTAAGTGTGTTACTCTGGTACCGGGTGATCAATCTTGCTCTGCTGAATCCTCAGTACACTCTTGAACTTTAATACTGCATGGAATAAAGACCATTTTTATCAAGTTTGGAGAGACATCCTTTTTCCTTACAGTTCACAGCAACTTAGTCAATTTAGATCGCATCAAGAGGTTGCATACATCCAGCAGATGCATTTTGCTACGTATGTGGCCAGTTTATAAAGACAAGAGCGAAAAAGTACTCTGTGGAAGCATCTGCTAAGATGTGTGAGGCCTACAAAGCATACTTCGGCATGCCTGTTGGTGACGAAGACAAACCATGGGCAACTCGTTTCACATGTGAGCACTGCAAGAAAACTCTTGAAGGTAAGTGGATAAATGCTACTCTCTTAAATAGCAGATTAACTGTGTTAATATTGTAAATATCACTAGTCATTAGTGTGAAATAGGCCTAAATCCAATTCTCAATCCAAATATTATTTTGTTTGCTTATAGGTTGGTACAGGGGAGAGAAGAGAGCCATGCATTTTGCTATCCCAAGAATTTGGCGTGAACCGACTGATCACTCAACAAATTGCTACTTCTGCATGGTGGACCCTTCCAAACGTCGCACTGGCAAAAATGCACTGCCTGTAACGTATCCTGACATTCCGTCATCTATTGCCCCAGTACCACACTGCCCTGAACTTCCTGTACGAACACCTCCAGACAGAGCTACACCACCTTCAAAAGAAAGCAGCAGGTCAAACATCAAGGAAGACGTTGAAGATCACGATTTCTCTTCATATGCAGATGAGGAGCGGAAGCCATACTACCCTAACCAAAAAGACCTCAACGATCTGATCAGAGACCTTGGTCTCACCAAGTCCAACGCTGAGCTTCTGACATCAAGGCTCAAGCAATGGAACTTAATAGATGAAAGCGTCCAAGTCACAGATCAGAGGAAGCATCACCAAGTTTTTTCCATCTTCTTCAGTCATCAAGATGGACTGTGCTTCTGCAACAATGTGGCCGGTCTATTCGAGGTAACCCGAATGAGTGGCGCCTCTTCATAGACAGCTCATGCAAGAGCCTCAAAGCCGTGCTGCTTCACAATGGGAACAAGTATCCATCTCTTCCTGTAGCTCACTCCGTGCACCTGAAAGAGGAATACACCAGTGTCAAGATGTTGCTAGGTGCCTTGAAGTATGATGAGTACGGCTGGGAAGCTATCGGAGATTTCAAAATGGTGTCATTCCTGATGGGCCTCCAAGGTGGTTTTAATAAGTATCCTTGCTTTATTTGTCTTTGGGACAGCTGGGATACTGAAGCGCACTACCACAGGCGGGATTGGCCTCAGCGGACAGATTTCACTGTGGGGAAGAACAATGTAAAGTGGGAGCCACTGGTGGACCCACGCAAGGTGCTGATGCCACCACTACACATCAAGTTGGGGCTCATAAAACAATTTGTCAGGGCTCTAGATAAGGAGTCGAGAGCTTTCAATTACCTCCAAGATCTTTTACCTAAGCTGTCTGAAGCAAAGATCAAAGCTGGTGTCTTCGTCGGACCACAAATGAAGAAGATCATAGAGTGCAGTGAATTTCCCAAGAAGCTGAATAGGAAGGAGAGAGCAGCTTGGAACAGTTTTGTCGCAGTGGTTCACGGCTTCCTAGGCAATCATAAAGATGAAAACTATGTACAACTGGTTCAGACTCTGATAAAGAACTATGCTGCAATGGGCTGCAGGATGTCACTCAAAATCCATATCTTTGATGCTCATCTTGATAAGTTCAAAGAGAACATGGGAGCTTATTCAGAAGAGCAAGGCGAGCGCTTTCACCAGGACATTATGAACTTTGAACGCCGTTACCAAGGACAATATAACGAAAACATGATGGGCGACTATATTTGGGGATTGATTCGTGAAACTGATTTGCAGTATAGTCGTAAATCTCGGAAAACCGCACACTTCTGAACAGTTTTTGGTAATCTGTGTAAATTTGCAATGCATATAGTGTTCTTAGTCTGACTGTATAAATGAGAAGATGCAAAATCGTCTGTTTCTATAGTAAAAATGCATAATTTTCGTTGCCGTGGTCACAAAAGCGAAGTTTATGATGAATGTGAGCAATTTTTAATTTGTTTTAGACATAAGCAATTGGAATATAACATTTAAAAGCTGAGAACAAAATTTGTGTTACATAGTGTAATTAAAGCTTTGATGTTATTGGAGCCTTCACCTTTCTTTTGTGAAGAAATTATTTTCTTCCTCAGGTCTTGTGATATTTCTCTTCCATGTGATGCCATTGCTGACAGCATGAAATGGGAAGGAGTTTTCTATGTTAAGTAACGCCCTTTTAAGGCATAGGCCTCATGTTGCGGAAACACAGCTTTTTTTTTGTTGTAGATTATACTGTGGTTTTTTGAGCCAAAGGCAGGAGTGGATTACTCAGAAGGTAGACGTATAAGTACTTCCTATACATTTCCTATTCCTTTTTAGCCATTCTTGATTTTGGCTCAAAATCAAATCAAAATGAAGGATTAGAATGACCTGTGCTTGAATTCTTGTTAATTAGAGTTGTAGAATCTAAACTTTAGCTTTGCTCCTAAGGCTAGATTCACACGACTGAGATTCACCCGGATTTACACAGGATTTACTGGCCTGACCTTCATGCCAGGAGCGGGACTCCTAGCATCATAGTTATCTATGCTACTAAGAGTCCCTGACTTCCAGCAACATACTGTCCTGTGCCTGGTTGCCTGTGGTCATTAAAAAAAAATCTACCTTTTTTTGCCAGAAAACAGACCATATCCATCCATGTCATGTAGAGCATTTTTTCTAAACCGGGACCCCTGTAATACTGACTAATATAATCATCTTCAGAAAAGTGAAAAACTTCTGTGAATTTCCTCCCCATTATGGTAAGTTTTCTTTGCACTTCAAACTGCTTAGCTTTAATTGTCAACTAATATGTAAATGTATAACCTACTCGGATCTTTAGTGGTATTCAAAAATATTTTAAAAATTGGGTAAATTATAATATAATAAGAAAAAAACCTAACCTTCCTGCTACAGGGCCTTCTGTTCTAGTGTCGCAGGGCCTGAGCACTCTGGCTCAAGTCACTTTCATCATTCATGAAACTGCTCAGCCAATCACTGGCCTCATTGGCTACACTCTGTTCATGCACATGTAACTGCTGAGACCAATGATTGGCTGAGCTGTTGCATGATTGATAGTCACAGCATAATCTTTTCCAGGGCGATGGGGACCAGAAGTCCTGGGGACTGTACCCTGCAATACTGGAATAGAAAGTTCGTAAGCAGATGAGTTAGTTTTTACTTATTTTTATACAGCTATCTTCCCCCTGACCATTTTTTTTAATGTCTTGAAATACTCCCTTAATATAATTTTCTTTACTCAGATACTCCTTTAATTCCAATAATGTGGCCTAGTAACGTGAATGATGGTGATACTAGGAAACTGTGCTGTCATAGTTACTAGAAGCTTTTATGATATGAATTAGGGTCCATTGAACTAACAATTACCCTTTATTGTACTTATGTTAGCTATCTTATCTTGCTTTACGTGGTGTTGGTGAAGTTTTCCGGTCTGAACCTAGTGGATAGCTGCCAAAATAATTAAGTGCTCAGATTAGATGGCCAATCTACCCGATGTACTTCTCTTCCTGACATCTGAACACACACATTTTATATTAATGTATATCTTGTAAATTTCAAACATATTCCACATCACCTACAATTCCACATTATTTTCAGGATGGTGCTTTATCAGATTTCCCAGAATGCACAATATCAAATATAAAATATGGAAAGAGATAAAAGCCCTTTAAAAGTACATTAAAGGATTTTTTATGTTTGAAAAATACTTACCTAATATAGTGATGCTGAAAGACTCACTGTACTGGATATGCTCTTGAAATGCAGTGGCTATCAAAATTAGAAAGAATAATTGTGGACATGTAGAAAATATCTTTTTATGCTAATCATATATTCTGTGGTGCTAAAGCCAATGTTTAAGGCTGCTAGAAACATTTTACTTGCAACCTCTAAAGTTCTGTACACTTTAGCATCATAAATACTGTATTATTCTTGCTGTAAAAATTACCCCTGTAAGAAAGCATAAATTGTAAATGTGAGCCATGTTCATTTTTAGAAAAGAACTTATAATTGTTTATCTGAAATCTTAAAGGAATATTACAACATATATACTTTCATGACATATCCACCACTGGAACCTACATCTTTTGGGATTATGAAGGTCCCCTCACCATCTTTTGGCAACCCAAAATGAATAGTACTGATCACCTAGAGGAGAAAATGAATTTGAGAGCTGGCCATGCATGTCCATGGTTTTCTGGAAAGAAGTCTACAGTAGTTATAGAAAGAGCCCAGAAAAAAGTCATCCTTATTCCCACCATGAACATCTGTCATAGGGTAATTTTGATTGCTGAACAGTGGTCTGAGAACACCCATTGGCATATCCTACCATACTGTATCTCTCTCCATTCACTTCAAAGTCTACACTTACAATAGTTTCTATCAGATACTGTGTGAGTGTAACACATAATATTCGTATGTCCAATCATGTGTCCACTTTTTTTTAAAACTTGTTTTGATAGCAACACAAATAATGCTAATTAATAAAAAAGCAACTAGAGTGTAAAGGAAACTGTCTGGCCAGCGTGCACTGAATTTCTCAGAGGAGTCAGTGGAGGTCTACTGAGAACACTTTGCTCTATAAATACCATCAAATTTCTGACAGCGTCATGCTTTTCAGATTGTGTTTTAATTACTTATTTTCTTCATCTCCAATAATTAATGCTTTCACAATATGTATTATTTTAACCCACACAACAATACCTAAGCTTTTTTTTTTTTTTTTTTTTTTTAAGCGTTTGAGGTACTGAATTTATGGACATTATGTAGGAAGTAATGTATCATTCATTCAAGCGTATTGAACTTCAGTATACGCAATAAACAATTTAAAATCAATGGCTATTTTTAGTGAATTTTGCTGTGGGATCGCAGAAGCAAGCTTATTACGTGGCTGTAGATCTTGATGTTTTTTGCAGGTTTTGCCTGCAATGTCACACTTTGGTAGCTGGCCAGATTCTCTTTTTTTTTTTCCTTTTATTTTTTATAATTGTATTTTTATTAACATTTTCAGTTATCATTACAAATCACAAGGAGAAACAAGGAAAAGAAAAATTGAGATAGCAAAGTCAGTAATCATGTTTTATCACAGAAATTGGTCCCCTAAATAAACTAAAATATAACTTTTATTAAATAACTATTAAAATCCTCTAGGAATAGCATCGACACATGTCAGACCAATGAAAGGTATATAAATCCCTCCATATGTGAGGATCTATATTAAATGAATCCCACTTAAACACCCTGTAGTGAAACTAAGCTACAATGTGCGTCAGCTGTTTATAGATGTGTCCAAACAAGCTGTTCACTATAAAGCTTTATTGAACTCCAAGCCACAACAGGGTTAATATGATATTAGAAATATATCCTACAGTATACCCCTACTTCATTGAATACGTCCCACAGAGGGTATATATTAATAGTGTTCCACAGCTGATACCATATAGTACGGAACTGGCCAATAACTCTATGGAGGAGCAGATGAACAAACTTAATATTCATGGACTAACAATTCGACCATGTCCATGAACAAAGTAATCCACCCTCACTGCTTATAAACACTGGTATCACTGCTGATAAAAGTGCCCTCTGCTAGTAAAGATAATGTCAAGTATCTAAAGTATCTCAACGCGTTTCCCCTCCCTATTTTGAGGTTCATCAGGAGGGATTCAATTAAGGGCTCAAAGATAAATAAAAATAAATAAGATCGCGATTAAAACCGCAGTTCCCGCAGCTCTGATGGTGAGCCCCGGTACTAAACACGGCCAACCAATCATCAGTAATTATGTTATCCAAACGGTCCGGCTCTTTCGTCAAGTGGCTCGGTTAAGGTTAAAACTGCAGAGCATTCCAGGAACAGAGGCCGCATAATCAAACATGCTGCTGTGTATTTGCTCCTTCTGGTCCACTCCATAGGATGGGCGCACAGTAACTTGAGAGAATAACAAATGGTCCTGAGAGCCTTGTCCAGCTAATCCCAAGCAGCTCATGTCTATCTGCTCAGTCCTTGAGCAGCAAGACCTTTGGACCGGACTTGATCATGCTTTTGTCTGACATTCTGGTGGTTTGCATTGATGTCTCTATGACCATTAGGTCAGCTGCCACCTACATCAGCACCACTCCGAGAGGTTGTGGCCTGGTAGTCTCTCTGCAGCGTAAAACCAGATTCCCGTTAAAGGGGTTATTCAGCTTCCAGAAATTATTTGCAAATACATCCACAGCAGTGCTAAATGCTCACTTTTCCCTCATACACTGTTTGCTTGGCTTTATTTTACTTCATACTCCTTGTATTACTGTGGTGAATCTGTGGATAAACCACATTTCCCTTGATTCATCTGTCTGCACTCACTCTCTGTGTACCCCTCCCTTCTCCACTTTCCCCTGCAATGAAATCACATGTAATAAATCACTCCCACATCCGTAGTGACTTTGCAAACCAAACGTTACAGCTGACTTCAAAGACCTGAAAATAAATCAGATAAGCAGTGTAAAATTTAAACAGGATTTATATTGGGAAGTGTTTTGTATTGGTGCATCCTGTTACTTGGCCCATATTTTTTTTAAAACTGGATTACCCCTTTAAAGGTGAAAACCAGGGAAGCTACTTAGATAACACCCTTGGGAGTGGCCCAAAGTCAAACCAGTTAGGTGGCATAGTGGGTCCACAGTGAAACATTCAACCTCATCATTTATCAATTTGATTAGAGATTCCACTCTCTCCTCCTTAATCGTTAATCCTCTGGAGGAGAGCTTGAAAAGGAGTGAGAGTCATGGTGCTTCCATTGGGTACATATGAGGCATTTAATCGTCATGAGAATATATAGCCACAATTTGGCGGATCATTTTGGGATTCCCTGCAGGAGATTAAGTGGGAAAGTTGGGACATTCAGGGGAAGGAAAGTGGCCAAGACCTGCTCTATCAGGGCCCAACTTTTAATCCAGAATGGACGAATAAGTAGGTATCTCCAATAATGGTCAGACACAACATATGGTGTGGGACCGCTGGGGTATGGTACCAGTGCATCAAGATTTTGTACTGGTTTTTCTTATAGGTAGCATACAGGAAGGACTTAGCCACCTTCGACCAAGTAATTTGTCACAGGGGGAGCTCTCAAAAAAGAGTGCCACTTACCCATGTATGAGTGCCGCAGGAGCTTCTCTGGGGAAGAATTAGTAAGAAAACTATATTTCAATTATGAGACCTTGAGTGAAGGAGTCCCGCCTGCAAAATGCTTCGAAGTGTGTAGGCTTGGAGAAACTTGGGTGCGGATTGAGTAGAAGAGCTAAGCAGGTAATCTTTAAATGTATTGATGAGTTGTGGCAGGCAGATTAAATTTTTACTGGAGAGACTGAAAGGGCAGTTTGGTCCTTGTAAAAGGGTCAACAACATTGGCAAAATGAAGAAGGCCTGCATTAACCCAAGATTTAATATTATTGGCAGATCAGCTGGAAGATGAGGATGGGGTACACAAGAAGGAAGACATGGCCCACTTTGGGGAGGTCAGGGGGTAAAGTTTGTTGTAAATTTGCCAAATTGTTCTTGCAACGGTCATTGGTCCCAACAAAGGGCCAATAGCATATCCACTAAGTCAGACCACAAGAGAGCATTCAGGTGGATTGGAGCAAGCCACCATTTTCTCAAATTCAGTCCACTTGTGTAAGCCCTAAAAGAGGCCGAACAAGGAATCCTCTGAAGGCTAACTGCAAAATAGTAGTGATACACATCGCCAACCCTCCCAAGGAGACTACTATTAATAGCACTAATAGCACCAATTTCAAAATCCTGTGGCATCCCCCTCTCCAATCAAAGACAGTAGGGGCGATTAAAACCTAGGGAGTTCTGCCCTTGGGATTGGGCAGATTGCCTATTGCCCACAAATCCCACCTGGTCTTTATGCACCAGGTCTGGGAGAAGTGTTCCCAGGCAGTTAGCCAGAAGTTTAGTAAAGCTCTTCAGGTCTGCATTTAACAGCCGATTATATCTTTACCTGGCCTCTGTATGACTGTGATATAGGAGTGGAGCGTCATGGGGAGGATGGATGCGCTGGTTAGAAAAGAGTAAAAAAAAAGAGTTAAAAAAAAGAGACAGCATGTGTTTGGAGAAGTCTGAGAAAACCTTATAGTAGAGATAGAGAAACCCATTGGGCCTGGAGACTTGGCATTTAATAGTGTCTGAGAGTTTCTCCATAGTAATCAGGGCATTAAGGATTTGTAGAGCCTCTAATGTAAGGGTCAGGAGGGGGCAATAATTCAGTTAATTGCAAAGGGACTGATCTCGAGCATGAAGGGAGGTTAAACACCTTCGCTAACTGTGTGAGATCATAGAGGAAGTGTCCCAGGGTGTCTTAAATTGCAGTAGAAGAAGATTGAGTGGACTTTTCCTTCAATTGGGCAACTATTAGAGAGTGTGCCTTGTTGCCTCTCTCATTATACTTCTGTTTGGTGTATTCCAGTAGTTTTTGTACCTTAACCATGGAGAGGTCCTTCAGCTTATTCCTCGTCTCTACAATATATTTGAGGGAGCCGACAGAAGGACAGAGAGAAAACTGGTATTCCAGTGCAGTGAGGGTAGATGACATGGCAGCCTGCTGAGCTGCAACCTGTTTGAGGCGGGAACAGAGGACAATACAATGCCCTCGCATGACCACCTTATGCGCCTAACATACCATGTTGGGAGTTTCAATAAGCATTTGTTAAAAATTTCCAGTGGCACAACCCCCGTCTGCTTAGAATGCGAATGGAGATCGAGGAAGACTGGAGCGTGATCAGACCAGGAGATTTAACCTCCACAGAGAAGGATAATAGGAGGCCTGGGAGATTGCCCAGAAATAGGCCTATACGGGGATGGGTGGTGTGGGGTTGGGAATAGAAGGTATATTGTTTAGCCATCAGGTTGGAGATGCGCCATAGGTCGAACAAGTCGTGTCTGTGGATAAATTTATGAAACACCATGGAACATTGGCAAAAGTCCAAGGGGGGAGGAGCAAACAGAGCAATAACCTGTAATTTCCAAGGGCAGAAGATTAAAATCACCCCCAATAAGCAGGGTGGTTGGTTGTAAGTGGGATAACCTAGCCATAATCCATTCCAGTAAGGGTATTTGGAAAGTATTGGGGGAATATATGTTACACATGGTCTTCTGTTGTCTGACTAACCGACCTGTGAGTACTACATAATGTTCTTGGGGGGTCAAGGTGTACCGATGTGGTCTGAAAGGGGAAGTCCCTAGATATTAAGATCACGACGCCTGTCCACTTCCTATCCTGAGTGGCAGAATAAACAGTAGAGTAGTAGCAAAGTGCAAAATTACAGGACCTGTCATGGTGTGTCTCCTGCAGAAAAGCGGTAATCGCTTTCAGGGTTCTCGGCTCCCTGAGGGCCAGGCACTGGTTTACATTGGAGTTGAGTCCCTTAACATTCAGCTACACGACTTGTACCATGATAGATCATGCAAGAGGGGTAAGAACAAATAGAATAAATCACCAGAATTCACCCATCCATGGCGAGGAAGCCAGATGGACCTTCCAGTTAGTCCCCTGGTCCGGGCACTGAATGTAGAACAAGAAAGGAGCATACAAGTGGAAGGAAGAGACACAGACCAATGAAGAAAGACAACCGGCAAAACATAATCATAAGTGAAACAACACAAGGCAAAATAACTTTGGTCAATGTTATGATCTTGCATGGGACTAGGTTCTCATTTGGAGATTGCAATAACAGGAGATGTAAGAATGAAAAGCAAAACTAAGAATTCTAGGTACACCAGGTATCCCAGGTCACAGATGCATCTACAGAGGTGATCTAGGTCAGAAATAACTGATACTTGCAAGATAGACAGGAAGGGGAGGGTAAAGAACATCAAAGCAAACAACAAAGGGATGCACCATATCCCACCTCCTAAAGACGAAAAAAATCCGTAGTGATAGTAATCACAGGAATCAGAGGGCAACAGTGAGACACCATAGTGGCATGCATAGTAGGAGCCCCAGCTGAGAAAGAGTCATTTACACCTACATAGTGTATACTGATCCAGTTGCGGGGAAAAGCCAGGTAACGTGGTGTGTCTTTTCTATGAGGAGACTTGCTGCCACACCAGGGCAGGAGGTAGGGGTGGAATAATTTAGGAACTGGGAGGTCCAAGGTCTCTGAGTTCAGGCATATTTCATAATGTCGCAGAGTAGCCATTGTGTCTAGCCATGAGGTTAAATGGGAAACCCCAAGTGTTGGTGTTTTGGAAGGATAATCCAGGATAAATCCAGCAAGAAATGGAGAGCAGCCCCATCAAAGTACAGGGAGTGTAGGGACCTGGCCTTAAACATAATTTACTCCTTGATCCCAGAGTCGATGACAGAAAAAATAACATCCCTAGGTTGGGGGAAGGAGTCTTTTGGGCGCAATGCTCTATGGGCCTGGTCCAGTTTAATACCACGCACTTTAATATTATGGTATCTACCTCTATTGTCTAGATCCTCTAGGTGTTTTTGATAGTGGTAGAGCGTACTGTGTTGGGCACTGACAGAGCTTTGTAGCTGTGAGAATTACTGGTGAGTGTTGCCATGGTCGTCCTCTAGTACTTCCATTCTGTGAGATATCTTTTATAGGTCCTGCCAGACTTCGGCTATAGCTGTGAGTCAAGTGTCTTTCACTTCAGCACTAAGTGACTTAAAGTCATCTCTGGTGCGTCAGTGTTTTAGATATTTACTCCAGATGCCAAAATCAGGGGTGTAGCATTCCAAATCAGTAGAAGAGGACCAAGAGTAGGGCTGAAAGGCAAACTGTTACTGTGAAGACCAAACCAGGATAGGGAGAGAATACCAAAGTGTTTGAGCAGGGTCACAGGCTTCTTGGGCCCTCTCTGGTTTTTAGGCTAAAGGGGGTCCCTGAGGAATGGCAGGGGCGACACCATCCTGGTCTTCTGATGTAGGTTGAAGCTGCTGCAGGCTGGGTCCAGGGTAGAGGGGTTCAGAGGCAGCAGAGGAGTGTGCTAGCTGGGTCACTGGGACCTCTAATTGAGGCTGAAGCTGGGGCTGAGGCCAGGAGGGCGCCACAGGTTCACATCCTTTCAACTCCAGAGTGGAGATCCTCGGCAGTGGGGTCAGCAGCTTCCATAAATCGCCAGCAGCCATCATCCTCCTGGTCAGAGCAGCAAGCTTAGGAAGCGTCCTCGCGTAAGTGTGCCAGAGACTCCATGCGCGTGGCACTCGGCTGGAGAAAAATGTCTGGCAGGCCCGTAATGGAGGATCCCAGCAGCACTAGATGGCTCCACATCCTCCTAGTGTACTTCATCACCAGCCTGGTAATAAGCAATGGGGCTCGACACAGAAATAGGCCGCTGATAAGTGATGGTGGGAGACAGAGCTCACAAGCACATGTCCTACAGCATTGGCTTCTGGGACCACCTCATGCTGGCCAGATTTCTAAGACTGTCTAAAAGAAAAAATATTCTTTGTTGCCCATAGCAACTGATAGGAGTTTATCTTTAATCTTTCAATAACAGAATTTGTGATTTACTTTGTGACTTTACTGTGATTGTTTGCAATGGGCAACAAAAACAAATTTTCCTTTAGTTTCATAAATATCCTCCATAGTCCTTAGAATGGAGAGGAGTTTATCATTTTTTTGTGGTTTACAAGGCATAAAAAGTTGCTATTTTTTGTGCAAATCAAGGTTTTTGTAGGAAAAAATTGTGACTTTTTCATTTCTGTGCCGTCCTCACCACTTTCCCAAAAAGGGTGCATAGCAAAGGTGTGCAGGGAGTGTCTTCTTAAATGTGCCCAAATGAGTGAATAATGTGACTTTTTAGATGTATATACCAGGGTCGGGTGGAGTAATTTTGCACCTAAAATTGTGACTTTTGTATTAGGCACTATTGTATTTCACCATGAAGGCCATGCCCACTTTTTACGAGAAATTGCAAATAGTACTAGACAGGTGCAAAGTTGTCATAAAATGGCATAAGAGAATGATGAACATGGTTAATGGCTATTACAGATGAAATTAGGTGCAAATTATGTCATTTTTTTTTACTATATAATTAGTTACATTTTAATATAGTGTGCAAAATTACCAATGTTCACACTGTACATGAATAAAATAGTACTCTGACAGCACCATTGGTTATGGTAAGAGCTGTATGTAGTTGTAAACATGTAACTATGAGGAGTCATACTTCAGAAGGACCCGAATTCCAGAATTCTGATATTGCGAGTCACAATAATCTGCCTGTATAAAAAAATATCCTCACTCACTAATTGATTTATTACAACAGCACTCCAGTGACAACACAAATTTTCATTCCTGCACCCGTCACCTAATTGTCTGTTGCACTCTTCTTGTTCTGTTGCACCTGTTCTGCTTAGACACTCTTTCTTTGTGCTCTGCTATCAATCCCATGGTACCTCAGCATAGCATCACATGGGCAACCAGGGAGGCTACCATCTCTGCCTGCTGGGGAAACAGTGCAATTATCCTTCTCTCTTTATTACCCTAAATAGTCAAAAAGACCCTATAGATACAGTCAGGGAGGATGAACTGTAATCCATTTCATTATAACTGTGTAACAGTAACCTGTCTCATCATCAGACATAACTGAGGAGTTTGTGCCTCCCTTGGTAGCATGTCATTTTATACCAGTCACTATAAGATCACATGATCCAACTGAAATAAGGTAATAATGACTGAATTATATATACTGGGGGAATAGGTACTGTACATATTGAAAGAAAAGTCTGAGATATTTTTTTTTGTACATGTCCTCATGTCTCTGCTGTACCATATATTTTATTGGTCTGTGGCATGTAAGAGGGTTGAACAAAATATTCATATACTATAGATAATGGACTGCTCATGAATCCTTTTACAGTTGTAAAAAATAGACTACAACTGTTGCTCAGCAACTATCTCTTTAAATTGTGTTGCTATATGTATGTATAGAATCTGGTCAATTGGAGAGTGGCATGACCTTCTACAGTGAGAGACTAAAAGCAGCTGGAGGGTGGGTGGTGTTGACCTGAGGTCAGGAGAAGTAACAGGGACCTTTGTGAAACTGAGGAAAAATGTCACCTGTGGAGTGGGTGCAAGGCTCTGAGAGGAAAGAAGTACAGTTGCAAGATGTGTAAGGCAGTTCACAAAGCAGACGGTGAGCTAGAATATGACCATTAGTGGACTGAATGATGATAAAGTGGTGTCAATTAGAAAAGTTAGGCCTGTAGGTGTTCCGTGTAGACTGCAGTTTACAGATGTAACAAAGTTTAAAGCATATAAAACAAATAAGTTATAAAACATTTCAGAAATAAATAGTACATGTTACTAATAGCACCCTTATTTGTATCAAGCCTCACAAGCAGAATCTATGGAGAGGGGAAGGGGAAGGCAGCTGCAAACTAGTTAATTTATTAATTGCCTCATTATGTACAGTAGTAAGCATAATCTTGCAAGATGTAGTTGTGTCAAAAAGTGCTCTTCTTACAGTGTAGCTGTGTATCTTTTCCGTCAGCATCCTCCACCCCTTCCTCTCTCCATAAATAAGAAGTAACTTAGCCTGGTAAGTGGAGAAAGAAGCATATTTCTTTAATAAGATATATTACAAAGTTTCTTATATTCACCTGTGCTATTCATTTATGACAAGTTGTTTTATAATTGAAGATACACTTTAACCTGAGATTTACCAAATTAAATAAATTAAAAACAGTTACAGCAAAATTTAATTTTTACTTTTTCAATGGTGAAACAACTTATATTGTGTGATTTCACACTTTAGCAAGTTATTAGAATCCAGTTAAAGTTACCAAGTAAATGTTTGTCATGGTAACTTTTTGTTTCACAGTTTACTTATACTATTGAGGCTGGGGGGGGGGGTCACTTCAAATAGTTATATCTCTGGTATTATGCCGCTGAGAACAGCATTTTTGATATCATATAAAAGTTGAGATTCTCAGCTTTAATAATGAGATTGCAAATATAGCTTTGACACAACCAGAGATATCAGAAGTTGAAGACAGTTGAGAATGACAGGATTCTTTGCAGCATAAACTCCAGAGCATGTATTGAACTGGTGACATCTCCATGCGATATGACATCGAATCACTGTTCTAGGCGGTATAAAACTGGAGATACAGCTATTCTACGTAACCCCCACAGCCTAAGAAGTATACTGAATGCAAGGGATTGTTAGCACATTGCAGGACCTGGATGCTAGAGGTACCATAACAAATGTTGCATTTGTAGCTACAGGGGAAAATAGCTGTCCTGCAGACCTGAGATGAAGCCTTGTGGTACACTCCTGGATTAGATTTGACTGTGTGTGGAGTAGACTAGCTGGGGGAGTGCAGTATAAGTTTTTGAGACAGTCTGGGCCCTGATATGAAAGCTGCCCTACTGTTGGGTAGTGAGTGTGTTGAGTGGGCCAGAGCTCTAATTGCCTATTTGATGTAACTGTAGAAGAATGTGTCTTAGAAAGGGTATTAACTGTAGAGGAATGCATGTCAGAAGGGGTAATATGAAGACTACTGCCTTTTCAGGACACCTTACAGTGTATACAGTGGCTTGCAAAAGTATTCATATGCCTTGAACTTTTTCACATTTTGTCACCTTGCAACCACATACTTAAACATATTATATTGAGATTTTAAGTGATAGACCAACACAAAGTAGCAGATAATTGTGAAGTGGAACGAAAATGATACATGGTTTTCAAAATTTTAATCAAATAAAAATCTGAAAAGTGTGACATGCAAAAGTATTCAGCCCCCCCATATCAATACTTTGTAGAGCAACCTTAAATGTAATTACAGCTGCAGGTCTATTGGGGTATGTTTCTACAAGCTTTGCACAACTAGAGACTGAGATTTTGGCCCATTCTATTTTGCAAAATAGCTCAAGCTCAGCCAGATTTGATGGAGAGCGTCTGTGAACAGCAGTTTTCATGTCTTGCCACAGATGCACAATGGGATTTAGGTCTGGACTTTGACTGGGCCGTTCTAACACATGAATATTCTTTTATCTAAATCATTCCACTGTAGCTCTGACTGTATGTTTTGAGTCATTGTCTTTCTGGAAGGTGAATCTCCTTTCCAGTCTCAAGTCTTGCAGCCTCCAACAGGTTTTATTCCAGAATTGCCCTGTATTTAACTCCACCCATCTTACCATCAACTCTGACCAGCTTCCCTGTCCCCCCTGAAGAAAAGCATCCCCACAGCATGATGCTGCCACCACCATGTTTCACAGGGTGATGAGCAGTGTTACTTTTCCACCATGCATAGTCCAAAAAGTTCAACTTTGGTCTCATCTGACCAGAGCACCTTCTTCCACATGTTTGCTGTGTTCCCTATATGGCTCATGGCAAACTGCAAACGGCACTTCTTAAGTCTTTCTTTCAACAATGGTTTTCTTCTTGCCACTCTTCCATAAAGGCCAGATTTGTGGAGTGCAGGACTTATAGTTGTCCTGTGGACAGATTCTCCCACCTGAGCTGTGGATTTCTACAGCTCCTCCAGAGTGACCATGGGCCTCTTGGCTGCTTCTCTGACCAGTGCTCTCCCTGCTTGATCTGTTAGTGTAGGTGGACAGCCATGTCTTGGTAGGTTTGTAGTTGTAGAATACTTTTTCCATTTTTGAATGATGGATTGAACAGTGCTCATTGGGGTGCTCAAAGCTTGGGATATGTTTTTTATAGCCTAACCCTGCTTTAAACTGCTGCACAACTTTATCTCTGACTTGTCTGGTGAGTTCCTTGGTCTTCATGATGTTGTTTGTTCACTAGTGTTCTCTAACAAACCACTGATGCCTTCACAGAACAGGTGTATTTATACTGAGACTAAATTACACACAGCTGGACTCTATTAACTAATTAATTGAATTCTGAAGTCAATTGATTGCACTAGATTTTATTTAGGGGTATCAGAGTACAGGGGGCTTAATACTTTTGCACGTCACACTTTTCAGATTTATATTTGATTAAAATTTTGAAAACCGTGTATCATTTTCATACCACTTCACAATTATCTGCTATTTTGTGTTGGTCTTTCACTTAAAATTTCAATAAAATACATTTAAGTTTCTGGTTTTAAAGTGACAAAATTTGAAAAAGGGGGTATAAATACTTTTCTAAGCCACTGTAGGGATTTATAGACCATACATGCCCTGCTAAGGATTCAGGTAAAAGAATATGCAAATAAGTCCCCCTTTTGGAAGGTAGGTCCTTACAGATCAGTGCCTGGTTTTCCTGAAACCTAGTAGCATGATCTGGGATTAAAGTCAAGGCAGAAAATCTAAAACCCATAAGACACAGTGGTGATTAAGAGCATAACCCTGGAGACTAAGTCCTTGACATATTGCAATGCAATTTTTTTTGTTTGTTTTGCTATTTTTTGAATGACTTGATTTATCTTTAGTACATAGTCTGTCACTAGAACCCAGTATAGTAATCCAGCACTGCATATACAATGGGGAAAAAAAGTATTTAGTCAGGCCTGTAATTGTCATCATAGGTAGACCTCAACTATGAGAGACAAAATGAGAAAACAAATCTAGAAAATCACATTGTCTGATTTTTTAAGAATTTATTTGCAAATTATGGTGGAAAATAAGTATTTGGTCACCTACAAACAAGCAAGATTTCTAGCTCACACAGATCTGTAACTTCTTCTTTAAGAGGCTCCTCTGTCCTCCACTCATTACCTGTACTAATGGCACCTGTTGGACATTGTTATCAGTATAAAAGACACCTGTCCACAACCTCAAACAGTTACACTCCAAACTCCACTATGGTGAAGACCAAAGAGCTCTGGAAGGACACCAGAAACAAAATTGTAGACCTGCACCAGGCTGGGAAGACTGAATCTGCAATAGGCAAGCAGCTTGGTGTGAAGAAATCAACTGTGGGAGCAATAATTAGGAAATGGAAGACATACAAGACCACTGATAATCTCCCTCCATCAGGATCTCCACGCAAGATCTCACCCTGTGGGGTCAAAATGATCACAAGAACGGTGAGCAAAAATCTCAGAACCACACGGGGGGACCTAGTGAATGACCTGCAGAAAGCTGGGACTAACGTAACAAAGGCTACTGTCAGTAACACACTACGCCGCCAGGAACTCAGATCCTGCAGTGCCAGACGTGTCCCCCTGCTTAAGCCAGTACATATCCGGGCCCGTCTGAAGTTTGCTAGAGAGTATTTGGATGTTCCAGAAGAGTATTGGGAGAATGTCATATGGTCAGATGAAACCAAAGTAGAACTGTTTGGTAGAAACACAACTCGTTCTGTTTGGAGGAGAGTGAATGCTGAGTTGCATCCAAAAAACACCATACCTACTGTGAAGCATGGGGATGGCAACATCATGCTTTGGGGCTGTTTCTCTGCAAAGGGACCAGGACGACTGATCCGTGTACATGAAAGAATGAATGAGGCCATGTATCGTGAGATTTTGAGTGCAAACCTCCTTCCATCAGCAAGGGCATTGAGGATGAAACGTGGCTGGGTCTTTTAGCATGACAATGATCCCAAGCACACGCCAGGGCAACGAAGGAGTGGCTTCGTAAGAAGAATTTCAAGGTCCTGGAGTGGCCTAGCCAGTCTCCAGATCTCAACCCCATAGAAAACCTTTGGAGAGAGTTGAAAATCTGTGTTGCCCAACGACAGCCCCAAAACATCACTGCTCTAGAGGAGATCTGCATGGAGGAATGGGCCAACATACCAGCAACAGTGTGTGCCAACCTTGTGAAGACTTACAGAAAACGTTTAACCTCTGTCATTGTCAACAAAGGATATATAACAAAGTATTGAGATGAACTTTTGTTATTGACCAAATACTTATTTTCCACCATAATTTGGAAATAAATTCTTTAAAAATCAGACAATGTGATTTTCTGGATTTGTTTTCTCATTTTGTCTCTCATAGTTGAGGTCTACCTATGATGTCAATTACAGGCCTCTCTCATCTTTTTAAGTGGGAGAACTTGCACAATTGGTGGCTGACTAAATACTTTTTTTCCCCACTGTATATAGCTACAGTATGTTGACAGAAAAATAAAAAAGTTATGAATTTTGGAAGGCAGAGAAGGAAAATATGAAAAATGTCACCGAGCAATAACATACAAACTACGCTGCGTGCTTAAAGGGATAAAGCCTAGTTTTTACCTTTTAACCTTTAACCTTTTCCCTATTAGCCTAAATGACATGAAATATATGAAAATATGATCAAAATACACAATGAACTCAATGTTATGGTTTAAAAAAGTATCAGACCTATTTTATTATTTATTTTTGGGTAGTTTCTTTGCTAGAAATCACAACAAAGAATATATTATTTCTAGATTATATTCAAATAATGTAAATCCAAGTGATAATCAATAAAACTTAACATTTAATAAATATATTAAAATACAACCAAATAGGAGAATGTCCTGGAAATCCCAAAGGATCCACCGTATACCACTCTAAGACACAGAAAAATATAGGGGCACGGCGGCCCACCACATAAAAATATTAAAACCAAGGTCTTACCGTACATATACCACAATGGGCGCAAATGGGTGAAACAGTGGTTCAGTGAAAGACAAGGGTGTATGTAGAAAGGTCAGGAAAGGTAACAGTATGGGGTGCCACTGTCCCTAAATAACCCTAATAGCACTAGATACTGACCCTAAACCCTAACTCGGGGGCAGTGCCCTAGTCAGCATATGTTCCCAACTGAAGCCGACACTCCATCTCTATTGCACAAGCGTGGGAGCCCAAAGTAGCCACCCACGCCTGCGCAGTAGAGATGGAGTCAAGGCTACAGGAGGAGTCGTTCCCCGCAGAAGGAAGTCTGTACAAGAAGAAGACAGGTAAGTATAATGGGGTGGGGTGGTGGGCTGAGTTAGTTGGGAAGGGCTAGTAGTGGGTAGGATAGCTAGGGAGAAAGGGAGAGGGTGTTAGGGGGGGAAGAGTGAGAGGGCGATAGTGTGAGCATCTACAACTACCATAATGCATTGCGTTAGTTAAGGCAGCAGGAAGCTACACCATGTAAACAAATGCAGAAGATGCTAGGTGCTCCCAGAGGAACCCAGAAATCACTCAAAACACTGCTATAGGTATTTGGGTGCACTTATTAACCCATTAATCCCACTAACAGACCATTTTTTAAAAAAAAGATTTTTTTTGCCCGGAAAACCCCTTTAAAAAGGACTTTTCATGTCCTCATCAATGTGTGGTTTTATATACTGCTAGAAAATCAACAGTGTTGGCTTTCCTGGTATGCGTCCCGGTGCTGGAGATATCAGTGCTGTTAATTTTGGCACCGATATCTCCCCACTCAGGGACTTCTGCCAGAAGAAAACACCGGAGCAACAGGATCGGACCGCGCTGTTGTTTTGGGTTTTTTTTTTCACCTTTCCCACCCTCATATTAAAATGTGGCTATCCTGGACAACCATTTTAATGTTATAGTACAGACCTATATGGTTTCAGCAATACCAATTATGTACTTGTCTATTATTTTTATCCCATAATAAACAAGTTTATGCAAGGGAAGGGTTTTATTATTTATTCTTTGAATTTTTTTTATTTATTACCTACCTCTGAGTAGCTGGGGATCACTGTTGCTTGAGAGGGGAGGTGGATGCTTACCTGTTCCTGGCCAGAGCGTTGATCACTCTCTGCTAGGCTGCCACTATTACTTCTTATTGGGGGCAGTGATATGCTGAGACCAAAGCAGATGAGTAACGTTAAAAGGGAAAAAGTTTCAACAACAGTAGACAGATAGATCCTGTTGTGATCCGCCCATCTATATTAAGGGAAGATTCCTGGCCCACTTATGTGTCTGTATTGAATGAGTCATATACTCACTAATGGACAAATATTAGTCCAATAGATGCTATTTAGGGAGGCACCAATACCTATTTAAATATTCAAGTCACACTTATTTGTTTTTAGTGTGTCCTAGCACTTAGGGCTAATTTTAGACATACCATATTAACAGTTATGTTTTAGTGTACATATTGTTGTTATTAGTTGAGTTCTGAGTAATAGTTCACAAACAAAATTAATTTAAAATAAATTTTTTGTTGATTTCACCTAGTTTGAATAGAATGGCAGGTCAGAAATGTACATTGTTGCTTATTTCATTTCAAAGGGAACCACAGGAGATAGGTGAGTGCTATACTTCGGCTGTCTCAGGTGGTTCCCATTGAAATTAATGAAGAGGGGGCACCCATTTCCAACTTGCTTTTTCTACCCAAGTCCTAGTGATTAGTGGAGGTCCCAGTGTTCTGATCCCCAATAATTAGAAAATTATCCTTTATAATTTCAGGGGTTAACTTTTTGTACTGGAGTACACCTTCAATGGACTTGACCATGCAGTCCTTTGACAGCTTGCATAATATACTGTAATACTATGTATCGTATTGGGCCTGCCTCTGTGAGAGAATAATAGACACACACAGTAGAGCATGGATTTTCTTTAGGCTCCCAGGGGTGCCTTGGAAACCCATCAGGGAGCTGCAACACCCTGGTTGGGAAGATGACTACATGCCTTAGGCCATGTAGACCGAGTGCCCAAAATGCAAACCAAAGCCCACTAAATTATCGCAAAGTGCCAACACGGCAATTTCACCTTAGATTAACCTGCCTCCCCCCTCTTGCTCACACGCAGCCGGCACCCCCCATTCCCCCCTCTTGCACGCACCCTGCACCTCGCATCTCTCCCCCCACACTACACCTTGAACCTCCCATCTTTCCCCCCCCCACACTACACCCTACACCTCGCATATCTCCCCCCACAGTACACCCTGCACCCCGCATCTCCCCCCCACAGTACACCCTGCACCTCACATCCCCCCACAGTACACCCTGTATCCCACATCTCTCCCACTGCACCCCACATCTCTCTCCCCCCCCCCACAGTACACCCTGCATCTCTCCCCCCACACTACACCCCACATTTCTCCCTCCCACAGTACACCCTGTAATTCACATCCCCCCACAGTACACCCTGTACCTCACATTCCCCCCCCCCCACAGTACACCCTGTACCCCACATCTCTCCCACCCCACATCTCTCCATGTTCCTCCACTGCTCAGGATACAACTTTTCTTCATGTAGAAGGACCTTCTTACAAGTAAAGACACGCCTACCCTGTCATGTGACCGTATAACGTCAGAAGGTCCTTCCAGAGTACAGTATTTAGCCTTTACCAATTTACACTGACAGTTTTCAGCTGTATGTGCATTTGCACATACAGCTGAAAGAAGCGATCGTTCACTAATGGGGAATTCTGTACCGGATTCCCCGTTAGTGAGCGATCAGGGTGTGCCATAGGTTCGCCATCACGGCCTTAGGCAATGTCCTTAGGATGTTTTTTTTGTCTTTTGGTAAAAATGATTTAGTTAGGGTGCCACACAAAATTTTTTATCCAGGGGTGAGATCGAAAAGGTGGGAAAGCACTGCTTTAACCACTTAGATACTTTGGTATTAACCATGGTATCTAAAATGTTATGCAGTTGGGATTGGAATTGTTTCTGATTCTGGCTTTTGCAAGAGACTATCCGTTGTAAGGCAGGGTTCACACTACCGTTGGAAATCTGTTACGTAGGTTTCCGTTAAAAATGAACAAACGGACGCCTACAATAACGGACACTAACGGGTAGTAACTGATGCCTATGTGTCTGTTTTTTAACGGATCTGTTAAACTCAATCAGTTAAAAATACATGAAAAACGGACAGAAAACCATCCATTTGTGACCGTATGTGTCAGTTTCTGTCCTTTTGTATCCGTTAATTTTCAGTCCGTTCGTTTGGTTAATTGGTTGCCATAACACAGAATGACGACAGAGAGAATATAAAAGCAGGAAGAAGAGCTGACAATTCAGTCTGGAGCCAACTTTGGAGAGGAGAGTATCGTTTCTGTGTTCCAGTTCTACTTGTGGTGCTGCTGTCATTTTTGAAAATGATTTCTCCATCTGTTTTCTTTGACCAAGAGGTGATCCGGCTGAGAGCGAAGTGGAGAAGGCAGAGACGGCGACAAAGGCGACGCTTCTGGGCCCATCCCATTACATCCGCCCTCATGACAAGGGGAGTGTATTGTAGCCTGTATGGAGAGAAGTTCCACAATCCAGAGAAGTTCCACGATTACCTGCGTATGTCCATTCCCAGCTTTGATGAACTTCTGGGCTGCTGGGGGAGCAGTATATCAACCAGGGACAGAAATAAACTTGACAAGCTGATTAGAAAGGCCAGCTCTGTCCTGGGGAGCCCCCTGGACCCAGTGCAGGTGGTGGGTGACAGAAGGATACTGTCCGTGGTGAGCTCCATGCAGAAGAAGAAGTCCCATCCCATGCATGAGACTGTGATTGCGCTGGGCAGTACTGTCAGTGACCGACTGCTCCACCCTAGGTGTGAGAAGGAGCGCTATCGGAAGTCTTTCCTCCCCACCGCGGTTAGGCTGTACAACCAACACCGACCTAAGCGGAGATCATTACATACAGAGAACTGAAATATCTCTCTGCCTGTTAAATCCCCCCCCCCCCCCCCTCTGCTACGTCCTATCTGTCTGTCTGCTATTAATGTAATGCCTCTCACCTTGGAACATTCCTGTACATGTTGTATTTGTAGTTGTATCTGCTTATCTTATCTTATCTTTGCTGCTGTAACACACTGAATTTCCCCATTGTGGGACTATTAAAGGACTATTATTATTATTATTATTATTCTGTGGCTGCTGTCAACCAGACTCCAGAGGAAGGACACCCACTTGCAGAGAAGCATTACACCAGAGGAGCGCTTGATAGTGACCCTTCAGTAAGTATCAACACTGTATTTCCACTAAATATACAGTACAGACCAAAAGTTTGGACACACCTTCTCATTCCAAGAGTTTTCTGTATTTTCATGACTAAAAAAATTGTAGATTCACACTGAAGGCATCAAAACTATGAATTAACACATGTGGAATTATATACTTAACAAAAAAGTGTGAAACAACTGAAAATATGTCTTATATTCTAGGTTCTTCAAAGTAGCCACCTTTTGCTTTGATTACTGCTTTGCACACTCTTGGCATTCTCTTGCTGAGCTTCAAGAGGTAGTCGCCTGAAATGGTTTTCACTTCACAGGTGTGTCCTGTCAGGTTTAATAAGTGGGATTTCTTGCCTTATAAATGGGGTTGGGACCATCAGTTGTGTTGTTCAGAAGTCAGGTGGATACACAGCTGATAGTCCTACTGAATGGAGTGTTAGAATTTGTATTATGGCAAGAAAAAAGCAGCTAAGTAAAGAAAAACGAGTGGCCATCATTACTTTAAGAAATGAAGGTCAGTCAGTCCGAAAAATTGGGAAAACTTTGAAAGTGTCCCCAAGTGCAGTGGCCAAAACCATCAAGCGCTACAAAGAAACTGGCTAACATGAGGACCGCCCCAGGAAAGGAAGACCAAGAGTCACCTCTGCTGCGGAGGATAAGTTCATCCAAGTCACCAACCTCAGAAATCGCAGGTTAGCAGCAGCTCAGATTAGAGACCAGGTCAATGCCACACAGAGTTCTAGCAGCAGACACATCTCTACAACAACTGTTAAGAGGAGACTGTGTGCAGCAGGCCTTCATGGTAAAATAGCTGCTAGGAAACCACTGTAAGGACAGGCAACAAGCAGAAGAGACTTGTTTGGGCTAAAGAACACAAGGAATGGATATTAGACCTGTGGAAATCTGTGCTTTGGTCTGATGAGTCCAAATTTGAGATCTTTGGTTCCAACCACCGTGTCTTTGTGCGACGCAGAAAAGGTGAACGAATGGACTCTACATGCCTGGTTCCCACCGTAAAACATGGAGGAGGAGGTGTGATGGTGTGGGGGTGCTTTGCTGGTGACACTGTTGGGGATTTATTCAAAATTGAAGGAATACTGAACCAGCATGGTTACCACAGCATCTTGCAGCGGCATGTTATTCCATCCGGTTTGCGTTTAGTTGTACCATCATTTATTTTTCAACAGGACAATGACCCCAAACACACCTCCAGACTGTGTAAGGGCTATTTGACCAAGAAGGAGAGTGATGGGGTGCTACGCCAGATGACCTGGCCTCCACAGTCACCAGACCTGAACCCAATCGAGATGGTTTGGGTCTGAGCTGGACCGCAGAGTGAAGGCAAAAGGGCCAACAAGTGCTAAGCATCTCTGGGAACTCCTTCAAGACTGTTGGAAGACCATTTCAGGTGACTACCTCTTGAAGCTCATCAAGAGAATGCCAAGAGTGTGCAAAGCAGTAATCAAAGCAAAAGGTGGCTACTTGGAAGAACCTAGAATATAAGACATATTTTCAGTTGTTTCACACTTTTTTGTTAAGTATATAATTCCACATGTGTTAATTCATAGTTTTGATGCCTTCAGTGTGAATCTACAATTTTTATAGTCATGAAAATACAGAAAACTCTTGGAATGAGAAGGTGTGTCCAAACTTTTGGTCTGTACTGTATATACACATTTTTAATTATTTTTCTTTTTGTTTACTTCAAGGTATCTGGCAACAGGTGAGAGCTTCTCCACCATGCACTTCCAGTTCCCTCTTGGCAAGTCAACCATCTCCTACATTGTCTGGGATACGTGCCAGGCCCTGTGGGATTTGCTGCGTGAAGAATTTATCCCACAGCCACCTACGGAACATAGAAGGACACTGCACAAAAGTTCTGGGAGGTGACACGTTTTCCAAATTGTGTAGGAGCAGTCGATGGAAAGCACATGCGTATACAGAAACCTGCAAAGAGTGGCTCCGTTCTTCAACTACAAGAAGTATTTTTCCATTGTGCTGTTGGCTATTGTTGATGCCCAGTATCGTTTTTTGGCTGTGGACATTGGGGCATACAGCCACACCAACGACTCCAGAATCTTCAAGGACTCTGACATGAGATGAAGAATCTATTCTGGTGAATTCGGATTGCCAGCACCAAAGCCATTTCCTGGAACTGATGGACCTGCTATGCCGTTTGTGGTTGTTGGCGACGAGGCCTTCCAGATGTGTGGAAACCTGAAATCCTACTTCAGCTATGGACTCAACTATCAGAAAAGAATCTACAACTACAGACTGTCAAGAGCCCGGCGACTTGTGGAGTGTGTGTTTGGGATCCTCATTTCGAAATGGCGAATTTTTTCAACTGCTATCCAGCTGAAGCCAGAATCTGTGGATGATGTTGTGAAAGCCTGAGTGGTCCTCCATAACTTCCTGCTGACAAGGGAACCGTTTTCAGTTGACACCCAGGAACTGGAGTCTGGGTTACATGGTCTTGACTTATCTGGCCCACAATCTACAGTAGCTGTCAGACGCACGAGGGACAATTTTGCAGCATTTTTTCTTTCCAATGTAGGTTGAGTGGACTGGCAGGATGGCAGAGTGTAATTTTTTTCCATGAACATTTTTTTTTCTTTTTTTTGGACAGTCAAATGTGCTGAAAAGTCTCAATGATTAAAGCCCTGAGCACTGAAAATGAGACTTTATTCCTCAGCAAGCTGACTGCTTCATTTTCAATGCTTGCAACTGCCACACTATCTTAAAGAAACTCTAATAGTCACCTTTGCCTCTGCTTGTGTTTGGTTTAATGGTTTCTTTAAAGATGGAATCATGGAAGGGATCCTCAGTGGTCAAAGTGTACGTCAACACTTTAACCACTGAGGAGGCCTCCCCTGACACTATCTTAAAAAAAAAAACATAAGAGACACCTTTATCTCTGCTTTTGTTTTGTAAATGGTTTCTTTAAAGATGGTGTTAGGGGAGAGATCCTCAGTGGTCAAAGTGTGCGCCAACACTTTAACCAACTGAGGAGGTCTCCCTTAACACTATCTTAAAGAAACCATAATAGTCACCTTTGCCTCTGCTTGTGTTTTGTAAATGGTTTCTTTAAAGATGGTGTTTGGAGAGGTATCCTCAGTGGTCAAAGTGTACACCAACACTTTAACCAACTGAGGAGGCCTCCCTTAACACCATCTTAAAAGAAACCAACTCCGCTCTATTGTTTGTTTATTAAAAAAAAAAATTAATAAAAAATATCTATTTACCTTTTTTTATTGTATTTCTTTTTTTTGTGCATTACATATCATTTTTTACATCAATAAACTTTTTAAAATAAATTTCCTCATGTATCCCTAAAGTTGTCTTGTCCTTTCTGAGCATGCTCAGAAAAAAAACTGACAGAAAATAATGGACAGTAACTAATGGCCATCCATTTCTGTCCGTTATATGTCCGTTCCCCATAGACTTCAATGTTAAAAAATAATGGACACTTGGCGGATTGGGTGTAAACGGACATTAATGGACACTAACGGACCCTAATGGACAAGATAAAATCCCATTCAAATGAATGGAAATTTTAATGGATTTCTGACGGTTCAGCTTGAAGAAAAATGGGCTGCATGGTCGAGTTGCCAGAAGAAAGCCATTACTGCGCAAATGCCACAAAGAATCTCGCCTTCAATACGCCAAACAGCACAGAGACAAGCCTCAAAACTTCTGGAGCAAGGTAATTTGGAGTGATGAGACAAAAATCGAACCTTTTGGCCACAACCATAAACGTTAAATTTGGAGAAGTGTCAACGAGGCCTATGATGAAAGGAACACCATTCGTACTGTAAAGCACGGAGGGGGATCACTGATGATGTGGGGATGTGTGAGCTTCAAAGGCACAGGAAACTTGGTCAAAGTTGAAGTAAAGATGAATGCAGCACGTTATCAGCAAATACTGGAGGCAAATTTGCACTCATCAGCCAGGAATCTGTGCATAGGACGTACTTGGACGTAACAACATGACAACGATCCAAAATACAAGGCCAAGTCAACCTGTCATTGGCTATAGCAGAAGAAAGTGAAGGTTCTGGAATGGCCATCTCAGTCTCCTGACCTCAATATCACTGAGCCACTCTGGGGAGATCTCAAGCGCACAGTACATGCAAGACAGCCCAGGAATTTACAGGAACTGGAGACTTTTTGCCAAGAAGAATGGGCAGTTTTACCATCTGAGTAAATAAAGAGCCTCATCCTCAACTACCACAAAAGACTTCAAGCTGTCATTGATGTTAGAGAGGGCAATACACAGTATTAAGAACTGGGGTATGTGAACTTTTGAACAGGGTCATTTAGATGTTTTTGGTTGTCATTAGGATTTAAAAAGAGAAAACACAGAAGTTTGACAATAAATGGCTTCAACCAACCACTAACCATGAGTTTAGAAAAAGTTTTTGTGTTATCATTCATATTCTCTGAAAAAAGGCCAAAAAAACAAAAAATCTGCCGGGGTATGTAAACTTTATAGCACAACTGTAATTAGATGTCTCCTGTGGTTTTTTTTTATGGTGGCTCTGCAAACTAGGATCACACACTGATGGCACACTGAAGACACTCTGTCCGTTTTTGCGGACATACTTCACTGATGCTGAAGAAACACTGAAGACACTCTGTCTGTAAAAAACTTAACACTAATTACTAGTTTGCTGACCACAAAATACACACAGTCGTCTGCAACTAGCCTTACGCTCAGTGGCGTAATGATCGTGGTCGCAGGGGATGCGACCATGACCGGGCCCAGAGGAGTACGGGGCCCGCAGCCAGCTGGAAATGGCCGGGGCATCGGACCACCATGATAGTGGTCGGAGAACCAGGCTTTCCCTGACCGCTATACATGTTAATAGAAAGGGGCCCCGTTGGGCCCCTTTCCAGTTAATGCCAGCCCATGGTAGGTGACTAAAAATAAAAAAAATTATTTATACTCACCTGTCTTGGGCTCACCATCCACTCCGGGCTGTTCTGGCCGGTTTCTGAGGTCATGTGCCCAAGACCTCACTGCTGGGGCACTTGTGATTTGCCCCAGCGGTCACATGGGGCATGCCGGCGTAATGAAATCAATGGGTTTTAAAATGAACCGTTTGAAATCAGCTTTTGAGGACTTTGAGATGGTTTCAAAAACCGATTTCGTGCGGAAAGGCAAATGCACATGTGAACCCAACCTTAGTATCTACTACAAAGATACATTAAAAAGATTTTGGATGTAGTTAGACAAAATAAAAAGCTTAACTTTAAAAATCCACTTACCTGTCTATCTACTAAGCATCTTGATGGGAATTTACTATTTCATGCATCTTTGGCGCAATACCCATATCTGTGCCACTTTTTAAGGAAGCGGGCAGAGCAGGACGAGGATCATGGCAGACCAGAGACACCTTGGTCCATCAAATTTAGGCTCTATTCAGATCATACAATATGTTTACAAGGACAGCAATGTTAAGAAAAAAACGGATGTTTCTGCTTTTTTGAGCGACACAAAAACATAGTATCCATACTATTGTGTCGGTCCAAAAAACAGACAGAAATAGATCTGTTTTTTTTTTTTTAACACTGATGTTTTTTGTATCCATTAAACAGATTTGCTTTGCATAACTGTTATTCTAGATAATTGCGTTTAAGATCTGATGGAATTATGCATTTTAACTTTGATGTATTTGTTTGTGTCAGCAACTAACTGCATTGATTTGACATTATTCTACATGATCATTCCATGTTTCATGTCTGCCTGTGTAGTGACCAGTAGTATACTGTTGTACCGTGTTAGCCATTGAAAGTAGTAGAAGAGTGAAGAAATCAGGCGATACCTTTTAGAGGCTAACTGAGTATATTTATAAGTAAGCTTTCAGGAGTGCTCGCTCCCTTCATCAGACATGGTGTGATACAAGAACTGAAAATTAACAGATTTTTATACACATGGTTTTCAAAGCATTTTAGAGTCCTTAAAAAAAATTGCAATCTAAGTAGAGAAGTTATTTACAACAGGTCAAAAAAACAGTCTGGAAACTTGTGGTGCGTGACGGAGGGATCAGTAATTCTTGCTGTTATCTGTTTGCTATCAGGAGGTGATTTGTGACCCTCACAGGTCACACATAGTGTGATTTGAAGCTGGCATGAATATTGAGTTCAGTTCATGGTTCAAACATAGTGTGACATGAAGCTGGCATGAATATTAAGTCCAAATTGCAGAGTTTGAAATTTTTGCATTAATTTGTACTCCATTTCTTTTCTTTTCTCCTGTGTCTTAAAATGTCCCATTAAAACCACAACCCGCAAATCTTCAATAGAGTGGTTTTCTCCGGAGAAATGTGCGGCCACTGGGAGATCGGTTCTGCTGTTATTAATGGTGGATCTGTGTGAGTTCATTCGTTGACTGAGTCTCTGCCCTGTTTCCCCCACATAGAGGCCTGTGGTGGGACATTGCACACACATTATGAGGTACACCACATTGGAAGACCTGCAGGAAAATGTCCCCCTAATTCTGTGCACCTGTTTTGACTGTGGGATAGGTACACTGTCAGCAGTGTGGATGTGCTTGCAGGTCATGCACCTTTTATGTAGGCAAGGTGAGGTGCCATTTTCAGTTGGGGCCTTCAGGGCACTCCGGACGATAATGCGCCTCAGGTTTGGTGGTTGTCGAAAGGAGAGGAGAGGGGGGACAGGAAATATGTCCTTGAGTCTGTTGTCCCTATGTAGTACAGGTTGGAGCTCCTTGGCAATCCTTCGTAGGATCTCCAGCTGTGGGTTGTAGGTGACAACTAGGGGCCTCGGGCTTCTTTCTGGGTCTCTCTATATGTGAGCAGACTGTCTCTGTTAATGGCTGCTGCTTTGTTTAATTGGTTGTCTGTCACTTTTGGTTTGTATCCCAATCTGAGAAATTTCATCCTCAGATCCAGGAGGTGCTTGTCCAGGTCTGTTTTGTCGGAGCAAATACGATTGTATCGTATAGCCTGGCTGTAGATTATAGATTGTCTTGTGTGCTTGGGGTGGAAGCTGTCGTTTCTCAGGTAGGCCGTTCTGTCTGTGGGTTTGTGGTATATTGATGTGAGTAGCCGGTGGTCTTTAATGTATATTGTGGTATCCAGAAAGTGAATTTCACTCCCTGAATAGCTAAGTTTAAGGTTGATGGTCGGGTGAAAGTCATTGAAGTCATTATGGAATTGAAGTAGGGCCTCCTCACCTGCAGTCCAGATGACAAGGATATCGTCGATATAACGAAGGTAAATCATAGGTTTGGTGGTGCATGTTGATAAATATGTTCCTTCCATTTCTGCCATAAAGAGATTTGCATATTGGGGTGCACATCTGGTCCCCATTGAAGTTCCCATTCGCTGTAGATATAGATCCTCTCCAAAGGTAAAATGGTTGTGGCTAAGGATGAATTGTATGAGCTGCGTAGTGACCAGTGTAACTTTTTTATCAATACAATTCTCTGTAGTGAATTCATACATGGCATATCTGTTGTAGAAATTTATGCGACTATCCCATTCATCTAAATAAACTTGCAGAAATCCTTGTGCTTGTCGCCTAAACAACCTTATTCAATTAATTCCTGCAACAATTGTTCCACATGTGAATATTTGTTCCACTAAAATCATGTTATTGGAAGTATTTAACTAACCTGCCTCGGTTTTATGTTGACTAACTGCGTGGGTATGATTTAGAATGAGCTTGCCCACAACTCAGCAAGGTCATAGACCCCTGATTTTTCCTCCTTTTAATTAGAACTACATGAGAGTATTTTAAATGAAGTCATTGGTTATTCATGTATTTGCAAAGGGCAATATGTCAAAGAATTCTAAAGGAAGACTTATACTAGTAAAATGCTCATATTCAAAAGGCCATCAATAAGTCATGAGTATGTAAATCTTAAAGGAATTCTTTTCTTGGTTTCTTTCGTCAGCAATTTCTGCTGATGTAAGGTCTATGACAGATTAGGTGCTCAGGTCTAGGAGTGTGACCCTGAGGTCTGCAATTAATCTGCTTATTGAGGTAAATGATTCTTTAAAGAAAAGCACATTTAGAAAACGTGATATGAAATTTTAAAGATGCAGTATGGAATTTAATTCTATGAAAATAAAATATCTTTTCAAGCATGCTAAATTATTACCAAGTATGAAAGCATATGTTATACACAGGTAGTGTGACCATGAAATAATTCATATGCAGTATATGTTATATTAAAGTTCAACACAGTAGATACCCTGCTGCTAGTGGCATAACCCTTGACTACAATGATATGTGCAAGAACAATTATTAAAACTTCTAATTATCATAAAATGACTATAGTTTTGTAGCTAGCTCGCTAAAACTAACAATCCAAATAGTCTGTATGGACTGTAAGACAAATAACAAAGTAACATACAGTAGAAGTGTGAAAAGCTGTAGAATGGCCATTTCATTTATCTAATAATATAACATGTTTACCCCTTTACTTCATTCATTTTAATGACTTCTGTACTGAAATCATAGTACATTTGGAAGCTCAGATGTTACAAGCCTTTATTTGTGGTATATTAAACAGAAACAAAGTAACAAATACAGAAATTAGTATAGACTCATAGCAATGAACTGAAAGGGGCACATTAACCCATTCCCACCGCAGGCAGTTTTTGATTTTCCAAACCCTATAACTTTTTTATTTTGCCGTTCACAGAGCCATATGAGGCTTTGTGGGGCAAATTGTACTTTGTAATGGTACCATTTAATATTTTGTATGATGTACTGGGAAGCTAGAAAAAAATTCAGAATGGAATTGGAGAAAAACTGTTTGTGCAACTTTCATATGGGCTTTGTTTTTTACAGCGTTCACTGTGCAGCCAAAAGAAAATGTCACCTGTATTCTATGGGTCAGTATGATTCCAGGGATACCAAATTTATTTTATTTTTATTTACGTTTTAACCCCTTAAAAAATCCAAAACTTTTTTTTTTTTTCTGTGAACAGGGATGCATAAGGCATCATTTTAGCTCTGGGTCTCTGCTGTGCAATACAGCGTAGATCCAATGGCTATGACGGCCACCCTGCTCCAGAGCGGTCGCCATCTTTAAAGACGTGACATTCGCCCTAGTATTACGGCGGATGTCAAAAATGGGTTAAAGGGAGTCTGTTACCAGAACAGTACCTATTGGACTATAATCACAGCTTTACGTAAATAAAGAGTTTTTTCTTCTAATTTTCGCTTAGTGCCTCTGTTCCTGAGATATTAGCATTTTCCAGATATGCTAATGAGCTGTTGCTCTCATTACAGTAAAGCGCTATGCTTTCCAGTTCCCAATCCCTCCCTACTATGACTGACGTGTCTGTGTCTGTCAATCATAGCAATGTAGTAGCTCTTTGGTATATTGAGAGCCATAGGGACGCCTTTGTTGCACTAAACCTTGCATTAGTATATCAGGAAAAAATAATATCTTAGCAACAGAGGCACTGATCAGGCAGCAGAAAAAAAGTGTTTTATTTTCATAAATACCAGCTATCTAATAGTCCTTTAGTTCAGTTGGGACTGTTCTGCTAACAGACTCCATTTAAGTATTTTTTCCTTAAAGGGGTATTCCCATGAACATAATCATATCTATATTTCTAGATAATTAAAAGTTAAGCATGTTTTGCAAATATAAGTAGTTAAAAATTCTGCAGAGTTTTAAAGATTTTTTCTAACCATCTTAGTGGTGACAGGCTGTTGTCTTGATTGGTTGCCAATGGATACAACCACAAATACAGAAACTTTCTATGGTCTGGGACTTGGCAGGTACCCAGCCATGATTTTCTTATTGTAGTTAGGTTATCAGGCAGAGACACTACATGTATCAGAAGATATCCCAGCAACAATAAGGACATCATGGCTGATCTTCTGACTTTAGAAAGGTCCTGCATTCATGGTCATATTCACTGGCAACCAATCAAGACAACAACTTGTAACCACAAGATATTCAGAGAAAAATCTTTAAAACGCTGCAAAATGTTTAATTACTTATATTTGCAAAAATGTTTAACTTTTAATTATTTACAAATTTAAAAATAGTTATGTTCGTGGGAATACCCCTTTAACTAAATTTGCATGAAAATTCACACCGAGATCTACATATTTTAAATGCAAATTCTATGCTTTAGGTCAAGGCCCCATGTTGTAAATACTCGCCGTTTTGGCCGCAGCGTTCTGCCGTGGCAAAAAATGCTGCATATTACAGTACCTACAAAGTGGACGGGCTTCTGGTTAAACCCATCCATACATCGCAGAAAAATATCCCCAGTGGAAATGCTGCAATTTCAAAAACATGAGCGTTTTTGTAAATCACAGCACGTTAATTATGCCTACGGAAACTCTGGCGTTTACCATATAGGTATAATAGAGATAGAAAGTCAGCAGTGGAAAACTCTTTCTGTTAAAAAATGCTGTGGAAAAAAACGCAATGTGTGCTGCATGGGGCATCCTAAGACCTGATTTTTGAGTTGGTTCTGCAAGAGAGTACCCAACCGAGTACCCCAAACAGACATTGTGCTGTCATGTGACAGATCCTCCTCCCGATCTCTAGTGGGAAATAAAAACTGGAGCACTATGTGCACTAAGCAAATCAATTTGTTTGTCTGGGCACCCTTGGCAGACATACAAAAGTTCTGAGGGTATTTAGCCTCTCCTAGCTTCCAACCATCTTTTTCATTCATCAGGATCAGAAGCCATTTGCCTATTCAGCACAGACTACCTTACCTGCCGCTGTTGATGAGACCTGCTCCGTTAACCCTGACCCAACATCTTCTGATGCCTATCTGTGCTTGGCAGCTACTGTGCATCACCAAATCTGCCACTTCCAAAGTAGTGGTTCCTAGCCATGGTGCGTAACCCCTGAGACTTTGTGGCGTACCCCCTGGTGTACATGTTCCACAGGTTGAGAACTACTGGTTTAAAGCACTGATGTAGTTATGGGGGTTACAGTGGACGCAGCTGCTACTATATAAGGACCTTACACACCGACTTTGTAGGCGTGGCACTGGCCGGGGATATCTCCAACGTCCTGATTCTGCTGTTGTTCTGCTAAACCACTGCTACATTACTGCACACTTACAGACTGTTAGACTCCTGAGGAAATGCTTGACAGCGCATAAACACATAGGGAAAGATTATGTTAGGCAGATGTGATAGCTTTTTGAGAGCAGGACATGCAGTGTATGAGGACATTAGGAATCCGCTTGTATTTTGAGTAACAGCACGACTGACATATCTCTGACTTAGTCTCTTTGACCACAATTTCTTTTTGAGAGACAAGGACAGGAGATATGTAAATGTTCTAAGCAGCAGATACCCTCATTTATCTAAGGGAGGCAAGACAAAGATTACAGTGTTGGACTTAGACAGACACATCTACCTATATCTATGGGCACTAGCTTTATAGAGGCTTAACCATATGATTTAACTCAGAGATCAGATTTAATTGTAACCTGCTAGCAGGGGCGCACCGCTAATGAGGCGAAGTGAGGCGGCCGCCTCAGGCGGCACTGTCCGTCACTGTATGGGGGGCGGCATTTTTACTATTCAATGTAAACCAGCCCAGCTGAGCGGGGCCTGTCCTGGGCTGGTTTACGAGACGTCCGCGTCACATCGCAGGTGGCGATACAATGACGTCATCGCGCCGCCTACGCTGAGACACAGACGTCGCGGACAAGAAGAGGCGGCGGCTCCATCAAGGGAGGAAGGTGAGGATAAATTTTTTTATTTATATAAATAGGCCGTAACCTGCTGGAGTATCCCCGGCAGGTAATAGCCTATTTATTTCCCTACCCCGTGTCTGCTCGTGGCCGCCCCCGCTTCCCCTTTTGCTATGGGGCGCAGAAGGGGGAAGCGGAGGCCGCTGTGAGCAGCCGCGGGCATCGGTAAGTGAGGGCCGCGGGCCGCAAATACTACTATTATTATACTCTGGGGTCTTTTCAGACCCCGGAGTATAATAATCGGAGGTCCAGGGGAGGTGAGGGAACATAAAAACATATGCTACTTACCTCTCCTGCGATCGGTGTTACTTCGAGCAGGCTTGGGCGCTCTGGTGACGTCATCAGGTCGCGTCGCCGGTCTGATCACGTGACGTCTGTGCGCAATTAGACAGGGCCGAAAGCTGCCTGGAGTGCACCGTGCCCAGGATAGGTAAGTAACACTGGTTTTTATATTTGTCAGCTCCCCTGGGTTTCAGATCATTATACTCTGGGGTCTGAAAAGACCCCAGAGTATAATAATAGTTCGTGGGTGGGAAACTATGGGGCACAATGCCATGTTCAGGGGCCACTATGGAGCCTAATACCCTGTGCAAGGGCCACTGTGGAGCCTAATACAAGTACAGGGGCCACTAGAGAGCATAATACCGTGTGCAGGGGCCACTAGGGAGCATAATACCGTGTGCAGGGGCCACTAGGGAGCATAATACCGTGTGCAGGGGCCACTAGGGAGCATAATACCGTGTGCAGGGGCCATTAGGGAGCATAATACCGTGTGCAGGGGCCACTAGGGAGCAGAATACTGTGTGCAAGGGCCAATATGGAGCATAATACCGGTGCAGGGGCCACAATGAAGCATGATACCGTGTGCAGGGGCCACTAGGGAGCATAATACAAGTGCAGGGGCCACTAGGGAGCATAATACAAGTGCAGGGGCAACTATGGGGCATAATACCATGTGCAGGGGCCACTAGGGAGAATAATACTGTGTGCAGGGGCTACTATGGAGCAGAATACCGTGTGCAAGGGCCAATATGGAGCAGAATACCGGTGCAGGGGCCACTATGGGGCATAATACCGTGTGCAGGGGCCACTGGAGCATGATACCGTGTGCAGGGGCCACTAGGGAGCATAATACCATGTGCAGGGGCCGCTGCGAGGCATAATAACGTGTGCAGGGGCCGCTGCGGGCTGTAATACTGTGTGCAGGGGCTTCTGTGGAACATTATAGTGTGTGTAAATGGGGCGGTATAAACAGGGGCTATGGCGCCTGTTTATATCACACACTGTCTGTTTATAGTGACCGTGTGATGTAATTCCAGCCTTGTCACATAGACGTGTATAGGACGAGGGTGTAGTTACATTACATGGCCGCTATAAGATGAATGACACTATGTAAACAGAGAAGCGGTCACGTCACTTACACAGGTACCAGGGTTCATTCAAACAGCTGAACAGTGGGGGTCCTGGGTTTTTGAGCCCCACTGATTAGTTTATTAATGACCTGGAAAACCTTTTAATTAGTTAACACCTGGGGCATTATTAATAATGGACACTATTTATACAGGGTACACACGGACATTATTAATATAAAGATGCACTTGGGGGTATTATTCATTATGGGGGGTTATATCATATATTTTATAATTGGGGTAGCAGCAGGATGGGTGTGCAGGTAATGACAATGTGGGTCAGGTGCCTGGAAAAGTGAGGAGCCAAAGATGTCTGCGTTGCAAACTTTACAGAGACAAGTCACAGCTGGAAGAAGTGGTGATGGCGGTCCAAAGGGAAGAGAAGGGAAATGTGACCGATTAGTCAGAGACGTCACCTGTAAGTCACAAAATGCTACTGCCCTGTATTCACCTAAATGATAGAGGATAAATACCTGATTGATGGGGGTCTGTCTGCTGAGACCCCCACTGAGCCTGAGAATTGGGTTTTTTCCCCCTACTGGGTGGGAATTCAGCCTGACCGCAGCCATATACAGTATATAGGTGTGTCACTTGGTGAATGGACGAACCCGCGTGGCTCTCATTCACTTCAATGGGAGTGCCAAAGATACCCGAAGTCCAGTACTCAGCTATCTGCGGCGCTCCTATTATAGAGAATGGGGGCCACGTGGGCTCGTCAATCCACCAAGCAGAAGATGTGTGAAGTTACTTTCATTGTTAATGCCGTGTTGTTGATCTGATACTGAAGTAATAAAGGAAGAAGAATTCTTAAAAAACTGTTTTATAACTTTGTGTATATTGTGCGACGATAACAGCGTGTGAAGCTAGTAGCATGCAAGCTCAATTTTTTTTTTTTTTTTTTTGGGGGGGGGGGCTTCATTCTATAGTCCGCCTCAGGCAGCAAAGAGGCCACTGCCTGCTAGTATACTCAGTGAATTGTGGAGCAATAGAAGATAGAGGGCGGGAGGTTACACTATGAAAGTTGATTGAGGAATATTTTGTTCTTTGTTCCTAGAGACCAAGCCTACGAAAATCACCTCCTTCCCTCCCCTTGTCTACCAGGTACATGCTCCGTCATGACCAACTGTCACAGTCACCACACTTACTCTCTTAGGAGTGCAATTATTAACATATATTGCACTTTTTATCGTATACCAATAAAAGTTATTTTTTAGGTGTTTATTTATTTCATGATTTATAGTTTGGTTCCCAAACACCAACTCCTACACTAGACATTATTTTGATTATTATTCCCATCTTGGCAAAACGTTGGGGGTTACTGACACCAAGTCCCAACCACCAAGGTGGTATATACAGAAACAGGTGAGCCACACTGCTTTAGGCTGAAGCTCCATGTAGAAAAAATGCTGCATTTTCCAGTACCTGGAAAGTGATTGAGATTCTGACTAATCCCATCCACACATTGCAGAAAAATATCTGCAGTAAAAAAGCTGTGTTATCAACAATGCCTGCGTCTTTGAAATTCGCAGCAAGTCAATTATACCTGCAGAAACACTGGCATTTTCTGTATAGGTATAATAGAGGTAGAAAGTCTGCAAAGGAAAGCTCTGCGAAAATGCAATGAAAAATACTGCAGAAAAAAAAAAGAGATGCGTTTCTTCCACTGTGGTTTTTTTTTTCTGTGTTTTGCTAGGTGGGGCCTTAGCTTTACACTGTTTTTGTTACTCCCACAGAGAAAATGGGAGCTACAGAAACAGTATAGCACACTAAGATACACTGATTCGTAAATGTATTGCGACAGAAACAGTGTAACTCAACTGTGCTACACTATTTCTTTAGTTCCTACTCACCTCACTGGGGACTTGTGTCCAGTTATACCCATCTTGCTAGCGTTTTGCCAAAGATGGGAATAAGCCTTTGAGGTGAGCAATGAACTGGTTTTAAAACCCCACGTTTAAAATATGACCATTGTACAGTACCTTATAATTTGGTCAACCCCTTTAGGAATCTTGATGGGATTTCTTTCAAGGATGTTATTTTAAATTTTCTGTATGGTCAAGAGCCAAATGTAGTTAACATTACAAATAGGACATACAAACTAGTATGAGTATCCTTCTAACTCCACCACAGGTTATTATAAGACTACATGCAAGGTACTGATATGTGTTGTGATGAAATGCACAAGTGATGAAGCACATTGCTAGATATTTTGATTATGAATGGACTACCCCTTTAACTCCTAGAAGTCGCTAATCTGGTTATTTATGTTGCTTTATCTGATACCTGGTGCTGCAGTCAAGTTAATTAAAGTAAAACAGCTGTGATTTACAGCTGCTCCTGCAACAGTGATAAGAGTGGCATCTCCATGCTGAGTGTATTGTCCAGGAGTTACACTGTGATAAGGGAAGCTTTTAGAACTTTTAGCATCACTTTTATTAACAAAATTTAACTCTTTATAGTGATCATAGTAAAGTGAAAGAGCCATCCCATTCACATTGTGCTAGCAGATCCTGCTCCCCTGCCAGCCCCTCCTTTCACCTTCTTCCTAGATGTTTGCTCTGTCTCAGCAGGGAGCCTAGCTAGAGATAACAGAAGCAGTTTACAGCCCTCTACTATACTAAACTACTGGTTAATTTACACATGGACCAGGGGGTCTAGAAAATAAGCCATGATGAATGTAAAACCATATAAAACCTAATTTAAAAAAAAAAACAAAAACCTATATAAATGTGTAGTCCCTGTGATCAGAAGAACTAGGAAAGCAAATTTTAATATGTTTACGTACAATAGTATATATAAAAACAATTTTGTTTTAGGTAAAAGAAGAAAAATGTATATTTTTTTCACATTTTATACCATTCTTCTACTTCTAGCGAAAAAAAATATTCAACTTATTTAACAAATAAGGCTAGTTATTTCAAGCCTTCTATGTCCTGAAAAAAACATGGTAAAATAGTTGGGATATGCAAAGCCATTAAAAAGATATTGCTGTGTAAAGCAATGCATACCAAAGTGCTAAATTTGGCCTGAGCATTGGGGCATCAATGACGCTTGGTCCTGAAACGGTTAATTAATTTATATTTGATCCAGTTCTGCAAAGATAGAATCACATGACATGATATACATAAACTACAGTAGTGCATAATTGTGGTTGATATACGTAGAGATTACTCTGCGTGGCAGTGTATAGCAGGTATACTATCCTATACGCTGCCCCACAGAGTAACCTCTACGCACTTTAACCACAACTGAAATACCTTCTATACACTGCCCCACAGAGTAACCTCTACACACCTCAACCACAGCTATGCACTACTGTAGTGTCTGTATATCATCTCATGTGATTCTATGTTTGGACAACTGGATCAAATATAAATGAATTCAAGTAACTAATAGTTACCTAGCTAAATGCTGCAAAATTACAAGAAAACTTTTTTACTCAGTGAAGAAAGAAAACATCAGAATCTCAAAATTAAACTGAAAATTTTTACTATCACACTTTTTTCAATTATAAATCCACTGTGCTATTTTTGTCTCTTGTAAACAATACTCATACTTACTTTTGTCACATTATTTCTCAGTAAAAAATACAATTTACATTGATATTCCTACTTTTGTAATAAACAGCAAAAATAAAAAATGCCACAATAAAACAAATAAGGAACTTTTTGTGTTAAGTACAAAGTAGTAAATTGCTATTGACATGTTCCTTAATAGGGTTATCATACTTCTCAGTGAATGTGCCAAATGCAGTATTGCTATGATGCTTAAGAAGTTTTGGATTCTTTTAGTTTCAAATCTCTTCCCACACACAAAGCCTGCACTGATCAGTTTAGTCAGGATGAAGTCTTCATGTGCATGAAAAATGCATCATCTGTTAATACGTGTGATGTATGATCCACCAGGAACATTATCACCTCCCGAGGGATGGTTCTGAAAGACAAAAATATGTAATACATTAGATTACTGCTCAGGTTGTCAGATAGTGTCCTGACATCCAGAAAGGCTTGATTTTATCACATTTCTACCACTCTAATGTTATTTTATATGCAGAAATGTATGTGTTAATGTATAAGCCTGGATACATCTCTTGAAGATGTAGTAAACAAGGAACTTTGGATCCATGTCATGGAATATTGTTATCAATGTAATCTGTAGTGCAGATGGTCTGCACACAGGATTACACTTTCATGACGCATAGTGAAATCAGTGCTGACATGGTTTATGAGATGACGCATACTCTCTTGTTGCCTTTGCTAGTGATTATAGTAGAACGTTTGGATGATTTAAAAAATTGGAACAACATGAAAGACAATTATTCATATTTCTGTTCCACTAAATATTCATCTGACATTTTTAGCACTTAAAGAAAAAGAACTAGCATATGGAACTAGAGGCTCAGAAGGGTCTTAACCCTTTATAGACACAAGGATTTCCATTTTTACATTTAATTTTTTTTTCTTCTTTGCCTTCCAAAAGCCACAACTTTTTACATTTTTTGTTCACATTTTTTGTTTAGTTGTACTAGTGCTTATTTTTTGTGGAACAAATTGTACTTCATAATGGTACCATTAAAGATTTCATATAATATACTGGGAAGCTAGAAAAAAAAATTCAGAATGCTGTGGAATTGGAAAAAAAATGCTAATGTAACCTTTTTCTTACATGTTACAATTTTATAGCACTCACCATGCAGTAAAAATTACACTTTCCCTATATTCTATGTTTTAACACCAATTCTCCCAGACCCCATACTCTGATATATTTTTTTATATTTCCATGTATGATGCTTTTTTCAGTGCTAGCTGTAGATTTTATTGATACCATTTTGGTAAATGTATGACATTTTAATCACTTTCTGTCAATTTTTTTAGGAGGTGAAGTGACGATTATAAAGTCAATTTGCACATTTTGTTTTACTTCCTGCTATGATGTTCACCATTTGTAATAAATATTTTTATAGTGTAGGCATTTTCGAAAACACAGGGAAAACTAAGGTTTTTATGTTTTTTATGGTTTATGTACTTTTATATGTAATCTTGGGAAAGTGGTGATTTAAAACCTTATATTTTTAAAAAACTTTTTCTTTTTTCTTTTTCTTTTTAGACCCCTTAAGGAACTTGAACCCTGTGCATGACCAAAGTACCTAGTATAGTGTGGAACATTATTTTTATAGTGTGCATTATGGCCAAACTATAACTAGCATTGAGTAAAACATTATATTGTTAAAACCTATGATTAAAGGTATTTGTTTACAAAATGTCTTTGTTTACAACATTGTTTATAACATTTCTAACCTGCTTTTGTTTTACACCTTCGTTCACACTTCTGTTTATTTTTAAAACGATTATGGTTTCCTCCACATCCACCATATACAAATGGACGACACTCATCAGCCTTCAAGTGGTAGTACCAGAGCAAGGTATAGTTTGAACAAAATCCTTCATTCATGGATTGCAAACAAGGATCTGTAATTATACAAAACTTAGCTCAGGCATTACTAGTTTATTTGAAATAAATAACAATAATTTTTTTCAATTTTAAGGTATAGCCTACTTTTGACACAAATACTCATACAAATAATCTTCAAGCATTTTTTTTGAACACTGCCTAAATCTTCAATATAATAAAAATAAATAGAACTAACAATAGGTTACACTCTATTTATCCATCACTTTCATACATACATTCAATATATTTAGAGGAGAGATGCATAATGGCACGCACAGTATATAATGGCACTGTTCACAGACAACCATTGTAGACATATATTTTTGGTAATTATAACTTGACTCAGACTGTTATTACCCCTCTTAAAGTTGCTTTCCTCTCAATGATCCAGACTCCATGAGGGTCTCTTAAGACATTTTGTGGCAAATAATAAAACATAATGCCATGGCTAAATGGGATAATTTATCAAATCAAATAATAAGTAGATATGGGCAAACCGATCTGTTCCAAGCTGGGTTTGACCTGAATATTCCAAATTGTTTGTTTTTTAACTAAACCAAATAATTGGCGATTCGTCTAGGATGAACTAAAATGGATGCTGCGACATGCATTGCGCAGTGAAAATACAGAACCACCACATGTCTATGACGTCCTAGTGTCACCTGACAGCCTCTCAGTCAATAGTCTGTGGTAGGTAGACACCTTACAGTATATAAGATGGTGATAAGATGTGAAACTGTTGGTGATGATTGTGAGGATGTGGAATCCTTGTGGGTGGAATTGCATAAGGGTGTGACCACTGATAAAATACTTTTTGGTATAATCTATAGATAGCCCAACATAACTGAGGAGTTTGAGTTTCAGTCACATAAGGAAACTGAGTGGGTGGCACAGGTGGGTATGGTGATCTTGATGGGAGATTTTAACTACCCGGATATTGACTGGGGTCATGGTACTGCATCGTCTATAAAGGGGAGGAAATTCATCAACTTGTTGCAGGACAGTTTTATGGTCCAGCTTGTAGAAGATCCAACTAGAGGGGATGGATGATCTGCTGGATCTGATCATTTCTAATAATATGGGACTTGTTGGAAATGTCACTCTTGGTGAAAACCTTGGTAATACTGACTATAATCTAATCAGATTCTGCTTAAATTGTAAAAAACAAACAAAGGTTAGGAGGTCAAAAGTTCTTCTTTTTATAAAGGCCAATATTCCCAGGTTAAAGGTTGCACTTCAGGATATAGACTCGGAGCAGCTGTTGTCAAATAGTGATACCGAAGTTAAGTGGGAGACATTTAAATCTACATTGAGCAGGTACATAGCAAATTGTATACTCGTAGGGAACAAGTATAAACGACTTAAATTAAACCCCCCATGGCTCACAGCTCTGGTTAAAAGGGCAAAAAACAACGGGCATTTAAAAAAATATAAATCCAAAGGGTCAGCTGTAGCCTTGTAGCATGTAAACCCAGCCTAAGATGTTAAATAGCAGCCAGGTGCTGCTAATGAAATACCCTTTATTAACTGATCATTAAAAGTGATCACCTCTATAAAAGCCAGAAGTTTTAGCAGTTTGCTGGTCTGGAGCATTCAGGCATGTGTTAACAAAATGCCAAGCAGAAAGGCATCATAAATTATCTTACAGAAGCAATTGTTGCACTAGGACCTTGCAGCGCTGGAGTTCTGGTTGTACTTATCATGAGATGTTTCTTTTGTGGTACCCTAGTAATAAGATTCCTTTTTATAGGCCATCAGTTGAACCAGCTGATATTATTTGTCACTAAGTGGCAGGATTGCTTTCTAGTTCCTGATACATTTCAGCCGGTGTCAGGACTTTCCATGGCTATTTGCACTTCTCTTTCTACATATGTTCAATACTTTTTCCCTGTGTCATTTCTCATTACACATAACTTAATTTATGGACATCTGTGGTTTGATTTCTTGGCCTGTGTGGAATGGATGGGTTGTTATAGCCATCTGGTGAGAATTTCATGTCAATAGCACCTTTAGAAATATATTTACTTAGAAAATTGGTGACGTGTTCAATACTTATTAAATTCATATTTCACTCACTGCTATATATATATATATATATATATATATATATATATATACATACAGTAGGGAAAAAAAGTATTTAGTCAGCCACCAATTGTGCAAGTTCTCCCACTTAAAAAGATGAGGCCAGCCTGTAATTGTCATAATAGGTAGACTTCAACTATGAGAGACAAAATGAGAAAACAAATCCAGAAAATCACATTGTCTGATTTTTAAAGAATTTATTTGCAAATTATGGTGGAAAATAAGTATTTGGTCAATAACAAAAGTTCATCCCAATACTTTCTTCTATATCCTTTGTTGGCAATGACAGAGGTCAAACATTTTCTGTAAGTCTTTACAAGGTTGGCACACACTGTTGCTGGTATGTTGGCCCATTCCTCTATGAAGATCTCCTCTAGAGCAATGATGTTTTGGGGCTGTCGCTGGGCGACATGGACTTTCAACTCCCTCCAAAGGTTTTCTATGGGGTTGAGATCTGGAGACTGGCTAGGCCACTCCAGGACCTTGAAATGCTTCTTACGAAGCCACTCCTTCGTTGCCCTGGTGGTGTGCTTGGGATCATTGTCATGCTGAAAGACCCAGCCACATTTCATCTTCAATGCCCTTGTTGATGGAAAGAGGTTTGCACTCAAAATCTCACGATACATGGCCCCATTCATTCTTTCATGTACACGGATCAGTCGTCCTGGTCTCTCTGCAGAGAAACAGCCCCAAAGCATGATGATGCCACCCTCATGCTTCACAGTAGGTATGGTGTTCTTTGGATGCAACTCAGCATTCACTCTCCTCCAAACACGACGAGCTGTTTCTACCAAACAGTTCTACTTTGGTTTCATCTGACCATATGACATTCTCCCAATACTCTTTTGGAACATCCAAATGCTCTCTAGCAAACTTCAGACGGGCCCGGATATTAACTGGCTTAAGCAGGGGGACACGTCTGGCACTGCAGGATCTGAGTCCCTGGCGGCGTAGTGTGTTAATGACGGTAGCCTTTGTTACGTTAGTCCCAGCTTTCTGCAGGTCATTCACTAGGTCCCCCCGTGTGGTTCTGGGATTTTTGCTCACCGTTCTTGTGATCATTTTGACCCCACGGGGTGAGATCTTGCATGGAGCCCCTGATGGAGGGAGATAATCAGTGGTCTTGTATGTCTTCCATTTTCTAATTATTGCTCCCACAGTGTGATGATTCCACTTAAATATGGCTATAACTCAAAGATGTATTTTGATCTCTGGGTATCGTATCTCCCTCTTACTTCCATTTACTCATAATGTGCATAGCTGTAATCCTAGGTGTATGTTGTCAGTAGTGGCAACAATGTAACAATAGGGCTTTGTATCCATCCCAGATTGGCTCCATTGAATTCCTACATAGCCATGGGTGATCAAATACACATGCATTGTTCAGCCTGGGCTGTTGATCAGACAAGGTTGATAACATATAGAAGGCATTGTGTCATTCCACTTGGTCCCTTCTCCTTACAAAGAATCTTGACTTGAGTGCATTAATCAATCAGACTTGCCGTCGCCAGTGACCTCATTCTGGGTGGTGTAATCAAGGGTATAAAAGATGAGGTAAGAGGTCAGTGAGAGAGAATACTATGATGAGACTACAAGAGACTACTGTGAGACTACTGGGAGATACTGTGATGAGCATGCAGGCTGGAATGCTGTGATGCTGCTGCTAGAAGCCTCCACTGGTTATTCACACATGCCAGAGCATGTGTGAGTGTTGGACTATAGAGCCACATCAAGGATATGTATGGTAAAGTAATTATTTCACTTTTATTCCCTTTTTATTTTATGTACTGTATATTGTAACTAGTAACTGTTAATGCTTGTATACATCTGCATATCTGTTCTGAACTGCATGTGTTAGATGTTAATACCGACTCATTTAGGGGTTAATAAATATACAAAATTTAGAAAGCTTGTCTTGTATTTATCCTGTGAACCCAGCACTCACTGGCGGTGAGTGTGGTTTTTTATGAAAGAAGTCTCAGCTGTGGGCCAAAGCGGTGTTGGCGCACTGAGGATCTTTCACATTGGTGGCAGCGTAGTGGGATCTTAGGATAAACAGCGTGTGTTGGTGACCTTTATCACTCAGACGCTGGGGATTGTGGTAATCCTATGAGACAAGCTCGGTATTAAAGCAAGCATTAAGATACAGTGAAAGTTTGATACAGTGCTGTTCCCCTCCCTTACTCTTTGTATTCTATCCTATCTTTTATTTGGCAAATACCAGTGGATGGCTAGTGGACTCAGAAGCAGAGCCCCAGAACTGCAGAACCAGGCTTCTGGAGATCCTGAGCGTATGGCTGAAATGGAGGCAGCCACAGCCATGCAGAGAATCGAGCAGAGTCCTGATTTTGGGGCTAGGCCAGGAAGTGCGGCAAGCAGCCCGGTCCCAAGGATTACTTCACCAGGAGGGACCAGTAGCCCCAGCCTTGTGGGGGGAATGGCTTCATACTGGCAAATGGCCCTGCAGCAAGTAGGCACCAGTGACCCTAACACATACCTGCAGGTGTTGTACCGTTTTCAGGAAGCTGCAGAACAAGAATGGCAGGCCGCAGAACGGCAGGCAGATCGTGAGGCAGCAGAACGAGAATGGCAGGCAGATCGTGAGGCAGCAGAACGGCAGGCTGAGCGGCAGTATCAGCTTGAGCTCAAAAGGATGGAGCTCTCCCAGCAGGCACAAACCGCCCCTGCGCAAACTCCAACAACCCTACAGAGACCCTCAAGTTGGAAGGAGAAGCCAGGCCGGAGTTCACCACAGCCGTCTGTCATCAGGTCGGGTGAGACAAACTATGCCCCGGGTGGTCCCTCCCCTGTCCCAAGAACTCTGGGCGCCCGGGTGACCTTCCCCAAACCCCAAGGGGAGGTGCAGCGGTGCCATGCCTGTAACCAGACAGGACATTTCAAGGCGGAGTGCCCCAACCGCCCTGAGAACTTTCCTGCTTCCCAAACCACAGCAGGTGGCTCATCTGTGTATTTGGTTGGGAGGGTGGGGGCTAAACCCAAAGCCAACCGTCAGCCAGTTATTGTGGGGGATAAAGTGGTCATGGGACTTCGGGACACTGGGGCAGATGTTACTCTGGTGAAACCTGATGTGGTCCCCCCGGACAGTATTATCCCTGGGAAAACCTTAACCCTGAGGGGAATTGGACAGGAACGCTTCACTGTACCCATGGCTTGTGTCCATCTGGACTGGGGTACAGGAAAAGGAATGCGGACTGTGGGACTAATGACTGATTTGCCTGCTAACGTACTGTTGGGAACTGATTTAGGACCTATGGAGTCCCAATATGGGGGGGGGAGCAGCCCAATTTACTGTGATAAACTGTCTATGATTAATGTTGATAATGTGTCTGTCATATCTGCAGAGGGGGCCCGTAACCCCCGCTCTGAGATACTTCCCATGGCAGTAAGTGTAAATGCTAATGAGTTGCCTTCAGCTGAGAGCAGGGAGGATGCAAATGAGCTTCCTGCAACCCAGTTCAGCAAAAATGTTATTGATGCTTTGTTCACTCCCGTGCTAGGAGCCAGTGAGGCCTTGTCTGTAGACACACCCACATCTGCGGGGGCGTTTCCCTCCCAGCTTGTTAATATGTCTACCACAGATCTCATTGGGACCTGGTGTGAATTAACAATTGCTAATGAATGTACTGTCAATGTAATTGCCAATGCTTGTTGTGAAAGTGTACAGGGTAGCTCTTCTGAGTCACTGGAAGCGACTTCTATTATTTCGCCCAGTGCATCCGATAAGCACCCAACTGCTGACCATGTGCCAGGTGGTCAAGTAGGCTATGGGGATCTCATGGCCGATCCAGGTGAGGGACGGACTGCTGGTAGTGCGGTGTTAGCCCGCAGCCAGAGTCCTACAAGAGTGGAGGGTGTTCCGACCCTTGAAACGTTGCCTACACCACCTGGAGTCGGTGCTGAGACCGCCATGACTAGCCTCACTCCCTTGAAGCCGGAGGAGTCCGGCCGGTATGAGACATACACGTCTCTTCGGTCCAGTTCTATTCCAGGAGTGCCCATGGCCCAAGTGCAGATGGCATGGGGTACTGGAGGTGTGATCCAAGAAGGGGGTATGTCAAATGTATTACCTGTCAATGTATTGTGGGAGATGGTTTTGGGAAGCATGATCTCAGTCATTTGCCCAAGGTATCACCATCACCCACCCAAGTACAGGAGGAACAGGGTGTGGGCCCAAAGGGGAAAGGCGTCTGGGAGGGAGGACAGGGTCCAAACATACGTGCCCCTAGGTTTGGAAGCAAAGGGGGAGGTGCAAAATCCCCCTAGAACTCTCCCAACTAGCGGCTAGTGTGAGAGAGACCCTGAGAGACCGCCGGGATGGGGTCTCTGAACTGGTATCCCAAAGACCTGGGGTCATGAGTGTGGCTCCACGGGATGCCAGCACTCAGAAAGCGGACCCAGAACAGGCAGGAGGTAGCCAAGTGTACGTGGCTCAGGGCCTGAGCCTTAGAAGTGTCCCTAGTCAGACTAGAGAGAAGAAGGGTATCGCAGTCAGGCCACTAAGGTGCCTGCGGAAGGTGATCACCAGATCTGCCTTCCTCCGTGCACGCTCTAAAGGGGGAGGTGTGATGATTCCACTTAAATATGGCTATAACTCAAAGATGTATTTTGACCTCTGGGTATCGTATCTCCCTCTTACTTCCATTTACTCATAATGTGCGTAGCTGTAATCCTAGGTGTATGTTGTCAGTAGTGGCAACAATGTAACAATAGGGCTTTGTATCCATCCCAGATTGGCTCCATTGAATTCCTACATAGCCCTGGGTGATCAAATACACATGCATTGTTCAGCCTGGGCTGTTGATCAGACATGGTTGATAACATATAGAAGGCATTGTGTCATTCCACTTGGTCCCATCTCCTTACAAAGAATCTTGACTTGAGTGCATTAATCAATCAGACTTGCCATCGCCGGTGACCTCATTCTGGGTGGTCTAATCAAGGGTATAAAAGATGAGGTAAGAGGTCAGTGAGAGAGAATACTATGATGAGAGTACAAGAGACTACTGTGAGACTACTGGGAGATACTGTGATGAGCATGCAGGCTGGAATGCTGTGATGCTGCTGCTAGGAGCCTCCACTGGTTATTCACACATGCCAGAGCATGTGTGAGTGTTGGACTATAGAGCCACATCAAGGATATGTATGGTAAAGTAATTATTTCACTTTTATTCCCTTTTTATTTTATGTACTGTATATTGTAACTAGTAACTGTTAATGCTTGTATACATCTGCATATCTGTTCTGAACTGCATGTGTTAGATGTTAATACCGACCCATTTAGGGGTTAATAAATATACAAAATTTAGAAAGCTTGTCTTGTATTTATCCTGTGAACCCAGCACTCACTGGCGGTGAGTGTGGTTTTTTATGAAAGAAGTCTCAGCTGTGGGCCAAAGAGGATCTTTCACACACAGTTAATTTCTTCATACCAAGCTGCTTGCCTATTGCAGATTCAGTCTTCCCAGTCTGGTGCAGGTCTACAATTTTGTTTCTGGTGTCCTTCCGCAGCTCTTTGGTCTTCACCATAGTGGAGTTTGGAGTGTGACTGTTTGAGGTTGTGGACAGGTGTCTTTTATACTGATAACAATGTCAAACAGGAGCCATTACTACAGGTAATGAGTGGAGGACAGAGGAGCCTCTTAAAGAAGAAGTTACAGGTCTGTGAGAGCCAGAAATCTTGCTTGTTTGTAGGTGACCAAATACTTATTTTACACCATAATTTGCAAATAAATTCTTTGAAAATTAGTTAATGTGATTTTCTGGATTTGTTTTCTCATTTTGTCTCTCATAGTTGAGGTCTACCTATGATGTCAATTACAGGCTGGCCTTATCTTTTTAAGTGGGAGAACTTGCACAATTGGTGGCTGACTAAATACTTTTTTTCCCCACTGTTATATATATATATATATATATATATATATATATAATCTATATACAGTGTATATATATATATATATATATATATATATATATATACAGTATACATTAAATATGCACTTTCACATACAGAGAAACACTTATATATTGCTCAAACTAACAATACTGTGCATGGGTCAGTCACCACAGTGGAAAAAAAAATGAAATTACAAAATGTTTTTGTTTTTTTTTGTTTTTAAGTGCAGGCTCATTGACTGAGAGGCTGTCAGATGTTGCTACCACATTACGCAAATGTGAGTCATTGCACACGTGTAAGCTCTGCATTTCCTGATCAAACATGTGGCGGAGGCCATTTTCTCGTATCACAGCCATTTTTGTTTTCCCAAAGCGAATTACCATTTGTTAAGTTTCGTTAAAAACTGAACAAGTTGGAATATTCGGGTTGAATCCGGTTTGTTACAAACCAATTCGCCCATCTCTAGTCCTGATACATAAAGCCATAAAATTCAAAGAGGGTGTAATTTGTTTTTCCCAGGACTGTATGTAACTATTTGATACTTGAACAAAATATGAGATCTGACATATTTTTCTATTCCAATGTGTATAAAATAATAACAATTCTAAAAGTAATTATCAGATTCTGCCTCTGGCTATGATAATTTAATACTGAATAGATGAGTTCAATTATGCTCCCACCTTCTTCCAATGTTGTTGTTGTTTACTTCCTATGCTATGATAGGTCATATTGTAATCCCACTCATTATAAGTCATTTGCCATATCACTGGTAAATTTCTGCTGCATTGTTACCTAGCAGCTAAATCAGGGTGCTGTTACCTAGCACTTCCTACAAGTATAGAAAGTCTTCTAAATCTAGCATATACTCCTTATGCCTACTACCAACAATGCAGTTATGTCCTGTTAGCCTTAAAAACATCTAATTATAATAAAGAGAATGAATACATCTTGCAGTAGTGTTCAGTGAAGTATTGCATTGTACAGTATTACTGTATTATTAAAGGCCTGTATATTAAAGATCACCTTCAGACATTATTCCAGAATGACGTTTCTTTCTGAGCTCCATATTACTTCTCTCTGCAGAAAAATAAACTGTTATAAGAATATTAGAAAATAAAATGCCCCTTTAATATTTATCATCACTTATAAGCTTCTGAAGAGTGATTTATAAATTATACATTCTAACCAATGACGGTTTGCTGTTAAACAGATAAAGCATTATTAAGAAGGGTGTAACTATGAACAGATAGCAGTCGATACCAGTCCTTGGAGGCTGAGGGGGCTTATAAAGCAAAATTAGACACCAGACACCACACACCAATTTATAAATTAGGTGCAAAACCTGAAAAACCGCAAAATATGAAAAGAATCACCAGAATTGTGGCCCTATTGAGTTCAAATTCCATAAAAATGGTCAAGGATTGTTAAATATGCAAAGTTTACTGGCACTTTGCATGAAATGAAATTCATACAAATGTCTACATTCTAGATATGGGGGTGTTCCCTGAGGAGCTTAAGGCTAAGGCCCCACGTAGTGAGCCACAGCCAAAAAGCGCTGTGAGAAAAAATGCTGTGGAAAATGCCAGCATTTCCACAAATATAACTTACATGCTGCGATTTACAAAAACGTGAGCGTTTTGGTATGTGTTTTTGAAAAATGCAGCATGTTAATTTTAGCTGCGCAATTGTGAGCATTTTCCGTATAGATTTAATAGGGGAAGAAAAAAGCAGAGAAAACTTAATGGCAAATGCTGCGGAAAAAAATGCAATGCATTTCGCTGCATTTTTTTATCTGTACTTCACCATGTGGGGCCTTAGCCTTAGGCCTCTTGCAGAAGGACCGTGGCCGTGTATTTCATGGATAGCACACTGACCCATTCATTTCTATGGGCCCGTACATATGACCATGAATTACACTGACATGTGTGTGGGCTGACAGGCCGGGCCGCAAAATATAGAACAGGTCCTATTCCTGTCCTATTTTGCGACCCTGCTTCCGTGGCTCCTATCCATTTAATGAAAGGGGCTGTGGAAGCATAGCCAGTGCACAGGTGGCACACGGGTGACATCTGTGTGTCCCCTGTGTGCCTCCCGTGCCTTTAATTCACAGCCGCGGAAAAGCTCACCGTTGTCTGCAACTGGCCTTAGGCTAAGGCCTCAAGTTGTGGAAATGCAGCGGAAAAAAACACAAAAAACACTACATTTCACAGTACCAGCAAAGTGAATGAAATTTTGGCTACACGCATTTACGAAACAAAAAAGAACAACGGAAAAGCTACTTTTTGAAAAATGCATGTGTTTTTAAAATGCGTATCATGTTAATTTTACCTGCAGAATCACAAGAGTTTTAGCTATTGATTTCATAGGGGGAAGGATAAAGCAGAAAAATTGCAGAACAAACTCAATAAAAAATGCATTTTCCTGTGTTTTTTTTCACAATGGTTTTTAGCTGTGATCTGCTACGTGGGGCCTTAGCCTTAAATGTCCCAATTTTGCCTTTGCAAATGTTGGTTAAGCATGCATACATTAAAAAGGGGCAGTAGTACACTACCTTCATTGATCTGCTGTGATGTGGTGCTTGGAGACTGTGTTGTATTTAGTCCTTCATTCCATTGTGTAGCTTGTACTTCATTTTCAACCACAATAATGTCAGAGGGCTCAGTCACCTCTTCACCTAAGTTGTCTTGGTCTTCATATCCTTCATCTGGGTGTGAGGACTTAATGATCAGCTGGAATTCCTTGCCTGTAGACATATCAAGCACTCATTAATAGGTATTCATTACATACATTTATACACTAAGAAACTAAAAAAAATAGACTGAGAAAAAAATAGGTGAAGATGAAAAAATGATATATATGCATGCCAATTTACACACACACACACACACACACATATAATGGCAACATAAAGTTAGCTAAATCCTTTCTTTTAATAATGGGACATCCATTAAAAGAAATTTTGCAGGTACACAGCAAAGCCATATGCATGTGGGCTGTTCCTTTAGCTCCACGTTGCAGAGTCATAGACACTCTGTGTACCACTGTAAAGTCCTCTGTACTGCATCAAATTATGGAGGAATTCCCTCCTAGAAGCAATGCTGACTGATATTAAATCCTACAAAATAAAATGTATGCCTTTGTATGAAATCAGATTATAGCAAATAACAGTGGCCTTTTATGATTCCATATTTGGAGATTACAGAGCTGTTATACAGTAGTGTAGTGGTAAAATGATGTGTTCATTTCTGTTCAGTTGATAAATAAATACTATCTTATGCTTTTTTTTTTTCTAGTCATTCTTAGTTGGTTCTAAATCCTATTCATAATGTGATGGCTAGTGAAATGCAGATGGCTTAGTGCTAGAGGTAAGATATTCACTCTTGATACTCGAGTAAATGAGCCTCATTTCCACACTGATTAAGGCAGAGGAATGGGTATAATTTTCCTTGGGAACTGTAGAGGACCAGCGTTATTTCCAGAGGTCACAATTATCATTTATAATCTCATTGTGGCAGCCAGTACAGATACGTCCATGTCCATAAATAATGTAGGCTGCCGAAACAACCATAAGTAGTAAGAGCCTGCTGTTACACTCACTCTAGTTATTATTTCTCTATTCATATGTGATATTTAATTACACATATATTGTATGTCAGTGACACTGGTTTTAATTCCACAGTTATTGTCATCATATCTTCTAGTTTCTGATACATAAAAAGTGAAGAACTTTTTATACACACATACTGGGTAATCTGTAGATATTTCTGTAGATTTATTATTGCTAGCAAGAAGAAGGAGACAGGTGGAAGGAGGAAGGTCTACAAGATCAGTCCACACAGGGCTTATTTATGTATACAGCTCAATGGACACACATTCAACTGTATACACAAATTGGCAGGATATTTTTCAAAAAGACGTAGCTTGTTTTTTTATTTTTATTTTATTTTATTTAAGATACATTGTAGTAGTAAGAAAAAATGGTTGTAAAAGATGGAAATACCCTTTAGGTAAAAATCTTATGTCTAGGCTGCCAAGTTATGCAGTGTGTACAGCAAACCAGTAAGTGAATGAAATATTTATAACTGTTAAGATTAACTAAGAAGAACAAATTGATCATTTCAGAAGGTATAAAATACCGTACATACTACAATTTAATTGTAGAACTTTCAGCTCTATATCTGGGAGAGATTATTTACTAAGTGTCAATGAAGTATGAACTCTATTTTGCTTCTTGCCTTGGTAACTTGGTAAGCAATGTAATGACTCCCTGCATGCTTTATGCTTAGTCTAATTTAATATACAATGTATTCACTTGCTATTTTAGTATAACAATAGTTGTTCAATTAACCTTAAAGAGATTTTCTTATTAATGACATCATCTCGTACCCACATAGGGGAAGAATGTCTGACAGCTAGGACTATTCAGTTTTATGGGACTATTTTATTGTATTCAGTTTTATGGGACTGCCAGAGATCACTATTCTGGAAGTCCCATAGAAATTAACGGAGAGGTGGCCATGCATGTACAACACTGCTCCATTCAGTTGGGGTACTTGTAAGCTGTTGTTCCCATGATTGGGGGGGGGGTCTCAGCTTTCCAACCTCCCAGTTCTCATTGACTATTGCCTATGCTGTGGATCGGGAATAAGTATTTGCAGTGGGAACACCTACTGTATTTCCATGATTATGGGTGTAGTGTTTCCTAATGAATTTGAATGTACTTTTCTTCTCATAATGTGCATATTGGCATTATAACTAGGCAGTCAAGTGAGGGGACAACTAAGACACAAGATATCCAGCGTTTATGTAGTAATACGACAGTTGTAGAATTATTACAACTCACCACTTTGAGCTTGATCACTTATCCTGTGTTGTGCTGGTGGTGGTGTGATTTGGATAGAAATGTAAAAATAAGACAAAATATAGTAAAAGGGTGATGGTTCATGATATTAAATGTTGCTGCAGCTTATTCTTTCTGTCTCAAGTTGGAGTTACAACACCGGCAGCTTTGAAATAATACTGCAGGGGAGACTGGATATGCATTGCTTACAATCATGAATAGCATAGCACAGCAAAGCGCAGTTGTGATATGTATTGGCAATGTTAGTGCTGCTTTTTTGCAATGGAACAGCAGATCTATCAGTCCACAAAGAGCAGATACTGACAAACATTCTAAATTTCACATATTTTTCTGAAAAATAATGATAAATTCCCCTCATGAACATTTATGGCATATACATATGCAATAAGTTCCTGATAGATGCGAGTCCCACCTCTGGAAAATCCCATTTCAGGAAATAGAGGACCCAGGGACATCTGTTCACTTATTTGCATTCTTTGGACTCTATGGAGATACCAGTCAGAGCCGCTTATGTGTTCTTCTCTCATGTGATGGCTGTACATGTTATGGAAAGAACCAAACAAGACAAGCAAGCGAGCAAGCAAGACAGAAGGAACTGGTAAAGTAACAGCACAGGGTCAAGCAAATGAGAGAAAGGCAAATGTACGTATATATAGATATATATATATATCCAAATAATATTAATAAATATTTGAAATTATTTAAATAAAACAAAAAATAAAAACAGTAAGCATGTGTTATGTGAGCAGGCAATGTAATGCCATCAAGCATGTACAAATATATAAAATAAGGGTTAGTGTAGTACCTGGCTGGTTATGGCACTAAATGGCAATGACAATGTATGCAGAAAGCATTACAGCTTTTTACCGGCTTTTTGAAAAAATAAACTTTTGGTCCATTCCAAAAAGGAAACCAATTATTAAAGAGGACCTTTCATCTCTCTTGATATGTCTCTTTTAGTAAATACTGGGACTCTTAATAAAATAACAATTCTGGAGCATCTTTTTTTATACGTTGTTCTGGTCCTCTGTTATTCCTCCTAGAGCAGTCCCACAGGGAAATGATCCACAGTGGCCCCACACAGTATAATATGCTCCCCCCAAAGTATAATGTTCTACAGTGGCCCCCGACAGTATAATGCTCCGCAGTGTCTCTACCCAGTGTAATGTTCCACTGTGTCTCCATACCGTATAATGCTCCACAGTGTCTACATACAGTATAATGCTCCACAGTGCCTCCTCCCAGTATAATGCTCCACAGTGGCTCCACAGAGTATAAAATGTTCCCTAGTGCCTCTACTGTATAATGCACCAGTGGCTGGAAGCTTCGGGCCACTTCATTAATAGAGATGGGCAAACCCCAAGAGATTCATTTCAACAAATATTCATGAGGTTCACCCTCCAGGCTTGTTTCAGTGAATTATTGGACTAAGAGTATATTAGGTGAAGGAAATATAACAAAAACTTATACACACTTTGCCTCACCTCTCCTCGGGATCTGGCGGCCAACCTGCATTCTCCTCAGGCCTCTTGTGATGTCACATGTCCCATGGGTCAATGCTGAGGCCTTTGATTGGACATGGAGCATTACTATGACCGTGGACAGCTGGAGGGGAGCATTAAACTGGGGGCAACTAAAGGGGAACATTACTGTCTCCCTCCAGCTGCCCCCAGTTTAATGTCCTCCTCCAGTTGTCCACATTTTAATGTCCACCTCCAGCTACCCTCCCGGTTTAATGTCCCCCTCCAGTTGCCCCCAGTTTAATGCGCCCTCCATCTGCCCCCAAAGTTTTATGTCCTCCTCTATCTGCCCCCAAAGTTTAATGTCCCTCTTCATATGCCCCCCAGTTTAATGCCCCCTCATATACTGCCCCAGTTTATTGTCCTCCTCCATCTACCCACACAGTTTAATGTCCCCCTCATATCCCACAATAGTTTAATGTCCCCCTCATATCCCCCAGTTTATTGTCCCCCTCCATCTACCCCCCAGTTTATTGTCCCTCCTCTATCTGCCCCCACAGTTTAATGTCCCTCTTCATCTGCCAAAGTTTAACATAAAAAAACACTGATACTCACCTCTCCTCGCTAACCCTGCTGCACAGTCTGCAGTCTCTTGTCTCAGAGTATCAAGGGAGCTGCAGGCACGATGGGAGTGACATCATCACATCGTGTCTACAGCTCCCGGAGCCGGAACACACAGGGGGCACAGTGGTGAGGCAGGAGCTGTCCACTCCTGCTTCACCACTGTTTTCAACTCATCTGCGTCCTCTCGACTAGACAGTCCTAAACTGCACATATTCATCAAAGTGTCTGATGCAGTCTGATACCATTCCATTTTAAACAACACCCCTTTTAAGATAAGCCACTCTTTTTTTTTCATACAAGTTGTAAAATTATCTAAAACATTTGATAAATGTTAGACAGTTTTTGCAGAGCAGTGAAAAACAGAACATATCCTATTTTTCTCTGTTTTCACAGATCCCTCAATAGACTCAAGTGTATAAGGGTTTGCAATAAAGGGTCCCAGACGGAGAGCACAGTCGTGAAAAAACAGACTGGTTCATCCATTTTTCACAACCGTTTCTATCCACGGTCGTCTGAATGTAGCCTAAGTATCATTATTCCATGGATGACAATGTTAGCAGTGATTTGGGACCCCCGGCAAAGATAGAAGGGAACGGTTGTTGTCAATGTAGTCATAAACTTCTAATAGGAATATCACAAGTATATCCCAACATAAGAAAATATGCTCCAAAATTGTTATTTCATGGGGAATACAATAAATTATTTACTAAAACAGACAGATGTGTCAGGACAGGTGACATGTCCTCTTTTACTGATATTGTACACAGAAATTTCCAACAAATAAAAATTATTGCAAATATAATATTTCATTCATTTTAAATTTCACAAAAAGCCTTTTTCAGAGTTTTACAAAAGGACTGGACAACCTGTGGTTACTATGGCAGTCAACAGTTTAATGATGGTTCTTAAATGTTGTATGCGTGAGGCTGGCAGTAAGTGACTGAGCAGACAATGCTTAAAAGAAAATAAAAATTTTGTGGGCATAAGTATATTAGAATTACACAGACCAGATGTCGACATGTGTGGTTTAGAAATCTGTTTGTTCTCTGAGTAGTAGCTGCTCCAAATGGAAAAATGAATGGCTGCTGCAGCGTCTTCAGCTTCTCCTATGTGTATTATTTTGTATAGTAAAAGGGGTATATAGTATCTATTTCTCTTCAGAACATAAAGGACAGTCTTTCTTCATGCACAGCATTCCTGTATTTTACCTGTGGGGTGTACAGCCGTTACTCACCTGTGCATGCTGTAAAAAGGTAAAACGAAATTTGGTGAGAGAGTGAAACAATTAAACACTTTTGTGAATGTGACTTACATTAAAATTGCAGCCAGATAAAACTTAAAAATACTGCATGTAAACCATTATTACTGTATTACTATATATAGCAAATATAATGTTTATAGGCTACTGTAATTTGAATGGGTAACAAAGAAAGGATTTATTTGACCATAACAACTCCCTTACATTTGACCGTTTAGGACATACTGTATGAATACTGTTTGCACTCCTCACCTATCCATATATTACAAGGTCACCATTTATTTCTATAGCTTCCATGCAGTACTGCATCTACCCTGCAGTGGCGGTGCACCTTTTGTGGTAGCATCACTCATAGGCTGGGGCCCCATGAGTAAACTCCGCGGTTCATGGCATTTTACAGTCACTGTGTAGTGGATGGGATTCTAGTGAATCCCATTCCCACAGTGCGGTAAAATACACGCAGCAGAAAGGCTGCAATTTCCAAAAACGTTGCGGTTTTGGAAATCGCAGCATGTCAATTATACCTACGGAAACGCCGGCAGTTTTCCTATAGGTATAATTGAAGCAGAAAGTCCGCAGAGGAAACCTCTGTGTACTTTCTGTGAAAAGCGCTGTGGGAAAAACCACGATGCGTTGTCTCCGTGGTTTTTCTCGCAGCGCTTTTTTGCTGGGGGATGCTATGTTGGGCCTTAACAATAAGCGTTTTCAAACGCTATATCATCAGATTTGCATCAATTGATAAAAGAGTTGTTTTTTATGATAACACATGGCATTCACACATGGAAGTTTTTATTACCGAAATTTATACAACTGTACCACTATTCTGAACGGAATTTGCAGAAATCCATGTGCTTGCCACCAAGGCAACCCCATTCAGATAAATGGAACTAATTCTCATTCATAGAAATCTTTGTTTTAAAATCTGCTGCTTTTGAACCCACTCTTAGGATAAGGACCTATGATGGGTATACACCTGTCCTTTATAGGAAGGGTCAGACTGGCCCACCAGGGTACCGGGGAATCACCCAGTGGGCCCCGTGCCTTCAGGGGGCTCTACTGGACCCCCACTGCTTTTTTTCATAGGCAGTGGAGGTGCTGTAATGTCCCCTATTCACTTACCTCTCCCCAGACTAATTACAAAAAAAAAATTCCTCAGGATAGGCCATAAATATCTGATCAGTAGGGGGCCTGACAACCGCCCCCTGGACCGATCAGCTGTACGGAGCAACTTCTGGCACCCGTCCTGTACACAATATTGAGCTGAAAGCAGAAAGCTCTGTCCACTGTATATTAGCTGGGCACCTTCACTGCATCTCAGAACATATTGAAGTCAAAGGGAGCTGAGCTGCAGTGAAGCCGTTGGGCAACTATACAGCGGATGGAGCTTTCTGTTTCCTGCCCTGTATTGTGTACAGAACAGGCGCCGGAAGTGGCTCCGTACAGCTGATGTGGCCGGGTATCAGCCCCCTAGCGATCAGGTATTTATATCCTGAGGATAGTCCATAAAAAAACAACCCCATTAATATGCCCCACACAGTTTAATGTCCCCCCCACAGGATGTTTGTCCCCATCACTGCCCCCACACAATATAATGGCCCCATCACTGTTCCCCATACAGTATGGGGGACCAGTGAAGTGGCCATAAAAAAATTTGGCCCAGACAACCCCTTTAAAGAGGTTGTCCATAAATTGGAGTGACCACTTTGGTGGCAAGGGAGGTGTAAAAATTAAAAAAAAAAAAAAAAAAAAAAAGCGCATACTCGCCTGTTTCTGTTCATTCTCATGGTGGTGCCTCATTTCTGGAAATCTTGTACCTAATTGGTCTTAGCGGTCACATGAGTTGCAGGACTCCCAGCAAGAAGGCGCCGACACAAGACTGAATGGACACTGATGGCAGACAACGGAGTACCAGGGACAGGTGAGTATGCTTTTTTATTTATTTATTTTTTTACTTGACACCTCCTGCATATGGGTTGCCACATGGGTTTCTCCAATTCCTCTTTAAAGGTTTTATCCATCTTTCTAATATTGATGGCCTGTCTTTGGGATAGGCCACCAATATTACATTTGCAGGGGCCCGACAGCCAGGACAACTGTAGATCATCTTTTCCAGGACAGAGCGGCAACAGGTAATGGTAGCAATTCTATGAGCCACTTGCCATACAGGGTGTAGCAGTGGGTTTAGGTAGTGCAGTGGTGCACATCGTATGGCGGGTGAGCAGCATGGCTCCCGATATGTTATTACCTTTAGCCGCCCTGTCTTGGTACAGCTGATCTGCAGGTGTCCTGGCAGAGGGCCCCTAGAAACAATTCCACTGATGGGCCCTAGACATCTCAGTCCCACACTGTTTATAGGTTCTCACACTATAGTATCCACACCTGGTTTTGGCTTTAAAATTTGCATCAACAAAACCTGAACATGTTTCCTTGACCTTTAGCTTCATCTAGACTGCGGAAGTGGCCGATTTGGAACTGTCTGCTGTTGGTTGGTTGTACATAAACCTACAGCCTACGACTAGTCTGTCCCATACAGCCAACCATCAACTGAAATCTGTTGTGTTGGATTTTTTTCCTGCCATCTGTCTGCTATGATCTGTCGTGTATGGGTTAGACTGACAGACCTGTGGGTGATTTTATTATTGTGGGCACCCACAAAGTGTCTGTCATTTCCTCTTTCCAGCACTTCATTAGCATTGAACAACTTTCATCTGTATATTTTCCGTGTCTGGGTTAGTTGAATGCTCATTGGAAGGTTTGTGGTTGTTTATGTGTTTGGAATAATTGTTGTATGACCAGTCACCTACAGTGAAGATAATAGAGAAATTAGAATAAAGTTACCAGTTTGTCTCTCACCTTGTGGGGTTGTGACTTGAGTCACAACACCATATAGTGCTAGAGGAAATAACCAAGGCAAGGGTGGCGGCAGGTGTGTCCCACGTTAACGAGTGACTCGTAACGTCTAGAGATTGGCAAGGGCAGCCCGCGCTCTTGGGAAATGACCCCTGGTCACAGTGGATTAAGAATAAGGAACTCTTTTATTGTTTAAAAGTGCTTTTTAAACAATAAAGGAGTTCCTTATTCCTAATCCACTGTGGCCGGGGGTCATTTCCCAAGAGAGCGGGCTGCCCTTCATCTTTGGCTAACCAAACCCACCACTTTCCAATAGTTATAAACAGAGTCAAGAATTTGAATTTAATATGCAGCAGTTCAAAGTGTTCTCAAAATGGCCAGGTGATGAATGTTGCAAAAACAGCCGTGAGTCATCTGAATGAGGTTTAAGGCTAGTTGCAGACGACCATGTGCTTTTCCGTGGCCGTGGATTAAAGCCATGGGCAGCGCACAGGGGACACACGGATGTCACCTGTGTGCCACCGGTGCATTCGCGGCCCCTTTCATTAAATGAGTAGGAGACACGGAACCAAGGGCCGCAAAATAAGACAGGAATAGGACCTGTTCTATATTTTATCTCACAGAAAATAAATGGTTTCAAACGATAAAACTTAACTTTTAATATTTTAAAAATAAAAATTGCACAAAGGACGTCCACTAATCTACTAAAAGACAGATCAATGTGGTCTGTGCCTGCCTATTCAAAGTTTATTCAGGATTTAAATGTTAGACAGTATTCACACTCTCCAACTTTCCACTGGACCTAGGGTGTAATAAGATACTTTCACCACCCTTAGACTAAGGTTATAGTATCACGGCTGCATCATACAACAGGTCAGTATTTTGTCAGTTGCTCTTAGTGCTAGGAAAACCCAAACACCTGGTCCCCACACATATAATTTGTAAAGCCTCACTGACTAGACTCCTGCACAGCCATGATATACCTCCACAACCCTAGTCTGTAGTATGTACATATGCCAGTAATCTAGGTACAGGTCACAGTAACTTCATTTCCTGTCATTAAAATGTTATGAACATAAGGGAAACTATGATATTCTGACCCTTATACTCAATAAACCCTTATATTGCAGCCATTACTGATATCCCCTATGTTGACTCCAGGGATATACAGCTACCATTTCCATTAGTGACTCAAGTTCCACCAACTAATCTCCAGGCTAATCAGACTGCCCCAGTCTCCTGTCAGTCCTTCATGCCCCCAAGTGGTATGGCTTGTGGTCAACTAACTCAAAAATAGAAAATAAACTTGCTCTACGCGTTTCCCCTGTGTTATCTATATCAGGTTCATCAGGAGCCAATGCTAATAAACTCATCAGTTGGTCTAAGTTGCTATAAATTTTTATCAAAAATGCAGTTACAACTGCAGTTCCTGGGAGGTGGCACCGTCGGCTACTCTATACATACCACTTGGGGACATGAAGGACTGACAGGAGACTGGGGCAGTCTGATTAGCCTGGAGATTAGTTGGTGGAACTTGAGTCACTAATGGAAATGGTAGCTGTATATCCCTGGAGTCAACATAGTGGATATCAGTAATGGCTGCAATATAAGGGTTTATTGAGTATAAGGGTCAGAATATCATAGTTTCCCTTATGTTCATAACATTTTAATGACAGGAAATGAAGTTACTGTGACCTGTACCTAGATTACTGGCATATGTACATACTACAGACTAGGGTTGTGGAGGTATATCATGGCTGTGCAGGAGTCTAGTCAGTGAGGCTTTACAAATTATATGTGTGGGGACCAGGTGTTTGGGTTTTCCTAGCACTAAGAGCAACTGACAAAATACTGACCTGTTGTATGATGCAGCCGTGATACTATAACCTTAGTCTAAGGGTGGTGAAAGTATCTTATTACACCCTAGGTCCAGTGGAAAGTTGGAGAGTGTGAATACTGTCTAACATTTAAATCCTGAATAAACTTTGAATAGGCAGGCACAGACCACATTGATCTGTCTTTTAGTAGATTAGTGGACGTCCTTTGTGCAATTTTTATTTTTAAAATATTAAAAGTTAAGTTTTATCGTTTGAAACCATTTATTTTCTGTGAGATATGAAGTAATAGGGAATGGTGTAGAACCCTCTGTGAGACTGTTCTATATTTTGCGGCCCGGACTGTCGGCCCATACACATGACCGAGTAATTTACGGTCATGCCTATGGGACCATAGAAATGAATGGGTCAGTGTGCTATCTGTGAAATACACGGATAGCACACTGATCACGGCAACAGTCGTCTGCAAGGGGCCTTATGCTAAGGCCCCATTTAGCAAAACGTGTAGTGAAATGCTGCTATAGCTTTTTTTTCTGAAATGTGTAGGTAAGATTAAACAAAATCTTATTAACTTTGCTAGTACTTTCCTGGTATTGTAAAATATTTTCCACTGCATTTCGGCTGCATAAAAAAAAGTGACGGTGCAAAAAAAAAAAAAACTGTTATAGACAAGAAACTTCTACAAACAGGCACAATTTTATGAGCAAAAAACAAAATGACTAGTTAAAGGGTGCAGAGAAAGAGCCAGTCAAATGCTGATAATGTTATAACATTACTCCGTATGCTCCTACAGGATTGTGCCTCTTTAAAAAGGTTAAAATAACAAAAAAAATAATTCAAATCATCCCCTTTATGCTGTTTACATATAAAAATATAGAAAAAATTTTAATAAACAAGTTAGGTATAACATATGAAAATGCACAAGCTATTATAATCTAAATATATTTATCCCATATGGTGAACATCGTAGTGGAAAAAAAGAATCATAATAGACAAATCGCTGTTTTTTTCACTGTTTCACTGTCAAGCAATCCCCAAAATAGCATAAATCAAAGTTACAACTTGTTCAACAAAAATATGCCATACATGGCTCTGCACACTGAAATATAAAAAAATTATGGGTGTCAGAATATGGCGACATATTCATATTCTTTTGAAAGATATTAAAACAGAACAAAAGCTTCATAAATTTGATATCATTGTGACTGTACTGACCAGCAGAATGCAGGCAACCTGTTACATTCACCACACGCAGTAAAAATAAAACCCGTAAGAAAATGACACAACTGCAGTTTTCTCCCAATTTCATCCCACTCTATTTTTTTCAGCTTTCTAGTACATCATATGGGATAAATGGAGCCATTGTGAAATACACTTTGTCTACCAAAAGTCAAGCCCTCAAATGGCTATGTCAGTGAAATAATACAGTAGTTGGGCTTCAGAAAGTAAAGAGTAAAATTCTAAAACATAAAAATGAAAATTGGCTTGGTCTGGAAAGAGTTAAACAATGGAATCTTTATACTGTGTATCACAAATCCTTACACGTCATAGACTACAATAACGATTTGCATTTTCAGTACCATACAGTAGCTATGGATATGTGATTATTAACAATGATTGGAGTATTCTAACAGAGGGTCACTGGTCAAGGCAAGAATGGATTCATTTATTTCGCTATTAAATGTAATTTGTTAATCTGCTTTATATGGAAGAGTGGCAAACAAGGGCTCTATGATCAAAATTTACTCTCAGTCTTCTGTTCAACTTTAAATGGATATCTATGTGGCATATTAGTCAGTAGAAGTTTGGATGATAATTGTAAATTAATTTCTCATTCCAGTTCACTTTTTAAGAAAGCTGCAGAAGAAGGAGTAATCCTAACTAACTGAAACTGGTGAAATTTTAAGGTATTATTATAATGCTTATAATGGAAGTAGCACCTGAGGTATCCATGGAGATGGCTACATTTCATGCATTGTCTCATAAGATAATCCTAAACAGTTTGATGACTGTAGTTAGAGCCATTTCAGCCATGAACAAAGAGAAAAAAAATGCATTTAGTACTGGTAATTGCACTTGGTACACGGTAAATGTGCACATATGCATAAGAAAAGAAAACAGATCATCCATATATACCACTTTTAGCACAAATAGAAACAGAGTACAACTACATTATGGATGGAATCACATAGGGGTTGATTATCAAGTATTCTGGCATACAAGGCATGAAAAAGTCACACTTTTTCTCACATGTACCTGTTTTTTGCACAAAAATTGTGATTTTTTATTTTTTTTATTTTACGCCCTGCTAGTCACCTTTCCAAAAAGGGCAAGGTGGGAATCTAGGTTGGCCAGGGTAGGGAAACATCAGATTTAGGCCCGTTGCAGTCAACTGTGGCCGAGATCCGTGTGTTATCCTTTTTTTTTCGCAGACTGCACACTGACCCATTAATTTCTATGGGTACATGTAAACGACCATATTTTTCACTGATCAGTGTGCGAGTCATGATTCCGCACCGTGTCAGATAGAGCATGTCCTATTTTGTTCAGTTTTTGCGGAACGGACTCGCCCATAGAAGCCTATGGGGACTAAAAACCTAGGACGGCACACTGATGTACTCTGTGTCATCAGTGTGTCGTCCATTTTCGCAGACAAGCTAGGGATATAAGTAGATGTTACCTGAGTTTTTTTTATGGTGGATCTGCAAACTAGGATCACACACTGATGGCACACTGAAGACACTCTGTCAGTTTTTGCGGACCTAGCTCACTGAAGAAACACTGAACACACACTGATTACACTCTGTCCGCAAAAACTGAAAACAAATTATTAGTTTGTGTATAGGTTTCCGTTCAGGGGGTTCCCAACCGGACTCCCCGAACGGAAATCCGAACGCAGATGTTTACCAGGCCTTAGTATGACTCCCAAAAGAAAACAGAGTTATATCAGAAATCTACACCTGTCCCTGACTGGCTTAAATTCCATTTCTAGTACATGGGACCTCCCATGATGCACCTGAAATATTAAGTGGCCAGAGCTTCTTCTTTTACTTTTTCTTCTTCTTCTACTTTTTTCTTTTTGGCTCATGAAACTGTATCAAACCTTGCCACAAATAGACTATAGACTGATATATAATGTTTGTTTATGTGTGTTTGCAGCAGAATTCTGGTGCATATTATCCTCTATTTTGCACCTTTTTTTGGTTTGTGTCCAAATTTATATTTTGGTGAGTATCATTTTTCTATATATCTCTGAAAATAATACACAAGAAGTAAAGCTTTTTCGGAAAGGATGCGCTCCGTCAAGAAACTACTTATTACATAAAATAAATAGAATAAAAAAGATTACGGTATGATGTGTCAGGAAACGGGGTCGCATTCATCTGGGACTGTCGGCCATCTAGGATAATGGTGCCGTAGGTAGTGAGTGTGTGTGTTTGGAACAATCTGTTCCTATGGGGTCCCAGGAATTGCGCTCCTCGAAATGAGATCACAGGATAATAACGAATGGAAGTAATTCAAGCTTTATTTGGATTGGATAACGCATTTCGGGGTTTTAAGCGTTCAAAAAAACGCACCCCTTCATCAGATCTATATACTGTATAAATAATGGTGGAGAGTAAAAACTTTTTTACATACATTAAAAATTAAAGGATTGTTTTTCAATATATACATAATTCTACGAGTACATAAGTGAATAACAGAATACATAAATGAAAATCCATATACACATATATATCTCTCGAACTCTTTTACTATTGTATGTATGACTATATAATTAAATAGGTGAATAAATATATAATTAAATAAATGAATGAATAAATATCAAAATGCATACATATATATATCTCTTACTGTGTAACTGTATGCAGACATAGCATAGTTTAAGAATTATACTATATTGGTATGGGACTTAAGAGAATAAGTACAATTTCAGTTATACAAATAAAACAATGTAAAATAATATGATAAAAAAAAAACATATAAATATAATGTATATATAGCAGTACATATATACAGGAATAAATAATACTGTTGGGACTGCTGTATGTAGTGTAGAGAATGGTTAAAAAATACACACATATATGGTCAACAATCCATAATTGAAAGTAGGCTAATGAGATGATATGTAGGATCAATATAGAATGGTCTTTACTTGAAAATGTAGGTAAGATTTAGCCGTACATATAAAGTGTTGGGTGTTTTGAATATGTGTGGCAATTAGTTGAATTTATAAGATGTCAGATGGTATAGGAAGATATATGACTTTTTGGGTGATATTGGGAGCCTGGCTGGGAGGAAAAAAAGAGAGCTTACCTCTGTAGCTTTAAGTGTGTAGCCAGAATAATGGTGGGCGCGGGTAGATAGGGGGGTTAAATACTTTTAGACGCGCGGGGTGGGACGCCAGCGCAGGCGTCCTGGGCATCTAAATGATTGCCGGTGCCAAAATGAAAGTGCGCACATGCGCATTGTGTGTTTACTTTTAATCGCTAGCTGGGATTCATAGAATGAAAGTACGCGCATGCGCGGTGTTACGAGGAGGGGGGGGCTGGGGAGGGAGGGGGGGCCTGCACGTCGGATGGTAAGTATACTAGATCGTATGACCTCTGAGAAGTTTGTGGAGGGATAAAATAAGGAAATATTGAAATAATAAAATGAGAACAGTATAAGAATGGCATAAAAAGGTGGGCTTGTTATGTTTATAGAGGGCGAAATTGTGGTTATCAACAGGTTTGTTGAGGGTGCTTTCTGTAAACGAGCTATGGAAGGAAACTACATGTGGGCAGCATGAATGGATATAAAATTAGAATGGCCATATGGCCTAAATGAAGTCACTGAAATAATAACTTAAAACTTAAAAATTTTATTTATTTATTTTTTTCTTCTCTTTCCACTCTCTCTCACAACATATCATACATCCTCTACATACCCGCAGCCCTCCGTAAATCATTATTATGGCTTCACGTCCACAGCTTCATACATCATGTCATATTCATCCTTAAATTTTCACACTATCATCATATTGTTATTTTAAAAATAAACGTTAGGTCCACCGTATTGCTTTTAGTTATTTTAGTATATTCTATTGCCCACCGTAGTTTTACTTTCCATTCAAATTTTATATCCATTCATGCTGCCCATATGTAGTTCCTTCTTGTTTACAGAAATCACCCTCAACAAACCTGTTGATAACCACAATTTCGCCCTCTATAAACATAACAAGCCCACCTTTTTATGCCATTCTTATACTGTTCTCGTTTTATTATTTCAATATTTCCTTATTTTACCCCTCCACAAACTTCTCAACGGTCATACGATCTAGTATACTTACCATCCGACGTGCAGTGCGCTGTCCTCCGCAGTCCCGCACTCCTCGTAACACCGCGCATGCGCGTACTTTCATTCTATGAATCCCAGCTAGCGATTAAAAGTAAACACACAATGCGCATGTGCGCACTTTCATTTTGGCACTGGCAATCATTTAGATGCCCAGGACGCCTGCGGTGGCGTCCCATGCGCGTCTAAAAGTATTTAAACCCCTATCTACCCGCGCCCACCATTATTCTGGCTACACACTTAAAGCTACAGAGGTAAGCTCTCTTTTTTCCTCCCAGCCAGGCTCCCAATATCACCTAAAAAGTCATATATCTTCCTATACCATCTGACATCTTATAAATTCAACTAATTGCCACACATATTCAAAACACCCAACACTTTATATGTACGGCTAATCTTTACCTACATTTTCAAGTAAAGACCATTCTATATTGATCCTACATATCATCTCATTAGCCTACTTTCAATTATGGATTGTTGACCATATATGTGTGTATTTTTTAACCATTCTCTACACTACATACAGCAGTCCCAACAGTATTATTTATTCCTGTATATATGTACTGCTATATACATTATATTTATATGGTTTTTTTTTATCATATTATTTTACATTGTTTTATTTGTATAAATGAAATTGTACTTATTCTCTTAAGTCCCATACCAATATAGTATAATTCTTAAACTATGCTATGTCTGCATACAGTTACACAGTAAGAGATATATATATGTATGCATTTTGATATTTATTCATTCATTTATTTAATTATATATTTATTCACCTATTTAATTATATAGTCATACATACAATAGTAAAAGAGTTCAAGAGATATATATGTGTATATGGATTTTCATTTATGTATTCTATTATTCACTTATGTACTCGTAGAATTATGTATATATTGAAAAACAATCCTTTAATTTTTAATGTATGTAAAAAAGTTTTTACTCTCCACCATTATTTATATATAGATCTGATGAAGGGGTGCGTTTTTTGAACGCTTAAAACCCCGAAACGCGTTATCCAATCCAAATAAAGCTTGAATTACTTCCATTCGTTATTATCCTGTGATCTCATTTCGAGGAGCGCAATTCCTGGGACCCCATAGGAACAGATTGTTCCAACCACACACACTCTGAAAATAATACAGAACTGCAACCTTAGTGTCATATGAAAAATGAGAATCTCCTCTTTCATATAACATGAGAATCACGTTTCTAGATTCTAGATACAGTATAATGCCTGAGATATAATTGTTTGAAGTGACCCTCCCACACCCTCATTTTCTCTTCATTTCAACACAAGCCCATACACCCCATACACAGTGAGAAGCAGGGAACAGCTCTCAATACAGAAGCAATGGAAAGAATGACAAAGTATAGGATTTCACAGAAAGAAGCCAACAGTTGCTAATAAAGTATATTAATGACACAAATGTGTTAATGACACAAATGTTGACACAAAATCAAAAGTTGTTTGAAAGTTTAGTTACCCTTGAAGTGTGGTGAAATCTATTAACAAGGGTGTTAATTGGGTAAATATACTAACAATGGTGTTAATTGTAATAAAATTTTGTAACAATGGTGTTAATTGTGGTAAAATTTACTAACAATGGTGTTAATTGTAGTAAAATTTAGTATCAATGGTGTTAATTGTGGTAAAATTTACTAACAATGGTATTGCACAGTTTGTTCTGAAATTACAATAGTTTCAAAATAGAAAACAAGACTCTTGTGAGTAAGGGCCGGTTCACATCTGCGTTCGGGTTTCCGTTAGGGGAGTCCACTTGGGGACCCCCCCGAACGGAAACCTATATGCATAAAAAGCGGTTTACCTGGGAAACCACACGGACCCAATAGAATATAATGGGGTCCGTGTGGTTTCCGCTCGGTTTCCGCATGAAGCAAGCGGAGAGAAAAGTGCTGCAAGCAGCATTTTCCTCCCCGCATGTTTCCACATGTTTCGTGTGGAAATCGAGCAGAAACCACACCGACCCCAAGTGGACTCCCTGAACAGAAACCCGAACGCAGATGTGAAACAGCCCTAACATATAGAAGTTGGTTTTAACTTACCACACTTTCCAATCACTTCCTTTCTGACTAGGTCTTTCACATCTTCCTCCTACAAAAATAGTAGAAGGAAATGGCAACTTACTAACACACACAATAAATAACATTACCTGTTAATGAGCCTTAAATAACTCTAGGGATTCCAGTTAAATATTTGACATTCAAGGGAAATAACCTCTGCTCTCTCTGACATACATAGTAAATACATGGTAGGTAGATAGCCAATGATGGTTGAAGTGAACAATCTACCAATAATATGTTTAGAATTTACCGCAGGAAAGAATACATAGAGTAAGAGGTAAGCACAGTACAGGAGGCATCCGAGGGGATATGATATATATTAGTGCTATAAACAGTTCAATTGGGCACTCATTTTTTTATTGAATTGACTTTCATATATATTAATCCATTTCTGATCCCACAACATTGTAAAAATCAAATCAGTGATATTTATTAAACTTAAATCACCTCCAACCTCCGAGATTGTTTCCAAATTATGCCATTCTAGGGAATATGATACCAGCAATATCTATCTCAGCAGAATAATATATATGCACTGACTTGCAAAGGAATTATTATTACTTACAGAGAGCCCAGGGTCTCCTTTGTCACCCTTAAAACCCTCAGGTCCATCTTCTCCCTGAAAGTAAAGTTTAGTGTATATAGACAGTATTAAAATATGCAAAGTACAAGCTAAATGAGACATTAAAGAGTAATAAATCAATTCATATATTGGGAGTCAGGGTCTTGCTTGCAAGAACTTACAATCTATGAGGCATATGAGGTAGAATTGCTTACACAGTGGTCCAGCCATTTTTATGCTAAAGGTTATCATAAACACAAGGCCCAGGGCCGGATTTGGCATGTGTTTGACACCTGTGGTTTAGACTCTGACCCCTGGCTGCTGCATTCAGAATAGATTGTAGAGGGGATAGTTTATTGAAGGTAAGACTGATTAGTAAGGGAGTTGTAGTAGTCAAGTCGAGAGTGAATCAAGGTGACAATAAGGGCCTTTAATGTTTTTATTGTGCATTCTGGAGATGTTTTTGAGGTGCAGATGAGATGAGCGTGTGAGTGAATGTATATGGGGAGGGGGTAAAAGAAAGGTCTGAGTCAAACATAACCACAAGGCAACAGGCATGCAACCTTGGAGTTATGGTAAGACTGCACACTGAAATAGAAAAAGCAGGGTTAGGTCGGTTAGTAGATGCTGGAAACAGCAGTAGTTCAGTCTTTGAGAGTTTAATTTTCAGGTAGAGAGAAAACATGATATTAGATACAGCAGAGAGACAGTCTCTGGTGTTCTGTATTAGTGCAGGGGTGATGTTACAAGAAGAGTATATAGTTGGGTGTCATCAGCATAAAGGTGGTACCGAAAGCCAGATCTCTTGATGGTTTGTCCAATAGGGGCCGTGTAGACAGAGAAGAGGAGGCCTAGGACTGAGACCTGAGGAAATCCAGCAGAAAGGGGAAGAGAGGAAGAAACAGAGCCCACAAATGATACACTGAAAGTGCGGTCTGAGTGATATGAGGAGAACCAAGAAAGCACGGTTTCCGTGAAGCCGATAAAGCGCAGCATTCTGAGGAGGAGTTAGTGGTCTACAGTGTCAAATGCTGCTGAGAGATCCAAAAGAATAAGCAGAGAATAGTCACCATTAGATTTACTGTAGCTGTCAGGAGGTTCACTGAAGACAACATATTGTTTTACCTCATTTAGGCTAGGTTCATACTTCTGCAATTTAGTCCATTGTTCTGATCTGTCATTGGATCCAAAAAATGAACTGAAAAAATCAGTTGCTAAGGGTGATGAAAGGTCCAATTTAATGGGGTTGTCCAGGGAGTTGTAATTGACTTATCTTGTCCAGGGATGATGGACCCTCTCTCCTTCCCCAATCACACAGGTAATTAATTACCTATACTATGGGGGCAGGCTGACAATAGTAAAGTCAGTCCAACAGCACAGGTAATTAATTACCTGTGAGATTAGGGTAGAAGGAGGCATAGTGACCCCGGGGTCAGAACACTGCTTCCGATCACATTACTCACAGTCATGACCTGGCCAGAACCCCCCGAGTCCATCATCAGCAATCCCCAGACTAGGAAAGTCAATTACAACTCTCAAGACAACCCATTTAACTGCTATCATCTGTGAGGATTGAATGAACAAAGGGGAGTTTTCCTCACTTCTCACTGGGTTTCCAGGTGGACTGATCAAATACCAGGGGATCCATCTGCAGTCAGTCCTGGGGACCAACAAATGATCCAGGAGATGTCTGTTCAGTAATTCTGCTGTTAGAGTACATTAGTGATACCCTAATATCAGCATGTGTAATAGAGATACAAAGCATAATGTATTAATGTACAGGAGTATACTTATACATCATAGGTGTGAAATAGAACAGTAACCCTTTAATGGTTTAAAAATAGAAAAATGTGATAATTAAAAAAAAATTGAAAAAATATTTCAACAAAAAATATATTTTGCACATACATTAGTACGTCATTACATAGTACAGTTCAAAAAACACCTAAGTATTATTATGCATAAAATATTTTTTGGGCAATGACATATAGTTAGATAGCTAGTATGGTTGAAAAAAACATAAGGATTATTAATCTGAAGAATGCATTTATTAGGTTATTTATTGTGGAGCAGGAATATTATTAATAACTTTAGCTGTGCACTGAAATAGAGATAAATGACCTTATTTTGCAGTTCTTTATGAGCTATTAAGTTAGTTGCTAGGCTTTCTTTGCTTACCGTGGATACACTGTTTACAAGGTGTAATAGTTCCTTATATCTTTGGATTTCATGTGTAATCTTGACACTTTATTTATAGTAATTCTACATATTTTAGCAAGTGACTGTGCAGTGCATCCTGCATTCTTGCTTTAACTCACAAAAGCCTGCCTTACCTTTTCACAAGTAGTAATGGCTTAAGCTGCCAGCCAAATTTATTTCTATTAAACCAGAGATGGAAGAGAATGTGGTTTAACCCCTCACTTACTAATTATTAGTCATTGGTCATTATTGACCTACTATATATTGTCCATAATGTAATTTTCTAAACATTAAAGAGTTTACCAGGACTTTTAAATTGATGACCTAGTCTTAGGACAGATACTCAGGAGCTTTCCACGGTCATTCAGTCATCCCCGTCGGGAAAGTATCCTGGCCCTGATGGATTTGCCCCTTGCTTTTAGAAACACTTCCAGGATCTCCTTGTGCCCACTCTCACCCAGGCTTTTAACAACATTGATGGTGATACCCCTTTCTTGCGAAAATCCCTCTCCACCCTGGTTACTGTTCACCTGAAAATTGGCAAAGATACAACCTATTGCACTACCTATAGACCTATCTCCCTTATTCGTATTGACGTTAAATTGTTCTCAAAAATGCTGGTCAACTGGCTCTCTCCCCTGATGCCGGGTCTAGTTCACACCAATCAAGTTAGTTTCATTAAGGGTCGTGAGGCATGGGATAACATCTGTAAAACTTCTGGTAATTTTGGAGGCTTGCGTCCTCTGCCTTTTGTCTATCGACACTGAGAAGGCCTTTGACTGTGTACATAGGGGCTTCAGGTAGGGGTTGGCCCTAGCTTTCTTGGTAGAGTTATGTCTCTGGGTGGTGACGCCTCTGCCTGGGTGCAAGCCAACACAATCCTTTCAGAGACTTTAGTGTTTCGGAATGGCCCTAGTCAGGGGTGCCCTTTGTCTCCCCTTTTGTATGCTCTGGTAATGGAACACCTGGAGACTGCCCTGCGGTGTTGTCACTTTGTGCAATGGTCTCCAGCTGGGGAGTTGGGAGGTTAAAGGGGTTGTCCGGGATAATCTAAAAATTTAACACTAAGCTAAACCACCTCCCCCCACCTGACTTGTAATTTACTCCCTTTAAAAAAAAATTATATTTACCCATATCCCAGGGACATTTTCTAAGTTCCCAGTGACGTTCCATTTTCCCATTTCTGGAAACTGAACGTCACCAATACTCCCCTCCCCCCAACCCAATCATACTTACCTGTCTTCATGTTCTCTTCTTCTGCTGGGCAGAAAGCATCACTTCCTTCATGGAAGCAGCCACCTGCGCAATAGAGCACTCTGGGTCTATTGCGCAAACACCATCAGAAGTGAATAGGAGAAGCAGCGACCTCCCACGCATGTGCAATAGAACGGCTCTATTGCACAGGCACGGGCAGAAGTCAACCGAAGAGAAGACAGCGGCACAGAAGAAAATGATCTCCAGGACAAGAAGACAGGTAAGTATGATGGGGTGAGGAGGGGGTTGGCGGACTGAGTTAGTTAGGTAGGTAGGGCTAGTAGTCCGTGGCCTATCTAGGGAAACAGAGATGGGGTGTGAGATAGGGAGGGGAGGGAGTGAGAGGGGGATTTGAGTGAACAGCAATGCATCATGGTAGTTGTAGGCTAAGACAGCAGAAAGCTACCCATTTAAACAAATGCAGAGAATGCCAGGAGCTCCCAGAGAAACCCAGAAGTCACTCAAAACACTGCTAAAGGTATTTGGGTGCACTTATTAACCCATTACTAGCACTAGCAGACCTTTTTTAACAAAAAATGTTTTGCCCGGAAAACCCATTTAATACTGCATTGTTTGCAGATGATTTATTCCTTTACATTACTCTGCCACGTGTCACATTCTTGCAAGATTTCAAACACTTTGGCCACGTGAGTAACTTTGAAGTCAAACTATCCAAGAGTGAGGTCCTTTACATTTGCTTGCCTCCATTCGAGGCCACTCACTTAGCAGCCCAACTTCCTTTCAAATGGCAACCGTCTTCCATAAAATACCTGGGGATCCAGATCCCCTCAGACACGGCTAAACTCTTCTCTTTAAACTATCCTCCCCTGCTGGAGCACTCTATCGAGGACTTGTGTATATACTTAGAAGTAGAATACATTGGGGTTGTCCTGGTTTGGACGTATTAATGCTCTGAAGATGGATGTTTACCCGTCTTTTTTATGTATTTCAAGCTCTGCCCATTTGCCTCCCACGCCACTTCTTTATTCGCTTACAATCGGCTTTTGGGAGGTTAGTTTGGGACTCAGCTCATAGCTGACTTCGGTTCCGGATGTTACTAAGTCGTAAACGCGACAGTGGAGCGGGCTTACTGGACTCCCAACTCTACTATAAATCTATAGTTCTCTTGCGCTTATTTGACTGATGCTACAGGAGTGGGGACAAACAGCGAGTGGCTATCGAAGCGGACCAGCTTGAAGCCCATTTCCCCTCCTTGCCCTGGATCCCAGCCTGCTTTCACCCCAGACATGTCTGACATATGTTCCTATCTAACCATTTTTGTATTTGGGACTCAGTGTGCCAATACAGTCTCGTTCCTAGGGTCCCTACTCCCCTTAGCCCCTTATTCCGAAATCCCATGTTTCTACCAGGTCTCTCCACTACCAAATTCCTATGTTGGTCCAGCTGTTATGACGTGCGTTTGGGACGAGTCACTGGGAATCCACCTTTTCCACCTCTCGAACAACTATGTGCATCAAACCCCGACGTTCCCCTATCCTGGCTGGAATACCACCAGCTCCTCGGCTTCCTTTGTAAATATACCCTGCCTCCACCTCTAACCTCTAGTCCTACTGAACTCTCAGAGACCCCCACATGGACCCTTTCTCTGCTTTATAATATACTCCTCTAGGCTATGACTCCAGGCCGTCTTTCATATATTCGACTTTGAGAAGATGATGTTCAGACACGCCTTTCCCCTGCTGAGTGGGATAGGGCTTTTCTGTTTGTTCACAAGTTACCAATGCCCTGCAGCGCAGGACAAGAACTTCAAGATCCTGACTCGTTGGTAATGTTGTCCAGACCTCCTTCACCAGTTTTGCCCTGGTGTCTCTGATCGTTGTAGGCACTGTGGCACCAAGAGGAATACTCTGTTTTATACTCTGTAGTGCCCATAATCCCTTCTGGGACTTTGTATTTGAATTGTTCACCAAGGTTAGTGGCTGCTTGTTAGCACCCTCTCCACAACTAGTCCTCCTCTCATTTATTCCTAGCAAAATCTCTAAAGAGAAGGGTGACCTTCTACAAAATTTCCTCATGGCCACCAGTCCAATCATTCCCAGGCATTGGCACAGAACTGTTGCCCCTACACCTGTGGAACTTCTCCGCATACGGAGGATGGAGAACCTGATAGCAGGATTCCTCTGACTCTGCCAAATTTGAGACTCTCTGTCATGAGTGGGTTCTGTTCCAGGAGTCGTGGAGTTTACTTCTCTTTTTCCTGATTCCTGGGCTTCCTTACGATTCTTCTCTGTTGTGTACCCACCCCCCACGATTCCACCATGTTCCTTCCTCTCTTTTTACCTTTTGTCTCCCCCTCCCCCTTACTTCTCTGTTACATCTCCGTGCTTCCCTGCTCCCCTGGTTTATCATTGTCTCATTTATTGTCTTTCCCATGGCGTTGCAAATGGCGGTTACCTCTGCAGGCCTGTGGGTGCCCGTCACTATAGGGTTTCAGGAGTTTTTGGGATATTATTGCTGTTTGGATGTTTGAGTGTTGTTTATTGCTACAACAGGAGATTCTCTTCTTTCATATGACACTAAGGCTGCCGTGCTATCTAAATTATTTCTAGAGATATTGGTTGAAAACACAGTTAGGATTAAGATATTTAGATGCAGCTACATATAAATATCTTAATCCTAATTGCCTTTTCAAGAAGAGAATCTCCTCTTTCATATGACATCAAAAGCAAGTTTGTACGTTTTATAATGTCCAAAATACAGGTGCATCTCAATAAATTAGAATATCTTAGAAACCTTTGTTCATTTCAGTAATTCAATTCATAACCAGCAGTCTTCCATGATTGTGTGTCCTCAGTGGTGTAACTAGGAATGGCTGGGTGTGATGATTCCACTTAAATATGGCTATAACTCAAAGATGTATTTTGATCTCTGGGTAGCGTATCTCTCTCTTAATTCCATTTAATCTAGCTGTGTGTAGCTCTAATCCTAGGTGTATGTTGTCAGTAGTGGCAACAATGTAACAATAGGGCTTTGTACTCATCCCAGAATGGCTCCATTGAATTCCTACATAGCTCCTTGGTGAACAAATACACATGTATTGTTTAGCCTAGGCTATTGAATCAGACATGGTTGATAACATATAGACGGCATTGTGTCATTCCACTTAATCCCATCTTCTTACAAAGAATCTGGACTTGAGTGCGTTAGTCAATCAGACTTGCTGTCGCCGGTGACCTCATTCTGGGTGGTGGCATAAAGGGTATATAAGATGAGGTAGGGATCAGTGGGATAGATGCTATTGTGATGAGTTGCTGAGATGCTACTGTGATGAGTTGCTGGCTGTAATGCTGTGTTGATGCTGCTGCTAGGAGCCTCCACTGGTTATCCCCACATGCCAGGGCATGTGTGAGTGTTGGATTATAGAGCCACATCAAGGATATGTGTGGTAAAGTAATTATTTCACTTTTATTCCCTTTTTATTTTATGTGCTGTATATTGTAACTAGTAACTGTTAATGCTTGTATATATCTGCATATCTGTTCTGAACTGCATGTGTTAGATATTAATACCGACCCATCTAGGGGTTAATAAATATACAAAATTTAGAAAGCTTGTCTTGTATTATCTTGTGAACCCAACACTCACTGGCGGTGAGTGTGGTTTTTTTATGAAAGAAGTCTCAGGTGTGGGCCAAAGCGGTGTTGAGGATCTTTCACACTGGGCCCCAAGGCGAACATTTGACATGGGGTCCCCCCTGAACCGCTGCCCCCAATCGCCCCCCCGGACCGCCCCCCCCCTCCCCCCCCCCCCCAAAAAAAAAAACGCATTCCTGTGCACACTATAATGTGTCATAGTGGCTCCTGCACACAGTATTATGCCCCATAGTGGCCCCTGCACACAGTATCATGCCCCATAGTGAACCCTGCACACAGTATCATGCCCCATAGTGGCCCCTGCACACAGTATCATGCCCCATTGTGGCCCCTGCACACAGTATCATGCCCCATAGTGGCCCCTGCACACAGTATCATGCCCCATAGTGGCCCCTGCACACAGTATCATGCCCCATAGTGGCCCCTGCACACAGTATCATGCCCCATAGTGACCCCTGCACACAGTATCATGTCCCATAGTGGCCCCTGCACACAGTATCATGTCCCATAGTGGCCCCTGCACACAGTATCATGCCCCATAGTGGCCCCTGCACAAAGTATCATTCCCCATAGTGGCCCCTGTACACAGTATTATATCCCATAGTGGCCCCTGCACACAGTATTATATCCCATAGTGGCACCTGCACACAGTATTATATCCCATAGTGGCCCCTGCACACACTATTATTCCCCATAGTGGCCCCTGCACTGAGTATTTTGCCCCATAGTGGCCCCTGCACTGAGTATTTTGCCCCATAGTGGCCCCTGAACTGAGTATTTTGCCCCATAGTGGCCCCTGCACACACTATTATTCCCCATAGTGGCCCCTGCACTGAGTATTTTGCCCCATAGTGGCCCCTTGGCCCCTGCACACACTATTATATGTCCCATTGTGGACCACCCATGAACAATTATTATACTCTTTTCAGACCCCAGAGTATAATGATCGGAGACCCAGGGGAGGATAGAAACATAAAAAAACAACGTTGCTTACCTGTTCCTCGCTCCGGTCCACTCCCTTGTGCTTCAGCCGCCTTCAATGTTGGACCAGGCCGGCGTCACGTGATGCGGGCAAGGCGTCGCGACGCAAAATGACGTCGGGGACGTCACCAAACAGGCCCGAAGCCTGGAGAAGCGCAGGAGAGGTAAGTACATTGTTTTTTATGTTCCCTCACCTCCCCTGGGCCTCCGATTATTATACTCCAGGGTCTGAAAAAACCCCGGAGTATAATGATAGCAGAGATTGTGGTGTTCGGCCCGCGGCCTCACATACCGATCCCCGCTCCTGCTCACAGCCGCCTCCGCAGAATCGGAAGCGCAGGCGGCCGTTTGCGGGACCCCGGGGAACGGTAAGTATATAGGGCCCGTTACCTGCTGGGGTTACTCCAGCAGGTAACGGACTATTAAAAAAAAAAAAAAAGCATTGGGGGCCCGCGGGGGCTCCGTAATGTCCCGGTCCCTGTGGCAGCTGCTACCCCGATAGTTACGCCCCTGTGTGTCCTACTGAACCAGACTGAGGGACCATTTAAAGGCTTAGGAAACCTTGGCAAGTGACACACTGAATTTACAATACTGAACTTTTTTTTACAATATTCAAATTTTCTTAGATTTTGTTTTTCATTACCTTTAATCCATAATCAACATTTACAGAAATAAAACACTTGAAATAGAACACTCTGTGTGTAAAGAATCTAGAAAATATAGGAGGTCACTTATTTAATTTAATTACTGAAAGAAATAAACGTTTCAAAGATATTCTAATTTATTGAGATGCACCTGTATAACGGTTTAAAGTGACCCTCCCCTCATTTTCTCTACTTCTTCCACGGCCCTGTACTCCATACATAGTAACACTCAGTGAGAGGTAGAAACAGCTCTCAATACAGAAACAAGGGAAAGAGTGAAAAAGTGCAGGATTTCACAAAAAGAGCGAACATTTGTTAATAAAGTGTATTACAAAATGTATTAATGACACAAATACTGCCAGAAATCAATAGTTGTCCAAAAGTTTAGTTACGCTTTAACAAAATGAGATTACTGGCAAACAAAGGGTGACCTGACCAGTGTATGTATAACACAGTGAATATTGTAGTCACACAGCATAGTGCAGGGTTTCTCCGCCCAACTCCTATGATGTTTCTGCCTATATGTCTTAAATTGATTAAATCTAACAATCTGTGCTCCACTAGTCCTCCTCCTATAATTATATGTTCTATTGCAATGTTTATGTTGTTTTCACACTAGTGTTGTATTAACACAGTGTTAAGATTTCCCCTAGTGATTAGTCTTTCCCTTAGGCTGCTCTGTCACAAAATGGTTCTTCTTCCTGCCCATAGTATCTTATATGCTGATGTGACATCAGCACTGTAACCCTCTCCCCCTGCCACTCATGATTTGCTGAGAGGCTGTTAGGTGATGGCAGAAGCCCAACTGGGTCACAGAGACCATGTGATTCTCCATCTCTGCTTTTTCTACCTTGTTTTACATGTGGCTTTGGCCATTTTAGTTTGCCCAAGACAAATCTCAAAAGTTTCGTCAAAAACTATAACTTTGGAAAATGTGGGTCGAAACTGGTTCATTACAAATCAGTTCGTCCATGTCCACTTCCAGTCCTTCCTCCCAGCCATGTTCAGAATTAATGAAGGAACCACACCTTGAGCGTTATGGTCAAGCTTTTAAAACTAAGCAAAATTTGTAAACTTGCTGTATTACTTCTGTCATTGAGACATCTCAGGGGGCTCTAAAAGATAGACAGTGTTTGATTACGTATTCATCAACATAAAGCATATTTATTAACAGACTGTCTACACAGCATTCAATGTAAACTACTGGTTTGTAGTTTTGCTGCATTGACATAAAAATGAGCCCCCTGTGTTTATAGGAGTGGTTTCAGAGATTGAGGATTGAACTAGTAGTGCATTAATATTACAAACATTTAGACAACAGTACAAAGCAATTGATCTCAGCAAAACAACCATAAATTAGGAATTATGTATTCTTCAGCAATTTATAATAATGACAAACACTACAGGGTGAAACTTGTTATAAACAATAGCAAAACATCAAAATCACTTCCTCATTCCTTACCATTTCACCCTTTACTCCTGGTATTCCAGAATCAGCTCTTGGACATGGCAAAGATTTTCCTCTTTTTCCTTTCTCACCCTTTTTAAAATAAAAATACTTTTTTTATTTGTTTGACACTTCCATAAGTAAAACAATAACTGCATTGTAGAACATAATATTAGTTGCCTGTTGCAGGTACAGTAACTTAAAACTAAGCTGCGATGTAAGGAAGTATAGATAAACAATTTCTTCCCTGGTAATGATTTCTTTTAGCGTGAGGTTACTGGGTTGTTTTTAGGGGTCCAGGTGCAGAGATTTGGGAAGTGAGGCCTTCTGTGGAATCAGACAAGATTAGTGGAGGAAGTGGCCAGAAGTGGCTATCCGCAGGTAATCGTGGTGCATGCTGGGGGTAATGATTTGACTATAATCCATAATCTATTCCCAGGGATAAACCTAGCCTCTGTGCTGCCTGAGATGACCTATAGAAAGGTGTCTCCCCTCTCCTAGATACCCAACCCGGCAATCTTTGGTTCCATGATGGGGCCCCCCCTAATTAAAATTGTAGACCACGTCCCCCCTATTTGCAGATCAAAAATATCCCTTTACTGGCCCTCACAGTATATTATCCCCTTTACTTACCCCCTCACAGCATAACACCCCCTTTACTGGCCCCCACAGTGTATTACCACCTTAACTGGCCCCCACCCAGTATAAAGCCACCTTTACTGGAGAGAAACAAACACTTATACTCATTTTGCCTCACCTCTCCTGGGCATCTTTGAAGTGTCTGGTGGTAACCGATGTCATCTTCAGGCCTTTGTATGACGTCACGCGCAGTGGGGGTCACTGCTGAGCATCATGGCACTTGGAACGCCCCACGTGACCACTGAGGTCCAATGACAGGTCTCAGCAGTGACCCTGGTGCAAGTGATATCAAACACAGGCTGGAAAAAGGCTGAAGAGTACAGTGGATGTTTTTACTCGAATTTGGCAGCTACCTATTATCTTATTCCAACAGGTAGCAGCTGAGGTTTTACTCACCAATCCTGCTCCTACACATCTGGCCTCCGCTTCTACCATCAGGGCACGAACTCTGAACATCACTACAGCATTCTCTGGAGGAAGAAGCGGAATCTGGACTGGAGCAGGGATCGGTGAGTAGAATGTTATCCGCTAGGTATCGGCCGATGAAAAATAGCTGCCTCTAGGTTTATGCCAGGAGGCACTACCTAATGCTGTAGCCTCAGGTCGCCTCAGGGTAGGTACAGCCCTGTCTATTTCATTTCTAACTTATTTATATGTATTCATATGTTTGATATGGTCATCAGGAGTTATTTTCTTCATCATTCAAGTGAAACTAGCGGTGGTTTTGCTTATAATAATCTTGAACAATGGTGATTTCTGAGTTACTCTAATTTTAACGCTTGTCCTTGGTTTGACATACTGTACAGTAATGGATATGCAGCTACTGTTATTAAAATGCAATTATATAGCAGACGATTAATTAACATTATATTTTGGTCCTCGTGTTTTAATTTGAAATGTTGATATTACTGCTGTAGATTGCAATTGAATATTGAGATCTAGCTGGTGGTGTCAGACATTCAGTTTCTATATTTAAAACTTTTACTTAAACTTTATCCTATTCCCTGTACCTGCTATTAAGAGGTTTTACATTTTAAAAATTACAGCAGTTATGGTAATTTTGAGAAAATAACCTTCCTTAGGAATTTTAGTCATCTTCTTGCCTTTTATTCTGTTTCTTGTTTTTTAAGGTGAGTATCCAGATGTTAGCTGTCAGTGAATAAAGAATATATGAATTTTCATTCATTCAGTAGGAGGAATTTATTAATCCATCTGCACCAGTTTTCTGGCATAGATAAGTGTTAATCCAGTGCATTTTTTGCGCGCTGCCCTGCCTGCACCAAAGATGCACCAAATTCCCTGTTCTGCAACCTTGATCGCCACTTTTTGTGATAGTCGACGGAGAGCGGAGTGGGCCAGAGACAACTCTGCCCCACAAATTTGTTATATGCCTATATAACTCTGGTGCTCCTGACTGGCGTAGATTTTCTTTCCGACACTAGTTTATTAAGAGGCTGGAGACAGTCAGGGGCTTTAGAAAGAATTATTGAATTCCCCTAGTGTGCTAATGTTTGAGGCATTTTGTGCATTTTATAGCAAGCTATCTCTATTACATACATTCTCTATAATTTTCTATTTTCAATTAAAACAAAACAAAAAATGAAACTGATGTGCAATTTTTGGTATGTTTTTAGGGAATTTTGATAATATAATACTAATCTTTGGTTGTAATATACTCCGCCGGCTCCTTACTTCAGTTAAAAAATTATTTAGGCCATCAGGATTATCTTACCTTTAATCCTGTATTTCCTTTTGGTCCTGTAGGTCCTTGTGGCCCAGGAACTCCAATCTGTCCCGGGGGCCCAATTGGTCCCCTGAAGCCACTTAATCCAGGAGATCCCTTGCTACCCTAGAAAATGATGGTATGTATTTTATATATGAAACAAGAAAACAGTGATGTCCATACTTTCTTCTTCACAGTTCAAAATAAATATTCCCATTTTATAGTCATCGTATATCACTAGATCATGGCATGAGTTTATGATTATTGAGAGTGTTAACTGTGGGACCTCACCAATCTTGAAACAAAGGGGCCACTGCACTGGTTTAGAACTGTGTCCTCTTCTGAGAGTTCCCTGCAGAGTACCACTCTGGCCACCCAGCTGTGTAGGAAGCTGCATCCAGTCCCATTAACTTAAATGGAATGACACTGCAGTTTCCTGCTCACTGGGTGACTTGGAGACTGCGTTGTAGAGATTACAGGTGAAGGGGACACAGCACAACACTACCACTGTTAACCCCTTCTTTAAAAGTATCAGGTACCAGACATCAAACCCCCAGCGCTAATAACCTGATGGCATATCCAGTTCTACATCTTTAAATGGGTTGTACAAAATGGTTGCCTTTTTTCAGAAACAGCATCGCATTTTACATCTGTCCATTGGTTGTGTCTGGTATTAGAGTTTGAAGTAGATAAGTCTTAAATGCAATACCCTATACATCCTGTAAATAGGTTTGCTGCTGTTTTTGGCAGAAAACAAACGTGTTTTTTAATCTCTTTATAACCACTTAAAGCAAATAAAAAGACACAAATAGTAAAGCAGAAAGTCATTTGGTATAGTACATTAAGTATGTATATCATTACTGATGACATCACAATTCTCATTTGTCACATTGTAGAACAATATCAATACAAAGTACAAGGAACGCATCCCCAAATAGTAGGACATAATTAGCACACAAATATGGTGCAGGGGGGGATTTATCAAGACCAACATACAATATGCTGATTTGATAATTCCTGCCCCATCGGAATATGTGCTTCATTTATGAAGAGGCACACTCTTTGTTATAAATCAACAACGTCTTTTGGCAGCACTGTGCGCCTGAACTGAAATCTATACCAGCTGTGGCAGTTCAGTGGATGGTTTGCTGGAGTCGGAAGAAGAAAAGAGCAGGTTCCACTCCATATAGCAGGGCAGTCCTGGGTTTGGGCAGCTTAATGAACCTCATTAGGTGTCAGCTGGGAGGACTCCTGAAGAAAGGAGCATTGAGACATGGCTGACTCTGAGGAACACATGCTGAGCCAAGGGCCAAAGTTCTGGTATGAACATAATTTTGTTTTTAGGTTCTAGGCGGTAGGCCTACACCATGATAGTATTGGACACTATTCTGTGTAGTTAGTGGTCAGACGACCAGGATTTATTTTATTATTAGAACTATTTTATGAACCTGTATTGTATCTCTGCACAACTGTGGCTGGAGAAATAAAGCTGCTGAGGTCAATTTTGAACCTAAAGTGCCAGCGTGGAACTTAAGTTCTTGATGTGCTAACCATCTTAGGCTGAAGATGGTGATCCTGTGAACCAAAATAACCCCTGAGTTGTCACACAGCTCATAGCTGGAGTCGATTTCAGGAATCATTTATACCAGTAAACCGGCAAAAATTACCATAAATCTGACAGTGCCACTTGCCACACCCCCTTTCAGGAAAGCAGTAAGAGAGTAAAAGAGAAAAAGTCACAATTCTTTGCACAAAACCCCACCTTTTCAATTGTGAAAACTCGTATACAAGTCTTTATAAATTTAGCCTAATAACTTAATTAGATGGACATTTTTATTTCACAAAATTTCAGTAGTTCAGTAGTTTTTTGAGTGGCACTAGTTAGGCAGACCGACCAAAAGTATAGGAATTGTCTTTAGGAGAGATATTTTGTAATAATATACCCAAAAATTGAGTATTATTTTTTTAACAGCCATGGATATTAAATGGGCCAACTGAAGTTGTGCATTTTGTGCTTTCGGAGCGTGCTAGCCTTTTTAGTACTAACCAAATACAGCTCTGTGTGACGCAGAAGCAAAGCTATTGGAGTGGCACTTCCACTTTAAACAGCTCTGTGGGGGTCCTAGGTGTCGGACCCCTATGGATCTTTAATTGATGACCTATCCTAATGATAGGTCATCAATTAAAAAATCCCAATAAACCCCTTTAGGCTAAGGCCCCAAATTGCAGAAACGCAGTGTTCTTGACTGCTGTGGTAACGCAGCAGAAAAAAAAACAGCAAAAGTGAATGAGATTTTGGTTAGTCTTATCCACACATTGTGGAAAAAAATAGCTGCTATAAGGCTAAGGCCCTACCATGCGGAAATGCAACTTTTTTTTGTTGTTGTAGATTTTGCTGTGGTTTTTTGAGCCAAAGCCAAGAATGGCTACAAAAGGAATGGGAAATATATAGGAAGTTCTTATACTTTTACCTTCTGCTCAGTCCACTCCTGGCTTTGGCTCAAAAAACCACAGCAAAATCTGCAACAAAAATGCTGAGTTTCCGCAACATGGGGCCTTTGCCTAAAGCTGCTTTTTGAAAAACACAGCATGTTAATTTTAGCTGCAATTATTTTTCCTATATAATTAATAGGGTAGGGAAAAAGCAGAGAAAAACTCAATGAAAAAAGCTTAAAAAAAAAAATAAAAAAAAATGCAATGCGTTTTCACTGCATTTTTTTCTACAGCGTTTTTTTTAGCTGCATTTTGCTAAATGGGACCTTAGCCTTAGGCTGACGCCCCACATTGCAGAAACGCAGCTTTTTTGTTGCAGATTGTGCTGCGGTTTTTTGAGCCAAAGCCAAGAATGGCTACAAAAAGGAATGATAAATATATAGGAAGCTTCTTATATTTTTCCCTTCTGCTCAGTCCACTACTGACTTTGTCTCAAAAAACGTAGCAAAATCTGAAACAAAAAACACTGCATTTCAGCAACGTGGGGCCTTAGCCTTAAAGGGTTTTCCAGTCCTGATTGGAATTTTGATTGGTCATTTAATATCAGATCAATGGAGATCTGACACCCAGCAATCCCACTAATCAGCTGTTCTGATTGTGTAATGGCTGAACTGGAGTACTGCAGTTCAACTCCCATTGACTTGAATAGTAGCTTAGCCACAGTAACTCCAGCATGGAGTACTCCATGTCCCAATATGGAAACCAAAATATATGTTCACAAGTTGGATATAAAAAAAAGGAGAAAACATTGTAGAAGATGTGCGCTATCATACCCTTTGTTACCATAATTCATATATCTAGTTTTAATTTTGTTAAAATAAAAAAATATCTTGAACACAGAACGTATTCTCACCTTATCACCCTTATCTCCAACAACTCCAGGTGGTCCATCTATTCCACTCTCCCCTTTATCCCCCTAAAAACAAGAAGAAGAACTTACTATTGTTTTCTCTCTCTCTGTTTCTCTCTGGATAAGGTCAGATATTTTGACTGATGTGCATCAAAGTTGTGCCTGAACACTTGTTGAAAGACGATATTGCAAAATTACTGTAATTTGCTGTAGAACCGGATGTGGTTGAAAAGTCTGACTGCTTATCTGCTGCACATCAATTGCAAAGTGTGGTATTACCTTAAAGGGGTTGTCCATGAATCCAATATAACTATGGAGGTCAACTAACATGACCCTATAAATAAAATTGCTATTCACTTACTTTAAAAATATTGCAATGTTTTGCCAATCTAAGAGCAGCTCTGAGCTGATTTCGGGACTTCCACTGACTTCCTGTGTGCTCCAGTTACTAGCACTTCTGGACCAAGGACATTAAACATCATCAGTGATGCAGCCATACAAGTGGATGTTCCAGGGCTCAATTTGTCCCTGCCTCCAGCACAGAGTACAGCATTAGATTGGCAGCAACAGGAAGGTATGCAGGAAAAGAGTGGGACTCAGCAGAGTATATGGAACAGTGATGACAAGGAAACACTGTGTATGCAGATGGTCAAACAGGGGGACTGGAAACTATTGAGATATATGGATGGAGCAGGAACAAGCTGTAGCAGTCTTCTCAGTCTTGGTTATATTCAGCACCCGGAAGTCCACACAACAGGATGCACAGGCTGTAAACAAAGCAATGTTGCGGTGGAGATGCTGTAAAGCAAGGGTGTCAAACTCATTTTCACCGGGGGTCACTTCAGCCTCACGGGGTACCTTGAAGGGCCAAAATTATACTTACACGTGTATAAAAGTAACTTCTCCTTAACAGTTAAGCGAGCTATTAGACAGTGTATAATATAAACAGGCACCATAGCCCCTATTTATAACGCCCCATTTACACACACTATAATGTTCCACAGCAGTCCCTGCACACTGTATTATGACTCGCAGCTGCCCCTGCACACGGTATTATGCATGGTATTATGCTCCCTAGTGGCCCCTGCACACGGTATTATACTCCATATTGGCCCCTGCACACGGTATGATGCTCCATATTGGCCCCTGCACACGGTATTATGCTGCACAGTGGCCACTGCACACGGTATTATGCTCCATAATGGCCCCTGCACTGGTATTATGCTCCATAGTGGCCCCTGCACTTGTATTATGCTCCATAGTGGCCCCTGTACTGGTATTATATTCCACAGTGGTCCCTGCACAGGGTATTATGCCCCATAGTGGCCAAACCATGAACTATTATTATACTCTGGGGTCTTTTCAGACCCCAGAGTATAATGAACGGAGACCCAGCGGAGGTGACAAACATAAAAACCAGTGTTACTTACCTATCCTGGACACCGATGCACTCCTTGCAGCTTTCGGCCCTCTTTAATTGCGCACACACGTCACGTGATCAGGCCGGCGACGCGACCTGATGACGTCACCAGAGGCCTCAAGCCTGCTCGGAGTAACACCGATCGCAGGAGAGGTAAGTAGGATATGTTTTTATGTTCCATCACCTCCCCTGGGCCTCCGATTATTATACTCTGGGGTCTGAAAAGATCCCGGAGTATAATAATAGTAGTATTTGAGGCCCGCGGCCTCACTTACCGATGTCCACGGCCGCTCACAGCGGCATCCACTTCCCTTTCTGCGTCCCATAGCAGAAGGAGAAGCGGAGGCGGCCACGAGCAGACGCGGGGTAGGTAAATAAATAGGCAGTGACCTGCTGGGGATACTCCAGCAGGTCACGGCCTATTTATATATAAAAAAAAGTTATACTCACCTGCGATGCCTTGATGCAGCCGCCGCCGCCTCCTCTTCTTGTCTGAGATGTCTGTGTCTCAGTGTAGGCGGCGCGATGACGTCATTGTATCGCCGCCTGCGCTGAGATGCGACGTCTCTTAAACCAGCCTAGGACAGGTTCTGCTCAGCTCTGTTTTTTTTTTTTTTAAAGCGGCCTGTCCTGGGCTGGTTTACATTGAATAGAAAAATGCCGCCCCCTAGACAGTGAGGGACAGTGCCGCCTGAGGCAATAAAGATGGCGGCCGCCCTGGGGTGCACCGCTAATGAGGCGAAGTGAGGCGGCCGCCATCTTTATTGCTCTTGTATTGCGTGAGGCCGGGCCGGATAGCAGAAGGCAGCGGGCCGGATTCGGCCCGCGGGCCTTGTGTTTGACACCTGTGCTGTAATGGGATGGGAAATGGCATAATAGGTATATGGGTGGTATTTAAGTTAAAACAAGGAAAAAAAGGAATTTTTTGTGAAGACAACTAAAACTTAACGTTTATTAAATAATTTCAAAAAATGCTGCTTTAAATTCCCAAACCTACTGGTTTAGGATAGTAAAATATCCATGAAATGACCAACTGTAACTGTACCACCACATTAATCCCAGCTTCCCATATCTTCTCATACAGGCTACTCATGGGTTAATTATCCTAGGTGGTGTATCTAAGCTACCTACAGTGTCTTTCATCTACTAAGTGAGTATCTAGACCACAGTAACATGAGTTCCTGAGTTGGTTACCCTAACACTAATCATTATGCCAAAAGGCTAGATAGATGTAGTGGTATATATTTATACCAATCTATAAAGAACTAATGTTCTGGCCTTTTTACAAAGGTACCCTACCCTATTAGATCTTCCTCCAGCCAATAATATAGCTGTAGGATGGGTATGCACTAATCATATATCATTCACACGTTAGCACATATACTACAGCTCTCATGTAACTTGGCCACTATAAGGCAGTCAAATGTTACTGTGCCCAGTCTGCCAAAACATGTGCCACAGTATGTGCTACGACGATAGAAGATACACACAGCTGCCTCATTAATGCTCCCTAGGAGCTGCTACACATAGACTCTCCCACCCTACGCGTTTCAGCTAAGAAATAGCATCATCAGAGGAGGCTTAATACAGACAGTGAAGCAAAAACAAAAACCTGATGATGCTATCTAGAATTTAATCAGTATTTTGCATCAGTGTTTGTAACCCAAAACCAGGAGTGGGTCCAAAACACAAAAGAGGTGCAAATCATTCCATTCTAGTTTTTCTCTCTATAGGTTCCTCTCCAGAGTTTGACAAAATAATGACCAAATGCAGATTATGAGCATGTCTACTTAGCACATACTGTACCGTATATTTTATGCTTGTTAAATGAGATTTAATTGAATTTTTTTTATACTTGTTTACATGTTTCATTCCCCTAGCAAATACAGTTGTGCTAAAAAGTTGATATACCCGGCAGATTTTTTGTTTTTTTGGGCTTTTTTCAGAGAATATGAATGATAACACAAACCACTCATGGTTAGTGGTTAGTTGAAGCCATTTATTGTCAAACTTCTGTGTTTTCTCTTTTTAAATCATAATGACAACCAAAAACATCAAAATGACCCTGTTCAAAAGTTCACATACCCTGGTGATTTTGGCCTGATAACATGCCCAGAAGTTGACACAAAGGGGTTTGAATGGCTACTGAAGGTAACATCCTCACCTGTGACCTGTTTGCTTGTAATCAGTGTGTGCATAAAAGCTGAATGAGTTTCTGGGATCCAGACAGACTGTTACATCTTTCCTCCAGCCACTGACATTTCTGGATTGTGAGTCATGGGGAAAGCAAAAGAATTGTCCACGGATCTATGGGAAAAGGTAGTTGAACTATATAAAACAGGAAAGGGATACAAAAAGATATCCAAGGGATTGATAATGCCAGTCAGCAGCGTTCAAACTGTGATTAACAAATGGAAACTCAGGGGCTCTGTAAAAACCAAACCACGGTCAGGTTGACCAACCAAAATTTTGGCCACAACTGCCCGGAAAATTGTTCGGGATGCAAAGAAAAACCCACACAACATCAGCTGAAACACAGGACTCTCTGAAAACTATTGGTGTGGCTGTTTCAAGATGCACAATAAGGAGGCACTTGAAGAAAAATGGGCTGCATGGTCGAGTTGCCAGAAGAAAGCCATTACTGCGCAAATGCTACAAAGAATCTCGCCTTCTATACGCCAAACAGCACAGAGACAAGCCTCAAAACTTCTGGAACAAGGTAATTTGGAGTGATGAGACAAAAATCGAACTTTTTGGCCACAACCATAAACATTACATTTGGAGAGGTGTCAACAAGACTTATTATTAAAGGAACAACATTCAACTGTAAAGCACGGAGGTGGATTACTGATGATGCGGAGATGTGTGAGCTTCAAAACACAGGAAACTTGGTCAAAGTTGAAAGAAAGATGAATGCAGCACGTTATCAGTAAATACTGGAGGCAAATTTGCACTCATCAGCCAGGAAGCTGCGCATGGGACGTACTTGGACGTTCCAACATGACAATGATCCAAAACACAAGGCCAAGTCGACCTGTCATTGGCTACAGCAGAAGAAAGTGAAGGTTCTGGAGTAGCCATCTCAGTCTCCTGACCTCAATATCATTGAGCCACTCTGGGGAGATCTCAAGCGCACAGTACATGCAAGACAGCCCAGGATTTTACAGGAACTGGAGACTTTTTGCCAAGAAGAATGGGCAGTTTTACCATCTGAGAAAATAAAGAGCCTCATCCACAACTACCACAAAAGACTTCAAGCTGTCATTGATGTTAGAGGTGGCAATACACAGTATTAAGAACTGGAAGTTTGACAATAAATGGCTTCAACCAACCACTAACCAGGAGTGGAGAAAAAGTTTTTGTGTAATAATTCATATTCTCTGAAAAAAGGCCAAAAAAAAAACAAAAAATCTGCAGGGGTATGTAGAGTCCTAAAAATCTAAAATCCTTTGAAAACCATGTGTATAAAAATCTGTGAATTTTCAGTTCTTGTATCACACCATGTCTGATGAAGGGAGCTAGTACTCCTGAAAGCTTACTTATAAATATACTCAGTTAGCCTCTAAAAGGTATCGCCTGATTTCTTCACTCTTCCAGACATAAGTTTAGTTACACTATTAGAGAATGAATGAAAAGGGTTATGAACCTTTGGTCCTGAAGCACCTGTAGAGCCTGGTAATCCAGGGTTTCCTTGTATTCCACTTTCACCCTGACAAATACATAAGTATTCTTTAGTCAAAATAAAGTGAATATAGACCAAGTAATCATCTCTATAAACAGTCCAAAGTATAGAAATATGAATTCTATTGCAGAAAAAAAAAAAAACAAATCAGCAAAGCACCATTGTACACTACATAAATATTTGTTTAGTCAGAACTTAAAATTAACTTTAAAGCAGAAATTCTTTAGGTCAGAAAATAAAATGAATTTCACTTGAAAAGTCAAGTGCAAATAATTGTCTAAATAATGGGAATAAAAATGTAAAAATGATGAAGTTTGTAGCAGAAAAAAACATCTTTGAGATGTATCCTGGATGTGCTGGTGTGTTACTTTAATTGGTACTGTTACAGTCACGCACCAATAATTCTCAGTTTCTGCTTAAGCCTTTTTTTCTGTTAACATGCCCTCATTTCTTCATGTATGCAGACGTAAATCTGAAGTTTGGTTCATTTTTTTCTTGACCTCCTCCTGGTTGCAGAAAGCCTGTCAGAATGTTCCTGCTAATCCCATTACACTTTCTTTTTTGGAAACTTATTTTTAAATCTTGTAGACATTAAGGTATCAAATAAAAGCTAAAAAAAAATCACATGTGCAAAGTGTTGGAATGTATGAGCTTAAATTAAAGGGGCTTTCTCACTTATGTCACTTATCCCCTATCCACATTATAGGGGTAAGTGTCTGATCACTGGGGGTCTGATGGGTCTTCTAGGACAGTGATTTCCGTTAGCCCTGTATAAGTGAATAAAGTAGTGGCTCACCCCACTTTATTCTCAGGATGACTGGGGGGTCCAGAGGTCAGATCTACCAATTGCCATAAAGTGATAGGATATCCTAGCACAATTTATAAAATGGAAAACCACATATAATGATGTCTGATCCATGAAAAAGCAATAGACAGACTTGAAATTGTTTAGATTTTCATTGTCAAACTGGAACTGTTGAAGGATGACAGTAAGAAATTCATTCCACCAAAATTCTACTTGTCACTACTTTCCACTATATCAAAATAAATCTGGCAAACATTCTGTGCAAGAAGAAAAACACCTGTTAACATCTCTGTTATGTCATATAATTGTCATTATCAATTATAAGTACCCTACTACACAACCTCTTTGCCGTGCATTAACAGAAACAAATATGATGTACTTACCTTAACACCTAGTATTCCAGGGTCTCCTGTTTTGCCTGGAAATCCCAGCATTCCCTGGAAAAAGAATATAGAGATATAGACAAGCACATAGATAAATATGAAAAAAATAGAAAATAACAGCACCAACCAAAGGCGTAGCTAGCGAGAGGGGGGGGGGCGGCTGCCCCCCGGGCCAACTGATTCTTTGGGGGCCCACTCCAGGGACCGTCATTAATGCATGTCTTACTTTTAACTAGATCGATGGCTGCATAAACCGATCTATTTAAAACCCATCCCCACTGTCTTGTAAACCGCAAGCCACTTCAGGCCTGCGGTTTACAAGACACACGGCACAGGCGGCGCGATGACATCATAGCATCGCGCCTACACCGAGACGCAGACGTCCTATGCGTGAACCCTGCGCATAGAGCATAGGGACAAGAAGAGGAGGCGGCGGCGGCACCATTCACCAAAGGATCGCAAGTAGGTGAGTATAACTTTTTTTTTTTTTTTTTTTTTTTTTGTTGTTTTTTTTGTTTTTTTTTTATATATTTATTTTTATAAAATTTTTTTATTAAAAAAAAAAAAAAAAAAAAAAAAAAAAAAAAAAAAAAAAAAAAAACAAAAAAACAAAAAACCCCCCCCCCCCCCCCCCCCCCCCCCCCCCCATCAAAAGGGGCACCACCCCCCCCACCCCCCCCCCCCCCCCCCCCCCCCCCCCCCCCCCCCCCCCCCCCCCCCCCCCCCCCCCCCCCCCCCCCCCCCCCCCCCCCCCCCCCCACCCCCCCGCCCCCCCCCCCCCTAGCAACGCCTTTTTTTTTAAAAACCCCCCCCCCCCCCCCCAAAACAAAAAAATTTTTTTTATTTTTAAAAAAAAAAAAAAAAAAAAAAAAATATCAGCGCAGTTGTAGGTGTTTTAATAGTATAAGGGGGGAATTAGGAGGGAGAATTATAAGGGAGGATTCATTAGGGGGCATTATGATGATGGGGGGTAATCTATATAAGGGGGCATTGTGAACGTAAGGGGGGGTCATTTATATAAGGGCTATTAGGGGGCATTATGAATACAAGGGGGGGAGGTTATATAAGGGGTCATTAGGGGGTATCATTTATAAAAGGGATCATTAGAGGTGCAGTATTTATGTCAGGGGCATAATATGAGGGGGCAATTAATTTAATTAAGGTGGCACTTGGCTTTATTAAGACTAAGGCCCCAGATAGCAGGCCGTAGCAAAAAAGCGCTGCAGGGAAAACCGTGGCGTTAACGAATCACGTTTTTTTCCCCGCAGTGCTTTTCACAGAAAGTCCGCAGAGGAAACCTCTGCGGACATTCTGCTTCCATTATACCTATAGGGAAGCCGCCAGCATCCCATCCACTTTGCAGGAACTGTAAAAGGTTGCATTTTTTCCACGACATTTACACCGTGGCCACACCACGGCATTTACGCTATGTGCGGCCCCGGCCTTAAGGAGTTTTCCACCAAATTTTTATTGATGATCTATCCTCAGAATAGATCATCAATAAGAGATCAGTGCCCCCCCCCCGATCAGCTGTATGAAGGGGCTATGGCGTCTGTTTATATCACATGCTGTCTGTTTATAGTGACCGTGTGATGTAATTACAGTCTTGTCACATAGATGTGTATAGGACAAGGCTGTAGTTACATTACATGGCCGCTATGAAATGTATGATACTATATAAACAGAGAAGGGGTCACTGCACTTACACAGGTACCACGGTCCATTCAAACAGCTGATTCTGGGGCTCCCGGGTATTGGAACCCCACTAATTTTTTTTTTTTTACTTTTTAATTAGGAAACACCTGGGGCATTAATAATAAGGGGCAATATTTAAAGGGGGTACACAGGGAAGTTAATTTAAAGATGCACTTGGGGGTATTATTCATTATGGGGGGGTTATATTATATATTTTATAATTGGGGGTAGCAGCAGGATGGGTGTGCAGGTGAGGACAATGTGGGTCCGGGTGCCTGGAAAAGGAAGGAGCCAAAGATGTATGTTCTGCAAACTTTACAGAGACTGGAAGAAATGGTTATGGTGGTCCAGATGGAAGAAAAATTGGAATGGAAATGTGAACAATTAGTCAGAGACATCACTAAATGATACTGGTAAGTCACTAAATGATACTGCACTGTATTCACCCTGTGTACAGCCGATATCTACCACTATATGGTTACCATATAGTGATAATATCGGTATACCTAAGTTGGGGGCCCACTTGAACATGTTCGCTCCCCCTGTGCTCAACCCCTAACTATGCCTCTGGCACCAACTCATGAGGTCTTTCCCACCAGATGCATGGCAGTAGCCCAATCCTGTCATTGGGTATATATACAAAACAAGAAAATACTTTTCCACCAGAATCCTGCTCAACAACAGAAAATGTTTATCGGAGTCAGATTACACACCATGTATTGACCATCAAAAGAGTCCTCCTCAAGTGCCCAAATACAGATAGATATTCCCATATTTCCACTTAAAGGGACAAACAAAACATGGTGTCTGATCTGCCAGCGATATGTTATAGAGCAATGCGAGTGAGCAGATTGGTATTTAGTTTTGAGGGTAAATATTTAGTATAAGGGTACATTTACATCATGTTTTTTACATCCATTTACCAGATCTGTTTAAGGGTCTATGCACATGACCGAGTGTGCATCCGAGTTGGGGCAGAGTTTATCAAGGAAAGCAGTCGGATGACACTTGGTTTGACAACCCCCTGTTCATATCCACATGGCGTGCCTGGCAGAAGTTGTGGCTTCTGAAGCATTTGCACTCCACTTAGCCTGTCCACCTTTCTTTACTAGCCAACACTGACTTTCAATTGGGCTCCCCTCATAGGGAATTTTATCTTTGGCATAGGGGTGGGATTGTGACAATTGATTATCTGCTTGATAAGACAATAGACCTTTAGTTGCAATACCCCTTCATTTCCTTTACTATTTTTCCCATACGTAAAGGTGAAGAGCTACATTGACAAGGTGATAGCAGCCAGGTCACCACTAGAATGAAACATAGCAACTCGCTCTTATCTGTGACACCTGGCCTCAATGAGAGGTCACAAGTCTCGCTACTATACCTTTATACACACACCACTAGACTACACTTATACTCAAACAATGTTGATCCTGTGAATATGATGTCACATGGCCTGTGGAATTGGAAGCGACACCCAGAGAGCGCTGCTGCCTCTCCAAACAGCTGATCTGTCTGGGTCCCGGGTGTCAGAGCCTGCAAACAGGCCATGTGACCTATGAATATTGATTGATAATCTATCCTAAACAACAGTACATCAATTGATAAGCCTGGAAAACCCATTTAAAGACAACATAAACATTCACTCATGCCTGCACGAAAGATGACTGTCAAAGGTCTGTGAAGCCACAAATGTGGTCTGATTCTCTAGGTTATAGTTTCTTACTTTCTGTTTAGTATAATGTATAAAATAGTTTTATATTTTGCCACCTAACAAACCTTTCACACATGCTAACAATTTTATGCGATCATCTTACCATAGCTCATCACATAAAAAATATTACTCAAAAAAATGAGAACAAAAAAACATCACAACATGAACATCCTGTCATATTCATTACAATATATACAGTACAGACCAAAAGTTTGGACACACCTTCTCATTCCAAGAGTTTTCTGTATTTTTATGACTATAAAAATTGTAGATTCACACTGAAGGCATCAAAACTATGAATTAACACATGTGGAATTATATACTTAACAAAAAAGTGTGAAACAACTGAAAATATGTCTTATATTCTAGGTTCTTCAAAGTAGCCACCTTTTGCTTTGATTACTGCTTTGCACACTCTTGGCATTCTCTTGATGAGCTTCAAGAGGTAGTCACCTGAAATGGTTTTCACTTCACAGGTGTGCCCTGTCAGGTTTAATAAGTGGGATTTCTTGCCTTATAAATGGGGTTGGGACCATCAGTTGTGTTGTTCAGAAGTCGGGTGGATAAACAGCTGATAGTCCTACTGAATGGAGTGTTAAAATTTGTATTATGGCAAGAAAAAAGCAGCTAAGTAAAGAAAAACGAGTGGCCATCATTACTTTAAGAAATGAGGGTCAGTCAGTCCGAAAAATTGGGAAAACTTTGAAAGTGTCCCCAAGTGCAGTGGCCAAAACCATCAAGCGCTACAAAGAAACTGGCTCACCGCCAGGAAAGGAAGACCAAGAGTCACCTCTGCTGCGGAGGATAAGTTCATCCGAGTCACCAGCCTCAGAAATCGCAGGTTAACAGCAGCTCAGATTAGAGACCAGGTCAATGCCACACAGAGTTTTAGCAGCAGACACATCTCTACAACAACTGTTAAGAGGAGACTGTGTGCAGCAGGCCTTCATGGTAAAATAGCTGCTAGGAAACCACTGCTAAGGACAGGCAACAAGCAGAAGAGACTTGTTTGGGCTAAAGAACACAAGGAATGGACATTAGACCTGTGGAAATTTGTGTTTTGGTCTGATGAGTCCAAATTTGAGATCTTTGGTTCCAACCACCGTGTCTTTATGCGACGCAGAAAAGGTGAACGAATGGACTTTACATGCCTGGTTCCCACCAGGAGGTGTGATGGTGTGGGGCTGCTTTGCTGGTGACACTGTTGGGGATTTATTCAAAATTGAAGGAATACTGAACCAGCATGGTTACCACAGCATCTTGCAGCGGCATGCTATTCCATCCGGTTTGCGTTTAGTTGGACCATCATTTATTTTTCAACAGGACAATGACCCCAAACACACCTCCAGACTGTGTAAGGGCTATTTGACCAAGAAGGAGAGTGATGGGGTGCTACGCCAGATGACCTGGCCTCCACAGTCACCAGACCTGAACCCAATCGAGATGGTTTGGGGTGAGCTGGACCGCAGAGTGAAGGCAAAAGGGCCAACAAGTGCTAAGTATCCCTGGGAACTCCTTCAAGACTGTTGGAAGACCATTTCAGGTGACTAGCTCTTGAAGCTCATCAAGAGAATGCCAAGAGTGTGCAAAGCAGTAATCAAAGCAAAAGGTGGCTACTTTGAAGAACCTAGAATATAAGACATATTTTCAGTTGTTTCACACTTTTTTGTTAAGTATATAATTCCACATGTGTTAATTCATAGTTTTGATGCCTTCAGTGTGAATTTACAATTTTTATAGTCATGAAAATACAGAAAACTCTTGGAATGAGAAGGTGTGTCCAAACTTTTGGTCTGTACTGTATATACTAGCAGAAGGACCCGGCTTCGCACGGGTATGTTTCATTTTTTGTTTGTGTAGTGACCCCATAAGAATTGGCCAGTTTTGCACTTGACATCCAGTATGGCAGTCCAGTATAGGTATAGTCTATTTATGGCTGTGTTGCTATGGAAACCTGGTAAATGAAATGTGAACTTATATTGGCTGATGCATGTCATATGACTGAATACTTAAGGACCTGCGAACTGCTATTGACTCATACAGGTCATAAATAGCTTGGTTGGAAACCTGGTGTAAAGCTGTGTGTATGTTAAGACTGAAGAACCCCGCGATTTTCCATTGGTCTATAAGCGTCATGTGATCATGTGTATCTCAGTTTGGATATCAGTGAAAGACCTGCGATCGGTTGTTATGGAAAACCTGTAGTAAAGCTGTTTGTATGTGACCTTGTGTAACAGTGTCATCCACAACAACCAGCCCCTTTAAAGCTGACCCACAGCAGTGAAGAAAAATGGCTGGGTTGTTATGGAAACATGGAGTGCAGCTGTGTGCATGTGGCTGACAATGCCTTGTCAGATTGGAGACGGGCTTGAGTCTGCTGGGTTGTTTCAGCAGCTTGCTGTTGTCTGTGACATACCTTGTCAGATTAGAGACAGGCTTGGGTCTGCTCACAGTTTTCATTAGCTCGAGCAGTAGCCATGCATTTTGCTTCAGGAGGCATGAGTAGTTTAACAATGTTTCAATTTATAAGAATGCTGAAATCCAGTATGACAGTCCAGTCAGTGGCGTAAATACCGGGGTAGCAGTGGTAGTGGCTGCCACAGAGCCCGGGACATTAGGGGTCCCGGCAGGCCCCTGATGTTTTGTTTTTTTTAATAGACCGTTACCTGCTGGTGTAACACCAGCAGATAATGGGCCCTATTTACTTACCGATCCCCGCTCCTACTCATGGCCGCCTGTGCTTCACCTTCTGCAGAGGCGGCTGTGAGCAGGAGCGAGGATCAGTAAGTAAGCCCTGCGGGCCGTGAGCCCCACAAACACTGCTATTATTATACTCTGGGGTCTTTTCAGCAGGCTTTGGGCCTCCTTGGTGACGTCCCAGATGTCGGTGGGCCAGTCCGACTTCATTATGCATCACGATGCATGCCTGGCTCACGTGACATATGGTCCAACATTGAAGAGGTAGCGGGGAGTGCGCATAATACAAGAGGCACATGGATATGTGTGCAGGGACCACTATGGGGCCTAATAATGTGTGCAGGGGCCACTATGGGGCATAATAGTGTGTGCAGGGGCCACTATGGGGCATAATAGTGTGTGCAGTAATGCAGTTTGTGCGGGGAGGGGGCGGTTTCCTGGGGGGGGGGTCCCAAGTCAAATGTTCGCCTTGGGGCCCAGCCATTGCTAGTTACGCCTCTGAGTCCAGTATAGGTACAGTCTATTTATGGCTGTGTTGTTATGGAAACCTGGTAAATTAAATGTGAACTTATATTGGTTGATACACGTGATATGACTGAATATTTAAGGACCTGCAAAATGCTATTGACTAATACAGGTCATAAATAGCTTGGTTGCTATGGAAACCTGTGTGCCTGAGGAGAGTAAGCGCATGCGAGCTGTTATTGGCTGATAAGGGACATGTGATCGTGTGTATGGCAGTTGGAATATGAAAGACTTGCAGGCTTGTATAGACTAATGCTGGTCATTTTTTGAGAATACTGTACCTCAGGAACGGTACAGTCTATAATATTCCCGGACACCTGATGTACATGTGTGCCAAATTTGGTGAGGATTGGTCCAGTCGTTTGATCGCGCATAAAGAACAGACAGACAGACAGACAGGAACTCATTTTTATGTATATAAGAGATATATATAGCTTCTTCATGTGGGAACACGTTATATGCTTTTATTCATAAAAAAATACATCACTTACTGTATAAACATTTCCACTAAAACATTCACACTTATGCTGCATAGCATCATTAGGCACATTACCATTACTCACTCATGTGTATAATTGAAATACAACCCTGGTAGATCAAATAAGTTCAGTAGCTTTTATGTGAGGAGGTGTATGAAGTCTAGAAATAAAAAGATTCTCTACAAATTAAAGAGCTAAGCTTATCATTATATCACTTTCAAACCTCAGTTAATCTAGAGGAAACAAAAGCAACCTAATATTGGCCAGTTTGCTAGTGAATAAATTTCCTTCTGATCCCTACTGGCAATTGGACAGATTCCTGAATCAACATTCTCAAGGAAGATGTTTAACCAAAGGCATAACTGAAGGCTCATAGACCCTGGTACAAAAGCTCAGATTGGGTTCCACTGCACAACCCTTACCTTACAACTAGAGATGAGTGAATTTCTCAAAAGTTCGATTTGGCAGTTCAATTCGAGATTCCAAAAAAATTTGCTTCGATCCAAATTACTTCACGGCGAATAAACAGCTATTTCCGGTCTTCAGAGAGCCGGGGTGGGCGGCAAAATTGTGGAAGCTCTTGGATGCCACGATCATGTCTCTCTCTCTCTCTCTCCATCCAGGACAAGCAAAGACACGCCTACCCAATCACATCACTAGAGAACATCTTGTGACCGTCTGATGTCACAAAGGTCCTTAATAAATATTTGTTACTGCGAAGCATCAGGAAATCCGGAATCATGGTGAATCAAAGATTTCCTGAAATTCGGATCGAATTCCACTTCTGCAGAATCGATTCGCTCATCTCTACTTACAATAATCAGCCATATCCCATCTGTATATTTTAGCAGCATTTACATTTCAGTTTCCTTCTCTATCTGGGCCCAAACCACCATGAAGACTTTTTCACAACATGTTTGTGCGCACAAGCTTCCCATCTTTGCCATCTCCTATCAATACCCCCTTATGTGCCACAGCCTTCCCCACATAATCCCTCCTTGTCTATATTCTGGTGACAAATTGCTATTTTGCCATTAAAAGTTAATTTTCCCATTTCTAGCAGTGGAAGACTGTGTATCAGCAGAAGGTGGGGTAAACAATTTATGGTGCACAGACTGCTAGCCATCAAAGGACATGAGGAAAGAGTTCAAAGAAATGAGTTCAGTCAGTATAGGGAGGCGACCTGTGGATCCACCTGGTTTTCAAGCCATGTCAAAGATGCAACCATTGTGACACGTATAGTTACGCCAGTTGTCTATCCCTTTTCTAAATATGCATGGATGGCCTGCAGAATACATTGGAGCAGATTTACTAATATTGTCTAATACTTGCGCAGTGTAAACTTAGTCTGCTATTCTGGATAATAAATTTGGTTAATCTTTAGATACTTTTATCTAACTTTACACCAATTATTTTTTGCCTAATTTTGCACCAAATATTGGCATATTTTTGATTACACATTGGTGTAAGTTTAATCAGGCCATTCATGCCAAACCACACCCCTTTTCCTTTAAGTTATATCATTGCCATGCAATGCACAAAAACTCTAAGGCTAAGACCCCATGTAGCGGGCTGCAGGAAAAAAGCATTGCGGGAAAAACCGCGGTGGCAACGCATCATGGATTTTTCCACAGCACTTTCTGCTTCAATTATACCTATAGGGAAACCGCTGGCATTTCCATATGTATAACTGACCGCAATGGTTTTGGAAATCACAGCACCTACACTGCGCCTATTTTCCCGCAGTGTGTGGATGGGATTCGCAGGAACTGTAAAACACCATGGTTTTTTTCCGCAGAAAAAAAAAATTCATTTTGGAGCCCGTTTTTAAAATTGTTTCCCTAAGGATAGGCTTCCAGAGCACATTACCATTCCATTTTTGTTGCTAAGAGACTCTGTGAAGTCTCAAAAAAAAAAAAAAACTACAGGTGGTATCCTTTACATTAGTTAACTACTAAGTAATATAAATGATAACATTGCAACAGTTTCATATACAGTATTATATATATTACAATCATGGCTGAATCAATACTGTATTTTTGTGATTGTCACAGAAGATACCTTGTCTCCTTTTTTTTCCAATGTCCCCTGGTAATCCAGAATCTCCCTTTTCACCCTGTATCAAACAGGAAACATAACATCCACATTAGCTTAATTTATCTGGCTTCTACACAGGTAACACATCAGATCTACATGTCCTATCCACTGTCATGACTATTAGTAAATTCCCCAGTGACATTCTCCATAGTCCAAATCATACAGTGTTCCACCTTCTTCTATTTTTCCACTATATCCATTGCATCAGTATCAGCTTTTTTGTCAAATCAGATGGCTATCACCGGGACCATGCCTAGTATAAACACTGCAGCTCTCTTTTGTCTTATTCACTTCTGTGGGCGTTATGGAAATAACCCCTGAAAGGATAACTTTTGGTTAACTTTTTTTATGATACTAACTTTTATGTTTTGTTTTAGTTTTGCTGGTTTCTGGGATCGTTTGAACAATTTAAGATTAGTTTTTTAAATAAAATCATAAAATGGTTGAAGAGGGATGTATTTTCTTATGTGTGTTTGTTTAAATATTTTATTACCATTTTAATAATGGACAGCTATCTGATAGACCGCATTCATTACTAATGTGGGGCTTAGTATTAGCCAGTGAAAAGGCTACAAGTACTTCCCCCCCCACCATTACTAGCCCAGTACATACCACCAGGGGTGCCAAAAAGAGCCAGGAACGGTCCAGTATATGACCATCTAGAGATGGTTGGGTACTGGACAGCTTCAGGTTGGTGTTATTAGGCTGAAAAGGCTCAAACAACATGGATTTACCAGACTGTTGCTGCTTTATTGTCCCAGTACTAGACCATCTCTAAATGTTCACATACTTAAGGCTCTTCCCAGCACCCCTGGTGGTGGGTACTGAGGTATGAATGAGGGGTTAGTGGTAGCCTTTTTATTGGTTAACACTAAGCCCAACCTTATTAATGGATGCTGTCAATTAGCTGCCCATTAAACCAGTCTACATGGGGACCCAAAAGATGGAGAGCCCAGCCACTAAAAAAGTGGTTACCTGCGGACACACGCAAACCCAATAGATTATAATAGGGTGTCCATCAGGTTTTCACAGGTTTTATACTGAGATCGGCGGAGAGAAAAGTCCTCCGTGCAGACTCCAATGCAGATATGAACCTAGCCTTAGTCTGTTTCAAATTTATAATGGGAAAACGAAGTAACAATCATTTTCGATGTGGTGTCACCTCATGGGTCGGGTTGTCTACAATGAATTTTACAGGTAAGCAGAGGGAAAATCACTGCATGATTTTAACCCCTCAAAGCATAACTAAACTTCAAACTACTTTTGAAATAAAAAACTGAGGGTGGGGAAGTTTTTTTCAAACAGTTACAGTGGTGAAAAAAAAGTATTTAGTGAGCCACCAATTGTGCAAGTTCTCCCACTTAAAAAGATGAGAGAGGCCTGTAATTGACATCATAGATAGACCTCAACTATGAGAGACAAAATCAGAAAACATATCTAGAAAATCACATTGTCTGATTTTTTAAGAATTTATTTGCAAATTATGGTGGAAAATAGGTATTTGGTCACCTACAAACAAGCAAGATTTCTGGCTCTCACAGACCTGTAACTTCTTCTTTAAGAGGCTCCTCTGTCCTCCACTCATTACCTGTAGTAATGGCACCTGTTTGAAATTGTTATCAGTATAACAGACACCTGTCCACAACCTCAAACCGTCACACTCCAAACTCCACTATGGTGAAGACCAAGGAGCTGTGGAAGGACACCAGAAACAAAATTGTAGACCTGCACCAGGCTGGGAAGACTGAATCTGCAGTAGGAAAGCAGCTTGGTGTGAAGAAATCAACTGTGGGAACAATAATTAGAAAATGGAAGACTTACAAGACCACTGATAATCTCCCTCAATCAGGGGCTCCACGCAAGATCTCACCCCGTGGGGTCAAAATGATCACAAGAATGGTGAGCAAAAATCCCAGAACCACACGGGGGGATCTAGTGAATGACCTGCAGAAAGCTGGGACTAACGTAACAAGGGCTACCGTCAGTAACACACTACGCCGCCAGGGACTCAGATCCTACAGTGCCAGACGTGTCCCCCTGCTTAAGCCAGTACATATCTGGGCCCGTCTGAAGTTTGCAAGAGAGCATTTGGATGTTCCAGAAGAGTATTGGGAGAATGTCATATGGTCAGATGAAACCAAAGTAGAACTGTTTGGTAGAAACACAACTCGTCGTGTTTGGAGGAGAGTGAATGCTGAGTTGCATCCAAAGAACACCATACCTACTGTGAAGCATGGGGGTGGAAACATCATGCTTTGGGGCTGTTTCTCTGCAAAGGGACCAGGACGACTGATCCATGTACATGTAAGAATGAGTGGGGCCATTTGAGTGCAAATCTCCTTCCATCAGCAAGGGCATTGAAGATGAAACGTGACTGGGTCTTTCAGCATGACAATGATCCCAAGCACACCACCAGGGCAACAAAGAAGTGGCTTCCTAAGAAGCATTTCAAGGTCCTGGAGTGGCATAGCCAGTCTCTAGTTCTTTTCCCCATAGAAAACCTTTGGATGGAGTTGAAAGTCTGCGTTGCCCAGCAACAGCCCCAAAACATCACTGCTCTAGAGGAGATCTGCATGGAGGAATGGGCCAAACATACCAGCAACAGTGTGTGCCAACCTTGTGAAGACTTACAGAAAACGTTTGACCTCTGTCATTGCCAACAAAGGATACAGTGCTTTGCGAAAGTATTCAGCCCCCTTGAACTTTTCAACCTTTTGCCACATTTCAGGCTTCAAACATAAGGATATAAAATTTTAATTTTTTGGTGAAGAATCAACAACAAGTGGGACACAACTGTGAAGTGGAACGAAATTTATTGGATATTTTAAACTTTTGTAAAAAATAAAAAACTGAAAAGTGGGGCGTGCCAAATTATTCGGCCCCCTTAAGTGAATACTTTGTAGCGCAACTTTGTGCTGCGATTACAGCTACAAGTCGCTTGGGGTATGTCTCTATCAGTTTTGCACATCGAGAGACTGAAATTCTTGCCCATTCTTCCTTGGAAAACAGCTTGAGCTCAGTGAAGTTGGATGGAGAGCGTTTGTGAACAGCAGTTTTCAGCTCTTTCCACAGATTCTCGATTGGATTCAGGTCTGGACTTTGACTTGGCCATTCTAACACCTGGATACATTTATTTGTGAACCATTCCATTGTAGATTTTGCTTTATGTTTGGGATCATTGTCTTGTTGGAAGATAAAACTCCGTCCCAGTCTCAGGTCTTTTGCAGACTCCAACAGGTTTTCTTCCAGAATGGTCCTGTATTTGGCTCCATTCATCTTCCCATCAATTTTAACCATCTTCCCTGTCCCTGCTGAAGAAAAGCAGGCCCAAACCATGATGCTGCCACCACCATGTTTGATAGTGGGGATGGTGTGTTCAGGGTGATAAGCTGTGTTACTTTTACGCCAAACATATCGTTTTGCATTGTGGCCAAAAAGTTTTGATTTCATCTGACCATAGCACCTTCTTCCACATGTTTGGTGTGTCACCCAGGTGGCTTGTGGCAAACTTTAATCGAGACTTTTTATGAATATCTTTGAGAAATGGCTTTCTTCTTGCCACTCTTCCATAAAGGCCAGATTTGTGCAGTGTACGACTGATTGTTGTCCTATGGACAGACTCTCCCACCTCAGCTGTAGATCTCTGCAGTTCATCCAGAGTGATCATGGGCCTCTTGGCTGCATCTCTGATCAGTCTTCTCCTTGTTTGAGATGAAAGTTTAGAGGGACGGCCGGGTCTTGATAGATTTGCAGTGGTCTGATACTCCTTCCATTTCAATATGATCGCTTGCACAGTGCTCCTTGGGATGTTTAAAGTTTGGGAAATATTTTTGTATCCAAATCCGGCTTTAAACTTCTCCACAACAGTATCACGGACCTGCCTGGTGTGTTCCTTGGTCTTCATGATGCTCTCTGCGCTTTAAACAGAACCCTGAGACTATCACAGAGCAGGTGCATTTATAATAATAATAATAATAATAATAATAATAGTCCTTTAATAGTCCCACAATGGGGAAATTCAGTGTGTTACAGCAGCAAAGATAAGATAAGATAAGCAGATACAAATACAACATGTACAGGAATGTTCCAAGGTGAGAGGCATTATATTAATAGCAGACAGACAGATAGGACGTAGCAGGGGGGGGGGGGGATTTAACAGGCAGAGAGATATTTCAGTTCTCTGTGTGTAATGATCTCCGCTTAGGTCGGTGTTGGTTGTACAGCCTAACCGCGGTGGGGAGGAAAGACTTCCGATAGCGCTCCTTCTCACACCTAGGGTGGAGCAGTCGGTCACTGACAGTACTGCCCAGCGCAATCACAGTCTCATGCATGGGATGGGAGTTATTCTCCCGCATGGAGCTCACCACGGACAGTATCCTTCTGTCACCCACCACCTGCACAGGGTCCAGTGGGCTCCCCAGGACAGAGCTGGCCCTTCTAATCAGCTTGTCAAGTTTATTTCTGTCCCTGGTTGATATACTGCTTCCCCAGCAGGCCACTCCAAAGAAGATGGCTGATGCCACTACAGAGTTGAAGAAAGTCCTAAGAAGTGCCCCCCGGATTCCAAAGGCTCTCAGCTTCCTAAGCAGGTAGAGCCTGCTGTGGCCCTTCCTGTACAGGGCCTCCATATGATCTGCCCAGTCCAGCTTATTATTAAGGAGCAAACCCAGGTACTTATAGGTGTTCACAATCTCGATGCCCGTCCCCAGGATGTCCACTGGTTTTGGAGGGCATCTGCCTTTACGGAAGTCCACCACCATCTCCTTGGTCTTCCCCGCGTTAATCTTCAGGTGGTTCTAGTGGCACCAGTCCACAAAATCCTGGTTCAGTTCTCTGTACTCCCTATCATCATCGTCTGTGATGAGGCCTACTATTGCAGAGTCGTCAGAATACTTCTGTAGGTAGCAGCTGGATGAGTTGCACCTAAAATCAGCAGTGTACATTGTGAAGAGGAAAGGGGCGAGAACCGTACCCTGAGGTGCCCCCGTATTACAGATCACGGTACCTGACACACAGTCTTGGGCTCTCACGTATTGAGGTCGATTTGTGAGGTAGTCTAGGATCCAGTTGGAGAGGTGGTGGTCCACTCCAGCAAGGCCCAGCTTGTCTCTCAGTAACCTGGGCTGTATGGTGTTAAAAGCACTGGAGAAATCAAAGAACATTATTCTCACCGTGTTCCCTGGTTTTTCCAGGTGAGACAGAGCCCTGTGCAGAAGGTGGATGATGGCATCATCTACCCCAATGCCCGGTCGATAAGCAAACTGGAGAGGGTCCATAGCGGGGCTCACTAGAGGGCGAAGATGTGTGAGAACCAATCTCTCTAAGATCTTCATCAAGTGGGATGTCAGTGCTACAGGTCTGTAGTCGTTGAGGTCCATAGGGTGAGGTTTCTTTGGAACTGGTACCACACAAGAAGATTTCCATAATTCAGGGACTATTTCCTGCCTCAGGCTCATATTATACATATATGTAATTATACCACACAGCTGGTCCCCACAAGTCTTAATTAGCCTTGCACTGATGTCATCTGGCCCTGCGGCTTTCCTCGCCTTGATCTTTTTCATCTCCTTCCTCACCTGGGCCCATGTGAAGGTCAGACTGTGGTCAGATAAAGATGGATTTCTGGATTTACTGGTCTGTTGGGAAGTAGCCACATGGGGTGAATGGGGTGAAGTCATTGTGCTGAGGGGAGCTGAAGGACATTCTGGGGTGGGAGGAGCTGGTGTGTGATCAAATCTGTTGAAGAATAGGTTTAGTTCATAAAGCCAATTAACATCTGCCTCAATCTGGCAGACAGACTGTTTATGACCCGAAATTGACTTAAGCCCCTCCCAGACCCCCCTTATGTCTTTTCTTTCCATTTGCTTTTCCATTTTTTCCTTATAACTGGCTTTTCCTTGCCTGATTAGATGCCTCAGCTCCTTTTGTACTTCCCTCAACCCCTCCTTATCTCTTGTCCTGAATGCCATCTTTTTCTCCTTAAGTAGTGTTTTTATATCAGAGTTAATCCATGGTTTGTTATTGGAGAAGCACCTCACCACTTTTGTGGGTACTGTGTTGTCCACACAAAAATTCATGTAGTCCGTTATGCAGTGTGTGAGTCCTTCTATATCTTCTCCATACGAATCCTGCAAGACTTCCCATGCGGTTGTGTCAAAACAATCCCTCAGAGCCTCATCACTCTCCTCGGACCATATCCTCACTGTGCGGGTGACAGCTGGTTCTCTACGTACAAGTGGCTTGTATACAGGTCGGAGATGTACTAGGTTGTGATCCGATCTTCCCAGGGGCGGTAGGGCTGATGAGTTATATGCCTCCCTCACGTTGGCAAAGAACAAGTCCAGTGTTTTGTTGTCTCTTGTGTGGCAGGTTACATACTGTGTGAAACTGGGAAGTGTGGATGATGGAGAGGCATGGTTGAAATCGCCAGACACAAGAAGGAGGGCCTGGGGGTGCTGAGACTGTAACTGGCTCAGAGTGGCTTGTAGGACCTCGCAGGCAGCGTCAGCTTTCGCAGAGGGGGGGACATATACAGCTATCACGATGACATGTGATAGTTCCCTTGGTAGATAGAAAGGTCTCATGCTCACAGCTAATAGTTCAATGTCCTTAAAGCAAGTTTGCTCCTTAATCACAATGTGCCTAGGATTGCACCATCTATTATTCACAAACATTGCCAGCCCCCCTCCTTTCCTCTTACCGCTCTCCCTTGTCCAGTCTGCCCGAAGGAGTTTAAAACCATCCAAGGAGACCAGAGAGTCAGGAGTAACTTCAGTGAGCCAAGTCTCTGTAAGTAGCATCATGCTGCACACCCGAAACTCCTGATGATGCCTGGTGAGCGCTGTTAGTTCATCCATCTTGTTTGCAAGAGATCTCACATTGCCCATAATGATGGAGGGAACAGTTGGTCGGTAACGCCTCTTTTTAATCCTCTGAAGAGTTCCTGCTCTGCAGCCCCTCCCCCGCTTTTTCTTTCTCCAGAGTTCTTGGGGGATGGGTGGGCAAATGGTATGCAGCCCTGTTGTTGTGACTCTAAGCTGCAGTAATTTCTCTCTTGTGTAGACAAAAGAAATGCCTGCACACACAAGAGTTCCCATTTCAGCAGGACAAAAAGACAGATAAAAACAAAAAAAAGTATCACAAAGGTCCAATTCCAAGTCTTTGTTTACGGAGACTTGTTTACACACAGGTGGATTATAGTTATCATCATCAGTCATTTAGGACAACATTGAATCATTCAGAGATCCTCACTGAACTTCTGGAGTGAGTTTGCTGCACTGAAAGTAAAGGGGCCGAATAATATTGCACGCCCCAATTTTCAGTTTTTTATTTTTTACAAAAGTTTAAAATAACCAATAAATTTCGTTCCACTTCACAATTGTGTCCCACTTGTTGTTGATTCTTCACCAAAACATTTAAATTTGATATCCTTATGTTTGAAGCCTGAAATGTGGCAAAAGGTTGAAAAGTTCAAGGAGGCCGAATACTTTCGCAAGGCACTGTACATCAGTGGAAAGTTAGTTTAAAGTTGCCAAACCCTTTAAAGGTCCCATGCCCCATGTGGCATAAATTTAAACAGTCCCTGCAAAGGGGATGGGATTCTAGTGAATCCCATCCACACATTGCATAAAAATTTGTGCAGTGGAAATGCTGCGATTTCCAAAACTGTTGTGATTTTGGAAATCAAAGCATGTCAATTATACTTACAGAAACGCCGCCTGTTTCCCTATAGGTATAATTGAAGCAGAAAGTCCACTGAGGGAACCTCAGCGGACTTTCTGTGAAAAGCGGTGTAGGAAAAACCGCAGTGTGTTTCTGCCGTGGTTTTTATCACAGTACTTTTTCATTGCGGCCCGCCACTTGGGGCCTTAGCCTAAAGGGTCTGCTGATAAAATTGTGTTGCGTGAAACCACAGGACACCTTCAGATGCCTTGTGAAGTTCATACTTCAGTGGTTCAGAGCTGTTTTGACAGCATGAGAGGGGCCTACACAATATCAGGCAGTTGTTTTTAATGTTGTGGCTGCTCAGTGTATATCTCTTTGTACACGTCTGTATTGAATCATTAAATACAAAATGCTTACAAATTGAACAACTGGGTTACATACCATTTTCTGTTTTATTCTAAAGGTAGAATGATTATAGAAATGTCATTTACCGAACAATGTGACATTTCTTATTTGTGATTTACAAAAATATTTACTGTAAAGCACAGAGGATGTGTAATTCACTAGCAAAATGCATGATAGAACATATCAAATCTGGAAAAGAAACATCTAGAGAGATAATTAGCAGGAGAAGTGAACCAAAAATCTTAAAATTAGAACTCCCTAGATGTTCATATGACATCTTTTCAAAATTAACCCACACATTTATAGAACTTCATGGTCTATAAGTCAGTATCTGCTACATGTTAACAAACTGAATGTAGGTGATGGTGACCGTTGTACAGTTATGTACTGTACTTAGCTTTTAATACATACATATCAAAGTAATTTTTTGCTACTAAACAGAATGTAGGCTCCCGGCTTTCATGGCAATGGAACAAAATAATGTGCCTTGGTCAGCTTTGACTGAGGCACCGGAGCCCTTAATGCCCGTATTAGCGCTTGGTCGCTACTGTATAATACCTGTATAATACAGCAGAGACCTGATGGCTATGGCAGCTGGTTAGCTCCTGAGCGGCCACAATAGTTAAATACCCGACATCCACTATACTAATACAGTGGATGTCAGGAAAGATTTAAGAAACACAGCGAAAGTGAAAACGTATAATCATGTTTTTAGTATGAGACAATAGTCTTATGGGGAGGAAGAGACTCCTAGCATCATAGATGATTTTGACACTTGGAGTCCAGCTTCCTCCTCAGTGTTCCATGTGAAAAAAGTGGCTGGCATATGGTCCGTATTTCACAGACTGAATATGCCCTTGTGAAGCCAGCCTTAGGCTCAGGTCCCTCATTGTGAAAATGCAGCATTTTTGGTTGCTGCAGAAAATCAATGTGTTTTACAGTACCAGCAAAGTGAATGAAATTTTGGTTAATATGATTCATACATTGCGGAAAAACAGAACTGCAGAAAAGTTGATTTTTCAATAAATTTTGTTTTTTAATTTTATGTTTAATCAATTTTAATTAGGATTATTTAAGTAGAACAAATACAAAAATTGTAATACAAAATCATGCATTTTAATTTTAGCTGCGGAATCGCAAGCCTTTTCCCTATAGATTCAGTATGTGGGGTTATGCATCTAAAAATGTGTCAATTTCACCTGTTTTCCTGTTTGTCCCTGTAGACCTCTATCGCCTTTGGATCCTTTAAATCCATTCATTCCATCAAGTCCTGCTGTGCCCTGAAAATATAAAAAAAAAAGAATTATTAAAAGCAATATAGCATGAGTTATTGAAACTGAGGGTAGCTTGCCAAAACAGAGTGGTACTATGGTATATTCAGAACAGTGCACAGTTGTGTTTTCATTGCACAGTGATGTTTTACACATCTACAGTGGGGAAAAAAAGTATTTAGACAGCCACCAATTGTGCAAGTTCTCCCACTTAAAAAGATGAGGCCGGCCTGTAATTGACATCATAGGTAGACCTCAACTATGAGAGACAAAATGAGAAAACAGATCCAGAAAATCACATTGTCTGATTTTTAAAGAATTTATTAGCAAATTATGGTGGAAAATAAGTATTTGGTCAATAACAAAAGTTCATCTCAATACTTTGTTATATATCCTTTGTTGGCAATGACAGAGGTCAAACGTTTTCTGTAAGTCTTCACAAGGTTGGCACACACTGTTGCTGGTATGTTGGCCCATTCCTCCATGCAGATCTCCTCTAGAGCAGTGATGTTTTGGGGCTGTCGCTGGGCAACACAGACTTTCAACTCCCTCCAAAGGTTTTTTATGGGGTTGAGATCTGGAGACTGTCTAGGCCACTCCAGGACCTTGAAATGCTTCTTACGAAGCCACTCCTTCATTGCCCTGGCGGTGTGCTTGGAATCATTGTCATACTGAAAGACCCAGTCACGTTTCATCTTCAATGCCCTTGCTGATGGAAGGAGGTTTGCACTCAAAATCTCACGATACATGGCCCCATTCATTCTTTCATGTACATGGATCAGTCGTCCTGGTCCCTTTGCAGAGAAACAGCCCCAAAGCATGATGTTGCTACCCCCATGCTTCACAGTAGGTATGGTGTTCTTTGGATGCAACTCAGCATTCACTCTCCTCCAAACACGACAAGTTGTGTTTCTACCAAACAGTTCTACTTTGGTTTCATCTGACCATATGACATTCTCCCAATACTCTTCTGGAACATCCAAATGCTCTCTAGCAAACTTCAGACGGGCCCAGATATGTACTGGCTTAAGCAGGGGGACACGTCTGACACTGCAGGATCTGAGTCCCTGGCAGCGTAGTGTGTTACTGACAGTAGCCTTTGTTACGTTAGTCCCAGCTTTCTGTAGGTCATTTGCTAGGTCCCCCCCGTGTTGTTCTGGGATTTTTGCTCACCGTTCTTGTGATCATTTTGACCCCACTGGGTGAGATCTTGCATGGAGCCCCAGATCGAGCGAGATTATCAGTGGTCTTGTAAGTCTTTCATTTTCTAATTATTGCTCCCACAGTTGATTTCTTCACAACAAGCTGCTTGCCAATTGCAGATCCAGTCTTCCCAGCATGATGCAGGTCTACAATTTTGTTTCTGGTGTCCTTCTACAGCTCTTTGGTCTTCACCATAGTGGAGTTTGGAGTGTGACTGTTTGAGGTTGTGGACAGGTGTCTTTTATACTGATAACAATGTCAAAAAGGGGCCATTACTACAGGTAATGAGTGGAGGACAGAGGAGCCTCTTAAAGAAGAAGTTACAGGTCTGTGAGAGCCAGAAATCTTGCTTGTTTGTAGGTGACCAAATACCTATTTTCCACCATAATTTGCAAATAAATTCTTAAAAAAATCAGACAATGTGATTTTCTAGATATGTTTTCTCATTTTGTCTCTCATAGTTGAGGTCTACCTATGATGTCAATTACAGGCCTCTCTCATCTTTTTAAGAGGGAGAACTTGCACAATTGGTGGCTGACTAAATACTTTTTTTCCCCACTGTACATTCATATAATTTCATTTAAAGCTAAGGCTCCACATAGCGGGCCGCAGAAAAAGCACTGTGGGAAAAAACGCGGCAGCAACACATATCGGTTTTTCACGCAGCGCTTTTTACAGAAAGTCTGCAGAGGTTTCCTCTGTGGACTTTCTGCACAATTTTATATAGGGAAATCGCCCGCATTTCCGTAGGTATATAATTGACATGCTACGATTTCCAAAACTGCAACGGTTTTGGAAATTGCAGTGTGTCCATTGTGCGTATTTTTCCGCAATGTGTGGATGGGATTCACTTTGCAGGGCCTGTTAAATGCTGTGAATTTTCGTTTACGCCACGTGGGGCCCCCTGGCCTAAAGTAGGATTACATCTCAGTTGTAACCCAAAAAAGACATTTGGATGTAGTTGATGATAAATTGTTCCAAAATGTAATACTGTAACTTTGTGTATAAATGTATGTGTCTACATGTATTCAGTAGTTATTGAGTAGCAATGATTTCAGTAAAATATTTAAATAGTCACTAACTTTTCAGGCAACTTAGTCTCATTTAATAAAACATGTGATTCTGACCTAAATTGTTTTGTTTACAAATGTGGATGTTTTCTGCCTGAATAACCTCTCTAGGCTAAGCCCCCTTATTGCGGAAACGATTTTTTTTTGTTGCAGATTTTGTTGTGTATCTTTGAGTCAAAGCCAAAAATGGGTACAAAAGAAAAGGGAAATATATAGGAAGCTCTTATACTTCTCCCTTCTGCTCAATCTACTCCTGGCTTTGGCTCAAAAAAATTGGAACAAAATCTGCAACAAAAAAGCTGTGTTTCCGCAACGTGGGGCCTTAGCCTTAAAGTTCCTGCCACTGGGTGTATCTCTCCTTTCTAATTTGCTTTTCACTCCCTCATAAATATTCAGAACCTTTGCTCAGTATTGAGTAGAAGCAGCCTTTTGAGCTAGTACAGCCATGAGTCTTCTTGGGAATGATGCAACAAGTTTTTCACATCTGCATTTGGGGATCCTCTGCCATTCTTCCCTGCAGATCCTCTCCAGTTCCGTAAGGTTGGATGGTGAATGTTGGTGGACAGCCATTTTCAGGTCTCTCCAGAGATGCTCAATTGGATTGAGGTCAGGGCTCTGGCTGGGCCAGTCAAGAATGGTCACAGAGTTGTTCCGAAGCCACTCCTTTGTTATTTTAGCTGTGTGCTTAGGGTCATTGTCTTGTTGGAAGGTGAATCTACGGCCCAGCCTGAGGTCCAGAGCACTCTGGAAGAGGTTTTCTTCCAGGATATCTGTGTACTTGGCCGAATTCATCTTTCCTTCGATTGCAACCAGTCGTCCTGTCCCTGCAGCTGAAAAACACCCCCATAGCATGATGCTGCCACCACCATGTTTCACTGTTGGGATTGTATTGGGTAGGTGATGAGCAGTGCCTGGTTTTCTCCACACATACCGCTTAAAATTAACGGCAAAAAGTTCAATCTTCGTCTCATCAGACCAGAGAATCTTATTTCTCATAGTCTGGGAGTCCTTCATGTGTTTTTTGGCAAACTCTATGCGGGCTTTCATATGTGTTGCACTGAGGAGAGGCTTCCTTCAGGCCACTCTGCCATAAAGCCCCGACTGGTGGAGGGCTGCAGTGATAGTTGACTTTGTGGAACTTTCTCCCATCTCCCTACTGCATCTCTGGAGCTCAGCCACAGTGATCTTTGGGTTCTTCTTTACCTCTCTCACCAAGGCTCTTCTCCCACGATTGCTCAGTTTGGCTGGACAGCCAGGTCTAGGAAGAGTTCTGGTCATGCCAAACTTCTTCCATTTAAGGATTATGGAGGCCACTGAGCTCTTAGGAACCTTGAGTGCTGCAGAAATTCTTTTGTAACCTTGGCCAGATCTGTGCCTTGCCAAAATTCTGTCTCTGAGCTCCTTGGACAGTTCCTTTGACCTCATGATTCTCATTTGCTCTGACATGCACTGTGAGCTGTGAGATCTTATATAGACAGGTGTGTGCCTTTCCTAATCAAGTCCAATCAGTTTAATTAAACACAGCTGGACTCCAATGAAGGAGTAGAACCATCTCAAGGAGGATTAGAAGGAAATGGACAGCATGTGTGTTAAATATGAGTGTCACAACAAAGGGTCTGAATACTTATGACCATGTGATATTTCAGTTTTTCTTTTTTTAATATATTTGCAAAAATATCTACATTTCTGTTTTTTTCTGTCAAGATAGGGTGCTGAGTGTACATTAATGAGAAATAAAATGAACTTTTTTTGCTTTTAGCAAATGGCTGCAATGACACAAAGAGTGAAAAATTTAAAGGGATCTGAATACTTTCCGTACCCACTTTACTTCTTACTAGCTGCTTGTGTTATTGCTAATGGCGTAATAATCATAGATAGCAAGTAGCAGGGATCTTAGGAAAGCATGTATGAAGGCTTAGATTGCCAGATAACAGATTGCCCAGCTAGACTCTGCAGATATTCCAAATATTGCGGAAAACACATGTACCCTTTAGAATACCTAAAGAAAATCTGTCATTTTAGGTGACTTTTCAGGATAAGCTGCTGTGTGTGTACATGAAAAGTAACACTACTTCTGGTCATTAAATGGTTTTTAGCAGTTCCTCTACATGCCATTTCTGTAGTTTTCATTCCTTTCAGGTGGGTGGAGATTAGTTGACATACACTGTTCACAGTAAGTACAGAAGAATCTGCTCTATATTTATCTCTCTCACTCAAGAAACAGCCACAGGACCATGCAGGACAAATAAAGAGAAGTACTAACTTGTACTGATGTGGGGAATGCAGTGGTTCTGATAGAAATGTTCGATTCAGTTCTAGAATCAGCCTAATTCTTCCAATCTTTTCTTTATCTCCTGCACTTTCTGCTCACTCCTTGACACTTGACATACTGTTTCACTTGATATAGTGAGTACTCATCTGTGAAGACAGTGGGCATGGGTCCTGGGCTGTCACTATATGACCCTAACCACATATACCTAATAATATGAGACCCTCCCCCCATTAATGTTCTGATCATTCAAAGGGGGGAGGGTCTCATATTGTCAAACTGTGACTATACAGTTCAAAGCAATTCAGTATGTCATTAAAGGGGTATTCCCATGACCATAACCATTTTTAAATTTGTAAACAATTAAAAATTAAACATTTATGCAAATATAAGTAATTAAACATTTTGCAGAGTTTTAAAAATTTTCTCTAAATATCTTGTGGTCACGAGCTGTTGTCTTGATTGGTTGCTAGCGGATACGACCGGCTCTTTCTAAGGTCAGAAAGTCATCCATGATTTCCTTATTGTGGCTGGGATATCTTCTGATACATGTAGTGTCCCTGTCTGTTAAACTAGCTACAATAAGAAAATCATGGCTGGGTTCCTGATAAGTTCCAGACCACAGAAAGTTTCTGCATACGTGGTCATATCCATTGGCAACCGATCAAGACAACAGATATCACCACTAAGATTGTTAGAGAAAATCTTTAAAACTCTGCAGCATTTTTAGCTACTTATATTTGCAAAAATCTTTAACTTTGTATTATTTACAAATATCAATATGATTATGTCCATGGGAATACCCCTTTAATGTTACTAGGTCCGAGAATGTATTATTGTAGAGCATAGTATATATGGTTTGATTCTTGTCCCTAACCCACTCATTGCCTCCCACTAAGCCAGCCAATTCACTTTGCTCTGTACTGATGAAGGACAACAATCCGGAAACAGCGCTGTATGCAGATAAGTGAAATTGGCTTGGCTAAAATCCCTTTTGCTGTCTCAAGGCTCGGTGAGTCAAAAGCAAATTGAGGATCTGTTACATCCAACAGAGGGCGCATGAGCTCCCCAGCTCCTTTCCCATAATGCCTTGTGATATGAAGTTTTATAGACAGCCTTATAAAATAATACATGGTTGCAATTTCATTGTATTTAATGATGCCTTCATAATCTTCGTTGCTGCCAGCCAACAATATGCAGTGTTATTTAACAGATATGCACACTTGTTAACTGAACAAACAGATACTGTTTAGCTGCACTTAGCTTCCTATGGTTGATCCAACTTTCCATTTTACTAATGAATTTAATTCATGTGAAAAGGGAAAATAACTGTTGGTTGTCCATTGTTATACAGGTTCATCTCAATAAATCTTTATCTCCTATATTTTCTAGATTCTTTACACAGAGTGTTCTATTTCAAGTGTTTTATTTCTGTAAATGTTGATTATGGATTAAAGGTAATGAAAACCCAAATCTAAGAAAATTTGAATATTGTAAAAAAATTCGGTATTGTAAATTCAGTGTGTCACCTGCCAAGGTTTCCTAAGCCTTTAAATGGTCCCTTAGTCTGGTTCAGTAGGACACACAATCATGGAAGACTGCTGATTATGAATTAAATTACTGAATTACTGAAATGAATGAACGTTTCAAAAATATTCTAATTTATAGAGATGCACCTGTACATACTTTCTAGACCATGCAAAAAGAGCCAGGTATTCCTGAAAGGGAAGGGCAGCTGTTTTGCTTTTGCACCAGAATACAACTATTTTGGTGAACGTTATGGGAAGTAATAAAGATAGTAGAAACCATTTTCCATTTTAAAGCTTACCTAAACTTTCCAACAGCTTTTGATTTTCTGCCATCGTGTGTCATTAACAAATTGTGGACATTACCAACGGATTTTGGCTTCTTTCTGAATTACTTTTGAAGACATCATCAATGTTTTTAACTGATTATATGTCCAGAATTAATAGAGGTAAAATGACAATCTTGTTAGCATATGAAAGCTGAGATTCCCCACCTCCCTCCTGGCCTCAGCTTCTCTGTTTTACACCCATATTACCCTGTACTCCCTGTCCAAGGCTGTAAGGATTTCTAATGCCAATAGAGAAAAAACAAGCCAGAAAGTGGATTTCAGCACAGCATTTCACAGAAAGGAGCAAAAATCTGTTAATAAAGTATATTGCATTAATGGCAATTTATTAATAGCATGTGTGATGGCAGAAAATTGTTGTTCAAAGCTTTAGCTATGCTTTAACTGAGTTTTCATCTGCACTTTCTTGTTGTATTCAGTGTACTATATGCCCTTTTGCCTAGCCTTACTTTATTTAATGTATATTTACTGATCTGCAGTCTAAATTGTTAACTTCAAAACACACCCATTAGTAAATGTATTTATACGTTATCAGCACCATGAGGGATTCTTTGATATCAAAGTATTTGATTAAAACAGGGATATGTAGCTATGATTGTAATACCAAAGTACAAAAGTTAACTTGAGAAAACTTGCTTTTCCTTTTGTGTGGCCGTACAATGTGTAATAGCAGTAACTTAGCATATTATGACAAAATACCTATTACATAAATATGGGGGAGATTGTTCATGATTCTGTGAGATGATGAATAAGAGGCACTTCTTGGAGCTGCTTTAAATGAATTCTCAAAGGACAACGAAAATGTGATTATACAAAAGGGAGGAAAAAAAGATTTCCATATTGATAATCCATTACCACTTTGCAAGCACATTCTAACTGAATTGCTGCATTATTTACAAAAATATCTTAGCTAAGAAACTGCTCAAATCTACACCATTTAGAAAATCAAGAATTTACCTCCCACTAAACCTAGAATCAACAAACACATTTAATATTTAACCCCATGTCAGCCATGGATCTGTCTACAATTGTATGTATAATGTTTAATTAAAAGATAAACCATCGTGTGGATTTTAATAATTATATACAGTAACATTATGAAAATTCTGGAAATTAAATAGTTGTATGAGGTTTCATTAAAGATCAAGATCATGTTGCCAAAAAAATTGGTATTTCTTAATACTGCAACTTCTGATAAATAAAGTCTTAAGGAAATGTATAATGTAAAATCAATTGCACTTACTGTGCACATTTTCTTTTTTTTTTTGTATAGCATAAGAATGTAGATCAGCTATGTAACTTTACATCTTTCCTGGCAAGACTTAAGTGGAGGCAGTTAGCTTTGTAATTTCAGAAGATTTTACTTTATCTCAGTATATTATTTTCTTTTAAAATCTCACAATAAATGCCGTATGCATAGTTAAAGGGAATATGTCACCAGGAAATTACTTATTATTTAAATCACATTTTTATGTTAAACATATTTTTAAAGAATTTTTGGTGATGTTTTTTGTAATTTTCCATGTTATCATCCACATTTAAAAAAAAAAAAAAAAATCTTGCAATTCTTGTCACAAAGTTTAAAATAGTCTGTGACTTCTTGTTTCCTGGAAATAAACCATGGGCCACAGACACAATGTTATGGAGCAGACTTTATTGACTTTTATGGGAGAGTTTTCTAGTTATGCTCTGTAACGTGGACAGAAGCCTTTGTGCAGACAGGGGAGTAGATAAGCTGTCACCTACTGTGACTGATGGATTCTGTGTCTTATATACATATACATGAGAACTATGATTATCGGTGTGCTGATGAGTGAGAAGACTTACAGAAAACAGGAAGTCTCCAAATATTATTTGGCTTAGTGTCCAAAGTCAGAACTGCAGGTTTTTTTTTAGTATTTTTTATATATATATATAGATTACATTATATGTAATTTTTTTAACTCACTGATAATTCTTTAAAAATATGTTTAACATAAAACTTGACTAAAAAAAGAAGTAATTTTCTGGTGACACTGGCGATTAAAAATACTTGAAGCCCTATATTTAAATTTTTCTTGCATATTTCCTATTATTCCCATTGTCCTAGGCTTCTTAGATACATTGGAGCCAATTTATTAAGACTGTTCTTAACCCCCTTTTGCACTAGCCCAAGATGTGGTAGAATGATTAAAAAGGCTCCAGCCTCTTAATTCCAGATGCACCAGGTCACTTGCACTTGAACTGAAATGCCAGGTGGGGATTGGCATAGGTTTCAGCTATAATTGCACCAAATATCTGGTGTAAATTATAAAGAATTTATTGGGCCAAAGTGTCCCTGCCATGGCTTACCTTCAATCTTTTGTTCAACCCACTTTTTAAAAAGTGTTAAATGGGGCACAAACTGTGTTCAGGAAATCAGCCCTACACTATTTTTTGTAATCAAAAATGGATAGAATCTAATGCAGATATGATGTTCTATGATTTTCTCCTAGTTTGGGTGTATCAATGCCATGCTAATATACCTTTTCTGCACATTACCAATCGACATACCGCACACATTCTTAAATTCAACCAAAACAAGTTTCTCAATTTTACATGGCATAGCATGAGTACTTCAGATTTCCAAGCATATATTTGTAACCTAAACAGTAGACTTAGTGTCCCTAATGTGGTTAAATACTATCAAGCACCTTCTATATCACAAATGACCCTGTTAAATAACTGTTCACATATATCCATGTGGGTGTGCTTAGATCCCCAATGTCTAATTTATCCTGTTTCAATCCATAATATCGCCTTTGAGTCCAAACCTGCACACTCTCTAAAAATCTGGGGCAATTTAATATACTGTATTCTTGTGAATTAGCTACTCTGTATTTATCATTGCTCTTTCTTTAGCACAACTCCCCCTTTCCATCTGGCCTTGACAATTACTTAGCCTTTCATTGGCAGTGATCCAATAGGTTCCAAAAAATATGCCACCTACTACCTCCATTTCATTCATGAATTATCTCTTTAGAGGAGATATCAGAAACCAAAATTTCCCCAACTTTCAAAATATTTACATTCCACTTAAGGACTGGTTTTCCTCTGTATATTGATGTTTTTTTCTTAGGACAGGTCATCATTATTTGTTTGGTGGAGGGCTGACACCCAGCACCCCACTAATCTTTCTGTTTTCAGTGCAGAGGCAGAAGCACCCAGACACTGTGCTGAAAACAGCGAGTGAGGGTGCCCAGAGTTGATCTCCCACTGATCTGATATTGATGACCTTTACTATAAATACGGTTTCATGGAGAACCCTCTGCCTTTGAAAGGATGTGTTACTCTAGCCCTAAAGATCTAATGTCTCTCCATCATAAATTAATTCTAGCTCACCTCACAAACTCATTACATACCTAGAATAGGCTAAGGCCCCTCGCAGTGGGCCACAGCAAAAGAGCACTGCGGGAAAAAACGCAGCGAAAACGCTTTGTGGGTTTTCCTGCAGCGCTTTCTGCTTCAATTATAAGATCATAGGTCTCAGCAAACAATTGAGAGGAAAAATGATAAAACCTAACTTTTAATGTAAAGCCAATAAAATAGAACAAAAAAACAAAAAAATATTGTTTTTGTGCTCAAACAATTGTGTCCAGAAATATTTCTAGACACAATTATTTTAGCACAAAAACACAATTTTTTTGTTTTTTGTTCTATTTTATTGGCTTTACAATAAAAGTTAGGTTTTATCATTTTTTCTCTCAATTGTTTGCTGAGACCTATGATCTTGTCCAGTGAAAACGTATTTTACGATTAGTTCGACATATTCTCACTCAGTGACTTTACTGCTTCAATTATACCTATAGGGAAGCCGTCGGCATTTCCATAGGTATAATTGACATGCTGTGTGTCCGCTGCACGTATTTTTTCGCAGTGTGTGGATGGGATTCTCTATGCAGGGATTCTGGCCTTGAAGAGGTTGTCTAGTTCTTTTGTCCAGTTCTTTTGTTCAATGTACAATCAAAAAATCAACCAAATCTCAGCATAAATTTAAGAATGTTTCCTTTATCTTTTGTGCTGGAATGTATTTAGATGAAAAAAAGACATACAGGAGAGCAAATATCCTAGACACAATGCAAATGTAGTCAAGGAACACTTTTAGACATTAGGTGAAATATCAGCAGATATACAGTATTTGTCAGCTTGTAGCATGGTTTACCTCTCACATTAAATAGGATAACATTTTAAAGGGGTTGTTCACAAATAGGAAAATAAAAAAAAATAAAATTTTTCTAATCTGAAAAAAGCATTTAATATTTATATGTCATGATCAAGGGGTACTTTAAGTGTGGGCATCCACGTATCTCAGCTACATGATCTCTGACAGTTACTTTCAGTGCCCCATGTAGCTGTTTCTACTTAAAATGCACCTCTCAATGAGTTTCACATCTATGTAATGTTTTTTTTTGTTATGTATTCAGGAACTCTGGAAAATAATAAAATAAATAAATCTGAGATTTTCAGGCATTATTATTTAATGATGCAAATATGTATGAAGGTCTATATGAAAGGTCCATAGATAATGTTTCCTCTAAGCATGCAAATAGTTCCAGTAGTCCATTTGCAGCTGTTCTGCTTATGGTAATTACATTGTGATGAACCTACGACTGATAAAAGTTATACTTTAGAAAGTAAATCTATGGCAAAAATGTATCTTGTTTTCTTTTCTTCCTTCTTGTATTAAAAAAAACAAAACAGTTTGCTTTCCATGCAGGTAATCATAAATAGCAGCATCCATTTGTGGAATGAGGGTGCTATTGTGATGTATTTTGATTGAATATCTCCACTGAGATTTAAGGAAGCAAAGTGCAGGACAATAACAGCAGCTAAAAGCGTTACAGAAAGGCAATTACCGATTTATCACTGAGAAAGTTAGGAATAACATAGGCATTGACGTAAAAAAAAATGTCATTTTCGTACTGGTGTAAAAACCCAGATGTAACTTTTTTTGTTGCATGGTACTAGAATTAGAAGTTATTGTTTCTGATTTTAGTTCTCAACTTTTTCTAAGAACAGATGAGTAAGCCATTAACGTAGCTCACATTAGTACAATGTACTTCTACTTTCCCCCATGCAACCTCTAACTGACTCTTTAGAGAATATTCATGCTTCTATCTCTCCTCTTGCTTGTAAAAAAATCATTATCTGCAGCAAGTAGCCTTGGCAACTACATATCCTGCGGAGATATGTTCAGATAACATATATGAGTTATATATATATCCAAATTGTAGACAGACTGCTGAAGAGCCACAGAAGAGGCTATGCATAAATGGAGGGGCAGATATGATTGGTTGACAATAGCTTTAACATACTAGTGTAAATATAGGAGATGCAGTGGTAGCAACTGTGACTGGACCCAGAGGCCAGGGGGGCCCACAGGTCACCTTTAACACACAAGGGCTGGTTAAATTTCTTTGGCCTTCTTTCTGATTTCCTTTGATGGCTAGCTGTCAGTACATTGAGAATTTATTACCCTTGTCCTCTGGTGCAATGGAGTGAAAGATTTATGACACTCAGCCTTCACAGCCTATGACACACAGCAAAAATAGTTATTCAGCAGCATATAGTCATGGAAGAATTCTATGGGGGGAGGATGTGGCACAAATGTCACATTGCCACACTGACAGAGGTGGGCATGATGGAAAATTTGTGTACACATACATTTTGTGCAAGTCTTCATGGTAGTTTGGGCCCAGAAAGAGAAGGAAAGGGAAATGTAATTGCTGCTAAAACATAAAAATGGGACACATGAGATGATGCTTGTGAGAAAAAGTGGTGCATGGAGGCCAAGCTGAGTTTTTGCACCAGAGTCTTTAGTTACACCCCTGTCACCATCACCATACAGGTACATCTCAATAAATTAGAATATCTTTTAAACATTTATTTCTTTCAGTATTTAAATTAAAAAAGTGACCTCCGATATTTTCTAGATTCTTTACACACAGAGTGGTCTATTTGAAGTGTTTTATTTCTGTAAATGTTGATTATGGATCACAGGTAATGAAAACCCAAATCTAAGAAAATTTGAATATTGTAAAAAAGTTCAGTATTGTAAATTCAGTGTGTCACCTGCCAATGTTTCCCAACCCTTTAAATTGTCCCTCAGTCTGGTTCAGTAGGACACACAATCATGGAAGACTGCTGATTATGAATTGAATTACTGAATCACTGAAATGAATGAATGTTTAAAAAATATTCTAATTTATTGAGATGCAACTGTATCAACCCAGGTTCACAGATGAATGGGTTAAGGTAACCTGAATGTAGGAAATTAGGAAACACAGGTCTAAGTAGATTTGTGGTTGTGACCATGTATATCTGGACTGCTACCATGCAGCAGCTCAGACATATTCTACCCATGATTTTCACTGGAATTTCACTTAACCCATATTTTGGCCTTGAACACTTGACAATATTTTCAGGATAAGCTATATTTTTTAATGGCATAATCTTCCAGTACGTACAATATATTGAAAAATGTTTAATTTTTTTGAGGGGAATTAAATGATCTGTAATGCCGCAATTTTTTGGGTTTTCTATTTTAGGTTTAATCAAGTTTTATTAAAGTTTTTCAAATGTATAACATCAAAAAGTAACAAAGGATGGAACAAAATGTAAAACAGGAAGCTGTGTAGCACCATATTGCAAGGCTAACCAGGGCCGCAGGCCCAGAAAACAGGACAGTCAGGAAGGTGCAATTCAGGCTCTCGCAATAACACGATAAACAAAAGAGAGAAAGGGCTGGAGCCTAGATGGAGGGCTTCCCAGGAACTACCGCTCCCATGGGAGCAGATATGAGTAAGACCAGGGAATAGGAAGACACAAAGATGAGGGGGACAACAGAGGAGAGAAACAGAGGGAGAAAATCAAAGTCAATGGAATCCGGCGTTACTAGCACCTCCATACGCCATATGTGGAGGAACTCCTGAAGCCACTCCTGCGCCAGTGCCTAGGGATGACTGCCCTGGCAGCCGCGAGGTGTCGCAGGAGGTCACCCTTAACTACTTTGTATGTATCCGGTATAAGGGAAAAGAGGGCCAACTGGAGAGAGGGCATGAGGGCACGACCACTGACCTTAAAGTTGAGGTCGAAAACAGACTTCCAGAATGGTTGGATCTGGGGTTTTCTATTTTAGCAATTTTTTATGGCTCTCTTTCGAAATGGTGTAATTGATGTGTTAACTGCATTCTGCAGTTCTGTAGGATCAATACCAAATTTTACAAATTTTGCAAAATCAAAACACTTAAAAAAAAAAAAAAAAAATCATGTTTTGTGTCATATTCCTTTTGCTCATTCATTATTTTATGTTTTCATGAGTATCAAGTTCGGGTATATAAGTTTTTTATCATGGCAGGCTGAAAAAAAAGCATGCCATTCACTTTGTGAGCTAAATAATGTGAGCTTTTTATAGCTTTATAGCATGGGTCATTACAGACATGGCAACACCAATTATGTGTACTTTTTAAATAATATAATAATGCAATTTTAATGGGTAAAAGGGGAGGGGTTTTTTTTCTAAATATTTTAGACATTTTTGAAACAAATGTTTATTCTTTTATTTTTGTCCCACTGAGTCATATAATATAATGCAATACTTCTGTATTATTAAACTTAAAAAGTAACAAACTGCCATATTAAAGACAATCCATTTGCAATATTTTTCTGATAAAAGAGCACTGGAGCTTTCACTATTTTATTAAAAAAATGTATTTCTTTATTGATATCTCATAAAATAAACCCACCAAGGCCTTGAGGTGATCGGTCCCACTCCTGTCCTGCCTACCAGTTGATTGTAAGCTTCTCCTATGGATAGCCTCTGTATTGTTTGTATATAATAGAAGTTAATGTGCAATTTTTTTAGGCTCCAGATAGTGAGATATAGTAGGTACTTATAGACTATGTATTCTGGTAATTTATATCTGTGTATGGTTTTGCTTATGTCCTAGGATGGAATAGTGTGGCATCTGTTTAGAAACTTTAGAGTTTATTTTATGAGATATCAATAAAGAAATATATTTTTATATAAAATAGTTAAAGTTCCAGTGTTCATTTGCTTGGAAATACTTCTATATTGCAGTGAATGGCTTAAGTTACATGCAGACTTTTCCAAATGTAACTATTGCAGTCCACAGGAGTACATTAATATGCATGTAACTGAATGGGATCCAATTAAAGAATTCTGGCGTAATTTTCTCAAAAAAATGGCCTAAACGCTGGGCACCACATTTATTATGTGCTTAAGATACTCTGTATATCTGCTTTGTTTTCAGTCAGTTTAACACATCTGTTAAAGTGATTTAAATAACTCAGCAGCAGATACATTGCTTATTTTCCTCACTGCAATTTACAGCTAGTATAGCCAATATAGTAAATATCCCTACTTGTAGACATTGCATTATGCATAAACAAACCAGCATTACTACTTACTGTACTTCCAGGAAGTCCAGGTTCACCAGGTTCACCCTTTCATAAGTAAAGAGAAATACATTGTAACATCAGCTACAAAATCATCCTGCAAATGATACAATTATTCAGATCTAGCCAGTCCGTTATTCACTTATTCCAAAACACATTCCATCAAGATAACTGTGTCAAATTATTATCAGCTATAAAGATGGGACCTGAAAACCAGTATTTCAAGATTGTTGAAAATGCAAGGCAATTTTAAAATCTAGTTCTTGGAGAAAGGACTGTATAGGAGGATGAAACTCTTAAGCTGCTAGTTCATTCCATTCCTGCAATTTTTGGTGTTGAAATTATGTTAGGAAATTGCTGTAAAGAAAATTTATTAATAATTGGTAAAGACTGTAGCTTCATAGTAAAGTTACATTTATAACATCTAACAGAATTCAAAACTGATGCTTGTCTTTCATGATGACTTGTAATGGGATATACTGTATACAGTACTAGCAGAAGGACCCAGCTTCGCACGGGTATATTTCATTTTTTGTTTGTGTAGAGGCCCCATAAGAATTGGCACTGGTCTATTTTGTATGTCATTTGTGTGTAGTTTAAATACATTTCAATTTATCAGAATGCTGACATCCAGTATGGCAGTCCAGTATAGGCACAGTCTGTTTATGGCTGTGTTGTTATGGAAACCTGGTAAATTAAATGTGAAGTTATATTGGCTGATACACGTCATACGACTGAATATTTAAGGACCTGCGAACTGCGATTGACTAATACAGGTCATAAATAGCTTGGTTGCTATGGAAAAACACCTGGTGTAAAGCTGTGTGTATGTCAAGACTGAAGAACCTGCGAGTTTACATTGGTCCATAAGCGTGATGTGATCATGTGTATCTCAGTTTGGATATCAGTGAAAAACCTGCGATTGGTTGTTTTGGAAACCTGGAGTAAAACTGTGTGTATGTGACCTTGTGTAACAGTGTCATCCACAGCGCCCTATGTCTTTAAAGCTGACCTACAGCAGTGAAGACAAATGACTGGGTTGTAATGAAAACCTGGAGTAAAGCTGTGTGCATGTGGAGACTAAGCGCCTGCGAGCTTCTATTGGCTGATAAGGGACATGTGACCGTGTCTATGGCAGTTGGAATATGAGTGAAAGACTTGCAGGCTTCTATTGGCTAATGCAGGTAATTTTTTGGAACTACTGTATCTCAGGAACAGTACATTCTAGAGAGCTGAGACCTGGTCTAAAACCTTCCCGGACACCTGATGTACCTGCGTGCCAAATTTGGTGAAGATCGGTCCAGTCGTGTGGTTGCGCATAAAGAACAGACAGACAGAAACTTATTTTTATATATATAAGATATATATTAACATTGGTATGGAGTTTGCAATATTTTGATATTGTTTTATTAGAATTCAAATATGTTAACTCAAATTGTATTAATTTGAGATACAGAAGGGGTACTGTGTCTCCTTGATAAGACTGCCTTTGCAGGTGTACAAAGGCAATGCATACTCCACTAGGAACTCTAGGTAATATTAGTTTTCCTTTATGGCAAAACTGTGCTCTAATTTCACCTATTGGAAGGTATCTCCATATAAGTCAGTGCTCAACTTTTAAGAAGCTTTGTGACATGACTTGGGATATAAGCCAATCCAGAAAATTTCTTCCAAAAGGAAAAGACATCCATCTACAGACAGCTGTTTTGGGGTACTTTCCACTCATCAGTGCACAGCAGGGTTCTGATTGTCTAGGTGAGAATCCACTGATGTGGGTCAGGAGGGGTACTATGTTTCTTTCTATGTTAAAAAAAAAAAAAAAGCTAAACTGTCTAATTATTGTTCTTATAAATATTTACATTTTATTGTATGTAATCATTCTGCATACCTTCTGTCCTACAGGTCCTCTGGCACCAAATAGTCCCATAGACCCTTTAAAGCCAGCATCACCCTTTACACCCTGTGAAGAATCAATGATAGAGTTAATGATGAACTGTGTCTTACTGTCACAGGAATTAATGCTAAAACCATGATTTGATGGTAACAACTTAAAGAGTAACTCCCATTCTATTTTTTTTATTTTATTTTTTTTTGCTATTGTACCAGGGAAGTGTAGGGGGGGAGGCATTTGTGGTGAACATTTTTGTAAGATACTTTATTAAGCTATCAAACGTCCTTTTAATAGAAAACAGGCTGTAAAGTTCCCAATACCAATGCTGTAACAAGGAGACTCTGTCGGTACACATGTACTCAATGCAGTATGTAGAACTGAAGCATTTACCAAAGGTCACTTCAAATAGCTGTATCTTCAGCTTTATACCACCTAGAAAAATGGTTCTAATATCACAAGAAAGCTGAGACTGAAGTACTATCTGTAAAATTACTAGAGAGATAATTAGAATTAGAGATATTGATAGTTAAACAGCCAGGAATGTGATTTATATGCAGCATTAACTACTGCATATTAAGTTCAAATTTCCGACTGTGTTTTCAACTAGTGAAATCTTAGGTTCTGTTATAGCTAGTACTTCAATTGTGGCATCTCAGCTTTCTTAGGATACCAGAACCATTTTTCTAGGTGGTATAAAACTGAAGATACAACCATTTGAAGTGACCATCCCCCCCTTTGGTAAATAATTCAGCTCTGCATATTTACAATATAACTGTGTACGCACTTAACAGCTCAGTTAGAGGGTTGCTAAGGAGAATGTTACAGCCTGTTTTATAATAAAAAGAAAATTAGATAGGTTAAAAATGTATATTACAAAATTGGTCACCAAACACACGTCCGACACTATAGCGAAAAAAAAAAATGGGAGTTACACTTTACAGGTATATATACAGGTGCTGGGTTTCTCAAAAATGCCCTAAAATTAAGCATTTGAATTTGTTGCTGAAAGATATTTTAATTCAGTTAAATACTTCTGGATTCACATATGCATTTTATTTTGAGTACTTTATTATGGAGACATACACATAACAAATATTGTGGTTATTATCGGACATTAGTCAGAGATCCATGGATTGACTGTGATTTAGGTAAGGGAAATATTTTTTCCCCTAATATGAGGAAAATTGCCTTGCTCCTTATTGTAGTTTTTGTCTAGATTGTCACAGCAGGAAATAACTTGTGCTGGGTGGATATTTTGTCTTTTTTCAACCTTACTATGTTATTGTGTTACATTCAGCTCCACAGTTTATAGAAAAAGAGTCCTCAAAAAATTACAGATTTACGCTGGGTTCACACCTGCGTTTGCACTACGTTTGGGGATTCCGTTCCCCTCTCCGCATGAAAAATGCTGAGAGAAAGGCGGTGCAAGCAGGCCTTTTCTCTCCGCATTTTTCCACCCTTTTCGGGTGAAAACCAAGTGGAAACCACACAGACCCCATTATAGTCTATGGGGTCCGCGGGTTTCCTAAAGTAACCGCTTTTTTATGCGGATTAGGTTTCCATTCGGGGGCACCACCCGAATGGAAACCCGAACGCAAATGTGAACCAAGCCTAACACATATCATGCGACCTCATACGACCCACATATGAAAATAATGAATTCTAAAGGACATAGGACCTCAACCACATATTTATTCTACAACTTCTGAAACCCTAATCTTCATCTTTCCCTACCCACTCTCTACTTTTATTCTTAAGTGTTCACTACTTCTGAGTGTTGAAATCTTAAAGGGTCTCTTGTACACATAACGTATAGTAAGCACACCTTTTGTTAAATGACTCCTAAAATCCTGCAGCTTTAACACTGACCACTAAGCCTTATAATATGTTTTCAATTCCTGATCTGTGCATTGCACACTATTCTGTTCACCTTTCAGCAGTAATTTCATTATAATCACAGGTAGGATTTCCATAAAATCTATTATAGAATCTACTTTGAGGTTATTATATCCTGCTGCTTATGTGCAATAAAGCATATCTCTAAATGCAGTTAACAGTAGCTCAGGTAAGATGGCTGCCCTATAGCCATTTACTTAAAATGGATAAATGGATTTGCTTTGTTTATGAAAAAAATACTGGAGATACTTTCCTTTAAGCGGTGTATGCAGAGCATAGTGGCTAAATGAAATGTGAATTTAGCTAACATCTACTGTAAGCTTGAATGTGATGCTGTCAGTACACTGTGTAGGTTAATCAGACCCTTAACATAAGAAGAACATATACTTTCTCTCCTGGAGGTCCATCTTCCCCTTTTTCGCCTTTATCGCCATTAAAACCAGGATGCCCCCTAGCACCCTGCAAAAAAGAAGTTAATATTTAGCCTTTCTTTTCATGCATATATTCAAATATTATAAAGACAAATTAAAGACATATAAAGACTATGACCACAACCATTTTCATACCTCACAACTTTCAAAGGACAGAAAGAGGGACAAAATATGCGGCGTGCTATGTGCGCTGCGGCAATTTTAGCTCCACCCACTTCTACGTTGACTCCACCCATTCTCATCTATTTTTCCATGTGCCCCCACACAGTATAATGCTCCTACAGTCACCCTAACAATATATGCCCCCACATTATAATGTTCCCCTCCAATTGCCCCACAGTATTAAGTCCCTCTCCTTGTGCCCCAGTATAAACTGGTGGAAACTAGAGGGGGACATTAAACTTGGGCAGCTGCAGGGTGACATTAAACTGGAGGCAACTAGAGGGGGACATTAAACAGTGAGGGTAGTTGAAAGGGGACATTAAACTATGGGGCAGCTGGAGGGTGACATTAAACAGTGGGGGTAGTTGGAGGTGGACATTAAACTGGGGGCAACTAGAGGCAGACATGTCCTCCTCCATCTACCCCCACGGTTTAATGTCCTCCTCCAGTTGTCTCCAGTTTAATGTCCCCCCTTTATCTGCCACCAATTTAATGTCCCCCCTTCATCTGTCACCAGCTTAATGCCCCCCTTCATCTGCCCCCAGTTTAATTCCCCCTACATCTACCACCAATTTAATGTCCCCCTTTATCTGCCTTCAGTTTAATTGCCCCCTACATCTGCCCCCAGTTCCCCCCTCTTGCTCACACATGCTGTCTCTTCTTTTCTCATCTTCAGTCACTCTCGTTACCAGCTTTCTGTGTAACATCACACTGTTCCGCAGTATCCAGAAAAGCTTTGACGTCATCAAAGGTCCTTTAGCCCACTAGGATTTAGAATCTACCATTTAGCCTTTACCCTACCCTAATAAAGTTTGTTCACAGCAAAACTCTTCAGGGGCATAGCAGAACAAACTGTAAGCTATCCGGGACTGCGGGACAGCAGTGTAAAATCGGGACTGTCCCACCAGATGCGGGACGGTTGGGAGCTATGCATTTTTATTCTCATAATGTATTTACTACCATGTTATGCCCTACACAGACCTATGCAACTCAATGATAACATATAATCTATCAGTTAGCAAGATGTAAGTTACAGATTGAAGACAGTTTATTTGCAGTTTGTGTTACCATGGTGACACATAGGTTTCCACTGGAGCTGTATATACAGTGGGTATGGAAAGTATTCAGACCCCTTTAAATTTTTCACTCTTTGTTTCATTGCAGCCATTTGCTAAAAGCAAAAAAGTTCATTTTATTTCTGATTAATGTACACTCAGCACCCCATCTTGACAGAAAAAAAAACCCAGAAATGTAGATATTTTTGCAAATCTATTAAAAAAGAAAAACTGAAATATCATATGGTCATAAGTATTCAGACCCTTTACTCAGTATTGAGTAGAAGCACCCTTTTGAGCTAGTACAGCCATGAGTCTTCTTGGGAATGATGCAACCAGTTTTTCACATCTGGATTTGGGGATCCTCTGCCATTCTTCCTTGCAGATCCTCTCCAGTTCCGTCAGGTTGGATGGTGAACGTTGGTGGACAGCCATTTTCAGGTCTCTCCAGAGATGCTCAATTGGGTTGAGGTCAGGGCTCTGGCTGGGCCAGTCAAGAATGCTCACAGAGTTGTTCCGAAGCCACTCCTTTGTTATTTTAGCTGTGTGCCTAGGGTCATTGTCTTGTTGGAAGGTGAACCTTCGGCCCAGCCAGAGCACTCTGGAAGAGGTTTTCTTCAAGGATATCTGTGTACTTGGCCGCATTCATCTTTCCTTCAATTGCAACCAGTTGTCTTGTCGCTGCAGCTGAAAAACACCCCATAGCATGATGTTGCCACCACGATGTTTCTCTGTTGGGATTGTATTGGGCAGGTGATGAGCAGTGCCTGGTTTTCTCCACACATACTGCTTAGAATTAACGCCAAAAAGTTCAATCTTCTTCTCATCAGACCAGAGAATCTTATTTCTCATAGTCTGGGAGTCCTTCATGTGTTTTTTGGCAAACTCTATACGGGCTTTCATATGTCTTGCACTAAGGAGAGGCTTCCTTCAGGCTACTCTGCCATAAAGCCCCGACTGGTGGAGGGCTGCAGTGATAGTTGACTTTGTGGAACTTTCTCCCATCTCCCTACTGCATCTCTGGAGATCAGCCACAGTGATCTTTGGGTTCTTCTTTACCTCTCTCACCAAGGCTCTTCTCCCATGATTGCTCAGTTTGGCTGGACAGCCATGTCTAGGAAGAGTTCTGGTCATCCCAAACTTCTTCCATTTAAGGATTATGGAGGCCACTGTGCTCTTAGGAACCTTGAGTGCTGCATAAATTCTTTTGTAACCTTGACCAGATCTGTGCCTTGCCAAAATTCTGTCTCTGAGCTCCTTGGACAGTTCCTTTGACCTCATGATTCTCATTTGCTCTGACATGCACTGTGAGCTGTGAGATCTTATATAGACAGGTGTGTTCCTCTCCTAATCAAGTCCAATCAGTTTAATTAAACACAGCTGGACTCCAATGAAGGAGTAGAACCATCTCAAGGAGGATGAGAAGGAAATGGACAGCATGTGAGTGTCACAGCAAAGGGTCTGAATACTTATGACCATGTGATATTTCAGTTTTTCTTTTTAAATAAATTTGCAAAAATAACTAAATTTCTGTTTTTTTTTCTGTCAAGATGGGTGCTGAGTGTACATTAATGAGAAATAAAATGAACTTTTTTGCTTTTAGCAAATGGCTGCAATGAAACAAAGAGTGAAAAATTTAAAGAGGTCTGAATACTTTCCGTGGCCACAGTGTTTGATGATTACAAAGCATAATGTCTCTGGGGAACACACCCCTTAGCTAAAGACCTGTCATGTCCTCAGACTCCTTAAGTGTTATATATGCATTAAGTGTTATACCTTTCGGGCTCGTTCAGATGTCCGAAAATGAAAATGAATTTAGGCGGACTTCCACCTCATATTCCTCTTTCTTTTATGGCCCTCCTGCTCCCCCCTAAAATCAGCATCAGATTCCACCATGTAATCATACCCTTAGAAACACATTACTCTGGAATGGTGAGGGCAATCACTGGTACAGTAGACAATGACAAAGTAAAGCGGTGCCCAACACGGCCGGCACCGAACTTCTACTGCAGCCGATGTGCAGCTCCACTGTCCCTCATGGAACCATCATTTTCCTGAGAATGGGACACCGTTTCCCTGTGAATCACCTGGCTTCACAACGTGGTTTCTTTCTTTACTGGAACTATGCACAGTTCGGGTCTGTGACATCAACATGACTCACTAAACGAGCACTGTGTTCACTCTACACTCCCAGGCACATTTGGGACAGGGGATTAACCCTTCCCTGTGCAAAAAACGAACTATTTAAGGTGTGTGTCCACACCATCTTATAGCTGGGCAGTGGAGAAAACCCCGTTCTTCACTAGAAGACTGTACAAGTGTAATGTTAGGTGTGCACTTTTAAAGTTCAAGGGTGTACATATCATAGAGGCAGATTTTTTAAGTGTGAAGGTTGCCCACTCTGGTTGATACTACTGCTAAAGTAAGTCTAATATGATGCATTTGTAGTCAATTATTTACCGGTTCTCCTTTGCTTCCTTTATATCCCATAGCTCCAAATAATGTCATCGGGTCACCCTGTACGGGATAAATAAAACCAATCATAAGTTAAGATTAATGTAGAGGTGCATAGTTTCTCTTATTCAATTTTTACCTCCTGTGAATAGGCAAAAAAAAAGGGCATAGTGTATATGATATGTTGTGCAATTACACCACTGATTGGATGTGCATAGCTCCATTACCCACAAAGTCCGCTTAGTAGATCCATATAATTCACTTATGTTAAGAAGCTGGGGAGGGCCACTCACTATACATTTATTCAGCTTTATACTTAACCTTTTCTCCTTTGAAACCAGATAATCCTTTGTCCCCCTAAATAAAGACAAAAAGTATTTTTTTTTACTTATTTGTCACTTAATAACAGAAAGAAGCACCACAACTATATGACCAAATAATTTCACATGCACTTCTATGCAAACATTGTGAAACTTTGCACACGTATCACTAGAAAGTAGAATCACCTCAATACTGATAGACGTTGTATACTACACTTATTCTAATACTTGAATACTAGTAAATCAGGAAGAAATTACCTTAAGAGAATACAATCAAGGGGTGACCATTTATCTACCTTTTTACAGCATAGAAGAACTTCCCAACCTATTACTGCCCTGGATACAAACCCCAAACCAACTTTAAATATAACCTGTACCACTGTGGAATTGTTTCAATATGGAGTATGAAAAGAGAATTGCACAATATACAATACATGGCCAGTAGTGGGCACCCCTCCTAATTAATGACTTCAGGTCTTTCAGCTATACACATTTCAAATAGTGACATAAAATCTTGAAAACACCTATGTAGTCTGCGCAGGCAAACCCTGAACATTGAAGAGCTTAGCAGCATAGGATAGGAACAGTTTGTGAAATTTCTAAGCTGCTAAATCTTCCCTGATCAACTGTAAAAGTAATATTATTGTGAAGTAGAAACATCTAGAAGTAACAACAGCTTAGCAAAGAAGTAACAGACACAACACGCAAATTCACTACAAAGTTCCATCTGCATATAGTTTGTACCGTAGGTTTTACTCATGTTTGTATGCATTTCCTCCATGTTTCCTCCCCCACATCATGATATATCAATATACATTCTATAAAATTGGTTTAAATAGGAAAATTTGACTGTGAATGTAAACAATCTGAGTACAGAGCTGTGGAATATATTGGTTCTATGTAATGGCGTTTTACATTCCCCTATGCTTGGGCAGATGAGCGATGATGGATGATATAGCATGTTGATCAGTGCTTGTTTGCATTGACCTTTCATATTTATTTGCTCTTGTGTTGCGAGCACATTTATACTGTTAATTATTAGGAATGAGTGTTCTTACAAATGTTTGTTCCCAATAGCCAGCTTGATAATTGGGTTGTGTAAGGCTGGAAAAGTAATGAGAATGGGAAATATTAAGGAAGCACTTATTCTTCTCCCTTCTACTAAATACACTCCTGTCTTTGGCTAAAAAATGCAGCTTTACCCCTCTGTGTGGCCTCAGCATAGGGGTGCTATCACACCCCATGACAGGGCTGACAGTACTTTCACTAAGAAAGCCCAAATTGATTTGTAGTTTTTCCTCATTATTAGCCACATGGCCAGCAATAGGGAAGGGTCCATAATCAATTAGGTTTCTCAGTTACTTTAATGAAAGCATCAGCGCCCCCGCCCTGGAGTGTAACTGACAGCTGACTGCCCTGTCATGTGACCGCACACCAACTGCTGAGCAGCAATGATGAGCTCACTAAAGTTCCAATCCTTAGGTCATATGCACATGACTTTATTATGAACATGGCACCCACGAAATTGTATAGGTCCATACTATACCTCCAGTTTTACATGGAGAAACAAAGAGGATATAACACATGTAATATGGGGGCACTGTTGGAAGGAAGAATACAATATTGACTTACTGTACAATATATGTCAAAGTCTAACTGTTCATTGGGTAATTTAGAGCCATACTGTGGGATTTGTGGATTTTACAAAATATGTTTGAATTACATTTTGCAAATGTTCTTTTAGGCTTATATTGTCTTTTCCTTTCCTTTTTTTATCTGTTAATATGTAGTTTTAGAAACTGGAAACAAAAAACTGCTACTTTGTCTGAAGTAATGAGATGATTCTTAATCCTTCTGAAACTTCTAATTGAGCACAACAAACTATGGAAAATCTGTGCTGAGCCAAATTTAGAAAGGATAACATTCAAAGGCTTAATGGGGATTTTCATATCAGTATAAAAAATAAAATAGAAGTATCTTTTACTTCTAGAGTTTCAATTAAAGAAGCAAACCTGAATGATAAAAACACGCATTCAGTAAGTCAATTTACCAGACTGCTTGAAATATTGCTAGACATGATTTTGGTCTGTAGTCTGTCCTCTGTGTCTTTTCCCTCTGTTAAAGGACAATGCATTTGTTTTCCCAATCTTGTCTTTCATTATCCATGCATCTAACCTCTGAGTGTTGATTCTCCCCATAAGTCTAAGGCCCCACATGGTGTCCCGCAGCAAAAAAGTGACTATAATGGGGTCCGCCAGGTGTCCGGTGGATTTCTGTCGGTTTTATACTGAAAAATCCGGTTTCAGTATTTTTGTCGGAATTTACGACGGAATCTCTTATGGAGACTCTGACACAGATGTAAAAGAATCCTAAAATAATGACCAAAAATATTTGTGCTTCTTTCATACAGTGGGGGTGATTTATTAAGCAGAATGCGCCAGAGTTCTAGCATAATTTTCACCATAAAACTGTCTAACATGCTGTGTACCACATTTATCAAGTGTTATAGGCTGAAGTCCCATGATGCGAAAATGCAGCATTTTATGGTACCTGCAAAGAGAATGAGATTCTGGCTAATCCCAATCACACATTGCAAAAAACATCTGCAGTGGAAAAGCCACGTTTTTGAAAATCGCAGAATGTCTATTATACCTGTAGAAACACTCACTTTTTCCGTATAAGTATCATAGGGGCAGAAGACTACTTAGGAAAATTCTGCGAATATGCAATGAAAAACGCTATAAAAAAAAAAAACTCAATGCATTTCTGCTGCATTTTTTCCCCACAGCGTTTTTTGCTGTGTTTCACTATGTGGGGCCTTAGCCTTAGACACTTTTCCAATTTGTGTGAAAATGGGTATGTCCGATCAAGAAAGGAACGTGGCTTAGTGGGAAAGGGGCATTATCGAAATTGTGACTCCATGCACCAGAAACTTTTAAACCTTCAAATAAGTGGTGTAATATTAAACTAGACAAGGGCATGTTCACATTGCAGTATTTTTTTCTAGCTAAAAAAATTCAGCTTCAGGAATTTTTCCTAAATGAAAAATTCAGCATCAGGAATTTGAAGCTTTTTCCGCTTGACCAAATTCTGTGTCAAATTTGTTGTCTCGCTGCTCCCTTCCTCCTCCTTTTCTCTCCCCTTCCCCTCTTCTTCTTGTCCTCTGGCCTCTACTCAGGGATCTCCAGTTATCTACAGTATAAAATGCTGATGCTGCCATTGCACCTATCTCTTTTCACTGTATTTTATGTCTTTTTGAAAATGAATAAACTTTGAATTGAAAAAAAAAAAGATTGCCCAGCCTAAAGTTGCACTGTCTAAAACTTAAGACACTGTTAGCAAATCTGCCCCAGTGTGTTCTTTTTACCATCACTATAATTTGTTTTTCACACTTGATGCAAATACAAATATGTCAAGCTTAGTTGTGAATCTGAAATAGCTGTTTTAGGTTCCGAGTAAATTTACTGAGCATAAAATATACTTACTCTTTCACCTTTCATACCTGGAAGCCCCTTCGGACCCTGTCGAAAAAGCAAAAATGTTTTATAAATTGTCACTAGCCAATATACTGTACTATTATGGATAACTAAATCATTTGCATTTTTTAGGAAATTCTGTGCAGCTGCCATTGAGATTTGACATTTAATAATAAGAATTGTTGTAAACATAAGCTAAAGAATATGTATTCATTATTTTCAGTGGAATACAATTTTATTTTTAGTCAGTCTCAGTGGTCATGAATTCATAATCTGGGATAAGAAATGAAAAAAGGGATTTTCTAGATCATACATGGTTAAAAGGATTTTCTGGTTTAGAAGCGAGAGGGAGAGAGGTCTCCCCTATCTAATAGCCAAAGCAGAGTGTCTCTCACTTCCAGCACAAACCAGGACATGGCACATCTGAGCATTACTTGGACAGACTATTGACCTCAGTGGGTCCTGTTTAGTACATGTCTGTAGTATATGGCACTAACCACTTGCTGCAGGGTTCCCCCACAGAAAATACATGCTCTATATTACCTTGTGATTTGTTAGGGGATTCTTTTATACTTACTGTATAATGTTAGTAGATTTAACACTGAGATGCATTGTACAGGTGTTTATGTTGTTCACATATCCGTATGGTCTGTAGGATCCTTCTATATGTTGTAAGCATTCTATGTCATAGAGTACTTCTTTTTGTTACAAACCAAAACAGAACCTTGCAACTTTTTCAGTGTACCTAAGGGCAATCTTTTTTGCAATACTTTTATGCAGATCTTGGGCTGATTCACACATCCACATTTTGGGATGTGTGATGTCCATGAAAATCATGGACTGCATGCGGACACATGTATTTTAATGGACGCATTTAGAAATCCATTCGTTTTCTACACACCAACAGTCCACAGGAAAGGAACATAGACAGGCTCCATTTTAGTATATTTTGTGGATCACTGAGCTTCATTTAAGTCTATGGATCCATGAAAATCATTGACAATGCACAGATACGTTCATTTTTCATGGACCAACAGACAATATAAAAGTATATGAAATGTAAAAAGAAAGTTGATCCGTTATTCACAGACATGAATAAATTTTTTTTACAAGGATCATACATCCGCAATATGAGGATGTGTGAATAAGGCCTTACTTGTAATTATTATTCCTATTCTATATCACCTTTCAAACCAGAAATCACTCATGTATCTTAACGTAAGATTCCATTTTGCTCCCTTAAATCACAAACCCAGTATAAATATGTCATTGCAATATACATGGAAGTAAATAATGTAAACTGGCTAGCAGATGTCTTTCAAGCGGTGTGTGATACCAAGGGTTATATAATCATTAATTTATATTAGCGTTCAGTATGCTTACAGCTGGAAAAACTCAGGTGTCAAAGGGTTAATTAGATGACAAATATCGAAACATCAATTGGACAAAAAGAGTTTCTGTGAAGGAAGAAATAAGTTGTTATGGAAACTGCAAACATTCAGAGTATGATGTGGACAAGAAGGATCTGTAATTGTTCTAACATTGTGACTTGTTATTCTAATGAGACTGGGCATTAATAAAAAAAAATATCTATAAATGAGATTAAGGTTCACAATGACGGATTGGAAATGTCCAATGTGTGGGTAAGGTAAAACAATCAATAATGCCACACATTGTTTGTGACCTCATGATGATTTTCCATCGCTGACCAGAATGCTAGAAATGTATGCTATTTAAAGAACCATGAAAACTATATTAGAATATTATAATAAAGTTGCCTTTATCCACATACCAGTCTACACTGGGCTTGTTCCAGCATGCCGAATATTATCTATGAAAAAACGTTGAGCTTCAGGCATTTTATGTCCCTTCGATCCTAAATGTTTAACCCTATATTCACTATAAGGCCAGAGCCACATGGGATGAGGAAATTTCCAGTGTGTTCCTGTGCAAGTCCCATGCAAAAGAGCGGGGTGATATGACATAGTTGCTAACATTTTAAATTCGTTTTTAGGGATGGTGGGTGTGGTTTCCAGGGGGTATGGATATTAGTGGGTGGGGCTTCCCTTAATATTAAATTTTTCTTTAAGAGGTCCCATGGCTTACATAACACACCCCATGTTTAAAAGTCAAAACAGCTGGACAAAGTAATGTAGTATGCTGGGCTATTTTGTCCAGTAAAATACCAGGAGTCCTAATCTCCACCCCTCCATACTTTACACAGCACTCCCACACATAGTAATATGCCTTCTTTGTGGTCCCCACACTGTATAATGTCCACTATAGTGTCCACAGAAAAAATAACATCCCTTTAGTGGCCCCTACAGAGTATAGTTATCCCTTAGTGCTCCCACAGAGTATATAATGTCCCATAGTGCCCCAACAGAGTATCATGCACTCTTAATTACCTCCAAAGAGTATAATGTCCCTTTAGTGCTACTCTGAGAGAATAAGGTCCCCTTAGGGGGCCCCTGCAAAGCATAATACTCCTGTCACTGTCCTTTCAAGGTATATTGCTCCTTATGGCCTCCATAAATGGTCTCCACACAGTATAATGTCCTTAACCGACTCTACAAAGTATAATGTCCATTTACTGGTTCCACATAGTATAATGCCCCATTACTTGCCCCATAGAGTATAATGTCCCCTTAGTGACACTACAGAGTGATAATTGGTTGCTATCTATTGGATTACTCCAGTTGGTAACATTTGATATTATACTCATTGATCTTGATCCTTCACTGGCTTGCTCCTCAATCACAGTTCCAGTAAGTTTGGGACCAGTCTCTTTATAAATATATGATTTTCTCTCCATGTTTTGTAGTCTGTGTAATGGCATCCCTTTTTTGAACTGAATTTAAAAAACAGTGGGGGAGAGTTATAAAGAGCAGTCTTTCCTACCCCAGCCATAGAACAAAACCTTTTCCTTTAATAATAATCATCCTTTAACACTAGAAGTCCCACAGAGAGGGGTCATTTAACATTTCTACCTTTGGAACCCAGAGACGGGTCGAATGACCTGAAGGATTTAAGCAAACAACCTATAATCACCGTCTTTTGTTCTGTAATTACTGTCACACCACAGGAGGTTGTTGTTTTCCATACTGTGGATACTGTGTGCAGCGGCCACTATGGGACATGATACTGTGTGCAGGGGCCACTATGGGACATGATACTGTGTGCAGAGGCCACTATGGGACATGATACTGTGTGCAGGGGCCACTATGGGACATGATACTGTGTGCAGGGGCCACTATGGGACATGATACTGTGTGCAGGGGCCCCTATGGGACATGATACTGTGTGCAGGGGCCACTATGGGACATGATACTGTGTGCAGGGGCCACTATGGGACATGATACTGTGTGCAGGGGCCCCTATGGGACATGATACTGTGTGCAGGGGCCACTATGGGACATGATACTGTGTGCAGAGGCCACTATGGGACATGATACTGTGTGCAGGGTCCACTATGGGACATGATACTGTGTGCAGAGGCCACTATGGGACATGATACTGTGTGCAGGGGCCACTATGGGACATGATACTGTGTGCAGGGGCCCCTATGGGACATGATACTGTGTGCAGGGGCCACTATAGGACATAATACTGTGTGCAGCGGCCACTATGGGACATGATACTGTGTGCAGGGGCCACTATGGGACATGATACTGTGTGCAGAGGCCACTATGGGACATGATACTGTGTGCAGAGGCCACTATGGGACATGATACTGTGTGCAGAGGCCACTATGGGACATGATACTGTGTGCAGAGGCCACTATGGGACATGATACTGTGTGCAGGGGCCACTATGGGACATGATACTGTGTGCAGGGGCCCCTATGGGACATGATACTGTGTGCAGGGGCCACTATGGGGCATGATACTGTGTACAGGGGCCACTATGGGACATAATACTGTGTGCAGCGGCCACTATGGGACATGATACTGTGTGCAGGGGCCACTATGGGACATGATACTGTGTGCAGCGGCCACTATGGGACATGATACTGTGTGCAGGGGCCCCTATGGGACATGATACTGTGTGCAGGGGCCACTATGGCACATAATAGTGTGCGCAGGAATGCGTTTTTTGTTGGAGGGGGCGGTCCGGGGGGAGGGGTCGGGAGCGGCGGTTCGGGGGGGGGGGGCCCCATGTCAAATGTTCGCCTTCTCTGTGCCTTCTCTGCATTTTGTTTCTTGTGAACAAAATAGGTGAAGCAGTCCCTTCACATCCCCCACAGCACAAAAGGCTGCATGCAAATTTGCTAAGGTGTTATCAACCTTATGCATATTCCCAGCACAACAATGCAGCTGGGGGGTGGGCAGACACACTCAGGAGCAGCTTACATTCTTTTGTTTACACTCTCTTACAAGACCTGAGGTGGATCAACACAATTGCCCCCTGCAGATTCCTCAGACAATGGCCACATTTACAAATGAAAGGATGCTAATTGGAGCCATCAGAGTTGTCTGTTTGAACTAAGGGTCATTTGACCCTCTTTCAGGATTTCAAGGGGGAGCTCGAAATTTCTGGGACTTCTAGTGTTAATAGTCCCACCATGGGGAAATTCAGTGTTTTACAGCAGCAAAGATAAACAATACAAATACAAACATATACAAGAATGTTCCAAGGTAGAGGCATTTCATTGATAGTAGACAAACAGATAAGAAGGAGCAGATGTGGGGGAGGGGGAAGGATATCCCAGACAGAAAGCTATTTCAGTTCTCTGTATGGACTAATCTCCGCTTAGGTCAGTGTTGGTTGTACAGCCTGACCGCAGTGGGGAGGAAAGACTTCTGATAGCGCTCCTTCTCACACTTAGAGTGAAGTAGTCGGTCACTGCCAGTACTGCCCAGCGCTATCATGGTCTCATGCATGGGATGGGACTTATTCTCCCGCATGGAGCACATCACGGATAGTATCCTTCTGTAACCCACTGCCTGCACCGTGTCCAATGGGCTCCCCATGACAGAGCTGGCCCTCCTAATCAGCTTGTCGAGTTTATTTCTATCCCTGAATGATATACTTCTCCCCCAGCAGGCCACTACGAAGAAGATGGCTGATGCTACTACCATGTTGAAAAAAGTCCTAAGAAGTGCCCCCTGGACTCCAAAGGCTCTCAGCCTCCTAAGCAGGTAGAGCCTGCTGTGGCTCTTCCTGTACAGGACCTCCATGTGATCTGCCCAGTCCAGCTTATTATTAAGGAGCACACTCAGGTACTTATAGGTGTTGACAATCTCAATGCCCGTCCCCTGGATGTCCACTGGTTTAGGAGGGCATCCGCATTTACGGAAGTCCACCACCATCTCCTTGGTCTTCCCAGCGTTAATCCTCAGGTGGTTCTGCTGGCACCAGTCCACAAAATTCCGGTTCAGTTCTCTGTGCTCCCTGTCATCATCGTCTGTGATGAGGCCTACTATTGCAGAGTCATCAGAATACTTCTGTAGGTAGCAGCTAGATGAGTTGCACCTAAAATCTGCAGTGTACAATGTGAAGAGGAAACAGGCAAGAATTGTACCCTGAGGTGCCCCCATATTACAGATCACGGTATCTGACACACAGTCTCGGGCTCTCACATACTGAGGTCGGTTTGTGAGGTAGTCTAGGATCCAGTTGGAGAAGTGATGGTCCACTCCACCAATGCCCAGCTTGTCTCTCAGTAGCCTCCAGCTGTAAGGTGTTAAAAGCACTGGAGAAATCAAAGAACATTATTCTCACCATGTTCCCTGGTTTCTCCAGGTGAGAAAGAACCCTGTGCAGAAGGTGTATGATGGCATCGTCCACCCCAATGCCTGGCCGATATGCAAACTGGAGAGGGTCCATAGTGGGGCTCACTAGAGGGCGGAGATGTATGAGAACCAGTCTCTCTAAGATCTACATCAAGTGGGATGTCTATGCTAGAGGTCTGTAGTCGTTGAGGTCCATAGGGTGAGGTTTCTTTGGAACCGGTACCACACAGGAAGATTTCCATAATTCAGGAACTATTTCCAGTTCCAGGCTCATATTAAACAAATATGTAATTATACTACACAGTTGATCCCCACAAGCCTTAATTAGCCTTGCACTGATGTTATCCGGCCCTGCTACTTTCCTTGCTTTAATCCTTTTCAGCTCTTTTCTCACCTGGGCACTTGTGTAGGTCAGACTGTGATCAGATAAAGACGGACTTCTGGATTTACATGTCTGGTGGGAAGTAGCCACAGGGGGTGAAGTCATTTTGGTCGGGGGAATAAAAGGACATGCTGGTGTGGAAGGAGCTGGTGTGTGGTCAAATCTATTGAAGAATAGATTAAGTTCGTTAAGCCAATTAACATCTGCCACTATGTTGGAGACCGACTGTGTATGACCCGAAATAGACTTGTCTTTTTTTTTCCATTTGCTTTTCCATATTTTTCTTATAATTGACTTTTTCCTGCCTAATTTGATGCCTAAGCTCATACTGTATCTCTCTCAGCCCCTCCTTATCTCTTGTCTTGAATACCATCTTTTTCTCCTTAAGTAATGCTTTTATATCAGAATTAATCCATGGTTTGTTGTTAGAGAAGCACCTCACCACCTTTGTAGGTACTGTATTGTCCCCACAAAAATTAATGTAGTCCGTTATGCAGTGTGTGGGTCCTTTATTAAGATATATTACAAAGATTCTTTTATTCACTTATACTTTTCATTCATTTGTTTTATAATTGGAGTTACTCTTTAACCCCTTCCCACTGTGTGCCATATTATTATGTTACGCTCGGCGTATAGTTAACACTCAGCAAAAAAATAGTACTGTACTCTCATTCACATGTCTTCTAGGTCTCGTCTGTATTACACAGTTGGGACTCAGGACTAGCTGCTGGAGTCAGAAAATACTTTGACTCCAGCCTCTTAACCCTTCAGATGCTGTGATCAAGAGCGATAAGGGCATCTGGGTGGTTAGTGAGGAAGATCCCACCCACCTTCAGCCCCTTGGATCTTTTGCGATGAGATTGTGGTCTAAGGAGTAGTCAGAGGAAGGTTGCTAAAGGAAGCCTATGTGCAATATACTGGAATACGGAAGTACTGCAGTACGTTGAACTGGGAATCAAGAGATCCCAGTTTCTAGTCCAGTGTTTTGTTTTTTTTTGTTAAGTTTAAAAAGTGTAAAGGAATTTATAAAAATAAATAATAAAAAATTAAGAACAAATTAAGAATTTAAAAAATACATAATGTAAAGAAATACAGTAAAGTAAACAAACGTTTTAGGTATCCCATCAACACAGGGCTGCTTCAACCATAGGGCCAATAGAGGGACCCCTTGGCACAGCAGGACAGTCCTGCATTTAGAGTGCTGTCCCGCTGTCCTAGGCTGCCCTGATACTTCACAGCTCCAACTCATCTGCGTCTTCTGGGCTCAGATGAGTGGAATACAATGGTGATACAGGGAGCCGTCCGCTCCTTGCATCACCATTCAGCCGTTCTGCTGTCTCTGCTCCGAGTGTACTGCTCGGGAGCAGGATGTGCAATGTAGTGACGGGAAAGGTGAGTATTAGGTGTTTTTTTTTTCTCTCTTTATTTGATTGTTACTGGGGTGGGGGCAACCTGGAAAGGGGACATTATAGGGGGGGGGGGGGCAACCTGGAAAGGAGACATGATACTGGGCAGCAACCTGGAAAGAGGGACATATACTGGGGGGGGGGGGCAATCTGGAAAGGGGACATTATACTGTGGTGGAGCAACCTGGAAAGGGGACATGATACGAGGGAAAACTGGAAAGGGGACAATATACTGTAGGAGAAATTGGAGGGGGATATTATAATATAATGTCTGAGGGAGTGGGACAGTTTAATGTATGGGGTTGCTGGGGAGGACAGGTATTTCTAAAGGGTGGAGATGGGGTGCCCATTTATGAAACCTTTGCACTGGACCCACCATTGTGTTAAAACGAATCTTCATCAACAAAACAAAAAAGTTATAAATGTCAGAATATGGTGACCCCAGGCAAATCCATTTATTTTTAAAAAATTAAGTTTTATTTAATAAAAGCGGTAAAACATAATAAAACTAATATAAATATGGTATGGCTATAATTGTAATGACTTGTCAGACAAAGTTGTTATGTCATTTTTAATGCAGAGTGAGCACTGTAAAAACAAAATGCAAAAAATAGCAATAGAATTTTAAGTTTTTTTCACACGGACCACACAAAAATGTTCATAGCAGCTAATCAAATCATTATCTGTACCCCTTAATGGTGCAAACTGAAAGTACAACTCTACACACAAAGAATAACTCCTCACATGGTTATGTTGACAGATAAATAAAAAAATATATGAATTTTGGAAGGCAGAGATGGAAAATATGAAAAAAGTTGCTGCTGAGCATTAAACTAGCCTGCTTCATTAAAGGGTTAAAGAGGCATCATTAAAGGATTAAGGGTGTGTCTCATAGCATGAAATGCACATAAAATGCTTCCTAGACTTTCACAATTTTTAGTGAGAAAACTGTAACAATCTTTATAATAATTCTGTTTTCTAAAATACACATAAATAATATAGATTACCATTATTCCAGCAGATCCCGGTATCCCAGGAATTCCATTTTCTCCCTGCCACCAAAAAAAACCCCAAAATATTAAATGGGATTTCCCAGGAACATTACTGCATTTCAATTTGTACACAATTTAATTTTAATTAATATTTTTGCTATTGTGTCAGGGTGTGTGATGAACATTTTTGTAATATACTTTATTAATCCATCAAACTTAATTTTAATAGAAAACAGGATATAAAGTTCCTATTAGCAATGCGCTAACTAAGCAATGTCAGGGGGTGTGATGAACTGACCCTCAGTTGTATATCTTTCTTAGAAATGTATTTTTACTTGCACATATCAGTCCTCCCCCTACTTGTAGGAATGTTGTGCTTAAATTGGGTTTACACTGCTGGACGATACACTTTAGTGGTTTTATGTGTGTACCAGGGGAGATGGTCTACTCTAGCCAGCCAGTTTTATTATCCCTGGACAGATTGCCATGGGGGAGAGAAAGCCAGTGACCTTAAGTTCACCCACAGACACACATCTCTCCCAGCACCTAGGAAGGTACCCATCTCTCCGAGGGTTCTGCAAAGGAGGGAGAAGGGGGGCTGCCTGGGGGGAAGGTGTGGGTGGGGCACTAGCCATATGCTGAAGGGAGAGCGAGATTCTTTGTCATTCAAAGAGGCAGCAAGGAGTTCTTATCTTGGAGAAGATGTGAGGGCATTTCATGCTGTGGAATGCAGCATGGGCCTAGCATTGAGGCCTGAAGCCTTTCCCTTTGTTCTGGATATCACGTAGAAGACTTGTTTCTGTAACTCACTGTGGAAAGCGCCCTAGGCCCCTAGAAACTGCTGTGGCCTAGAGAAACGGACTACAAGCCTGTGCCAGTATTTTTCTTTTATTTCCCTTTTTATTTTATGTGCTGTATTTTACTTTATCTGTAATCTGCTTGTTTAGTCATTGAAACATATTTCTGTATGCTTAGTACCGACCCACTTGGGTTAATAAATATATAAAGTTTAAAAAGCTTGTCTTTGTATTATCCTATCGGCCCAGAACACTCACTGGAGGTGGGTGTGAGGTAAATGAAGCGATCTCAGGTGTGCTGAACGCGAGTTTGGCAGGACGGGATCCTTCACAGTGCCGCCCGCCAGGACCTGCGCTGGTCCCTGACCGTATTCCCAGCACACTGATACCCTCTTCCTCTCCAGCCTGAGTGGAGACACTTCTAAGGCTCAGGCTCTGAGCCAAGTACACCTGGCTACCTCTTGCCTGCTCTGGGTCCCTTCCCTGAGTGCTGTGTTCCTCAGTCTCCGCCCACCTGGCTATCCCCGGCCTGCACTGTGACCTCGTCCTGAGCACTGGCATCCCGCAGATCCACACTCGCACCTGGCTACCTTCGACCTGCTCTGGGTCCCTTTACGGAGTGCTGGCATCCCGCATATCCATATTCACAACCCCAGGTCTTTGAGGTACCAGTTCAGAGACCCCACCCCAGCGATCTCTCAGGTTTTCTCCCGCACTAGCCGCTAACTGGTAGAGTTTTAGGGGATTCCGTACCTCCCCCTTGGCTTCCTTACCTGGGGACACCTTTGGTTCTGGCACAGGTCTAACCGGACCCTGTCCTTCTTCCCAGACACACTGTCCCCCTGGGCCTGCGTCCCTTAGTTCTCAGGGATTCCTCACCTTCCCCTGAACCTCCTCACATGGGGACTCATTTGGTTCTGGCTCAGGTCTAACCAGACCCTGTCCTCCCTCCCAGACACACTGTCCCCCTGGGCCTACGCTCTTTAGTTCTTGGGGTTTCCTCACCTTCCCCTGAACCTCCTCACATGGGGACACCTCTGGTTCTGGCAGAGGTCTAACCGGACCCAGTCCTCCCTCCCAGACACACTGTCCCCCTGGGCCTACGCTCCTTAGTTCTCGGGGGTTCCTCACCTTCCCCTGAGCCTCCTCACATGGGGACACCTCTGGTTCTGGCACAGGTCTAACTGGACCCTGTCCTCCCTTCCAAACACACTGTCCCCTCCGGCCTATGCCCATTACCTCAAGTACTTGGGTGGGTGATGGTGATACCTCGTGCAAATAACAGAGATCATATTCCCCCAAAGCATTCCCCAACAATACATTGACAGGTAATACATTTGACATACCCCCTTCTTGGATACCACCCCCAGGCCATATGCACTTGAGCCACGGGTACTCCTGGAATAGAACTAGACAGAAGAGACGTACATGTCTCATACCCTCTGGACTCCTCCGGCTCCAGTGCAGGGATGCTGGTCACGGTGGTCTCAGTACCGACTCCGAGTGCAATAGGGAACAGCTCAGGGGTCGGAGCGCTTTCCACCCCCCTAGCACTCTGGCTGTGGGTTACCACCGCAATACCAGCTGTCCGTCCCTCACCTGTATCGGCCCTGAGATCCCCGTGACCCACCTGCCCATCTGGCGCATAGTCAACAGTGGGCCGCTGATCTGAGACACTGGGTGAACTGGTTGAAGTTGAATTCCGGCCCCAGCCCCTAGCAGCTCTTCCCAGAACCAAGTCCGGGATGCCCACCAGTTCGTGTGTGACCGTGAACCCAAGACAGCAGACCAAGCTGCGCAGATTGCTGACTCCTATGTGGCCAACAGGATGCCTCAGACCAAGGGAGGAGCAACGCTGCAGAGGTCCCCAAGTTGGAAGAAGAGGCCAGGCCGGAATTCACACCTTCCATCCAGGCAGCCCCCCTTCTCCCTCCTTTGCAGAACCCTCGAAGAGATGGGTACCTTCCTAGGTGCTGGGAGAGATGTGTGTCTGTGGGTGGACTTAAGGTCACTGGCCTTCTCTCCCCCATGGCCATCTGTCCAGGGATAATAAAACTGGCTGGCTAGAGTAGACCATCTTCCCTGGTACACACATAAAACCACTGAAGCGAATCGTCCAGCAGTGTAAACCCAACTTAAGCACAACATTCCTACAAGTAGGGGGAGGACTGATATGAGCAAGTAAAAATACATTTCTAAGAAAGATATACAACTGAGGGTCGGTTCATCACAGGGGGACTCTGTCTGTACATCCGTACTCAATGCAGTATGTAGAACTGAAGCATTTACCAAAGGGAGATGGTCACTTCAAATAGCTGTATCTCCGGTTTTATACCATCTAGAAAAATGGTTCTGGTATCACAAGAAAACTGAGATTCATCTTTCATATGCTGCCAAGAATGAAGTACTAGCTGTAAAAGAATTAGAGATATCACTAGTTAAAAACACAGTCGGGAATATGATTTTATATGCAGCATGAACATATGAATTCCAGACTGTGTTTTTAACTAGTGATATCTCACTGTTCTGTTATAGATAATACTTCAGTATTGGCTTTCTTGTGATACTAGAACCATTTTTCTAGGTGGTATAAAACCGGAATTACAGCCATGTGAAGTGACCATGCCCCTTTGATAAATGCTGGCGGTCTATATATTTACAATACAAATGTGTACAGACTTTCCCAAGTAACACCTCCGTTGAGAGTTGCTAAAGAGAATGTTACAGCCTGTTTTATAATATAAAAATGAAGTTAGATAGGTTAATAAAGTATATTACAAAAATGGTCACCAAACACCCCGACATATAAATGGAAGTTCTACAAAATTTGACTCTTTATGATCATCTTAGTGGTGCCTATGGATATGACCATGAAAGCAGAAACTTTCCATGGTCTGGTACTTGTCAGAAAACCAGCCATGATTTCCTTATTGTGACCAGCTCATGCATGTAGTGTCCCTGCCTGATAACCTGTTCACAATAAGGAAATCATGGCTGAGTTTCTGACCATGCACGGACCTTAGAAAGTTTCTGCACTCATCTTCATTGTCAACCTGTCAAGTCAAATGACTGTAACCACTAAGACTTAATCTTTAAGGCTAAGGCCCCACGTAGTGGGCCATAGTGAAAAAGCGCTGCGAGGAAAAACCATGGTGGAAATGCATCATAGTTTTTCCCACAGTACTTTTCACAGAAAGTCTGCAGATGTTTCCTCCGCAGACTTTCTGCTTCCATTATACCTATAGGGAAACCGCCAGCGTTTCCGTAGGTAAAATTGACATGCTGAGAATTTCCAAAAATGGAGTTTTGGAAATCGCAGGATTTCCACTGTGCGTATTTTTCTGCAATGTGTGGATGGGATTCGCTCAAACAGTCCTGCTCAACATTTTTCCACATTTATAGGGAGGAAATCAGGGGAAACCTGGCAGACCCCATTATAGTCTATGGGGTCCACAGGTTTCCGTGGGTAACCGCTTTTTTAAGCGGATTAGGTTTTCGTTCCCAAAGCAGACCACACGAATGGAAACCCAAACGCAAGTGTAAAACAACTCCATCCACTTACATTCGTTAAGTAGTCACAGGGTGACTCAGTGATCTTTTTATCACATTGACACAATGCTAGTACTTTGTAAATATTATCTACAGATTTATTGACTAATATAGCAAGGTTTGTATACTTTTGTGATAATTTCTTTAGAGTGTGAGTTGAAGCTATAAAAATTACACCTTATTTTAAATTATGTGCTTGTAAAATGTGCATATCTGGCTCCATCTAGTGGTAAAACACATGCTGCAGGCAATTCTTACCTGCAGAAACTAAATTTTATATTGTTAGAAGAAAAAAAAATAATTCTCACACAAACAGCTGCAAAATAAATCTGAAAAATGTAGTAAAACTGAAGGCTATAGATAAGTGTCAAGATAAATTATAACCCTTCAATAATATAATACTATCATGTAAGATTTAGTAAGGAATTATATAACTGTATAAATCTGAATAAACAAGTCACCGTTTTAACATTTTCACATCATTATCACAAGAACTTACTCTTAGACCAGGAAAACCATGTGGACCTCTAGGCCCAGGCTCACCAACAACTCCTTCACCCTGCAAAAAAAAAAAAAACACTCAATATTTTCAGGGACCAATCTCTTCTGCACATAAAAACTCATGTTTACATCTAAAGAATCAATTTTGACTCAAAAAAATTAATACACGGTAATACTTGCAACCTTATTAACAAGCAGGATACAGCAATACTTGGAACATCTGGAACCCTGACAGTTGGATGAAGCTAAAAGCCCTAGGTTTAGTTCAGTAGAACTGTGGGAGTCTGTAATAGAGATACTAAAATGAGGCCACCATACTGTTTGGGGGGCACTGATAGCATTATACTGTGTATGAGGGCTACTATGGGTTATTATAATGTGTAGGGGCAACTGAGTAGAATTATACTGTGTTCCGGGCCACACGGGAACAGTATACCATAAGGAGGCCACTGGGGAGCATTATACTGTTTATGAGGGCCACTATGGGGCATTATTCTATGTAGGGGCCACTGGGGAGAATTATAGTTTGTGTGGGGCCACAGGGGAGCATTATACTATGTGTGGGCCATTGCGGAGTATTAAACTGTGTACAGGGCCACTGGGAAGCATTACATTGTGTGTGGAGGTCCACTGGGGAATGGTATACTGAGTGTTGGGCACTGGGGAGTAATTAAGCTGTGGTGGGGGCTACTGAAGAGCATTATACCATGTGGGAGTAATTAGGGAGCACTATACTGTGTGGGGGAGCCACTGAGGAGCATAATATTGTTCCAGGTCACTGGGAAACATATTGCGTGGGGGCATTACAGCTGCTGATGGAACAGACCAATATACTCCTATTATATGGTACGGGTGCCATATAATAATTTTTTTTGGGAGTGCACCGAGTCTGTAAAAGTTGGTAAACACTTGTCTGAGATTTCTGATGACTACTGTCATCAGTCTACTGAGTCCTGCCCACCTGGCCAGTCATGTAGTCTGCCTGCTCCAGACCCCCGCCCCCCACACAAACTCATGTACCCTGCCCATCCCATCCCAGACAAGACAGGAAATGGTAATATATACAGTGGGGATGCCACAAAATTTGCCTGTATGGGGTCCTGAAATTACTGATGCAGCCCTGCTCCACCAATCTGATATTGATGACCTAAGGATAGGTCATCAAAAACTTCTGCCTGGGAAATCCCATCAAAGAATTACAGCAACAGCAGACAGGGACCCTCCATTTTCAGTTGCATGGTGGCCGCATTGCAGCTGCCCCATGTGGTCGTTTGGATTTGTGAGGAATCTGCTGCATACTGAAGTACAGTAAAGTCCCCACAAAACAGGAGCTTCTTACAGCTCCATAAACAAAATAAGCCATAAGGCCTTACTTGCAATTTATTTCATAAGTGGGGCATGGTTTAGTGAAGAGTATTGTGTAAAAATTATAGTCAGTGAGGTCTGTCATGCTCTGTTGGTGTGGCTAAACAAGAACTGCTTTTGTTCTGTTCCTAATAGAACTGAAAAAACAAAGGAAATAAGAAACGACACAGATGTGAACATAGTCCAAATTATATCCCAATTTATGAATAACAATATGCATGTTCTGTGTATAGGATACATTTTAGGTACAAAGACTTTTCTACATAATATTATATACAGTAAGTAGACATACAGACCTTCTCACCCTTGATGCCAGTTGGTCCTTGTTTTCCCTGAAAATAAGAAATGTGCCAGTTTTACTAATTACAAAGTTATTTTCAGTGCCAGACTGAAAATCACTAAAGCTGTTATATGTTTAAAGTTAGTGAATGGAAATTTAGGAATCTGTGTTTATAGTTGTAGTGACCTCTCTTGTTTTGTGCCAGTATTCTGCCCTCAGTCATGATTTTTATGAAACGTTTTTCCTACTGAATTTAATGGGGATATTCATAACACAGAAAACTGCATGCAGAACCTCAGCACACATGTGCCATATGTAACAGTTCAAGGAACATCTATTAATAAAAGCCAACCCACTTCTGTAGCAAAACCATACAAACAAATAATTGTATTTTTTTCTATTTTGGCAGGATTGCAGTGTCAAGAAGGCATTGCAAGAGCACGGTCCTACATGGCAGTGGTCCCACGCAGCAGGCACGGTTTCTAGATTGATACATAAATGACTACACAATTTTGCAGTTTACCTGCTTTTACCAGATTGTTTACAGCTATGTGACTTTGAAGGGAAACGGCTATATACTATACCTGCAAAATTGTGCAATTTATCGATTTAAAAATCACATCCTCAGTGTATAGGAATTGTATCAAGAAGAGCTGCTTACAGAGTAGGTATTCTCAATACTTCCTGTTCCCTTACATCCTACAGCAGCACAATATGGGCAAAGAGACCTCACCACCTTGTGTTTTTTTTTCTGTCCTGTGTGGTGGGACAGGTGGAGGGACGTCTTTTGTCCTCCCATAAAGTGGTGTAACTAGGAATGGCTGGGCCCCAAGGTGAACATTTGACATGGGCCCCCCCCCAAAACCGCATTCCTGCACACACTATTATGCCCCATAGTAGCCCCTGCACACAGTATTATGCCCCATAGTGGCCCCTGCACACAGTATTATGCCCCATAGTGGCCCCTGCGCACAGTATTATGCAGCATAGTGGCCCCTGCACACATCATTATGCAGCATAGTGGCCCCTGCACACATCATTATGCAGCATAGTGGCCCCTGCACACAGTATTATGCCCCATAGTGGCCCCTGCACACAGTATTATTCCCCATAGTGGCCCCTGCACACAGTATTATGCCCATAGTAGCCCCTGCACACAGTATTATGCCCCATAGTGGCCCCTTCACATAGTATTATGCCCCATTTTGGACCACCCATGAACAATTATTATACTCTGTGGTCTTTTCAGACCCCAGAGTGTAATGATTGGAGACCCAGGGAAGGATAGAAACTGACGGCGTCACGTGATGCGGGCCGGCGTCGCGACGCAAAATGACATCGGCTGACGTCTGGGACATCACCAAACAGGTTCGAAGCCTGGAGAAGCGTAGGAGAGGTAAGTACATTGTTTTTTATGTTCCCTCACCTCCCCTGGGCCTCCGATCATTATACTCCGGGATCTGAAAAGACCCCGGAGTATAATGATAGCAGTGATTCTGGGGTTCGGCCCGCGTCCTTGCCTACAGATCCCTGCTACTGCTCACAGCTGCCTCCGCAGAATTGGAAGCGCAGGTGGCCGTGAGCAGGATCCCGGGGATCGGTAAGTATATAGGGCCCGTTATCTGCTGGGGTTACTCCAGCAGGTAACGGCCTATTAAAAAAAAAAGCATCGGGTGCCCGCTGGGCCCCGTAATGTCCCGGGCCCTGTTGCAGCTGCTACCGCTGCTACCCCGGTAGTTACGCCCCTGCTCCCATATTTTGTTTTTTCCCCTAAAGTTTGTTAACTTCCTTTGGGGAGTCATCTTTACACCTCTCTTCTCTTCTTTCTTCCACTGAACGCTTCTGTGGAAAAGAAGGGGGGGGGGTTTATTTAGGCAGTTTTTTTGTGCTAGCCAAGCTTTTAACCTTTGCAATGAAAAGGTTTATTTCAATAGTACATGCAGCGGTAGTTGCATGCTGCATGTTTAAAGACCTGTAGTGCAGGCCACTTGTACGGCCTTGATGTTGTGCATTACCGTTTCACTTACCTTACAAGCTCCATGGCCACCAGAAGTGACGTTAGTCACTTTGTTCCTCCGGAACCTTTCTTTGTGTTCCGGTTTTCTGGGCACTGAATTCTCGGACGGACTTTTTGCGGCTTAATTTTTCCTCCTTTTTGCAAGTTTATATTTACTGAGCCTCTTTTCTGGCATCAGTCTGTATATTTTCAGCTTAATTCTGTGTACGAGGAATTAAGGTTTGCAAAATTTGCAGGGGGGGGGAGGGTTTTTTTTGTGTGCACTACTTGGTCATTCCTCCTCCCCTCCGATAGAAGCCTTCATCTCAATGCAGGAGATGGCTTGTCTCTTAGTGAGGAAGGATTACTGTTCTTTCTGCTGCAGCTCTGAGCAGCACAGTGTCTCAGTGGTTAGCACTGCAGCCTTGCAGTGCTAGAGTTCTGGGTTCAAATCCTGTAAGGAGTTTGAAAAAATTGAAGATTTCTAGGTGATTGACGAAATGCTTTCATTTGATGATACCTTGGAAGATTCCAGCAGACCTCTCTTTCCTCTTGAGAAGATAAATAGGCTGCTGAAGTCCATCTGGTCAAGCGTCCTGTTCCACCTCTAGGGGGCCTAGGGCCTTCCACGTGGACGAGTCACTGGAAAAACTCATGTTTGCGGAATGGAAACATCCGGCAAGAGCTCCCATATATTCCAGGAGATTTAGAACCCTGTTCCCTATTGCGGGATCAGTGGGGTCCCCCACCTAAAGTTGATACGGCAGTGGCCAGGTGGATGATGGATTTAACCTCCAGGACCCCATGGATAGACGCATTGAGAGTACTCTCAGGAAGGTTTATTCTCTGGCCTTCGGTCAGACATCCGTGTCTATTGCCTCTAATGAAGTCTCAAGCAAGTTAAGTGCTGATTTAGCCCAGCTTGCAAGAGACATCGACTCTGGAGTCTCCAGAGATGATCTCCTAACTTTTTTGAGCTCAGTTTCCTTGTCGGCAGATTATTTAGCCGAAGCCTCCCAACATCATTTAAGGCTGGCGGCCCAATCTTTGGCCTTTTCTACAGTAGCTAGAAGGCCGCTATGGTTAAAACCCTGGAGAGCGGATAATGCCTCCAAGTTCAACCTCTGTTCTCTACCCTTTGAGCCGGGTAAGCTTTTTGGCAGAGACCTGGATGAGATTATGGAAGACCTTGCTGATAAAAAGGGTAAGACTCTGCCTCAGGCCTTTAGAGGCAGGTCAAGACCTTCCGGCCGGGGTAGAGGTTATCAGCCTCAACCTAGACCTCAGTTCCAGAGATGTCCTAGATATCAGCCTAGGAGTTCTGGACGAAAGTTCCCCAAGGATGAGGACAAAAAGAAGCCTAGCTTTTGACATCGGCTGCCTTCTTCCTGTGGCCGAGACTCCTGTCGGAGGTTGACTTTCCCAGTTCTACACTGTCTGGCAGGAAAAAATTCAAGACCCTTTGGTCTTGCAAGTTGTTCAGCGAGGTTATGCGATCGAGTTTCTTTATCCGCCTCAAGACCGATTTGTCTTAACCCGCTCCCTTCCTGCAGTTCAGCAGGATATAATGGAGTGCTCCATTCACAATTACATCTGCAAGGGGGCCTTGGAAGAAGGATTCGGTGTCTACTCCCCAGTTTTTCTGGTGCCAAAACCATCAGGCAGCTGGAGAATGATTATAGACTTATGATATCTGAATCATTTCATAAAGAAAAAACATTTTCGTTTGGAGACCATAAAATCTGTTACAACCTTTCTTCAACAGGGCAAAGTTTTCGTCACCTTGGATCTAAAGGATGACTATCTGCATGTCCCAATATATCCTCCGCAAAGAAGGTTTCTCAGAATCGCCGTTTCAGTTTCCGGCCACAGGAAGCATCTTCAGTTCGCAGCCCTGCCCTTTCGCATCACTTCATCTCCTCATTCCTTCACCAAGGTTGTGGCTCCTATAGCCGCCTCTCTCAGGCTTCAGGGCCTTTTTGTACTGCCATACCTGGACAACTGACTAATAAAAGCCCAGTCAGAGTTTGTTCTGCTCCTGCAGTTACTGATAGCCGTATCCCTTCTCCAAAACTTGGGTTGGCTAATAAATTGGGAGAAGTCAGAAGTAGTTCCCTCTACCCGCAGGAAGTTCCTGGAGTATCTCCTGGACTCAGACCGCATGGAGGTTTCCTTAACACCTACAAGGAAGGAAAGATTGATCAAAGTGGTCCGGTTTCTCTTCAAGACACGTCTGGTATCCATCAGCACATCCATGAGAGTCCTAGGCCTGATGTCATCCTCAGCCTAGGGCTTTATGGCATTTGCGTCCTCTCCAGATGGAAGTACTAAAGCCTGGAACCGTACTCCTCTCGGTCTTGACAAGAAGATCAAACTATCTCCCAGTACCCGTCTTTCCCTCAGATGGTGGATACACCTGAAAGACGGAATGTCCATGGTCCAACCTTGTTGGACCCTGTTGACTACCAATGCATCCCTCTCGGGATGGGGAGTCCACCTGTACGAGAAGACTGTACAAGGAGTCTGGAGCAGTCTAGAAGAAAAGACATCTTCCAATTGGAAATAGCTCAGAGCCGTGTACCTGGCAATACTTCATTTTTCTCCTCTCCTCAGAGGGACAGCATGACGACCGTAATGTACCTGAACAGACAGGGAGGCACCAGATCGGTATCTCTCCTCAGAGAGACAGATCTGATTTTTACCTGGGCAGAAAAAAATCTGACCCACTTATCCGCAGTTCACGTCAAAGGTTCCCTGAACATAGTAGCGGATCAGTTGAGTCGGGGTCTTGTCGTATCAGGAGAATGGTCTCTCAATCCAGATGTATTCTATCAGGTTACCCTGAAGTGGGGTCTCCCAGAAGTAGACCTCATGGCGACCAGACTCAATGCCAAGGTAGGGACATTCTGCTCACTATATCAGGAGGACTATCCCTTGGCAGTGGATGCCCTGTCCATCCCTTGGAGGTTCAGGCTGGCATACATCTTCTCTCCACTTTCCATGATTCCAAAGGTATTGATGAAAGTCAGACAGGATCAAGTCTCTGTGATAGCCATCATACCATTCTGGCCAAAAAGGACTTGGTTTGCCAAGCTCATGTACATGAGTCGAGGGACATATTGGAGGCTTCCTCCCACCCAGAACCTGGTTTCCCAAGGAATTCAGAAGTGCCAGGATCCGAAGAGATTCAACATGACAGCCTGGAGGTTGACCAGTCCCTACGGAAATTTAGTGGACTGTCAGAAGCCGTCCTGAAGACTTTTTCCTGTGCCAGCGCAGAGTCTACCAAGAAAAGCTACCATAGGATAGGTAACATCTTCAAGCAGTGGTGCTCCAGAAGAGAAGCTGATTGGTCAAACCCTACTACGGCAGAAATTCTGGATTTTCTTCAAAGCAGCTTGGATACAGGCCTTTCTCCTGCTACACTGAGGGTACAGGTTTCAGCCTTATCCACCTATTTAGGCAGACGATTGTCCCAGGATTCCCTTATTGTTGAATTCCTTAAGGGCGCTACCAGACTTAGACCAGTGGTCTCAGCTCCAGTTCCCCAGTGGTATCTCTGGACTGTTCTTTCAGGTCTTTGTGGTCCTCCTTTTGAGCCATTGAAGGATGTAGATCTTAAATTTCTTGCGATTAAAGCCACTTTCTATTAGCCATCGCTTCCGCCAAAAGGGTGAGTGAGCTCCAGTCTTTTTCTTCCAAGGAACCTTATATATAATTTTTTGCCCATAATTATTTACCCATGTTTTTTCCAGCCCCTTCCTCTGAAGAGGAGAAAAAACTTCACACACTAGATGTTGTGAGATGTCTCCAGATTTACCTCTTACGTACACGTTCCTTTAGGAAAGCTGAGAATCTGCTTGTCAACATGTATGGTAGAGACAAAGGTCTCAGGTCTTCCAAGCCTACCTTGTCTAGGTGGATCAAGGAGGCAATCAAAGTTTTTTTGCTCAGGAGTTAGCTCCATCCGAATTTTGTACAGCCCATTCAACCAGGGCTGTATCAAGCTCTTGGGCTGAGAAGCGGGCCTTACCGCTGGATCAGATCTGTGCAGCTGCTTCTTGGTCGTCTCACGTAACCTTTGTAAAACAGTATCGACTAGATGTTTTCAGAGTTCTGTGACGACTGCCTTTGGACAGTCAGTCCTAGGTGTTGTAGAGCAGGGAAACCCTCCTTAAGCGAATTACTTGCTATATCCCCATATTGTGCTGCTGTAGGACATAATAGAATTGTTGATTATGATGTTAATCTGTTTTCCCTTAGTCCTAACAGCAGCACAAGCTTCCCTCCCTAAACTTAGAAATTTTTACTTTATAACTTTCACAAGGGGGGGGGTCTCTTTGCCCTCTTATAGGGTAGCATAGTCATGCATATTTTATGTTAATTTAAAGTTCCGCCTGTCCTACCAGCACACAGGGGCAGGAATACCCCATATTGTGCTGCTGTTAGGACTAAGGGAAAACAGATTAACATCATAATCAACGATTCCTGCACACTTCCTTAGAGTTTCCCTTTTATTAATTAATGGTTATTCTCATGATTTTTCCCACTGCCTACCAAGGTTGAAATACTTCTTTTTTGTATCCTGTGTTGGCTCACAAACTGCACCCAAAACATGTGTGAATCCAGACTATTTCAACTAGCTATATAAAGCAGCTGTTTGCACCTAATGGAAATTCAGCAACCAATGCCAACATGACTACTAGATAAGGGGAGGTTCACACTACCGTTGGTGACCGTCAGTAGTGTCCACTGCTAGTGTCCATTAAAAGATTTTAACAACGGACACTAGCAGAACTGTCATAAATCCGATAAAATCCCATTGATTTCAATGGGATTTTATCTGTTGTCTGTTAGTGACCGTTAGTGTCCATTTACACCAAATCCGTCACATATCTGTTATTTTTAAAATCTGTTTTATGACAGATGTCAAGTGTCAGTTATTTTTTAACGTTAATGTCTATGGGTAACGGAAAGTAACGGATGGGCGTCCGTTATACTATCAGTTATTACTGTCTTTCTTTTTCTGCCCATGCTCAGAAAGCAGAAAAAAAAAGCAAAAAAAACGGACAGTATAAAAATGGACACTAACTGACACTGACAATAACTGATGCTAATGTGTCCACTTTTTTTAACTGACCCATTAAATGAATCAGTTAAATAAATGGACACATTAACATCAGTTAGTGTCCATTAATGTCTGTTATGATAGGTGTCCATTTTTTATATTTTTTTTTAACAGACACGATCAGAACGGACATCCAACGGTAGTGTGAACCCACCCCAACTTGTCACAAAATTGCTTCCAGGTACAGTATTTAGTAAATGTGCCCATAATAATTAAAACAAAACTTTTTCTCTCATGCAAATGACATAATCTGTAAAGTATTGCTTGTAATGTTACCATATAGTGAATACAGGTATGCATCCACTCATACTTATGATGCTGCTCACATAACACATACTAAAATCATATACTACACTAACAATAATTTTCATGGATTCTGTAGTTGAAGTGTTCTGTCGTGTAAATGTTTACATAGATGATCTTTCTGAATACAAATAAACATATTTTTGCAGCAAATAACATGATCAGTATCCAATAAATTAATGGCTATGGCTGCACATTGTAAGACAGAGTAAGACCTGCACACTGGAGATACATCTATAAAGTACCATAGGGCAGACAAGATTCTGCAGCTTTTGAATCTTTGGTTACTATCATATTGTAAAGTTCTCACCAAATAGTTCAAGCACACTAAAGGGAAATCAGCATTGTGTTTTGTACCTCTTTTCCATCTGGACCAGGGATACCTTGCAGCCCAGGGTTACCATTTTTGCCCCTTTTTCCTCTTTCCCCCTGTAGAAAAAAATCATACTTTATTGCCATCATTTTTAAAGATCTATAACAACTTTGCATTATAGTTTGTGATGGTGCAACAGATGTGGCATAGTTACTTCTGTAAAAGGTTATGGAATGAAGCCATATCAGATAAAATCTACCTGCAGAGGGCCTATATAGCAAAAATTGTCACCAGAATGCAGCATATCAAACCAACCCCACAGAGAGATATGTTAGGTTCACTTGAACCAAATTGTATTTTTACCTTGTGAATCTGTGCCTCAATTGCAATAAGGGCTGGTTTTAGACAAGCTGTGGCCCTGGGCAAAATTAAAAACGGGGCCACAAATACTGATATATCAACAACGCCATCATATTCAGTGACTTGAGAAGGCAGCTGCAGCACTTCCAGTGGCAGCCCCTTTAATAATACCCCCTTTCTGCCCCCAAAACAGTAATAACCAACCCCCCATATGCCCATTGAGGAATTCAAATGACCATCTTTGTACCACCTAAGGCAGGGTTCACACTACCGCTGGATTCCGTTATGAAAGTGTCCGTTAACAAAAAAAAACGGACACCTATCATAACAGACATTAACGGATACTAACTGATGTTAATGTGTCCGTTTTTTTAACTGATCCAATTAAAAAATTAATGGATCAGTTAAAAAAATGGACACATTAGCATCAGTTAGTATCAGTTAGTGTCCGTTTTTTAACACTGTCGTTTTTTTTTTTGTTTCTGCTTTCTGAGCATGCGCAGAAAAAAAAACAGACATAAAATAACGGACAGTAACTGATGGCTATCAGTTACTGTCCGTTATAAGTCCTTTATCCATAGACTTCAATGTTAAAAAAATAACGGACACTTGCTGTCCGTCAAGAATCCGTTTTTCTAAACGGACAAAAAAGTCCTGCATGTTGGATTTTTTGTCCGTGGAAAAAAAAAGGACTTCTGACGGATTGGGTGTAAAAGGACACAAATGGACACTAATGGACACAACATAAAAACCCACTGAAATGAATGGAAATTTTAATGGATTTCTGATGGTTCAGTTAGTGTGCGATGCTAAAATCTTGTAACGGACAATAGCAACAGACTCTACTGACAGTCACCAACGGTAGTGTGAACGCCCCCTAATAGATTTTTGCACCCCCTCATCAGTTATTATAGTACCAGTACCTCCTTATAAATAATATTCCCTGCTTAGAAATAGTGCTCCATATCAGTAATAGTTCCCCTTATAAATAAATGTTCCCTTATTAATAGTAGCCCTCTCATAAATAATAGCTCTCCTTATAAATAATAGTCTCCATTATCAGTATTAGCCCTCTCTTAACAATAATACTCCCCCTTTTAAATAATAGTTCCCCCTAATAAATAATAGACCATTTAACAATACCCCCTTACAAATAAAAGCTCCCCTTATAATAGCCACCCCTTATATATATATATATATATATATATATATATATTTATTAATTTCCCCTTATAATAACACCCCTTATATATAATAGTTCCCTGTTTATTTTTAATAGACTCCCCTTTATATATATAATAGTTCCTTCCCTATAAATAATAGCTCCCTTATATATGTCTCCCCTTTATAATAACCCCTTTATATAATAATTCCCCCTTATAATAGCCCCCCTTATTTACAACAGCCTCCCCCTTACAATAGTTCCCATATATATGGTAGTTCCTCTCTTATAAAAGTCTCCCCCTTATATATAATAGTTCCTCTCTTATAATAATTCCCATATATATAATAGTTCCTCTCTTATAATAGGGCCTCTTATATGTAATAGTCCCTCCCTTATAATAACCCACTTATATATAACAGTCTTCCCATTATAATAGCCACCCTTATAAATAGTAGTTCTCTCCTTGTAGGACTGGCATAGGTGGCGCAATGCAGTGACTGCTGCGCCACGTTCTGTGCATTACTGTGAGTCTATGGCAGAAAAGGGACTTCAGCTCCATGCTTGGTCATAGGATTATACTGTATCGGCGTGCACAGCACAGCACGCTGATACAGCTGTGTGGACACCCCCCCAATTACTTTGGATCCCAAGGGCCCCTTTGGGGATGGGGGCCTTGAGGCAATTGCCCAGTCTGCCCCCCAACACTGGCCCTGGTTGCAGATATATTGCTGTTTTTGTCAATATGCAAATTAGTACTTTGGAACAATAAGAGTGTTGCCATTGCACCAAAAAGGTAGGTGACATTGCCCTTGTTGCTCTAAAGAAGTCATGTGCATTTTAACAAAAAAATGATAACTCAGCAATGAAGATACTAGTTCACAAGGGGAAAACATTGTTTGATTCAGGTTCAGGTGACCCTTAACTTAATTAGAGTTAAGTAAAATGTGGACACATCTGTATTTTTACTAGTTATCTTGTAATAAGATTTTTTTTGTAACTGAAAGAAGAAACTGACTTCTAAGGATCTTGAAAATTCATTTTCACAGGATATCATGAATACTTACTGGAGGACCAGGGGGACCAGGTAATCCTGGTTCACCTCTGTTACCCACAGATCCTGAGATTCCTGGGTTTCCTTGGATGCCCTGGATTCCTTGAACCCCTGGGAGTCCCTGCTCTCCTGGCTCACCCTGTGGCAGAGAATGAATTGTATTCATTTGCAGGTACAATGACAGTTTTCTATGACTGCAATAACTGTGCTGTGCTGTTTGGTTAACTGGGTCTTTTAATTGCGTCTTTGTCAAGTTTGAGCTCACAAGGCATATGTATTATCAATATACATTTGTGGTCATATTTAACATGTGTTCCATATATTTGTGATTTTTTTTTTAATCACTGTATATCACCATTAATATGTATGTACACTGCCCCTTGCTAAAGAAATTGGGTGAATCTTAGCAAGACCGGCATTTAAAAATCCAGTCTTAGTCCAAACTGCACTGGAGTGAGATGTAACAGATTTATTAAGAGACACATGCACCACCAAATCTACACCAGCTCATAGCTAGATTTGTGTTATAATTTATGTCAGTTTCTGGTCTCAAGTTTTGCACAAAGAAGGCTTGCGGCAAAATTTGTGTCATTTGTATGCCAGTTATATGCTGTACAGCCTTTAAGTAATTTCCCCTATTGTCTAAAAGTTGAAATGTTTAATTTTGGAGAATTAACACTGTTATATCACTAACTTGCTATTTTGACTAGCGTAATTGCTGCTAGATAATGGAGATAAACAGCAATTTTACCCACAAAACCATACAGCCATTAACAATCAATATAAAAACTTGTTGCATTGTTGAAGTGCACCCTTACAGGGGGTTTTCCATGAACAAAACCATATTTAAGTTTGTAGATAAATAAATGTTAAATTATTTTAATATTTAATATAAATAATTCAAAATTATTAAAGATTTTCTAAGCCAATTTAGCGGTGACAGACATCTTTAGTCTTGATCGGTTGCCAATGAATCCTAAATGCAGAAACTTTCTATGCTCTGGCACTTGTCGGAAACCCAACCCTTCTTGTGGACAGATTATCAAGCATGGCTGAAAAGATAACCAACAACAATAAGGTAATCATGGCTGAGTTTCTGAGAAGTTACAGACCATAGAGAGTTCCTGCATTCATGGTATCATTGGCAACCAATCAAGACAAGACTGTCAGTGCTAAGATAGTTAAAATGGTTAAAATCTTTAAAGCTCTGCAAAAATGTTTAACATTTATTTGTCTACAAATTTAGATATGGTTATGTACAGGGAAAAACCCCTTTAAGGCCATGTTGTGTGGTCATACTCCTAAACTTCTACTGGAGGATCTCTTAATGAGCCTGTGTGCACCTTTACCTTAGTACCAGGAGGTCCAGCCTGACCCACTGGGCCTCTATGTCCAACTCCTGGCTCTCCCTAAAATACAAAATACAGAAATGATTAGATCTAGAAACCTATAACAAAATTGTGACTTGATACTAGAATGAGAACATGTTTATTAATAGTAATAGTAATTAAGAATGACCAGTTGAATCATATTGTTCTGTGCAATTACCATAGATCTCTTGTGTGATCTGGCCTTCAACTTACCTTCCTCTTATTATGGAAATTCCAACGACATTAAATTAACAAATAGCAATATGCTAAAAGTTGTGCATTAGTGATGTTACTGGGGCAGATGTATCTCTGCAGCATTTTTTTTTGCTTAAAATACCACGTTATATGAATCTGTAAAGGTGTTCTTATACATTTACTTCACTTTTCTTGACAAAACTGTGTATTTAAACATTATGAGGCTAAAGCCCCAAATAACAAGCCGCAGCCAAAAAGTTTTGCTCTGCGGACTTTTTGTCCCTATTATACCTATATGGAAAATGCCAGTGTTTCCGTAGGTATAATTGACATGCTGCAATTTACAAAAATGTGACGTTTTTTGAAATCGCAGTATTTCCGCTGCGGATATTTTTCTGCAATATGTGGATGGGATTAGCCAGAATCTGGTACTGTAAAACACTGCGGTTTTTGCTGCCGTTCGCAGTGTTTTTGTAACGTGGGGCCCCAGCCTTAAACAGGTTTTCCGGGACTGAAATAATGATGATCTACAAGGTTTCCAATAGGTGCGCACCTTCCAGACTCCCCCTCAGTAAGTGAGAACACCCAGTGAGGGGAACATCTTTACAAGAAATGAGCACTTTCATCAGAGCTGATGGAGGCACTGATTGGCGTTACTGGTATCCCAGGGAGCAACCTGTGAGCTGGATTTATTATTCACAGCTCTGCTTTCTGCTCCTAGTGTCAAGTGTTGTCATCACATCAGACCGAGGAGTAAAAAAGAAGTGAGGAGTAGACCAGTGAGTATTCAATCCAGCTCCTTAAACATTGAAATGTGTGGGGGCACTAAGGAGGGCATATACTGTGTGTGGGGGCACTGATGGGGATATTATACAATGTGTGGGAACTGGGGGGCATATTACTATATGGGGCTATAAGGTATCAGTATACTGTGTGCAGGGGCTAAGGGGGAATTACGCTGTGTGGGAGAACAGAGGAGACATTATCCTGTGTGGAGAGCATAAAGGTAGAAGTATAATGTGTGTGGGGTCATAAAAAGACATTATATTGTAGAATTAAGGGGGCATGGCATGCAAACAAAGGGGCATGTCTGTATCCTAGGGCATGGCCTGAAAAACTTTTCCAGTTTGCAAAGCACACCAATTTTTCTTTCCTCCTTGAAATCATTTCCCAAAGGCTGCCAAGTATGCCAACTTTTGATGGGACCTTGCCCATCTTCCTAACCATTCTGCTCAGAAAATATTGAGGCTTAGAGGCAACATCATTGGTGACTTACCTTCAATATTAGATTGATAGGGGTATGACTCTTGTCACCCACAGCTGCTTTTTGTACAAGCGCTGCAGCCCCTTCACTTACCAAGCACATCCCCATACATTTTGTAGTGGTTGTACTTGGTATTGCAGCACAGTCCCATTCACTTGGATGGGACTGCTCTGCAAACAGGCCTTGTAACCAATAAATAGAGATGCTGTTGCTAAGCTGAAGAGCTGACCAGTGGAAATGCTGCACCTACATCTATCTGAATTGATATTAATGACCTATCCTAAGGGAAAACCATCAGTATTTCAGTCCTGAAAACCCCTTTAACCACGTCACACTGCAGATGCTAACAAGCCATACCCATGCCATTTCTCTGTAATGAAAGATACAATTTAAACCATGTCATAAGTTAGAAATCTTTTTTTATTAACCCTTCCTGCTGCAGCCATTTTCTTTTTTTACTCCCTACCTTCCAAAAGGTATAACTTTTTTACTTTTCCATTTACAGACTTGTATCAAGCCCCACATTGCGAAAATGCAGCATTTTTTGTTCCAGATTTTGCCTCGTTTTTTTAAGCCAAAGTCAAGAGTGGCTTGAAAAGGAATGGAAAATATAAAGGAAGCTCTTAGATATTTCCCTTCTGTTTAATCCATTCCTGACTTTGGCTCAAAAAACTGCAGCAAAATCTGCATCAAAAAAACGCTGTGTTTCAGCAATGTGGGGCCTCAGCCTTAAGCAGTTTAAAGTTACCTAAAAAAAATTATAATGCATTTGTGTAATTCCTTTTGAGTTTCAGTTATACAGTGTATGGTGCGATAAAATGACATGTTCCTTACATTCTTCAAGTTGGAACGATCACAGCAATACCAAATTTATATTGTTATTGCTATGATTTAATACCTTTACAAAAATCCAAAACTTTGCAAAATGCAAATAATTATTTTAGTGGCTATAATCTGACACCTGTAGCTTTTTATGTTCACATGTACAGAACTGAGTAAGGCCCCTTGCAGACGACCGTGGCCGTGATCAGTGTGCTTTCCGTGTATTTCACAGATAGAACACTGACCCATTCTTTTCTATGGACCCGTACACATGACCGTGAATTACACGGTCACGGGTGCGTGCCAACAGTCTGGGCTCCTATTCCATGGCTCCTATTCATTTAATGAAAGGGGCCGCGGAAGCACGGCTTGTGCATGGGCGGCACACGGGAGACATCTGCGTGTCCCCCCGTGCGTCGCCCGTGCCTTTAATTCACCGCCGCGGAAAAGCACACAAGATGTAATTTTTATTTATACTAATACAGGGAATGTCTGACATTTTGATCACTATTTATTACATTTTTTGGAGAGGCAAAATGGTGAAAAAACAGCAATTTGACAATTTTGATAATTTTTTATGGTGTTCACTGTATTGGATAACTATTAGAGTTTGGGCATATTCAGAGGCAGGGATGCCTGATGTGTTTATGTTTATTTTTGTTTATTTTTATATGTGGTCTAAGGAAAGGCGGTGATTTAAAAAATGTTATATTTTTCTATTGTTTTATATTTTCATTTTAGCCCCCAGAGGACTTGAACCTACAATATTAGATTGCTTGTACCAGAATCTGCAATACAACTGTATTGCAGTCAATGGGAAAACCTAAATAGTTATATTCCACGGACAGGCCTGGGAGCCGTCATAGGAACTGGACAGCCCCGTCTGCTTCTGAACAAGCACTATATTTAAAGACCTGACATCCGCTGTACTATTGCAGCAAATGTCAGAAAATAATTAAATGTGGCCCTGTTTGAGAACTGGGGGGGAGGGAATTTATCAAAACTTTCATTATTTTATGTGATAAAATATGTTCCTCAAAGTGTGCCAAGTTTATTAAAATGGTGCATGTGGTATGATAAATTTGGTGCAAACTTCTAGATTGGCAAACATTGTCCTACATTTTTGTGTTCAAAATACATAGAGAATGTAAATAAATTTGGCAGATTGTACAATTTTTGCTTTTTCTAATGTGTAATAGACAATAGAGGTATTGAATAAGGTGTAAAAAATGCCTTGAACACATAAATTGGTACACATCATAAACTCTACTTTTTCAATATTGCTGCCAGAATTCTTATGCACCTTTAATCCTTTTTAGAACCAATCTTAACCCTGCTGTTCTGTTCGGTTCTACTATACAGTCATGGCCAAAAGTTTTGAGAATGACACAAATATTATATTTTCACATGATCTGCTGCCCTCTGGTTTTTATGTGTGTTTGTCAGATGTTTTTATCACATACAGAAATATAATTGCATTCATATTATGAGTAACAGAAGCTTATATTGACATTTAGAATGAGTTAATGCAGCAAGTCAATATTTGCCGTGTTGACCCTTCTTCTTCAGGACCTCTGCAATTCTCCCTGGCATGCTCTCAATCAACTTCTGGCCAAATCCTGACTGATAGCAGTCCATTCTTGCAGAATCAATGCTTTAATTTTGTCTGAATTTGTTGGTTTTTGTTTGTCCACCCGTCTCTTGATGATTGACCACAAGTTCTCAATGGGATTAAGATCTGGGGAGTTTCCAGGCCATGGACCCAAAATCTCTATGTTTTGTTCCCTGAGCCATTTAGTTATCACCTTTGCTTTATGGCAAAGTGCTCCATCATGCTGGAAAAGGCATTGTTGAGCGCCAAACTGCTCTTGGACGGTTGGAAGAAGTTGCTCTTGGAGGACATTCTGGTACCATTCTTTATTCATGGCTGTGTTTTTAGGCAAGACTGTGAGAGAGCCGATTCCCTTGGCTGAGAAGCAACCCCACACATGAATGGTTTCAGGATGCTTTACAGTTGGCATGAGACAAGACTGGTTGTAGCGCTCACCTCTTCTTCTCCGAATAAGCTGTTTTCCAGATGTTCCAAACAATCGAAAAGGGGATTCATCAGAGAAAATGACTTTACCCCAGTCCTCAGCAGTCCACTCCCTGTACCTTTTGCAGAATATCAGTCTGTCCCTGATGTTTTTTCTGGAGAGAAGTGGCTTCTTTGCTGCCCTCCTTGAGACCAGGCCTTGCTCCAAGAGTCTCCGCCTCACAGTGCGTGCAGATGCACTCACACCTGCCTGCTGCCATTCCTCAGCAAGCTCTGCACTGCTGGTAGCCCGATCCCACAGCTAAAACACTTTTAAGAGACGGTCCTGCCGCTTGCTGGTCTTTCTTGGGCGCCCTGGAGCCTTTTTGGCACCAATGGAACCTCTCTCCTTGAAGTTCTTGATGATGTGATAGATTGTTGACTGAGGTGCAATCTTTCTAGCTGCAATACTCTTCCCAGTTAGGCCATTTTTGTGCAGTGCAATGATGACTGCACGTGTTTCTTTAGAGATAACCATGGTTAACAGAAGAGAAACAATGATGGCAAGCACCAGCCTCCTTTTAAAGTGTCCAGTGGTGTCATTCTTACTTAATCATGACAGATTGATCTCCAGCCCTGTCCTCATCAACACCCACACCTGTGTTAATGGAGCAATCACTGAAACGATGTTAGGTGGTCCTTTTAAGGCAGGGCTGCAATGATGTTGAAATGTGTTTTGGGGGATAAAGTTCATTTTCTAGGCAAATATTGACTTTGCAAGTAATTGCTATTAAGCTGATCACTCTTTATAACATTCTGGAGTATATGCAAATTGCCATTAGAAAAACTGAAGCAGTAGACTTTGTAAAAATTAATATTTGTATCATTCTCAAAACTTTTGGCCATGACTGTACACATATAATGTTCCGGTCATTTTTGACTAGGCCTATTAAAGTCTGGATTTTTAACTAATTTAAGTGTTTTATTTGAATTTTTTGCATTATTATACTGTATGTGAACATGGTTGTTCATAAACAAATGAAAAATGAAATCAAAAACTTTATTTTTTTTTTTTTTGTGTCAAAAAATGTTACATGGCCTTATTGCATTATTCATATATATTTTACATTTGCACAAAAAAAAAAAATCTTTATAAAACTCTGAACTATAACTAATAACATCAAACTGTATGTAAATATATTTTTTTCAAAAAAAAAAACAAACAAACAAAAAAATAAAAAGTCTAGTTTTTTCTATATAAAATGTGAAATAAGGTTCAAGGTGCTAAATTTACTGTTTGCATTCATCACAAGTATAATTTACATGTCTTTTGCATAAGTACTTTCCACATTTGCAACATATCACATTTGATTTGTGATTACTTGATGTTGGACAGAAGGCCCATCGTTTCCGTTTTAGGCTGGTTGCACTGCTGGTGGAGGCCGTACGTATCGTCGCAGTGCTAGCGAAAGCCCTTGGTTCACTTTCTTCAGCATGCTGTTGGCTCCTGTGGACAATGGCTGCAGCTCCATCATCTCTGGGTGTTACTTTTCTTTGTTCAATATATGGGCTAACCAGTGATTTTCCCAACTCCTCTAAAAAAAAATTCTTCTTTTATATAGTTTATTTTTGTTCCAATTTGGGTCTATTTCACGCCATAACACAAATGCATTGTACGCCGACACATCAAGAATGTTGTAAAAAACAACCATTGGCCACCGATTAGTTTTGCGTTTACAGGTGTCCATCTACAGTATCATAATTTGAAAATGTATGTATGTGTAACTCTGCATGGACCAAAAGGACCTAGATAAATTGATAAATAGTAGTAGATGAACTATATAGACCAAAATGAGATTATAACTCCTTTATTTTAAAAAAAAAAAATGGCTGGAGATTAGTATAAAAGGCTATCGGTCATTTTTGACCGAACAGTACAAGTGTAAAAAAAGACGTGGAGCAAAAAGTAAACAAAAAATAAATAAATAAAAACTTCTATTAGTAAGAACCCCTCAAATGAGGAAAAGTCAATGAACCACAAGTTTCAGAACCGAATAATGAATATTTTAAAAAATATCAAATTTCAAATTCGGTCATTTTTGACCGAACAGAACAGCAGGGTTAAATCAGTTCGCTCACAGCACATTTATAAATATGGCTAAAACCCAATGTTGCGGAAACGCAGTTTTTTTTGCTGCAGATTTTGCTGTGGTTTTTTGAGCCAAAGCCAGAAATGATTTAAGCAGAAGGGAGAAGTGTATAAGTGCATTCCTTTTGTATAGGAATGTGTAAGTATCACTATAAGTACAGTATAAGTGCATTCCTTTTGTAGCCATTCTTGGCTTTGGCTCAAAAAAAGAAAACAGAAAATCTGCAACAAGAAAAGTGTTTCCACAACATGGGGCCTCACCCTTAAAGGGGTTGTCGAGGCAAAAATGGACAACCCCTTTAACTTTTAAATCAGCCGGGGGCAGTGAAAAAATTTTTAAAAAAATTAATACGTACCTGGTCCCAGATCCCCCAGTGTCCTCCCGGTGTGTTCCGTTTCTTCTGCTCAAAAGACCCATGATGTCACAGGTAGTGACATTGCATGTCCTTCGCTGATTGGCCTCAGTGGAACGCCAGAAGAGACCCGTTGAGCAGAAGAACCAAGGCTGATTTAAAAGTTAAAGGGGTTGTCCATTTTTGTCTAGACAACCCCTTTAATGTTCCTAAGACAACTTTATTAAGAATAAAATGCAAAAATATGTAAAATATAGATATTTATTACCTTTTGCCCCTTTTCACCAACATTTCCTTTCTCTCCCTAAAATTGAAGTGTTTAAGTGATTACACAAAGTCTTAAGGCTGGTTGTACAGAAGTGGGAAATATAAGTATAATAGGACATTTTCACATACAGGTACATCTCAATAAATTAGAATATCTTTGAAATGTTAATTCATTTCAGTAATTCAGTAATACAATTCATAATCAGCGTCTTCCATGATTGTGTGTCCTACTGAACCAGACTGATGGACCATTTAAAAGCTTAGGAAACCTAGGCAGGTGACACACTGAATTTACAGTACAATATTCAGTTTTTCTTAGATTTGGGTTTTCATTAGCTGTAATCCATAATCAACATTTACAGAAATAAAACACTTGAAATAGAACACTCTGTGTAAAGAATCTAGAAAATATAAGAGGTCACTTTTATTAATTTAATTACTGAAATAAATATACGTTTCAAAGATATTCTAATTTATTGAGATGTACCTGTAGAGCTAATGCTAGGTTCACACCTGCGTCTGCATTCCGTTTGGGGTTTCCGTCCCCGAACCCGCTTAAAAAATGCATTTTTCCGCATTTTTCAGGCGGAAACCTGGTGGACCCTATTATAGTCAATAGGGTCCGCAGGTTTCCATGGGTAACCGTTTTTTAAGCGGGTTAGCTTTCCGTTTTAGCTTTCAGGAAAGCTGAACGCTAGTGTGAACCTAGCGTAAGGATGTTTTTCCCTGAAAGACTCAAAAAAAAAAAACGAACTGGACAACAGTAGCTTATGAATACTTGATTTAAATCTCCCCTTGTTGTTATTGTGATGCCTAAGTAAGCACAAACAACATTTTGCTGCATGCTGTGTACAGTTGTATAAAACATAGAAGCTGCAAAGAGTAATTTAGGTGAAAGCTTAATTTTTAATAAAAACCTATTTTAAAAAATGTATTCGCCAAAACTTTGTAAACTACAAAAAAATTGCCATAGTCTCAACTTGGCTATGTTGATAATTTTAGCACTACAGTGTAAATCAGTACTACAAATAGCTCTGTCAGGTGTTTTTTTTTTTCACCATAAACTGGCCCCACCATGTGCAAGATTAAGTCATTTTTTTTCCACTGATGCCCATCTGTAATCTTTCTGATGCTGGAAAGTGAAGTTATAAATGTTTGAAAGCATAAAAAGTCATATGGAAATTACCTAAGGCTAGGTTCACACTAGAGTTCCAACTACGTTCGGGGTTACCATCCCCGAATCTGCTTAAAAAATGCGGAGAGAAAAGTCTCTCCACATTTTTCCACATTTTTTGGGCGGAAACCGAGCAGAAAACTGGCAAACCCATTATAGTCAATGGGGTCTGCAGGTTTCCGCGGGTAACCGCTTTTTAAGCAGATTAGGTTTCTGTTCTTTGGGTCCCCAAGCGGACCCGAAGAGCGGAAAGCCGAAAGCTAGTGTGAACCTAGCATAAGTAGTCACCTGATGTCATGAGGGAGATGTCAATCATGCCCAGGAGATATGATTATAAGGGGGACAGTGTGACAAGTGTGAAACTGCACCTACTTAGGTTAATTTGCATTGACTTTTTATGTTTCCAAACATTCATAACTTCACTTTGCTGCAACAGAAAGATTACAAAGGGACAGCAAAGGAAAGGGAATGATTAAATCCTGCACATGATTGTGTCAGTTTATGGCAGAAATAACACCTGACAGGTACCCTTTAAATGGTTAACATGGCATTAACATTAATAACAAGCCACACAGCATGAAGGTTAGTTTTTTGCAGGAGTTTTCTCGAATCAGAATCCACCTAAAAAAAAAAAACGCTTCCCAACTCTCCCATTTATTTCAAGAATCCACCTGAAGTTAGATCAGGTGGAAAAAAAAATCTGCCTAACTCCCATTGAAATGAATGGGAGAGTTGGAAGACTTTCTGTGAGAGCTTACCCTTAGATCTGTCCTAAAATATTATTGGTACTGTGCATTTGGTTATAAATACTGGAGCATGCATTATACATGTATAGATAATTTACTTAAATATCTTTGGTTTACTACAGTTTAAAGAGTTGGATGAGGAGAAAGTGTAAAAGCTTACCTTCTGCCCAGGAACACCGGGATCTCCAGGATCACCTGGTTCACCCTGGTTGATAAATAAAATAATGTGAGACTATGCAATTTTCTCTTATTACAGTTGGGATTTAGAATGTATGGATTAAGTGCTTTCAGTTATATGACATAATTTAACCTAAAATATATCCACTTTATATCTCTATATAATTTCTGTATACATTTTTTTTGGAAATTAGGTAGCTTAGCGGTTAGGATTGTTTTTATCCTTGTAGTATTGGGGTCAACAGGTTCTGCAGAAATAGTAACATACTGTACATTACAAACAATACAATAGTATTTGAATTACATTTTTTAAACAAATACATATGGCACACAACAAAACTAGCAATGAAGCAGTCATGTTCCATAATCAGACAAACACAGAGCCCTTCACCTACCATGTGCCATTTACAATACTAGGGTTTTCATAGGTGACAGGGGGGCTTTCTGGATACCCCTGCACTACCAGTGGCTACGCAGCTACCGCTGCATATTTGGGTAAACATATAAAATACATTAACCACTTCCATACCGGGCCAATTTGTGGTTCAGGACCAGACACATTTTCAGGTTTTTTGTATGTTCCGTTTTGCTTCAAATTTTTTTCCCCTATTTTCCTTTTCTAAAACCTAGGTGCGTCTTATGGTCAGGTGCATCTTTTAGTCCGGAAAATACGGGTATGTATAAGAAAAAACATGCAAAAATAACATTAAAATAAAGCCCTATGTGTCACTGAAAAAATGACGCAAACATTATTTGAATAACCTGAGCGAAAAAAAAAAATTAACCTTCAAAACTGATGTAAGAAAAAAACAGAAAATCTGTCTGGTTCTGAACCAGGGATAATAGCCCAGTACTGAAGTGGTTAATATAACCCTTGACTAAAGTAAAGTATTTCAACCACTTCCTGTTCCACATGCTACAGTTACAGTGTAATAACTAGTGGAAGAGTGAAGAAATCAGGCGATACCTTTTAGAGGCTAACTGAGTATATTTATAAGTAAGCTTTCAGGAGTGCTCGCTCCCTTCATCAGACATGGTGTGATACAAGAACTGAAAATTAACAGATTTTTATACACATGGTTTTCAAAGCATTTTAGAGTCCTTAAAAAAAAAATTTTTGCAATCTAAGTAGAGAAGTTATTTACAACAGGTCAAAAAAACAGTCTGGAAACTTGTGGTGCGTGACGGAGGGATCAGTAATTCTTGCTGTTATCTGTTTGCTATCAGGAGGTGATTTGTGTCCCTCACAGGTCATACATAGTGTGATTTGAAGCTGGCATGAATATTGAGTTCAGTTCATGGTTCAAACATAGTGTGACATGAAGCTGGCATGAATATTAAAGTCCAAATTGCAGAGTTTGAAATTTTTGCATAAATTTGTACTCCATTTCTTTCCTTTTCTCCTGTGTCTTAAAATGTCCCATTAAAACCACAACCCGCAAATCTTCAATAGAGTGGTTTTCTCCGGAGAAATGTGCGGCCACTGGGAGATCTGTTCTGCTGTTATTAATGGTGGATCTGTGTGAGTTCATTCGTTGACTGAGTCTCTGCCCTGTTTCCCCCACATAGAGGCCTGTGGTGGGACATTGCACACACATTATGAGGTACACCACATTGGAAGACCTGCAGGAAAATGTCCCCCTAATTCTGTGCACCTGTAATAACTATACTCTCTTCTACTGTTTGATTCCAGCAGTTTAAAGAGGTCCTTTCATGTCCTCTAAGGTAGAGAGTGTTACATACCATAGAAAAGCAAATACTGATCAAGTCATCTAAAGTGTTGAAGAGGGGGGCTTTATTCCACCCCTTGCCCCCCCCCCCACCCACGCATTTGCTGTGGGTTATTACCAGCTAGAGATAGATCCTAATAGGTATTTAGTAAAATTCAGTATACACTGCAATATAGAGGACTGTATAGATTCTGGTTTTGGAGGCTAACTGGAAAAGCTGATCAATGCAGGGTCTGGGTGTTGGGCCCCACCAAACTTAAACTGATGACCAATACTGCAGAAAGGTCTTCAGGCAAATGGCCCCCAGCACAGAAAACCCCCTTCAGGCCAAAACTAGGCTACATCCTTCATGGGTTAAGGGGTAAAAAGAGTAGGACTTTAGAGTATTAAAAGACTACCTTCTGTGTTCTGTCTCGTTGTGGACCTGAACGTCTCTTTCCTTCCTATTGTGAAAAATAATTTAACAAAGTCATAATCAAAATAATGATAAAATTAAAAACAAAATAAATACATAACAATGACCTTTGTGTTACTTTATGATTTAAAGTGTGATTCCTTTAATAATTTGAAATTGTCAGCAACCAATGCACAGAGACTAAAAATCACTGGCCTTTACAAAGGTCCCTTGTCTCTGCTGGTATGTGGTACCAACTAGTAGAATGAAGGTAATGTGTCACATATAAAAGCACAATAGGAACCAGGCAGTGAGCATTGGCAAAATACACACTAGTGAAATCAGTAACAAACTAGGAAATGAATCAGGATTGTACTAGAAGAAACAGGTTGAGGCCAGGATTCGCAGCTATAATAGCCGAGTCAAGCACATCTAAAATCAAACCATAAGACGCGAAAAACGACCATAAGACATGACTCTTGGGGGAACTAATAAAACACTACTGGATCATAAGTATTAACATAAGATTTGACAAAGGTGTCATATTGTGCACCTATTTTACATATGGGCACAGAGAAAGCTCAGAAATAACTACTTGGGAGATATAACATGAATTAATACGTGAATAAGTGAATTTTCATCATATGCTGTTTTACAATAATTGTTTTACAAATAGAGAGTTAGAAATTAGGCCCCATGCGCACAACCGTGTTTGCTTCCGATGTGGGGCCGAGTTTGCAGTGGAATGCAGTCGGATGACATTCTGCCTCAAAATCTGCCTCAAAAATGTCTCACAACACCTTTTCATTTCAATGAGAGTCAGGCATAGTTTTTTTTTTTTTTTTTTTTTTAAATCAGCTTTATTTATTCTGCTTATTTATATAGAGCCATCATATTCCACAGTGCTTTACAAATATTATCAACATTGTCCCATATAGGGCTCACAATCTAAATTTGCTATCTGTATGTCTTTGGAGTATGGGAGGAAATTCACACAAACAGGGAGAGAACATACAAACTTCTTGCAGATATTGTCCTTGGTTGGCACAAATTATATTCCAATTTATTTACACTTTTAATTTCAAAGGGTCATTGTTAATATTATAAATGCTATTACTTAGGTGCAAGCAAATAATGTTTGGGAGATCATCTTTTTTTATTTTATTTTTTTTTATCAGCAAAAGGAAGAGAGAATGTATTGGCTAACAATAATTGAAGTGCTTCCTTTATATTTACCATTCCTTTTCAAGCCATTCTTGACTTTGGCTCAAAAAACTGCAGGAAAATCTGCAACACAAACAGCAGCTTTTCTGCAACGTGCCTTAGCGTTGAGGTTATTGCAGGTAGTTTGAAAGCATAGATTGAATACAATATAAAATAGAGACCTATAGACATAGTTAACAATTGAAACCTCTGATGAATTTTTATACAGCAGGTTAGGGAGCGTTCACACTACCATTGGTGACCGTCAGTAGTGTCCGTTGCTATTGTCCGTTACAAGATTTTAGCATCGGACACTAGCTGAACCGTCACAAAGCCGTTAAAATTTCCATTCATTTCAATGGGTTTTTATATTGTGTCCGTTAGTGTCAGTTTGTGTCCGTTTACACCAAATCTGTCAGAAGTCCGTTTTTTTTTCACGGACAAAAAATCCTACATGCAGGACTCTTTGTCTGTTTGAAAAAAACGGATTCTTGATGGACAGCAAGTGTCCGTTATTTTTTTAACATTGAAGTCTATGGGTAACGGACTTATAACGGACAGTAACTGATAGCCATCAGTTACTGTCCATTATTTTATGTCCGTTTTTTTCCCTGCGCATGCTCAGAAAGGAGAAACAAACCAAAAAAAAAAAAAACGGACAGTGTTAAAAAACGGACACTAACTGATGCTAACGGACACTAACTGATGCTAATGTGTCCGTTTTTTTAACTGAACCATTAATTGGATCAGCTAAAAAAACGGACACATTAACATCAGTTAGTGTCTGTTCTGATAGGTGTCCGTTTTTGTTTTTTTTAACAGACACCTTCATAACAGACTCCAACGGTAGTGTGATCCCTGCCTTAGAAATAAGAGTAAAGATTTGATTGTTTATTGTTACTTTTCAGATGTTTTTAAAATTGTCATCTCATTGCATTACATTTTATATTACAGTTTACATTGCGAGGGGAAAACCACAGAAGAGCTTTACCAACCTTCTCTTTCTTGGAAGGTGATGGCAGCTGGTCTTCTTCCTCTGCATTTTCACTCTAAGAGAAATATTACATAATTATTATTGTTTATTTCACAGAGAATGTTTGCTTCAGTTGTAGTTGTAATTATAAATACCTTTTTCCTTCTCCATCCCTGCGGACCTGGGTATGACTGTTAAAACATAAGGGGAAATGTTAACCACACATTAAATATATTGAATAATACTTGCCTAAAAAATACAAAAAAACACAACTGAGCAGTAAGGCCCGGTTCACATCTGCGTTCGGTTTCCGTTCGGGAAGTCCGCTTGGGACCCCTCCGAACAGAAACCTATACACATTGCAAGCGGTTTACCTGGGAAACCACACAGACCCCATAGACTATATTGGGGTCCGTGTGGTTTCTGCACGAAACATGTGAAAACATGCGGAGAGAGTTTTTTATATGTCAAAAAAACTGACATGCTTTATCTTTGTCAGTTTTTATATAAAAATAGACATTTGAATAGGCATTCATAGGTTTTTAAATGACTGTTTGATGATTATTCAAAAGATTTCAATGGAGTGCCACGGTCATGTGACCTAACATCCATAAAAACTGGCACGTTTTCATGGATGTTAGGTCTTCATATAGTGAAATAATCACCCACAATCACTGCAGACTATACAATAACCAGTAAATCAAGACACTGTATATCTTACAGTTCTCTCTTGTTCTTTTGGTGCCATCCTTCTGGTTCGACTTTTTCCATGGACATCTGTTCTGCTGGCATTATCGCTCTGCTTTAAGATTTTTAGATATAAAATTAATCTAAAGGGGCTCTTATTGGTGAATAATATTGTAACCACAAACTGCATATACATATTCTTATTATATTAAATAAAATACCTGTAGAACTGCAACAAAATAACCATTGGTATTCGTTTTACTAGCTGAATGTGAGAATGGGTACTTTTTAAAATAGTCTCTGTGATATCAATATCAATATGCTTTGCCATAGAGCTGAATTTTTAGAAGGGCTAGCAATAACTAACATGCATTACCTACAGCAAATTCCAAAGGTTCTGTGTAGTTTTACTATGGTATTCTACTAATAGTACTTATAATAATGATAAAATGAAAAACAAAATAAATACATAACAATGACCTTTGTGTTACTTTATGATTTAAAGTGTGATTCCTTTAACATTTCGAAATTGTCAGCAACCAATGTGCAGAGACTAAAAACTACTGGCCTTTACAAAGGTGATGAAGAATGAAGGTAATGTGTGACATACAGTACAGACCAAAAGTTTGGACACACCTTCTCATTCCAAGAGTTTTCTGTATTTTCATGACTATAAAAATTGTAGATTCACACTGAAGGCATCAAAACTATGAATTAAAACATGTGGAATTATATACTTAACAAAAAAGTGTGAAACAACTGAAAATATGTCTTATAGTCTAGGTTCTTCAAAGTAGCCACCTTTTGCTTTGATTACTGCTCTGCACACTCTTGGCATTCTCTTGATGAGCTTCAAGAGGTAGTCACCTGAAATGGTCTTCCAACAGTCTTGAAGGAGTTCCCAGAGATGCTTAGCACTTGTTGGCCCTTTTGCCTTCACTCTGCGGTCCAGCTCACCCCAAACCATCTCGGTTGGGTTCAGGTCTGGTGACTGTGGAGGCCAGGTCATCTGGCGTAGCACCCCATCACTCTCCTTCTTGGTCAAATAGCCCTTACACAGTCTGGAGGTGTGTTTGGGGTCATTGTCCTGTTGAAAAATAAACGATGGTCCAACTAAACGCAAACCGGATGGAATAGCATGCCGCTGCAAGATGCTGTGGTAACCATGCTGGTTCAGTATTCCTTCAATTTTGAATAAATCCCCAACAGTGTCACCAGCAAAGCACCCCCACACCATCACACCTCCTCCTCCATGCTTCACGGTGGGAACCAGGCATGTAGAGTCCATTCGTTCACCTTTTCTGCGTCGCACAAAGACACGGTGGTTGGAACCAAAGATCTCAAATTTGGACTCATCAGACCAAAGCACAGATTTCCACAAGTCTAATGTCCATTCCTTGTGTTCTTTAGCCCAAACAAGTCTCTTCTGCTTGTTGCCTGTCCTTAGCAGTGGTTTCCTAGCAGCTATTTTACCATGAAGGCCTGCTGCACACAGTCTCCTCTTAACAGTTGTTGTAGAGATGTGTCTGCTGCTAGAACTCTGTGTGGCATTGACCTGGTCTTTAATCTGAGCTGCTGTTAACCTGCGATTTCTGAGGCTGGTGACTCGGATGAACTTATCCTCCGCAGCAGAGGTGACTCTTGGTCTTCCTTTCCTGGGGCGGTCTTCATGTGAGCCAGTTTCTTTGTAGCGCTTGATGGTTTTGGCCACTGCACTTGGGGACACTTTCAAAGTTTTCCCAATTTTTTGGACTGACTGACTTTCATTTCTTAAAGTAATGATGGCCACTCGTTTTTCTTTACTTAGCTGCTCTTTTCTTGCCATAATACAAATTCTAACACTCCATTCAGTAGGACTATCCACCTGACTTCTGAACAACACAACTGATGGTCCCAACCCCATTTATAAGGCAAGAAATCCCACTTATTAAACCTGACAGGGCACACCTGTGAAGTGAAAACCATTTCAGGTGACTACCTCTTGAAGCTCATCAAGAGAATGCCAAGAGTGTGCAAAGCAGTAATCAAAGCAAAAGGTGGCTACTTTGAAGAACCTAGAATATAAGACATATTTTCAGTTGTTTCACACTTTTTTGTTAAGTATATAATTCCACATGTGTTAATTCATAGTTTTGATGCCTTCAGTGTGAATCTACAATTTTTATAGTCATGAAAATACAGAAAACTCTTGGAATGAGAAGGTGTGTCCAAACTTTTGGTCTGTACTGTATATAAGCACAATAGGAACCAGGCAGTGAGCATTGGTGAAATACACACTAGTGAAATCAGTAACAAACTAGGAAATTAATCAGGATTGTACTAGAAGAAACAGGTTCAGGTCAGGATTCGCAGCTATAATAGCTGAGTCAAGCACATCTAAAATCAAACCATAAGACACGAAAAATGACCATAAAACACTGGATTGAATAAAACACTGCTGGATCATATGTATTAACATGGGATTTGGCAAAGGTGTCATATTATGTACATATGGCCACAGAGAAAGCTCAGAAATAACTACTTGGGAGATATAACATGAATTAATACCCATCTATTATAAGTGAATTTTCATCATACGCTGCTGTTTGTGAACCCCTACCATGGTAATTGTTGTACAAATAGAGAGTTAGAAATCAGGCCCCATGCGCACAACCGTGTTTGCTTCCAACGTGGGGCCGAGTTTGCAGCAGAATGCAGTCGCATGACATTCTGACTCAAAAATGTCTCCCAACTCTCCCTTTCATTTCAATGGGAGTCAGGCAGAGTTTTTTTTGTTTGTTTTTTTAAATCAGCTACAGGAAAAAATAAACTTCTCAGGATTTACCTTCAGGCAGATTTGACCTTTCAAATCCCATTCAAATGAATGGGAGGGAGTGATTTTTGCAAAAACCACTGCAAATAAACACTAGCATTTTTTTCTGTCTTTCATTTATTTCAGTGGCAGAGGCAGAATCTGCCTGAAGATAGGTCATAATGCTTCTTTTTTCCTTCAGCAGAAAAATCAGCTAGACGAAAAAATCCGCTCCTGACTCCCATGGAAAAGAATGGGAGAGTTAGGAGACATTTCTTTAATCAGATTCTGCCTCAAAATCTGCCTGCAAAAAAACTCTGTGTGAACTTACCCTTATATATTCAAGTAACAAAATAATACACTTGACCTTAGCATATTTGGAAACAAAATTTCCAGCCTGTAACTAGACACTGGTTCACAAAAACTTTGCAGACCTGCAGTTTCACATCTTTACTGGTTGCAGTGAAAATTCCCAATAATGAACTGGCAATATTACATAAAAAGCCACACTTACAGGCACAGACGCCATAGAGCATGTGGATAATGTGGCAAAAAATAAATCCTGCAATGCATATATCAAACTGTACAGTCCTTGAATAATTGGTTATCTCCCTGCTTAGGTCTATTTCAGGCAAAGATACATTACTAGTATTTAAGGCCAGAGAATCTGTTAAAAGCTGGTAAATGGATTCACAAGGTCCCTTGAGATTAGGACTGGCAATAACTGAGGCATAAAGTTAACAAAAAGTCAAAAGCAGGCTGAAGTAACAGGCATTACAGCAAAGCAGAAGGAGGCTCTAGGACACCGTAGTACTAAATACGGCAGAGAGTAGAGGTTAAGGTTAAGACCCCACATTGCAGAAACGCAGCTTTTTTTGTTGCAGATTTTGCTGTGGTCTTTTGAGCCAAATCCAAGAATGACTACAAAAGGAATGTAAAATATATATTAAATACTTATACTTCTACCTTCTGCTCAATCCACTCCTGGCTTTGGCATAAAAAACGCAGCAAAATCTGCAACAAAAAACGCTGCGTTTCCACAACGTGGGGCCATAGCCTAAGGCTGATTTTGATGTGTTACTGATAGGGATTCTGTAGATCATTTAAAGCATTTCTAAAATGTTAAGATAGATTTTAGATATATTTCATAAATCAATAGTGCAAGTGAATATAGTAAACTTTGTAATATATTTTATTATTTATTAACAAATAAGCTTCTTTCTGATTTCCCTTGCCTACTTTCCCTACACTGATAATGGTTTCTGAATCTGTAGAGACCCTTACTCTAGAGCCCTTATCCAGCTCTGTAAGGAGATAAAAACCTCTCTTGTAACTTCCCATATGAAATCGCTCCTGCACATACAGGGAGAAATTCTGATAACAGAAATATATTACAAAATTATTGTATATACAATTAGATGATATTTAAAGTGTAGCTAAACTTTTGGACAACGTTTGATTTTCTGGCAGTATTTGTGTCATTAATAAATTTTGTAATATACTTTATTAACACATTTTGTCTCCTTTCTGTGAAATCCTGCATCTCTTTAGTCTTCCCCTTGCTTCTGTATTGAGAGATGTTCCTTCCTCTCACTCAGTAACTGGGAATGGAATATGAATTACCGGGCTGTGTAAAATGTAGAGAAAATGAGGGGAAGGCTACAGTCATTTCAAACAGTTATATCTCGGACAATATAAAACGTGTGAACTTGCTTTTGGTGTCATATGAAACAGGAGATTCTCTAAGATTACAGAGAAGCCTGTTTTATTTCCCGAGACATCACTGGTTTAAAACACAGTTGGGATTAGGATATTTATATGCAGCTGTATAATATTTATGATATAAATATCCCAATCCCGACTATGTTTTCAACTAGTGATATCTCTGGAAATAATATAGATAACGTCCTATGAAAGAAGAGAATCTCCTCTTTCATATGACACCAAAAGCAAGTTTCTACGTTTTGTAATGCCTGAGATATAACTGTTTGAAGTGACCCTCCTCTTATTTTCTCTACATTTTACATTCTACATTCTACTCCAAGCCCGTACACCATACACAGTAACATTCAGTGAGAGACAGGAAGTGTTCTCAATACAAAAGCAAGGGAAAAAGTGAAAAAAATGAAGGATTTCACAAAAAGGAGACAAATTTGTTAATAAAGTATATTACAAAATTTATTAATTTCACAAATACTGCCAGAAAATCAAAAGTTGTCCAAAAGTTTAGTTATGCTTTAAGTGTGGGTTACCAAAAAACTGTAACAACTTTAAAGTCAGAACTACTACAACTTGTGGGAACAACTGTACGTATGTTGACAAATACCAATAATGTAGCAACTTTTCTACTTGAACTATTATGTACTGTAATCCATTTCTCAAAAGGTTTGTCAGAAGCAATCTAAAGGTGGCCATACATATTAAATAAATGTTGGTCAATCCTGCCGACAGGCAGGGACAGTCAACCATACAATATGTACTGGTTTGTCCCGACAGCAGATGTGGGAAAGGGAACCGATATGTACAATCATTTTGGTGTCAAGAGATAAGCTGTAATGAGAGCTGTCTGGCAGTGGCTTATTTTCATCTCACTGTTAAGAATATATGTAAGCTGATCATGCATGTGGATGGGTGTGTCGGATAGAAAAGCTGTTGGTCAACAGTTATCTGAGGTGTATGGCTACATTAACAGCAGATCAATGCAACTAATTTATTTCCATGGAGATTTTCTTAAATGCATATTTGGAATAATGCTTGTAAAAAATGAGTTTGGACTGGCCTATATTACATACTGTATCTCTGAGAAAATCATTGACAATTGGTTGTGTGGGTTTTAAAATAAAACGATGCGTATGAGTGTCTTTCATCTGTTTATGCCGCCATTCACAAGTTAATGAGCTTTGGTTAGCAATAATGAGTTCAACTGTAAAATCTTTATGAGATGTAATTTTATGAAGGTTAATCCATTACTTTATATGCCTCAGAACAATCAAGTTTATGAGGAATGACACACTTGTTAATTGATTTCCCATCTGGTAAGGAGCACAAAAGCCTTGCTTCTACAGCCTTGATGTCACTGTATGTGCACCATCTGTAATATACCATCAATGTCTGATCTTATTGTCAAGTTTAGAAGGTAAACAACTTCAAAATAGACAATAACCCCAGAAGATTGAAATCACCAACCTGTCACTTGCATTGCATTAGAATCCCCAAATGTCTTAACATTTACTGCATCAGCAAAGGTGACGTCCTTGGGAAACAGTTACCCATATACATATTGGTTTCTACTCCTATTTACTATCATTGGTTCCAATAATACAATGGGGTAATTTATTAAGACAGGTGTTCTGAATGCTGCCTTGAGAAGCTTGTGTATTAAGAGGCTTTTGGCTCTTAATAATTCAGGTGAAATCCCATGCACCAGAATAGAAGTATATATTAGTCAAGAAGTTAAATCTGTGAAATACCTGAAAATTTGTTCAGCCGAGGACCTTGGACTCTGCTCCACGCTATCCACTTTTGTAAAAAAGGGGCCATGTGCTACAGAGAGGCCTTAATTACTCCCATCTCCACCAGTTTTCTAACGTAGCGGGAATAGTAAACTCCCCCAAGTGTTTCACAATAATACATAAATTAATATATAACTTTTAATTACTTAAAGTTAAAAATCACAACAACATATAACCACCCTAAAAGCAGAACAATTAAATAGTCCTCAAAATATCAAAAAAAAAAAAAATATCTATATATATAATTTGGAGACAAAAAAAAGCAAACAAAACAGGCACGGCAGCCTGAAATAGGAAAAACCAACCAGACACTTACCGTGATTCAGATGGTGCCTGTGTTGCTGAAGCAAATACCAGAAGGGGAGAGGGGTGACATAGTCCACGGTTCAAAAGTAACACCAGTAACAACGGGCTAAATAAGGAAAAACCTGTATCTAAACTATGTTTGGCACTCCATATACCTGGTGTAGGAATACTTAGCGTTTGAACTGTGCTATCTTCCAACACTTATGGCCACTCATTGATATACCATGGTGTTGTTTTGTATCTGTGATTAGTTATCTGGTATCTGCAATACCATTAGGAGTTTTATGTACTACTTATATTTGTGCTATGTTTTTTGATGGTTAACACTTGACCTTAGTGCTTGTTTCTTCCATACTTGGCACAGGGTGGTATCTTTACTGTGGCTCCATTCCTGCATTTAGTATATTTGAGATTTTTTAACCAACTCTATCCCCTGATGAGTTTAGTGAAACTTGCATGTCGGGATTGCATGTTTGGTTACTATATATATGTGTGTTAGGCGTACCTAGTTTTGTTTTGTTTCTTGTGTTTTTTGTTCTCTTTATATCTATTTGTTTTGAAGGGATTTGATAGGGATAGTTTATTCTAGGGCCAGGTTCCAGTCGGGGGCACTTGCTATTTAGGGCGGTGGCCCCGAGTTAGGACTTTAGGGTCCATTTAGTGTTTTATATAGGGTGTTATAGGGATAGTTTAGATACAGGTTTTTCCTTATTTAGCCCGTTGTTACTGGTGTTACTTTTGAACTGTGGACTATGTCACCCCTCTCCCCTTCTGGTATTTGCTTCAGCAACACAGGCACCATCTGAATCACGGTAAGTGTCTGGTTGGTTTTTCCTATTTCAGGCTGCTGTGCCTTTTTTGTTTGCTTTTTTTTGTCTCCAAATTATATATATATATATATATATATATATATATATATATATATTTTTTTTTTTTTTTTTTTTTTATATTTTGAGAACTATTTAATTGTGCTGCCTTTAGGGTGGTTATATGTTGTTGTGATTTTTAACTTTAAGTAATTAAAAGTTATATATTAATTTCTGTATTATTGTGATTATCATTTTGGATTATATAATTTTTTTTCGGATAATCTATTGTTGTATACGACCTGTAAGGTCTTGGATTTGGTACTTCCCCCAAGTGTTTCAAATTAATTGTTTCTGCCCTCTGGACTTAGAAATGGTATCTATCTGAGGAGCTGTTTAGTAAGTGCTATTAAAAAGGCAAGTTAGAAACCAGATAACATAGGGCTTATTGCTATCCAGGACACCCTTAAAGCGTACCCCCATTTACAAACAACTTTTCATACACAAATAGAGCATTTAAATATAAGAAACTTTGTAATATATCTTATTAGCCTTCAGAACTTATTAGGCTGTTCTCCTGCTCCTTAACTTGAATCTGACTCCTTGTTTACATTATATCATCTCCATATTCAGCCTAACACATACTCTATGGAGCAGGGAGGGGTTGAGTAGAATTCTACTGCGGACTAGTTAATTGATTTATTGTTTCATTCTGTGTATTATCAGCTTCTTAACTTCAACTTAGCATAAAGGCAAGGAACAGCAGAGTGTAACTGCAGAAAATATTGAAGTATATTTTCTATTATCCCTCCTCTCTCTTTATAGACTAATATGAAGAAAGTAACTGTTTGAAAAGTAGAGAAGAAAACTGATTTCTTTAATAAGATATATTACAGTTTCTTATTTTCAGTTGTATTATTCATTTATGCCAAGTTGTTTATAACTGGAGAAATGCTTTAATTTAACAAGTAAGATGTTATTTGTAAATTGACAGGAGCTTTTCAGGAAGTTTAGTACTTGATACTGAAGAAAAATGCAAGATCCTAAACTTTCTAGTGATGTCACTTTATAGAAGTGGATACATAGCATAGAAGTGTGCACTTTCTTGCCATACACCTGGTAGAATTTCAGCCTACAGGTATAATCACATGAGTCAAATTTGTTGCAACAGCTTCTGAAACTGAAAATCAATTCAGTTCCACGCATGTGAAAGGGTCTGTTTCCAGCAAGCAAAACCATTTCTGCTAATTCCATTCACATGAAACAGACAGTTGTGGAAACTGCTGCAACAAATCTACCATAGGGGTAGATTAATATATGGTAGATTTGTTTTAGATTTAATCTGAAGATTTGTGGAGGTAAAATCCACAGTGGATTATGATATCAGGCAAATGAACAAGATCAAGTCTCTTCTAAATGTTGTGGACATTTTCAGTGTGGCAAAATGAGCATAATGCAGATTTTCAGATCAGCATCATGCTCATTCTCATACTTGAATACTGCAGATTTTACCACTTTCAGTTTAGCAACAGTGAAGTCCACAATGTTAGGGGGAGTTCACACTACCATTACTAAAGTCCTGTTGCTGTCTTCTGTCATAGGATGACAGCTACGGACTTTAGCTGTCAGACAGAACGGTCACAGGCAGATTCTGTGTCCGTTCTCATTGATACTAATGTAAACAACATGAAGGACACTAGCTTCCATCATGTTTGTTTACTTTTGTAACAGAAGATAAAGTCCTGCAGCATCTGTGACCATTCTCTGTGACAGCTAAAGTCCGTTGCTGTCATCCTATGATGGAAGACAGCAATGGACTTTAGTAACGGTAGTGTAAACTCCTTTGCATACAGATTTTGCCTCAGATTTAATTTTTGTAGTGATATCCCTGGAGGAATCTGGACATACCCTAAAATGTATTCATATAGAAACGGCTTAATACATCCACTATTAAAGATGCTACTGCTTCTGTAACATGAACTACAGATGACATCCCATTGTAGATGAAATAAGTGAGTATACAATATACTGCTACACTATTTCTCCATGCAAAGGAAATAACAACCAATAAAGTATGTCACCAATATATTTTGGAGTTGTTAATAAAGTTATGAATACACCTTATTATGACATTGTACTGTTTCTTTGGTCTGTGCAGTGCACAGTGTCTTCAGCTATCCCCAGTACCCATAATGACAATAATCTCTACATCTCCAATTACATATATTAACATAACACACTGTGACATACAAAGTGGTCCTCATAGCAAAATCCAAAGGTCAGCTGATTTTCATACTCAATGTCCTTTTTTTCAAGGTCAGTAACTCTAAGGCTAAAGCCTCACATAGTGAGCCGCAGCCAAAAAATGCGTTTTTTACTGAAAGTCCACAGAGTTTGCCTCTGCAGACTTTATGCCCCTATTATACCTATATGGAAAATGCCAGTGTTTCCGTAGGTAGAATTGACATGCTGCAATTTCAAAACGCAGATTTTCCACTGTGGATTTTTTTCTGCAATGTGTGGATGGGATTAGCCAGAATCCCATCCACTTTGCAGGTAATGTAAAATGCTACATTTTCCCAAGGTGGGGTCCCAGCCTAAAAGGATGTGTAGCATTATAATTTTCTCTGTTTTAATTGCGTGGATAAAATATAAATACATATTTTTTTTGCTATTGTGTGGGGGGGGGGGGGGTTGAACATTTTTGTAATATACTTTATTATTTTATTTTATTTTTACATTATTTATTAGATATCAAACTTCCTTCTAATAGAGAACTGATTGTAAAATTTCCATTAGCAATGCTCTAGCTAAGCATTGCCAGGGAGACTCTGTCTGTACATCTGTACAGTACTCAATGCAGTATGTAGAAGTGAAGAATTTATTAAAAGAGGATGGTCACTTCAAATAGCTGTATGTCTGGATTTATACCACCTAGAAAAAGTAAAAAAATTTACTTTAATGCATATAACTTCTGCAACTTCTGCATATAAAAAAAATCACAATCCCAACTAGTGATATCTCAGGTTCTGTTAAGGAAGTTTGACAGATTGATAAAGTATATCACAAAAATGGTCACCAAACACTCCGAAACAAAAGCAAAAAAAAAAAAAAGAATTACATTTTCAGCTATTGCTATTAATAATGCTTCATGCACATGGCAGTACTGCAGGTCTGTAAAAACTTTAAATTAGATAAAGTAATAGTAGGGCACCCAAACATAAGAGTACTGTAGTCAATGGCATAACTGCAACCTTAGTGGGCCCGGTTGGTGCTTGCTGCTTCTTTTTTTAAATAGGCCTTTACCTGCTGGAGTAACCCCAGCAGGTAACAGGCCCTATTTACTTACCAATCCACATTCCTGCTCACAGCCGCCTCTGCTTCCCCTTCTGCCCTCCAGGGGGCCCCATGCATCCCATAGCAACATGTGTGCATTATATTGCGAGGAGGCCGCTATCGAACATTATACTGTGTGCAGGGACCAGTATGGAACATTATACTGCGTGGAGGGTCCACTACAAGTATATGACATATACTGTGTAGAGAGACCACTATGTGATATTATACTGTGTGAAGGGGACGCTATGGGAGATAATACTGTGTGGAGGGGCCACTATGGGACATTATACTGTGTGGAGGGACCACTATGTGACATTATAGTGTGTTGAGGGGCTGCTGTGGGACATTATACTGTGTGGAGGAGCCACTATGAGACATTATACTGTGCGGAGGGTCCACTGTATTACATTATACTGTGTGTAGAGACCACTATGTGACATTATACTGTGTGGAGGGGTCACTATAGGACATTATACTATAGAGGGTTGTTATGGGATACTATACTGTCTGGTGGCCACTTTGGGACATTATAGTGCATAAATTAGGTGTTATACTGTCTGGGGGGCCAGGAAAGGGGGCGCTATACCGTGTGGGGGAGGGGGGCCCAAGTCAAAAGTTTGCTATGAGGCCCAGTCTTTGCTAGTTACGCTCCTGACTGTAGTAATAGTTTATTAGTTACTACTTTCAATAGTTGTCAGCCTAAAGTTTGTTTGACTGACAACTATTCCTCCCATTCTTCATCTTTGTCAAAAGTGCATGTGTTCTGAATGAGACACTGCTAGACATTTTTTGTCACAGAAAGTCAAAGAAAGGATTGAGTGTTGTAATTCAATGTGCCTGATCTTTTGTTCGTTGAAAGAGTTAGGACATCACATTAATCACATTATGCTTTTTACATCTATTTAGCAGATCCGTTTAACATATGGCCATATGTCTACGTCAATGTTAAAAATAAATTGATCAATTTCTGTGTTTTTTATGGACTTAAAAGTGTGTATACTAAGTTTTTGTGTTTGTCAAAAAAACGGACGGAAATGGATCTTTTTTTTTTTTTTTTTTTTTTTTAACACTGACGCTATACAAACAGGTGACCATCCTTTTTCATTAACTTTGTCATCATTTTCTGCACCTGCTAAACTGATCCGTTATATAAATGAAAAAAATCATAATGTGGTAAATTTGTTGCTCCTACTATAATTGGCACATTTATCTGACTTTGCTTTAATGTGTATTAAAACCAAAACTAAATTTAGATAAGACGCCTGTCTTCTTACATTTGATTGTTACATACTGTCTGAAAACACGGTTAAAATCTAACCTTTATTAAATATTGATTACAAGAAACCTAAATCAGAGCTCACAGGCTCAATGAACTCAAGTAGGCTGGCAATAAGGGGAGTGTCATCCTCACCCGTTCACTGCTACCAACACTGAGGGGGAAGGTATAATCATATAAGTCTATTGCTTACACATAGGTTCTCATTCAGACCATTGAAGTTTATAGGGAAGATAATTGCTTTCCTGATGTAATGTAATGGCTCAGTGGCATACCAGCACCATTAACCCACTATCTCCATGAACACCATACAATTGTGTCCTACACCCTCAGAGGTAGCACTCACTATCAGTAATATACCATTATTATTATTATTATTATTACACCCTACGTGTTTCCGCTACTGTATTAATGTGCAGCTTCATCAGGGATGAAGTGAAACATTTGCTGCCTGGGCAGTTTTGCCCATAGTAGTCTCCAGCAGGCTCACAATGTCATGGCATAGTGACTGTGCCTGACAATGCTGTACTATAAACTCCCAGCCACACCTCCACCATCCACATTACTGAGCAGCTGCCACGCCATCCTGAATGGTGTGGCTCCACCCAAGTGATCCAGGGTGTGCTGGCTGCTTTCGATGCATCTTCTAGTTACCAAAGGAACATGAGGCGGTACATCAGGCCAATCAGGGTCACAAACAGCACCTACTTTGTAAAGGTAAGTATTGGTATCATGCACTTAAGACTCCACATAAAAGTGAGCCTGTATAAAGAAAAGCTGCTATCAAAATAAACAGATGAAATGAACTTTTGTAAGTAAAAATAGCAGTATATGATATTGGTATAACGAAGAGCAAAATCCATTGCCAGCACAGAATATTAAATGTATCAAGCAATGAGCCGTAAACCCAGACATAAAGCACAAGAATATAGCCCAATTGAATATCGGTCAGACTGATGTACATGGCAACACATCCAAACAGATCCTAGTGGCAGGGGAAGAGCTATAAGCCAAAATACAAATATTGACATAGGTCGCCCATAGATAGGGCATCCATGGATCAAAAATAAGCCAATCATTTAACAATGGAAGCATATCACCTGATGATCAAGATATCAAATCAGTAAGTAATGGGGAATCAGAAGTCCAGCAAATAAATCACAAAGTCAAATATAAGATGAGGTAACGCAAAACGGGCCTAGGATGGCTGGACATAGTATTTTATCTGCCATAAGAATGGAACCAGCGTGACCACCAATGCTACTAATCTATAAAACATGTAAACGAGATCTGATCATTTAGACCAGGTGGATGCACTGTGTCCACTCTGAAAATCCATTCTGACTCCTCCTAAAGAACTCATTTTCTCTTCACTTCATACAGGCCGTACTCCGAACACAATGAGAAGATGAGAAGCAAGGGAAAAAATGAACAATGGAGGATTTCACAGAAAGGAGCCAAAATGTGTTAATAAAGTATATTACAAATTTTATTAATAACACAAATACTGCCAGAAAAGTTGTCTGAAAGTTTAATTATGAATTAAGTCCTATGGAGTAACTACTGCTTACCTATGCGTATCAAACTGCATGCTTTACAGTTGCCACACTTGTATGTGCCACAGGGGTGAAAGGGTAACCATGTTCCTGTATATCTTTCCGGTGCCAAGTGACTATGCACCACTTGATCTTGTATATTCCTTTCTCATCTGAAAGTGATGACAGGTGTATCCCCTTGTCCCATAGTTCTCTCTCAATATCTGGGTCTGAACTTAGAATACCCCTGTAGGTCTGAAGAATCTCCTCCACCTCCCTATGAGCCACATCATATGTACCGATAATCCATAATGTATTCTCTTTCTGTGACCTCTCTCTCTGGTTCAATAGTTGGTCCCTGTTTTGGGATGATGAGTAATTAGGCTGTCCTCAATGTATTGTAAAGATAGCCCCTACTGGCAAATCTCTCACTTAAATCTCCTACTGCCAGGGCCATTTTAACACATTGTTGGGCCCAGTGCAAAGGTTAAAGATCTGGTTTGGATAAGGTCAAATGTAAAGTTTATTGATGACTGTGTGCAAATGTTTGGTGCAACTCTTTTGGCGCTGAGAACTAGACAATGGTAAACGTCTGGGTCACAGCACCAATGACTTCCTGATTGTGTTATGTTCAGAGGGGTATTACATAAAATACCCCTGTGATTAGGCTATGCGTGCCGCAGCAAATTTAGCTCCACCCACTTTTACATTGCTTCCACCTATTCTCATCCATTTCTCTATGTGCCGCCACACAGAATAATCCTCCTTCAGTCACCCTAACATTATATGCCCCCATATTATTATGTTCCCCTCCAATTGCTCCACAATATGAAGTCCCCTCTCCTGGTGCCCCAGTTTCAGCTGCGGAAACTATAGGGGGACATTAAACTGGGGCAGCTGGAGGGGGACATTAAACCATGGGGTTAGTTGAATGGGGACATTAAACTGGGGGCTGCTGGAGGGGGACATTAAACTGGAGACAAGTAGAGGCAGACATGTCCCCCTCCAGCTACCCCCACGGTTTAATGTCCTCCAGTTGCCCCAGTTAATTGCCCCTTTCCAACTTGCCCCAGTTTAATTTCCCTCTTCTTCTCCCCCAGTTTAATGTCCCCCTTCATCTGCACCCAGTTTGATGCCCCTCTCCATCTGCCCCCAGTTTAATGTCACCCTCCATCTGCCCCTTTAGTTTAATGTGCCTCTTCATCTCCCCCAGTTTAATGTTCCCCTTCATCTGCCCCTTAGTTTAATGCCCCCTCCATCTGCTCCCAGTATACTGCCCTACTCCATCTGCCCCAGTTTAATATCCCCCTTCATCTGCTACCAGTTTAATGCCCCCTTCATCTGCCTCCAGTTTGATGTCCACCCTTCATTTTCCCCCAGTTTGATGTCCCCCCTTCATCTGCCTCCAGTTTAACATAATAAAACACTGATACTCACCTCTCCTCGTTCCCCTGCTGTCTCTTCTCCCAGACTGTTCAGAGAGCTACAGGCTCGATGTGAGGGATGGCATCACATCGCGCCTACAGTTCCCGGGGATCGGAGCACACTGGGATGTGCTTAAAACAGAGCGGTGAAGCAGGAGCAGTTGTCGACGGCTCCTGCTTCATCATTGTATTTAACTCATCTGCGTCCGGAGAAGACGCAGATGAGCTGATACCAGGACATACCTCCAGCTGACCGGGACAGCGGGGCAGGACCCGGAATCCCGGACGGTTGGGAGGTTTTCCCAATGGGGTCCCCAGTAACATAGGCCCGATGCAACTGCACTGTTGGCCGTATGGTTAAAGAGTCCCTGCCTACTGCCAGTCAAAATTCCCTAATAGAGGAACAATTTTGGATGGCCTTCAAATACTGGCCTATAGTTATTCCGCAATGATTGATTATGCCAGTTTTTCCAATAGAGGAGACTATTATTGGCAGTAGATTGCCTCATCGTATTTGCTGAACTTATTGTGGAAATTCTGATACCCTGTAACTTACTGATTTGACATCTTGATCATCGGGTGATGTGTTTTGATTTGGCTCTTTGTTATGCCTATATCATGTTCTGCTATTTTTTACTTACAAACGCTCCTTGCTTCTGTTAATTTCAATAGGAGTTTTTCTTTATACAGGCTCACCTTTATGTCGGATCTAAGTGCATGATACCAATACTTACCTTTACAGTCTAGGTGAAGTTCCTGACCCTGATTGTCCTGACATACCGCTTCATGTTCCCTTGGTAACTAGAAGCTACATCAAAAGCAGCACAGAACACCCTTGGATCACTTGGGAGGAGCCGAACCATTAAGGTTGATGTCCTTAACCCAGATTGGGTAGCTGCCTAGTGGTATGGATGGTGGAGGATTGGATTGGAGATTATAGTACGACATGGTTTGGTGTGGCCATTTTGCCATGACACTGTGAGCTTGCTGGAGACTATTACTATTAGCAGGAAACTGCAGCAAATGTTTAATTTCACCTATGATGAAGCTGCACATTAATTAAGTAGAGGAAATGCGCAAGTTGTTAGGGTGATAGTACAATGCCATATTAGTGATAGTGAGTGCTTATACTGAGGGTATAGGACATGATTGTATGGAGTTCATGGAGACAGTGGGTTAAGGTATTCTCCTGAACGCAGGATGAAAAATAGGCTAGGGGAGAGCAATTATCTTCCCTATAAACTTCAATGGTCTGAATGAGAACCTATGTCTAAGCAATACACTCATCTGATGATACTTTCCCCTCACACTCCACTTACTGTCAGCCTGTTTGAGTTCCTTACTGTGAGCTCTGATTTATGTTACTTTTAATCAATATTTAATAAAGGTTATATTTTAACCGTTTTTTAGGCAGTATATAAGAATTTGATGTGTATTAGAGCCTTATTCCATCAATTAGCAATAGTTGATTTCAGAAAAAAAATGCTTCTTTCCACTTTGTATTTCTTGGGCATAAAACTGCATTGATGTATTCTCACATCAGAGACAACAACGAAGCTTGCTACAATTTTAAATTTCGTTTATACACAAGCCAATGTGCAAAATACTGTTAACATTGGATTTGGTGGAACAGTAGTTTATCCATAGGCTGCAGCCTGTTTGAGACACTCTTTTCTATCTTCATGAATGATATCAAAACTTTCACTGCCAAAGGAGTGCATGGAGTTAATGGAATATTATTAAGTAATGGTATAGAACATAATTTTGTTTTTGTGTTCATAGTTTATCCAGAATTCAGTCACTGAAGCTTATTCACACCATTTAAGGTAAATATAATAAGTTTGGTCAATAGCTTAGAGGGAACATTTTTTTCTTCTGTCATTGAACTTCAATCCAAAGAAATCCAAAGACAAATATCAAAGAACAGTTCTACTGCATCTGCAGAAGCCTCCCCAAATGTGCGCCAAATGATTTGCATCATGTAGATGACTGCCAGTGGTATCCTAGTTCACACAAAGCTAGCATCAGTCTCAAGGCTTTATAGCTTGTAGAGAGGCCATGGGCTGTTCATGTTAAGGGAAATGGTTCCTTCCTGAGCTTTGGGCAGCTGAATAGTTTTAAGATGGGTCCTGTGTGATTTAAAGAAAGATGTCATGTTAAAAAGCTTGAAGCATCCATTACTGGAGCAATCCGTTAATAGCGTTTGCTTGCAGCAAGTAGGATTAAGGCTCTGTTAGAATTGGCGTTAATTTATTGCTGGCGGGCATGTTATATGTAAGTGATTTGAAGATGACTGTATTAGTTAGGTTGGACAAGATCCATGAAAAAGGCTCTCCAAAGTAGATAAAGGTTGTTTGCCTTATAATATCCAGTTTTAATACCCTAGTAGAACATTTTTTTTTGTTGGGGGGGACTCTCATTAACAACCAACATTAATTAGCCACGGAAGAGAACAGCTACAGTGAACCTCTTTCTATAGGACCCTGCTCATCTCTGCATTGATTTCAGTAGTGGAAGAGTGAAGAAATCAGGCGATACCTTTTAGAGGCTAACTGAGTATATTTGATAAGTAAGCTTTCAAGAGTACTAGCTCTCTTCTTCAGACATGGTGTTAAGCTAGTACTCTTGAAAGCTTACTTATCAAATATACTCAGTTAGCCTCTAAAAGGTATCGCCTGATTTCTTCACTCTTCCACTACTTTCAATGGCTAACACGGTACATTATACTACTATTGATTTCAGTAGGACTACAGTATGTGATGCTTCATTCCCCTGCTGGTGCTGCAGGTGATCTGAACACTTGACTGCTATGAATATGGAGATTTTCTCATATTTCACATAAAGTTATATATGATATTTATACAATAGGCAATTGCAAAATATTATCATATCTGTCAGAAGTCATTCCGTGTTTGTGTTCTAATTGGAAATGGAAATTGTATTATTGGTTTTCTTCAAGAGTGGGCCGAGATCCATATGTGTCTTCTGTTCCAGTCATTGATAATTGATAATATATAATGTTTCACTTCTTTTTAGTATTCCTGAGTTTACATTAAGACTGAACTCTTCAAGATGAGAAAAAAAACACCAAAGCACTTCACCTTGTGCATCTGCAGAACATTTCCATCATGCACATGCATGTTTTCATTATGTAATAGCCAAAGCAGGTTTCATGTTAATAAGCACAGTTAAGCTTTGAGAAGAAATAAAATAGAGCTAGGTATGCCCATGAAATATGCCGAGAAGGTTACATACATGTAAAGCTGAGTACTGCACGCATGACAAAATGCAAACCAACAAGATGCCTATCAACATGTATACTTGCAAGTCAATACAGACAAGTGAGAATATGTAACACAATCAAAATAATGCATGATCTGGATGATATGTAAATAATGCAAAATACAGCAATTAGGTAACAAACTTTATTCTAATCCTGTTGTAGGATGTTGTAACCTGTGAACACTCCAGGAAAAAAAAACTGTATTGGCCTTTGTTTAGATATCCTAAATATTTCATTCAGTATCTTCAGGTGTCATACCAAAAGTAGAACTATGTAACCATCAGCACAAACATCTGCAAACATCAGTACTCTGTGAAGTAATGTCTAATATCTAATGTCTATCCAACAGATAAAGCAGCTGTTGAGAATGACTGGCAAGAGTCCTGGGTGTCAGACCCCCGCCAATCTTATATTGTTGATCTACCCTAAAGATAGGCCTTTAATATAGTTTGTTCGGAAAACCCCTTTAGGCTGAGGCCCCACCAACTTTTTTTGTTGCAGATTTTGCTGCGGTTTTGAGAACCAAAGTCAGGAGTGGATTGAGCAGAAGGCAGAAGTATAAGTACTTCCTATATATTTCCCATTCTTTTTGTAGCCATTCTTGGTTTTGGCTCAAAAAACAGCAGCAAAATCTGCAACAAAAAAAGCTGCATTTCTGCAACATGAGGCTTCAGCCTTAAGGTTGCTGCAATGTTAGCAAACATGGAAATGCAAAATGAGCATAATTCATGGTCCAGGGATTGGGCACTTTATATTGCTGATGGTTAGAAATGTCAGGATGTGAAGCACAACCTGTTTTGTACTATATATGGCTAACATTATTTTATAGACTTCCATTCTTAGCACACAGAAAGGCAGTTTAGATTTGCTAAGGCTACGTTTACATTCTATAAAATATTAGGTACTTACCTCAACCTCTGGAGATTCTGTAGTTGTTAATGTGGCCCCCTCCTGCACATAAAAACAAAGTTTATTTGAAAGTGCTCAAAGTTATACATTTGTTCAAATTACCTGTCATGAAAAAAGCAATGGTCAGTTTCTACACCATATGCCCAATCCACAGAACTATTTATGACATATTTATTTTTTAGAATGTGTCTATTATTACACCCAAAACAGCACATAGTTAGTTTTCAAGATAGCTAGGCAGTGAAATTCAATTAAGGACATGCAATCTGCAGATACATCACTAAATATAGATAGGTACTGTGAGTATGTGAGCCAGAGGGCGCTGTTGAGCGACCCAGGCCTAGCCCTGAAAAGGCTCTCAGCCACGCCTTTGAGGGGGGCGTGTAACTCCAGTAGTCTGGAGTATCCTGCAGGAAGCAGGAAATGGTGGACCCACCTGGACAGATAGACGGTCTGTGCCAGAAGTGCTAATGTCCACAGGGGACTGTTGCTGGAGCTGAGCAATAGTCAGGACCAGCCAGGGATAGAGAGGCAGTCTGTCCAAGAGGGTTGGGATCCAGAGAGGACTTACAGAGACTAAGTCAAGCTCTTATTGCCCCCCCCAGAGGCTAGTTAGGGACTCAAGGAGTGAGTTAGGCCCTAACTGTGGCATAGGTTTTTTGTTGTTTTGTTATGGTGCAGTTAAGCTGAATAAAGCCACGTTTTATTTTACACTTGGACCGTCTGAAAGCGATCTTTCCGGCGCCCAGTACCACGAACCACCGCTGTCCGGACCAGGACAAGCCGCCATTTTGAGTGTAATTCCCCTAAGCTGTCACATATGGTGGAGAATCGCACGCATAAAGAGATCCACGCAAGTCCTGGAAGACAAGTGGTTTGTGATTGCAGTACTGCTAAGTGTGCATTGTGGCCTACAGCTGGAAGAAATCTGCAATTTCAACTGAAGAAACCCAGGAGGGGGTGAGTGAATTGCAACATAGCAAGGTGTTTGTAAAACTCTGGAAGAGGAATCCAGGGAATGGACTTTGTGTATACTGTGGCATAGAAGTCTGTGAAGTGTTTTGCTGATGGCAAGAAAATAAGCAATGTGTGTAGAAGCTGGATATTGCAAACAGTCTATGTGAAAGGCTATGGTGCCATGTTGATGTTTTCTGTGGAAGACAGAAGAAAATGCTGGTTGTTGTAGTGCCACATAAGTTAACTGTTTGAATACATGTGACTGCAGAAGATAGCAAGAAAAAAGTTGCTGCCGGTTGAACCCAAGGTTGCGGTGGAATATTGTGTAATCTTGTTAGTAAACCATGGGCAAGAAAAAGAGAATTTCAGCTTGTAAAAAAGCAGAGAAGTTATGCTCAGGTGTATTAGTGCAGCAGTCTGAATGCAGAGAGACACAAAACCCGGAACAGATCAGGTGGAATGCAAGTAAAGATAATGGGTTGCTTGAAAGTGACACAGTTTGTCTAAAGCACCTCTGTTCTATGATGGAATATGTCCCTGCTGATTGTATGTCTCATATTGGAGTGCGTCAAAGCACCAAAGATGAAAATGTTATGGTGCAGCAGCTTCAAGTTGAGATTAAAGCCAACAGGTTCTTGTATGAAGCTGAAATATCTGATTGGAAATGGCAACTTGAGGTATCAGAGAAAGAGAACCTTTGGTTGAAGAAAGAGCTTGAGACTATAAAGAGTTTATATCCTAGTCATTGTGAAAATGTGGTGCTGGGTTTGCCTGGAATGGACTGTGTCACTAAGAAGGAGTTTGCTGATATGAAATGTGCTCTATCTAATAAAATTGTACAGAGTGTAGAGCAAAAGCAAGTGCTTGAGAAGCAATTGCAGGATTTAAAGGAGCAGCATGTCCAAGACTCCATTGCCAAAGAGAGTGTCATTGAAAAATTAAGAGATGACCTTGAAACTGCTAAACGTGAGAGAAGTGAATTTTTGCAGACATTGCAGTCAGAGCAAAACTTGCATCAGGTTCGCTTAAATAGTGAAATCCACGAATGGCAAAGCAGAGCTGGAGTTCTGGAACAAAGAGAAAGGGAACTCAAAGTTAGAGTATGTAGCCTGGAGAGGGCGCTGTCAGGATTTTGTGAAGATAATGAGAAGTTGTCTGTTTTGGTGCAAAATAAAGACGAAGAAGTGTATAATGTCACAAGGCTTCTTTCTCAAGCAGACAGCAAGTTTATCAAACTTTCCAAAGATTTTTCTACTCTAGAATCCCAGCTTCAGGACACTCAGGAACTTTTGCAAGAAGAAACCCATCAGAAGCTTGAGCTTAGTACAAAACTAAAACAAATGGAAGATGAGAAAAATGGTTTCCTTGAGCAACTAGAAGAAGAGGAGATAGCAAAAAGACATTTGACAAAACAGATTTCAACACTACAGGCTCAGGCGACTGATATGAAGAAAAAAATGGAGGATAGTATTGGGTCCTTGGACTCTGTTGAAGAACTAAAGGAAAAGTTGCAAAAGGAGCTATAAGCTACAAATCAACGGTTTGAGGAGAAGGCTGCTGCTTATGACAAACTTGATAAGATGAAAATTAGACTGCAGCAGGAACTAGAAGATGTAGGTGTAGATCTTGATCATCAACATAAGATTGTGTCAAATTTGAAAAGGAAGCAGAAAAAGTTTGATCAGCGGCTTGGTGAAGAGAAGACTCTTTCTGCTAGATATGCAGAAGAACGTGACAGTGCTGAAGCAGAGGCCCTTGAATTGAAGGCCAAATTAAAGAGGCTCAACAAGCAACTGCGCACTGAAATGGAGGATTTGGTTAGCTCCAAGGATGAAGTTGAGAAAAACCTGGAATCTGTGCAGATATTGTATGAGAACAAAGCTAATGCTTATGAGATGCTGGAAAAGGCCAAGAGAGAATTGGACCTCCAGATAGAAGACATGAGGATTCAATTTGAGGGAAACCTGTCTAATTTATCTACTGAGATTGTAGATCTAAAAATGCTTGTTGCTAAACTAAAGGTGCAAGTGAACAAGCAGGAGGAAATCAAGAAACAGCTGGAGTTTCAGATGGATCAAGTGAAGCGTGAGTCAGAAATAAAGTTGGAAGAGCGCACTTTTCAGATTGAACAGTCAAAAACCGAAGTGGAATCTAAAAGAGAAGAATTGGATCGATTGCAGCAGTCTTTATCCAATACTGACCAGTCACCATCTGCCCTATCTTCAAAGCTGGCAGCACTAGAAGCTGAGAGAGACTCGCTGCAGAACCTGTTAACCTCTAAAGAATCAGAGCTGTTATCCCTGAAAAATGTGATTCAAGAAATAGAGTCTTTATTCAACCAAGAGCAAGATAAGAGAGCCACTGAGATACGGGACTTGAATGAAAGACTTGACAAAAAGTCTGCAGATGAGCCGAAGCTTTATCAGAAGATGTTGGAGGATCAGTTCAATATAGTTCAGGGAACAGTAGGAGAAGCAGAAAATATTATCCAGGATGCTGACCTGACAAATGTTAGAACACTGCAGAATATCCTAGAATTAGGAGACATAGTGGATAAAGAGATGGCATCTACATCTGCTGCCATAGAGGATGTCAGGAAGATTGAGGAAGATCTGCAAGTTGCAATGGTGAAGGCTGAGATGGAGGCTGCTCAGAAAGATGTGGCAGTGAAGAAAGTTCTGGAACTGGAATCAGAGGTTTGTGCGCTACAGAAGGCATTAGAATTGGGGAAAGCTGCCAGCATAGAGGCAGAGAAAGGAGAATCATTAAGTCAGACAGACATGAGTGACCTGTCCACTAATGTTGATACCAATGATCAGATTATGATGAAACCACGTGATTCGGTAAAACGTCAAGTAGAGGGTATAGTTCCCCAGGATGATGCTGCTAAAGGTGGACTTCCTGCAAATTGTGAGGAGGCCAAAGAAGGTCCAACAGAAGAAGAAACTGTGATTGGTCACACACTGCCTGTGACAGAGCGGGTCCAGCGTCAAACCAATGAGGTCCAAAGCCTAGAGGGCTGTGAGATGGTAAATAAGGTGAAGGGTCACCAAAAGTGTGGAACAAGAGTCCGTAAGAAGACTGACCATGCATATGTTGTCCCAACAGCTAAAGTGTCTGAAGCCATTGTGGATAAAGGTGTTGCTGTGCCTGTCTCTAGCCAAATGTCGGGTGGACAAATGGTGAAAAATGACTCCATGTTGTCTGTGAAGGGGGAGTCAGGAAATAACATAGTCAACCCAAAAAGAGGAGAAAAGGCAGAAGTTGTTTTATCGCCTGATGCTAATAGCAACAAGAAGAGGCTGAGATACAATGTTGCTATGTCCCTAACTAATGGAAGTAACCGTGGTAGAGGTTCTAATGCAGAGACTGAGCAGCCGTCATTTGCATGTAGAAGTAAGAGATGGTTACATGTCACCAAGGATGTGATAGTTGTTAAAGACATACCAGAAAATGTAGTTCAGCGTGATCTATTATCTGAGGGTGTACGGTATGGCCCTGGTGCAGAAGGAGAAGATATTGCAGTACAGAGCTTGTGTATCTCAAACAAAGAGGAGAGCAAGCAGCCTATGTCTCCTAAACTTCTAAGCCTTGATGGTGATGACAAAGTTTGCTTTGGAATGAAGGTTATGGAAAAAGTACTCGTGAAACAGTTATACTCTAAAGACATTGATGTGCATGAAGTACGTGTTAGTTGGTCTCTGAGCTCCTGTGGATTCATGATAGGTAAAGATGAAGATTCTTACAGCTATTCACTAAAGGGATCAAGGTCATGCAATGGGATGGCTGAAGAGTACGGCGAAAAATGTGATGAAAATTATGTGATCCCTTGTATGGCGAATTTTGAAGGTGATGAAGGAGAATTTGCCTTTGTACAGAATGGCCAGGATCTTGGCGTAGCATTTAAAGTGCTGAAAAAATGGAAAACTCGACTGAGCGGAATTTGGAAGAAGAGACCGCCAGATTGGGACTTTAAAGTGATGAGAAAACGGAGAACTCGACGGAGCGGTATTTGGAAGAAAAGACCGCCTGACTGGGACTTCTGGAGAGACACTGAACAGGCATATTTGGTTGAAGAGGGACTTCGTCATAGGATGTCTCGTCCCATTGTAGCTCACCCCATGGGTAGTGAGCTGAGGGGGAGGGTATGTGAGTATGTGAGCCAGAGGGCGCTGTTGAGCGACCCAGGCCTAGCCCTGAAAAGGCTCTCAGCCACGCCTTTGAGGGGGGCGTGTAACTCCAGTAGTCTGGAGTATCCTGCAGGAAGCAGGAAATGGTGGACCCACATGGACAGATAGACGGTCTGTGCCAGAAGTGCTAGGGTCCACAGGGGACTGTTGCTGGAGCTGAGCAATAGTCAGGACCAGCCAGGGACAGAGAGGCAGTCTGTCCAAGAGGGTTGGAATCCAGAGAGGACTTACAGAGACTAAGTCAAGCTCTTATTGCCCCCCCCCAGAGGCTAGTTAGGGACTCAAGGAGTGAGTTAGGCCCTAACTGTGGCATAGGTTTTTTGTTGTTTTGTTATGTTGCAGTTAAGCTGAATAAAGCCACCTTTTATTTTACACTTGGACCGTCTGAAAGCGATCTTTCCAGCGCCCAGTACCACGAACCACCGCTGTCCGGACCAGGACAAGCCGCCATTTTGAGTGTAATTCCCCTAAGCTGTCACAGTACTTATTGTCCAGTGGGAGAAATAAAATTCCAGGTACACACAAAACTAAGAACAAAATTATCACAATGAAAACGGTAGGAAATGCCCACATTTACAGTGGGGAAAAAAAGTATTTAGTCAGCCACCAATTGTGCAAGTTCTCCCACTTAAAAAGATGAGGCCTATAATTGACATCATAGGTAGACCTCAACTATGAGAGACAAAATGAGAAAACATATCTAGAAAAATTTTTAAGAATTTATTTGCAAATTATGGTGGAAAATAAGTATTTGGTCACCTACAAACAAGCAAGATTTCTGGCTCTCACCGACCCGTAACTTCTTCTTTAAGAGGCTCCTCTGTCCTCCACTCATTACCTGTAGTAATGGCACCTGTTTGACATTGTTATCAGTATAAAAGACACCTGTCCACAACCTCAAACAGTCACACTCCAAACTCCACTATGGTGAAGACCAAAGAGCTGTGGAAGAACACCAGAAACAAAATTGTAGACCTGCACCAGGCTGGGAAGACTGAATCTGCAATAGGCAAGCAGCTTGGTGTGAAGAAATCAACTGTGGGAGCAATAATTAGAAAATGGAAGACATACAAGACCACTGATAATCTCCCTCGATCAGGGGCTCCATACAAGATCTCACCCCGTGTGGTCAAAATGATCACAAGAATGGTGACCAAAAATCCCAGAACCACACGGGGGGGACCTAGTGAATGACCTGCAGAAAGATGGGACTAACATAACAAAGGCCACCGTCAGTAACACACTACGCTGCCAGGGACTCGGATCCTGCAGTGCCAGATGTGTCCCCCTGCTTAAGCCAGTACATATCTGGGCCCATCTGAAGTTTTCTAGAGAGCATTTGGATGTTCCAGAAGAGTATTGGGAGAATGTCATATGATCAGATGAACCCAAAGTAGAACTGTTTAGTAGAAACACAACTCGTCGTGTTTGGAGGAGAGTGAATGCTGAGTTGCATCCAAAGAACACCATACCTACTGTGAAGCATGGTGGTGGCAACATCCTGCTTCGGGGCTGTTTCTCTGCAAAGAGACCAGGATGACTGATCTGTGTACATGAAAGAATGAATGGGGCCATGTATTGTGAGATTTTGAGTGCAAACCTCCTTCCATAAGCAAGAGCATTGGAGATTAAATGTGGCTGGGTCTTTCAGCATGACAATGATCCCAAGCACACCACCAGGGCAACGAAGGCGTGGCTTCATAAGAAGCATTTCAAGGTCCTGGAGTGGCCTAGCCAGTCTCCAGATCTCAACCCCATAGAAAACCTTTGGAGGGAGTTGAAAGTCTGTGTTGCCCAGCGACAGCCCCAAAACATCACTGCTCTAGAGGAGATCTGCATGGAGGAATGGGCCAACATACCAGCAACAGTGTGTGCCAACCTTGTGAAGACTTACAGAAAACGTTTGACCTCTGTCATTGCCAACAAAGGATCTATCACAAAGTATTGAGATGAACTTTTGTTATTGACCAAATACTTATTTTCCACCATAATTTGCAAATAAATTCTTTAAAAATCAGACAATGTGATTTTCTGGATTTGTTTTCTCATTTTGTCTCTCACAGTTGAGGTCTAACTATGATGACAATTACAGGCCTCTCTCATCTTTTTAAGTGGGAGAACTTGCACAATTGGTGGGTGATTAAATACTTTTTTTTCCCACTGTAACATAAGTCCTTTTGTAATCGTGGGGCTTTTTATTTAAAGGAATATTTCTAGGAAACAATTCCAGAATTGTTTTTATAGGAAACTTTATTGTGCAGGATACATAAAAACATAGTGGAATATTTATAAAGTATCTAAAAGACACTTTCATCTGCTCCATTATGTCTAGGTTCTGGCAAGTTACTAAACAATGGAGCATCAAGACAGAGGGAAACACGCCTGTCATGCCTTCAGCAATATGCCATGAGTGAACTGTAATAGCTCCATCTAATGACTGTTTGTGCAAATAGCAAATCATCATACTATTTCCTGTATGTCCCACTAGAACTACTGTAGTTCCCACCTATGACCTAATGACATCATCAAGTCAGCTCACCAGTGGCCATTTTACTTGGAACTTTCTGTTCAGCTAGCAGCATCCATTCCCATCCTCCTTGTCTAGACCTACAGTAGCATCGCTGGTATGTTCAAGTTGCTACCCAGCACTATAGTTTATGTGTTTATGAATATTATTATGTTTGCATGTCTCCTACTGTAATTTCCCAACCCCATAGTTACTCTAGCTGGAGACCATGCTTGTTATAGATAGGACCAGGGTCGGTTTTAGACAAAGTGGGGCCCTGGGCAAAATTAAAAGCGGGGCCCCAAATACTGATATGCAAACAACACCATTGTCTTCCAGTGACAACCCCTATAATAATGCCTCTTTTCTGCCAACAAAAAAGTAATAACAAGCCCCATTTACCACACACAATTCAAATGAGCACCTTTGTACCACCTAATAGATTTTTGCACCCAGTCATCAGTTATTATAGCGCCTCCTTATAAATAATAGTCCCTGGTTATAAATAATATTACACCTCTATCAGTAATAGCTCCCTTATAAATGATAAATAGTGCCCCGTATCAGTAATATTCCCCCTTATCAGTAACAGACACCCCGTAAAAATAATACTGCTCCCTTATAAATAATACCCCCCTCATAAATAATAGTTACCCTTATAAATAATAGTCCCCATTATCACTAATAGCCCCCTTTATAAATAAGCCCACTTAACAAAAATAAAAAGTTCCCCTCTTATAAATATTAGCTCCCCCCTTATAATGGATGCCTTATATATAATAGTTCCACCCTTATAAATAATAGCCAATCTTATAAATAATATTCCCCCCCTTATAATAGCCCCCTCATACTTAAGTTTCCCAATTATATATAGTAACCCACCCTTATATATAATAGTTCTCCGTTATACAGTGTCGGACTGAAGGGCCCCACCCAGCAGCTTCCTGCTAATAGCCTACACCACGGCTCCTTCACTGAAGTCTTACATATGTGCTGACTATCTGGTGTTACTGAGTATGTTCGCAGTATAGACAACCCCTATAGTACTGTGCAGGCCCCAATAACTCCGTGGCCGGTTCATGCACAGTACTGTATGTGGAATGACATGGCCATGGGGCACTACACGTATGTGCAAGATTATAGTGAGGGAGCTGTGATGCAGACATAGCACACAGGGCTGCCAGCAGGAATTGTGAGCCCCCACCACCACAGTATAATGCTCCACATGGTATATAATGCTCCACAGTATAAAATGCTCCCCTGAACCCCCCATAGTGGCCCCACATGGTATGTAAGGCTCCACACAGTATAATACTCCACAGTGGCCCACACAGTATACTACCCCTTAGTGGCTCCAGACAGTGCAATATGCTCCCCAGCAGCCCCACACAATATAATATGCTCCATACAGTATAATATGCACCCCACAATGCCCCCCCCAGTATAATGCTCCAGTGGCCTAACACAGTATAACATGCTCCATAATGACCTCCACACAGTATAATACAGTCATATGAAAAAGTTTGGGCACCCCTATTAATCTTAATCATTTTTAGTTCTAAATATTTGGGTGTTTGCAACAGCCATTTCAATTTGATATATCTAATAACTGATGGACACAGTAATATTTCAGGATTGAAATGAGGTTTATTGTACTAACAGAAAATGTGCAATATGCATTAAACCAAAATTTGACCGGTGCAAAAGTATGGGCACCTCAACAGAAAAGTGACATTAATATTTAGTAGATCCTCCTTTTGCAAAAATAACAGCCTCTAGTCGCTTCCTGTAGCTTTTAATCAGTTCCTGGATCCTGGATGAAGGTATTTTTGACCATTCCGCTTTACAAAACAATTCCAGTTCAGTTAAGTTTGATGGTCGCCGAGCATGGACAGCCCGCTTCAAATTATCCCACAGATGTTCAATGATATTCAGGTCTGGGGACTGGGATGGCCATTCCAGAACATTGTAATTGTTCCTCTGCATGAATGCCTGAGTAGATTTGGAGCTGTGTTTTGGATCATTGTCTTGCTGAAATATCCATCCCCGGCGTAACTTCAAATTCGTCACTGATTCTTGTACATTATTCTCAAGAATCTGCTGATACTGAGTTGAATCCATGCGACCCTCAACTTTAACAAGATTCCCGGTGCCAGCATTGGCCACACAGCCCCAAAGCATGATGGAACCTCCACCAAATTTTACAGTGGGTAGCAAGTGTTTTTCTTGGAATGCTGTGTTTTTTGGACGCCATGCATAACGCCTTTTTGTATGACCAAACAACTCAATCTTTGTTTCATCAGTCCACAGGACCTTCTTCCAAAATGAAGCTGGCTTGTCCAAATGTGCTTTTGCATACCTCAGGCGACTCTGTTTGTGGCGTGCTTTCAGAAACGGCTTCTTTCGCATCACTCTCCCATACAGCTTCTCCTTGTGCAAAGTGTGCTGTATTGTTGACCGATGCACAGTGACACCATCTGCAGCAAGATGATGCTGCAGCTCTTTGGAGGTGGTCTGTGGATTGTCCTTGACTGTTCTCACCATTCTTCTTCTCTGCCTTTCTGATATTTTTCTTGGCCTGCCACTTCTGGGCTTAACAAGAACTGTCCCTGTGGTCTTCCATTTCCTTACTATGTTCCTCACAGTGGAAACTGACAGGTTAAATCTCTGAGACAACTTTTTGTATCCTTCCCCTGAACAACTATGTTGAACAATCTTTGTTTTCAGATCATTTGAGAGTTGTTTTGAGGAGCCCATGATGCCACTCTTCAGAGGAGATTCAAATAGGAGAACAACTTGCAATTGGCCACCTTAAATACCTTTTCTCATGATTGGATACACCTGGCTATGAAGTTCAAAGCTCAGTGAGGTTACAAAACCAATTTTGTGCTTCAGTAAGTCAGTAAAAAGTAGTTAGGAGTATTCAAATCAATAAAATGATAAGGGTACCCAAATTTTTGCACCGGTCAAATTTTGGTTTAATGCATATTGCACATTTTCTGTTAGTACAATAAACCTCATTTCAATCCTGAAATATTACTGTGTCCATCAGTTATTAGATATATCAAATTGAAATGGCTGTTGCAAACACCCAAATATTTAGAACTAAAAATGATTAAGATTAATAGGGGTGCCCAAACTTTTTCATATGACTGTATACTCCCCAGAGGGGTTCCCCCAGTATAATGCTCCACAGTGGTCCCCCACAGTATAATATGTTCCCCACAGTCCCCCCCAGTATAATGCTCTACAATGGCCCCACAGAGTATCATATGCTCCCGAAAAGCCCCACACAATATAATATACTCCACAGTGGCCCCACACAGTATAACAGGCTCCCCACACTGTCCCTTCCCCCAGTATAAAGCTCCACAGTGGCCCATAGTATAATATGCTCCCCAGAGGGCCCCCGCTAGTATAATGCTCCACAGTGCCCCCTCCAGTATTTTGCTCCACAGTGGCCCCACGCAATATATTATGCTCCCCAGAGCGTACCCCAGTATAATGTTCCACAGTAGGCCCCATGCAGTATAATATGCTCCCCAGAGGGCCCCCTAGTATAATGCTCATTAGTCCCCCCTGAATAATGCCCCACAGTGGCGCCACGCAATATAATATGCTCTGCTGTTGGCCCCCCCAGAATAATGCTCCACAGTGACCCCACTCAGTATAACATGCTCCAGAAATGGCCTCCACACAGTATAATATACTGCCCAGAGAGGTTTCCCCAGTATAATACTCCACAGCGGCCCAAAACAGTATAATATGCTCTCCAGAGCCCCCCCCTCCCAGTATAATGCTCCACAGTGGCTCAAAACAGTATAACATGCTCTCCAGAGCCCCCCCCCCAGTATAATGCTCCACGGTGGCCCCACACAGTATAAAGTGGGGGGGCTCTGGAGAGCATGTTATATTCTGTGGGGCCACTGTGGAGCATTATACTGGGGAGGGGGCCCTCTGGAGAACATGTTATATTCTGTGGGGCCTCTATGGAGTATTATAAAGTGGGGGGCTCTGATGTTATATTCTGTGGGGCCACTTTGGAGCATTATACTGGGGGGCCCCTCTGGAGAGCATATTATACTGTGTGGGGCCACTGTAGAGCATTATACTGGGGGGGGCGCTGGAGAGCATGTTATACTGGCCTGGCCTCAGCGGTGATGTCCGCAACGCCAGAAGATGACGTCGGACGCCAAGGACAGGTGAGTAAAAATGTTTGTTATTTTTACTCACCTCGGAAAGGGGCCCTGCGGTCCCTTTCTGTCATCGATATGACCGGGCCTAACTCCGGGATCCGGAGTCATCAGGCTCCGGATCCCGGGGGCCCCTTTGGGGACGGGGCCCTGGGCAATTGCCCAGTTTGCCCCCCCCCTAACGCCGGCCCTGGTTTGGACAGCACCATTCAGGAGCACATGTACAGTATATGTCTATGGATGTTCCTCATCTCTGTATTACCATACTGTATACGTCATGAATTTCATTCATATGTCTGTGTATACATTGGTTTGTATTATAATGTGTTGCTATATGCTTGTTTGTATGCATTAGTAAATGCATTATCTTTCTGTTTCCCAGTTTCACCCTATCCTTGTAATAAAAGTTAAAGTTTGGGCTTCGCTACAGAGTCAATGAATTACTAGGAGGGAGTTTATCTGCATGTCGACTTATGCCTCACACACATAATGAGGACAGAACAGCACCAATGGAGACCTGTGCAGATCTGAGTCCACAGGGGGCCAACAACGGGGCAGGGCAACCAAAATACTAAAGGAGGAGGCTAGATGGAAAGTCTCAGCATAAAAGGACCTAGTGTAGAGGTTAATTAAAGCTACAGGAAGGGTATTACAGGAGTTATCATACAAATGAAAGTCTCATTATGAAACATTCCAGAAAAAGGGCAAGACATCTCAGGAAGGCCGTGATGAGGCACCCTCTTCCATTCGACAATGTCGAGGCACGGCTGAGATGGAAGGACACTCCAGAACTGTGGTAGACGGCAGAGGAAAGTCCAGCCAGTGTGGTAGAGCCAAGTCCGGCAGGTCTAGAAATTTCGCCAAGGAGGCCACCTGATAAGCGGAATGGAGAGAAAACGTTGCACCATTGCAGTGGATCGGGAGATGAAAAGGATGGCCCCATATGTAAGTGGCTCCAGGTTCTATAATGGTCTGCAAGACCGGTTTGAGAGTTCTGCGCATCGCCAGAGTGGCGGGAAACATCAGGAAGGAGGTGTACGTGAGTGTCCATGAACGGAACTGGACCTTTCCGCCAGGCTGCACGAAGTATGTCTTCTTTCTCTTTGAAGAAGTGAACCCAGCAGAGAACATCTCAGGGTTCTGTGGAGTCATTGCGTCTGGGGCCCAGCACTCGGTGAACTCTGTCAATGTTATCTTCAGTATCAGCAGGATGAGAGACAATGGAATTGAAGATAGAAGTTGCCGCGGAACATCTTCCCACTACCCCATAGTTTGACATTATTACGACGACCTCTATTTTCCTGGTCCAGAAAAAGGGACTTGTTGAGAGACTGTTGAGTAATCAGAAAGTGCTCCCCTGTAGTAAGCCCTTGATTGAGCGAAGTGTTCTGCTGCTGTTGAGTAGAAACCTGCGTACACAGGGAGTTAAGCTCTGACTTGAACTCAAAGATGATATGCTCCTGCTTGGCCTCAACACTACGTACAATATTTTCCAAGTCTGCCTTGGTGGGAAGGGCGCTTTGAAGATTTCAAATGTCCACAAGCTTGGAACGCTGCGATCTGTGGCCAGATGAGGCGGAGTCAGGCTGAGAGGAGTCAGAGTGATCCCAGGAGGATGGCGTGTGGAGAGCAGCTGGTGTGGACGACAAGTCATTGCAGGTATTACTAGGGCCAGTACAGGTAGCAGGGGGCAAGGCAGCACGACAGTCCAGTTGGGCATCTGCACCCATTACAAGGCCTGCAGTGGAGGTAGTGAGGTACGTGGGTAGGTTGAAGGCAGATGGGGCCCTGGACCATGAGGACCCAGGTCGACCGGTGTCCTTCCTGCATGGGCCAGTAGAGAACAGGGGGACTGGACAACTCCAAGGCACAGGTGAAATCTGGAGAGGCAGGGCTCCTTGCGCAAGGATGACAGGCTGCTATGGGAAAAGTACATCAGGAGAGGGAGCCGCAAGAGACTGGTTGCAATCTCACAGGGGTGTGGGAGGCAGGGGGGTGCTATTCCATGGAGGCCCAGGGAGTACCACCCTCTTGGCCTGAGGGAGGCTTCTGAGGGGCTATGGCCACCATCGTGTGCTTGGGCGGGCAGAGGATCCACGCATAGCCGGAGGGTGGGTGCAGGTGTGTCTTCCTGTTCCAGGCTGTGTGCCACCCAGAGGAGTGGTATGGCCTCTGGCTGTGCTCCAGGCGTTTCGTGGAGGAGTGGTGAGGCCGGCAGGACAGAGTGCAGGGGAGCCGGTGCTTCAGAACAGGAGGAGGAAGCATACAGGCGAAATTACGACATTTTCTTATAGGTTTCTTTTTTAGAGAATACAATGTGTGGTAAAAATTACATGTTCCTTATATTATTTAGGTCAGCAAAATCACAGCAAAAACAACTTTATATATGATAGTTTTCGTCATGTAATTTAGTCGCCATATTCTGACACCCATAACCTTTTTAGGTTTCCGTGTATGTGGGTGTGTAAAGTGTCTTTTTTTTTGCCTTCCAAAGCTCCCAGCTGTCATAGGAACAATATGGCTCCCAAGATTTCGCCACGTGTGAATAATGTTAGCATTATAAAGGCAGCCAGTGAGGGGTGGATCAAGGGGCATAGCAACACTAAATGCCCATGATCGGAGAGAATTCTGACCAGTTTTGAGGGGTCATCACATTTAAAGTGCCGAAACGTCTGTAATAGTACACGGATGTAAGCTAGGAGTTAGGCCGGAGCCCCAACGTGGCGTAAACCCATGCACACAGTGCAGAAAAATACGCACAACGGAAATGCAATTTCCAAAACTGTTGCAGTTTCCCTATAGGTATAACTGAAACAAAAAGTCCGCAGCGGAAAACTCTGTGGACTTTCTGTGAAAAGCGCTGCAGGAAAAATAGTAATGCATTTCCGCTGCGGTTTTTCCTTTTGTGTTTTTTCGGCACAGCCCGCTACGTGGGGCCTTAGCCTTACGTATAGATGACATTTCAGTGCTATAATTGTAACTTTAGAAAATCACACTGAAAACAATAGGGTATTTACTAAAATCCTGGCTAATTGGTACATTGGCAAATCTGTTGGATTTTCAGACTGCCTAAATGACTGAGGCTGGATGAGAAATCTGGCATATCCGTCGACTGTTCAGTTAATACCAACCCTTAGTTGACTTAGTCTGAACCAGAATTTTCAACAAAAATTTTGGTACATTGTGTCGCATATTAACCCACATCCCTTTTCCTGCCAAGTCACACCCACATGTGTAACAAATGGGTTTGGCTTGCAGATAGGATATGTGAAATCTACCAAAATACAGCACATCAGAATCTAGTCAGAACTACAATAGTAAATCTGCCCCAATATGCATGTTGTTTGTGAGTCTGCATTAAACATTTTAAAATAAAATCTGTTTCCTCTGTTAATTGTGCTGCTACATGTTTTTTAAATAAGTTATAATAAGCAATACAAGCCATATGATCATATATATTGAAGCAAAACAATCTAATAAAAGTAATAGACTTTTTAGACTTATTAAAAAGACAGTGTTACCATGTCCGCTACTGTAGAACTTACATTGTCCTCGACTACTAAGCTTTCCTGTGTATTTTCCAGTCTGGTGTCCCTATGGAGATCTTGCTCTGAATAGCTTTCCAAAGAAGTATCATACACACTCACTTCTGGCTCATCAATAAATTCTGCAGATATGTTTACACCTTGATTATTTTTCTTTTTGTCTTTCTTACCCTGCCTTGTTACCTAAAATCAAATAAATCATTAAATGAATTTCTTTATTATGTCAAGCACTATCCTGCAATCCAGCACAGAGGAATGACCTTAAAGCAATATAATTTTTAACTCTATTACCCATAAGCTCATAAAGATTGAATGTTAGGAAAGGACCAGTAGAATAACATACCCTTAAAAACTTACTTCCAATATTTATGACTTTTTTGAGTATTATACACTGAATACTAATTTCTTATATGATAATGCACTCAAAACTAATACCATCCCAGAATAACAGACAGATCAAAATAAGTTTGAAAAGGATATCTGACACCAGAACCCAGCATATCCACCTAGCCTCGCAGATAGAAATGGAAGGCTCACCTGAATCAAATGGTGTTTTCCCCTTGCACAGTGGGGCCTCTGTTGACAAGACTTTGTTATTTTTGTTAATATGTAAATTAGCTCTTTGCAGTAATGAGGCGGTTGGCATTTACCTAAATAAGGGCATTGGCGTTGCTCCAAAGACCTCACTTACTGACAAAACAGTGATATCCCAATTATGTAGGCACTGATTCACAAGGGGAAAACACCATTTGATTCAGGTGACCTCAACCTATCCATCTGCAGGGCAGTGTTGTTATATTGTATGCATGTTCCTGCCATAGCTTTTTCGGCCTCTTAGATTTTACCTTGATGGGTACTTTTGTCTCAGTCTCCATTATTGTACTTTCAGAAGTAATGTCATGATTGAGATCTTCCTTTCTTACAATATCTAACATGTTCATCTCTGGAGTATTGGTAGGTTGCACAATGCTCCTGTTTATTTCCTCATTATTTTGATTATTCTCCGCAGACAGTATGCTTTGCAGCTTTGTGTCTGTAATTGTTTTTTCCAGACGGGTTTTTTTCTTATTCTCCTTTCTAGATTCCTAAAAATATGACAAAATCATATAAATTAAATTCTAAATTAGTATTTAGAAGTTGTGAAGGCATTTTTCCCATAAAATAAGGAAAATTGGCTTCTGCCTCATGGAGTTTTTGCTTTACTCTGGATCCACATTGTAGGATAATAGGCAGACATGGATAGACATGTCTTTTTTTCAACCTTACAAACTATGCTACTAATTGTTACTAGTTTAATAACGCCAGCATCCTTCACTACTGAGACACACAATTTCATAAAAAGTCGAATAAGATATCAACATGCTTTTGGAGTGTATGAGTGAACCAGTGTACCAATAGGGAACTCATGCAAGCACAGTAACCACATACAAAATCTATGAAGATGCTGCCCTAAATTGTTTTTAAACCCACTGATACAAGATAAACATGCTAATCTATGAGCCAGTATGCTGTTCAATACTAAGACATTAAAGGGAATCCATCACCAGGCCGACCTTTTCATACTCGTGCATCTTCCATATTATTTCATATATTTTCATATTTTATCAGGCTGCCAGCACATGTTGCATACTATATGCATTGATAAGATCCGTCAGGAAATAACTGCCCAATCTCCAGGTGGCATTGATCCCCTCACCAACCACACTTCAGACTGTTCATTCTCATCATTTGAACCTGTTACAGAAGAGGAAGTCTCTCAGCTACTTTCTTCTTCCCGCCCTACTACCTGTAGTAGTGACCCTTTCCCCTCACACCTTCTCCAGTCTCTGTTGCCTGCTGTCATGACTTACCTTACTAAAATATTTAACCTCTCTCTCTCTCTTCTGGAATTTTTCCATCCTCTTTCAAATATTCTGTCATAACCACGCTATTGAAGAAATCCTCCCTTTACCCGTCCTGTGCTGCTAACTATTGACCCATCTCTAACCTCCCCTTCATCTCCAAAATCTTGGAGCGCTTGGTCTATTCTTGTTTAATCTGCTATCTTTCTGCTAACTCTCTTCTTGACCCCTTACAATCTGGATTCCGCACTTTGCACTCTACTGAAATGGCCCTCGCAAAAGTCTCCAACGATCTCCTGACGACTAAATCCAATGGTGACTTCTCTTTTCTTATTTTTCTGGATCTCTCGGCAGCATTTGACACTGTTGACCATCAACTTCTCCTCACTATGCTCCGCTCAGTCGGCCTCACAGACACCGCACTCTCCTGGTTCTCCTCTTATCTCTCAGACTGCACTTTCAGTGTATCATTTGCGGGCTCTGTTTCTTCCCCTTGCCGTTGGGGTTCCTCAGGGCTCGGTCCTAGGCCCCCTGCTCTTCTCTCTCTACACAGCCCCCATTAGACAAACTATCACCAGATTTGACTTCCGGTACAATCTTTATGCTGATGACACCCAATTATACACATCTTCCCCTGCACTAATACAGAACACCAGTGACTGTCTCTCTGCTGTCTCAAATATCATGTCTTCGCTCTATCTGATACTGAATCTCTCAAAGACTGAACTACTGCTATTTCCACCATCTAATAGATCTGTCCCTGATATCTCCATTGCAGTCTCTGGCCTTACTGTAACTCCTAGGCAGCATGCCCATTGCCTCGGGGTTATGTTTGACTCAGACCTTTCCGTCACCCGCCCATATTTAATCACTCGCACACTCATATCATCTTCACCTCAAAAACATCTCCAGAATCCACCCTTTCCTTACCACAGATACATTAAAGACACTTATTGTCGCACAGATTCACTCTCGCCTTGACTACTAAAACTCCTTACTAATTGGTCTTCCCCTTACTAAACTCCCCCCTCTACAATCTATTCTGAATGCAGCGGCCAGGCTCACCTATCAGTCTAGACACTACAGTGATGCCTCCTGTCTATGCTGGTCACTGCATTGGCTGCCTATTCAATACAGAATACAATATAAACTTATCACCCTCATCCACAAGGCTCTCTATAATGCTGCACCTCCCTACATTTCCTCCCTCATCTCTGTCTATCGCCCAACACGTACTCTCCGCTCACTCAATGACCTAAGAGTAGCATCCTCTATTATCAGAACCTCCCACGCTCGTATCCAAGACTTCTCCCGAGTTGCACCACTTCTCTGGAATATTCTACCCTGGACAATCAGATTAACTCCCAATTTCTACAGCTTAAAGAGCAAACTAAAGACACATCTTTTCAGATAGGCCTATTATGCTTCCTAATGTAAATCCTTCCGCAGTTAGATTCCCTAAAATGAACCCTCCTCTGCTCACGCTCCCACATTACCCCATAGGATATGATGCCGTTTCAGACTAACTTTATATGTCCAGGCACCATCTGCACGTTAAAGGACGTGGCTCATACAGCTTTATATATGTGTTATGAAAGTCACCTCTATCACAGAAACGGCCAGACCACTGTACAAGCAGTGCTACCTCCGATTCTGCCCCTGCTACCTCTTGTGTCACCCCCTCTACCTCATAGATTGTAAGCTCTTGCAAGCAGGGCCCTCAGTCCCATTGTGTGTATTGACTATTTCTTTCTAATGTATCTTTTTTGTCTGTACTTGAACCCTACAAATTGTACAGTGCTGCGGAATATGTTGGCGCTATATAAATAAAATGTATTATATTATTATTATATGTAAAACAGTATGGCTCTCATGCTGATTGTCTGAGAGGCATTTCATGACTATCACACTAACTGCTTAGCCAGGAGAGAGGGATATTTACCAGGTAAATGCAGCCTTTTTTCAGTGATATGATCTTTAGTTATAGCCTGTTGCAGTGAAATGTTTTTGATTTTAGTATAGGGACTCGCAAGACATAGGAAAACTTGCCCAATTTGCGTGCTTGCATACTATGGCCAGAATATTAACTAATACTTGTTGGTTATTGACTTTTCTGCATCATGCATCCAGATGTGTTGTGTTGTTTGAAGGGTGCTGGGGTGCACATACATATGGAAGTGCTGGACGGCAGCCTGATCTAAAAGTATGGGCATCATTAACAGACAGTACAAGCTTTATTTGCATGCATTTGAAATGCTGGCATCCAACCCCCCCCCCCCCCCCCCCATGAATTGTATGTTTGTGAGTTGTTGCATCAGCAGCATCCTGCACCTGTGCTATTTTCACCATGTACTACATGGGCCTACCTGCATCTGGCACAGAACCATAGGTTCATCTGTCACCAAGTAAATGTGGACTTTTTCAGTGATATGAATTTTAATTATGTCATTTTGCAGTGAAATGTAAAGGAGAGAGGAAAGCACTGTTTTGTATACAGTGTATACCTTCCTCTGTCTGGTCAGGAGTTCAGAGGGGTGTCCAGTGGATGCTACCACACCCAGTAACAGTGATGATAGGTTCACACTTGCATTGGGGACCATAAAAACAGAAATCCAATCCACTTAAAATGTGGTTACCCATGGAAACCATAGGCTATAATGGGGTCCGCCAGGTTTCCGCCCGGAAAATGCGGAGAGAGAAGTCCTGCTTGCTACACATTTTCCAAGCAGAATGGGGGACGGAATCCCTGAACGGTCACCAAGTGCAGGTGTGACCATAACCTTATTACGGATTATTATGGATTTTATTATAAAAGTAAGTCTGAGTATGGAGGTCCAGTTACTGATCCCTAGAAAAGGGCCAGGTAGTCAATCTTGGTTGCTGTTAGAGAGCTTATGTCCACTATTGAAATGAATTAAAATAAATGTGCCAAGTCATAAAAGACTATCCTCAGGGAAAATAAATCTTGTGTGACAGTGATCACCTTATTTCTATACACATATATTTACTTCTATATAGTTCTATGTATAGTAACAAAGGGAGAAATATAGCATGCCTGTACACCAGTTTTCTAGCACACAAGACATAAAAATGTCACAATTTTTTGTGCAAGTCAGGGTTTAAATGGTATAAATGATGCCTGAAATCTACACAAGCTATGAGCATGGCATATATTTAAGAGCAGGCACATGGCTCTGCCAGGGGATAAGTCTGATTTATGATGAGGTGTGCATCATCTAGTTAAGTTTCCACTCATTGTGTACTAAATGCAAACACTAAAACTGTGCTATACAATAACAACAACAATAAATTCCAGAAAAGTTCACCTTGTCCTGCTTCTTACTTGGACGCTCCAATTGTGCAGCAGTTTGAGTTACAATGAAGAGCCTATCTCCAGGTGCAGTAGTAGTTTTTTGAGTAGGTAATGGGTTGCTTTCTTGTATATTAAACTGAAGACTATGTCCCTCTGCATTTTCCTCTTGTTCCTCTGTAACCACATTTGTAATAACACCAGCAGGTTCAGAATCAGTTTTTTTTCTTCTTTTTTGGCTTTTTGCCATCATGTGTGTCCTAAATACAAAGCAAGTATAATAAAACTAGTATAAAATTCACAGAAGCTCAAAGAGAATGGTTCAAATAGTTGATCAAAAAAGTTCTGTATGACAGATTTGCAAGCAAAAAGCCACAAAACAGTACCTAGAGAAACTTAACCCCTTCCCTCCAGTGGCATTTTTCAATTTTCGCTTTTGACTCCCCACCTTTCAAATCCCATAATGTTTTTATTTTTCCATTCACATTGCCATAGGAGGGCTTAATGTTTGTGGGACAAATTGTTCTTCATAATGGTAGCATTTATTATTCTGTACAATTGTAATGGGAAGCTGGAAAAAAATCAGAATGGGGTGGAATTGGAGATAAAGTGCACTTGTGCGACTTTCTTACGGGCTTCGTTTTTATGGCATTCACTATGCAGCCAAAATGAAATGTCACCTGTATTCTACATTTCGTTACAATTCCGGGGATGCTAAATGTATTATGTTTTATTTACATTTTAAGCCCTTAACAAAAATAATTTTTTTCTTAAAGTCGCCATATTCTGACCCCCGTAATTTTTTTATATTTCCGTGTACAGAAATGCATAGGGCTTCCTTTTTTTGTGGGATTAGGTGTACTTTTTAATTATACCAGTCTGGGGAATGTCTATTGCTTTGATCACTTTTTATTCAAATTTTTTATCAGAGACGGAACAGCAAAAAAACAGCATTTGGCACTTTTGATTTTTTTTTTCCGCTATGGCGTTCACCGTACAGGAAAAATATTTTTATAAGTTAGTTGACAGAGAGTTTTCGGACACAATGATACCTAATGTGTATGTGTTTCACAGTAATTTATTACTTTTATATGTACTCTAGGGAAAGGGGGGTAATATGAACTTTTAATTCTTCTAAAAAAATGTTTATTTTTTTAGTTTTTTTTTATACTTTACATTATTAGACCCCCTAGGGGTCTTGAACCCCAGGGGGGTCTGATCGCTAATGCAATGCATTGCAATGCTAATGCATTGCAATGCATTGCAAAATATCATTACTTCTATTGCAGGCTGCATAGAGCAGCCTGCAACAGAAGTATATGCCAGACAAGTCAGGGAGCCTTCAATAGGCTCTCGGCTGTCATGGCAATGGAACTCCAGCCCCGAAACTCATTCCAGGTGACGGCAATCCTACCAAAAATGACGGCGTCGATGCGGCCTTAATCAGTGTGGGCACTAATCGCGAGCATTAGCATGAGTCAACATGGTCTATGAAAAGAAGTACATCTTCCCTACCATCAAGCATTGAAGTGGACCTCTGCTGTTTTGGAGGTGTGAGAGCTACAGTGGTGGGTCAGATTAGTTAAAATTTATGGCAGGATAAATGCAGCATGCTATCAGGAAATATTGGAAAAGAATTTGCATTCAGCAGCCAGAAAGCAGCTCATGATACGCACTAGGACTTTTGAAAATGTCAGTCATCTAAAACATAAACCTAAGTCAACCCATAAGTGGTTGCATCAAAAGAGAGTGAAGATTCTGGAGTGGCCTGTCTCCTGATTTGAGTGCAAAATGTCATTGATGGGAAAGGCAATACATGACACAGGCAAAGCTTAATAGTAACTTTGCACCAGCAGATCAAAAAGTCTTCCCAAGGCTCCTTACTGCCATAGCAACTGAAAAGCTCCTTTGATCTTGCCAGGGCGACCCCATTCGGTCACTGGAGGTTCAGTGGTAACAGTTGCTACCAGGTCCTGTACTGGAGGTTCAGTGGTAGAAGTTGCTACCAGACCCTGTACCGGAGGTTCAGTGGTAGCAGTTGCTACCAGGCCATGTACTGGAGGTTTAGTGGTAGCAGTTGCTACCAGGCCCTGTACTGAGGTTCAGTGGTAGCAGTTGCTACCAGGCTCTGTGTGTTCTATTACATAAAATATACCACTATTTTAAATAGCACATGGTACATAGGGGTCCTATTACATATTCTGCAATGGGGTCCAAAAGCTTCAAGTTATGCCTATGCTTGTTTTGTTTTGTTTTGTTTGTTTGAGTTGGAAGGGACCTCAAGGGCCATCGAGTCCAACCCCCTGCAAAAGCAGGAATTCCTAGATCATCCCAGCTATATACCTATCCAGATTCCGCTTGAAGATTTCAATTGATGGAGAACTCACCACCTCCCGTGGCAGCCTATTCCAATCCCTCACTACCCTTACTGTTAGAAAGTTTTTCCTAATGTCTAATCTGAATCTCCTTCCCCTTAGTTTCATCCCATTACTTCTCGTGCTTCCTTCTGCTAATGAGAATAGGGTAGATCCCTCTGCACTGTGACAACCTTTCAGATATTTAAATACCGCTATTAAGTCTCCCCTTAGCCTTCTCTTCTGCAAACTAAGCAGTCCCAATTCTTTTAGACTTTCTTCGTAGGACATGGTTTGTAGACCTTCCACCATTTTGGTTGCTCTTCTCTGGACCTGCTCCAATAAATCGATGTCTTTCTTAAACTGGGGAGCCCAGAACTGTACACAGTATTCCAGGTGGGGTCTGACCAGGGCAGAGTACAGCGGAATAATTACCTCTCTTGATCTAGCTTCAATGCTCGTCTTGATACATCCTAGAATTTGGTTAGCCTTTTTAGCCACCGCACCGCACTGTTGACTCATGTTGAATTTGTGATCTATTATGCCCAGATCCTTTTCCCCTGTACTCTCACTTAGTACTATTCCTCCCATACTATATATGCTTCTTGCATTTCTGTTACCCAGATGTAGAACTTTGCATTTGTCCCTGTTGAATACCATTTTGTTCACCTCAGCCCATTGTTCCAGTGTGTCTAAGTCCTTTTGGATGCACTCTCTCTCCTCTCTAGTGTTGGCCATTCCTCCTATCTTTGTATCATCTGCAAATTTTATTAGTTCCCCATTAATCCCATCATCCAGATCATTTATAAAAATATTAAAAAGTACTGGGCCCAGGACAGAGCCCTGCGGCACCCCGCTTTTTACTTTCTTCCAGTTTGATGTATAGCCATTTAGAATTACTCGTTGTGCCCGATCATTTAGCCAATTGTGAACCCACCTTACTGATATTTTATCAAAGCCATACTTGATCATTTTTTCAATAAGAATGTTATGTGATACTTTATCAAAGGCCTTACTAAAGTCAAGATATACTATGTCCACTGCATTCCCCTGGTCCAACCATTCAGTGACTTTATTATAGAAGGAAATAAGATTAGTCTGACAAGATTTATTAGGCATAAAGCCGTGCTGGCTCTGATTAATTAAAGCCTTCCCATCCAGGTACCTAATTAAATGTTCTTTAACGATTTGTTCAAAGATTTTTCCTACTATCGAGGTCAGACTTACCGGCCTATAATTTCCTTGGTCGTCCCTATTCCCCTTTTTGTAGATGGGGACCACATTTGCCCTTTTCCAATCTAGAGGGACCACTCCTGTTTCCCATGACTTATTAAAGATTATTGCAAGGGGTTCTGTTATTTCCTCTGCTAATTCTTTTAAAACTCTAGGGTGTAAATCATCCGGTCCTGGGGACTTGGTTTCCTTAATCTTAGCTAAATGTTCTCTTACCAAACCTTCACTTATAATCAGCTTGGAGTCCTCATTCCCCTCATCACTATCACCATTAATGTTGATATTTCCATCCATTTCTTGGGAGAAGATGGATACAAAATATGAATTTAGTAACTCCACCTGCTGATCCACCATGTTAACTTTTTCACCCTTTTCGTTCTTCAGGACTCCAATGGTTTCCTTCATTTTTCTTTTGCTCTTAACATATCCCCAAAAACCTTTTACCTTACTCTTAACTTCTTTTGCAAGCTTCAATTCGTATTCAGCCTTAGCTTTTTTAATGCTTATCTTGCAGAGTCTGCAAACTGCTGTATACTCTCCCTTAGATATAGCTCCCATCTTCCACTTGTTGTATGTTTCCTTTTTCTTTTTTAGTAGGTTATGTAATTTTTTGGTCATCCATCCTGGAGTTTTTAGGTGATTCCCATTTTTCTTGCTTCTAGGTATTGTTAGTTCCTGTGCATTAATGATTTCCCTACGGAAAATTTCCCACCCCTCATGTGCATTTTTGTGCTGGAGGAGGTCACTCCAATTAACCTTACAGATGTTGTGGTAAGTGCATCTAAGCATCTAAAAGGTTAAGTATCCATGATCGGGGTTGTGTCTAGTCACGCAAACTGCCACCATATGTCTGCTGTGCAAAACTGACAGAAGTGACAAATATTAGTTTTCTTTACTTAAACATCTTATACACTTCCTAATAGAGCTCAATTTTGTATGGAGCCCAAAAAGAGCAGCTACTGAAGTGGAAATGTCCTTTACTGTTCCATAAGCCTTTGATTACAAACAGTCACAATGATGTTTTTTATTTGGCTGGATTTGCTAAGAACTATTATTTTCTGCTCTTCCCAGCAATTACCCTTCTTTATTCTAACTTGTTTTTAGTATGAATCTGTTCAATATTAGTCATAGGTTTATGAATAAAACTATTAAAATTGGGTAAAAAAATTAAGGCAAGGTCTACCGCAATATTTTTTATCACTGTCACCAGAAGTTGTACAGCAACTAGCCAGAAAAGGTATTTGGCTGTTCAAGCATTACCTGTGTTTGTATTGCAACACCCTCGACCATGAATGTGTTTTCCAGAATTGTACTCAAATTTAAATCCTCATCTTCTGTTTCATTTGAAATTTCATGTTTTGAGGCTCCCTGCAATGTGGTATGAATGATATAATAAAGTCAGAATATGTAAAATGATTATAGATTGTGCTGTGAGGAAATACTGGATTATGTTCATATCGCATTTTATATATTAGATCTTTGTTCTAAATAACAATAATGTTTGGTTTCACATTGTTAGCGCTACAGGTTTTATATCTCATGGTTATGTTTCTATTCCTGTTATACATGGTACTTTAATATTCATAAATCACAGAGCCAGGCCCTAGCTCACCATCAGAGCTCCAGGAAATGCGGTTTTTACCGCATTTTTCTTTTGATTGTGTGATTTCACATATATATCACTCCTGATGAACTTATAACAAGTGAAACGCATTGAGATATAGTATTGAAAGGATTTAACTTGGAAATGGATAGTGGATATTATGGGTGTAGCTATTACAGACTAGACTATGACGAGTAAGGGGGAGGTTTGATGTATTTAGTCCACTGCTATTGCTGATCTTATCTTGCAGTGGTCATTTGTTTATTTACTCCCACCTATTTAGCTCTGTATTTACCTAGTTAATTATCCACTCCCAATCCCTATTATACTTGGATCTTTGCAATTATTGAGCACAATCATATGTTATTTATATGGTCATATATTATAGTGACCATATTCACTATCTGGCTATAAGGATGGATCTATTTGAGTGTTGTTCAGGCTAGTGTGTTGCATTATCTATTAACAGTGATTGATCCTCTTGATTTTGCAGCACTTATGTATAGTTATATGCTATTACTCATAGCCCTTTATAGTATATCAGTGTTTAGTTGGTCTCTGTTATACAAGTTTATCTATACCCCATAGTAGTTCTACACTTTATGACAGTGATTTACCCTTTAACAATTATGCATGTTTTGCCATCTAGATCGTAGGGACTCTTCATATTACTCAAATGGTGGGGTTAATAGGTCCTTATATATTTTTATATACCTAGGAAGCATATTTCTCTATGCCCAGAAAGGACCTATTATCATTTGTTTGTTCATGTGTCTGACGCGACCCAATATTAGGGGTTAAATTTTAATGTTTGAATAAAAGTTATATTTTATTATATATATTTTTTGTTTTGGGTACCTGGCTCTGTGATTTATGTTTACTTTAGTGGTGTCCCTATCACCTTCTGTGATGTACTTTAATATTCACTGTTATCATACTGTATTGTATATTTTCAAACAGTGGTTTACCATGTTTTTTGTAGTCACCTTTTATGTCTTACTTTATTGCTATTTTTTTCTTCTGCTGTGTTTTAGATTTATATAACTTACAATATTGTCTGCTTTATGTTTTAAAATCTGCTTCTTCTTTGCAGCCCGATCGTTCTTAGAGTTTGAGAAGTGCTGAAAAAAATCTTCAACTCCATTTTGTACAAGATGGTCAGTTAATTCCTTTAGGAGACTTAACTAGAACAGAATAATACACTGATTTAATGTGGAACGCACAACCATATGCAGATATGTCCAAAAATTACAAAAATAAGTTTACCTTGCAGAAAACTTATTATTTCTGAGATAAACTCAGAAAGCGATACTATAACAAAAACATTAGATGTCATTAAAGGACTTAACAAACGAGCTTTCTTTGAAACAATGATGACCTATGGATCATGTATGGCCAGTTTGAATAACAGTAATGCCCACCAGGGACTAAAATGTAAAAGTCTTGATTCAGCCATCAACCCGTTTCTACTTAAAGGTATAATTACATGGTGCAGCCAAGGCATGGATGAAATGTGGCTGTGGTGTAGCCACAGTGTGGACGAAAACTGGTTGGCCATGCCAGCTGCCACAATATTCTGTTAAAATGTAATACAAACTAATTTTTTATTGAGTGTTCCAAGTTAAAAGATTATCTGGGATTAATTAACTCACTATGGGCCAAGGGTGGGGTAAAAAAAAAAAAAAAGAAAAGAAATGGTACCCACCTACCCATGAGTGACATCACAGTACCCAACATATGACTTTAGAGGCCAGTAATTGACCACAGCAGTAACCTGACCTGGACGGTCTTTGGAGTGGAGTGAATGGGAGATGGGCCACCCAAACAGAGGACTGGGGACAGATAAGTATCAATTCTTGTTCATTTATTTTACCTCACCACTGACCCCCACTAAGTTTTTAATTTCTCTCAGAAAGCCCCTTTAACAGCAGCATGGTTTGGTAGGTTACCACACAGCTATTAGCTTGAAACATTCAATAATGAAACAATTAGTTTGTAACAAATTAATTGAATATTGTGGAAATTGGCTTGGCCATCCATTTTTTTGTGCAATATGGCCACGCCAAGGCCATGACTAACTGTGTTATGACTATGCTATGTAATTGTACCTTAATGTGCATAGCCACCCTTAATCACACAAAATCTTAACTGCTCTGATCCTCTGAGAACTTCACGGTTGGACAATTTCTGTTATTTCCAGAAGAGATGGATGCTAGAACAGACCTGCTTATGATGCAGCAGCCTTCTCGCACTAGGAAACATGCAAAGTTGGTGTTTTGTGGGCCTCATTCTGCATCCTAGGCTCTGCGTGTGAAAAGGCTGCTTCTACACGGTGTAGCCACATCCGGTAAGTAAAAAAACAATTAATTATATCTATATCTCATTACTGTTCATGTGGTTTTACGGTTACCGTGTGGCCAATAGATCTATGTTTAACTTTCTAATAAGTAAGCCTCACAGCTCAGTGTCATCGCTGGGTGGTGAGGAACACCCCGCTGAAAGCACACTTCTACCACCAAGCAAGGATGCTAAGCTGTGAGGCTGGCCCCTCTAACAGTTCAGTGACATTGGTAGCTGAAACTAACAGTACCAATATCTCTGCATACTCACAAGTCTGAAAGGGCACTGAATTCAGAGCACTGCCAGCTTTCCAATGGCATATAACACCCCCAAGGTCTGGGACAATTTTTGTTTTTGCGTTTCAGTTTTTCACTCCCCATCTTCCAAAATCCATAACTTTTAATTTTTACATTCACAGAGTTGTATGAGGGATTATTTTTTTGTGAGACAAATTGCACTTTGTAATGTCACTGTTTAATTTTCTGTACAATAAATGCTGGAAAGCTACAAAAAAAAAAAAAAACAGAATGAGGAATTGGAATTGAAAAAACTTAATTGTGCCATTTTCTTGCAGCTTTTATTTTTACAGCGTTCACTGTGTGGTGAAAATGACATGTTACCAATGACAGTCAGTATGATCATGCCTATAAAAAACTTATATAATTTTTTTCATGTTTTAATACCTTTTAAAAATTAAAAACTTTATAAAATACAAAAATAATGTTGTTGCTATATTCTGACCCTGAAACTTTTTACATTTTATAGTTCTATTTTCATCTTTCCATCTTTCTTATTTCCAGCATTTCACAATACCTAATGTTTTTTTTGTTTTTTTATATTTATTTTTATGCATGATATATGGAAAGGGGGATTATATAATCTTTGATTTTTTTACTTTTCTTTTTAGACCCCCAGGGGAGTTTGAATCCTAGAGGGTCTGACCTCCCTGCTTTTCTATTACACTCTGCCTATGGCATGTTCAATACTCCCAATGTGATATCAAAGTAAAGCTTAATTAATTCTCTTATTGCCTCAAAACTACAGGTACTGTATTGCTTTCCTAAATGCTTCCTCTATTCCTTCCTCATATCTAGAAGTATAGAATTTATCCACATAAAATTTTTTTCAAAAAATAATTCTTCATGTACACAGCCAATATTTAACAAAAATATTTGCAGTGGAGCACTTAAAATTTGAAAAATTTGCTCATACCACTGATGAAGCTTTAAGGCTAAGGCCCCAGGTAGTGAGCCGCAGCAAAAAAAAAGCTGTGGAAAAGACCACAACTGAAAAACGCATTGCGTTTTCTCTGGAGCGTCTTTCACAGAAAGTCTGCAGAGTTTTCCTCTATGGACTTTCTGCCCCTATTATACCTATATGGAAAACACCAGCGTTTCCGCAGGAATAATTGACATACTGTGATTTACAAAAACACAATCATTTTTGAAAATGCAGTTTTTCCGCTGCAGATTTTTTTCTGCAATGTGTGGATGTGATAAGAGAAAATATAGGAATGTAAAACAACTAAAACTAAACGTTTATTACAATTGCTCTTAAAAAAGATGTCAAGAAAATATATCGTGATGCAATGATATATCTGTCACTGCTCTGTTCTTGAATAGATAGTGACAATGTCTATTCATGAACAGAGCAGTGACAGATATATCATTGCATAAAAATATATTTTATTGATATCTTTTTTAAGAGCAATTGTAATTAACATTTAATTTTATCTGTTTCACATTCCCATATTTTCTATATTTGATTTATGAAACAACCTATTAAACATCGTAGTTATTTTTTCAATATGTGGATAAAACTAGCCAGAATCCTATCCATTTTGCAGGTACTGTAAAATGCAGAATTTTCTCAACGTGGGGCCCCGGCCTAAGACAGAGTGGCAGACAGTTAACATGCATATTGAGGTTCCCCAGAGAAAGCAATTTTCTTAACAAAACATGTGATGAGTCTACTCACCTGGATACCATATGATTCTAACAACATTTCCAAATCCTAAAAAAAAAAAAAAATTTAACCCAAAGCTTAATACATTTGAAAAAACAAATTCTTACAAAGAGTTATTCAATGAATGTTTAAAAGTGCTTCCATTTGCTACATTTTAAGGAAATTACTGTATGTAAATTCAATACCCAAAGAATTACATAGCAATATAAATATAGAATAATATCAAAAAATAAAATGTTTAGATTCAAAAGGGCTTCCCTATCACCTCACAGATTCTGAGAATGAAGGGAACATTGCTACCAGGCCCTGGAGACTGAAGGGGGCCTAAAGGCCTCTCTACAACATAAGAAGTCACTAGTAATATAGTTAGCACATTGTATGTGTGGACCCCATTACAGATTTTGCATGGGGGCCCAGGAACTTCAAGCTATAACTCTGTACAGAGGTCAGTAACAAGTAGCCCTTTCACTGTCCTAACCACAAGGGATGTTAACATGCGTCCCTTTACTACCCTAGATGTAAAGGAATTAAAACAGTCCACCCTTAGGCTAAAGCCCAACATTGCAAAAAAGCAGTGTTTTTCCTGCTGTGAAAATGCCATAGAAAAAACAGTGTGTTTCAAAGTACACTGCCGTTCAAAAGTTTAGGGTCACTTAGAAATTTCCTTATTTTTGAAGGAAAAGCACAATTTTTTTAATGAAGATAACATTAAATGAATCAGAAATACACTCTATACATTGTTAATGTGGTAAATGACTATTCTAGCTGCAAATGTCTGGTTTTTAATGCAATATCTACATAGGTGTATAGAGGCCCATTTCCAGCAACCATCACTCCAGTGTTCTAATGGTACATTGTGTTTGCTAACTGTGTAAGAAGGCTAATGGATGTTTAGAAAACCCTTGTGCAAGTATGTTAGCAGCTGAAAACAGTTTTGCTGGTTAGAGAAGCTATAAAACTGACCTTCCTTTGAGCTAGTTGAGAATCTGGATTACATTTGTTGGTTCGATTAAACTCTCAAAATGGCCAAAAAAAGAGAACTTTCATGTGAAACTCGACAGTCTATTCTTGTTCTTAGAAATGAAGGCTATTCCATGCAAGAAATTGCCAAGAAACTGAAGATTTCCTACAACGGTGTGTACTACTTCTTTCAGAGGACAGCACAAACAGGCTCTAACCAGAGTAGAAAGAGAAGTGGGAGGCCCCGCTGCACAACTGAGCAACAAGAAAAGTACATTAGAGTCTCTAGTTTCAGAAATTGACACCTCACAGTTCCTCAGCTGGCAGCTTCATTAAATAGTACCAGCAAAACGCCAGTATCAACGACTATAGTGAAGAGGCGAATTAGGGATGCTGGCCTTCAGGGCAGAGTGGCCAAGAAAAAGCCATATCTGAGACTGGCTAAAAAAAGGAAAAGATTAATATGGGCAAAAGAACACAGACATTGGACAGAGGAAGATTGGAAAAAAGTGTTATGGACAGACGAATCGAAGTTTGAGGTGTTTGGATCACACAAGAACATTTGTGAGACTCAGAACAACTGAAAAGATGCTGGAAGAATGCCTGACGCCATCTGTCAAGCATGGTGGAGGTAATGTGATGGTCTGGGGTTGCTTTGGTGCTGGTAAAGTGGGAGATTTGTACAAGGTAAAAGGGATTTTGAATAAGGAAGGCTATTACTCCATTTTGCAACGCCATGCCATACCCTGTGGACAGCGATTGATTGGAGCCAATTTCATCCTACAACAGGACAATGACCCAAAGCACACCTCCAAATTATGCAAGAACTATTTAGGGAAGAAGCAGGCAGCTGGTATTCTATCTGTAATGGAGTGGCCAGCACAGTCACCAGATCTATTATTATTATTATTATAATTATTATGCTTACTTATATAGCACCATCATATTCCGCAGCGCTTTACAGACATTGACAGTCACTGTCTCAACCCCATTGAGCTGTTGTGGGAGCAGCTTGACCGTATGGTACGCAAAAAGTGCCCATCAAGCCAATCCAACTTGTGGGAGGGGCTTCTGGAAGCATGGGGTGAAATGTCTCCAGATTACCTCAGCAAATTAACAGCTAGAATGGCAAAGGCCTGCAATGCTGTAATTGCTGCAAATGGAGCATTCTTTGACGAAAGCAAAGTTTGAAGGAGAAAATTATTATTTCAAATAAAAATCATTATTTCTAACCTTGTCAATGTCTTGACTATATTTTCTATTCATTTTGCAACTCATTTGATAAATAAAAGTGTGAGTTTTCATGGAAAACACAAAATTGTCTGGGTGACCCCAAACTTTTGAACGGTAGTGTATCTGCAAAGTGAATGAGATTATGGTTGGTCCCATCCACACATAGCAGAAGAAAACCACTGCGGGAAAGCTGTGTTTTAAAAATCCACAGTTCAATGTACAGTCATGGCCAAAAGTTTTGAGAATGACACAAATATTATATTTTCACATGATCTGCTGCCCTCTGGTTTTTATGTGTGTTTGTCAGATGTTTTTATCACATACAGAAATATAATTGCATTCATATTATGAGTAACAGAAGCTTATATTGACAGTTAGAATGAGTTAATGCAGCAAGTCAATATTTGCAGTGTTGACCCTTCTTCTTCAGGACCTCTGCAATTCTCCCTGGCATGCTCTCAATCAACTTCTGGACCAAATCCTGACTGATAGCAGTCCATTCTTGCAGAATCAATGCTTTAATTTTGTCTGAATTTGTTGGTTTTTGTTTGTCCACCCGTCTCTTGATGATTGACCACAAGTTCTCAATGGGATTAAGATCTGGGGAGTTTCCAGACCATGGACCCAAAATCTCTATGTTTTGTTCCCTGAGCCATTTAGTTATCACCTTTGCTTTATGGCAAGGTGCTCCATCATGCTGGAAAAGGCATTGTTGAGCGCCAAACTGCTCTTGGACGGTTGGGAGAAGTTGCTCTTGGAGGACATTCTGGTACCATTCTTTATTCATGGCTGTGTTTTTAGGCAAGACTGTGAGAGAGCCGATTCCCTTGGCTGAGAAGCAACCCCACACATGAATGGTTTCAGGATGCTTTACAGTTGGCATGAGACAAGACTGGTGGTAGCGCTCACCTCTTCTTCTCCGAATAAGCTGTTTTCCAAATGTTCCAAACAATTGAAAAGGGGATTCATCAGAGAAAATGACTTTACCCCAGTCCTCAGCAGTCCACTCCCTGTACCTTTTGCAGAATATCAGTCTGTCCCTGATGTTTTTTCTGGAGAGAAGTGGCTTCTTTGCTGCCCTCCTTGAGACCAGGCATTGCTCCAACAGTCTCCGCCTCACAGTGCGTGCAGATGCACTCACACCTGCCTGCTGCCATTCCTCAGCAAGCTCTGCACTGCTGGTAGCCCGATCCCGCAGCTGAAACACTTTTAAGAGATGGTCCTGCCGCTTGCTGGTCTTTTTTGTGCGCCCTGGAGTCTTTTTGCCACCAATGGAACCTCTCTCCTTGAAGTTCTTGATGATGCGATAGATTGTTGACTGAGGTGCAATCTTTCTAGCTGCAATACTCTTCCCAGTTAGGCCATTTTTGTGCAGTGCAATGATGACTGCACGTGTTTCTTTAGAGATAACCATGGTTAACAAGAGAAACAATGATGGCAAGCACCAGCCTCCTTTTAAAGTGTCCAGTGGTGTCATTCTTACTTAATCATGACAGATTGATCTCCAGCCCTGTCCTCATCAACACCCACAGCTGTGTTAATGGAGCAATCACTGAAACGATGTTAGGTGGTCCTTTTAAGGCAGGGCTGCAATGATGTTGAAATGTGTTTTGGGGGATAAAGTTCATTTTCTAGGCAAATATTGACTTTGCAAGTAATTGCTGTTAAGCTGATCACTCTTTATAACATTCTGGAGTATATGCAAATTGCCATTAGAAAAACTGAAGCAGTAGACTTTGTAAAAATTAATATTTGTATCATTCTCAAAACTTTTGGCCATGACTGTACTGCAATACGCTCAGCGCGATGTAATAATATGGCACAGAGCGTGAAGGGGTTAAAGGGTAGGGTATTGGAGGGATTAATGTTAAGAAGTCCCAGAGATCCCAGGTTCAAGTATCCTTGTGAGAAGGGGAAAAAGTAAAAAAAAAATAGTTCAAAAAGTTTAAAATAAAAAAATTAAACAAATAAAAAGTTCAAAAAACCCTTCTTTACATTTAAAAAATACAATGTAAACAAAAAAAAACAGCTAGTTAGGTAGCCACATGCGTGTATAAACTCCCACTATCCAAAAATAGTGTTCTTTATCCTGTATAGTAAACGCCGTCAAAAAATATATACCGCGATGTGCAAAATAACATATACAAGTAATAACAACAATAAAAGTACAACTTGCCTAGCAAATAAATAGCCCTTTCTTATCTCCATCAACAAAACAGTAAAAAAAAAGTTATAGGTTTCAGAATACGGTGAACCCAGGAAAATTGTTCATTTTCAAAAAGTGACGTTTTATTTTTAAAAGCGGTAAAATGTAATAAAACCAATATAAATATGTTATTGCCATAAGACAAAGTTGCCATGTCATTTTTAATGCAGAGTGAATGCCTTAAAAATAAAATGCAAAACTGATGGTAGAATTGGAGTTTTTTTCACATGGACCACCCAAAAACATTAATACAAGCTAATAAAAACATAAAATGTACCCCAGAATGGTGCCAAATGAAAGTAAAACTCAACATACTAAGAATAAGCCCTCATTTAGCTATGTTGACAGAAAAAGAAAAATAATTTTGGGAGGCGGGGAAGGAAAATACGAATAAAGTTGCCGAGCATTGACATACAAACTACCCTGCGTCCTTTAAAGTTAACCACCTTCACTGCCCTAGACCAAAAGGATTGCCTCTATTAACCCCTGCCCCTGCACCACCCTAGATCACTATGGAATCACCATTTACCATTTCACTGCTCTAGATCATCAGTATTTTCTTCATTAACCCATTTATAACCCTAATTTAAATTTAACTATACAACCAGAGGTCAAACGTTTTCTGTAAGTCTTCACAAGGTTGGCACACACTGTTGCTGGTATGTTGGCCCATTCCTCCATGCAGATCTCCTCTAGAGCAGTGATGTTTTGGGGCTGTTGCTGGGAAACACGGACTTTCAACTTCCTCCAAAGGTTTTCTATGGGGTTGAGATCTGGAGACTGGCTAGGCCACTCCAGGACCTTGAAATGCTTCTTATGAATCCACTCCTTCGTTGCCCTGGCGGTGTGCTTGGGATCATTGTCATGCTGAAAGACTCAGACACGTTTCATCTTCAATGCTCTTGCTTATGGAAGGAGGTTTGCACTCAAAATCTCACGATACATGGCCCTATTCATTCTTTCATGTACACAGATCAGTCGTCCTGGTCCCTTTGCAGAGAAACAGCCCCAAAGCATGATGTTGCCACCCTCATGCTTCACAGTAGGTATGGTGTTCTTTGGATGCAACTCAGCATTCACTCTCCTCCAAACACGACAAGTTGTGTTTCTACCAAACAGTTCTACTTTGGTTTCATCTGACCATATGACAGTCTCCCAATACTCTTCTGGAACATCCAAATTCTCTCTAGCAAACTTCAGACGGGCCCAGATATGTACTGGCTTAAGCAGGGGGACACGTCTGGCACTGCAGAATCTGAGTCCCTGGCGGCGTAGTGTGTTACTGACGGTAGCCTTTGTTACGTTAGTCCCAGCTTTCTGCAGGTCATTCACTAGGTCCCGCCGTGTGGTTCTGGGATTTTTGCTCACTGTTCTTGTGATCATTTTGACCACACGGGGTGAGTTCTTGTGTGGAGCCCCTGATCGAGGGAGATCATCAGTGGTCTTGTATGTCTTCCATTTTCTAATTATTGCTCCCACAGTTGATTTCTTCACACCAAGCTGCTTGCCTAGTGCAGATTCAGTCTTCCCAGCCTGGTGCAGGTCTACAATTTTGTTTCTGGTGTCCTTCCACAGCTCTTTGGTCTTCACCATAGTGGAGTTTGGAGTGTGACTGTTTGAGGTTGTGGACAGGTGTCTTTTACACTGATAACAATTTCAAACAGGAGCCATTACTACAGGTAATGAGTGGAGGACAAAGGAGCCTCTTAAAGAAGAAGTTACAGGTCTGTGAGAGCCAGAAATCTTGCTTGTTTGTAGGTGACCAAATACTTATTTTCCACCAAAATTTGCAAATAAATTCTTAAAAAATCAGACATTGTGATTTTCTAGATATGTTTTCTCATTTTGTGTCTCATAGTTGAGAGGTCTACCTATGATATCAATTACAGGCCTCTCTTATCTTTTTAAGTGGAAGAACTTGCACAATTGGTGGCTGACTAAATACTTTTTTTTCCCCACTGTAATACTCCCATCCTCAAATGTTTACTAAATAATAAAGAAAAACTAAAAAGTTGCCATGTCTAGAATAACATGAGTAATAAGACCATAATGATATTTTCCCTGTATGATGAATGGTTAAAAAAAATAAAATAAAAAATTCCAGAATTTCCCTTTTTTTTTTGTCTGTAAGATACCAAAAAAATGTTACTATAAGCGACCAATGTATGTTATATCCCCCAAAATGGCATCAATAAAAAAAACAGGTCTTCACGTACAAAATAAGCCCTCACAAAATTTGGGTAACGAAAATATAATTAAGTTATAGGTCTTGGAAACTGGAGATGCAAAAAAAAAACATTATTACAGAAAGGGTTTTTACTGCAAAAGTAGTAAAACGTAAAAAAAAAAATCATCAGGTTAAGCGGCATGGTGTATGTTGCAAAATTTATAGCATAAAAAGGCAATAGCAGAATTGCTGTTTTTTTCTATTCCTTCTCAGGAAGAGTTAATAAAAGTTAATCAATGATACATATATACCCGAAAATAGTACCATTAAATACTGCAATTTGTAGTAAGCCGCCATACAATTAGATGAAAAACTAAAAAGTTAGAGTTCTTAGTATATGACAAAGGAAGAATGTAAAATACGCTTTGGTCATAAAGGCCTAAAACAGGTGTAACATTCTTGCCCATCCGGGCTTTGGCGCCATCCTCTGGCAGCATGCTGCGGTGCAGGAGGCATGTCCGGCTGTGATTCCTTCCTTTGAGTTCTTCTGGTATTGTCTGAATACTGTCCTATTCCCTCACCTCCTTAATTGATTTTTCACCACACCCATCTCCTTTACCTTGGTTTCTTTCTTAGTTTCTTACCCCAGCATACTCCAGAAAAATGGCCGACGGAGCAAGAAGCAGATGCAAGATGAACAGAAGAAGATGCAGGGGGCGTGAAAAAGCAGCGCTGGAGGTGGGTTGCGGCGATGATGCGGAGTGCTTGGAGCACAGGGGGAACGTCCCCAGTGCTCCCCGAGCATAATTTACATATGATTATAAAATGTTTTTTTGGACAAACGGCGGCAAGGAGAAGAAAAGTAAAGGTAGGAGTAGAATAGCCTTTATAAAACATGTTTCCCCCATTACAAACTCCCTTTAATAGTGATACACAGCACTGAATGCCAACCACAAGTATCTACAGTTTGTACAACATTATGTTCATTTAGAATACAGTTAACTAGATTACTGCCATGTTGCTGCCTTTAGGATTTTCTATCATTAAAGGATCTTCCTTGTTTACAAAAGATGCAAAAACAGTTGTTTTTACCTAATGGGTTTAGAAGTGCTATGATTTCATGATACCACTTCCTGCCTGTGTTTTGGCAAAGTATCATTGTTTCCTATTAAAACCAATAAAATCACTTTTTTAATTTTCAAACCAGCTTGACTTGGTTTATTGCTATGAGGAACACAGACATTTTGCTTTTTTATTTGCCGTAGGGTCTTATGTATGCCACAGATGTTAATGTGTGTCTAATTAGATAGTTAATGTAATTAAGGTTTATCCCCTTACCTTCATATCTACATTTTTTCCAGGAACACCCTTAAAACAAAAAAAAAAAAGAAACATACAAATTATTTTTATGTTCAAAGTCAAATTTTGCACATTTATACATTTTTGATGTCTATCCAATGAGGACAGAATTTTGTCTCTTTAAATGAAATCAGCCTGCATGAACTTAGTTCCACAATAGCTTGGTGGGCAAAGCAACACAAATGAATATAAACATGCTGAAATACTGTAAATGTTTAGAATAAGGGTGGGTTCACACTTGCGCCGGAGTCCATCCGCCGCGAATCCGACTGAAAATCTCGGGAAACTGTATAGGGACTGGATAGCGAGAGGTTAGCGACGCATTGCTTAAAAACCCATTCAAGTTGGACATGTAGGACTTTGTTTCCAGTGAAAAAAACTGGATTCGCGCCGCAGAGGGTGTAAGCGCACACCCACGCATTGCTTTAAAACTCCATTCAAATGAATGGGGTTTTAAGCAATGCGTTGCTAACCTTTCACTATCCAGTCCCTATATAGTTTCCCGAGATTTTCAGTCGGATTCGCGGCGGATGGACTCCGGCACAAGTGTGAACCCACCCTAAACAGTGCTATTCATCATTATAACATTCTATATAGACTATTATTACATTACTTCTTGCTACAGCAGCTTGAAACATAACATAAAATATTAAAAAAAATATTTAATTACCTGTGGTCCTGGTGGCCCAGGGGGGCCCAATGGCCCTGTATCTCCACGATCTCCCTTTAACCCTGTAGTACTAGTTATTCCACTCTGGAAATAAGTGGGGTTAGTATTATTCCTTTGGCAAATACAAATATACAAAATAATCTGATGTAGTTTAACTATTATATAACCACTATGAAGCTTTGAAATGAATGAATGTTAGTATCAGGTATTCGTATATATATAATACTAAAAATAATAAAAAAGAAATAATGAAAGAAAATTTGTAAAATACACCACAGGTGATATATGTACATTGCACAAGTAAGACTATATTCACACTAGGGTAATGTTTGCCTTTTTAAACACCTATAGACTTTCAGATTGGAATTAAAAGCCTAACTGGTTCTTATGGCATATATGACCTGATGTATCTTTTAGGATCCCTTTCTCTATTGACTTCAAAGGTAAACATAGGGAAAGTCAAGTTTCTATTTGTATTTATTGAGCTCAATACTGAAGCAAACTATACTGTTCTAGTCTGAAAAAAATATAAAATAAAAATTAATACTGTATGATGGAACCATTTGTTAACTAATGAAAATGTACCATTTACTAAACATTATTCAGCATTGTTCTGTAAAAACAATGGAATGGAACAATATAGAGAAACACCATATAGTATGTACACTACGGATGTTCATTTACATACTACATATTTACATACTATATTTACTTAACCTTGGTTTATTTCATCACCAGCATGCAACACTAATAAAATGATCCATTCCAAAACAGATACAGTTAGGTCCATATATATTTGGACACTGACACAAATTTAGTTGTTTTTTTTACCTCTTTACTGAAACATATTCAAGTTATAGTTATATAATGGACATGGGCATAAAGTCCAGACTTTCAGCTTTCATTTGAGGGTATCCACATTAAAACTGGATGAAGGGTTTAGGAGTTTCAGCTTCTTAACATGTGCCACCCTGTTTTTAAAGGTAGCAAAAGTAATTGGACAATTGACTTAAAGCCTATTTCATGGGCAGGTGTGGGCAATTCCTTTGTTATGTCATTCTCAATTAAGCAGATAAAGGCCTGGAGTTTATTTGAGGTGTGGTGCTTGCATTTGGAAGATTTTGCTTTGAAGAAAACATGCAGTCAAAGGAGCTCTCCATGCAGGTGAAACAAGCCATCCTTAAGCTATGAAAACTGAAAACTCATCCGAGAAATTGCTACAATATTAGGAGTGGCAAAATCTACAGTTTGGTACATTCTGAGAAAGAAAGAAATCACTGGTGAACTCATCAATGTAAAAAGATCTGGACGCCCACGAAAGACAACAGTGGCGGTTGATCGCAGAATAATTTCCATGGTGAAGAGAATCTCCTTCACAACAGCCAACCAAGTGAACAACACTCTCCTGGATGTAGGCATATCAATATCCAAATCTACCATAAAGAGAAGACTGCATGAAAGGAAATACAGAGGGTTCACTGCATGGTGCAAGCCACTCATAAGCTTCAAGAATAAGAAGGCTAGAATGGACTTTGCTAAAAAAAAAACATCTAAAAAGCCAGCACAGTTCTGGAAGAACATTCTTTGGACAGATGAAACCAAGATCAACCTCTACCAGAATGATGGAAAGAAAAAAGTATGGCGAAGACGTGGTACAGCTCATGATCCAAAGCATACCACATCATCTGTAAGACACAGCGGAGGGCTTGGGCATGCATGGCTGCCAGTGGCGCTGGGTCACTAGTGTTTATTGATGATGTGTCACAGGACAGAAGCAGCCGGATGAATTCTGAGGTATTCAGAGGCATACTGTGTGCTCAAATCCAACCAATTGCAGACACACTGATTGATCGGCATTTCATAATACAGATGGACAATGACCCAAAACATAAAGCCAAAGCAACCCAGTAGTTTATTAAAGCAAAAAAGTGGAATATTCTTGAATGGTCAAGTCAGTCACCTGATCTCAACCCAATTGAGCATGCATTTCACTTGTTAAAGACTAAACTTCAGACAGAAAGGCCACAAACAAACAGCAACTGAAAACCGCTGCAGTAAAGGCCTGGCAGATCATTAAAAAGGAGGAAACAGCGGCGACTGGTGATGTCCATGAGTTCAAGACTTCAGGCAGTCATTGCCAACAAAGGGTTTTCAACTAAGTATTAGAAATTAACATTTTATTTACAATTATTTCATTTGTCCAATTACTTTTGAGCCCCTGAAATGAAAGGATTGTGTGTAATAAATGCTTTAGTTCCTCACATTTCTATGCAATCATTATGTTCAACCTACTGAATTAAAGCTGAAAGTCTGAACTTCAACTGCATCTGGATTGTTTTGTTCAAAATTCATTGTGGTAATGGACAGAACCAAAATTAGAAAAATGTTGTCTCTGTCCAAATATTTATGGATCTAACTGTATACCATGAATCATAGAAAGTCAGAATCCATGTTGTCAGTGTGTACAGGGCCATTTTAACACATTGATGGGCCCAGTGCAAAGGTTTCATAAGTGGGCCCACCCCCCCATCACCACCCATTATTATACCCATCTGAAAGCAGCCAAAAACTTGGATTTTATATGGTGACATTCAATGATTGAAAATGTGTTATCTGACTGATGGAACTTTTCCGCCTGTCAGAAATGTTTTATACGTTCATCTCTAGTAATAATCGTTATTGCTATTATTTTAGCGTGTAACGGATATCGCTAGAGAGGCAGTTGGCGTATTTTACTCTATAAAGATCAGGTATGGACAGGACATAGACAGTTTAATGTCACCCTCCATGTACCCCCCCCCCAGTTTAATGTTCCTCTTCATCTCCCCCAGTTTAATGCTCCCCCTTCATCTGCACCCAGTTTAATGCCCCCCTTCAGCTGCCCCCAGTTTGTCACCCTCCATCTGTCCCCAGCTTAATGCCCCCCTTTCATCTGCCTCCAGTTTAATGCCCCCTCTTCATCTTCCACCAGTATAACATAATAAAACACTGATACTCACCTCTCTTCAATCCCCTGCTGCTCCATGAAATCTCTTCTCCCTGACTGTTCTGTGAGCTGCAAGTGCGATGTGAGTGACGTCATCACATCGCCCCTACAGCTCCCAGGGCTGGAGCACACAGGGCTGTGCTTCAAGCAGAGCAGTGAAGCAGGAGCTGTCTGCGGATGACTCCTGCTTCACCATTGTATTTAACTCATCTGTGTCCGGAGAGGACATAGATGAGTTGATACCAGGACATTCCTCCCACCGAGTGGGGCAGGACCTGGAATCCGGGACTGTCCCGCTGAATCCGGGATGGTTGGGAGGTATGCCCAACGGGGCCCCCAGTACCACAGGGCCTGGTACAAGTGCCCAATTGGCCCTATGGTTAAAGCGGCCCTGAGTGTGTATATACACTCATGACTGTATATACAGTCATATTTAGTATTAGTGATTTATTTTCCTTAAAATACTTACATCCCCTGGCTCTCCTTTTTGTCCAGGTTCTCCCTGCAAATGACACAACCCATATTAAAATAATTTACTAATTTGAACATGACATGCATAAACAAAACACAATGTTCAAAAGTTTATGTACTAGTATTTAGAGCTCTCTCTCTTTATACATTATATCATTATTATATATACTGTATAAATACTTTATATACAGTACAGACCAAAAGTTTGGACACACCTTCTCATTCCAAGAGTTTTCTGTATTTTCATGACTATAAAAATTGTAGATTCACACTGAAGGGATCAAAACTATGAATTAACACATGTGGAATTATATACTTAACAAAAAAGTGTGAAACAACTGAAAATATGTCTTATATTCTAGGTTCTTCAAAGTAGCCACCTTTTGCTTTGATTACTGCTTTACACACTCTTGGCATTCTCTTGATGAGCTTCAAGAGGTAGTCACCTGAAATGGTTTTCACTTCACAGGTGTGCCCTGTCAGGTTTAATAAGTGGGATTTCTTGCCTTATAAATGGGGTTGGGACCATCAGTTGTGTTGTTCAGAAGTCAGGTGGATAGTCCTACTGAATGGAGTGTTAGAATTTGTATTATGGCAAGAAAAAAGCAGCTAAGTAAAGAAAAACGAGTGGCCATCATTACTTTAAGAAATGAAGGTCAGTCAGTCTGAAAAATTGGGAAAACTTTGAAAGTGTCCCCAAGTGCAGTGGCCAAAACTATCAAGCGCTACAAAGAAACTGGCTCACATGAGGACCGCCCCAGGAAAGGTAGACCAAGAGTCACCTCTGCTGCGGAGGATAAGTTCATCCGAGTCACCAGCCTCAGAAATCGCAGGTTAACAGCAGCTCAGATTAAAGACCAGGTCAATGCCACACAGAGTTCTAGCAGCAGACACATCTCTACAACAACTGTTAAGAGGAGACTGTGTGCAGCAGGCCTTCATGGTAAAATAGCTGCTAGGAAACCACTGCTAAGGACAGGCAACAAGCAGAAGAGACTTGTTTGGGCTAAAGAACACAAGGAATGGACATTAGACCTGTGGAAATCTGTGCTTTGGTCTGATGAGTCCAAATTTGAGATCTTTGGTTCCAACCACCGTGTCTTTGTGCGACGCAGAAAAGGTGAACGAATGGACTCTACATGCCTGGTTCCCACCGTGAAGCATGGAGGAGGAGGTGTGATGGTGTGGGGGTGCTTTGCTGGTGACACTGTTGGGGATTTATTCAAATTTGAAGGAATACTGAACCAGCATGATTACCACAGCATCTTGCAGCGGCATGCTATTCCATCCGGTTTGCGTTTAGTTGGACCATCATTTATTTTTCAACAGGACAATGACCCCAAACACAGCTCCAGACTGAAGGAGAGTGATGGGGTGCTACGCCAGATGACCTGGCCTCCACAGTCACCAGACCTGAACCCAATCGAGATGGTTTGGTGTGAGCTGAACCGCAGAGTGAAGGCAAAAGGTCCAATAAGTGCTAAGCATCTCTGGGAACTCCTTCAAGACTGTTGGAAGACCATTTCAGGTGACTACCTCTTGAAGCTCATCAAGAGAATGCCAAGAGTGTGCAAAGCAGTAATCAAAGCAAAAGGTGGCTACTTTGAAGAACCTAGAATATAAGACATATTTTCAGTTGTTTCACACTTTTTTGTTAAGTATATAATTCCACATGTGTTAATTCATAGCTTTGATGCCTTCAGTGTGAATCTACAATTTTTATAGTCATGAAAATACAGAAAACTCTTGGAATGAGAAGGTGTGTCCAAACTTTTGGTCTGTACGGTATATGTGTGTGTGTGTGTATATATATATATATGTGTGTGTGTGTGTGTGTGTGTGTGTGTGTTTCATTTCATTCACTTTCATTTTTTTCAGATTTTGTTATGTTGAGGCCTTTTACTAAAATAAAAAAAAAAAAATCTAAGAACATTCTTGAAATTTAGCTCGGGAGGTGAGGGTCCTCCCATATTTTTTATTATCTTTGAGATGTTTCTACATCTTGATTGGAGTCAACCTGTGGTAAATTCAGCTGATTGAATATGGTTTGGAAAAGACACTTCCTGTCTATATAAGGTCTCACAGCTGACAATGAATCTCAGAGGAAAATCCAAGGAGGAAAGAACTATCTGTAGAGCTCAGAGACAGGATTCTGCTGCACTAAAAGTTCCTAAGAGAACAGTGGCTTCCATTATTTTTAAATGGAAGGCTGTTCCTAGAGTAGGCAGCCACTTCAAGCTAAGTAATCAGGGAAGAAGGGTCTTGATAAGAGAGATAACCAAGAACCCAATGGTCAGTTGGGCTAAGCTCCAAAGATGATGTTTGCAGATGGGATAAACTTCCTATATATAACTACTGCCATAGCAGCCGCAGAGGCTGCTATGAAGCCAGGACGTTAGGAGTTACAGGACTGTATGGGGACCTGTAACAGGGGTCCTTACTATATAGGTGGCCTGTAACAGGTGCCCTTACTGTATGAGGGCCTGTAATGGAGGTAGTATACTGTATGTGCACCTGTAATGGGGATAGTTTATTGTATGGGAGCCTGGAATTAGGATAGTATACTGTATAGAGGCCAATAAAAACGGCGATATTTTATATTTGGTCCAATAACGGGGTAAGATAGTGTGTGTGGTGGGGTAGGTAAACGGGGCATTATACCATGTTTAGGCCAGTAAAGTGGGCATTATACCATATGGGGAGCAGGGGGCCCCAGTCAAAAGCTTCCTATGGGGCCCTGTCATTCCTACTTACATCCCCGACTGATCTGATGACACCAAAACGGAACTTTCTGGCCTTAATTCTCGGTGTCATGTCAGGAGGAAACCAGACACAGCTCATCACTTGCCTAATACCATCCCCATAGTGAAGCAAGGTGGTGGCAGCAACATGCTGTGGGGGTGTTTTTGAGCAGACACTGGTCAAGGATAAGGGAAACCTGAATAGAGCAAAGTACAGAGGAATTCTTACTGAAAACCTGATCCAGACATTTCTGAACCTCAGACTGGGCTATAGTTTTACCTTCCAATAAGACAATCTATGGGCCTAAGAACACAGTCAAGAAAACACATGAGTGGCTAACAGACAACTCTGTGAATTTCTGAGACCTGAAAATGGCTGCCCACAGACTGTCTCCATTCAACTTGACAGAGTTTGAGAGGATCCGCAGAGAAGAATGGCAGAAAATCTCCAAATCCACGTGTGCAAGCCTTATGGCATCATACGCAAGAAGACAGAAAGATGTAATTGCTGCCATAGGTACTTCAACTAAGTACTGAATGAAGGGTCTGGACCCTTATGTCAATACAATATTTTAGTTTTTCCCTTTCTGTAAATTAGCAGAGATTTCTAACATTCTGTTTCCCTTTGTCTGTATGGGGTATTGAGTGCAGAATATTTTAGCACAAGACTGCAACATAACAAAATGTGAAAAAAGTGAAAAGGTCTAAAGACTTTCCGAATGCATTGTATATATAATATCAAACTGGTATTGATAGCATTGTTGTATGTGTCTGTGCCCGCAACGTTACACCTTTTTAACCCCTTCTCAACAACCACTATAATAATATAGCAGATATTGGGACTTTAAACACCCACACGGCAGCTGACAGAGGCCATAGCCTCTGGGTCTCTGCCATTTTACACAGAATAAACCTGTCCACCTATGCCCACAATAAGGCATTTAACTCTTTTGAAGCCTCGGTCAACTGTGACCAAGACCTCTAATTTGACAGGGAAGGGCACCCTCATATTGACTGATATCACTGCCCTCCTGGAGTCAGAAGCCTATTGAAGCCTCCTAGGCTTTTCATTATTACAGTTCTATGACTGTTATAGAAGAGAAGGGATTTTAGAACATAATGCAAAGTTCCTTGTAAACAAACATAAATATCAGTATCCCAGGTCTCAAAATGCCTGAATAATAAAAAATAACTATCCCATACAGTGAACTCCATAGCAGCAAAAAAAATCCACATGGCTGAAACACACTTTTTTTCACCATTTCTCCTTCCCTAAACATTAATTCCCCAAAATGCTACAAATAAAAAATACAACTTGCCCCACAGAAAAGATACCTTACACAGCTGAATACAAAGAAATTCGAAAAATTGTTACAGATGTCAGAATATTGTGACTAAGCAAATTTTTGTATTTTACAAAGTTTTAAATTTTTGTAAAGGTATAAAAAAATGTAAAATACTATATAAATTTGGTATTGCCATGATTAGATTATACTAACCCAAAAAATATAACATCTTTTTACTGCACAGTGAAGTCCATAAAAAAATAAGAAATGTCAACTTTTTTTAAATTCTACCCCATTCTGATTTTTCCCAGATTCCCATTGTATGCAATATTAAATGGTACCATTAGGAAGTACAATTTGTAATGTAACAAAATAAGTCCTCATAAGGCTCTGTGAAGGGAAAAAAATTTAAAAGTTATGGCTTTTAAAAGGTGAGAATTAAATAAAAAGTAAAAAAAAAAAACGGCATCCTAAAATCTAATGGGTAAAAACTTAATTGCAGGAGCCAGTCAACCCTAATTGCTAATTTCAGCAACATTGACCAACTATCCATGTGTATGGAGGCAAAGAAATAGCATATTTTGGGGGCAAAGAAAATTCAATCAAAATCAGTTCAATTTTAATTTTGTTCTCAAGGGACACATGCACCACCAGAGTTGTCTGGCAGTGGCTTATTCAACCCACCCTACTGAGAACACAGCAGCTGAATTTGTATGTGTATGATGGATTTGAAAGGAATAGCTCTCTCAACAACTATCTAAGTTACACACGTGGACAAAATTGTTGGTACCCCTCGTTTAATGAAAGAAAAACCCACAATGGTCAAAGAGATAACTTGAATCTGACAAAAGTAATAATATATAAAAATTCTATGAAAATGAACAAATGAAAGTCAGACATTGCTTTTCAACCATGCTTCAACAGAATCTTTTTAAAAAAGAAAACTCATGAAACCCTTAACTTAATATTTTGTTGCACAACCCTTTGAGGTAATCACTACAATCAAACGATTCCTGTAACTGTCAATGAGACTTTTGCACCTCTCTACAGGTATTTTGGCCCACTCCTCATGAGAAAACTGCTCCAGTTGTCTTGGGTTTGAAGGGTGCCTTTTGCAGACGGCATGTTATAATAGTAATAATAATAAATTTTATTTATATAGCGCCAACATATTCCGCAGCATTGTACAATTTGTAGGGTTCAAGTACTGACAAAAAAGATACATTACAAAGAAATAGTCAATTCACACACTGGGACTGAAGGCCCTGCTCGCAAGAGCTTACAATCTATGAGTTAGAGGGGGTGACACAGGAGGTAGCAGGGGTGGCAACAGACATAGCATTGTTTGTACAATGGTCAGACAATTGTGTAATAGAGGTTACTGTCATTACACATATATAAGCTGTATGAGCCGTTACCAGTCATGTCCTTTAACGTGTAGATAGTGCCTGGACATATAAAGTTAGTCTGAGACGGCATCATATCCTGTGAGGTAATGCGGGAGCGTGAACAGAGGAGGGTATGTTTTAGGGATTCTAACTACAGAAGGTTTTACATTAGGAGTTGTGATAGGCCTGTCTGAAAATATATGTCTTTAGTTTACGCTTGAAGCTGTGGAAATTGGAGATTAATCTAATAGTCCGGGATAGAGCATTCCAGAGAAATGGTGCAACTCGGGAGAAGTCTTGTATACGAGCATGGGAGGTTCTGATAATGTTTCAGCTCCTTCCAAAGATGCTCAATAGGATTTAGGTCAGGGCTCATAGAAGACCACTTCAGAATAGTCCAATGTTTTCCTCTTAGCCATTCTTGGGTGTTTTTAGCTGTGTGTTTTGGGTCATTATCCTGTTGCAAGACCCATGACCTGCGAATGAGACCAAGCTTTCTGACACTGGGCAGCACATTTCTCTCTAGAAACCCTTGATAGTCTTGAGATTTCATTGTGACCTGCACAGATTCAAGACACCCTGTGCCAGATGCAGCAAAGCAGCCCCAGAACATAACAGAGCCTCCTCCATGTTTTACAGTAGGGACAGTGTTCTTTTCAAGATATGCTTCATTTTTCTGTCTGTGAACATAGAGCTGATGTGCCTTGCCAAAAATTTCGATTTTTGTCTCATCTGTCCATAGGACATTCTCCCAGAAGCTTTGTGGCTTGTCAACATGTAGTTTGGCAAATTCCAGTCTGTCAGATTCAACTTATTTCTGTGACCATTGTGGGTTTTTCTTTCATTAAACGAGGGGTACCAACAATTTTGTCCATGTGTGTATATGGTTTCCTAAAAGTTTGCATTTCTTTTGTCAAACTGTAGAGATTTCAGACCTCAAGTAAGTATTATTTAGAATTTTGAATTGAAACAGTATTCTAAAAAAATATTAGCTTTTTCAATTATTATGTCCCAGATATTACACAATTCAGTGTGACCCACCATAATATTAAGATGAAGACATTGTATACAACCTTTTGTCCTAGTGTTCCAGGGATTCCATCTTTGCCATCCATGGCATTTTTTCCAGGTGAGCCTGTATTTCCCTATTGTAACAACAAGCTAGGTATTAAATCTAATGGAAAAGACATGACATATACAGCATATACATATATGTATACATATACACAGCATAAATGAGTACACCTCTCTGAACATAAAAGAAGTATTCTTATTTTTAAAGTTCACCATAAAAATTTATTAAATAATGTATTAGAAATATAACAATAACATAGATCTGTGAAATAATGAAATTCAGCAACTTTAATGTAAACTAAGGTAGCAAAAATTGCAATAGTATATTGGTACAAATGAGTGATTAGCTTCTTCTGTACAAATAAGGAAAAAATACCAGTACTTAATAAGTCCTTTATGTTTAAGAATTCTGCTGATCCTTCTTAGCATGGAGTACACAATTTACACCATATTGACATGTCTGTTTTGTTCTACTCCTGAAGGATTGGCTTTGCAAGAATGTTTGGAGTCATTGTCATTTTCAAAAAGTGCTTAAGGACCCAGGGTGTGTAAAGAAGGCAGAATCTTATTATTCAAGATTCTGAAGTACATCTAGGAATTCATGATGCCTTTGATGCAGCTCAATTTCCTCATACCTTTAGTGGTTACAGCTCATATACAATACATGTACATACAGTACATTCACATATAAGGACTTTACTACTGCCATATTTTAATGGGCGGACCATGCACTTCTCACTGTACTACTCCAGATTTCCATGTCATTCATTTTACATGCAATGAGATACGAAAAGGATTGACTTTAGTCTTGTAATACCAGGCTTGACCTTTAGCAATATGTGCTTCAGCTTCAGCAGTGGCTTTCTGTGTGGACAATAACCATGTGTGTAAGAGGATATTCCCTATATCATTTATAAATTTGCTTTGTGTGCCAGCTATGTGTGGTTACAAGGATTGTGGTCCATATATGTGACTATGTCTCTATGTGCGTTCTCTATGTTAGTGGAGCAACTGAGAAAGGTCTGAAGGCGAGGGGTTACTGGGCAAAGCTATAAAGCCCCAGTGGCAGTTGGTGAGGAGCCATCTTGAGTGGTAGGAGCTTTTGTTCAGCAGACTATAAATTTTCATCTCCCTGTAGTGTATAGTGATACCTGAATCTCTGAGATTCTGACAGCAGGTGGAAGGAGAGCCGGAGTGTTGTGCTCAATTATATATACATACAAGTTGAACTGAAGTTCCCTGACTTCAGTTGTATATCCTACTTCAGATCAAGTGCCTGAAAACATCAAATTAAACAAGAATAGAAGCCATTTCTGTGACCATACCAGGCCACAATTACAAGCATTCCACTTCTATGCAGGACAAGTCTTACTGTGTATGACAGTTGCTCATAGTTGCTCGGCCATTCTTCTACAATATTCTTACCAAAACTCACTTATCACTTTCTAAATGTTTATAGCGACTAGGAAAATATTTCATCAAGTTATGTTTTGTCATTTTCAGTAAGGTGTGCCAAACAGATTTTATTATATTTTCTTGTTTAGTATTAAAGAGATTTTCCAGCACTGAAAAACAAAATGTACCTAATGGGGCATATTAAAGTCACAAGAGTTTTCTAACCCCTCAACGATCCCCTGCTGCTACAGTCTACAGGCTGCCTGGGTCCATGTTGAGCAGAGAATGGGTGGAGAAGTAGGAGTGTGGATATTTAGATTCCTTACATTCCTTACCTCTTTAACATGTGCAGTGGGTACAGAAAGTATTCAGACCCCTTTAAATTTTTCACTCTTTGTTTCATTGCATCATTCCCAAGAAGACTCATGGCTGTACTAGCTCAAAAGGGTGCTTCTACTCAATACTGAGCAAAGGGTCTGAATACTTATGACCATGTGATATTTCAGTTTTTCTTTTTTAATCAATTTGCAAAAATATCTACATTTCTGTTTTTGTCTGTCAAGATGGGGTGCTGAGTGTACATTAATGAGAAATAAAATGAAATTTTTTGCTTTTAGCAAATGGCTGCAATGAAACAAAGAGTGAAAAAATTTAAAAGAGGTCTGAATACTTTCCGTACCCACTGTATTGGTAACTGATAAAGCACAGCTTCTGGAACATTACATTACAGAGGAATCCCACCAATTGTTTTGTTTCTAAAATGAAATTTATCAGATTTTGGGAGGCTTACTCATATAAGCTGTGTACTATAAAATATAACATGATTTACACCATATTACTGATTAATCTATACAATGCAATGTTTACTAGTACTATTATATCATTATTACCTTTTCTCCTTTCTCTCCTTTTTCTGGACTGGATGCTAACTGTAAACACAAACCAGTATAGAATACATTTTGTTTTAGCAAGTTGAATGTAATACATGTATGTAATTGTATGTATTTCTTGTTGCCACACATCTTCTGGAATTCTAAAAACTGTGTATAGAGATGTCATTGTGGCACAGAAACACTTGCTTGTCAGCTAATAGGATCTATCATGCACAAAAATTACTTGCCATCTCTCCGGGTAAACAGAGTGGCCTATCATTTTACTTTTGTGCTATCTGCCCAATTGTACATCACTTTGAGATATGTTGGTGATACATAAAGATGATTATTATCATTACTTAGTTGTTTTTAGGAGGTGATTTAGTAGCACATGTTTTTAAATAGAATAGGTTTATGATCTAATGAGAGTTAAAATGAGGGAACACTTTAGTGCAACTCACCGAAGTATTGCCTGGAGCTCCTGGACGTCCTTCTGGACCCTTAAATATGAAACAATCAGTTGCTCATTCTATTTATCTAGCATATAATGCAGTATATTGGAATGAGGATCATAGCCATATGATGCTTACTCTAGGGCCTGGAGGTCCAGAATCCCCTTTTTCTCCTTTTAAGCCTGAATTCCCAGTAGAACCTACTGCTCCCTGGTCACCCTAAATAACATAAAAATTCCATTCAAAAATAAAGTCTAAATCGTTATATTGTTAATGAAAAAAGCATTAATAACTACATAATGTGACCGTTTAGAAACCTTGCCTTCTCTCCTTTAACAGGTAAACTTTTATCCACAGTGGTAACCTGAAAAATAAACATATTAGTGTAATGTCACAATAATAACCATTAACACAGTTTTTTTGTAGACATACATGTTAATACTTACTGCACTCCCAGGAGGTCCTGGTTGCCCCTGTGAAGAATAAATCATCTCTTAATACATCAAAGAACAATATACTCTGCTACTCCAAGCTACCATCTTAAATATACTGTATACACAGGAAGATATATTTTCAGGGAAAGTAGGAGCATTCATATCATACTTCTCATAAGGAAGCAGAACATAAATAGGAGTTACTATGTTACTATAATTTCGCTATAAATTATTGTAAATTAATTTATGTTCTGACTTACAGGTTCACCTTTGTTTCCTTTCTTGCCATCAATACCCTATTAAAAAATGAGAATGACACAATCACTTTTTCATGTTTTTTTTTTTTTTTTTGGACAAAATGCAAATGATTACAGAGACAACGGTCCAATTAAAGGACTAAGACAGTCGTTTAACACAATGGGGGGAATTTATCAACACATCCATGCCAGTTTTTTGGCGTTGATGAGTGATAATGTAGTGTATCCTTGCATCTAGCCAAAGAAGTGACACATCCCACGTTCTCTGCCTCGCTCATCACTTTCTGCGAATGTGGGAGGATGGGAATACCACCAAATGGCACCAAATATCTCTCAATAACTTACGGCAATTTTCTGGGCATGTACCTGATTTATTATGAGACCTGAGCCTTTTAAAAATTCAGGCGCAACTTGTGCCAGTTAAGGCCTTTATTAAGACTGGAGTGCAAAAGACCATTCTTAATAAATCTACCACATTATGTTTAGTTTCAAAGTGTTGCCCATTTATTATATTAGTATATATTAGTATTGAAAATGATAGTCGTCATGCCAAACATATACAGTACATGTGAATGACTAATGTAATGATGTCATCCTTACATCTTTTCCACCCGGTCCCATCTCCCCTTTTTGTCCAGGATCACCAATACGACCAGGTAGTCCTGTGGAGCCCTAGTTAAATATATAACAATACAAAGTTAAATTGAACCTGCAAACCATACTTTATCTCTTACACTGCACTGTAGACTAAACTGAACCAAAAGAATAACTATTTTTATTACGGTGGTATGAATAAAAAGTAAAATGGTTTGTGAGAACCATAAAGTCTTACATATTATAAAAGTTAAGAAGTTTTTTCATTTAAAAATATAAGTTGAATATTTTATGACAATACACAACTGCTATATAACTGACCTGTTGGCAAACCATATTTCAGTGTCACAGCCATCTCTATTTACATACAAAAGAGAAAAGACCTACCCTCTGTCCTTTCTCTCCTAGTTCACCTTTCATCCCAGTATCTCCCTAGAAAACAAAATTAGACGTTCACATATTACTATCTAGATCTCACTAATATGGTTTTAATAAAAAAAAGTCACACTATCATTTGGTTTTGCATTAATTTTGCTTTGTAGCTACTTTGTAGTTAGAACTTTCTCTGCTCTAATGTGGATGTATTAAATGTTATATGTTTCTCTGTGACAGTAAGTGGTTAAACAAATAGGAGAAATAAAATAGTCTTGCAAAAATAATATTGATAAATGTTTTCCATAATTCTGACCTCCAACAGACAACCTACTACAAAGGGATGGATCATGAAATGCCAACTGAACTCTACAGTTCACAATCAGATGCTATAGCTGTAAAATGGTCATGTTGTCCCTCTTTACAAATGGGTATATATAAAGGTTATATATAAAGGTATACATATAAAAGCTTACCTTTATGCCAGAATCTCCTTTTAATCCCTTTTCACCCTAACAGAAAGATCAGTTATGATTAAAATTTGTTTCTAATGTACTGTAGCTTAAGAAAGTGATGGCGTCGGGCAATAACAATGTTAAAAAAAGTGGATCTGTATATTATGGTGATACTTTTTATTTATGTTAGCAGGTGACAGTCTTGATTAAATTGTTATTACAAATCAAAAGTATTTCCATAATATATAGCGCTCACTTTCACTATCTTACTATGTCAAACATCAACAACATTTTGTTTAAGATCACAAGTTCTTAAAGTAAAATTTAGGTTTTGGATAGGTTGGGGAGTACCTATGCCAGGGGTCAGAAATCTTCAGCACTCTAGTTGTTATGAAACTACAACTCCCAGGATGCTCCATTCACTTATATGGAAGTGCCAAGCAAGTATGAATGCTGGGAGCTGCAGTGTCAAAACAGTGGACTAATGAGGTTTACTGACCCCTGACCTACTCCATAAACCCCTTTAACCCCTTAATGACACAACCAATATTTGCCTTCAGGACAAAGCATTATTTATTTAATTTTTCATCGCCATCTTCTGAGAGTCATAAATTTCTGTTGTTTTTACAATGATGAAGTCATATGATAACTTGTTGTATTTTTAATGGAGCTATTATGGAGTACATATTATGGATTGAAACTTTATTATTTTAGGTGGTGGATAGAAAAAGTAATTCTTCAATTTTTTAGATTTTTTTTTATGTTTCATTATTATATCATTCACCATGTTGTATAAAAGATATTTATGATATGTTTAATGTTATATTACTTTTTCACAATAAAAATGCTTTTTAAAATAAATATTTGGTGTTGCATCACCATATACTAGGAGCCATAACTTTAAGGGCATATTTTTTTGCAGGATAAGCTGTAGTTTCCATTGGTGCCTTTTTAGGATGCATTCAACTTTTTGATCTCTTTTTATTAAAATTTTTGTGAGGAAAGGTTAACAAAATATCAGCAATTGTTTTTACAGTGTTCACTGCGTGGATTTTTAGTTGCTTTGGATAGAGAAATACCAATGATATATATGTACTAATATAATATTTTTTTATACTTTTTAACATTTTTTAATTTTTATTTTAACATTTTTCATTAGTTTTACACTGACATTCAGTCTATTAGACCCAATATCTGGCTGGGACTACTAGACCAAACCAGGTTCAATATTGTGAATGTCAAGTGGTGCCAAATTATTTTTAATCTATCTATCTATCTATCTATCTATATATCGTGAGCTCACGGAGAACTGGCCTGACACACACAGCAGTGGGTGCTATCGAAACAAGTCTTATTTATTTAATCATAACATAAGATTTTTATACAGGAAGATAAATGGTCGTGTCAATTATAACAAAGCATGCGCAAAAAACGGTAATTATGATTGGCAGGAAGAATGCAAGCTTCTTCTGTTAAATGCATCTTTATACTTCTGAAAAGCAAGCCCAATATAAAAGGATATATTGACATCTTAAAGAGACATCACATTTCCATAACAGTCAGGAATCCAGTTGCCACTGCAATACCCTGGCACCCATAATTGCATTGCAGGTCCAAGGGACTGACAGAGGGAACCCTGTTCCTCTGTCTAAGCACTTTACATGCAGCAGTCACTAAAGATTGTTTCATCTAAAGGGTTAAACTGCTAGGGATTGGAGTTATCCACCCCCAGTAGTTGCAGCAGGAATCAGGCTATGTCTGGCAGCAGGGTCCTGTCACTGATGACATGGGTACATTGGTAGTACCTGGTTGATCAACATGATGAATATATCTGTCATTGAACATTAAAGGGTTTGTGGAAATATGAACACTTATTCCCTATCCACAGGACAGGGTAATGTGTTTAATTGCTGGGGGCCTGAACACTGGGTCCCCCAGTGATCAGGAGGATGGGAGACTGAAAGTCCCCCTATAGCCTCCTTGTGAATGGAGGGCCAGTGTACTTACGTGACCGGCGCTCCATTCTACCTCATAGAAGTGAATGGAGTGCTGGTCATGCAAGCGCACTGCCACCCATTCACAAGAATGCTTTTGGGGGACTTTCAGTCCCTTGTCCTGATCACTGGGGAACCCAGCATTCGCGTCCTCAGTGATCAGACACAGGACAGGGGATAAGTGTCCAGACTGACCCTTTTAACTGTTCCTAACTCATCTTAGCTCTATGCATATCATGGAGTGTAAAGGTATTAAAGGAATTGAAAATATAAAGGAAACACTTCAACATTTCCCTTCTGTTACATCCACTCCTGACTTTGGCTCAAAAAAACACAGCAAAATATGCAACAAAAACACTGCATTTCTGCAATGTGGGGCCTTAGCCTAAAGAAGCTTGTTGAATGTCTTCTATTTAGAACATCAAACATTAAAGTATTATAGAAATGTCAGATATTCAAGTATTTAAAATAATGTTCTAGAAGGACTCTACCATTTCTACTTACATCTTTACCTCTTATTCCAGGCATAGTCCAAGAAGTTCCAGGTTCACCCTTATGTCCTTTGTCACCTCCATCTCCCTATTTGACAAGTACAAAGCATACAGTAAAATTTACCTCATCCATTTCACTAGAAATTTAATACTTTACTAAAGGAAATTAATAATGCTTTATTAGGGAACGGTAAAAGAAATATCCACCATATCATTCATTCTGACACATCAGAAATAACATTGTGGAGATCAAAGTCCAACAGTACAGGTATAAAAATGGTATAATCCACATAATATACATAGACATCTAAGTACAGCTAAAGCATGCTAGTTGTGGTTTTACAGAATCCATGATGCCTTCCTGAAAAGAGAAACCCCAGTTCTTCTGTTAACAGGGTTTCCACTCTTACATCAAGGTATGTCACACTAATACTGGTGCTCCATTGACAGTAATGTGTTGATTTTTGGCATTTGCATGGGAATATGGTTGTCAGCGATACCTCTAATCACACTAGCATAGACTTGAATATCATGTTGCCACTGGAATATACGGTATATATATATATATATATATATATATATATATATTTGTTGAGAAGCAAGAATGTACTCTTGCTGTTGACATAATACTGTATAATTATTTCCATTTCTTATAAGAATATAATTCTTATATTATAATTATTTCTTTAAGTAACAACATATTTTACTGCACTGTGCAGTAATTTTCATAATTGTCATTGTCATAATCAGTAACTAGTAATTGAAATACCTCCCTTATAAACATATATATAAATAAATAAATGTGTGTGTGTGTGTGTTTATATATATATATATATATATATATATATATATATATATAGCACTCTGGTATTATATGGCACTATAAAATAAAAATAAACAAAATATCACAAGCTTGATCCCTGCTGAATTTAAAACCTAGGCACAAATATGTTTTACGTGCTATCACTAAAAAAAAAAAAAAAGTAGTACGAAAAAGATTATTTTTTAATTGCATTTTTGTTCAGTAACTGAATATATACTAACAATGTCATAACTTCAATCATCAAAGAACTTACAATGACTTCATTCAATATACTTACTTTAGGGCCAGGCTTCCCAGATAACCCAATGTTACCCTTAAAAAACAACAAAATAAGTCAAGTGTCAAAATCTAATTTATTTTGTTCCACAACACACTCTTTTGCATTTAAAAATTGCCTAAATTTATTCTATGGGTTACTATAAAATGGTAATACCAAAATACAGTATGTATCTTAACGATTTAGTATTATTTTGCATTGATGCACAATGAAAGCAATTTTTATGGAAGAGAGTCATTTTGTAACTGTATTCCATTGTACTGGCTTGCCTTTTCAGTGGGACAAATTGTTGTATTTATTGGTACAATTTCGGGTACATATACCGTATTTTTCGGACTATAAGACGCACTTTTTTCCCCCCCAAATTTGGGAGGAAAATGGGGGGTGCCTCTTATAGTCCAAATGTGGGTGTTGGGGGGGCGAAGGAGCGGGGTCGCAGCATCGCCTCACTCCTGCTGCCGCCGGCTTCCTGTAGCGGGGCTTCCTGCAGCAGGAGGAGTGGGGCGATGTTGCGGGCCCTGGGCTTGGAGGAGAAATGTCCGGCGGTGCAAACCTACCCCGCCATCCGCCGTGCTATTACGGCGGATGCCGGGTTTGTAAAGATGATGGCGGCCACTCTGCTGCAGAGCGGTCGCCATAGCAACCAGTCTCCGCTGTAATGTACAGTGGAGACAGACTACCTGTAAACCCCCCCCCCCAAAACTGCCCCTGGTCCCGGTGGTACCTTGTTAGTTGCAGGCCGGCTCCTGCGCGGCGAGATTGCAGGAGCCGACCTGTTCCTGTGACTGCCGGGAGCCTACTGAAGGCTCCTGGGCTTGTCATAGTAATATTACTATTGCGGCTGGTCTATGACCAGCCGCAATAGTAATGTACAGAATCTGTATTGTATTGCAGTCTATGGGACTTGCAATCAAATGATTGCAGGTTCAAGCCCCCTAGAGGGACTAATAAAATAGTAAAAATAAATAAAGTTTAAAAAAATATATATATAAAAAAAAATAAAAGATGAAAAGTTCTAAATAACATCCTTTTCCTAGAATACATATAAAAGTAGAAAATTACTGTGAAACACATACATATTAGGTATCCCTGTGTCCGAAAATGCCAAGTCTACAAACTTATAAAAATATTTTTCCCGTACAGTGAACGTCGTAGTGGGGAAAAACAATCAAAACTGCCGTTTTTTTCACTGTTTTGCCTCTGATTTTAATAAACAGTGATCAAAGCAATAGACATTCCCCAAAATGGAATAACTAAAAAGTACACCTGACCCTGCAAAAAAAGACACCCTATGCATCCCCGTACAGCTGCAGTGCCACCTGTCAATGTGGCCTTGCAGCTGTTGCAAAACTACAACTCCCATATATTAAATATTTTACCACATTTTTGCTTCAAAATTTTTTTCCCTATTTTCCTCCTCTAAAACCTAGGTGTGTCTTATGGTTTGGTGCGTCTTATAGTCCGAAAAATACGGTAATTTAAAATTATTTTAAGAATTCCACCATTGAGTTTTAAAACATTGCTATACAGTTTAAATAATAAGTAAATATTAAAGGGGTTTTCCCTAATTTCACATAGAAGGCAAACAAAGCAGCATTGCTAAAGCAATGCATTTAGGAAAATGCTTCAATTTACATAAGCTAGCAGTATAAATAGGATTCTTGAGATGGGAATACCCCTTTAACTTTATTTTATGTGTGACATGTCTATATGTCCGATACCTATGACAGACTTGAAGGCTCTTGTTAGGTGCCTCAGCTACCATAGTAACTTTACACCCAAAGTTTTTTGCTGTTTACTCCCTTTTACTAGGGAAGTTTTGTCTTTAGAAACCAGCAGGCTCAAGACAGGAACACAATGAGTGATCACAGCCTCAACATGTCTGTACATAGCCTCTACATTTCCCTGCGGTGCGCAGAGAGAACTCTGGAGCTTCTCACAACGTACAGACAGTGCAAGAAGAGTCTACCTACTTTAATATACTTCTGACTAGCTGCTTGTTGTATTGCTAATGGAATGTTAGTCATAACAGCTAGCAGCTTTCCTGACTGTGCTCACATTTCTCTTTTTCTGTGGCAGGGATTTTTTTTTTTTTAGCTGCATCATTACCTGGATTTGGAGTCCAGTGTCCATGGATCTCCTATATTATGTTCACTTGGACTGATCTCAACTATTTGTTTGCTATTTACAGTTACTCCTAGAAGAATTACATGTAAGCAGAAAAACTGATAGGACACCCCATATAAAAGGTTATTCAGCCAGAGAACAGATTGCTCAGCAGATATTTCAATTTTTGAATAACTCTTAGGTACCCTTTAAGCAAGTTATCCCAGTAAGAAAAAAGTTGTATATGTGGGCATAAACTGTTGTTTGGGCACACAGCAGGGCTTAGAAGGGAATGACCACTGTGCTTTTTGGTTTTTGGAAAGTAGATATAGAGGGACTGGTTTATGGATGCTGTTCTGCTTTTGTAGAGTCCAAGAGGTGCCAGTGCAGTGGATTTCCCCAAAGTTCCCCATTTTGTACACTACACCCCTCAAGGAATTTATCATGGGGCGGAGTGAGCATTTTTACACCTTGAGTGTTGCATTAGTTTAGTTTCCAGAAAATAACGCTGTCAGGAACCTCAGTTTAGCTGCTGGTGCTTTAAAGAGGACCTTTCATGCCCTCATGTATATGAGGTTTTACATAAAGCTAGAAAGCCGACAGTGCGCTGAATTCAGAGCACTGTTGGCTTTCCCGTTATGTGCCCCGGGGCTGGAACTATCAGTGGTCTTAGTTTCACCGTCCACTGTCAGAAGGGCGTTCCTGACAGTGTAGCTGGGCTGTGAGGAACGCCCTCCCTGACTGTACTCGTCCATAGACTTGTACTGGGGGGGCGTTCCTCACAGCTTAGCGTCATCGCTGTAAGGAACGCCCCCTCTGACAGTACAGGGCTATGGACGAGTACCGTCAAGGAGGGCGTTCCTCACAGCCCAGCGCACTGTAGGCTTTTTAGCGGTATATAAAACCGCATGTGCCTGAGGACATGAAAGGTCCTCTTTAAGGTTAATGTGCCAACCTGTGAAGCTTGCAGTCTTCAGGCCTCTCCTATGCTGATCCAATTAGCAGCTGAGGAGGGATATTTAAACCTTGTTCCTGCTTATCCAATGCCTTTTATTTGGTTGTACCTAGTTTAGGTTCCATATCCTCTTTGTTTGTGCTGGACTGCTCTATAGTGACCCTTGGCTTGTTACTGGATATCCTCTTCTCTCCTGACTTTGGCTCTGGTGTTACCTCTCAGACTGACTTTTGGCTGGGACATATTCACACTTCTGATTCATCCTCCTGGTTTTGATCTGCCTTGTAAGTTTATCGTGAGTTCCGGTTAGACTTCAGTTTGTGGAGCATTTATTTTTCATACCAGTTTCTGTGCTGATAACTTGGGCCCCAAATGCATCAGGCTTCGCGGCTGGCGCTGTTGAAGGCTTTTGGGTGCTTAGGATCTATCTCTTAGCGTTGTATGAGATTTAAAAAGCTAGTTCTACTGTTCTTTTGTCAGCCAGTTTCTGCAATTTATGATACTTGCTCCAGAGACACTATATGAACAAATGCCCATCTGATGAAAATTTTAAATTGAAACTTTTTTCAGAGATATGCCATTTTGGCACCCAATGTGTTGTGCCCAGCTTGTGTCAGCAGAGAAACACATTCCACAAACTGTTAAGTGGGTTATCCTTGGTACAACAGAAGTGTTCATCTGTGACACAAACTGGGCACAACATATTTCTCACTGAAATAATGTGTATATGGAAAACTGCAATTTCCATTTTCCACTTTACTGGCATTCAATATACGATTTTCCAATATACTTTATGTATCAATTCCTCAAGGTTTCTAGATCTCTGCTTGCTGTCATTCTTTCTCATTACTTCTAGTGGATGAAATTCTTACCATGGTCAGGTGATATACGGTCCATGATCATGTGATGAACACATGGGTGCACTGCTCGTTATAGTCACAGCCAGGGCCGGTTTTAGACAAAGTGGGGCCCTGGACAAAATTAAAAGCTGGGCCCCAAATGCTGATATGCAAACAACACCATCGCCTTCCAGTGGCAACCCCTATAATAACCCCTCCTTTCTGCCAACAAAAAAGTAATAACAAGCCCCATTTTACCACACACAATTCAAATGAGCACCTTTGTACCACCTAATAAATTTTTGCACCCAGTCATCAGTTATTATAGCGCCTCCTTATAAATAATAGCCCCTGCTTATAAATAATATTACACCTCTATCAGTAATAGCTCCCTTATAAATGATAAATAAATAATAGTTACCCTTATAAATAATAGTCCCCATTATCACTAATAGCCCTCTTTATAAATAAGCCCACTTAACAATTATACCCCCTTATAAAAAGTTCCCCTCTTATAAATAATAGCTCCCCCCTTATATTGGATGCCTTATATATAATAGTTCCCCCCTTATAAATAATAGCCCATCTTATAAATAAAAGTTCCCCCTTATAATAGCCCCCTCATACTTAAGTTTCCCAATTATATATAGTAACCCATCCTTATATATAATAGTTCTCCGTTATACAGTGTCGGACCGAAGGGCCTTAGGCCCACCAGAGGAACTTGTTCTGGGGCCCACCCAACAGCTTCCTGCTAATAGCCTACACCACAGCTCCTTCACTGAAGTCTTACATATGTGCTGACTATCTGGTGTTACTGTGTACCCAGTATAGTCAGCCCCTATTGTACTGTGCAGGCCCCAATAACTCCATGGCCGGTTCATGCACAGTACTGTATGGGGAATGACATGGCCATGGGGCACTACACGTATGTGCAAGATTATAGTGAGGGAGCTGTGATGCAGACATAGCACACATGGCTGCCAGCAGGAATTGTGAGCCCCTCCCACACTGTACAATGCTCCACATGGTATATAATGCTCCACAGTATAAAATGCTCTCCTGAGCCCTCCAGTTTCCCCACATGGTATATAATGCTCCACAGTGACCCGACACAGTATAAAATGCTCCCCTGAGCCCCCCGTAGTGGCCCCACATGGTATGTAAGGCTCCACACAGTATAATACTCCACAGTGGCCCACACAGTATACTACCCCTTAGTGGCCCCAGACAGAGCAATATGCTCCCCATTAGCCCCACACAATATAATATGCTCCATACAGTATAATATGCACCCCACAATGCCCCCCCAGTATAATGCTCCAGTGGCCTAACACAGTATAACATGCTCCATAATGACCTCCACACAGTATAATATACTCCCCAGAGGGGTTCCCCCAGTATAATGCTCCACAGTGGTCCCCCACAGTATAATATGTTCCCCACAGTCCCCCCCAGTATAATGCTCTACAATGGCCCCACAAAGTATCATATGTTCCCGAAAAGCCCCACACAATATAATACACTCCACAGTGGCCCCACACAGTATAACAGGCTCCCCACACTGTCCCTTCCCCCAGTATAAAGCTCCACAGTGGCCCATAGTATGATATGCTCCCCAGAGGGCCCCCGCTAGTATAATGCTCCACAGTGCCCCCTCCAGTATTTTGCTCCACAGTGGCTCCACGCAATATATTATGCTCCCCAGAGCGTCCCCCCAGTATAATGTCCCACAGTAGGCCCCACACAGTATAATATGCTCCCCAGAGGGCCCCCTAGTATAATGCTCATTAGTCCCCCCGAATAATGCCCCACAGTAGCACCACGCAATATAATATGCTCTGCTGTTGGCCCCCCCCCAGAATAATGCTACACAGTGACCCCACTCAGTATAACATGCTCCAGAAATGGCCTCCGCACAGTATAATATACTGCCCAGAGAGGTTTCCCCAGTATAATACTCCACAGCGGCCCAAAACTGTATAATATGCTCTCCAGATATAATGCTCCACAGTGGCCCCGCACAGTATAATATACTGGGGGGCCCCTCTGGAGAGCATATTATACTGTGTGGGGAAACCGTGGAGCATTATACTGGGGGGGCTCTGGAGAGCATATCATACTGTGTGGGGCCACTGTGGAGCATTATACTGGGGAAGGGGCCCTCTGGAGAACATGTTATATTCTGTGGGGCCTCTATGGAGTATTATAAAGTGGGGGGGCTCTGGAGAGCATATTATATTCTGTGGGGCCACTTTGGAGCATTATACTGGGGGGGCCCTCTGGAGAGCATATTATACTGTGTTGGGCCACTGTGGAGCATTATACTGGGGGGCCCCTCTGGAGAGCATATTATACTGTGTGGGGCCACTGTGGAGCATTATACTGGGGGGCCCCTCTGGAGAGAATAATGCTCCAAAGTGGCCCCACATAATATAACATTATCTCCAGAGCCCCCCCCCCACATTATAATTTTCCACAGAGGCCCCACAGAATATAACATGCTATCCAGAGGGCCCCTTCTCCAGTATAATGCTCCACAGTGGCCCCACACAGTATAATATGCTATCCAGAGGGGCCCCCCGGAGTCATCAGGTTCCGGATCCCGGGGGCCCCTTTGGGGACGGGGCCCTGGGCAATTGCCCAGTTTGCCTCCCCCCTAACGCTGGCCCTGGTCACAGCACAGTAATAACAAATCTGCCTGGTAATGAGCTGTGCACCTGTGTGCTCATCACATGACCAGGAACTGTAAATCACATGACCATGGTCAGTATTTTATCCACTAGAAGTAATGAGAAAGAATGACAGCAAGCAGAGATCTAGAAAACTGTGAGGAATTGATACAAAAAGTATATTGGAAAATTGTACAACTTTTTATTACACAAACAATAACATTTGTATCTCAATATTGGTCTGAAAGTGGCCAACCCCTTTAATGCTGTAATAGTACAGAGGATTGCGCTAATCCCTTGGCAGGGAACTATTTTGGTGCATGTCACAGATACACACTGCATAGAAGTCTCATACATCACATAAGAAATTCCCACATCTGAAAGTTTATCCTCCAATTACTTTTCAGAGTTAATCACTTAAAGAACTGAAAACGATATAAAATACTCATGAAGAAGAGTAAGGATGTAAACCAGCTAGAGAGTGGGCATTTCCACTAGTACAGTATGATTAGAGAGGTCTCTGTTATAGTGCTCACATTTTGCCATGACCTACCATAATATAAAGCAAGTAGGCTTACATGCTGCATTCCATTTTCAGAATATGTACAGAAACAGTATAATAACCACACTCACTCTTTCTCCAGGATCTCCCTTTAATCCTAGCTGACCTGGAATTCCATACCCTGGTTCTCCCTAAAATAAAAGTAGTTCATTTTCATATGTGTAAAATAGACTAAGTGATCATATATAAATATAACATTTTTGCTATAAAACATCTGCTGTGTCAGAACTGCAAACACACCGTCATTCACCTGGATAAAGCTTTGTTATAAATCTTAAAATCATGGTAAATCTAGAATTGCGCTGTTTCGAATACTTCAAAGGTTGCACTCCAAATCTGATGTTAATTGCACATCTAACAAATTTGCCATCAATGCCCATGGTGAGTAAACTCGCTATCTAGAACTAAAGCTGTGTCATAATTGCCCAGGATGGATAAGACACCGTTATTCACACTGGGCCTGTGTTTCAATTCTCATTAAAAAAGCCAAAAGTATCAATATATTGATTATTAGCATATTGATTCCATATCTACTCTATAAGCCATCAATGCTCTAAACTACATATGTATATGTGTGTACACTTATATATATATATATATATCTATACACACACGTGGACAAAATTGTTGGTACCTCTCGTTTAATGAAAAAAAAAACCACAATGGTCACAGAAATAACTTGAATCTGACAAAAGTAATAATATATAAAAATTCTATGAAAATGAACAAATGAAAGTCAGACATTGCTTTTCAACCATGCTTCAACAGAATTTTTAAAAAAAGAAAACTCATGAAACCCTTAACTTAATATTTTGTTGCACAACCCTTTGAGGCAATCGCTACAATCAAACGATTCCTGTAATTGTCAATGAGACTTTTGCACCTCTCTACAGGTATTTTGGCCCACTCCTCATGAGCAAACTACTCCACTTGTCTCGGGTTTGAAGGGTGCCTTTTCCAGATGGCATGTTTCAGCTCCTTCCAAAGATGCTCAATAGAATTTAAGTCAGGGCTCATAGAAGGACACTTCAGAATAGTCCAATGTTTTCCTCTTAGCCATTCTTGGGTGTTTTTAGCTGTGTTTGTGTTTTGGGTCATTATCCTGTTGCAAGACCCATGACCTGCGATTAAGACCAAGCTTTCTGACACTGGGCAGCACATTTCTCTCTAGAATCCCTTGATAGTCTTGAGATTTCATTGTACCCTGCACAGATTCAAGACACCCTGTGCCAGATGCAGCAAAGCAGCCCCAGAACATAACAGAGTCTCCTCCATTTTTCACAGTAGGGACAGTGTTCTTTTCAAGATATGCTTCATTTTTCCGTCTGTGAACATAGAGCTGATGTGCCTTGCCAAAAATTTCAATTTTTGTCTCATCTGTCCATAGGACCTTCTCCCAGAAGCTTTGTGGCTTGTCAACATGTAGTTTGGCAAATTACTTTTGTCAGATTCAAGTTATGTCTGTGACCATTGTGGGTTTTTCTTTCCTTAAACGAGGAGTACCAACAATTTTGTCCACATGTGTATATACAGTATATACAGTGGGGAAAAAAAAAGTATTTAGTCAGCCACCAATTGTGCAAGTTCTCCCACTTAAAAAGATGAGGCCGGCCTGTAATTGTCATCATAGGTAGACCTCAACTATGAGAGACAAAATGAGAAAACAAATCCAGAAAATCACATTGTCTGATTTTTAAAGAATTTATTTGCAAATTATGGTGGAAAATAAGTATTTGGTCAATAACAAAAGTTCATCTCAATACTTTGTTATATATCCTTTGTTGGCAATGACAGAGGTCAAACGTTTTCTGTAAGTCTTCACAAGGTTGGCACACACTGTTGCTGGTATGTTGGCCCATTCCTCAATGAAGATCTCCCCTAGAGCAGGGATGTTTTGGGGCTGTCGCTGGGCAACACAGATTTTCAACTCCCTCCAAAGGTTTTCTATGGGGTTGAGATCTGGAGACTGGCTAGGCCACTCCAGGACCTTGAAATGCTTCTTACGAAGCCGCTCCTTCGTTGCCCTGGCGGTGTGCTTGGGATCATTGTCATGCTGAAAGACCCAGCCACGTTTCATCTTCAGTGCCCTTGCTGATGGAAAGAGGTTTGCACTCAAAATCTCACGATACATGGCCCGATTCATTCTTTCATGTACACGGATTGGTCGTCCTGGTCCCTTTGCAGAGAAACAGCCCCAAAGCATGATGTTGCCCGCCCATGCTTCACAGTAGGAATGGTGTTCTTTGGATGCAACTCAGCATTCACTCTCCTCCAAACACGACGAGTTGTGTTTCTACCAAACAGTTCTACTTTGGTTTCATCTGACCATATGACATTCTCCCAGTACTCTTCTGGAACATCCAAATGCTTTCTAGCAAACTTCAGACAGGCCCGGATATGTACTGGCTTAAGCAGGGGGACATGTCTGGCACTGCAGGATCTGAGTCCCTGGCGGCGTAGTGTGTTACTGACGGTAGCCTTTGTTACGTTAGTCCCAGCTTTCTGCAAGTCATTCACGAGGTCCCCCCGTGTGGTTCTGGGATTATTGCTCACCGTTCTTGTGATCATTTTGACCCCACGGGGTGAGATCTTGCGTGGAGCCCCTGATGGAGGGAGATTATCAGTGGTCTTGTGTCTTCCATTTTCTAATTATTGTTCCCATATTTGATTTCTTCACACCAAGCTGCTTGCCTATTGCAGATTCAGTCTTCCCAGCCTGGTGCAGGTCTACCATTTTGTTTCTGGTGTCCTTCCACAGCTCTTTGGTCTTCACCATAGTGGAGTTTGGAGTGTGACTGTTTGAGGTTGTGGACAGGTGTCTTTTATACAGATAACAATGTCAAACAGGAGCCATTACTACAGGTAATGAGTGGAGGACAGAGGAGCCTCTTAAAGAAGAAGTTACAGGTCTGTGAGAGCCAGAAATCTTGCTTGTTTGTAGGTGACCAAATACTTATTTTCCACCATAATTTGCAAATAAATTCTTTAAAAATCAGACGATGTGATTTTCTGGATTTGTTTTTTCATTTTGTCTTTCATAGTTGAGGTCTACCTATGATGTCAATTACAGGCCGGCCTCATCTTTTTAAGTGGGAGAACTTGCACAATTGGTGGCTGACTAAATACTTTTTTTTCCCCACTGTATATACAGTACAGACCAAGAGTTTGGACACACCTTCTCATTCCAAGAGTTTTCTGTATTTTCATGACTATAAAAATTGTAGATTCACACTGTAGGCATCAAAACTATGAATTAACACATGTGGAATTATATACTTAACAAAAAAGTGTGAAACAACTGAAAATATGTCTTATATTCTAGGTTCTTCAAAGTAGCCACCTTTTGCTTTGATTACTGCTTTGCACACTCTTGGCATTCTCTTGATGATCTTCAAGAGGTAGTCACCTGAAATGGTCTTCCAACAGTCTTGAAGGAGTTCCCAGAGATGCTTAGCACTTGTTGGCCCTTTTGCCTTCACTCTGCGGTCCAGCTCACCCCAAACCATCTTGATTGGGTTCAGGTCTGGTGACTGTGGAGGCCAGGTCATCTGGCATAGCACCCCATCACTCTCTTTCTTGGTCAAATAGCCCTTACACAGTCTGGAGGTGTGTTTGGGGTCATTGTCCTGTTGAAAAATAAATGATGGTCCAACTAAACGCAAACCGGATGGAATAGCATGCCGCTGCAAGATGCTGTGGTAACCATGCTGGTTCAGTATTCCTTCAATTTTGAATAAATCCCCAACAGTGTCACCAGCAAAGCACCCCCACACCATCACACCTCCTCCTCCATGCTTCACGGTGGGAACCAGGCATGTAGAGTCCATTTGTTCACCTTTTCTGCGTCTCACAAAGACACGGTGGTTGGAACCAAAGATCTCAAATTTAGACTCATCAGACCAAAGCACTGATTTCCACAGGTCTAATGTCCATTCCTTGTGTTCTTTAGCCCAAACAAGTCTCTTCTGCTTGTTGCCTGCCCTTAGCAGCGGTTTCCTAGCAGCTATTTTACCATGAAGGCCTGCTGCACACAGTCTCCTCTTAACAGATGTTGTAGAGATGAGTCTGCTGCTAGAACTCTGTGTGGCATTGACCTGGTCTCTAATCTGAGCTGCTGTTAACCTGCGATTTCTGAGGCTGGTGACTCGGATGAACTTATCCTCCGCAGCAGAGGTGTCTCTTGGTCTTCCTTTCCTGGGGCGGTCCTCATGTGAGCCAGTTTCTTTGTAGCGCTTGATGGTTTTGGCCACTGCACTTGGGGACACTTTCAAAGTTTTCCCAATTTTTCGGACTGACTGACCTTCATTTCTTAAAGTAATGATGGCCACTCGTTTTTCTTTACTTAGCTGCTTTTTTCTTGCCATAATACAAATTCTAACACTCCATTCAGTAGGTCTATCAGCTGTGTATCCACCTGACTTCTGAACAACACAACTGATGGTCCCAACCCCATTTATAAGGCAAGAAATCCCACTTATTAAACCTGACAGGGCACACCTGTGAAGTGAAAACCATTTTAGATGACTACCTCTGGAAGCTCATCAAGAGAATGCCAAGAGTGTGCAAAGCAGTAATCAAAGCAAAAGGTGGCTACTTTGAAGAACCTAGAATATAAGACATATTTTCAGTTGTTTCACACTTTTTTTGTTAAGTATAAAATTCCGCATGTGTTAATTCATAGTTTTGATGCCTTCAGTGTGAATCTACAATTTTTATAGTCATGAAAATACAGAAAACTCTTGGAATGAGAAGGTGTGTCCAAACTTTTGGTCTGTACTGTATATATATATATATATATATATATATATATATAATATGTGTATATAATATCAACATCAGCACCTACCATAGAGGCAGAGTAGGCAATTTGTATGGGACCCGTGGCAGTTCAAGTATGGAAAATTCTTCCCCCTTTCTCTATTTACTGAGATTTATAATACAGTCTGTCAGGCATGCCTCCTACCCTACCCTGTCAGGAGATCAGTAACCTTTTAATAAAAAAATATGGCTATAGGTCAATATATAGTCAAATAAGGGAGACTGTGGAAAAAATGCAAATTCAGCTGTCAGTTTGACTAGTGGACTCTGTAGGTAGAGGAAGACATACTATTATCGTAATTGTTGGTGAGTGTTTTTTATTTTTATTTTCAAAAGCATTCACTTAAAACTATCAAAAGAAAATCTATTATTTATACAACCACTGTCCTTATTTACTCCTTATTTACCCTGCTTTTTTTTTTTTTTTTTTTGAGGGGGTTCCCAATTCTACATTTTGCTATGGGACCCCATAATCCTATGTATATCCCACACACATTTTAAACACATAGTAAAATTCACGTGGTTCTTGAATTCTCACAGTTCTCTATGATGCATGGATTCCTTAAACATGGGGCCACTACTCATGTTCACCATCTTCCCTACTACTGAACTCAGCAAAGAGGCTTGGGAAACATTTTCACTTTCAGTAGCAGCTAGCACTTTGAAAATTAAAATGCTGGGAGACGTTTATATTAATGCTCACTGACCAATGGATTTTTTCTGTAGAATATTACCATGCCTTTTGGGTTACAAAGTGTTTCTTTATTTTTTTGTAAAATGAACAAAGCTTTTACGCTGGCACTTGAAGCATAGCGTACAATGAACTAGAGTAGACTTGAATGATTAAACTATAATTATTATTATTATATTATTTTTTTATTTTCAATAAAGATTGTTCTATGTTTAATGAGGTTTACCTTCACTCCTTTGTCTCCTTGATCTCCTTTGATTCCTTTAGGACCCAGCGGACCAGTGGGTCCAATATCACCCTAATAAAGTAATAATTATTATTTATATGACTTTAAACCCTATAATAAAAAGTGTTGTTAGCTCAACACCACAAAACTATGACATATTCATATGTAAGTCTTAATATCAAATGGGTTGTCTGGGAGAAATAAAACAATACTCACATATTAAATCCCTTGCCAGAGCCCATGCTTTGGTGGTCCCAACAATCTTTGTATTTTCCCGAAGCAAAGTTGCACAATTATGTGACTATTGCAGTCTATCTAGCCCTAGAGATGATGTTAGCATGTACAGTACATGACTGGGCTGATTTAAACATAGGGTAAAAATTGCAGCTGCACCAGACCCACTTCTGGCACATCGTATGACCAAGGTTGAGAGTCTGCAAAAGCCATGCCTATGATTTTTTTTTTTCATACCAACACCTGATCCCCTGTCAATGGTGCAGTTCTGGAGCAGCACATCACAGTTCTGTAGAGAGTGCAGTGCTGCAGAGCACCATCTTTAGATCCCAGTTCGGGCTCCTTCTGCTTTTAGGAGAAGAAGGACTGAGATGCCAGACAGTGGAGGTATCTGAAGATGGTCCTTATCTCTCGAAGGCTGTAGTCACACTAGTGGACTTTTCACTCTGCCGATTTCAGGCGGAAACCGAGCGGAAACCTGGCAGACCCCACTATAGTCCATGCTTTTAAAGTGGATAGGGTTTCAGTTTTTTGGGTCCCCAAGCGGACCCAAAGAACGGAAATCCGAACACTAGTGTGAACCTAGCATAACGTGCGGAGATTCCTCCAGAGGCAGTCGTGAAAGCCAAGCCATGTGGAGTTGGCAGCAATCTGCAGAATAGCAAGCCAGAGGTGAAGGATATAAAAAGCAGCAGTGAACTGACCCCTGGGGAGTGAGCCCTTAACCATTTAGTGACCTGACTCAGTCACTCCTTCATGTGGAGGAGCAGGGAACTGGCAGGCTCTTGTGATTTATGTGATTCTTATTAGGCTCCTAGCTCGCTTAAAGTGGTTTGTGTCACAAAACATTTATTTCCTGATCTTGTGCTATGGAATGAATGTATTTTGTAGCACAAACTATTTACTCTGCTTCCCAGAAAGCTGGGTGACAACCAGTAGAACCACAATTACAAGTTGTCATCCAGACTAGGAATATAGTATATAAAGTAATACATCCCCACTCTGGGAGAGCTGGCCTGCATTCTCAAACAGGGAGCTGAAATAGCATCATTACAGCTTTTATGTTTTGTCACACAACTTTCCAAGAGCGCTGAAGGTCACATGTGCCTTGTTTTGCAACAGTTATGGGGATATGTCACTACATTAGTAGCTAGATTTCCAGTCTGAATCTGGGAAAGCTGGGTGGCAACTTTCAATTCAGCTGTAAAGACAAATAGGTCCAGACACAGCATTCCCATAATAATCTTGCAGAACCACATGATATTATCTAAACTCCTAGCTTCTACCCTGCAATGGCCGCTACCTGCATGCTGAGGTTGAGTTTACATAGTGCATTTTTCTGAGGTTTGTATTATGAGGTTCCTCAGTTCCTGATTTTATGTTAAATTAAGTGTTACAGCAGCTGAAAGGGGCCCACTCATAAAATATTTTCACTGGTCCCACCAATAGGTTAAAACGACCCTTCTGTGATTGGCTCCATTGAATTACAGAATTTCAAAACTTTAGGAAAATAAAACAGAAAATAAGAAAAACCGGGAGGACCAGAGCATCAGCACTAGAGCAGAGAGGGATTTAACAGGAGATTAAAATTTATTTTTATTTTTTTGGTTTTATTTCTTAAATTCTCTCACTAATAAACATAAAGTAAAAACTGTAGAGCATGTTATGCATAAACTTATATTAAATTATATTATACGTACCCTGGAACCTTTCTTACCAGTTGGTCCAACTACCTGCAGAATACAACATTTATATAAGAAATAAGAAAAAAAAAAACGCACTATTCAGCTAAGGCCCCCACGTGGCGTCCCGTGGGCAAAAAAGCGCTGCGGGAAAAACCACGACGGGAACGCATCGTGGTTCTTCCCGCAGCGCTTTAGACAGAAAGTTCACAGAGGTTTCCTCTGCGGACTTTCTGTTTCAATTATACCTATGGGGAAACCGCCGGCGTGTCCGTAGGTATAATTGACATAATAATAATTATAATCATCCTTTTATAGTCCCACCATGAGGAAATTCAGTGCGTTACAGCAGCAAAGATAAACAATACAAATACAAACAAATACAAGAATGTTTCAAGGTAGAAGCATTTCATTGATAGTAGACAGACAGATAAGAAGGAGCAGGGGGGTGGGGGATATCCCAGACAGAAAGATATTTCATTTCTCTGTATGGACTAACCTCGATTAGGTCGGTGTTGGTTGTACAGACTGACCGCAGCATGGAGGAAAGACTTCCGATAGCGCTCCTTCTCACACTTAGGGTGAAGTAGTCGGTCATTGACAGTAATGCCCAGCTCTATCACAGTCTCATGCATGGGATGGGACTTATTCTCCCGCATGGAGCTCATCACGGACAGTATCCTTCTATCACCCACTGCCTGCATCGGGTCCAGTGGGCTCCCCAGGACAGAGCTGGCCCTCCTAATCAGCTTGTCCAGTTTATTTCTATCCCTGGATGATATACTGCTCCCCCAGCAGGCCACTCCGAAGAAGATGGCTGCAATTTCCAAAAACGCACTGGTTTTGGAAATCGCTATGTGTCCGCAGCGCGGTTTTACCGCAAAGTGGACATGGGATTCAATAGAATCCCATCCACTTTGCTCTGACTGTAAAACGCCATGATTTTTTCAGCGGTTTTTCCGCCACAGGCAAATCACAGCGTTCACGCCACGTGGGTCCCAAGCCTTCATGTGCTCTATTTTTGTATCTTTTTCATTTGTCCACAACTGTACAGTCACAAAAATTCAGAAAATGTAAAGTGCCCTTGACATAGTATCAATCTATTGCTCTGTAATAATTTAACTTAACAGTAGATTAATTTTTTTTTCATACAACTACCCAACTTGTAGTTAAATACTGAATTACAGAGTTTTTCAGGGAAATGATATTAAATACTGATCCCACATCCCCTGACAACACCTTTCTGACATTGTTTAGTCTCCTGCTGCTCTCTTCTTCATGCATGACTGACAACACACAGGAAAGGCATGGAAATATATCCTCACCCACTCATTGGCTAAGACAAGTCACCCTTGCAGCCAGTGATTGGCCAAGGGTACATTTATGGTGTGTTGAGGTCACACAGGCAGCATAAAGCTGCAGGGACTAGCTAACATTGGAACATAGTAGTGGGGATTAGCGGAGTTTACTAACATTGTTATTTTATTCCCTGCTGTACTTGATATATTTTTCCCCTGGAAAGTCTCTTTTATCTTTGTAAAGTATTTTCAAGTGTGGAAATGGAAGGTATTGATGTTTTTTAATGGCATATTGTCTGTATGTGATCAAAATAATTAAATTCCATCTATTATCAAATATTTACCATCATCCGAACTCAGACATACATTATATGGACAAAGGTACTGGTATAGGTATTAATATAGATTTGATCTCCACTTTGTTCAATTGACTTTCACTCTTCTGGAAACATAAAAAAGTAGGGAAAAAAACTGGGATATTATGGTTGAGTGCTGCAAGTAAGGGTGTATCAATAAAATGTTCGCAGAGAGAATGCTTGTGAATAAAAACACACGTCTTATTGGTTCCACACCAGACGCACAATAGGCTACGTGTTTTGACGCTGAACTAGTGTCTTCATCAGGCCATAAAATATAGCAGAGTCCTGTCATGGACTCTGCTATATTTTATGGCCTGATGAAAATGCTAGTACAGTGTCGAAACACGTAGCCTATTGTTGTACGTCTGGTGTGGAACCAATAAGACATGTGTTTTTATTCACAAGCATTCTCTCTGCGAACACCCTTACTTGCAGCGCTTAGCCATAATGTCCCAGTTTTTTTTCCTACTTTTTTCTTTATTACGTTACCACCAAACTAGTTTTGGATGGTCACTGGGTAAGAGCAGCAGCAAGCCTTATCTGAACAGCTTAATACTGTTCTATTACCTTACTAACCCACCATTACTGTGTCATGGGGGCGCCAGGATCTACCTTTTCTCTACTCTTCTGGAAAGTCTTTCTACATGATTTTGTGTCTGTGTGAATTTTCCTTCCAGAACAGCGTTTCAGATACTCATGAGGTCAGATACTGATGTTGAATGAGAGGACCTGGCAAACTCCATCCAAGTTCATCCCATTGGTGTTCGATGAGGTTGAGGTTAGGGATCTATGTGAGTCAGTCAAGGCCTTCCCCAAACTGTTCATGAAGTTCTTCAAAATGTTTTAGCATGTTGAAGCAATACGAGTTCACTACTAGAACTATGGGGCCTAGCCAACCCCTAAAAACCAACCTCATTGCAGTATCACTCCTTGCAGTTGCTTCCAGTCATGGCCATGAACAGATAATATTTCCCAGACTGAAAATGGCTGTGTGAATGGAACTCACTGCATCAAAGTGAGTTATGATGCAGTTGTAAGCAGTGAGCAGCTAGGGCAGTCGTTATCACTGGGATGGTGGAAATATGGCACTTAACATGCACAGGCACCACACTCAACAATGGCCAGTGCTCCACTGCAGGCCCTCACGGAACCACCACTCAGATACTGCCCTTTGCAAGTCACCTGGAGTCTTCCACCTGTGAAGAAAGGAGACATGTGATACCTGGCTTCTCACTGTAGAGCCCTCTTTGCAGCAGCAGATGGTTATGGTACAGGCAGGGCCGGTTTTAGACAAAGTGGGGCCCTGGGCAAAATTAAAAGTGGGGCCCCAAATGCTGATATGCAAACAACACCATCATCTTCCAGTGGCAACCCCTATAATAACGCCTCCTTTCTGCCAACAAAAAAGTAATAACAAGCCCCATTTTACCACACACAATTCAAATGAGCACCTTTGCACCGCCTAATAGATTTTTGCACCCAATCATCAGTTATTATAGCGCCTCCTTATAAATAATAGTCCCTGCTTATAAATAATATTACACCTTTATCAGTAATAGCGCCCTTATAAATGATAAATAGTGCCCTGTATCAGTAATATTCCCCCTTATCAGTCACAGTCACCCCGTAAAAATAATACTGCTCCCTTATTAATAATAGCCCTCTCATAAATAATAGTTACCCTTATAAATAATAGTCCCCATTATCACTAATAGCCCCCTTAACAATTATACCCCCCTTATAAACATTTCCCTCTTATAAATAGTTCCACCCTTATAATGGATGCCTTATAGATAATAGTTCCCCCCTTTTTATAGGCCTCTTATAAATAGTTCCCCCCTATAAATAATAGCCCGTCTTATAAATAATAGTTCCCCCTTATAATAACCCCCTCATATTTAAGTTTCCCAATTATATATAGTAACCCACCCTTATATATAATAGTTCTCCATCATACAGTGTCGGACTGAAAGGCCCCACCCAACAGCTTCCTGCTAATAGCCTACACCTAGGCTCCTTCACTGAAGTCTTACATATGTGCTGACTATCTGGTGTTACTGAGTATGTTCCCAGTATAATCATCCCCTATAGTACTGTGCATGCCCCAATAACTCCATGGCCAGTTCATGCACAGTACTGTATGGGGAATGACATGGCCATGGAGCACTACACGTATGTGCAAGATTATAGTGAGGGAGCTGTGATGCAGACATAGCACACAGGGCTACCAGCAGGAATTGTGAGCCCCCCCCACCTCACAGTATAATGCTCCACATGGTATATAATGCTCCACAGTATAAAATGCTCCCCTGAGCCCTCCACAGTTTCCCCACATGGTATATAATGCTCCACAGTGGCCCCACACAGTATAAAATGCTCTCCTGAGCCCCCCATAGTGGCCCCACATGGTATATAAGGCTCCACACAGTATAATACTCCACAGTTGCCCACACAGTATACTACCCCTTAGTGGCCCCAGACAGTACAATATGCTCCCCAGCAGCCCCACACAATATAATATGCTTCATACAGTATAATATGCACCCCACAGTGCCCCCCGGTATAATGCTCCAGAGTGGCCTAACACAGTATAACATGCTCCACAATAGCCTCCACACAGTATAATATACTCCCCAGAGGGGTTCCCCAGTATACTGCTCCACAGTGGTCCCCCACAGAATAATATGCTCCCACATTCCCCCAGTATAATGCTCTACAATGGCCCCACAGAGTATAATATGCTCCTGAGAAGCCCCACACAATATAATACACTCAACAGTGGCCCCACACAGTATAACAGGCTCCCAACACTGTCCCTTCCCCCAGTATAAAGCTCCACAGTGGCCCATAGTATAATATGCTCCCCAGAGGGCCCCCCTAGTATAATGCTCCACAGTGCCCCCCATAATATATTATGCTCCCCAGAGCGTCTCCCAGTATAATGCTCCACAGTAGGCCCCATGCAGTATAATATGTTCCCCAGAGGGCCCCCCTAGTTCCCCCCCCGAATAATGCCCCACAGTGGCACCACGCAATATAATATGCTCTGCAGATGGCCCCCCAGAATAATGCTCCACAGTGACCCCACACAGTATAACATGCTCCAGAATGGCCTCCACACAGTATAATATACTGCCCAGAGAGGTTCCCCCACTATAATGTTCCACAGTGGCCCAAAATAGTATAATATGCTCTCCAGAGCACCCCCCAGTATAATGCTCCAAAGTGGCCTCACAGAATATAACATGCTCTCCATAGACCCCCCCCCCCACATTATAATGCTCCACAGAGGCCCCACAGCATATAACATGCTCTCCAGAGGGCCTCCTCCCCAATATAATGCTCCACAGTGGCGCCATACAGTATAATATACTGGGGGGGCCTCTGGATAGCATATCATTCTGTGTGGGGCCACTGTGGAGCATTATATTGGGGGAGAAGGCCCACTGATGAGCATGCTATATTCTGTGGGGCCTCTGTGGAGCATTATAATGGGGGGGCTCTGGAGAGCATGTTATATTCTGTGAGGCCACTTTGGAGAATTATACTGGTGGGCCCTCTGGAGAGCATATTATACTGTGTGGGGCCACCGTGGAGCATTATACTGGGTGGGGCCCTCTGGAGAGCATATTATACTGTTTTGGGCCACTGTGGAGAATTATACTGGGGAAGGGGCTCTCTGGATAGCATATTACACTGTGTGGGGCCACTGTAGAGCATTATACTGGGGGCCCCTCTGGATAGCATAATGCTCCACAGTGGCCCCACACAGTATAATATGCTATCCAGAGGGCCCCTTCCCCAGTATAATGCTCCACAGTGGCCCCACACAGTATAATATGCTATCCAGAGGGGGCCCCCAGTATAATGCTCCCCAGTGGCCCCACACAGTATAATATGCTATCCAGAGGGGGTCCCCCCCAGTATAATGCTCCCCAGTGGCCCCACACAGTATAATATGCTATGCAGAGGGGGCCCCCCCCCCCAGTGGCACTACAGACTCCCTTAGTGCTATTATTATATTATACTCTGGGGTCTCTTCAGACCCCAGAATATAATAATCGAAGGCCCAGGGGAGGTGAGGGAAAATAACAAACAGTTATACTTACCTTGCCTTACCTCTGCTGGGCCTCTTTGCGCAGCTCTGCTATACCTGCCGGCGCTGGCTTCCTCTTGCTTGCGGCTGACGTCACACGTTGTGGGCGTCACCGCTGAAGCCCAATCACAGGCCTCAGGGGTGACGTGAGGCATGCTGTTAGCATGCCCCACGTGACGGCTAGGCCTCAGCGGTGACATCCGGAACGCCAGAAGATGATGTCGGACGCCTATGACAGGTGAGTAAAAATGTTTGTTATTTTTTACTCACCTCAGAAAGAGGCCCTGCGGCACATGACGCTGGGTCCCTTTCTGTTATTGATATGGCTGGGCCTGACTCCAGGATCCGGAGTAATCAGGCTCCGGATCCCGGGGGGCCCCTTTGGGGGCGGGGATCTGGGCAATTTCCCAGTTTTCCCCCCTTCCCCCTAACTCCGGCCCTGGATACAGGAGATCTTATTTATTTTATTTATTTTTATTTTAAAGTAAGCTAAAATAAAAATAAAATAGATCTTCAACAGACCTGACAGACACAGTGGAGGCAGTAGGTAAACTGCACAGGCACACAGGTTGCAGCAACTAACAGCATGCTTTGGCTGTCATGGGGGATGCACTGCCTGTCACCGCAGAACCCATATCCCACCTACCAAGTGTGAGTTTGAGGTGCACTGGTTTGCTGAACCAGCTGACATTGTTACAGCTGTGTCCCTCTCTTCTTTAAAATAAGTAGTTTCCCCTCTGAGCCATCCTCAAGCAGCAAGATGTTGTACTGCTTCTGCAAGCCATCTCCCTCTCTGAAATGTGGGAATGTGCCCTTACATACCAGGCCATTTCCCTCCTTTTGTAGCCGAAGTAACACCTGATATCTGCAGGTCAAACCACAGGAGAGTAGCAACTAATGGGCACTTCTTTCTACCTCTCAGGAGTCATTGTGCAACTCAAGACTCCAGTCTCTAGAAACCATCAGAATGACTGACTGCACAATGATCTGCACTTCATAAAGCAACATCGCACATGCAATTGCATGGCAAATACAAGACAAAACACAAGTCAATGCAATAGATGCACAGTGCATAATATAATAATGCAGTGTGTAATTATAAAGTGCCTATTTGCAGCACCAAACTCCCTTAGTCCTGCACTTAGTCCTACTACTACGAGCTCAGATCACTCTTGGCTTAACTTTCATGAATCTGAAGCATGAAATGTTCAAGGCTTGCATCCTACCACCATACACAGTGAGCTCCTGAATGGCCAGATCACTTTACTACTAAACTGACAGCTTTATGGCTGCTCAGTACTGATGCAATGAGTTCCATTCACACAACCATGTTCAGTTCAGGAGACAGAGCTTGACAGAATGCAGTCATGTGTTTATAGCTTTAGACTTATGTCCTGTCCTAAGGTTAAACTAGTATTTCAGTCAAAATATTCCAAATTAAAAATATATTTGACATTGAAATAACTATATATATATATAGCTAAATCCACATTAAATGTATATGCAGGGTTTTTTGTGAAGGAGTAAATCAAACAAAAATAAAGAAAGGTGCTGATCTGATAAAAAAAAATAATATCTATATATATATATCTATTGATATATATATATATATATATATATACACAGCAAGCTGTACTGTTGGTTACCCCCATTGCTGGAGCGCCTGGAAAACCTTGCATTCCCTACAAAAAGAAAAAAAAAACAGATTATAAAGTGTTTCCATCTTCTGATCAAATGTTAAAGGAATTGTCCAGTTTAAGCAAATAAATATTATTGTTTGTATAATGAAAAGTTAAAAAGTTATAATGAAAAAGTTTTAAAAAGTGATCAAAATATCATACAGTGCTGGCCAAAAGTATTGGCACCCCTGCAATTCTGTCAGATAATACTCAATTTCTTCCAGAAAATGATTGCAATCACAAATGCTTTGGCAATAATATCTTCATTTAATTTGTCTTCAATGGAAAACCACAAAAAGAATTGTCAAAAAGCCAAATTGGATATAATTCCACACCAAACATAAAAAAGGGGGTGGACAAAAGTATTGGCACCCTATGAAAAATCATGTGATTCTTCTCTAATTTGTGTAATTAACAGCACCTGTTACTTACCTGTGGCACATAACAGGTGGTGGCAATAACTAAATCACACTTGCAGCCAGTTGAAATGGATTAAAGTTGACTCAACCTCTGTCCTGTGTCCTTGTGTGTACCACATTGAGCATGGAGAAAAGAAAGAAGACCAAAGAACTGTCTGAGGACTTGAGAAGCAAAATTGTGAGGAAGCATGAGCAATCTCAAGGCTACAAGTCCATCTCCAAAGACCTGAATGTTCCTGTGTCTACCGTGTGCAGTGTCATCAAGAAGTTTAAAGCCCATGGCACTGTGGCTAACCTCCCTAGATGTGGACGGAAAAGAAAAATTGACGAGAGATTTCAACGAAAGATTGTGCGGATGGTGGCTAAAGAACCTCGACTAACATCCAAACAAGTTCTAGCTGCCCTGCAGTCCGAGGGTACAACAGTGTCAACCCGTACTATCCGTCGGCGTCTGAATGAAAAGGGACTCTGTGGTAGGATACCCAGGAAGACCCTACTTCTGACCCAGAGACATAAAAAAGCCAGGCTGGAGTTTGCCAAAACTTACCTGAGAAAGCCAAAAACTTTTTGGAAGAATGTTCTCTGGTCAGATGAGACAAAAGTAGAGCTTTTTGGGAAAAGGCATCAACATAGCGTTTACAGGAAAAAAAAAGAGGCCTTCAAAGAAAAGAACACGGTCCCTACAGTCAAACATGGCGGAGGTTCCCTGATGTTTTGGGGTTGCTTTGCTGCCTCTGGCACTGGACTGCTTGACTGTGTGCATGGCATTATGAAGTCTGAAGACTACCAACAAATTTTGTTCAGAAAGCTAGTGTTGAGGGCCCAGTGTGAGAAAGCTGGGTCTCCCTCAGAGGTCATGGGTCTTCCAGCAGGACAATGACCCAAAACACACTTCAAAAAGCACTAGAAAATGGTTTGAGAGAAAGCACTGGAGACTTCTAAAGTGGCCAGCAATGAGTCCAGACCTGAATCCCATAGAACACCTGTGGAAAGATCTCAAAATGGCAGTTTGGAGAAGGCACCCTTCAAATCTCAGGGACCTGGAGAAATTTGCCAAAGAAGAATGGTCTAAAATTCCAGCAGAGCATTGTAAGAAACTCATTGATGGTTACCGGAAGCGGTTGTTCGCAGTTATTTTGTCTAAAGGTTGTGCTACCAAGTATTAGGCTGAGGGTGCCAATACTTTTGTCCGGCCCATTTTTGGAGTTTTGTGTAAAATGATCAATGATTTGAGTTTTTTTTCATTCTCTTTTGTGTTTTTTCATTGCAAGCAAAATAAATGAAGATATTATTACCAAAGCATTTGTGATTGCAATCATTTTCTGGAAGAAGAGTATTATCTGACAGAATTGCAGGGGTGCCAATACTTTTGGCCAGCACTGTACATTCCTCAACATGGTATCAATAAAAACTAAATATTGTCCCGCAAAAAAAGACACAGTTTACACAACTCTGTACACTAAAATATAAAAAAGTAACAGGTGCCAGAATATGGTGATTGAAAGAAAAATGTTTTTCTTCATAATTTAGAATTTAAAAGTTATTAAAACATGAAAAAGATTATATAAATTTGGTATCACCGGAATCATACCAACCCAGAGAATAAAGTTTACATATCATTTTACCGCACAGTGGTAAAAACAAACAAAAACAAAACCCATAAGAAAATGGCAGTACTGCATTTTTTTTCCAATTTCACCTCTTGAATTTCACCTTTTGAATTTCTTCCCTGCTTTCCAGTACATTGTACAGAATAATAAATGGTATCATTTTGAAGTACAACTTTACAACTTTTCACGCAAAAATCAAGTTCTCATATGACCACATAATTCTAAAAATTTAAAATTATGGCTTTTGGAATCCAGAGAGTGAAAAACGAAAACACAAAAATGAAAACTGTCTGCGACACATAAGGGTTAAGGTCACAGCACAGTAATCAGAAATCTGTCTGGTAACAAGTTGCGCACCCTTGTCTCTATCACATGACCATGCACTGATAATTATACACTGGAAGTAAGCAAAGAATGACAGCGGGCAGAGATCTAGAGGATCAGTGTGGAATTAATCCCTTAAAGACTGAGCCAATTTTAGGTTTTGCCTATCTATTTTATCCTCCCAACCTTCCAAGAGCCATAATTTTTTTTTCAGTCCACAGAGTCACATGATGGCTTATTATTTGTGGGACAAATTGTACTTTGTAATGACACCATTCAATATCCTGTACAATGTACTGGGAAGCTGGAAAAAAATTCAGAATGAGGTGGAATTGGAAAAAAACACATAGGACACCATGTACGAAGGCTCATACAGTCATAGAACAGACTACCCAGGAAGACTCTGAACAAATTTCACTTTTCATGAAAACTCAGTTACCTTTTAGGAATGTAGCTATTTTAACACTAGAAGTCCCAGAAATTTCGAGCTCCCCCTTGAAGTCCTGAAAGAGGGTCAAATGACCCGTAGTCCAAACAGACAACTCTGATGGCTCCAATTAGCATCCTTTCATTTGTAAATGTGGCCATTGTCTGAGGAATCTGCAGGGGCAATTGTGTTGATCCACCTCAGGTCTTGTAAGAGAGTGTAAACAAAAGAATGTAAGATGCTCTTGAGTGTGTCTGCCCATCCCCCAGCTGCATTGTTGTGCTGGGAATATGCATAAGGTTGCTAACACCTTAGCAAATTTGCATGCAGCCTTTTGTGCTGTGGGGGATGTGAAGGGACTGCTTCACCTATTTTGTTCACAAGAAACAAAATGCAGAGAAGGCACACCATTCAACAGGCATTGGAACTGATTCTGAGCAACACCAACCCTTCTGACTCAGATGGAGAAGACATAGTCCTTCAACTGGATTCGGACTCTGAGCTGTCTTCAGGTTAGATTTTTTTCAAATTACCGATTTTTATTTCCTGACTATCTTTTTTATTTAGAACCAAAACAAAATGTTAATTTGAAATTATTTATCTTGCAGATGAGGAGACTCCTCCTCTACCAAAAAAGAGAGCTCGGTTGGCGAGTGAGCCGACAGAGACCGCAAAAGATGGCACAGTGTGGCGTGAAGTAGAAGTGGGGAAACGTCTCCATTTCACCCCAATAGAACCGTACCCTACAGATGGAGAGCCAAGTGCTAAGACCAGATGAAGTGTCCGGAGTCGCCTTCAGAGCTTCCTCTGTTTTATCACTCTTGACATGCTTCGTAGCATTCAAGAATGGACTACTCAACATGCACGTCACACGGAGCAGGTGGATTGGTTCATGGGTCTCCCGGAACTAATGGCATTTATTTCAGTCATTATCTTGCGGGGGGTGACCAAGGTTCCATCACTACATGACAGCTGGTCAGCAAACCTAGCAAACCCAAGGATCATTGCAACTATGACCCGAAACCGCTTCCAAGACATCATGCAACACCTACGCTTTGATGACATGTTCACACGCAGTGAGCGAGTGGAGACCGATAAGTTTGCTGCAATCTCCGATGTGTGGAGATCGTTTGTCACCAACTGCATCGCATCCTACAACCCTGGTCGACACATCACTATTGATGAACAGCTTTTCCCGTCAAAGACTCGCTGCTGTTTTCTGCAATACATTGCAACAAAACCAGACAAGTTTGGCATCAAGTTTTGGGTGGCTTGCGACTTGAAATCAAAGTACATCTGTAATGTCCTCCCATATCTTGGCAAGGACCCCAGTCGTCCCAGCGGGGAGAGACTGTCCGAAACTGTAGTGATGAGGCTGATGGAACCATTCATGGACAAGGGCAGAACTGTAACCACGGACAATTTCTTTACATCATTGTCACTTGCACAACGACTGCTTAGCCAGAAAACCACTATCCTCGGCACAGTCAACAAGAGTCGCCGGGAAATTCCTCAATCCGCTAGACAGATGGACCGCACTGAATTCACCACTCAGGTGTTTTCAACCACTGGTGCCACACTGACAGTGTATGCACCCAAACGAAAGAAGGCCGTCTACATTCTCAGCAGCATGCACAGCGTGGTTGAGACTGAGGATACCAACAAAAGGAAGCCAAACACGGTCACACAATACAACCACACAAAGTGCGGTGTGGATGTAATGGACCAAATGGTGCGGGAGTACAGCGTGCGTGCAGGAACACGGAGATGGCCATTCGCCGTGTTCTACAACATGATTGACATGGCAGCACTTAATGCTCATGTTCTTTATCAGGCATGCACTGGGGTGCAGGAGAGACGGGTGGACTTCCTGGTTGAGCTTGCAAAAGAGTTAGGTGGCTCTCATGTGACTGAAAAGAAGGCACGCAAGGAGAAACTCCTTCGGCAACAACCTTCCACACCCAGCCCTGGCAAAAGGGCGAAGTGTCAGGTCAACCATCGATGCACGAACAATTGTGCAACTGAGAGATGTGTTGACTGCTACAAATACACGTGTGGCAAATGTACCAGGGACATACCCAGGCAGTGCCAGGTATGTTCCGACAGTGCAGACAGACTGCTGAGTAAGTGCTGAAATGCTAGTCACACAAGAAGGACATGCCACTCACACACACACACGTAGCCACCCACAGCAGCCTATTGTAAATATGTGTGGAATTGTTTTATTCCTTGTATTTTTTTTATTATTTTCATAACAAAAATAAAAAGCATGGAAACAAATAACAGTTGTTCTTTTGTATATTTACATTTTTGTATATTTAGATTCAAGTCAATGGGTGCAGAAAAAAAAAAAAATCGCAAAAAAATCGCAGTTACTGAGTGAGTCACACAAGAAGGACACACACACGCAGCCTCCCACAGCAGCCTATTGTAAATTCTGTGGTGTGACAGTAATGGCCTTAATTACAGAACAAAAGCGGTGATTATAGGTTGTTTGCTTAAATCCTTCAGGTCATTCCACCTGTCTCTGGGTTCCAAAGGTAGAAATGTTAAATGACCCCTCTCTGGGACTTCTAGTGTTAAAGCTCTTTTTATTTTTCCATCGACACATCTATCAATATAATAACATGATTTGGGGTAAATATAACACATTATATGTAAAAATATTATAATTTTTTTTATTTATTTTTTTTAGGGGGGGGGATTCCATCATAGCTTTAACAGCAATTTCACCATAATTTTTTGTGTTCTTCCTATGGCATTCACCTTCTGGTATAAATGACATGTTAACTTTATTATGTGGATTCTCATGATTATGGTAACTCCAAGTATATTAATAATATATAATATTTTATCTTTTTATGCTTTCATTGGTGCCATTTTTGGTGTACCTATGATTTATCAACCATCCTTTGGACCTTTATTTTGGTATGGGAATAATCATAAAAGCTAAAAGTTTTTTTTATATGGTGTTAACTGTGGAAGATAAATAGCACATTTGTTATTTACAGTTGATACCAATGAGGTGTACTTTTTAACAATTTTTTTTTCTTTACATAACATATTTTGTAAGGAGAAAGGATATTGTGTGGTTATTTGTGCCTTCAATTTTATTTTATAAGTGTACAATTTACCTTTTGTTCAGTTACACATAATGTTTACCATTTTTACAAGGTGGCCCCAAGGTCTTTTCATTCGTATGTCTTTCATTAATTTATTGCCTAGCATACATACAACAGCAACAACAGATTTCTCAACACTAAAAAACATACATGTGCAGTACATTTATAGGAGGTTAGTTAGCCTATCTTATTTTTCCAATATGAGAGAAAGCACACAAACTATATATAGATTTAGCATTTGTCACATTTAAACTTAGGACCCCAGTCCTGACAGACATCAGTGAACTTTGCTGCCCCATATGTTAAATGTAAAGGTCTATTATTACCTGGTCTCCTTTTTGTCCTGTAGGCCCCGGAAATCCCTGTTACAATATAATAAAAAGGGATTCACATTTGAATAATATTTTGTAGGGTAACTTTAAGATCTTATGTACAGATGTCTACTATGGCTCAGTTTTCCACAGAACTTCAGCAGGGGTACAAAAAAAGGTCCATGGAGCCCTAATGTACCTGGGTTTTCCTCTAATTTTATACATATTACGCTAGATTAACACCTGCGTTCAGATTTCCGTTCTTCAGATCTGCTTGGGGACCAGAAAAATGGAAACCTAAGCCACTTAAAAAGCGGTTACCCGCGGGAAATCCCTGGACCGCATAGATTATAATGGGGCCTGCCGGGTTTCCGCCCGGTATCCACCAGAAAAATGTGGAGAAAAAATCCTGCTTGCAAGACTTTTCTCTCCGCATTTTTCAAGCGGATTCGGGGATGGAATCCCCAAATGGTGTATGAAAGCCTTAATTCAACAAGAACAACTCTGTCATACTTCATGAGATGCCACATGCACACAGGTAAAAGCATTGGTGCACTGGAACTCCCTAGATGTTACAGAATTCTTTAAAAGAGTAATTCTTTCACATTTCATGCTGGTAGATGCATATATTAAGAACAGTGCTTGAAACATCTTAATATTCCAGTCCCAGTGTACTTTAATATAATTAATACTACATTCAGTCAATGTGACTTAGTAATGAATTTGTGTAATATATTGTTGTTACACTTATGAATAGTGAATGGCACAAATCTCTAAATTCCTAATGTTATTTGTATGTACTTACTGTATGTACTTGTAAAATTTCATTTTGCCTTCTACTTTTCAATAAGAAAGATTGTTGGGGACTATGTATCAATATAATTTTTGATTTGAAAATGTTTTAACCCCAAACTCATGAAAATCCAAAGTAATAATACTTGATAAAATTAATGATGAAAATAACACACCCAGATAGAAATTTTGGATTGCTACAAAACTCAGCAATAGTTATGTCTTGGATAGATATGTAAATGATTACAGGTGTGGTCTGATCAGATATTGGGTATTGCTACAATAGGGCATAAAACTTCTTCCCCAACTAACCTATAAAAAGGCTCTCAGAGGCTACTTTTGGTCAGTGTACCTCTTGACAAGGGATTGTTGACTGTTGTACATGCCTCTACAATGCACTTGAAGCCATTTTACCCAGTTGATAGACTTTGAGTGGGGACAAAGAGAGAAGCTGTATAGTTGTTTCGACAAATTTCCCACTGTTAGGAGATGTTGGGAGTGTTATTTACATAAAGGCACATACAGGGTGAACAGGCTCCGGGCAACACTAGTAGAGATAATTGTTTCATCCACCAACAAGCACGAGCAGCTCCCACAGTTTCATTGTCTACCATACAGACACAGGTGGCAACTTCATTACACACCCTAGACTAGGGTTAGACAACCTTTTTTGTTCGGTGTGCCGATTTTAATTAAAAAAATCAAAGATGAGGTACTCGGAATGCCGGTCAATAATTGTAAGACTGACGACCCCTAAACTAAAGTCATATACCACAAACCATAACACAGAAGTGCTGCCACCAGATGCTTTAGGACACACATTAGAAGCAATGAAAGTACATGTGCAGCCCCCAATTAATGGTAAATGTATGTGTCCAGGAGCACCGTATGGCAGCACCCTTATTGTGGAAACAAACTATGTATCTGTATGCAGCTATATTCTTAGGCCACTGGAACTTTTACTTCGATGTAAAACTGCGTTGACATGGTGCATTTTTGCACAAAAAAAAGCCTGAGTTTTCTGTGCAAAAACACATCCTCAATACAGAAAACACACCGTTATACAGATTTATGTCCCATAGTGGCCCCTGCACACGGTATTATATCCCATAGTGGCCCCTGCACACTGCATATGTGCCATAGCGGCCCCTGCACATGGTATTATGTCTCATAGCGGCCCCTGCACACGATATTATGTCCCATAGTGGCCCCTGCACACGGTATTATGTTCCATAGCAGCCCCTGCACACGGTATATGTCCCATAGTGGCCCCTGCACACGGTATATGTCCCATAGTGGCCCCTGCACAATGTATTATGTCCCATAGCGGCTCGTCCAAACAGTATAATATTCTAACTTTTATAATATTCCAATTTTCGCGAATCACTACCTATTATTATACTATACTATATTCAGATCCCAGAGTATAATAAGTGGAGGCCAAGGGAGATGACAAACATAAAAAACAATGTTACTCACCTTTTCTGCACTCCGCGGCGGCTGTGTTCTCTTCGGGAGCTTCTGCCTGTAGTCAGCGACTGCTGATTGGGTCTCAGGGGTCATGTCAGCGTCATTATGCGTCATGATGCCGGACGTGACCCCTGATGCCCTGTCAGCGGCCTCTTACTTCAGGTAGAAGCTCCTAAAGAGCACAGAGCTGCTGCGGAGCTCCGTTTATTATATTCTGGGGTCTGAAGAGACCCAACAGTATAATAATAGCAGTTTTGTTTCGGCCATGTTTGGTCCGATAGGTCCGATCGAAACTGCTGGGTGAGGACTCGGGCTGCCCATGCCAGGTAAATAAGCCAAGAGTGACACGTGTGCTGGGGGTTGCCGACCCCTGCCCTAGACTATTTCCAGGTGTTTAGGTTTGGTTAAGGAGTATGGAGGCCTCATGGTGAGTGCTTTGCTGTGGAATAACACAATGCCCCAAGAACTAGTATTTGATCTGTAGAGCCATCGCATACGGCAGTTGGTCACCCCTAGTATTGAGGATTGTTAAGTGATACGTGCAGGACATCCTGCAGCCACATATGTTGCCTCTCATAGCAGGGCTCGCAACTAGCATTTTTTTTATCAGGATGCTAAACCCACACACTAAGGGTTTTCCAGGAATGTCTCAATCAGATTGCAACTCCACCTTGGGATGCCCAGTCACCAGATTGATCGCTGTTCAAGCATTTATGGGACTAGCTGAGATGCCAGCTTTAGCAACCTATGAGTGTTCCAGATCTACAGACCCAGCTGCAACGTCTTTGGGCAAATGTGCTGCAGGACAACATACGGAACCTTTATGTCTTTATGCCCAATATCTCATATCCAAGCTAGAGGCAACCGAACAGGATGCTACAGCCTCCTTTCATTTGTACAGTTTTTCCCAATAAACTTATCCTTTCGCTCTAATGTTGTAAACAGTTACATATACTGTATCACATTACATTCACACATATAAATTATTATTCAATTTTAACAACTCCTTAGTGGAGCCTTGTTTGTTTTTTGTCAATGACTGTGAAAAATTATTTTTCTAAAACAAACACTCATAAATGCAGATTTACTATTTTGGTTGCAACTTAACCATGACAATGGGTCAAACTTTGGGACAAATTGGTACATTTTAGACCAAGTTTTTCTGAGTTGCTTTTGATAAAAGTGGGTCATAGTGTTGTAGAAAATAAGATTATACTAATAATAAATTCATAGAAATATCTTATAGACTTACTATTTTCTATTATTTGTTATTATTCACTTACAGCTCTTCCGGCAGGTCCAATAGGTCCAATATCACCACGCTCTCCCTGCAAGTAAATATTACTTTATTAGTACATCAAAGAACTATCTATTTATTATACAGAGATATATTCACTGTGTGTGACAGTATATACACTTTATGAGTGAATGATTGGGCTAATGATATGATATCATACTCACTTTTTCGCCTTTCTCTCCATCTTGACCTTTCTTTCCCTAAAGAAAATAAAAATAATGTAATGACACCACATACAGACTATTTGTGGCAGTTTTTGCTGGTTTTTTTCTTCAGCCAAAGCCAGGTGTGGATTCCAAAAACGGGGAAAAATAAAGGCAGGACTGATAATTCTTCCTGATGTATCCACTTCTGGCTTTGGTGCAAAATTGCAACAAAAACTGCCAGAAAGTCTGCGATACCATAACATATTTAATATTTATCTCACCCTTAAACCAGCTGGTCCATCAATGCCATGCAAGCCTTGCTCACCCTAAATGAAAAAGAAAAAAAAATCTATATTTATTGCAGCTGAAAAACACTGGGGCCCAATTATCGAGCATTATAAACTGGGCATGAAAAAGTCTGAGTTTTTGCACCAAAAATGCTTCTTTGGCCCAACCAATTTATTATAATTTACATGAGAAAACTGACACAAGTTATAGCTTAAACATATTCCAGTTTCAGACTGGCGTAGGTTTCAATTCCAGTACACAAAACTTCCTAACAATTCTGACACAGCTATCACCAAAGCATAAAAGTAATTAAATTGTTAGTCTTAATGAATCAAACTCACTGTGCTACATAGAAATCCCCTGAATTACAAAAGCAGCAGTCACTTTAGTAAATAAATCTATAGGATCATACAAAAATATATTACGTATATATATATATATATATATATATTTTATTTATTACTTTATATATATATATATATATATATATATATATATATATATATATACACATTTATATTACTTATATATTACACTCATGGGTCCTCAAAATAAAATCAGATCCGGAAAACTGATGCAAACAGATATCAAGTTATGCTATGTTCACATCTGTGCCTGGTATCCACCTGTTGCAAATCCGTATAAAAAACAGATTGGTCAAGAAAACGGTCACAAACGGTTACACAGCGCATACCATAATCTGTCTTTTTTGAGAGATTAGTCAATGGGTATCAATCAAAAAAACTGCCCGTTTGTGTCCGCTTTTTTTTCCCCCTTCTCATTCTGAGCTTGTGCAGAGAAGAATGAAGAGGGAAAAACAGATTGCAAAATGAACACAAATGGATTACTATTAATTGGTAATCTGTTTGTGTCCACCTTTCATAGACCTCAATGTTAAAAGAAAAACGTATAAATTGCTGTCCGTCGTGTATCCTTATTTTTTGGATGTAGCAAAACTGCTGCAAGTCTGACTTTTGTCTCCAACCAAAAGAGCGGATACACAGCGGATCACAGAAACTGATTCCATGCGGAGATACCAATGCAGATGTGAGCACAGCCTTATGCAACAGTCATCAAATGAGTTTAAATCAGTTGCACAACAATAAATATCTAACATATCTAAATATGTTGCCTATCTGTCTAGTTTGGCTTCAGCTTTAAAGCGTTACTGTGCTCAGCTCAAACAGTGAGTGGAGCATCAGGTTATATGCTGAAATGCCTCTTCATTCAAAGCCTAAGGAAAACTCCTAAGCATTGGCTTACGGTTGAAAGGAAAAGGAATCGGATCCCCTATTCTGATTATCAAAGAGGGTCCAAACCAATCTAGAATTTATCATCGATACAGATACATAATAAATGTTTGAGACTTTAAAGGGGAATAACAATACAGGTAAACATCACATTTGCTCACAATAATTGAAGTAACGTATTAAGTACTGTATATAAACATACCTTTGGTCCAGTAGGTCCTGCAGGACCCATAGATCCCTGATAAGAAAAATGCAAAATACCTACATTACCATAAATGAACAAAAAACAATGTTTATGGTGTGGTCTGATTTTTTTTTTTATTATTAAACATAGAGCTGGAACATCCTAAAGCAGTATCTTGAATTGTACAGTTTTTGACCCTTGGTATAGAAAGTTGCTCACCTTTTAATAAACAACCAATGTGTGCCACAGCTGTCTGCTGTATCATAGCTTAGTTACCCATGAATATCAGTAGCATATAAGTGGCATATTAAAGAAGAACAGAGGCAACATTGATCTTTGTCTTTTAAAATGATGCCCTACGAAATTACCTGCCTCAGCCTTATATTACAAGACATAAAGTAAAAGTAGGTTACTAAAGAAGTAAAGTCACGTAAACTGTATGTATGGGCAACCACTTTTTACTATTCATTTTGAATTTGTTGAGTTTTCAACAAAAAACAGTCCTGCCAGATTGGATCAGAAGAAGAGTGCTGAATGCAACACTATTATTCCTGTGAAAACAGAGCTGCATACACCAGTATTCTCCCTATCAAAATTACAGAAGCCAGAAACCATGTCAGAACCCAAAGATCCAACAGGAAGTCAACCCATGTCCCTTTATGTTTGATCAAGGAGCTTTGGGGTCCTTACCCAAAAACGTGTTACAAGGACTTTTATATCATAAACTGTTATAAATCTACCTTTGAAATATACTGTATTTGGAGGGATGTTGATGTGGAACTAAGGTCCTAATCATTTGACTACCCTTTTCAAAAAGGATGACAAGACCAAGTGACCGTGAGAATGATAAGTAATCCAGGAAAGGGGTAAATTGATGTGTCATCTACAAACCCCTAAAGTGGAGTAAGTCACCTTGGTTATTAATAAAGTGGAGTAAGTCGTGTTGGTTTTACAATCATACTTTATTGTACACTAATTTTATACTATCTCTGAGAGCTAGAGTTTTTAGTTCTTCATACTTACTCTTGCTATCAGCCTTTTATATCACTCTTGAAATGTATAATTGATCATTAATTACAGATAACAAAGTATCTGTTTATTATAGAAACATAACCATAAAAATGTACTTACCTTATCTCCAGGCATTCCCTTTAACCCAGGTATCCCAGGGAATCCAATCCCTGCTTCTCCCTGCAAAAAAACAAAACATAAAACAGAACTGATGATGCATAAAGGATGTAAACTGATGTAATATTTTTTTTCTTATAGTTATATCTTAAATGGAGTCTATTCGCAGTAAATTAGTTATAAACCTAACCACGGTACCTTGTACAGGTGATGCTACAGTTTCGAAATATGTCTCTGTTATTCAGATTTGTAGCCCCATTTTAATCTTATGGGCTTTGCCCACGAATCTTCTGTTGAGACCAGACCCTGGCAAGCAAAGGCACGCTTCCCCTCATTTGCATAAGAAGAAAATGTCAATTTTTATGAAAATGGGACTCTAAAGCTAAATAACAGAGTCATATAATCTCCTCTACAAGGTACTGTGATTAGGTTTAGAATCAATGTACTGCTGACAGACTCCCTTTAAAATTGGTAACTCTTTATGCTTTATGTAAAAAACAAAACCAACAAAAGCCAAACCAGAAATACGCTTGTTAGTGCTTATTTTGAAGTGTGGACATTGATGTTATGCTAAATAAAACTGAGTAAGCTTAGATACCTCCAGTGGTGGCCTTTCTAACTTGAGAACAAAAGGATCAAGTATGGTGTAATCGAAACCTTCATTCCCAATATCTCAAATTAGGGAAGAGTCATCACCAAACAAATTATAATGTTGGTCAGTCTCACAGAAATTGGTGGATTTGACTGACATTCATCTAAAGTGTATGACCACCTTATGGTAATGTGGAGGATTATTCATTCTGTTGGGGTTCCCTTGTAGAGTTGTTGCATTATTGACAGCAAGAATAGAAGAGACTGCAACACTATACATGTTGTAAATGTACTTTAGTCTCAAAAAGATTCCATCATAATTCACCAAGACCTGACAAAGCAGTCATGCCTCTGTCATTAAGCAAACATTACACAAGTATACAGCATAAAGAACCTTAACTGCAGCAGATTTTGCCCTGTTAGAAATGTTTCTTTATTAATTCTGCATACTTTACCTTTTCTCCTTTTATTCCTTGAAGTCCTGGGAGACCATCAAGGCCTATGGGACCTGGCAACCCAGCTCGGCCCTGTATTCCAAATATCAATGTAGAAGTACATTCAAATTACTAAAACAGTCATATTTGCAAAAACATCTTGCTTTTCCTAAGCTTGTATGGTCCAAGACCTTAACTGTGTATCTAATCAGTCAAGAAGTTAAGGAAAAATGCAGTAAAAAAAATACATATTCTCAACTATTATGGGGGATCATGGTTGCAGGATCCATATTATTCTAAGTGTCATATTTTCAGTTTTAGTTATAGATGAAAATGTTAGATTAAATGGATGGTTATAGATTAATTTGATCTATTCTTCCCTTCACTTCTATTTGGGCAAAACCTCCTATTCTTCTCTGCAATTTTTAATAATATATACTCACTCCAACTCTGCTTGTTGTGTTTAATCATCGTTGTGCAGAACCTCCTATTTATCCCTGCAACTTGTAATGATATATTCCAAAAACATTTTGCTTAACTATTTGTGTGCTGAACCCTCATATGTATCCCTACAAACATTAATTTTAATTTATGGTACATGCTAGTTGACAGTCTTCTTAATTCATCTGTTCTTATCAGTGAAACTATTAACAGTCTTTACAACCATGCCAATTACAGTACGGGACAGTATGTTGCTGGGACGCAGGGACTCCTAGCAGCATAGATAACTATGAATTGAGAAAATCAGGAAATAATCACCCAGACCCCAAGCAGCATTGACCCCCTAACACATCTTATCCTGTTCACTGTTATTTTTTGATCCTCTTACAGAAAAAGTATCCAAGTTCTTCTTCTTCTTGCCTTATTACCTACACTAGTGACTCTATCCCCTTGCACCATGGTGGCGAACCTATGGCACGCATGCCAGAGGTGGCACTCAGAGCCCTCTCTGTGGGCACCCATTTGTGAGGGCCACTTTGCAGCAGATTGCACTGTGTGGGGGCCACTGTGGAACAGATTGTACTGTGTGGGGATCACTGTGGAGCAAATTGTACTTTGTGGGGATCACTGTGGAGCAAATTGTACTGGGTGGGGGCCACTGTGGAGCAAAGTGTACTGTGTGGGGGCCACTGTGGAGTGCATTGTACTGTGTGGGGGCCACTGTGAAGCAGATTGTACTGTGTGGGGGCCCTTCATTATTTATATCACACAGTATCTGTTTTATAGCAGACAAGTGATATTATTAGAGGTTGTAATAACATTGCATGGTCACTATAAAACAGATCCTGTGCCATGTAAATAGTGAGTTACTTTACATCTATACATATAAAGTTGGTATATCCATGGAAATAAATGCTATACACAACTCTCTCTGATTTCTATGTAAATTTTAGGCGATTAGAGCCTTTTAATTAATATTGTGCACCCAATGTGTTTGTGTTTTGGTATCTTTTAAGTTTATTTAATAAAGATTTGAATTTTTATACGTCCATATATAATTAGTGACTCTCCTATATTTAGTCATACGCTATCGACACTGTTCTCTCTGACCATACTTTCATTTGCTGGTTCTCTCTCTTCTCCTCTTTTACTTAATGTCAGTGTTCCTCAGGACTAAGAACTAAATCATCTTCTGTTCTCCCTCTACAGAGTCCCTGTTGGACAAACTATCAGTGGCCCGAAAGAAGCCTCTCCTCAGTGCAAGACATATGAAAGTTCGCATAGAGTTTGCAAAAAAACACATGAAGGACTCCCGGACTATAAGAAATAAGATTCTCTGGTCTGATGAGATGAAGATTGAACTTTTTGGCGTTAATTCTAAGTGGTATGTGTGGAGAAAAGAAGGCATGGCTCATCACCTGCCCAATACAATCCCAACAGTGAAACATGGTGGTGGCAGCATCATGCTATGGGGGTGTTTTTCAGCTGCAGGGACAGGACGACTGGTTGCAACTGAAGGAAAGATGAATGCGGCCAAGTACAGAGATATCCTGGAAGAAAACCTCTTCCAGAGTGCTCTGGACCTCAGACTGGACCGAAGGTTCACCTTCCAACAAGACAATGACCCTAAGCACAGGAGCAAGGAGTGGCTTCAGAACAACTCTGTAACCATTCTTGACTGGCCCAGCCAGAGCCCTGACCTCAACCCAATTGAGCATCTCTGGAGACACCTGAAAATGGCTGTCCACCAACGTTCACCATCCAACCTGACGGAACTGGAGAGGATCTGCAAGGAAGAATGGCAGAGGATCCCCACATCCAGATGTAAAAAACTTGTTGCATCATTCCCAAGAAGACTCATGGCTGTACTAGCTCAAAAGGGTGCTTTAATTCAATACTGAGCAAAGGGTCTGAATATATTTATATTTTAGGTATATACTTATGACCATGTGATATTTCAGTTTTTCTTTTTTAACAAATTTGCAAAAATATCTACATTTCTGGGGGGGTTTCTGTCAAGATGGAGTGAAATAAAATGATGAGAAATAAAATTCGAGTGAGTTCGAGTTTGAGTGAGGTAATAAAGGCCGCCGCCCGAGGGAGGGACGGACACCCAGACCGCCACCTGGAGAGCAGCCCGCCGTGTCCCAGAGCCTTTCACGGCAGCGAACAGTGGCCCAGCACGGCCAGGAGAGAGCTACCAACCTACTGCCGGGCGGCTGCAGCGGGAGGAGGAGCGGAGGCGCCGCACACGGGAGCGCACTAGGTTCTGGGGGGAAGTGATCGCTGAGCGCAGGCCCCTGGTCGCAAAGCTGCACTGAGTGTCCTGTAAGCTGTCCGAGCTGTGCCCAGAGGAGAGGAAGGGGCCGCCTTTAAGAGTCGCTTTGAGGCCGCAGAGAAACATTACTGCTGCATCCGAGAGGCTGTGCGCCAGGCCGCCGCCATCTTGGAGGATACCCTCCCCCGATACAGCCAGGTTAACGAGAGGATCACAGAAACACAGCATCATAGAGACCTCCAAAACCCTAAATACAAAGCCGGACTAAATTTATTCATCTAAATTTAATGAGCAATATGGAAGAGGAGAAAACTCACATGGTGAGCTGCAGTATATGCTATATGTTTACAGATTTGCCAGACCATAAAGCCAACTTCACCTGTATGAAATGTAAACTAGTGGCCCTTTTAGAAGATAAAGTGCAGAGGTTGGAAGAAAGAATAGTGACATTGAGAGGCATCAAAGAAAGTGAGGTTTTTATTGATGAGGCAGAAGCAAGCCTCTTGAATACAGTAAGGGAAGAAAGTTTGAGAGAGCCTACAGTGGTAGAGGCTGAAGCAAGCCTCCTAAATATAGTAAGGGAAGAATACTTGAGAGAACCTACAGAAGCAGAAAATTGGATACAGGTGACCAAGAGATGCAAAAGGATCACAAGGCCATCACCACTTACACAGCTAGGTAACCGATATGAAACTATTATGCAGGCTGATGAAAATGACAAAAATAATCTATCAGCAAAAGAAGAAACAAAAGTCACCCAGAGACAAGTAGGAGCAACAAGAAATAGTGTTGCGAGGAAGAAAAGAAGAGTAGTGGTTATGGGCGACTCACTGCTAAGAGGCATAGAGGCAGCTGTCTGCAGGCCAGATTTAACCGCAAGAGAAGTATGCTTCCTCCCAGGAGCAAAAGTTAAGGATGTGGCCGATAGGATTCCATGCCTCCTCAGCTCCAAGGACAACTACCCATTTTTACTGATACATGTGGGTACAAACGACACGGCAAAAAATGATTTACCAACTATCCGCAAAGACTTTGAAAATTTAGGGAAGAAAGTGAAGGAACTGGATGCGCAGGTAGTATTCTCATCAATCCTCCCAGTTGATGGTTATGGCATCAGGAGATGGAATAGAATACTAGAGGTGAACAATTGGCTTCGGCAGTGGTGTAGAGAGCAAGGATTTGGATTTTTGGACCATGGAGTGAATTACCTCTATGATGGACTCCTTGCTAGAGATGGGATACATCTCACAAAACCTGGGAAACACATATTTGCCAGAAGACTTGCCACACTTATCAGGAGGGCTTTAAACTAGAAGTGGAGGGGATGGGAAGAAAAAAGAAAGATAAGAACATGCAGCTAAAGGATATACTAAACAAGGTTATTAGATGTGGTAAAGAGGACCCAAGACAGGATACTCAGAGGGAAAGTAAGAAAAAGGAAGTAACATAGTACAATCTGAAATGTTTTTACACAAACGCACAAAGCATGGGAAATAAACAGGGAGAACTAGAGTTGATAATACAGAAGGAAAATTCTGATGTCATCAGCATCACAGAAACCTGGTGGAACGACATGCATGATTGGAACATACAGATGGAAGGATACAACTTATTCAAAAAGAATAGAACTAATAAAAGAGGGGGAAGAGTTGCATTGTATGTTAGAAAAGAACACATCTCCACAGAAATTACAGTTTTACAGAATGATAATTTATTAGAAAATATTTGGGTAGTAATTCAAGGGAAAAACAATGATAAAGAACATCATAATAGGTGTTTATTATAGACCACCAGGACAGACGGAAGACATGGATGAGATTTTTTCACAGCAAATGACCACGCTTTCAAAGAAATATGAAATAGTTGTCATGGGAGACTTCAATTACCCAGACATTCATTGGGAAACCCACACAGCTATGAGTAAAGGCTCTATCAAATTTTTATCCTCTCTAACAGACAACTTCATTGCCCAGCTAATAGAAGAAAACACGAGAGGAACATCCATTTTGGACCTAGTTTTAACTAACAAGGAGGATATGTTTAAGGAACTAAGGGTAGCAGGGACATTGGGATTCAGTGATCATGTTATACTCGAGTTTGGGGTTGTAAGAAGAAGAAGATCTGAGAAGACAAAGACTTCAAGGTTCGATTTTAGCAGGGCAGATTTTAGGGGCCTAAAGGTAAGGGCTAGTAGAATTCCATGGCGAAAAATTCTTAAGCACAAAAATGCACATGAAGGGTGGGAAATTTTCCGTAGGGAAATCATTAATGCACAGGAACTAACAATACCTAGAAGGAATTAAAATGGGAAGCACCTAAAAACACCAGGATGGATGACTAAAAAATTACATAACCTGCTAAAAAAGAAAAAGGAAACATACAAAAAGTGGAAGATGGGAACTATATCTAAGGAAGAGTATACAGCAGTTTGCAGACTCTGCAAGATAAGCATCAAAGGATCTAAGGCTGAACATGAATTGAAGCTTGCAAAAGAGGCTAAGAGTAAGGTAAAAGGTTTTAGGGGATATGTTAAAAGCAAAAGAAAAGTGAAGGAAACCATTGGAGTCCTGAAGAATGATAAGGGTGAAATAGTTAACATGGTGGAACAGCAGGTGGAGTTACTAAATTCATATTTTGTATCCGTTTTCTCCCAAGAAACTAATGGAAATATCAACATTAATGGTGATAGTGATGAGGGGAAGGAGGACTCCAAGCTGATTATAAGCAAAGGTTTGGTAAGAGAGCACTTAGCCAAGATTAAGGAAACCAAGTCCCCAGGACCGGATGATTTACACCCTAGAGTCTTGAAAGAGTTAGCAGAGGAAATAACAGAACCCCTTGCTATAATCTTCAATAAGTCATGGGAAACAGGAGTGGTCCCTCTAGAATGGAAAAGGGCAAATGTGGTCCCCATCTACAAGAAGGGGAAAAGGGATGATCCAGGAAATTACAGGCCGGTAAGTCTGACCTCGATAGTAGGAAAAATCTTTGAGCAAATTGTTAAGGAACATTTAATTCGGTACCTGGATGGGAAGGCTTTAATTAATCAGAGCCAGCAGGGCTTTATGACCAATAAATCTTGTCAGACTAACCTGATTTCCTTCTACAATAAAATCACTGAATGGTTGGACCAGGGGAATGCAGTGGATATAGTATATCTTGACTTCAGTAAGGCATTCGATAAAGTATCACATAACATTCTTATTGAAAAAATTATTAAGTATGGCTTTGATAAAAAATCAGTTAGGTGGATTCACAATTGGCTTAAAGATCGGGCACAACGAGTAATACTAAATGGCTATACATCGAACTGGAAGAAAGTAAAAAGCGGGGTGCCGCAGGGCTCTGTCCTGGGCCCAGTACTTTTTAATATTTTTATAAATGATCTGGACGATGGGATTATTGGGAAACTCATAAAATTTGCAGATGATACGAAGATAGGAGGAATAGCCAACACTAGAGAGGAGAGAGAGTGTATTCAAAAGGACTTAGACACACTGGAACAATGGGCTGAGGTGAACAAAATGGTATTTAACAGGGATAAATGCAAAGTCCTACATCTAGGTAACAGAAATGCAAGAAGCATATATAGTATGGGAGGAATAGAACTAAGTGATAGCACAGGGGAAAAGGATTTGGGCATAATAGTAGATCACAAATTCAACATGAGCCAACAGTGCGGTGCTGTTGCAAAAAAGGCTAACAAAATTCTGGGATGTATCAAGACAAGCATTGAATCTAGATCAAGAGAGGTAATTATTCCGCTGTACTCTGCCCTGGTCAGACCACACCTGGAATATTGTGTACAGTTCTGGGCGCCTCAATTCAAGAAAGACATCGATTTTTTGGAGCAGGTCCAGAGAAGAGCAACCAAAATGGTGGAAGGTCTGCAAACCATGTCCTATGAGGAACGGCTAAAAGAACTGGAATTGTTTAGTTTGCAGAAGAGAAGGATAATGGGAGACTTAATAGCGGTCTTTAAATATCTGAAAGATAGTCACAGTGCAAAGGGATCTACCCTATTCTCATTAGTGGAAGGAAGTACGAGAAGCAATGGGATGAAACTAAAGGGAAGGAGATACAGATTAGACATTAGGAAAAACTTTCTGACAGTGAGGGTAGTGAGGGAATGGAATAGGCTGCCACGGGAGGTGGTGAGCTCTTCATCAATGGAAATCTTCAAGTGGAAACTGGATAAATATATAGCTGGGATGATTTAGGAAAACCTGCTTTTGCAGGAGTTGGACTCGATGGCCCTTGAGGTCCCTTCCAACTCATAAAAAAAAAAAAAAAAAAAAAAAAATGAACTTTTTTGTTTTTAGCAAATGGCTGCAATGAAACAAAGAGTGAAAAATTTAAAGGGGTCTAAATATTTTCTGTACCCACTGTATGTTCTCATTCACAGATTTGTTCCGACTGCCTAATTTAATGATTCAGCATGTCTGAAAATGTACTGTGCCCCTGAGCAAACCTCAAATCTCCACTGTTCCTGAACTAGTCTGACACAGTCACCATGAATTAAATGGGACTGTAGAGCACAGGAAGTCCATCTAGCACACATACTATATCTTATGACATGCATCTTGCAATGAAGGGGCAAAAAGATCCCACTCATGTAGTTTATAAGAAATATACAATCGAATCGCTATGAGGAAACATTTGAGCATTGGTTATCCCATAGAAAAATGCAATAAACAATCTATAAAAAATATATGACAAAATAACACAAGTACATGACATGTTAAAACTGATAAGGATGAACATAAAGAAATTAAAATAAATCTTATTAACTTACAGCTTCTCCTGCATCTCCTTTGTCTCCTTTTGATCCAGTTTTTCCACGGGGACCCTATATAAATTTGGATTACTGCATTAGTATTACAGCTTTATCCTAAAAATAGTGCCACGACTGCCCACAGGCTGTGTGTGGAATTGCAGCTCAGTGCCATTCTTTAACCTTCTCCCATGCCCTTTAACCACAGTTTTAGTTTTAAATTGTGTTTTGCACAAGTGTATTTCGAGAGTGAGGTGCATTTGTCTCTGATTTATTGAAAGGATCATGATTCTTAATAATAATGTTTTGAATGTGATGAACTTCTTTTTGTGTCCACTATGAGCAGCCCTGTATCTGCCCCTACAATTTGCACTTTTTTTTAACTTATCTTAAGTCTTCCTAATTCATTTGTTCTTATCAGTGCAACTATTGCCAGTCTTAATTTTCACTGTGCTCACTCGGATCGCTTGATTTCAGCAATAGAGGAGAAGAGTGACAATAAAATTTCATGAATGTGAAGCACACTTAAAGAGGACCTTTCAAGTACTTATCAATGTGCGGTATTGTACACCGTTAGAAAGCCGACAGCTGACGGCTTTCCTGGTATGTGCCCCTGTGCTGTTGATATTGGTGTTATTAATTTCGGCACCGATATCTCCCCATTGACAGAAGGGCGAGCTTTACAACCTAGCGTCATCGCTGGGCTGTGAGGAATGCCCCCCCCCTGTGATTAAACATAGGGCCTGGCTACAAGGTACAAAAACCATTTTGTCCAATTGACAGACTTCGAGAGCGGGTGCATCATTGTACTGAGAGAAGCAGGATGGTCATTTTGATGAACTGCCCTCCATCTAGACTGTTCTGACTCAGTTGTTAGGAGGTTTTGCATAAGTGTAGTTGGGGGCGCAACTGGGGAATGGGTACCAATGCTGGCTGTCAGGGGAAATGCCAACAAGTGAGTTCTATGTATTTAGATACAGAGTAAGGGCAGTGATGGAAAGTCTAGCTATAGCTCTGGGTATTAGGAGCAGCGGTTAACTGAGGGCACACACACACACACACACACACACACACACACACACACACACAAAACAAACAAGCTCCAGACAGACCACCAGCAGGGTGGATCAGTTGATCAAGCATGCACAGCTCCCACACGTATCTTGTCTAACATCCAGCCACAGGTGGCAACTTCGTCGCACCTCTATCTCCAAGGATGACATTTCCAAAAAAAGGAAATTTTGTGTCATAGCACCCATTATGTGTCATGCCATTAACAGCCTGCCTCCATTGCCTTTGTTTGCAGTCTTGTCATGAACAACAAACCTGGACTGCCATGGAACCACATTGTCTTTAGCGACTAATCCAGGTTCTGTTGAGGTTCAATGAAGGTCAGGTTTGAGTATGAAGGCCTTGTGGCGAGCACATCATTCCTGCCTTTGCCCAACTTCTGGTGTGATGATCTCAGTAGCCATTATATACAAAAGTCAGTCACCCCTAGTAGTGAAGGACTCTAACAGCTCAGTGATATGTTCAGGACATCCTGCGGCCATATGTGTTGCCTCTCATGGCAGGGCTTCCAAGTGGCATTTTTCAGCAGGATAATGTTTGCCCACACACAGCAAGAGTTTCACAGAAATGTCTCTGCCAGATTGCAACAATTCCTTGGCCAGCTCAGATTTATCTCCAATCGAGCATTTATGGGACCAACTGAGACACTAGCATAGGCAACCTACGAATGTACAGGATCTATAAGCTCCTCTGCTGAATCTGTGCGCAAATGAATTTCCCCACTGTGGGACTATTAAAGGACTATTATTATTATTATTATTATTAAATGTGCTATTGGCCTCCATACACAATCTGTATGCCTACATATCTAGCCATCTCTCATCTTTTATCCAAGCTATAGGTGGCCCAACGGGGTACTAAAGACTCCTTTCCATCATACAATTTTCCCCAATAATCGTATACTTTTGCTCTAATATTGCAATCACCTTCTTGGTGAGTACTTTTTTTGTCATTGAGTGTACCTGGTACTTTCCCACATTCGTCAAGAATATTTCAAATTTGTTTTTAAATTTTACATATAGATAGTCTTTTATATTATTACTGACAGTATTTGGAACTATTATTTTGTATATAAAACATTGGAGTGGAGGATAACAAACATAAAAAGTCAACAAAATACAATAAAAAAATACAAGCAAACACATATGCCCACCTGGCTCCCTGTTTCACCGGGTTCACCCTGTAGAAAGATGATAATGATCAGTAACTCATACGAAAGGAAATTTGTTGTCATTGCACCATGTGTCAGTATGTTATGAAATTATTAGAATGATAATAATGCTCACTGAAGGTACAGTATGTAACACCTACCTTGATGGAAATTCCTGGAGGGCCCTGTGGCCCAGGGAATCCTGGAACACCAGGAGGTCCTGGAAGTCCAGGGGAACCCGGCTGACCCTTTGAGCCCTGCAAATATAATGAGTTAAAGCACAAAATGAAACAAATTTTACTATACAGGGAATATATTAAGGCTGGCCTTTCATAAACTAGTCTTAATCAGGTCCCAACTGGTGCCATAATAGTAATGCTACATTCACATGACAGTGAAAACTATCCGCATGACCTCTGTTTTTTTAACGGATGTCATACAGCAGTATTAATTTCGCTGTCAATGAATGGGGGCTATTCTCGTGACTGCTTTGTCCTATTTTCTGCCGTTTTCATGGATCCCTCCATACACTGAAATGTATGGGGGATCTGTGAAAACAGCCACCCCCGGGTTGCAAGATGGGCATGAAAAATGTATGTTTTTCACAGCCATTTTGCACTGCAGTCATGTGCATCTAGCCTAAGAGGCTCCAGCATAATTCTTGTTCATTCCCGTGCGCCAGTTCTTGACTGACATGGATTTCATGTATAAGTCATGTCAGTTCTCTGGCGTGAGTTACAGTGAATTATGGTGGGCTGAGCTAACCCAGCCCGTCTTGGTGTTTACCCCTCTGCACCCACTTTCGTAAAAAGGGCAAAAAAGACCATGTGCCAAAGATGCACTACAACTATTCCTGTTTTCTGTTGTAGAGGGAATAAAAAAAATTATTCCAACGAACGATTGTTGAACTCTTTAAATGTTTTTTCAATTTTTTACTCTATGCCCAAATAAAGTAAACAATATAAGAAGGAAAATATAGTCCAAAAATATATGAATTCTTACACAACAAGATTACAATAGAACAAAACATATACTTACAGGGGATCCAGGAATGCCACCAAGTCCAGCCAGACCATCAAGTCCTCCCAGCACATAGCCAGGTTCCCCCTATGGAAAGAGATTTATTTAGATAAATAGATTTATTTAGTTAAAAAAACACTACACAGAATGATTACAATAAAAACTTGATAAATTATATTAAATTGGTTTACCAATCTGAAGGCTTGAAGGCCTGAAGGCTTTGATACTTATGGTGTATTTTCTGATCATCAGATCAGTGGGTGTCTGACACTCAGACCGATCAGTTGTTCCAGGTAGCCTCTGACACCGAAACCAATACAGGGGATGAAGCTGAAAGCAAAATGCTGTGGTACTGTACTGTAACTCTCGAATATGAGCAGAGCTGCAGTACACTGGCATGGACACTATACAGTGTACAGAGCCTTCTGCTTCTGGATTTATTCCCTGTATGGGTTCTGGTGCCATACGGTGCCTGGAATAATTGACTGATGAAGGGTCTCTGTGTTGGACCTCCACGCTCTGATACTGATGACCTATCTTTAAACCCCCAGCCCACAAAAACCTCTTTATGCCGAAGCCCCATGTTGCAAAAACTCAGCGTTTTTGCCACAGCGGAAACACTGCAGCAAAAAAAAAAAAACACTGCATTTTACTGTACCTCTAAAGTGGATGGGATTCTGACTAATACAAAAAAAAAAATCTGCAGTGGAAAATCTTCATTTTCAAAAATGACCACGTTTTTAAAAGCGCAGTATGTCAATTATACCTGCGGAAACACTGGCATTTTCCATATAGGTATAAAAGGGGATGTGTTCGCAGAGGAAAACCGCAAAATTGCAATGTAAAATGCTGTGGAAAAAATGTGATGCGTTTCCAACGCGCTTTTTTTGCTGAGTTTCGCTATGTGAGAACCTAGCCTTAAGCACAAATATATCCAATTACTCATCTAGCAAATAATTTATAACTCTGGAATATCCCAACACAAAACAATAATATTATAATATTTTGAAGTATATACAGAAGTATAAATTGACCAAGTTTACCAAGACAGAGACTGGAATGGTTAAATAATTAGTCTGCAACCATATTTCTTTTCCAATATATTAACCAAAACATAGATATAAAAGCTGATTGAAAATACATATATAATATTTGACAACCATTTTACAAATCTCATTGGAGTATGGCTCTCTAATCAGGACATCAGTCTTGTACCATGTCCAGATATAGCCCTGGGCCTGGATGCACACAAAGATTTTAAACCATTTGTATGGTTTAATTTTGAATAAACAGTTAAAAATTAGCAAACTAATACCTTTGTGTTCATTTTAAATAAATTTGATGCACAAGGAGTTTCACAATCAACTGAGGACAAGGGATGTTCTTTAAACACAATGTTTAAAAGGGGTTTGTCCAAAATACACAATACATTTAACCTTTTATATACTGTGGCATTTAACTGGAAACCACTAAGTAAGTTTAAGTGCATGCATATAAAACTGCTATAACATTTTATTGTTACACTAGCATATGAAAAGGGACTACCAATAGGGCAGACCTTCCTGTTCTTCAATGGCTGCAGCAACAGCACACAGAAATGTCATCATTAACAAACTTTGGCTGCCATTTTATTTAGTTTTAGATCACTATACATTTACAGGGAGTCTGTAACCAGGGTGAAGCATATTAAACCAGCAACACATATAGGTCAGGCTCACCTGACATTAACATCTTTTTCCCCATGGAAATTTGTACCTACGTTGCCAAGATATTCACTTATTTCACAATATGCAAATAAGCATCTGGAACACCAAGGGCAGCTCCGTTACACCAAACTGCTAGGCTTCACACTACCCAGAAACATCTTCCTTCCTCCATCCCTTCTTTGAGTGACAGAGCCAGGGAGCTACGCTAAAATCTTGCTTGACCCAGTGTTCTCATGTTCACACGAGCATATTAGAGCAGTGTGGGACCAGACTGCTCATTTGCATATTGTGAAATAAATGAATATTTCATCAACTGAATTTTCATGGGGAAAAAGGTGTTACATTCATTGCTCTTTCCATTGAAAACTATGGAAGTTACAGAAGGAGCAGAGCAAGTATCCATAAATGCCTAAGGCAGGGGCTACATAGGAGTAGTCGCAGTAGGACAGCCACCAGTGGAATTTCTGGCTGCTAACCCGCTTCAATATACAGTACCAGTGCAGTGGATGGAATTTAAACAAATCCTTTCCACACACTGCTAAAGAACAAAATCTCTTGCACTGTGGGTTTTGAACTCACAGTAGGTCAGATTCTTGCTGCAGGTTTGGCAGATTTTCAACTTTTATAATACAAGTTTAAAAAATGTCCCAATGTCTGGGTAATACTTGCAGTAAAAACCAAATGATTTGGCTGCTTTTTACTACAGAGGGGTCTGCTGCAGGATGCCACCCACAGTGGACCTGCTACATGTAGGTGGCAAGAACCATCAAATTATTCTAATGGCAGGATAATAACTTACTCTATCCCCTTTTGGTCCAGGAGATCCTGGATAACCTTGAGGTCCCTAAAATTGATAAAATGTAACATAATGAATACATACATAAATATTGCTTGTCAAAAACAGCCGTTTACCTCATATACAGTATTTAAATCAGACAATACAATAAAATGTATGGGCAGGCTGGGATTTAGACTTTACAAAAATCCACTAAGATTATACCTTGGATATACACAGCAATAAAGAGCATGTATATGATTTTTAGAAACAAACACAAACGTTTATTACAGTGCTTCTAAAAAAAAAAAAAAAATTGACCAGCTGTATCTATCAAAAAACAGTACCTGTATCATACAAAACCTATGTAGCCTTATTTCACACATGGCCATTTTTAACTGGTATGTAAATCCAAGCACAAAAGACTATTGACTGGAACTGACATTAATTTTCTCAATACCTTATAGTGAGGTTTGACTTTAGATTGTGTAGTAAATTGTCACAATAGCTACAATCTAATGTTTTGCTTTAGACCTACTGGAAATTAACAGATTGCATTAAATAAGACTAGACTGCACTAGAAATTTTTCCCCACTCCATGAAGATACACTAGGACAAAATATATAAAAAGTATGGCTGGCTACTGCCATCTAAAAGTAGTTTATTACTGTCTATAAGATTACATATAATAGACTGAGCTAATAATTTTTATGACTTACTAATGGATTGTTAAACAGAGATACACAGGGGCTCACAGTATGAGCTCTATTGGATGCCTTTCCTGAAATATTACAGGTCATAGGTTCTAGATTTTGGTAACGACAAGTTGATCCAGGATTTTATACTGATTGCCAGATTGGAGTCGGCAAGGAAATTTTTTGCCCTAACATGGGGCATAAGCCTCATGGGTTGTTTTTTTTTCCTTCCTCTGGATCAACAGTGTAGGGTTATAGGTTGGACTTGATGGACCATCCAACCTCATATACTATGTAACTATGTAACAGTATGAGCTTCAGTGAGTTTATATCTTTTCAATGTCAACCTTAGTGCAAGAAATGTTGTCAGGTAGATTTTATTTTTTAAAGAAAAAACTCCACTACTGTCCATGTGGTATGTGTGGTAGTGTAGCTCCATTACTTCAAAGGGGCTTGAATGCACCTTTATTTCTACTTAAATACTTACAGTGTCTCCTTGGAAACCTTTATGACCCTAAAAAAAAGCACATATTTAAAATCATAAGTGTTTTAACTTATAATATAGTGCTTACACCTGATATATATTTATGCGTTTATATATATATATATATATATATATATATATATATATATGCATTTAATTAAAAGATACAAAGGTGCAAACACAATTCTTCTACAAATACACTTAAATAAAATTTTGTATATGTAGATAAGATGGCATAATATTAGAAAATGGCATCAGTTCTTGAACAGTGGAGTGTAACTGCCAAAACCCCAACAATTATAAAATGTAGATACCACAGTGCTACTACACTTGTAAAGAGCTGTATAGTAGTTCCCCACACAATGGGTAAGTGAGAGCACCATTGTGCAGGAAAAAAAACAAAGAAAGATTAGTCCCTTCTTTTTCAAGATTTGTGTTTCCCAACAGTTGGACACCAACTCATCAGAATATTATGGTACATGCTAGGAATATGCTATGACATTACAAACTGGGGATACCTCTTAAAAGGAGTTAGTTCATACATATTGGCATATCTGCATATCCTTATACACAAACAAAAACCCACTTGCATGCATAGACTGAGATTATTATGTATTCACCATCAGACCCGGTGGACCTGGAGGGCCTGTACGACCAGGACGTCCTGGAAGACCGGGAACACCATCTTGGCCAGGCAGACCCTAGAGAATATAGAAAAATGTAATAAACTGGTAACAAGCATCTTCAGAAATAATTTTTAAATCCGGGTAATACAGTGATAATAAAACACTAGCATGTCATGAAAAGCAAACAAAGTCTAAAAATATACCTTTAGTAATAAACAATGAATTTATATGCTGTAATACTTGCTGTAAGCTGTAACACTGCCGTGTAAAATTCTCTACCCAAAGTCCTCCTCCTCCTGAACTTCTATAGCACATCACCAATGCTGAACACTCCTGTATCTGCCCAAAAAGCCCCAACAAAAAAAAAAGCCCCGTCTTTGGCTTATGTACCCACCAACACCTTATGTCTCCGCGGAAAATATAAAGGGCCCCTTAAAAAAAACACCCCCCCCCCCCCCCCCCCCCCCCCCCCCCAAAAAACAATCTCCACCCCCCCCCCCCCCCCCCCTAGGGTGGGTGGTTTGTTAAAAAAAAAAAAAAAAAAACAAAAAAAATAAAATAAATAAAATAATTTATTTGGGGGGGGGGCGGTATGAATTAATAGCATATACAGAAATATACAATATTAATATGATCAAGCATAAACATACAAGCAAAAGAGCGATGATACAATACACAAAAATAAACAGGAGAATTAAAAGATAGAGAAAATACCGGCATAGGCTCGTAGTCCGTTTCTCTAGGCCACAGCAGAGTTTTGGGCCTAGGGCGCAAGCTTAAGCAAGTTGCATAAAACAATCCTTCTACATGCTGTCCAGAACTAGGCCCTCAAAGCATTCCTCAGTAGGGCAGGCCCTCTCATCTTCTCCCAGATCAGAGCTCCTTACTGCCTCTTTGCTGAATGACCCCAGAATCCAGGTCTGCCCACAGCATATGGCTAGTGCTCCACCCACCCCTTGCACCCAGGCAGCCCCCCTTCTCCCACCTTTGCAGAACCCTCGGAGAGAAGGGTGAAGTTAAGGCTTGCTATCCCCCATCCCATCTGGCCAGGGATAATAAAAGTGCCTGGCTATAGCAAGCCATCTCCAATGAACACACATAAAACCAGTGAAGCGTATCGTCCAGCAGTGTGAACTCAACTAAAGCACCGCATTCCAAGTGGGGGAAGGACTGACCTAAGCAAGTAAAACACACTTCCAAGAAAGATATAAAACTGAGGGTCGGTTCATCACACCTCCCCCTTTTAGAGCATGTCGGGAGGAAGGACGATCCTAAGATCGCCTTCCGCGGACACCTTGGCGGCCTCACCCAGCCGGGACCTGCACTGGTCCCTGACCATATTCCTGGCGTACTGATACCCTCTTCCTCTCCTGTCTGAATGGAGACTCTTCTAAGGTTCAGGCTCTGAATTAAGTAGACCTGGCTACCTCCTGCTTGCTCTGGGTCCCTCCCCCGAGTGCTGGCATCCCTCAGACCCACACTCACAACCCTAGGCCCTTGTGGTACCGGTGCTGAGAACCCATCCTGGCAGTCTCCGCCCACCTGGCTACCCCCGGCCTGCACTGGGACCTCGTTGTGAGTGCTGGCATCCCGCAGATCCACACTCGCAACCCCAGGCCCTTGTGGTACCGGTGCTGAGACCCCATCCCGGCAGTCTCCGCTCCCCACCTGGCTACCCCCGGCCTGCACTGGGACCTCGTGCTGAGTGCTGGCATCCCGCAGATCCACACTCGCAACCCCAGGCCCTTGTGGTACCGGTGCTGAGACCCCATCCCGGCAGTCTCCGCCCACCTGGCTACCCCCGGCCTGCACTGGGACATCGTGCTGAGTGCTGGCATCCCACAGATCCACACTCGCAACCTCAGGCCCTTGTGATACCAGTTTAGAGACCCCTTCCCGGCAGTCTCTCAGGGTCTCTCCCACACTAGCCGCTAGTTGGGAGAGTTCTAGGGGATTCTGCACCTCCCCCTTTGCTTCCAAACCTAGGGGCACCTCTGGTTCTGGCACAGGTATGTTTGGACCCTGTCCTCCCTCCCAGACGCCTTGCCCCTTTGGGCCTACACCCTGTTCCTCCTGTATCTTGGGTGGGTGATGGTGATACCTTGGGCAAATGACTAAGATTATGCTTCCCCAAACCATCCCTCCACAATACATTGACAGGTAATACATTTGACACACCCCCTTCTTGGGTCCCACCTCCAGCACCCCATGCCGTCTGCACTTGGGCCATGGGCACGACTGGAACACCTTGGATGGCTGTTTCTCCTTTCCAGGACTCTTTCACAAGAGTTAGGGGCCCACGTACACGTCTCCCGTACAAGAGCTCAAAGGGGGAGAACCCCGTTGAGGCTTGCGGCACCTCCTGGTAAGCGAACAGCAGGTGCGGAAGATAAGGCTCCCAGTCGCGCCCGTGGGACTCGACTAACATCCTGAGCATCTGCTTCAGGGTGCCATTGAACCGTTCACACAGGCCATTGGTGCTTTGGAGCCGTGCCCCGCCTTGCCCATCCTCTGACAAGTGTCACATGAACGGCAGTATTTAGCTACATCTGTCCCCATCCTAGGACCAGTAGAATAAGTGGCTGAGGCGAGCCTTGGTCTTAGCGATCCCCAGGTGGCCTGCCAGTGGAATATCATGAGCAATCCGCAACAACTCCACCCGGTAGGGTTGGGGTACCACCAAATGTTTCTCCCTGAGCCGACTTTCTTTTCCCTTTGTGGGGATCGTTTCCCGGTACAACCTCCCTTGCTCCCAGTACACGCGGTCCTTGTCCGACTCCAAGGGAGGTTGATCAGCACGCTCCTTCAATGCGCCCAGACTGCGGTCAGCTTGGACAGCGTCCCTGAACTCCTGACTGGAACCAGACAGAAGAGATGTGCATGTCACATACCCGTCGGGCTCCTCCGGCTCCAGTGTGGGGAGGTTAGTCACGGCGGCCTCAGTGCCATCTCCGGGTGACAGAGGGAACGGCTCAGGGGTCGGAGCGCCTTCCACCCCTCTAGCACTCTGGCTGCGGGTTACCACTGCAACACCAGCAGTCCGTTCCTCATCCGGATCGGCCCTGAGATCCCCGTGATCCACCTGACCACCTGGCACATTGTCCTCAGTTGGGGTTGCCCCCAGCATCTCAGAAGAGCTACCCTGTAAACCTGCAAGGCAAGAATTAGCAATTACATTGACATTGCATTCATTCATTGATTCACAGTGAACTGCATGGGTGACTGGCTGAGCCTGGGTCACACTGAGGGGGCTCTCATCACCCGCAGATGTGGGCGGGGCTACAGCCAGGTCAGCATTCCACAATGTCTCATTCACATGCTGACTGATTACTTTAGCTGGACGCACAGCAAGGGGAGACAAAAGGCTAACCCCTCCCTCTGCCTGTGTGACAGGCTTCAACACCTCATTAAAATCATCCTTCAGTACAGACATTTTGTCACAGCGAGGTGGGGCTGCTCCCACCCCGAATTGGGACACCAAGGGCCCCAAATCTCTTCCCAATAGTACATTGGCAGGCAGATCAGACACTAGCCCCACATCACGCATCCCTTTTCCCGCACCCCAGTCCAAATGGACGCAAGCCATGGGCACAGTTACGCGTTCTTGTCCAATACCCTTCAGGGTCAGAGTTTTTCCAGGGATAATACTGTCCGCAGGGACCAAGTCAGGTTGCACCAGAGTAATCTGCGCCCCAGTGTCCCCAAATCCCATGACCACTTTACCCCCCACAATGACCTGTTGACTGTTGGCATTGGATTGCAACCCCTCCCTCCCCACCAAGTATACAGATGAGCCAGCTGCCGTGGCTGGGGAAACAGGGGGTTCTTAGAGCGGTTGGGGCACTCCGCCTTGAAATGTCCTGGCTGGTTACAAGCATGACACCGCCGGGCCTCTCCTTGGGATTTGGAGGGGATACCCGGGGCGCCCAGAGTTCTTGGGACAGGGGAAGTAGAGGGGGCACCTGGGACAGAGTTTGTCTTACCCCACTTGGAGACCGCAGGCTGTGGTGAACTCCAACTTTGCCCCTCCTTCCCGCTTGGGGGTCTCTGCAGTGTGGCTCCTCTCTTGATCCCTTGCTCCCTGGTGGACACATAGTCGTCAGCAATCTCTGCAGCATTGTCTGCTGTTGTGGGTTTCCGATCACACACGAACTGGCGGACCTCCAGAGGGCACACCTGGAGAAATTGTTCCTTTATCATAAGATCCCCAATTCCCTCAAACGTGGTGACAGTAAGTCCTTTGATCCACTGCCAGAATGTAACCTGTAAGTGGTGCAGAACATCCGCATAGCTCTCTGTGGGACCCCGCTGGATATTCCGGAACTTTTTGCGGTACACCTCCGGCGTGAGCCGGTATCTCCGGATCAGCGCCGCTTTGATGGTCTCATAGTCCGCGTCCACTGGTAAGCTCGTGGAAACATCCAGGCCTTTTCCCTTCAGCCGGGGAGACAGGTAACGGGCCCATTCTGCCTGGGGAATATGATGCTGCTTACACACCCTCTCAAATCCCCGCAAGAACGAGTCCAAGTCCCCATTATCTTCCAAGATTGGAAAGTCCTCGGATCGGATCTTTAGTGCTCGGGCTCCTGGAGTTGGTGCAGGGGAAGGTTGCGCCTGCTGGCAAAGTTCCAGCTTTTTTAGCTCAAGTTGATGCTCCAACTCCGCCCGACGCTCTGCAGCAGCGGCCTCTCTTTCCGCCCGGCGCTCTGCAGCAGCAGCAGCGGCCTCTCTCTCCACCCGGCGCTCTGCAGCAGCAGCAGCGGCCTCTCTCTCCACCCGGCGCTCTGCAGCTTCTCGGTACTGGAGAATCACCTGCAGACGGGTGCTATAGTCACTGGCGTCTATCTGCTGTAAGGCCATTTGCAAGTATAAGTCCGTTACCCCCACAGAACTGGGGTTACTGGTCCCTCCAGGCACAGTTACCTCTGGGGTCCGGGCACCTGCGGAACCATCTGGCATGGTGATGTTTTCTGGTGCCAGCCTCTCAGGACTTTGCTCCGCCTCCTGCATGGCTATGGTAGCTTCCATATCTGCCATCTCCTGGAGTTCAGCAGCAACCAAGTTCTGCAGACGTTTGGTTATGCTTCTGGTCCCACCAGCCATCCACTGGAAGCCGTTGCCAAATAAAAGATAGGACAGAAAAAGGAAGAAGGGAGGGAACAGTACTGTACCAAACTTTCACCGTATTTTAAGCTTGATCTCATACCGCGCTCGTTCCATAGGATTGCCGCAATCCCCAGTGTCTGCGTCATACCACACCCACACACTGTTACCCTAATATCCCACCGCTTCCACCACTGTGAAGAGTATCGCCTCGCCCAGCCGCCTGGCACGCCTGCGATCAAACTTCTTTCTTAAACTCCCACTCACACACCGTGAGTAGACCGGGTCATAGGATAAAAACGAAACGAGCGATATAAATTTTATATGTTTAATAACCCAAGTGGGTCGGTATGAATTAATAGCATATACAGAAATATACAATATTAATATGATCAAGCATAAACATACAAGCAAAAGAGCGATGATACAATACACAAAAATAAACAGGAGAATTAAAAGATAGAGAAAATACCGGCATAGGCTCGTAGTCCGTTTCTCTAGGCCACAGCAGAGTTTTGGGCCTAGGGCGCAAGCTTAAGCAAGTTGCATAAAACAATCCTTCTACATGCTGTCCAGAACTAGGCCCTCAAAGCATTCCTCAGTAGGGCAGGCCCTCTCATCTTCTCCCAGATCAGAGCTTCTTACTGCCTCTTTGCTGAATGACCCCAGAATCCAGGTCTGCCCACAGCATATGGCTAGTGCTCCACCCACCCCTTGCACCCAGGCAGCCCCCCTTCTCCCACCTTTGCAGAACCCTCGGAGAGAAGGGTGAAGTTAAGGCTTGCTATCCCCCATCCCATCTGGCCAGGGATAATAAAAGTGCCTGGCTATAGCAAGCCATCTCCAATGAACACACATAAAACCAGTGAAGCGTATCGTCCAGCAGTGTGGACTCAACTAAAGCACCGCATTCCAAGTGGGGGAAGGACTGACCTAAGCAAGTAAAACACACTTCCAAGAAAGATATAAAACTGAGGGTCGGTTCATCACAGCATCTAAAAGAAACTTCCAGATTTCCATGGGAAAGGGGGCGGGGCTCTAGGTGGGGGGGGGGGGGGGGGGGGGTAAAAAAAAACGGTGTTTTTAAAAAAGAAGGGTTTTTTGTTGGAAGGGGTGGGGGGTAAAAAATTGTGGGGGTGGATGGGGGGGGGGGGGGAAAGGTGGGGGGGGGGGGTGTGTGTGGGAGAAAAAATTTTTGGGGAGTTTTTTTTAGGGAGAAGAAAGAGGAGAAAATGTTATTTTTTTTTTTTTTATAAATATTATATTTTTTTCTCCTTTTTTGTAATATTTTTTTGTTTTTTTTTTTATTAGTCGTTTGTTTTTTTTTTTTTTGTGTGTTGTTTTTTTTTTTTTTTTTTTTTTTTTTTTTTTTCCATTCTTTGCAATGTGTTTATTTAGCTATCCATGTATTTTTTTGAATGATTCTGATGCATTGATGCATCAAAGAGGCATAACATCAATGAAAATTTATGGGTCCATGAAAAAAAACATTTATCATCAGTTTTTCTCAAACCCAGAGACAAAATATAAAAAATTAAAATAAAAGTTGATCTGCTTTTCACAGATATGAAATAAAGATAAACAACGGAGAGCACCGCACCACAAATGAGCAGGGAGGGGTGCTGTCAGTGAATAGCACGAAACTCAAACCTCTGCGGATGCCAACGTGTCAATGAGGCCTTAGGGTGCGGCCACATGGGCAGTACTCATAGTGGGTTAATTGACATTAACTTGCCAGCAGCTAACCTGCTGGAATCTACAGTAGAAAAAGAGATTTAAGCAAATGTTATCCACATACTATGACTAAAACATGTTGTGCAAAGTGACTTGTATGTATGGTGAGTCATACCATTAAAAAAAAAAAAAAATAACGATTTTGGGCATTTATTTTTTATTGTGGTGGCTTGCAAAGGGACATACTGGATTTTCCTGATGGTGTTTATCTCATGTAGCCCCAGCCAGAAGAAAACCCATACAATGCTGCATTTTGGGAAAAAAAGCCACAAAACCCGAAACAACAAAAACACTAATAATAAATCTAGTCTTAGGTCGGGGCCCTGTAAATTATACCTATGGAAACACATTTTCCATATAGGTATAATAGGGGCAGAAAGTCCGCAGAGGAAAACTCTGTGGACTTTCTGTAAAAATGCTGCGGAAAAAAACGCAATGTGTTTTTTCATAGTGTTTTTTTGCTGTAGCTCGCTACGTGGGTTCTTAGCCTTAAGGATATACAGTATGTATATGGGGCTGGCATCCTTAGGCTACTGAGGTTTATAGACCTGTTAGGTGTATACAGCAAGAGAGTTTCTAAGTGTATATGCTGAACATAATCTATAGACAGATGTAAACTCAAATAAGTTACGCAGTGATAAAAAATGTAGAACTCCATTTAACTAAATCGTAAACTCTACCTTTTGAACTCAGGAAAAAGTGAAAAGAAAAACATCTACAAATCACCTTGCATCCCTTGAGAAAGTAAATACTTTTCAATCTAGATATATACTGATTTATCGAGTTAGCTTGATAATAATTTATTTTGACCATTTTAATTTGGCAATGTTAATATCATAATACCCGTTCTCCTTTTTCTCCCTTTGAGTTCATGTTGAAGAGGTCCAGTCCCCCAGTCTGTAAACCTGTGAAAGTCTTTAGACCGAGAGAAAACAAGAATACATCAAATACATAGAAGCACGATGTAATGTATGTTTATGGTAAAACTGCAGTATGTTACATATATTATTAATGAAGGTCTAAGGCAGGGTTCACACTACCGTTGGAGTCCGTTATGAAGTCTGTTAAAAAAAAAAAAAACGGACACCTATCATAACAGACACTAACTGATGTTAATGTGTCCGTTTTTTTAACTGATCCAATTAATGGTTCAGTTAGAAAAACGGACACATTAGCATCAGTTAGTGTCCGTTAGCATCAGTTAGTGTCCGTTTTTTAACACTGTTTTAACACTGTCTGGTTTTTTTTTGTTTGTTTCTCTTTTCTGAGCATGTGCAGGAAAAAAAAACGGACATAAAATAACGGACAGTAACTGATGGCTATCAGTTACTGTCCGTTATAAGTCCGTTATCCATAGACTTCAATGTTAAAAAAATAACGGACACTTGCTGTCCGTCAAGAATCCGTTTTTTTCAAACGGACAAAAAGTCCTGCATGTAGGATTTTTTGTCTGGGAAAAAAAAACGACTTCTGACGGATTTGGTGTAAACGGACACAAATGGACACAAACGGATACAATATAAAAACTCATTGAAATGAATGGAAATTTTAACGGATTTCTGACGGTTCAGCTAGTGTCCGATGCTAAAATCTTGTAACGGACAATAGCAACGAACACTACTGACGGTCGCCAATGGTAGTGTGAATGCCCCCTAACTCAACGTCATTACAAGATAGACAGCGCATACACTGAATATATTCAATATTTTATGTTGATCTGAAGTCTGAAATGGTGTAAACAGATTTTGATTTTTATAATACAAATACAAACTTACATTCTGTCCAGGAGGCCCTTTTTCACCCTGTAAGGGGAAAAAAGTAAAATATGAAAATAAATTCAATTTATTGTGAATTCTGCATTTAGAATCGATCTACAATCTTTAAATACTGAGCAATCATACAAATAGAATATTGATTTTAGAAAAAATACACATTCTAAAATTTAAGTATTACCTACCTTTTCTCCTTTTTGCCCCTGCAGAAAAATAATATTAAAAAAATATTTAATTTGTAACTACAATATTACACAATGTGCTAGATACATGGTTGGCTTTAAGCTGCCTCTTCCCATACAAGACATTATATCAAACAAAATCTCTTTAAAACATACAATCCAAAAAGGGGGTGCCAACAGATGGCCAAACTTTCAGCACCCATTCCAACTTTCATATGTTAACCTGTCAAACATATGCTTAAAGGGCACCATATTGCACTTCTGCACTTCTACATATTATAAGGGATATGCATATATATGCCAAGAAAGATGTAATTTTTTTTGCTAACCTAATTTTTGCAAAAAAAAAAAAAATAGGGTTTTTCTGGCATGTTTGCCACTCTTAAATTATACTTACATAGGTTGATAAGGTCCATCAGAGTCCAACCTATAAACCTACCAAGCAGATCCAGGTGAAGAGAATAAAAAATACGACACTGACACCAATTGAACTAAATCCCTTGGATTAACATCCTATCCCAAAATTTCTAGCTCCCATAATCTATGATATTTTTACTTTCAGGAAAGGCATCCAGGCCCATCTTGAACATGTATAAGTTACAGGTGCATCTCAAGAAATTAGAATATTTTTGAAATTCATTCATTTCAGTAATTCAGTAATTCAATTCATAATCAGCGTCTTCCATGATTGTGTGTCCTACTGAACCAGACTGAGGGACCATTTAAAGGTTTAGGAAACCTTGGCAGGTGACACACTGAATTTACAATATTGAACTTTTTTACAATATTAAAATTTTCTTAGATTTTGGTTCTCATTACCTGTAATCCATAATCAACATTTACAGAAATAAAACACTTGAAATAGAACACTCTGTGTGTAAAGAATCTGGTCTGTAATACAGGTTAAACACATTGTTCGATATATTTACTATGTACTTAACCTTTTGTATGCTGATGTATTTATTATGCATCTAATTTTCTTCATGTTGGTATGTCGGTCTCCAGCATTTCCCTCTGACACCTTTGGTCTATATGTACTGTTAGCTCTCATTCATCTATTTAAATATATGTATTTTAATATTTATTAATTAAATACTTTTATATTATTTTTCATTACTGATTGATGTTGAGTGCTTCTTTCCCTTCTATTTCAATTGTTTGCCTATCTGTCTAAAAGGCAGAGCATTTCACATTTTGTAAATTGCAATTTTTTCCAAATTTCCTATTTTTTTTTATAAATAAATACAAAAATATTGATTAGTGTTTAACACTAACATGAAGTACAATGTGTCATGAATAAACAATCTCAAAATCACTTGTGTAGGTTATAGTGTCTCAAAGTTATTGCCATATAAAGTGATACATTTCAATTTTGAAAAATGAGACCTGGTCCTTAAGGTACTTTTAGGCTGTGTCCCCAAGGGGTCTTAATAAATTTCCATCTATATGTTATAATATATGCAAACATGATGTGAAGCTATAATTACTTAATTCTCCTTATATATCTTCATTCTATTAGCCTGACCGTTAATCTATTCAGATACTCATGATGCTATTAACAAGCTTCTACACAAATCTTAAAGGGATTTTCTCACAATTTACAATTATCACTTACTGACAACATAGGTGATATATGTATGATTAATGAGGTTTACAATGCTCAAACTGCCATGATCACCAGAACAGGGTACCTGAAGCCTTCTATTCCTCCTCACTAACCATTTATAAAAACTATGGGGCAGATGTACTAATCGCAATTTTTAAAAAGTACAGACTTGATCACAGTGTCTGAAGCTGGATGTTAAATCTGGTGCATTTTTAGACTGTCTAGACTGAGTTTTCATAACCTGTTAGCTTATTTTGCTCCAGAAATGTGTGACAGAATTTTGGTATGATTGCGACACACGTTATCACATCTTGAGCCCTTTCACGACAAGTCCCAACTCCTGTTAGACAAGGCAAAAAAAGTGTCTGAAACACATAATAAATATGGTGCACGCCATGTAAGCCAGTTTTTTTAAAGAAATTTAAGCCAAAATTTTGGCACAGTTAGCTTTCCCTAATGTGAATATACTTCAATTGTGGGTAGTGGGTAAATGCTAAATACAAATTACCTTTGAACATGATGATGTGCATGGTCCCACTGGATGGTCAGGAGGTTTCTCTTCATTTTCTGGCCCTGGATTGACAGACTACAAAAACACAAATATTTGCAGTTGTCTTGAGAAACAATAATGACCATATTTCCAATTATTATTACAATTATGTTCACATTAAAGTTGTCTATCCAATGTTCTGGTCCATCGGAGGATCAGAAAAACAGATAGGCAGACCGCTAAAATAGTGACTTCACACAGAGCCCAATGGACACCATTGACTATAATAGGGTCTGTTAGGTGTCCGCCGGACAAAACGGACAAAAAAGCTGTGCATGCAGGACTTTTTTAAGGGAAAAGGTAAAAAGGCAAGGTTTGGTGCCAATTGCAGAACATATGTGGATATCTTGTTGGGATGTCTATTGGAGCCACTGTGGACCTGCATGATGATTTGGGTCTGCAGCCTATTCCAACTTTAAGGAGAAGGAGGACAGTGGCATGCAGAGTGCTAGAATTTTACCTCTGCAGGCTGCATTTTTACTGGCTGTTCACTTTCAGTGCATATTGTTTCTATGAGCTCCTGTACAATTGTTGGGAAGTCATCAAAGGAGCTGACAAAAAAGATGTCTTCCAGGTTACGGTTCATCATTATAGCCCGCAGCTCATCCATATCTGCTGCTGCTACCCCAACAGCAATCATTCGGATTCCTATTACAAAAAGAAACAAAATTACTTAGGGGTTGTCCCCTTGACAATCTGCTAATCTTATGGTGTGCTGCTTTTGAGACCTTCAGCATTTAGCTAAAATTTGGACATAAACATTGGAGAAAGTATTGATTTTCTTGCATTGCCAACATAGGTGTATTCAAAAGGGGTCTGTCACCAGAACAATCCCATATAAATTATAAGCACAGTCAAATAGTCGAGGTTCACTTAAATAAAATACTTTTTCCTGCTTCCAGTCCCTCCATTGCTGAGATAATATATTTTTTCCTGATATGTATATAAGCTGTTTGGTGCAAAGCTCTCATTGCACCAAAGAGCTATGCTTTTCACTTCCCAATCCCTCGATCACTCTCTGCTATGATTGACATGTATAATGGTGAGAGATAGCTCTTTGGTGCAATGTGATCAAAGGTGATATCCAGCTCATTAACATACCAGGAAAAAAGCTAATATCTCAACAACGAAGGCATAGATCAGGAAATTTTAAAAGCATTTTATTTTGCATGAATTCCAGCTATGTGACTTTGATTATAGCTCAATAGGGACTGCTCTGGTGACTCCCTTTAAACATTACACCATTCACAATAAGTGGCTGTCTATTTAATGTACTGATCTCCTAAATCCTCAAGATCTGGTGATGTTCTAAATAGCTGCTCTCTGCTATAGCTAAAAAATCAGAACCCTGAATAAGAGTCCCTATGTATTAATTCAGAGGTCCTTTATAGTGTATTTGAACATTGCTTTTATGAACCAGACAACACCTTTAACTCTATAGATCCTCCAATAACATCATACTAAAATTACTTCTACTACTACTTGATATATCATTTCAAAAGTTGCGATCATTTAATAGTACTTTAAACACTAAAAAGAAAATGTGAAAAATTGAATAGATGAAGTATCTTTTTACAGATGAATGTAATTATGTGATCAAATACTAAAGTACACTTAACGTACCTATTTGCGTACTAAAAGGAAAAATATTTCAACACATGTCACACTTTTAAATGTGTGGTATGGATTGTTGTCATCCTCAAATGACTAAAGACGGTAATAGTTCCTGTTTAGGTACAGTAGATATAAAATGGATGAATTTGTGACAATATTATTATATTCTATTTATTCTTACATGAGCTAGAACAAATGTGACCCAAATATTATGTACTATGGCTCTAATTTCACATAACTCATCTGGTAAGAAGGATTATGAATGTATAGAATTATAATTAATTATTCATTATTTCTTAGTTATTAAAGGACATTTTTGTATACAATATTAAGAATGCCCTAAGATGGACATCCTCTGTTCAGGATCTTCATGTCTTGGCCAGATTGGAAAGTGGTATAAAGGATAAGGGAGATTTATCAACACTGGTATTTTCTATGACATTCTTGATTTCCCTTGTGCACCGAAGTAAGATGCACCAAATGTATAAAGAGGCTCATGCCTTTTAATATACACAGTCAAGTCAAATTATTATGACTACCTTCTACTTTTAACATTGGCAGCATGTAACCCAAGAGGACAGTGAAGTGGGCTAGCTTGGTGGTATATAAGTTTGATAGGCTGTCTAAACACACATCACTCATTGACATGAGTAAAAGGGGCAAATTATCAGAGTTGCAAAAAGGGATAATTATTGGCTTTCGGAACAAGGGTTGCAGTATGTTTGAAACAGCATAGTTTGTGAATGGTTTGTGAGCTGCTGTGGTCAAAATGTATTGTGAGTGGACAAATGGCAACACTGGGAATGACTGACGTGGAAACTGCAGAGCACCATGTGCCATTCTTGTGAAAGATGAACGTCAGCAACGAAGGTGAATGTAAGCTGACTGACAAGCTACAGTGGAGCAGCACACAGTGAAAATGTACCAAAGGCTACCAGACATGTGCCTAAAACAATAGCTCGGGGAACTCTAATACGTATGGAGCTCTGAAGCAGATGGATGGTCACTGCAGCTATGCTAAGAAAGTCGCATCGAAAAAAAGGCTTCAGTTTGCACAGCAGTATCGAAATTGGTTTGCACTGACTGGCAAAGAGTTGCCTTTTCTGATGAGTCACATTTTCTGGCATTCTGGCATTTTCTGGGCCCACCGATCCATGTGGAAGGCACTCTGAACCAATTTGGGTATGGATTCATCCTTGCAGATCATGTACACCCATACATTTGTCTGCCGTGGGGGAGATGGAATTATCCAGCAACACAATACGCCATGTCACATGAGTAGAAACGTCCCACAGTGGTTGGAAGAGCACAACTTCCCTGGCCCCCTAATTCTGCAAACTTGAACCCAATTGAACATATGTGGGACCACCTTGATCATCGTTATCGCTCTGTGGATTCTCCTCCATGCACCCCCCAACAAATGTTGGATGTACTTCAGACAGCAAGGCTCTAGATACCTGAGACAACCTATCAGCACCCTATTGAATCAATCTAGCTGCTGTGCGTGCTGCACACAGTGGTTAGCTGTTGGTCGTAAAAATGTGACTTGACACTGTATTAGACATATTCCTGCCCTCTGTGTGCCTCTCAAACCTACAGTGTCGGACTGGGATGTCTAGGGCCCACCAGTGGAATTGTTTCTAGGGGCCCACCACCAGTAACTCTGCGCTGCGGATCAGCTGTACCGAGACAGAGCGGCTAAAGGAAATAACATGTCGGGAGCCATGCTGCTCACCCGCCATACGATGTGCACCACTGCACTACCTAAACTACAACTAAACTAAACTAAACTACACTCTGTATGGCAAGTTAACAGTGTGACTCCTAGAATTGTTAGCGTTACCTGTAGCCGCATTGTCCTGGAATAGCTGATCTGCAGAGGTCCTGGCTGTTGTACCCCCGCGAAAAAATAAAAAAAAAAAGCCCCCACAAGGGGAAACAGTGTGTTACGCGCAAAGAACGCAGATGTAAAAAAAAATATAGATGGCAACTATCCTAAGGACAATCAACATTAGAAAATGTATAAGTCCTTTAAAGAGGTTGTCCAGGAATTGGAGCAACCCATATGGCAAGCAGGAGGTGTAAAATAAAAAAAAAAAAAAAAGATAAATAAAAAAAAAAGCATACTACGTTATCCGCTGCCAGTCTCCATTCAGTCTCATGCTGGCGCCTCCTTGCTGGGAGTCCTGCACCTCATGTGACCGCTAAGACCAATTAGGTACAGGATCTAGAAATGATGCGCCGCTATGAGACCAAACAGACACAGGTGGGGGCAACAGGGTGCTAGGGACAGGTGAGTATGCTTTTTTTTTTTTTTTTTAATGGCCCCCAATACAGTGGTCTCTGCACTGGTCCCCCATACTGTATGGGGAACAGTGATGGGGCTATTATATTGTGTGGGGCAGTGATGGGGGCTAACATCCAGTGGGGGCAACATTAAACTGTGTGGGGCATATTAATGGGGTTGTCCAGGGTTAACTTTTTTTATGGCCTATCCTCAGGCCTTCACTTCAGCTCAGCTTCCACTGACTTCGATAAGTGCTGAGATGCAGTGAAGGTGCCTGGCCCCTATACAGTGGACAGAGCTTTCTGCTTCTGGCCCTGTATTGTGTACAGGACGGATGCCAGAAGTGGCTCCGTACAGCTGATCGGTCCGGGGTCGCCCCCCTACAGATTAGGTATTTATGGCCTATCCTGAGGATAAATCATAAAATATTCTGCCTGGACAACCACTTTAATATACCCCCTAATGCTTCACACTTTAAAGAGGTTGTCCAGCATAATTTTTTTATTTATTTATTTTATTATTAGTCTGGGGGAGGTGAAACACCCCCCCCAACAAAAAAAAAAAAACTACTCACCTGTCCCCTGTGCTCCAATGTCTTCCCAGCAGATTCCGGTCCTGCAGCTCCGCTGTTTTCTTTTGCCGGAAGTCCTCACTGGCACAGGTAGTCATGTTCAGTGGGAAGAAAACAACAGAGCTGCAGGACCAAACTGAAATGGGAGACAATGGATACAGAAGAGAAAGTTTTGGGGTTTTTTTTCACCTGCCCCGGCCTAATTAAAAAAAAAAAAAAAGTTATCCTGGGTAACCCCTTTAATGTCCCCCAGGACATTAGCCCCCATCACTGCCCCCCCAAATATAATGGCCCCATCAATGGTCCCCAATAAGGATAGTGAAGGGGCCACTGTTGGGGGGAAGAATAGTGAAGGGGCCACTGTAGGGTGGGAGAATAGTGAAAGGGCCACTGTAGGGTGGGAGAATAGTGCAGGGGCCACTATAGGGGGGACAATAGTGCAGAGGCCACTATATGGGGGAGAATAGTGCAGGGGCCACTATATGGGGGGAGAATAGTGCAGGGGCCACTATAGGGGGAGAATAGTGCATGGGCCACTATAGAGGGGGAAATAGTGCAGGGACCACAGTATGGCCCATACAGTAGCCCCTTCACTGGTCCCCCCTATAGCAGTTTTGGGTGATTACTTACCTGTCTGCTCCCCGGTCCATCTCCTTCTTGCTCTGGGTGCACTGATATAGAGTCATGTGCGCCCGAGGCTGGAAGAAGCAGGAGGCGTCGGAGAACAGTTAGGTAAGTATCGGAGCTTACTTAGCCCAGGCTCAATGGGCCTGTGGCTTTCTGCTCTACTAGTAACAAAACCGGGTCCGCGGCGCCACTTATTAAAACCGTATCGCAAAATCGGGGAGAACCTGGCAGCATCACTTACCTAACCCCGCTCCTGCTCGCGGCCTGTCCTCTTCCCACAGCAGCCTGGGCCCTGTGTGTCACACATTACGCCATTGCGACGTGATGTGCGACGCACAGGGAGACCTGGCCTGAAGCGGGGAGAGGTAAGTGAATGGGGGCCTTACCGCACCTCCACTGCCTATAAAAAAAAAAAATCCTACATCAATTTCTTTCTCTAGAGAACCTGGTCTTTCTCAAACAATTGATTTGAATGGGTATCGTGGTGCCTAATGTTCCCTGTAGTGGCACTGCAGGAAAATTGAGCACGATGAGGTTATTTAGAAACACGAGTATTTCAGTCAGTAGTTTGAATCAGTATCTGTTAGCCAGAACCAAGCCAAAAACACAGAAGTACATATCTTTGCATTATACTTTGTTAAGGATCTGGTTTTGGCTAAGGCTATATGCACACAAAAGTGTGCAGCAACGGATTCATGGGAAAACAGCATGGCTGGCATATGGATGATATCTATGTACCTCCACGGATCCTCTGATTTCCTGCAGTAAGATCAAGCTGCAAAACAGACAGGAATAGAATCTGTTGTGAGTTTTTCCCAGGGCTCATGGCCCTCATAATACACAGGCGAGTGTATAGGGCCATAGAATATAATGGATCAGTGTGCTATCTGTTAAAAGCACAACTAACAGACTGACAACGCATACATTCTTGTGCATGCAAAATATTGATAAAAATACACCCATGTAAGAGGTCTTATATTTACGTTTTACCATAGATTCCAGCTGATCACTGGGGGTCCCCTGAAAGGAGACCTTACTAACAAGCAGGGCTTATCCAAAATAGACCGCACTATGAAACGTATATATTGCATGTTTAGAGAAAGTAAACTATATGATGACATTACCTAGGGCATGGGCCACTCTGGAAGGCTGCATGACATTATCCTGTGATCGTCCATCAGTCACCAGTAAGATCAAATGAGGAGCTGAGGGCCTCATCCCTTTAGACACTTGAAACATCTCCTTAAGAACATGTCCGATGCCTCGACCTTAAGAATATATATATGTTAAAAAATGCTATTTTAAATTGCTGCAAGATAACTGTAATATTCAGCTATGATACAACTTCTGATTCTTTGTCAATTTACAGAAGCACTGTTGTGATATTTTTATATAAAATGTTTATATATATATCTATATATATATAGATATATATTGGTGAATAGATACACAGGCAGTGTCCTATAAAATATTATTTTACAACGTTTCATAAAGGATAAAAAGCTATTATAACAATACAAATTAAATTATTTTTAATAGTTTTTCCCAATATCTTCACTATTTTAAAGTAGAAAGAATGTTTAAAGTCTGAAACCTTGCACCTACCATTTGTTAAAAAGAAGCATTTAAAAAGTACGCACATGTATGGTTTCTAAGAATGGTTACAATAAACTAAACAAAATATATAGATGCTATAGGCTACAAGGTTACTTTTACTGTGCCCTTGTAGGAATTATGTTAATTTTACAAATTATTTAATTACCAAAGTGAAAGTCCTAAGAGAAGACAAATGACAAGGTATTCATCTTACATCCTATGCTGACTTTCTGCCCCTATTATACCTATACGGAAAACGGCTCTGCAGGTATAATTGCTCTGCTGCGATTTTCAAAAACGCTTGTGTTTGCGTAATGCAGCATTTTTTGTACTGTGGGGCACTCTAGCAGTTATACGGTTTAATATTAAATGGCAACCTTTTGAGACTACTCAGGTCTCTTCATCAGGCATAGAGTATAACAGAAGATCTAAAGAAAGACAAATTCTCTGTTCTTTTATATATAAATTTGTGTTTCTTTAGATGCTTTATTATACCATGCCTGATGAAGAAACCTGAGTAGTCTCGAAAGGTTGGAATGCAACATCTTTTATTTCAGTTAGCCATTAACAGGTAAGATAACTGCAAAACTGCTATTTTGTTTCTGTTTACTGAGAGCAATACTACATTTTTCAACTGGCTAACATGGTACCAAAACTTTTTCTTTTGACTAACTGGTGGTTATTATAGCAGTTTGGTATCAAGTCATACGTTGTAATTAAAAATATATATATTTTATTTGTTTATATAGAATCAACATATTGAGGAAATCCATACAAACATGAGAACATAGAACCTCCATGTACACATTTTCCTTTGTCAGTTTCAAACCCAAGACAAGTGCTAACCATTGAGTCGCTGTGCTGCCTAATGCATTGATAAACCCAAATGTTGTTTAGTAATAGAAGATTTACTATGTTGTCAGCATTGTAATTACCTGTATTTGTGTTCCCTCCAAAATACTGCATGTTTCGAATAGCTTTCAAAACAGAATTCCTCTCCTTGTGTTGATTCAAGTGAAACTCTGTTCTAGGTTCTTCACTATACTGAACAATAGCAATCTAATAAACAATAAGTATTACTTGTCAGTACCAAGAATTAAAGCATAATCCTTAGTTAAATATCTATATATATACAGTGGTGGAAAAAGTATTTAGTCAGTCACCAATTGTGCAAGTTCTCCCACTTAAAAAGACGAGAGAGGCCTGTAATTGACATCATAGGTAGACCTCAACTATGAGAGACAAAATGAGAAAACATATCTAGAAAATCACATTGTCTGATTTTTTTAAGAATTTATTTGCAAATTATGGTGGAAAATAAGTATTTGGTCACCTAAAAACAAGCAAGATTTCTAGCTCTCACAGACCTGTAACTTCATTTTTAAGAGGCTCCTCTGTCCTCCACTCATTACCTGTAGTAATGGCACCTGTTTGAAATTGTTATCAGTATAAAAGACACCTGTCCACAACCTCAAACAGTCACACTCCAGTGAATGCTGAGTTGCATCCAAAGAACACCATATCTACTGTGAAGCATGGGGATGGCAACATCATGCTTTGGGGCTGTTTCTCTGCAAAGGGACCAGGACGACTGATCCGTGTACATGAAAGAATGAATGGGGCCATGTATCGTGAGATTTTGAGTGCAAACCTCCTTCCATCAGCAAGGGCATTGAAGATGAAACGTGGCTGGGTCTTTCAGCATGACAATGATCCCAAGCACACTGCCAGGGCAACGAAGGAGTGGCTTTGTAAGAAGCATTTCAAGGTCCTGGAGTGGCCTAGCCAGTCTCCACATCTCAACCCCATAGAAAACCTTTGGAGGGAGTTGAAAGTTCGCATTGCTCAGCGACAGCCCCAAAACATCACTGCTCTAGAGGAGATCTGCATGGAGGAATGGGCCAACATACCAGCAACAGTGTGTGCCAACCTTGTGAAGACTTACAGAAAACGTTTGACCTCTGTCATTGCCAACAAAGGATATATAACAAAGTATTAACTTTTGTTATTGACCAAATACTTATTTTCCACCATAATTTGCAAATAAATTATTTAAAAATCAGACAATGTGATTTTCTGGATTTATTTTCTCATTTTGTCTCTCATAGTTGAGGTCTAACTATGATGACAATTACAGGCCTCTCTCATCTTTTTCAGTGGGAGAACTTGCACAATTGGTGGCTGACTAAATACTTTTTTCCCCACTGTATATACACACGTGGACAAAATTGTTGGTACCCCTCGTTTAATGAAAGAAAAACCCACAATGATCACAGAAATAACTTGAATCTGACAAAAGTAATAATATATAAAATTCTATGAAAATGAACAAATGATAGTCAGACATTGCTTTTCAACCATGCTTCAACAGAATTTTTAAAAAAAGAAAACTCATGAAACAGGCCTGGACAGAAATGATGGTAACCTTAACTTAATATTTTGTTGCACAACCTTTTGAGGCAATCACTGCAAACGATTCCTGTAACTGTCAATGAGATTTCTGCACCTCTCAACAGGTATTTTGGACCACTCCTCATGAGCAAACTGCTCCAGTTCTCTCGGGTTTGAAGGGTGCCTTTTCCAGACAGCATGTTTCAGCTCCTTCCAAAGATGCTCAATAGGATTTAGGTCAGGGCTCATAGAAGGCCACTTCAGTATAGTCCAATGTTTTCCTCTTAGCCATTCTTGTCTTGTCTATTCCAGTCTGGCTTTCTTATTATTTGTTTTCTTTTTATATATATATATATATATATATATATATATATATACACACTGGAGATCAAAATTAGAGAACAAGACACAATTTCCTAAATGTCAAGGTCATTGTGTAGTCCTATGTGAATATATCCTAACATGAGTAAAATAGCAGTATTTTAAGCTTATTTAATAAATTGTATTTATTCTAAAGCACAGAATAAAAATGTAAATGAGATGATTGAAAAAGAACACTGATAAAAATGAGAGAACACTTTTAGATACCTGCAAGTTATTGGTGTTAATCTGGCACCTGGTGCTAATTTCATTAATTATTTCACAAATCCTATTGAATTGGCAGCCTAACATTCCAGTTTTCACTGACTTTGCAAAAATGGTGTGCCGTTCCAAAGTGACCGAATCTCTGCGGCGGCAGCAGGTTGTCCAGATGAAGGCCAAAGGGGTGACCCTATCAGCCATAGCAAGATAAGTTGGTGGTTCCAAGTCTGTGATCTCTAGAATATTGCACCTTTACAACATTACAAACTCATTCAAGTCCCCCAAGAAGGCTGGTCGCCCTCGAAAGACAAATGCAAGAGAGGACAGGATAATGCGGAGAATCTCCATGGGTAATAGTTTCAACACTGCAGCTGGAATGAAAGCCCACTCTGCAGTGACCAAAGCTCTCATTAGCAGAAAGAATCAAAAGGCTAGACTCATCTTTGCTGAGGAGAATATTGTGTGGACAGAGGAGACGTGGTCCAGAGCTTATTTTAGTGATGAAAGCAAGTTTAATTTATTTGGGTCTGATAGGAAACATTATGTTCGTCGACAAACTGAGGAAAGACTGAACCCAAAGTGTGCAAAGGAGTCAGTGACAGACTGCTGGAGATGTCTGTCTGGGGAGGATACGTTGCACCACATATTTTGGCCCTGCCCATTGATCCACCCTTTTTGGACAGAGGTTAGGGTATTAACTGATGCGCTCTTCCACCAGGGTGTCCCACTGGACCCTTTGGTCTATTTACTTAATTTACCCCCCCCCCCCCAACACCTTGGTGAAAAGGCCTCTAAACTTTTCCTATATCTCTGTACTGCTGCTAAGACGCTTGCGACTCTTAACTGGAAGAGTGTACATCCTCCTACTGCCCCTGAGCTTGTGGCTCGGCTCAAAGATGTGCGCAGCCTGGAATACCTCACTGCTATGCTCAACAACACTACAGCTGCCTTCCAGTCAGTCTGGTCCCCTTGGGATATGTGCTGCACTCTCCATGGTCTCTGATCCCCCGCCCCCTCCCTCCCTTTCCCCTTGTTGTCCCCCTTCCATGTACATGTTTTGTCTTACGTCTTGTGTTATGTTTGTCTTTATATGGTTTGGTCTCTTTTGATTAACCAGTTTATGCTGTTTTTTACTGCAATTTGTGTCCTTAAACCTTTGAAAAATTAAAAACTTCAATAAAAATTACAGTTTAATAAAAAAAAAAAGAAGTCAGTGAAAGGTGGAGGAGGAAGTGTCATGGTTTGGGAATGTTTTCTGCAGCAGTAGTTGGATCTCTCATACAGCTACAAGGGAGAGTGAATGCAAGTGTGTATCAGAACCTTCTTCATCAGCACATTGTTCCTTCCTTACGTTCATCACTCAATCTGCCAGCAATTTTCATGCAGGACAATACCCCCTGTCACACAGCAAAACAGGTAAAGCAGTTCCTTGAAACTGAAAACATTGAAACACTGAAATGGCCAGCCCAGAGTCCTGATCTAAACCCAATAGAAAACCTCTGGAAAATCCTTGGTGACAAAGTTATGGCCAAGAAACCCACAACAGTCACAGAACTGTGGAAGAGACTGGAAGAAGAGTGGACCAAAATCACACCAGAGCAGTGTGAGAGACTAGTGATGTCCTGTGGCTGCAGATGTGCTGAAGTCATTCAAAGCAAAGGCCTGTATACTTCTCCTGTACACTTCCTACTGATTGGTGACTGTTGTAGCCTTTAGAAAATTTACTTAGAATCTGTCTCTGTGCTACAGTCATTGCTGGTCTTTAATTTTGATCATCAAATTTTTTGCAAAATAAAGGTTTTAAGTTGATATACTTTGGCTATTTTATAAAACACTGTTCTAGTGGCATGGTGTACCCCTTACGAAAAATCCTTCAAATGTTGATCAATGTAGATAACATTATTTATGAAAAAATCAAGTGTTCATACATTGTTCTCTAATTTTGATCTCCAGTACGTATATATATATATATATATATTATTCCCTTTAACAAAAATTTACCATGACCTTATGTGTGTTTAGATAGATAGATAGATAGATAGATAGATAGATAGATAGATAGATATGGTCATGAACTACAAAATGTCCACGACATTATATAATATAACAATATTAAAATTATTATAATAAATAAATAATCTGCAAAGAACTTGGTAGTCAAGTGCCTGACAAGGTTGTAAATATAAGTAATACTGCCATCATGTGGGACATGGCAGTGCAAACAGATCATGCCATTTCTGAAAATTTTCCGGACTCCATTTTGACTGTGCTCCATGATAAAAGAAAAAAGAGAAAAATCTGCTTGACTATAGATATTGCAGTTCCAGGTGACCAGAATATAATATTGAAAGAAGCTGAAATACTCATGAATCACAAAGATCTTGAGATTAAAGTGAGCAGAATGTAGATGACCAAAGCTAGAATGGTTCTTATGATGGTTGGAGTTCTAGAAACCATTAAAAGAGGACTTGAAAATAATCTTCGAGAGCATCAGGGTCATAATAATGCTCAAAAGGTGCTGAAGACCGCACTTATAGCCACCACACACATCCTTAGAAAGGATTGGGTTAAGGTCCCCTATATCCTAATGCTATAAACCTAGAGTAGGCTTCCCAAGCATGTAAAAGATATTGTAGTGCAGACATGAGCACATACCTATAACATTGATCCTACCTGTGTCCCTTCAGGCCCGATTTTGGGAAAATATGATACTATTCTATAAAGAAAATCTTTGACCTTGTTAAAATTACTGGGCCCGATGCTGGAAGACTCGTCCACAAGAAATACCATATCAGCTTTTAATCTTGCACAAACTAAAGAAAAAGGAAAGAGGTGACTATAGTAAATAGGCTATAGATGGAAATACAGTCATTTCAGATGATATTTCATATAATCAATTCACATTAACAAAATGCAAAACAGACAGTAAAACTTAATATGATATGCTCAAGTAAAGGCTACCTTACCGGTATGTTGTGTTTTAACCATATTTTAGTTTATCTACAAAGACATTTGCAATTTGCAATAGTTTTCTAATAATAAAGCATTACTTTTTAAAAGGGAAATTTCAACCAAAACCTGTGTTGATATACGTTCAAGTAGGCAATCCACGCATTCTAGGACATTCAACTACCACCGATTTTTAGAATGAAGAGCTGTGATGTTCTTAGCTGCCTAAAAACTCTTCAGCACCGAGAGATTTTAGTAACTGTAAATTTGTGATACCACATTATAAGTCACAGGACATTGAAATGAAAGGCAGCTTGCTTACAAATGTTGTCTTAGAGATTCTTATTGAATCTATCTCAATGAAATCATTGGGAAAGATTCTCTTTGATTTTGGAAGTTAAAGGAGTTGTCAAGGAATTGAACAAATCAAAGATGAAGTTGTGGAAGGTGAAACAAATAAAAAAAAAAAAAATCATACTTACCTGTCCCTGGTGCTCTGGTGTCTACCGCAACTGTACCTTTGCTCCTGGAAGTCCTGCGGCGCACATAACCTCTGAGGTCAATCAGTGACCTCAGCAGCCACAAGAAGGAGGCCGATGACATATGTGAGTAACGTCATTGGATCCTTTTCAGCTACTGCTGAAGCCACTGATTGGCTTCAGTGGTCAAGTGTGGTGCAGGACTTCAGATGGTGAAGGCATGGCGCACGCACAAACAGACAACAGCAGTGAACGCTAGAGTATTGGCAACAGAGAAGTACAATTCTTTTCTAATGTTTCACCTTCCTGGACAACTCCTTTAAAGAGCGTACAAACTTACAAACTGCAACTGACATGTCTCTATGGTATGTCAAAACAAAGATTGGATGAATTTCCCTTTTATGGATTAGTCTAGCTCTGTTAGAAACTAGAAGCACCAGAAAATGATGATAAGAAACACTTTTAAATTTGTCATTTATAATTATTTACTGGGTTCAGAAACAGATGCTGAAGTTCCTCTAGCAGCAGCACTGGTGAATTTGGAAATTTGTGGTGACGTTAGTGCAGGATGTCCAACAGGCCTTGATGTGGTTGTCTTTTCCATAGTTGTCATTAGCCTAGGTCCATGAACAGTGGGGGCAAGAATAACAGGTCTTTTCACTGGTCCATCTGCAGAAAATGATTACAAATTACAGGTTTTGTTTAAAGGCTCATATGCTTATAGGGTTCCCAATAAAACAGTAGTTTTCTAAAAATAATTCTTATTTATATTTTGAGGTTGATGTCGGTTCTGATTATGCTTGCAGAGATGCATGCTCACTACAAGAGAGCAATTAGATAGACCTAACAGGGTTCTGCAAGAGTTGATAATGATGGTCTAGCTTTAGTTCAAGTGAATAGAAAGTAGGCTGCAATAGTACATCACAGCCACTGCAAAGTGTATGGATTGGTCTGCTTTCGGCTGCAAATGCTGTGCAAACAGCTGATTGATGTGGTTGTTAGGTGTCAGACCCCCACCAATCTGATATTGATGACCTATACCATGGACAACACCTATGACTATAAATTCTTACATATAGCTTGGCTTATAGTTTTCTCTGGTCCTTCCATCTCTCCAAACAATGGCTTTATTGCAAAAACATAGTTTTTTCCATATTGCAATCCAGTTAACCTGAATGATCTGTATGATGCTGCTAACTGTTCCATGGAGGCACTAGATTCTGAGAAGATAAAAAAAAGCATCACAGTATTTTCCATGACTGAAATCACCACAGATAACTGAAGGCTTGAAGGCACAGGACACAATAATTCCATTATTTTACATACTTGTTCATGTTTAGGACTGAATTCTGATTTTTGCATACAGTGGCAAATAACTTATCAAATCTGTAAAGTGTGAATAAGCTCTATGGTCTATACACAGATCAGTGCATATTTTTGCTCTTGACTTTAAACATACATCATAGTTTATAGGTTTTGGTGCCTCCATAAATAACATAGCAACCTACATTATTTTATACAGCAAGAAGGGTTACTTTGATGTAAACCTGTTACAAAGACACTCTATCGCCAAAGTTTTCCAAAGAAAGTGAACCTAGCTTATGAGCAGCAAATGTCAAGGACTTCCATGGTAGTTTGCCAAAGGCTGACCCAAAATGCAATTTTTTGGACAAAAGTTTTTTTTTCTGACAAAATGGTACCAGTGATAGATAGCCGATCCAAGGGAATTCTCTTCTTTCATTATAGTTTGATCATTTATTATGCCTAACACTTTAACCCTCGTCTGGCTGAGTAGGTACAATTGTACCTATTCCTATGCAGCCTGTAATGTTGTAAAATTATGCAGCCTGACGAGTGTTAAGCACAAGATTGCCGTTTTCATTGAATATGCACCTGATCATAAGTCCCTTATTTTTTATCAATAGGAAAACACAAGGGAGGTTAACTATTCATGTTCACAAAGCAAATCTTACTATCTGGAGAATAAACACACATTATTGAACATAAATCACTAATTATCAGTAATATCCCAATAAATTCAAGTATAATTATGCCTTACCTGAAGTTAACCTCCATGTTAAAAGATATGATGATGCTCCATTTACACCAGACCAACTCAGTAAAACACTATCTCCTGTTGTTTCTTTAATTTCAAAGAGGTCCACCTTTGGTAAGTCTACTACATGAGACAAATATCAAAATGAATTAGATATATTTAAAATTTAAGGGAAAAGTGCACTATTACTACTACTACTACTACTACTCTTGAAATTATTTATATGTATAAATGTAGCAAGTTTGACACTTAACTCTTTACCCCTTTAGTGACCAATGCCGTACTATTAAGTCCTGGCCGCCTGGTAGTAATAGTAGTCTCTGTGACCGGTGACACAGCGATAGTGAGAAGATTGCTGCTGCCCCCCCCCCCCTGCAACGGCGATCGTGAGCAGGACACATTTTGAAATGATCCTGAAATTTTTACACTATAATGATAATGCACAGTGCCTGCCCCGAGATGCCCCAAACACTGACCCCCTATTAAAAGTAAGGCCAGTCACTGACCACTTTAGTGCCAAATTTGCAGTATCATACATCCACGAACATTTCTATAGTTGAGTTTCAAAGGGAGGCTTATATTCCACAAATACTTGCCCAGTAAGAGGGCAGGGTACGGCATTAAAATGTACAAACTGTGTGAGAGCAGCTCAGGGTGCACCCACAAGTTTAGGGTTTATGAAGGGAGGAACACAAGAATTGATCCCCCAGAATGCCCCCCCATCCTTGGAGTTAGTGGGAAAATAGTGTGAGATTTGCTGCACCCACTGCTGGACCAGGGTTATCACCTTTATGTGTGACTTTTACTTCAGCGTCCTACTCTTTAGGTATCTCAGTTCTAGAGGAACTGCAGCTTGTGGGACAGTGCACAGAAATCAGAGAGGCCTCCCTAGGGCACAGATTGCGTAGCCACTCAGAAGGGGTGAGAGTATGGCGGTCTGTAATGAGAACATGCTGTTTGTCAAGTATAAGGACAAGAGGGATGTCCTTGTATTGACCACAATTCATTAGTAACAGCAGCTCCCTCGTACCTCTCCGTGGTACTAGTACCCTTAGCCCCAAGCTAGACTGCATCTTGGCATACAATAAGTACATGGGAGGGGTTGATTTATCTGATCAAGTACTAAAGCTGTACAGTGCCATGCGAAAAACAAAAGTGTGATACAAAAAGCTGGCCGTGCACATCGTGCAGATGGCAAAGAGGGACCGCAGCAACACGTAGTTGCCATGGAGGGACCATGACTGGGTCGGGCAGTGCAGGGAGCCATTAGTGGGTGGGGTGTTGAGAGGAAGGGGCGGTGCTTCGCGGGGCCGCTTTTTTCATAGCGGTAAGCCTGCGAAGCGCCATTCCCAGCAGAGCGGCAGACAGCTGAAGTTGTCCCGCCCTCCCTCACTAGTTAAAGTATTGGGTGTTTTTCTAAAAAAAAAAAAAAAAAATTTTACGGAGTCAGGGTGGCCAGGCGGGTAGGGTCCTTGGAGTTGGTGGTTCAGTGGATTACGGAAGGGGGAGTCAATGGTGGGCTCCAACCTCCCGTATTACAGTTCATTAGTGATTTAGTGGCTTACCTGGCGTGGTGGGGGACGGTTACAGGGTTCAATGCCCTGTGAACTGGTATGTGGTAATGGGGTCATCTTACAATTGTGGTGCCGCTGAGCCGGTGGAGCACCTTGCGGTAAGTTCATGTGGTAGCGTCAGGATTGAACTCGTTTTTTGGTTAATAGCTCCAAGGACTCGGGCCCTGTTTTTTGTACTTTACGGGTATTGTTATGTTACGGTTATTTATGGTATTTATACATTACAAAGTTAATATATTTTAATATGTTTTTTATGTTAATTGTTTAATAAACACGGCTGCTGTGGCCGATTTTATCCAACTCCTGTCTTGTGTTTTGTTTTGCGGAGAGGGTGTGGGGAATATAAGAGGAGTACAGGAGGGGATATGTTCAGGCAGCGGTGAATAAATAGGTAAGAAAATACGGCACCTGCTAATCTGCATTGCCTAGTCATGTATAACGCTTACGTGCTACCACAATGTGCAGGCAGAACAGGAACTTTCCTTGAGTTTCAGGAGGAAGTTATCAAGACTCTTTTATTTGAGGACCAGGAAGGGCCAGACCCCAGTACTTCTGGAACTAAAGTACCAGGGCAACACTTTCCCAGTGAAGTCCCACAAACTGAAAAGAAAGGTAAGACCCAAAAAAGGTGCAGATTGTGATTCAAAAGGGGGATAAGGAAAGACACTATTTATCAGTGTGACACGTGGCTTTGCATGAAGGAGTGCTTCAGACTGTAGCACACATCTATGAATTATTAATTTTATAATTTAATTGCGTTGATATATCACCTGTCACGTACTCAGCACAGATTTACCTCTGTTATGCAGTAATTTCTGGAAAATAAATTAATTTAATACCAGTGGGGTCGAAATGCTCGCTATACCCCTTGATAAATTGTTTTAAGGAGTGTAATTTCCAAACTGAGGACATTTGTTGAGGGTTTCCACTGTTCTGGCACTTCAGGTGCTTAGCACATGTGACATGGTACCTGAAAATTGAGTGCTCAAACCTTTGTAAATTATTTGCATATTGTTGCTGTCCCTGTGAGAACAATGCCAAATGTAACTCATACCATAGCAGAGTGGTCTATTTAGCAATTATCCAAATATCTGAACAGACCAAGGCTTCATGTACACAATCGGATTGGTATCCATGTGTCATCTGTGGTTTTCACTGTCCCATACATTGAAAACAAATTGACAGAGCCGCAAATATGGACAAGTGTAGGATCTGCTCCATATTTTGTGGCTCTTCTATTCGGACTGGACACACCAGCACAAAAATTACTTTTATCTGTGTGTACCAATTGTTTTGCAAATCTTATCAACAGGCATTACTTGACTACTCACACGTTTTTGCTGTAAGAAGGACAGGACTTCCCTCTCGGTTTCTAATGATGGATGATACATAGATATTGTAAGTAGCACTTTCCTTCAAGTCAGGTATTGAAAAAAAGGAAGAGTCTGCAGAAACAATCTTTGAGTTTCTAGCACCACCTAGTGATAGTAAAATAAACGTTTTCATATTTCCTCAATTATTACCTCCAAATATCAATTTAATATTCCAAGTAGATTAAACAGTACATTATTTAAAATATATATATATATATATAAAATCAGGTTCTAATAAATTTTATGTCAATCTTTGATCCCTATTAAAAGTTAACTACAATAATTTTATCAAATCTGAAAAAAAAATTAAAAATACTAGCACTAGCTTTACATTTCATTTTTCTGATATCGTTTAATCTTCTGTAATATTTCAAAGTTTATATTTTTTACATTTTTAAAGCTAACATATACACAACTTTTTTTTAAATGTATACCCTCCCAAAAGGACACACTAGCTAGTGTTAATTGAGGCAGAACTTCTCAAATGGTAATGCAATATGCAATGAATAATTTACCATACATTTGTTTCTAAAAATTACTTTTACTAGATAAAAATATACTATACTGCTTCAAAAAGAGGTATTGCTCCTTGTATCATGGCCTTTTTAGAAGCCACAACAGATTTGACAGATCTTTTACATTATATTTTTTCTGCATTAATTTATACCATAGGTCCAACAACCTTCCATTTTGTACTGGATAGAATAGTGTCATGTGTTATGTTCTTCTAATAAAAAGTAAACCAAACATAAAACATCTAATAGTTAATGGTAATAAACCCTAAGGAATTATTAACCTTTGAAAATAGTTTAGGTATATAAGAAGACACAAATATGTACATTGATTCAAATAAAGTAATAGAATACAAGGAATAATACATAAGTAATATGTTATGTCATTCCATATATAAAAATAAAAAGCAAACAGACAGAAAAGATCTAATGACTAATAATAAACCCTAAGGAATTATTAACCTTTGGGAATAGTTCAGCTATACAAAAAAGCAGAAAGTAATAGAATACAAGGGATAATATATTAGGTCATTAATATGGTCATTAGGTCATTAAAAATCAGACTCCAATGCAGCGATACTGCTAAAATTACTTTTGTACTTAATATAGAAAGTATATATACATAATAGAGAAAGTATATATAGCATAATACGGTAGTATAATTGTGGGTGCAATTATATAAATTTTTTACCATCAAATGGAACCCATGAAATTTTGTAATGAGTTATTCCAGGTGTTTTTTTCCAGGATAGTTTGAGGGTATTGACTCCTGTATCAATAATCTGCAAGTCTTTAACAGGAAGAAGCTGGATAGGATTGGAGTCTGAAAGTAAAAATAAATAATGAAATGACAGAAAGACTGCCAAAACTCTCCTATTTAGGCTCAGTCATTGGTTTAAAGATCTGCAGTTGGTCATGGCTTTTTCTGGCAAAATAGACACACTAAATAAAATGGGTTGGGTGACAATCCCTTTAATGTGTGGATCAGTGTGAAGGGCTACAATTACATTGTCCATTACGATTACATGTAGCAATGGGGAATGTAAATGGGACTGCCTGTAACACTGGTAACCATGATGCTGACCTGCAGATTACATTCACAGGCAAAGTAAATCAATTTAAATAGATCACAGAAAATCATTCACTTTCCACAGCACCTTATTTAGTCAGCCTTAACTTCAGAAGTAGGGTAGAAAATAACACCATTTAGAATTATTTGTAATTTTGTTAATGATGGAAAAATATTCTTTACTGGGTACTACAATAAAACATCTTTAACATTAAAGCATATCTGAATAGCATATTACAGCTACAGTTCAGTTTTCCAAGTAGTACATGTCAGGTGCTCAGTTCTGTTAACAAACGTCACAAATGTTTTTATGCCAATTTGCTGACCTTAAAGTGTAAAATGACTCATATATTCGTATGCTTAGTTAATGTTTACAATTTTCAGATATAATAGAATAACATTCCTTAGTCCAAGAATATATATTTTGATATGTTCTCTACAAGAACAATAGACTATACATATAAAAAATAACTTAATAAGTTAATCTTACACTAGGTTCACACTTGTATTCGGGTTTCCGTTCGGGTGTCCGCTTGGGGATCCCACGAACCGAAACCTAATCCGCTTAAAAAAGCGGTTACCCGCGGAAACCCGTGGAACCCATAGACTATAATGGGGTCCGCTGTGTTTCCGCCAGAAAAGGGCGAAAAATACAAAGAAAAAAAGCGCTGCTTGCAGTGCTTTCCTCTCCGCATTTTTCAAGCGGAATGGGGAACTGAATCCCCCGACGGAGTGCCGGCACAGGTGTGAACCTACAGTATATAGAAAAAGTGTCTGGACAAAAATTACCCAAACCACAAAACAGTATCTTATAACATATAATTATCAATACATAAACCACATGCCCCTAAGTACTAGTATATAACATATATAGTTAAATATTTAACAAGAGCAATGCACAATATCTGATGTTGAAAAATTGATTTAGAAAAATTTGATTTTGAAAAATTGCAACCAATTCCACAGCATTTCAGGGAATGCCATAATTGCAATTCGAAAGGCTTTAGAGCCTTCGGTATTGATTGTGTCCATTTGGGCTCTCGTGGTGGTGATATTAAGAAGGCGTTATTACGCAAAGAGGTGAGATGGATCATAAACCTTAAGACGGCCTCACCCTTGGGTTTAAATGAGGCGGTCAGCTTCAGACCTTTTTTGTGATAGGTATGTTTATTTGGTTTTAATTGTTGATTTTTTGTTATTTATTGTATTGTCTTTTACTTTTGAAGGATGGGAGGAAGTATATTATTCAAATCCCCGTGATAGAATACCATCTTGACAGACACCAGTACCAGCTATGATGGACCCCTGAGATACTGTTTAATTTATGTTTTCTATTGTTATTTGTGTATAGTATATATTATATTTATGATTATAAGTGTTAAAGAAATTTCTTTAATATATTATTGTACCTTTTGTAATTTAATATTATTTTGATAGACACTACTGTAGATATTGTTATGTTAGAGTGTTAGATATTGTTTAAAACAAATGTATTTTTTTCTCACATATATATTTGATTTTATACACAATCTTATATTATCACTTTATTTGTTATTTTTAGATGCTATTATAATGGTGTTTATGTATACACTTTCACTTTTATGTCATTTCAATCATATAATTGTGTTTTGGTCTCTGATCTATATATATGACCATCTTATTTGCACTTATTTTGTCACTTTTTATATATTTTTGTTTTTTCTTATATGTTGTTTTTATGGTATATTGTATGTATTTTTATTTTTATTTTTTATTTATTATATCCTCATTATTTATTGTCTTAGGGTAACCATCTTTATGATATCCGCTGCTGCGTTTTGATCAGATATTTTTGTTATTTTTAATTAAATGAAATAATTATGTCTATTTATATATGTGTTCCAGCGTGATGCGCATGATGCTGTTGCTTTCATTTTGTGGTAATTTTTAGGAGCTACTTTCATCGCCTCCATTTTATATTATATATTTGTATTATTTATATTATATTAGATTTATCATCCTTATGGTATCCGTTGTTGTGGCTAATGAAATACCTTTGTAGCTCTTTGATAATTGCAGTAGTTATACTTACCTATATGCGTTCCAGCGTGGTGTGCATGACGTTGCTACGCAGATCTCGCGGTATCCGCTGTTGTGGCTAATGAAATACCTTTGTAGCTCTTTGATAATTGCAGTAGTTATATTTACCTATATGCGTTCCAGCGTGGTGCGCATGACCTTGTTGCGCTGATCTCGCGGGATTTGCTAGGCGCTGACTTGCGCATGCGGATGACGCGTCATATGACGCAATCTTCATTGCGCATGCGCCGTGCCGATCTCGCTGTGATTATCATGGCGTCAAGCGCCATTACACACATCTGGGACTTCATTTATGGGGACGCCTATATATACCCTCCCTTAGTTATTGTTTATGTCACCTCCTGAGAAAGCATTTTTAGCGAAACGCGTTGAGGTGCGTTCCTTATACATACCTTCTTGTGTCACTGGGGCTCAACTTTTGCTACCTTTATGGCTTCAGGTAACTATTGCTACTATGCATTTATCTATTGGTCTTTTTAACATCAGATATTGTGCATTGCTCTTGTTAAATATTTAACTATATATGTTATATACTAGTACTTAGGGGCATGTGATTTATATCTTGATAATTATATGTTATCATGTATCATTGAATATTATATGTTACTGGTGTCTGTCAAGATGGTATTCTATCACTGGGATTTCAAATATATACTTCCTCCCATCCTTCAAAAGTAAAAGACTATACAATAAATAACAAAAAATAAACAATTAAAACCAAATAAACATACCTATCACAAAAAAGGTCTGAAGCTGACCGCCTCATTTAAACCCAAGGGTGAGGCCGTCTTAAGGTTTATGATGCATCTCACCTCTTTGCGTAATAACGCCTTCTTAATATCACCACCACGAGAGCCCAAATAGACACAATCAATACCGAAGTCTCTAAAACCTTTCGGGTTGCAATTATGGCATTCCCTGAAATGCCGTGGAATTGGTTGCAATTTTTCAAAATCAAATTTTTCAAAATCAATTTTTCAACATCAGATATTGTGCATTGCCCTTGCTAAATATTTAACTATATATGTTATACAGTGCTGGCCAAAAGTATTGGCACCCCTGCAATTCTGTCAGATAATACTCAATTTCTTCCAGAAAATGATTGCAATCACAAATGCTTTGGTAATAATATCTTCATTTAATTTTTCTTAAATGGAAAGCCACAAAAAGAATTGTCAAAAAGCCAAATTGGATATAATTCCACACCAAACATAAAAAAGGGGGTGGACAAAAGTATTGGCACCCTTTGAAAAATCAGGTGATGCTTCTCTAATTTGTGTAATTAACAGCACCTGTTACTTACCTGTGGCACATAACAGGTGGTGGCAATAACTAAATCACACTTGCAGCCAGTTGAAATGGATTAAAGTTGACTCAACCTCTGTCCTGTGTCCTTGTGTGTACCACATTGAGCATGGAGAAAAGAAAGAAGACCAAAGAACTGTCTGAGGACTTGAGAAGCAAAATTGTGAGGAAGCATGAGCAATCTCAAGGCTACAAGTCCATCTCCAAAGACCTGAATGTTCCTGTGTCTACCGTGCGCAGTGTCATCAAGAAGTTTAAAGCCCATGGCACTGTGGCTAACCTCCCTAGATGTGGGCGGAAAAGAAAAATTGACGAGAGATTTCAACGAAAGATTGTGCGGATGGTGGCTAAAGAACCTCGACTAACATCCAAACAAGTTCTAGCTGCCCTGCAGTCCGAGGGTACAACAGTGTCAACCCGTACTATCCGTCGGCGTCTGAATGAAAAGGGACTCTGTGGTAGGATACCCAGGAAGACCCTACTTCTGACCCAGAGACATAAAAAAGCCAGGCTGGAGTTTGCCAAAACTTACCTGAGAAAGCCAAAAACTTTTTGGAAGAATGTTCTCTGGTCAGATGAGACAAAAGTAGAGCTTTTTGGGAAAAGGCATCAACATAGAGTTTACAGGAAAAAAAAGAGGCCTTCAAAGAAAAGAACACGGTCCCTACAGTCAAACATGGCGGAGGTTCCCTGATGTTTTGGGGTTGCTTTGCTGCCTCTGGCACTGGACTGCTTGACTGTGTGCATGGCATTATGAAGTCTGAAGACTACCAACAAATTTTGTTGAGAAAGCTGTGTTGAGAAAGCAGTGTGAGAAAGCTGGGTCTCCCTCAGAGGTCATGGGTCTTCCAGCAGGACAATGACCCAAAACACACTTCAAAAAGCACTAGAAAATGGTTTGAGAGAAAGCACTGGAGACTTCTAAAGTGGCCAGCAATGAGTCCAGACCTGAATCCCATAGAACGCCTGTGGAAAGATCTCAAAATGGCAGTTTGGAGAAGGCACCCTTCAAATCTCAGGGACCTGAAGAAATTTGCCAAAGAAGAATGGTCTAAAATTCCAGCAGAGCATTGTAAGAAACTCATTGATGGTTACCGGAAGCAGTTGTTCGCAGTTATTTTGTCTAAAGGTTGTGCTACCAAGTATTAGGCTGAGGGTGCCAATACTTTTGTCCGGCCCATTTTTGGAGTTTTGTGTAAAATGATCAATGATTTCACTTTTTTTTCATTCTCTTTTGTGTTTTTTTTCATTGCAAGCAAAATAAATTAAGATATTATTACCAAAGCATTTGTGATTGCAATCATTTTCTGGAAGAAATTGAGTATTATCTGACAGAATTGCAGGGGTGCCAATACTTTTGGCCAGCACTGTATACTAGTACTTAGGGGCATGTGGTTTATGTCTTGATAATTATATGTTATAAGATACTGTTTTGTGGTTTGGGTAATTTTTGTCCAGACACTTTTTCTATATAGACTATTTAGATCTTGGACCAAGGTATTCTATCAATATTGGTCAAATTTCCTAGCCATATATATTGTCATCTTTATATTTGTATGCAATCTTTGATGACCCCTTTTTTGTGATACATATCTTGTGTTCTTTTTCATCTGTGTCTTTTCTGTATCATTAGTCCTATTGGATTTATTACCTCCTTTCTTTGTATTTATTACTTTATATAAATAAATATATATTTTTATACAATATTGTTTGGGATTTTGTTTTTCTTTGACCATTTCTTTTTCTTTGATGTCTGATACCTTTTTGGTCATGAGCTTATAGAGGTTTTTGTTTGTTTAGCAGGTGTGAACCTAGCCTTAATACAGTTTTGAAAAGTTAACATAAGAGTGGAACTACACCTTAAAACATAGGCTATAAAATAATTCTGTAGTCTTTTAGTACATCTGGGACTTACCTGTGCTTTGAATCAGAGTGGCTGGTGGACCTTCAGTGTTGCTGTAAACTGCCTGTACATTCACAATGTACCGCATGTTTGGCTGCAAATTTGTAATATGGTAAGACCGAACATTGGGAGCCAGGTACTGAGTTTTAGGTGTGTCTGTTATGATAATAAAAAGGTCTTATGAAAATGGATTTCCTAAACATATTTTTTGATTCCATTGTTTATAAAGGGCATTATTTACATCATACTAAACCTGAAAATTAAATAGACAATAATAGTGATAATATAATTTATTACAGTATATCAACTCTTTTATGAATCACAATAATAGAATAAAATATAAGTAGCAAATCAATAACATTTTACAGAATAATACATACAGACTGATTATGAGCATAATAATATTCAGTTTGCACTTATTAAAGCAAAGTAACCTGATGTTGCTGGGTTCCATGTCACTTTATATTCAGTGGCTCCAATGGTGGAACTCCAGGCCAGAGAAATGGAAGTGCTGGTGTATCCAGTTACCTTGAAGTTAGACACATATCCAAGAGGTGCTGCACAATATCAACATTTAATACTGTTAATATCTAGAAGGGTGTAGTGTTTCACACTTGTAGTTATAGTACTTGTACTCACAGTACAACAAGACAACTTTATCAATTACAATAAATAGTCATTATGCAGTGGCGCAACGGCTGCTATGGGGCCCGTGATCTTAGGGGGCCCAGTGGGCCCCTGCTTCTTTTTTTTTTTTTAATAGGCTATTACTTGCTGGAGTAATCCCAGTAGGTAATGGGTCCTATATACTTATGGATCCCCGTTCCTGCTCACGGCCACCTCCACATCCCCTTCTGCCCTCCAGGGAGCCCTTTGCATCCCAGAAATGTGATATGGGATGCATGAGGCCCCCTAGAGGGCAGAAGGGGAAGTGGCCGTTAGCAGGAGCAGGGGAGGCAGGGCCCATGGAAGAGTATGTTGGGGCAAACCACAACAAATACTGCTATTTTTATTATCTTCTGCTGAACCCAAATTTTTCTCAATAATTTTCCAATGAACACTGTGTGGAGAGGTCACTATGTGACATTATACTATGTGCAGGAGCCGCTATCAGATATTATACTGTGTGGGCCGCTATGGGACATTACACTGTGTGGAGAGGCTGGTATGGCACATTATACTGTGAGGAGGGGCCGCTATGAGATAGTATACAACTTTGGAACATTATAGTTTGAGTAAATGGGGCATTATATTGTGTGGGGGCCAGGAAAGGAGGCACTATGCCATGGGGGATCCCCAAGTCTAAAGTTTGCTATGGGGCCCAGTCTTTGCTAGGTACTCCCCTGTCATTATGTCATCTATGTTTAAACTAATACATGGCAGAGATGAACTATTGTTTTAAGGATGACTTTTGTCCCGGTTCACATCTGTGTTCAGGTTTCCGTTCGGGGAGTCTGCTTGGGGACCCCCTGAACGGAAACCTATACACATAAAAAAGCGGTTTTCCTGGGAAAACTATAATGGGGTCCGTGTGGTTTCCGCTCGGTTTCCGCATGAAACATACAGAGAGAAAAGTGCTGCTTGCAGGACTTTTCTCTCCGCATGTTTCGTGCGGAAACCGAGCGGAAACCACATGGACCCCTTTATAGTCTATGGAGTCCATGGGTTTCCCAAGTAAACCGCTTTTTTATGCGTATAGGTTTCCATTTGAGGGGTCCCCAAGCGGACTCCCCGAACAAAAACCCGAACGCTGATGTGAACCGGGCCTATGATAGCTTTGCTTTTAGTTATAAAAGTCAAGTGCATTATCCAAGTGTAAAATGTAATGACAAAACTATCTGCACCAATACAATATCGCAAAGGGGTATAAAATAATCCATTCAATACTTACAGGTTCGGAGAGTTGTAGAGATTCCTGGTCCCACCACTGAACCAAAGAGCACGTATAAAGAAATCACATATTCTGTGTTATGTACCAGGTTTTTCAGCTCAAAAGAAGTCAGTGTATTATTCAGTGCAAGTTGTCGGGGGCGATCTCTGCCAATAAATTCTTTGAGGTGAAAGGAAAATTTGAAAAAATATGTAGATTGTACATAAATACAGTTCTTGAACATTGTATGAATATTGCTATACCTATAATTGTAAGGGGGATATAAATAAAGTTGAATCAACTGTATCAACCAGACTTTTTCTGAGCAAACACAAGCAATTCATATTGCATACATTTCAGCTATTTTATTCCGCCAAGGATCAAGATCCCTCCCAAGACATACATTGATGGTCTATCCTAAGATAGACCATCAGTATAAAATCAGTATAAAAACACAGAAAACCTATTTAATTTTATTCACAAAGTATCAAAAATAGCTATTTTATGGTAAAAGTAATATTTGGTTAGTTTACTATATTTGTCCACATATGATAACATTAAAGTGTAACTAAACTATTTTATTTTTTTATTTATGCTTACTTGTATAGCACCATCATATTCCGCAGCGCCTTACAGACTATCAAACTATCAAACAACTTTTGATTTTGTGGTAGCATTTGTGTCATTAAAGGGGTTGTGCAAGAAAAGAAAACATGATTGCTTTCTTCTTCTCAGTAAGAGGCCTCTTGTCTGTTGGTCACATGACCATGCTACAGCCCAGTCCCATTAAAATGAATGAGACTGAACTACAACATGGCCAAGTGACACACGGACATGATGTCACTTCCTGAAAAACAGAAATGAGCCATGTTTTCTAATCCTGCAAACCCCTATAATACATTTCATAATATACTTGATTAACAAATGTTGTTTCCTTTCTGTGAAATCCTGCATTTCTTTATTCTTTCCCAGGTTTCCCTATTGACAGCAGCATCCTGTTTCTCACTAAAAACACATTCGAGATAAGGAGCAACTGCATATAAATATCCCAATCCCAAGTGTGTTTACAACTGATAATATCTCTGGAAATACAAGTAAAACTACAACCTTAGTGTCATTTGATAGATCTTTGATTTTATCTTATATAAGCCTTATTTGTGTGCATTTGGAATACTAGGCATCCACACCCCTCATAGTTTGCAGGTGTGTGAGTGGACACTTTATCAGTATTTTGCACCTCCACCTTCACCATGTAGTGAACCATTGCTTCACCTAACATCAGGTAAGTATGGACTCTCTTTCAGTGATATCCACAACCTGTCCCCTCCATATATATACGACCTAATCTCCCGCTACCTGCCCGCATGTAACTTCTGATCCTCCAAAGACCTCCTACTCTGCTCTGCTCTTATCCGCTCTTCACACAATCGTCTCCAAGACTTCTCCCGTGCATCCCCAATACTCTGGAACTCATTACCAAGACACATCAGACTGACCACCACAATCACAAGCTTCAAGAAGGCCCTGAAGACTCACCTATTCAGGAAGGCCTACAACCTCCAATAACGCTACTGTCACCACACCACCACCTGAACAGCCTCTACCCCCACCTTCTGTCTCTATCCCTCTTCCCTCATAGATTGTAAGCTCTTGCAGGCAGGGCCCTCTATCCCACTGTACCAGTTGGTCACTGTTAGTATTATCTATTTTGTACATCTTATGTACCGTATGTAAATCCTCAAATGTAAAGCACCATGGAATTAATGGTGCTATATATAAATAAACAATAATAATATCACCTGTACATGTATACAAATTGTTCTTACCTGGAGTTGGGCCCCATGCCAGTCTATATCCCGTAGCACCCTGCACTGCATTCCAAGATATCAGTCCTGTAGTGATGGTCACTGCACTTGCTTTCAGACTCTGTACAGAGCTTGAAGCCACTAAAACATTATGGTAAGTAAAGATAATGTATCATATTTTACTATTTATTATATTAAAGAGGAACTTTCACCATCTCTACCAATAAACAGTGCAGTAAGTTTTTGTGCCTGATATGCTACTGTGAGGTGGGCGGTCTCAGGCCCAAAAAGGCAAGGAGGATAGTGGCAGAAATCTAAGTCACGCCCCCTTGTCTACTCTGGCTCAAGACCACCCACTTGATAGTAGAAAGCCTAATTATCACATTAGGCACCAATATTAACTGCATTGATTGCTCAGTAAAAGTGGGGCGAGGGAAAAAATTTCAACTGCATCAGAATCAATGGAGTGTCGCCTATTAAAGAATACAAACACTGAAGTTGATGGAATCAGTGAAAGGTCCTCTTTAAGCCTCAAAACATAAAGTGTTAATAACACTTTAAGTAAAGTTATACTCACAGGTTGTAGCTTTTGCAGTAACTATAGGGCCCTCTATGTCTACAAAAATTGGATTGATAGTTACTGTATATTCAGTGTCAGGGCGCAGTCCTTGAATTAGGTACTGAGAGTAGCTGTCTGCCAGGTTGACGTTTTGGTCAAATCCCTCTGCATGATAAAAATACATTTATACATTTTGTTGTTATAAGTTTGCTTTTGCAAAGTAAACTTCATGCTATATAAAATCAGTGTGTAGGGTTCAGAAAATTCCCAAAATTCCCAAATAGCAACATGACGCTACTTTAAGTGTTTTCCAACCAGGGTTCCTGGTCAGGGGTTCCCCCCGCAATCCAGCATCAACAAAACCTGGTAGTTTAAGCATTGCAATGTCCGTTTTTATGAACTGTCAGTGCTACATACTGCATTTTTTTCTCTGTAAAAATAAAAAAAATTGATATAAAGCCAACATAAACGGCCTTCCAGTTTTACTTTAACATTGCTGTCTATGATGTATATGAAGTATTGTATGTGTCATTGTGGCAGTTTTAATGTCTGTTGTTCAGATTCTCTGCTTGATCAAAACATTGGGCATTACAACGCTAGTGTGAGAGTAGCCTAACAGTGTGGAATGCCATCTGAGTACAGGCTGACTAAGATGCCTGGCAAAGAATTCAACATGTCTCAGCCCAAATATAATGCCCCAGGGGTGGACAATAGTAACAAAATTGAGAATAACTGTTTCATTATTTTGAATTCTATTTAACAACACATTTAACCTAGGGAATCTAACAGTGAGTGCTATTCATGGTACCCTCTATGTATTTCATTCAGATCATTGGAAAAAAAACCACAAAGTAAAAAAATAAAAAATTTTTTAAAAATTTTTAGAATTTTCCCCCCGCCCCCCCCCGGCGCGGTAAAAGGATAATGGTGTTTTTTTTTGGGGGGTAAAAAAAAAAAAAACCCCCCCCCTTTTTTTTTTTTTAATTTATTTTTTTTTTTTTTTTATTCTCTTTTAATAATTATTTTTTTTTATAAATTAAAAAAAAAATTTTTTTTTTTAAATTTTTTTTTTTTTTTTTTATAAATTATTTATTTTGTTTTTTTTAAATTTTTTTTTTTTTTTTTGTTTTTTTTTATTTTTCTTTTTTCCTTCTTTTTTTTTTTTTTTTTTTTTTTTTTTTTTTTTTTTTTTATAAAAAAAAAAAAATTAATTTTTAAAATTGTTATTCCTCTATACACATCCCCCCCCCCATAGACTGTAATGAGGTCCACTCAGTTTCTGCCAATTTATACTAAATAAGCGGAAGCGAAATGGGAGACTATTGGCAATCTTTTTTAAATGTGCAGGATTCAACAATAAATAACTTTATTATTATACACTGTCATATTACTGGGTCTTATAATTTGCTACAGGTTGTATATATATATATATATATATATATACGCCCGCAAAAACAAAAAACAAACCCCCCCCCCCCCCCCCTATATATATCTCCCCCCCCCCACACAAAAAAAAAAAAAAAAACACACCAGCGGGGGGGCCCCCCAACCCCCCGCCGCGGGGGGCGGATCCGGCCCCCGGAGGCCATTTACCCGGCCCGCGTCGCAATTTCCTTGTGTTATTTCAATTGTGAGCGCACAGGCGCTTACAATTGAAATAACCCGCCGAGCGCTACACGGGAAGTCTCGTTCCTGTGTAGACGCTCGGCGCTCGTCGTCCGGACCTAGAATGATCACGTCATGACGCACGACGTGCTCATCTAGGCCTTACAGCCGAAGACAGAGGAGCCGGGACCACAGCGCGGGAGCGGCTGCAGTGCTAGGTAAAGTATATTTTCACTTTTTTTTTTTTTACTGGGCATGGAGGGGGATCAGAGAGCTGGATCTATATGGGGAATGATGGGACCTATATGGGGGAGAGCTGGACATATATGGGGGAGAGACCTGGACCTATATGGGGGAGAGACCTGGCCCTATATTGAGGGAGACTGCATGGGACCTATATGGGGGGGGGCATGGGACCTATATGGGGGGGGCATGGGACCTATATGGGGGAGAGACCTGGCCCTATATTGAGGGGAGACTGCATGGGACCTATATGGGGGGGGGGGCATGGGACCTATATGGGGGAGACTGCATGGGACCTATATGGGGTAGAATGCATGGGACCTATATGGGGGAGACTGCATGGGACCTATATGGGGGCATGGGACCTATATGGGGGGGGGCATGGGACCTATATGGGGGAGACTGCATGGGACCTATATGGGGGGGCATGGGACCTATATGGGGGAGACTGCATGGGACCTATATGGGGGAAGAGCATGGGACCTATATGGGGGGGCATGGGACCTATATAAGGGAAAGAGCTGGACTTATATGGGGGCAGAGTGCTGGACCTATTTGCAGGAAGAGAGAAGCACATTTCAGAGGTGCACTGTGCTGTATTTGTATTTGTATGTATATCTCATTAGCCAAAAGCAGGCCCATACTTCACATTGAAATAATGGTGAGTTTGTTGACTTAAATTTACTATTTCTTTATTTTGAATGTTGTATTTGTTCCCTTTTTGTTTTACTTTAAAATGAGATACGTGTAGTGTGCATAGGGATTTTCATAGTTTTTCTTATAGTCCGGCCCTCCAACGGTCTGAGGGACAGTGAACTGGCCCCCTGTGTAAAAAGTTTGGGGACCCCTGCTTTAGATTATAAAATACCTTTTTATAAATAAATAGTGTGAATATAAGAACATTGTAATATATCTTAATAAAAAATATAGATTTCCTTGCCCACTTATTAGGCCTCTCTCCCCCCCCTTTTTTTGTTTTTTTTTTTTTTTTTTTTTTTTTTTTCCCCCAAAAAAAAAAGTTGTTGGAAGAGGAAGAGAAACGTTATTAAAGAAAACCCCCCCTCTCTCCCACCAACCCAAACCCTTTTAGAGAAATAAAAAAAAAAAAAAAAAAAAAAATTAATCCCCCCCCTATTATATTTTAACTCCCTTAAAAAAAAAAGAAAGGCAAGTAATAAAAAAAATAGAAAAAGAATAAGAAAAAAAAAAAAAAAAAAAAAAAAAAAAAAAAAAAAAACATTTTTTTTTTTTAAAAAAAAAAAAAAAAAAAAAAAAAAAAAAAAAGTTTTTTTATCTTTAAAAAAAAAAAAAAATTTTTTTTCTCTCACCTCTATTTTTTTTTCTCTTTAAGAGGCTCCTCTGTCCTCCACTCATTACCTGTAGTAATGGCACCTGTTTGACATTGTTATCAGTATAAAAGACACCTGTCCACAACCTCCAACAGTCACACTCCAAACTCCACTATAGTGAAGACAAAAGAGCTGTGGAAGGACATCAGAACCAAAATTGTAGACCTGCACCAGGCTGGGAAGACTGAATATGCAATAGGCAAGCAGCTTGGTGTGAAGAAATCAACTGTGGGAGCAATTATTAGAAAATGGAAGACATACAAGACCACTGATAATCTCCCTCGATCAGGGGCTCCACGCAAGATCTCACCCCATGGGGTCAAAATGATCACAAGAACGGTGAGCAAAAATCCCAGAACCACACGGGGGACCTAGTGAATGACCTGCAGAAAGCTGGGACTAATGTAACAAAGGCTACCGTGAGTAACACACTACGCCGCAAGGGACTCAGATCCTGCAGAGCCAGACGTGTCCCCCTGCTCAAGTCAGTACATATCCGGGCCCGTCTGAAAGTTGCTAGAGAGCATTTGGATGTTCCAGAGGAGTATTGGGAGAATATCATATGGTCAGATGAAACCAAAGTAGAACTGTTTGGTAGAAACACAACTTGTCGTGTTTGGAGGAGAGTGAATGCTGAGTTGCATGCAAAGAACACCATACCTACTGTGAAGTATGGGGGTGGCAACATCATACTTTGGGGCTGTTTCTCTGCAAAGGGACCAGGACGACTGATCCGTGTACATGAAAGAATGAATGGGGCCATGTATCATGAGATATTGAGTGCAAACCTCCTTCCATCAGCAAGGGCGTTAAAGATGAAACGTGGCTGGGTCTTCCAGCATGACAATGATCCCAAGCACACCGCCAGGGCAACGAAGGAGTGGTTTTGTAAGAAGCATTTCAAGGTCCTGGAGTGGCCTAGCCAGTCTCCAGATCTCAACCCCATAGAAAACCTTTGGAGGGAGTTGAAAGTCCATGTTGCCCAGCGACAGCCCCAAAATATCACTGCTCTAGAGGAGATCTACATGGAGGAATGGGCCAATATGCCAGCAACAGTTTGTGCCAACCTTGTGAAGACTTACAGAAAACGTTTGATCTCTGTCATTGCCAACAAAGGATATATAACAAAGTATTGAGATGAACTTTTGTTATTGACCAAATACTTATTTTCCACCATAATTTACAAATAAATTCTTTAAAAATCAGACAATGTGATTTTCTAGATAAGCTTTCTCATTTTGTCTCTCATAGTTGAGGACTACCTATGATGTCAATTACAGGCCTCTCATCTTTTTAAGTGGGAGAACTTGCACAATTGGTGGCTGACTAAATACTTTTTTTTCCCCAATGTATGTGTGTCTTTTTCAGCAGCCTTCTCCTCCCTACCTCTTTCTCACTACTGTGTAAGAAGTAACTCTTAGCCTGATAAGTGGAAAAGAAAACATATTTCTTTAATAAGATATCTTGCAAAGTTTCTTATATTCACCTGAACTATTTACTTATGAAAAGTTGCTTTGGAAGAGTGAAGAAATCAGGCGATACCTTTTAGAGGCTAACTGAGTTAGCCTCTAAAAGGTATCGCCTGATTTCTTCACTCTTCCACTACTTTCAATGGCTAACACGGTACAACATTATACTACTATGAAAAGTTGCTTTATAATTGGAGGTATGCTTTAATAATACTATCCCAAATCTATCTGATTTTCTACCCACTTACTAAGCAATTGTGATACAAAAAGGATTAGTACAATGTGATTCTACCTGTAGACGACCAAGTAAGTCGATAGCCTGTGGCTCCTCGAACTGAAGTCCAGTGTGCTCGAATAGTTCCAGTTGTGAAATTCTGCAAAGTCAAACTTCTGACAGAAATTAACTTCACTATAAAATATAACCAAAAATAAACCATTAGTGAACCTAGAAATGCACTGCTGTAAAGTGAAACATTTTAACTGATTTTAATTCAAAAACATTTATAGTTCTACTATAAACAAATATATCTTATTACCTAACAGACTACATTTTGATACAATAAAAACAATAACAAGAGTTTGCTTACATGTACGACCCACTGCTGACACAGGTTGGCTAGGTCCTTCAGGATAAACGGCATAGATACTGACAGTGTATTCTTTTTCTTCCTCTAGATTATCAATAGTGTGTGATGAGATGTCTCCATTTAAAATTTGTTCATAGGTAAATCCAGGCCTGTTAGCTAATAACGTAAACAATGTTAATTCCACAGAGGTAAAGTATTGATCCTGTGGTTTATTCACTTTAATGCATTATGCATGTAGTTGCATTAAGGCTCTGTTTTGTACAAAGCTATCACTGGAGCCCCCTCTGTGTCCCTCTGGTTTGCACCCCATCTACCCAAGGTTGATTTTATTTAGAGATTAATATGGTTGAACTACAGTCCATCTTAATTCAAGAGAAGAAACCGTGTGGTGTATGCTAGGCTTAATATGGCTGAGATATACTTTCCATTAATTAATTGAAGGCCAAGGACCAAATAGAGGTGAGTCATTTTAGTGTAGGGTCCCATCTAAAAAGGTCGTGTTGGCAGATGGGCTTACACAGTTTGATCAAAATATTACCAAGAACCTTATTTTCATCTATTTATATACAGTAGGAATTGGCAGCAATGCTGTTGGTGCTGGCAGAATGCTGCTGCAACTTTTTTTGCTCACATGTCTATTGCAGCCATGGCAATGGGCACATGCATTACTTGTTCACATTGTTTGACACTGGTAACTACTTCTGTGTGTTTCTTGTATGGTCATTTATAAAAATAGAGCAAAAAGAGATTTTGTTCATCCTATAGTTTGATGTTTTCTGGAATGCTTTCCTAACTCTGTTATAGACTTCTTATATAATGCAGTATTTTTTGCTTGCTTTAAAGGTATGTACTGACAGACAGGTTTTCTTTATTTCTCAGCAGCCACATATTCAGTATAGATGGTATGCAGATATAGTATACACAGCCCTGAAGCATTCACATCTGCATGAATACTTATTAAGGTATTTTTTTCAGTAAAGGAAATATATTGCATTACTTACATCTTGGAATATAAATTTTGTAGCCATCAAGTTTCCCCAAAGGAGGGGTCCACGCCACCTTCAAGGCAAAAAGTCTCTCTTCTATGACACGGAAATTCGTTACAGGAGGTACCGAAGCTTTAAATATGAAACAAACAGAAATCTATGTTTTTAGTTATACATCTGAACAAAACTGAAGATAACTGTTGTCATCGAGTTTAACAGCTTTAGGCTGGGGCCCCACGTGGCATAAACACCACCAAAAAAAACTCGGTGTTTCACAGTCACAGCAAAGTGGATGGGATTCTAGCAAATGTCATCCCCACTTTGCATTAAAATATGTGCTGTGAACACATGCCGATTTCCAAAACCATTGCGGTTTTGGAAATCACAGCATGTCAATTATACTTACAGAAACGCCGGTGGTTTCCCTGTAGGTATAATTGAAGCAGAAAGTCCACAGAGGAAAACTGTGTTTCCGCCCCGGTTTTTCCTTCAGCGCTTTTTTGCTGTGGGACGCCATGCTGGGCCTTAGCCTAAAGGGGTTTTCTGGGCCCACAGACAATTTTTAGAATGATGACCCATCCTTAGAATAGGTCATCACTATCTGATCTATGGTGGTCTTACATTTGGACCTTGCACTGAACAGTTGGTCTGGCTGCCTCCAATCATCAGAAACTAAACAGGAGACGATGCCCACTGCTTATTGCTCCTCTATATAGCAGCTTTCCTGGGATACTGCATTTCTATTCCTATTCATTTCAATGGGAGCAGTGATGCAGCATTGTCTACACAGAAGAAAGTGCTAGAACCACAAGACACCAGAGGTACAGGATAAACTCACTGGTGCTGGGTGTTGGCGTCGGACGCCTAACAATTATATACTGAAGGCCTACGAGGATAGGTCATTGATATGACAATTGTCTAAAGACCGGAAAACCCCTTTACGCTAAGGCCACATGTTGCATAAACATAGTTAAAAAAAAAACTCTGTAGAAAAAAGACATAGCAGAAACACAGCGCAAAAAAATGCTACAAAAACTATTGCGCTTTTCATTGCTTTTCTGACGCGTTTAGCATTTTTACTTTCCCCACTCCATATAAGTGTGTTTCTGCAGTGTTTTTTTAACAAAGTGTGGATAAGATTACATAAATTCTCATTCACTTTTTGACACTGTAAGGCTGAAGCACCACGTCGCGGAAATTCGGCATTTTTGCCGCTGTGGATAGATCACAGAAAAAAACGCAGCTTTTTACAGTACCTGCAAAGTGAATGAGATTCTGGTTAATTCACTGCATAAAAAAAAAAATGCTCCCGAAAAGCAGTATGTCAATTATACCTGAGGAAATGCTTGCGCTTTCCCTATAGGTTTAATAAGGAAAGAAAATCCACAAAGAAAAACTCAGTAAGGCTAAAGCCCCATGTGGCGTAAACGCCGCGATTCGCCCCCGGTGGAAGTGCCGCGGAAAAAATTGTGGCGTTTTACAGTCAGAGCAAAGTGGATGGGATTCTGGTGAATCCCATGCCCACTTTGCGGAAAAAAAACGCACTGCGGACACGTGGCGATTTCTAAAACTGGCACGGTTTTGGAAATCGCAGCATGTCAATTATACCTACGGAAACGCCGGCAGTTTCCCCATAGGTATAATTGAAACAGAAAGTGCGCATAGGAAAACTTTCTGTCTTTTTTTGCTCCGGGACGCCACGTGGGGCCTTAGCCTAATACTTGTACTTGTATGCCCCATGAAATAGCTAATGATAAAGCATTAGCATTTTCAGAACTGTGTGTTATGCTGTTTCTATATTACTCCTTCTACAAATTTACAAAACAAAAACTGGATGTGTGAAACAGATGTATTCCTATAACCTGATATTATCAGCACTGATTCAACAGTGTAAGGCTGAGTCCCCATGTTGAAGAAACGCAGCTTTATTTTAGTTGCAGATTTTGCTGCAGTTTCTCACTGCAGCTGTACATTTGCATTGCAAAGGTTGAAAGTTGTGGGTAAAACTCACACGAATAACTGAAACCCCACAGGTTTAGTTGCAGCATATGGATGAAATTTTGATAAATATCTCCATAATGCTACTACTCTAAAATGCTACTAATCTAAAACGTTAGCTGCTTGCAAGTTTGGAATGACTAATTTGCCGCAAGATCATCCTATGTGATTGTGTGCCCAATCTAAAAGGTCCCATGTCTATACTTCAAGAAATCTTAACTTGAAATTACATGGCCAGTTATTTTAAAGGGGTTGTCTGGGATAAATTGATATTTCTAATCTAAGCTATCCAACCCCCTCCCCTGCCTACATTCTAAATTACTTAGTGTACAAAAAATCTAAATTTCGCTAGATTGCCCCATGTGACCACCCCAGGCACATTTTATGATTTTCCGGTGATGATCCATTTCCAGAAGGAGGGAAACAGGATGGCACTCCAGCTCTATTGCGCAGGCGTGGGTAGCCGGCAGACCATCAAGAAGAGGAGGTGCCAGCCACCCAAAACAAGTTACATTCCATGCCCAGAAGATCTGGATTGGAAGACAGGTAAGTATGATGGGGTGGGGGGGTTGAGGTAGTTAGGAAGGGCTAGTAGTGGGTGGGCTAGCTAGGGAAACAGGGAGGGGGTGTGAGTGAGAAAGGGAGGGGAAGGGAGTGAGAGAGAGAGAGGTGGTGTGAGTCAGCTCTGAGTGAAGCCCAAGGCATCATGGTACTTGTTGGAAAACACAGAACAGGAAGACGCCTATGTAAACAAATGCAGAAGCTGCCAGGAGCTCACAGAGAAATCCAGAAATCACTCAAAACACTGCTAAAGATATTTGGATGCACTTATTAACCTATTAATAGCACTAACAGACCTTTTTTGAAAAATGATTTTTTTTGCCCAGAAAAGTCCTTAAATATAGGAAATAATAATGATACACCTGTAGATATTCAGAGCCAGTGAAAAATTAATAAGAGAGACATATTATACAGTGGGGAAAAAAGTATTTAGTCAGTCACCAATTGTGCAAGTTCTCCCACTTAAAAAGATGAGGCCGGCCTGTAATTGACATCATAGGTAGACCTCAACTATGAGAGACAAAATGAGAAAACATATCTAGAAAATCACATTGTTTGATTTTTTAAGAATTTATTTGCAAATTATGGTGGAAATTAAGTATTTGGTCACCTACAAACAAGCAAGATTTCTGGCTCTCACAGACCTGTAACTTCTTCTTTAAGAGGCTCCTCTGTCTTCCACTCATTATATGTAGTAATGGCACCTGTTTGACATTGTTATCAGTATAAAAGACACCTGTCCACAACCTCAAACAGTCACACTCCAAACTCCACTATGGTGAAGACCAAACAGCTGTGAAAGGACATCAGAAACAAAATTGTAGACCTGCACCAGGCTGGGAAGACTGAATCTGCAATAGGCAAGCAGCTTGGTGTGAAGAAATCAACTGTGAGAGCAATAATTAGAAAATGGAAGACATACAAGACCACTGATAATCTCCCTCGATCAGGGGCTTCACGCAAGATCTCACCCCGTGGGGTCAAAATGATCACAAGAACGGCGAGCAAAAATCCCAGAACCACACGGGGGACCTAGTGAATGACCTGCAGAAAGCTGGGACTAATGTAACAAAGGCTACCGTCAGTAACACACTACGCTGCCAGGGACTCAGATCCTGCAGTGGCAGACATGTCCCCCTGCTTAAGCCAGTACATATCCGGGCCCATCTGAAGTTTGCTAGAGAGCATTTGGATGTTCCAGAAGAGTATTGGGAGAATGTCATATGGTCAGATGAAACCAAAGTAGAACTGTTTGGTAGAAACACAACTCGTCGTGTTTGGAGGAGAGTGAATGCTGAGTTGCATCCAAAGAACACCATACCTACTGTGAAGCATGGGGGTGGCAACATCATGCTTTGGGGCTGTTTCTCTGCAAAGGGACCAGGACGACTGATCCGTGTACATGAAAGAATGAATGGGGCCATATATCGTGAGATTTTGAGTGCAAACCTCCTTCCATCAGCAAGGGCATTGAAGATGAAACGTGGCTGGGTCTTTCACCGCCAGGGCAACAAAGGAGTGGCTTCGTAAGAAGCATTTCAAGGTCCTGGAGTGGCCTAGCCAGTGTCCAGATCTCAACCCCATAGAAAACCTCTGGAGGGAGTTGAAAGTCCGTGTTGCCCAGCAACAGCCCCAAAACATCACTGCTCTAGAGGAGATCTGCATGGAGGAATGCGCCAACATACCAGCAACAGTGTGTGCCAACCTTGTGAAGACTTACAGAAAACGTTTGATCTCTGTCATTGCCAACGAAGGATATATAACAAAGTATTGAGATGAACTTTTGTTATTGACCAAATACTTATTTTCCACCATAATTTGCAAATAAATTCTTAAAAAAATCAGACCGGCCTCATCTTTTTAAGTGCGAGAACTTGCACAATTGGTGGCTGACTAAATACTTTTTTTTCCCCACTGTACATGTATAGTTTTGTGGGAAAGGATTTTGCATAACCATTTATTGATTTAAAAATTTGCTCATTTTGTACTAGGGGTTCTACTCAGTGATTGACAGCTATCTCTTTGTGCATACACACAGCATGCGGCAAGATGAGCATCTCGCCTCAGGCAGCAGATTGCGGGGACCCTGAAAGGGCTGCATGGCTGCCCTCAGTGCAGTATTCTTGGTATCATTTGCCCAACTATAAAGCTTAAAAAAGGGGCCCTCCTGTTGCCCAATTTAAGAAATTTGTTTCCAAAGATAACTGACATGCTGGTTAGAAAAAGGGTGGAGGAAGGAGGACTTTGCAGGAGATGCACCTTCAAATACAGACTCCCCCTCTGCTAGTCTATAACCCTGCTGTACATGATGTTGGTATATACTATATACATATATATGCAACAGATAGACTTATTTGTGTGCAGAAGTTTACATCTATCTGACAGTAGATGGCGATGTTATTAGTGTTATATGCTGAATAGAGTGTAATGGTATGCTATGTGAGACTTGCAGTACCTTGCTTTTTATCTCTCTATTGTAAAAGGTCCTTTTTACTTTCAAGTTTTGCTGTGCTAACGTTTTGATGCTGTTTACCTCATGTTCTAAGAAGTAAATGCTGATTATCCCATATAATCTACTCTCAAGCTTCTTCTGTGACACAACTATGCAACAGGTTATGGGCCCAGGCATAGAAGACAAAAAGACCCAGTGAATGCAAAAGGATTCTTCAGAACAATTCTCTCCAAACAAGTAAGACAAGTTAAAATGACCAGCAATTCAGAACTCAGACTTACAGTAGCTAAGCTGAACAATAAGAACTATCAGTTATGGAAGTTCAAAGTGGAGATGTTATTGTCTAAAGATGATTTATGGGATAAGAAAAACAGACAAGCAAGAGCTACTATCAGCTTATTAGTGGAAGATGATCAGTTAATCCACATAAGGAATGAGAATACAGCAAAGGGAATGTGGGAAGCATTGAGAAAGTTACATGAAAGATCCAGCTTAAATCACAAATTGTTTCTGCTAAGGAAACTTTACAAGATGAGATTAAGTGCACAGGAAGACATGCAGGAGCACATAAACTCCATGATGGAAGTGATAACACAGCTGAGATCAGTTGGTGAAGATATTAAAGAAAGTCATGTAGCAGCAATATTATTGTGTAGCTTGCCGGATTCATACACTGCTTTGATAAATGCACTAGAAACAAGACCTGAAGCAGACATTACACTAGAGTTTGTAAAAACACGACTCATAGATGAATACCAGAGAAGGAAAGAACAAACAAATGATTCCACAGAAAAGGACAGTGTAAATGCTCTTAAAATTACAGATAAGAGGACCTATAAAACAGAAACAAGAGAATGTTTCAGATGCAAGAAAAAGGGACATTTAAAGAAAGACTGTACTATATGGAAAGCAGAACAGAAGTTATACCATAAAGAAAGTAAACAGAAGGTGAAAAGCACAATATCTAACCCACATGCAGATCACTGGAATGGTACATTTAAAGTAACCGATAAAAGGTTATCAATGAGTTGGTATATTGACTCAGGAGCAACAAGTCACATGACAAGTAATAAGAGCTTCTTTACTGAACTTGATCTAAATAAGAAGGAAGCTATTTACCTTGCAGATGGGAGCAAAATAACCGCGGAAGGTACTGGACAAGGAATGCTAATCTATTCTGATAAATTTGGGCATAATTCAAAGATACTAGTAAAGGATGTGTTATATGTTCCAGGACTAGATGGAGGACTATTATCTGTAAAACGTCTAACAGCTAAAGGACTTACTGTAAAATTCAAAGATGATGAATGTACAATCCTAGCAGGAGACAAGATAATAATAAATGTAAAAGCAGGTGAACAATTATATCATCTAGACACATTAAAGGAACAGATGAAGTTATGTACACATGATCACAAGAATTGTATTCACATGTGGCATAGACGCTTAGGACACAGACATCCTGAGAGTATCATGGCATTACAGAACAAAAATTTGACAAAAGATCTGTTGATATCTGATTGCTCAATTATTGTAAGATGTGAATGTTGTATAAAATCTAAAGCTACAAGAGTGTGTATACCTAAAGAGAGTGAAACAAAAGGCACAAAACCACTTGACTTGGTGCATACTGATGTATGTGGACTCATGAAAGTAACCACATCAGGAGGTAATAGATATATGGTGACTTTTATAGATGACTACTCAAGATACACAGTCACGTACTTAATAAAGAACAAAAGTGAAGTTTTCAGTAAATTAGAAGAATACGTGTCAAAGTCGTATAATAAGTTTCAGAGGAAGCCAATCATCATTAGAAGTGATAATGGAGGTGAATTCACAGGACACCAAATAGAGAACTATTTAAGACAGAATGGAATAGAGCATCACAAAACTGTTCCATACACACCTGAACAAAATGGCGTAGCAGAAAGGAAAAACAGAACTCTGACTGAAATGATAAGATGCATGCTAACAGATTCCAAACTACCAGAGAAATACTGGGGTGAAGCAGCAATGACAGCTACTTATCTGCAAAATAGACTTTTTTCAAGAAAACTGAAAAAAACCCCATATGAACTGTGGCATGGTAAGAAACCAAGTGTGAATCATTTAAGAGTTTTTGGTTGCAAAGCTTTTGTTTTTGTTCCAGAAGAGAAACGCTCCAAACTTCAAAACAGAGCCATAGAAGGAATATTTGTTGGATATAGTGACAACTGCAAAGGATACAGAATCCTAGATCCTAAAAAAGACAGAGTTACGGTGAGTAACAGTGTAACATTCATTGAAGATCTAAATGATAACATTATGACATCACTGGAAATGAGAAATGAGAGAGACAACAGTGATATAAGTCCAGGAACATCTGATGAAAAAGAAGTTGAAATTGATAAAGTTCAAAATACTGAAAGTGAAGAGATAGAACTACAGACAGACACAGAACCAAGACGTTCAATGAGAGAAAACAAAGGAAAACCACCAGTATGTCTTTCATACAAGGCAAGTACAAATAAAGTATATGAACCTACATCTTGGGAGGATATATCTCAACTTTCAGAAGAAGAGGCCAATAAGTGGATAAAGGCTACAGAAACAGAAATGAAATCCATGCATGATTCAAAGACATGGACACTGACAGAATTACCAAAAGGGAGAAAAGCTATAGGATGTAAATGGGTTTTTAAAGTTAAATACCAAAGAGATGGCACCGCTGAACAATACCGAGCAAGACTCGTAGCTAAAGGTTATTCTCAAAAATACGGAGAAGACTATGATGAAACATTTGCTCCGGTTGTCAAGCATACTACAATCAGAACTTTGCTTGCGGTTGCAGCTACTAAAGGAATGGAATTGAAACATCTGGATGTAAAGACAGCATTTCTGAATGGAGATTTAACAGAAGAAATTTACATGGAACAACCTCCAGGATTCAAAGATAAAGAGAAACCAAACATGGTTTGTAAGCTACAGAAAAGTATATACGGTTTAAAACAAGCCGCTAAAGCGTGGAATGATAAAATCACTGAAGTGCTCATAAATGAACATTTTCTAAGAAGCAAAGCGGATCCCTGTCTATACACAAAGAAACTAGATGACAGATGGATCTATGTACTGATATATGTTGATGATATTTTAGTTTGTTTTGAAAGAGAAAGGGATGAAGCTGAAATACGGAAAATTTTGGATCAACACTTTGAGATCAAAGATCTGGGAAATATGAAGTTTCATTTCTTACGGGATCATCAGGAACAAGGAATTCTGAATTTAGAATACTGCCCAACTGAAGATATGACAGCAGATATTTTCACAAAGGCGTTGAGTGCTGAAAGACACCAGAGACTGATGAAGAGATTATATTTAACTGAATAAGTTCTTACTGTTGAGAAAGGGTGTTGGTATATACTATATACATATATATGCAACAGATAGACTTATTTGTGTGCAGAAGTTTACATCTATCTGACAGTAGATGGCGATGTTATTAGTGTTATATGCTGAATAGAGTGTAATGGTATGCTATGTGAGACTTGCTGTACCTTGCTTTTTATCTCTCTATTGTAAAAGGTCCTTTTTACTTTCAAGTTTTGCTGTGCTAACGTTTTGATGCTGTTTACCTCATGTTCTAAGAAGTAAATGCTGATTATCCCATATAATCTACTCTCAAGCTTCTTCTGTGACACAACTATGAAACACATGAAGCGGCATGTGAGAAAACAGCAGAAGAGCTGAGCTAATGTTCACTGTACTGTCTTTCACAAGCCTTCAACGTGTGATAAAGGTCCTCTGTATAACCCTTCACCTCCTGATTTATTTTCAACTTCTCCTGACATCTCCTTATCATGGACTTGTGTTAATTGCAGCCATGCTGGCACGTCTGAACGTTTAACCCTTACCATGTCTCTGCAATAAAAGTTATTTCAAGTAGGCAGACAAATGGTTAAACCTTGTCAGTGTGGCTGTAATAACACAAGCCTATAATAAGGAGAAATTAGCAGCAGTCGCTATATAAGGAGAGAATATACAATGTTAAAAAGGTTACATATAATATCACAAATTTTGTGTAACCTTACATTATGAGGGTGATTACATTACATTTGTGATCTGCACTGTGTGTATGCTAGGAAAGCATGCAGAGTACACAGAGTATCTATAGAGCTTTATTAGCAAAAGTTCAAAAGAGCAGCCCCTTTTTACATTAGTCTGATTAAGGTTGGAATTATAAACTTTGCACATGGGCAGTGGTTATTTAACTATACACATTTATACAGTGGGACTTTCAAAGCCATCGGGGTACATAACCAGCCATTGATGCAGCTGTATGAATATGTGGATTGATACCCACTGTCCTTGTATTGGTGGTATCTGAGATACAAAATAAAGAGTAGCCATACCATAGAGCATACAAGTATTGTAATGTGGCATATACACTCTTCTGATGTTTCATGGGGCATGGGCAACTTGATATTATGAGACTCAAAAGTTTCTAATAGCATTCCTGAACACAACTATCAGGCTTGACTGGCCCTACACTCCCTGATCTTAACATTATGGTTTGACCCCAACTCTCATATATAATACAATACAATGTGCAGACACGTGCATACAGTATAAAATATGTGCATGTATATAATGTTACATACAAGACGCAGTGACACAGGTAGACTAGAACCCTTATTCATTTGCCTGAAGCAGAAAGTTTCCAAAGCTAGGAAATTTAAAAAACCTCCCTGAATTCCATGTGTGTTAGGCTAGGACTTGGCTCCTGTCGTGTGAACAAAGATCGCTGTGTTGCCCTGAAACTCCTTCACCAATGTAATTTAATGGAGCCTATCAATATACAGATTGTAATAATCCAATAGGTAGCAGCTATTTTTAAGCCCATGAGAACACTAAGGGGACATTATACTGTGTAGGGGCACTATGAGGGCATAACACTATGTGGTGGGCCATTAAAGTGACATTAATATGTGGGGCCACTAAGGGGGTATTATACTGTGTAAGGGCACTAAGGGGACATCATATTGTGTGGGGGCATAAGGGGCATTAAAAATTTTTTTGTTCGGTTTCATGCTAATTTGTTTAAAAAAAGTCTTTGCTTGGGGGTCCCCTGACATAATTTTGCTTGGGGCCCCAAAAATGCTACATCCACTCCTGTGTGCCACATTGCTCCATGGAAAAGGAGAACTCCTTTAATCAGCTGATTGGTGGATAGTAACATTTTGGATATGACAATATAATAATTATTTTTTAAAAACTGAAATACTTCCTATAACCATTCGCTAAATTCTTCTATTTTTCTGTTCATATTTCGTAATAAGAATATAATGGTTAATATTTCTTACAGTGTATCACCATATTTGCACAGAAGACCAAACCTTGAACACATACTTGTCTTTCCTCTAACTGTAGCTGGATCTCCAATTACATTTGGATATGTGGCCAGAACAGTGAATAAATATTCAGTAGAAGGCTTCAGATCTTTAATAAATACTGTGTGCTTGTTACTGTCCAATGTAATCTAATAATAAAAAAGTAAGCAAAACATTGTATTAGACCACCATGGATGCAAACAATAGCATAGATATATAAAGAGTTAAAGTGCCTTGCGAAAGTATTCGGCCCCCTTGAACTTTTCAACCTTTTGCCACATTTCAGGCTTCAAACATAAGGATATAAAATTTTAATTTTTTGGTGAAGAATCAACAAGTGGGACACAATTGTGAAGTGGAACGAAATTTATTGGTTATTTTAAACTTTGGTAAAAAATAAAAAACTGAAAAGTGGGGCGTGCAATATCATTCGGCTACTTTACTTTTAGTGCAGCAAACGCACTCCAGAAGTTCAGTGAGGATCTCTGAATGATCCAATGTTGTCCTAAATGACTACTGATGATAAATATAATCCACCTGTGTGTAATCAAGTCTCCGTATAAATGCACCTGCTCTGTGATAGTCTCAGGGTTCTGTTTAAAGCGCAGAGAGCATCATGAAGACCAAGGAACACAGCAGGCAGGTCCGTGATACTGTTGTGGAGAAGTTTAAAGCCGGATTTGGATACAAAAAGATTTCCCAAACTTTAAACATCCCAAGGAGCACTGTGCAAGCGATCATATTGAAATGGAAGGAGTATCAGACCACTGCAAATCTACCAAGTCCCGGCCGTCCCTCTAAACTTTCATCTCAAACAAGGAGAAGACTGATCAGAGATGCAGCCAAGAGGCCCATGATCACTCTGGATGAACTGCAGAGATCTACAGCTGAGGTGGGAGAGTCTGTCCATAGGACAACAATCAGTCGTACACTGCACAAATCTGGCCTTTATGGAAGAGTGGCAAGAAGAAAGCCATTTCTCAAAGATATCCATAAAAAGTCTTGTTTAAAGTTTGCCACAAGCCACCTGGGAGACACACCAAACATGTGGAAGAAGGTGCTCTGGCCAGATGAAACCAAAATCGACCTTTTTGGCCACAATGCAAAACGATATGTTTGGCGTAAAAGCAACACAGCTCATCACCCTGAACACACCATCCCCACTGTCAAACATGGTGGTGGCAGCATCATGGTTTGGGCCTGCTTTTCGTCAGCAGGGACAGGGAAGATGGTTAAAATTGATGGGAAGATGGATGGAGCCAAATACAGGACCATTCTGGAAGAAAACCTGTTGGAGTCTGCAAAAGACCTGAGACTGGGACAGAGATTTATCTTCCAACAAGACAATGATCCCAAACATAAAGCAAAATCTACAATGGAATGGTTCACAAATAAACGTATCCAGGTGTTAGAATGGCCAAGTCAAAGTCCAGACCTGAATCCAATCGAGAATCTGTGAAAAGAGCTGAAAACTGCTGTTCACAAACGCTTTCCATCCAACCTCACTGAGATCGAGCTGTTTTCCAAGGAAGAATGGGCAAGAATAATTTGGCATGCCCCACTTTTCAGTTTTTAATTTTTTACAAAAGTTTAAAATATCCAATAAATTTTGTTCCACGTCACGATTGTGTCCCACTTGTTGTTGATTCTTCACCAAAAAATTAAAATTTTATATCCTTATGTTTGAAGCCTGAAATGTGGCAAAAGGTTGAAAAGTTCAAGGGGGCCGAATACTTTCGCAAGGCACTGTAAATATTGCCATGAAATCTTACTGCTTCTTATATGAGCAAGGTGCTGAGGTAATCTTGGCCTTGTGTCTACAGCCTGCGCACATCAGAAATTAGGCCCCATACATCCATATATACCAACATCTGAATCCTAAATCATGGGTCACACTTAAGTCTTACCCCTGTTTCTGCCATCAATTCACCCAAAGAAATACCCACAATTTATGCATATTAGCCTAAACCATGCTGTTTTGCAGTCTTGTTCCTGGAGCTGTCTTAATTGTTGGCTAGTATGCCAGTCAGTTGTCAGACCTAACATTTTAGTGGACTTACAGTACTGACAAAAAGAGCATTATTGGGTGATCATATTGGTATATTGGGTGATCATATTGGTATATTGGGTGAGCAAATTGATAAAAATACAGTCTAAGGCCCCACGTAGAGGCCTGAAGTGAAAAAGCTCTGCAGGAAAAACCGCGGTGGAAACGCATTGGTTTTTCCTGCAGCACTTTTCACAGAAACTCTGCAGCCTTTCTGCTTCAATTATACCTATAAGGTAGTGTGTCCACTGCGCGTATTTTCCCTCAATGTGTGGACGGGATTTGCTAGACTTCACACTTTGCAGGGACTGTAAAATGCCGCGGTTTACGCCACATGGGGCCCCGGCCTAAGAATCTCTAATAGGCAGTCTAAAACATTGCGGACTTTCTGCTTCAATTATACCTATAGGGAAACCACCAGCATTTCCTTTAGGTATAATTCACATTGACATTACTGGTAAATTAGATCTTATTCACATATTTCAGATTTGGTCGGTATTCTGCATCAGTCAAGGCAAAACCAGGGGTGGATCCTAAAGGCAGGGGACATACAATGGAAAGATACACTGTTTTAGGCAGGTATGGAAAATGTAAGATTGCTTTCAAAAATAGAAGTGTTAATAGTTTGTTTTTGTCAGTTAACAAAATGCAAAGTGAATGAAAAAAAAAGAGAAATCAAAATCAAATTAATATTTGGTGTGACCACCCTTTGCCTTCAAAACAGCATCAATTCTTCATGTAATCTCAGGCAGACTAAATGATGTTAAGCTAGGGGCTCTGTGAGGTCCATATTATCATTTTCATGACTATTCCTCCAATAGGTGGTCACACCATATATTGATTTGATTTAGATTTCTCTTTTGTTCATTCACTTCATTTTATTAATTGACAGAAATAAACTATTAACACTAGCATTCTTCACACTTGCCTGAAATGTTTGCACAGTACTGTATGCCATTCTTTGTTTCTACTCCTGATTTTGACTTAAAGGGGTTGGCCATGATTGTTTTATTGCCTATTATTGAAGGCATAGGATTAAATTCAATGGGAACTGAGCTGGCCACTATACAGCACATGTAGCCAACTGCTTCTGGCTCTATGCTGTGTATAGTATAGGTATCAGACATGGCCACAAACAGCCAAGCTGGCTGTCAGCCCCCCATGATCAGATATTTATGGCCTATCCTAAGGATAAAAAATCCTGGCCAACCCCTTTAATATAACTCTTGCAATATATTGAACAAATCTGCAATGTGTGAATATAGCCTAGCTAGTGAATTTTTGTAACATAAAGGTCACTACTTACCTGTCTTTGGTCATGTGTATTAAGACGGCCAGAAGGTGTCAGAGAGTTTAAAACAACTTGGTATCCTGTTACATCACCTGTGGCTGGGCTCCATGTAACACGCATTGAATTGTAATTCTGTTCACTCACTATCAAATCTCGTGGACCAATAATTTCTTCACCTGGGAGAATCAAGGAATAATTTAAGAATAAAATATACAAGTTATATATATATATATATATATATATATATATATATATAATTATACACAATATAATGTATAGGAATACTAACGGTGTGAATTAAACATTATTAGCTTTACCTGCTTTGGCCAGTAGAGGAAAGCAGAACTCTCTTGCACAATGCAGGAAAGTTCAGACCATGTGGGAACTGAGGTACTATTCTTTTTTTTTCAAATATTTTATTGAATTTTCATGAATAAACAACATAAAACAACAGACCAGTAATACAAAAAAGCGGACCGGAGCCACCAAAGGGGACCCCAAGACGGCCACAGTCAGCAAGGCAACATAAACATTAATTAGAAGAAGATGAAAAAAGAGTGGAGAGGGGAGGGAAGGGGAGCAGATAGAGAAGTGAGAGAAAAAGGAAGAGGAGGAAAGAAAAGAAAAGAAAAAAAAAAAAGAAAAGAAAAAAAAAATCTGAGGTACTATTCTACAAAAATTTTTTTACATATCATTTACCATAATATAGGCTATTGGAAAGAGTGAGGATATTTTGCTAAAATAGGAAGGCAAAATAATGAGCTATTTTTAAAGTTGATGGTATAAAGTTCTAAATAGACTCACTTTCTACAATCTGTTTGATTGGCCTTGGTGGCTCGGAGGCAGTGAAACAAATTCTTCTTGCAATGCGAGGCAACATATCAAAGAGAGACCAGTAGTCACTAACAATAATAACATGTTCTTCACTAGGGTCAGATGCAATTTTTATTAACTCCCTTTGGTCAGCATTCTTTATACCTAAGTAAGACATGAATGAAATTATAAATATATACCTGAAGATTAGCTTTTCCACTTAGCATTATTATCACAAATACATCAACAATCAGTTTTTTTTTTTAAATTAAAAACTAATGCAAAGTATCAAAGGGAAAGTACCGTATTTTCAACTATGCCATTCTACTTTACCCATGTTTTGATGCTACAATCATATAAAATGATATTTTTATATCAAAATGATGTTTTTAATCAAAAAGTAAACAAATTATTTTCAAAAAAATCTTTCCAACATACAGTCATATGAAAAAGTTTGGGCCCCCCTTTAATTTTAAACCTTTTTTAGTTCTAAATATTTGGGTGTTTGCAACAGCCATTTCAATTTGATATATCTAATAACTGATGGACACAGTAATATTTCAGGATTGAAATGAGGTTTATTGTACTAACAGAAAATGTGCAATATGCATTAAACCAAAATTTGACCGGTGTAAAAATTTGGGTACCCTTATCATTTTATTGATTTGAATACTCCTAACTACTAAACTCCTAATTATTTTACTAACTTATTGAAGCACAAAATTGGTTTTGTAACCTCACTGAGCTTTGAACTTCATAGCCAGGTGTATCCAATCATGAGAAAAGGTGTTTAAGGTGGCCAATTGCAAGTTGTTCTCCTATTTGAATCTCCTCTGAAGAGTGGCATCATGGGCTCCTCAAAACAACTCTCAAATGATCTAAAAACAAAGATTGTTCAACATAGTTGTTCAGGGGAAGGATACAAAAAGTTGTCTCAGAGATTTAACCTGTCAGTTTCCACTGTGAGGAACATAGTAAGGAAATGGAAGACCACAGGGACAGTTCTTGTTAAGCCCAGAAGTGGCAGGCCAAGAAAAATATCAGAAAGGCAGAGAAGAAGAATGGTGAGAACAGTCAAGGACAATCCACAGACCACCTCCAAAGAGCTGCAGCATCATCTTGCTGCAGATGGTGTCACTGTGCATCGGTCAACAATACAGCACACTTTGCACAAGGAGAAGCTGTATGGGAGAGTGATGCGAAAGAAGCCGTTTCTGAAAGCACGCCACAAACAGAGTCGCCTGAGGTATGCAAAAGCACATTTGGACAAGCCAGCTTCATTTTGGAAGAAGGTCCTGTGGACTGATGAAACAAAGATTGAGTTGTTTGGTCATACAAAAAGGCGTTATGCATGGCGTCCAAAAAACACAGCATTCCAAGAAAAACACTTGCTACCCACTGTAAAATTTGGTGAAGGTTCCATCATGCTTTGGGGCTGTGTGGCCAATGCCGGCATCGGGAATCTTGTTAAAGTTGAGGGTCGCATGGATTCAACTCAGTATCAGCAGATTCTTGAGAATAATGTACAAGAATCAGTGACGAATTTGAAGTTACGCCGGGGATGGATATTTCAGCAAGATAATGATCCAAAACACAGCTCCAAATCTACTCAGGCATTCATGCAGAGGAACAATTACAATGTTCTGGAATGGCCATCCCAGTCCCCAGACCTGAATATCATTGAACATCTGTGGGATAATTTGAAGCGGGCTGTCCATGCTCGGCGACCATCAAACTTAACTGAACTGGAATTGTTTTGTAAAGAGGAATGGTCAAAAATACCTTCATCCAGGATCCAGGAACTGATTAAAAGCTACAGGAAGCGACTAGAGGCTGTTATTTTTGCAAAAGGAGGATCTACTAAATATTAATGTCACTTTTCTGTTGAGGTGCCCATACTTTTCCACCGGTCAAATTTTGGTTTAATGCATATTGCACATTTTCTGTTAGTACAATAAACCTCATTTCAATCCTGAAATATTACTGTGTCCATCAGTTATTAGATATATCACATTGAAATGGCTGTTGCAAACACCCAAATATTTAGAACAAAAAATGATTAAGATTAATAGGGGCTGTGCCCCAAACTTTTTCATATGACTGTATAAAACAATTGAACCAAATGTGCGCCACAAACCATAGGGCAAACTGTACATCTACACTGGGCCCTATGATAGTGGGGACCCTTCAGCCGATCCGGGTTGAGCGGGACAGTCTTGCATTTTGGATTCTGCTGCTCTTGGGCACCATAGCGATTTCAACTCTTTCTGCATTCTTGCGGAATAAAGTTGAAGACAATAGTGGAACTCAGAGCTATCAGCTTTATGCTCCACCATTCAGGCTTTGGCTGATAATGTTTGTGGCAGGGAGGCACAGTGAGTACCAAACCAGACACATTACTACAGCCGGGGCCTGCAGGTCACTCTGTAGCAATGCGTTAGGCGAGTATAACTTTTTTTTTTTTATTTGTATGTAGTATATTGGTAAAATGGTAACTGAGGGGACAGGGAGCATTATGTGAGGGCTATTTAAGGGGGCACTCTATTGTGTGTGCCACATTATGTGGTACATTAAATTATGTGGAAGGGCCCAATTATGGAACCTTTGAACGGAAATGTTTTAAAATGGCCCTGCTAAGGGACAGCTTGTTATCAAAGAAAAATAAAAAGTTAGCATCCAGCATAAACAAAACTTGATACATGAAAGACAAGGCATATGAAGTTATACATATTTTATTCAATAAAAGAAAACTTTCATAATAACAAAGAAGAAAAAGAAAAATGCTGATTAAGTGATTACTTTGTAGGATTGGATTTGATAGACCTGTGAAAATCCACCGAAAAGGTATCTTCATACATATCATAGATACATGTCAGAACATCACATCTATGTAATCTACAGGCTTGAATCATCAGTTTAGGACACAGGGACTACCATACTATATAGAGAGCTCAAACCTCAACAGAACTTTTAACAAATATCAGTTTTTGGCTGTTATAAAATTAGCTTGATATAACTGATAAGTAATAATATTAGTAAAGAAGTCAGTATAACATATCTCCTATATCTCCTCATATTTACTCATGGATGAAGTTGAAATGAAAACATGACTTCTAATATTCTGTTCTGATATGTATGTTACTGAGAATTTGTGTGATTTAGAGGACCAGTAATAGTCCTGCATTTTTATATTTTTTTTCTACAATACATCAACTATTGGGAGATATTTTTTCAGGGAAATAGCTGTATAGTAAATCAAATTCACAAACCTATAGCAAATAATGTAACTCCTCTATCCTGTAATTGTTGAGCTTTTTCTTCTACCGCATCTCCAGATTTACCATCAGTCAGTAGCAAAACAATCTGTGTTGGAAAATAATTAAATATTTAGCTAAACACTACATAAAAGAAATATGTCAGCTGTTAGAACCTGACAACTAAATGTCTGAAAGGTCACTGCAGTTACACCCTGTACTTTTCAATGGCTTCCTGACCTTAGGCTGAAGCTAGGAAGAGATCCAGCTAAACTCATAATATTAACCCCTTCATGCCACAGCCAATTTTTGTTTTTGCATTTCCGTTTTTCCCTCTCCCCATTCCAAGAGCCATCATTTTTTCAATTTTCAGTTCACAGAGTCACATTATGGCTTATTGTTTGCAAAACAAATTGTACTTTGTAATGGCACCATTCAATATCCTGTAGAATTTACTGGGAAGCTGGAAAAAAAATTCAGAATGAGATGGAATTGGAAAAAAACGCATTTGCGCCAATTTAAGGGGTTTAATTTTTTACGGCATTCACTATGTGGTAAAAATGACTTGTTACCTGAATTCTGTTGTTCAGTACGATCACGGCAATCCCAAATTTATATAGTATTTGTAATGTTTTGATACCTTTTAAAAAATTAAAAACTTTTGTGTCGCCATACTGTGACACCTGTCACTTTTTTATATTTATATGTATGGCTCAGGGTATGGCGTATTTTTATGCGGGACAAGATGGCGTTTTTATTGATACCATCTTGGGTAAGTTCTGATGGTTTGATAATTATTTCCTCCATTTTTTATAGGAGGCAAAAAGTTGAAAAAAATTGTCATTTGGCCATTTTGATTTTTTTCCCCCCACTACACCGTTCACCGTATGGGATAAATATTTCAATATTTTAATAGTTCGGACATTTTTGAGCGCAGGAACCCCTCATGTGTTTATGTTTACTTTTGTTTATTTATTTTTATATATGATCTAGAGAAAGGGGGGTAATTTGAACTTTTATATTTTTAATTTTTTTTTATACTTCAAAAAACTTTTTTTCTTTTACTTTTATGAACCTTAGGGGGTCTGATCACTCATACTATTCACTGTAATACTAATGTATTGCAGTGAATAGTAAAATGCTTTCACTGTAATAGATCTAATGTTATGACAAGCCCGGGAGACTTCAATAGACTCCCAACTGTCATGACAACTGATTGCCGCACTCCAATGACGTTCTGGAGGGCGGCAATCAAGCAAAGATGGAGGTGCACTTTATATGCCACGGCATCTAAAGAGTTAACAGCTGAGATCGGTGTGAGTTCCAATCGCAGCTGTTAGCGGCAGATGCTGGCTGTATTATACAGCCAGCATCTGCCGTGTATGAGAGAACTCAGCTCCTGAGCTCTCTCCATACACCCCTTCACATCCAGTCACGTACATGTAAATGATTTTGAGTGAAGGGGCAAATGACCTGTTGCCTTTAGTAGAATATTCAAGGGTAAGTTTTCCTTCTTTTCCAGTGCTATAGAAAAAACATCTTAGATTCAGTGCATTCAGTATTAGAGAAATACTGTATAGAAGAGCTGCTTCCTGATCCTAGAATGTACATTTTTATAACTCCCACTGATCAAAGAAAAAAGGTTACAGCTCACTCTTGTAGTATAATCCAGTTCAGTCATCTACTGATGCACAGAAATAAACTCTTGGACTTTCAGGGTGTTAAAGAGAAAAGGATCAAAAGTGTACAATCTAGCACCATAAATAAAATGTAACTTTTAATAATTCATTAAAAAAACATAAAAATGAAAGGCTAGCAGTGAATTGCTTTTACTCCCATTGATTAGCTGTTACAACAGAAGTGGCTTGTGCTTCACAGGCCAGTGATCTCATGTTCATCAGTCACATGACCTATTTGCAGCTCAGTTTCATTCAAGTAAATGGAGATGAGCTCCAATACCAAAGACAGCCACTATACAATGTACAACACTGTGCTTGGTAAGCAGTGAAACTTTAAACTGGTGATAAGAATGGGTGCTGGGTATTGGACCCCCACCAATCTGATATTAAGACTTATTCTGTGGATAGGTCATCATTATCATAATGCTGGAAACCCCTTTTAATATTATTGGTTTGATTTATGTCTACTGCTACTTAATATTTAATGAGTTTGGGACACCTCCAAATTAAGTGTATCTAGTTCAAGCCTGGCAGAGATATATTGTTAAACTCAAGATTAAGTGTTTCTTCAGTAAGGAACATTAAGTTACTATGTTTTAGTACACATATTTCTACCTATCCTTGTGCATTTTGTTCCTTGGTAAATAATATAAATGATGCTGGATATTTTAATACACTGTTAACTTACCTTTGGTACATCTTCTCGGGAAATGGATGGGTTAAATACTCGATCTGCCAAAAAAGCAAGGGCATCACCCGTCTTTGTGTTCCCTCCTTTATATGCAACATTTTGGAGTGCTAACAACACTTCTTGAGTGGTTTCATAATCTGACAATTCAATACTCATCCTTGAATAAATTGATCAAATACAAATTATTATGTTTAATACTAGCATATTTCCAGTTATTTGTATAAACTTTCTTTCACAAATGCATCTCAGGTACATAAAAATGTTATTGTATTAAGTGCTCCTAAGAGTAGTACTTTATATGCATGTGGGCTGAGGACATCCATGATGTACCGATTCTTCTTGTGTACCCATGCATTAAGTAACACACACAAAGTGACATGAAACATAAAGTGAGTGAGCATTACCAATATACTTTGTTACCTTGGAGAATCTCCATAAACTGCAACTCCAAATCGTATTCCTTCTTTTCCAAGTATCTCTGTGTTCTGAAATGAGCTTATCATACTTCTAATAAAGTCTTTGATAATCTGAAAATTGTCTTCTCCAACACTCCAAGACTCATCTATAAGGAATACAATGTCTGCTGTCTCTGCAGACCTGCAGTCTATGTAAAATCAAAACACAAAATTGTAAGATGCTTTTTAAGGAAAGTATAGTAGAATGAAAAATAATAAGATCGCATTTGTATGTAGTACACTTTAAAAGTGAACTTTAGTTGTCAACTTTAATATGAAACATATATCACTTGCAAAGGTAAACCAGAAAACTTCTGTTTATTTTACAACAGCATATAGTATAATATTCAGCTATTCTTAAAAATTGATTTGAAACAACTGTCAGAATCCCTTGATTATTTTTAGACACAGCATACTTTAAGGGATTGCCTTGGTGGGTAGTACAGTACATTCAGATCTTGCAACCTGTTTAGATCTCTGTTATGAAACCTGTTTAGGTCTCTGCTAAAAGATAATTTTTTATGTGGGCAATATAATTATTACAATTCTAATGCACAATGTAGAAATCTGTTTGTTGGTGGTATCCATCATATAGAGAACCTATTCCTTAATTGTTGCACTTTGCATCTTGTCCATGGTATTTTTCTGCCCTTGGGGCAGATTTTACATCATCAAGCCCATTAGGCAATTATATGTACTATTGAAAGAGCACTATAAGTAAATTTCATTGGGAAATGGAGCCTCTAGGCTAATTGACCATGTTTGAGAGTTACATTATGGAGATATTAGAGTACTTCACTTTGCAGGTATTCAGAGGATTTCTGTCCCCCATAGAGGAAGTGTCTGTCATAAGATCCTTCTATGTTGTGAGGCAAGCTAAATTATTGAAAGTAATGCTTTGGGCTCTTTAGGCCTTAACAATAGGAACAAACTAAATGCCTCTTTGTGACTTAACAATATTTTTAGATGTTAGTTTTTTTTTAATTTTGTATATTATTTTGTTGCATTTGTTGTAATGTAGTTACCGCGGTGACAATGTGGGTATGCCTTTAACTGGCATTCCTGCATTGCCACATATTCTCACCTGAGGAGGCACAGTTGCACGAAACAGGCTGCTGTTCAGTGTACTAGCTCCCCTCTTCCTCCTGTTATATGTTGTAAATAATGGTAAGCTTTGTGGATTAGCGAGTACCGCCCACTTCCTTCATCTTTTACCCCTGGATTTATTATGGTCAATTAGGGCACCATGTGTTTTCAAGTTTTATTCACTTGACTCCTACTTCTGTCCACATCTTTCAGTTATAAGCATACAAAGACACTGCATGAAGGTGAGTCCAAATTCTAATTTTGTTTGTTTACTTGGAAATAGATGTTTTCCAGATGGGAGCATATGTTGTTCTAAAACTCTATGTATTGCTCAGCATTGTTAATACCTTTCAAAATGTGTAAGCTGGGTGTGTGAGAGCTCTATCAGAAGTCTTTCCTCCCCACTGCAGTCAGGCTGTACAACCAACACCGACCTAAGCGGAGATTAATCCATACAGATAATTGAAATATCTTTCTGTCTGAGATATCCCCCCCCCCCCGCTACTTCTTATCTGTCTGTCTATCAATGAAATGCCTCTACCTTGGAACATTCTTGTATATGTTGTATTTGTTTGGTTTATCTTTGCTGCTGTAACACACTGAATTTCCCCATGGTGGGACTATTAAAGGATTATTATTATTATTATTATTATTTTTATTTTATTTTTTTTAACTGTGTGCTGATAGCAAGTTGAAATTTACCTCTCCTCTTGAGTCTGCAGGACTCAGCATCCATGGTTTCCATAAAGAATTTCACATTTTGATTGATCTTACCACAGAACAGCTTTCCACTTTGCCTCAGTCCATTTTAAATGAGCTTTGGCCCAGAGAAGATGGTGGCATTTCTGGATTGTATTGATATAAGGCATCTTCTTTGCATGATACAGTTTTAACTTGCATTTTTGGATTGCTCAGCAAACTGTGTTCACAGACATGGATTTCTGGAAGTATTCGTGAGTCCATGTACTGATTTGCATTACCAGTTCAGGTCCGTTTTTAATGCAGTGTCATCTGAGTGCCCATAGATCGCAAGCATTAAAAAATGACCGTCAGCCTTGTCCCTTGAGCTCATGGATTTCTGTAGATTCTATGAATCGTTTGATAATATTATGTATTATAGATGGTAGGATATTCAAAGTCTTTGCAGTTTTACGTTGAGAGACCTTCATACTGAAATTGTTCACCAATTTTAGACCTAGGTTTTCACAGATTGGTCAATCTCTGACCACGTTCTTGAGAAACTCTCTCTCTAACTCGCTCTCTGCTCTTTTTATATACAGTCATGTGACTTAGTTGAAAATTGGCCCTCCAGTTTTTCATTAGTACTATTTACTTTAACAGTCTTTTGTCAACTTTATTTTCTAACTTTTTTGAGATTTGTTGCTGCCATTAATTTCTTAATAAGTAATTTTTTTTCAAATGAAATGGAAAAATGTATAACTTACAACTTCTGATGTGTGTTCAATGTGCTGTTGTGAATAAAATATGGTTATATGAGATTTCAAAATCATTGCATTCATGTTTTTAGAGATGGGGTTGTAAACTAATAAACTATACCAAAGAACACGTCTATATCTATATTTTTTCTTAGGTAGTATGAATATTAGCTGTATTTCTTTTAAATTGGTTATAAAAGGTTTTATAGTTTTTAATCAAATGCTTCTTTTACCCATTGTAAGAGTTATTGCACTGACCACCTGAATTTAGTAGAATTATTGCTAAGAGTCTAAGAAGAGCCTATTTAATTTCTAATATAAGGATTAGAAATTAAATAGGCTCACAAAATTTTGCCTGACTGTACCATGTCCACATCACAACATGCCAATACTTTTGGAAAATACCTGCCAGAGCATGCATGAGCTGAGCATGCATGTGTATGGTGGTCAGGAAGAAACTAAAACTATTTTCACACTACCATTACTTATAGGATAAGAGCAACAAATTAAATGCCAATACAATGACTGAGACAGACCACCCACTGTAATGTTAAAAACAGGACAGAAGTTTTCTTCTCTTGTTTGTTTACTTTTCTGACTGAAGAAAAAGTCCTGCAGATATGACTTTCTCTTACGCTACAAAAGTAAGCAAACAAGATGTTAGAAAGCTTCTGTTATGTTACATTACAGTGAATGGAGGCCGATGCAGATGGAGGGCGCTCCCTCTGTATCAGTCATTCTATTGGCATTTAAGTCCCTTGCTCTAATACTATGATGGATGATAACAACAAACTTCAATAATGGTAGTGTGAACATACCCTAAGGCTAATGGACACCTACATATGTATTCATTTTTGTAAATCCTGTGGTGTGACAGTAATGGCCTTAATTACAGAACAAAAGCGGTGATTATAGGTTGTTTGCTTAAATCCTTCAGGTCATTCGACACGTCTCTGGGTTCCAAAGGTAGAAATGTTAAATGACCCCTCTCTGGGACTTCTAGTGTTAATATAGTACTGACATTCCAAAAATGTGACAAATAGAAACAACAAAGGTCACACAATGTTGAACATACACATATAGATGTGAATTGGCTGAACCAGACAATTTTGATGTATTAGACTTACCATTTAAAGTGTAAAAACCAATCTCTCTGTGAAAGAGCATGCCAAATAAGTGTATGGGGGGTCACCTAACATTCCCCCTAGAGGGCATTTTGCCAGATCATTTTGTACGACATTGATTTGACCAGCAGCTATTCTATCTGACACACCTTACACATATTTATTCCAACATCTACCATAATTGAAGAATATGTAGGTTCCATACAGATTGGAATAGTTGACCTGGGCAGACAAATTCAGCATGTTTGGCCAACATATATCTAATGTGTATTGGCACCCTTACTCCAAGTCTTTCAGTCATTAAAGCAGCTACAATCACTTTGTACTAAAAGGAATTCATAGCTGATTTGATATGTGAAAATATAGAATAGTGAATCGCTCTTTGCTTTGGAAACTTCTTTTTTGTTTGCAGGAAAATAATCAATAACCGTGCCATGGAACAAATGATGGCAGATTATTACATACTGACTCACATGGAGTTAATAAAAAATAACAAGGTCAAGAAAATCTACTCTTCCCAGGACCTGTATTTCATATACACAGTCACTTAGATCTTGATTCTTTGCCATATACAGTCATATGAAAAAGTTTGGGCACCCCTATTAATCTTAATCATTTTTAGTTCTAAATATTTGGGTGTTTGCAACAGCCATTTCAATTTGATATATCTAATAACTGATGGACACAGTAATATTTCAGGATTGAAATGAGGTTTATTGTACTAACAGAAAATGTGCAATATGCATTAAACCAAAATTTGACCGGTGCAAAAGTATGGGCACCTCAACAGAAAAGTGACATTAATATTTAGTAGATCCTCCTTTTGCAAAAATAACAGCCTCTAGTCGCTTCCTGTAGCTTTTAATCAGTTCCTGGATCCTGGATGAAGGTATTTTTGACCATTCCTCTTTACAAAACAATTCCAGTTCAGTTAAGTTTGATGGTCGCCGAGCATGGACAGCCCGCTTCAAATTATCCCACAGATGTTCAATGATATTCAGGTCTGGGGACTGGGATGGCCATTCCAGAACATTGTAATTGTTCCTCTGCATGAATGCCTGAGTAGATTTGGAGCTGTATTTTGGATCATTGTCTTGCTGAAATATCCATCCCCGGCGTAACTTCAAATTCGTCACTGATTCTTGTACATTATTCTCAAGAATCTGCTGATACTGAGTTGAATCCATGCGACCCTCAACTTTAACAAGATTCCCGATGCCGACATTGGCCACACAGCCCCAAAGCATGATGGAACCTCCACCAAATTTTACAGTGGGTAGCAAGTGTTTTTCTTGGAATGCTGTGTTTTTTGGACGCCATGCATAACGCCTTTTTGTATGACCAAACAACTCAATCTTTGTTTCATCAGTCCACAGGACCTTCTTCCAAAATGAAGCTGGCTTGTCCAAATGTGCTTTTGCATACCTCAGGCGACTCTGTTTGTGGCGTGCTTTCAGAAACGGCTTCTTTCGCATCACTCTCCCATACAGCTTCTCCTTGTGCAAAGTGTGCTGTATTGTTGACCGATGCACAGTGACACCATCTGCAGCAAGATGATGCTGCAGCTCTTTGGAGGTGGTCTGTGGATTGTCCTTGACTGTTCTCACCATTCTTCTTCTCTGCCTTTCTGATATTTTTCTTGGCCTGCCACTTCTGGGCTTAACAAGAACTGTCCCTGTGGTCTCCCATTTCCTTACTATGTTCCTCACAGTGGAAACTGACAGGTTAAATCTCTGAGACAACTTTTTGTACCCTTCCCCTGAACAACTATGTTGAACAATCTTTGTTTTCAGATGATTTGAGAGTTGTTTTGAGGAGCCCATGATGCCACTCTTCAGAGGAGATTCAAATAGGAGAACAACTTGCAATTGGCCACCTTAAATACCTTTTCTCATGATTGGATACACCTGGCAATGAAGTTCAAAGCTCAGTGAGGTTACAAAACCAATTTTGTGCTTCAGTAAGTCAGTAAAAAGTAGTTAGGAGTATTCAAATCAATAAAATGATAAGGGTACCCAAATTTTTGCACCGGTCAAATTTTGGTTTAATGCATATTGCACATTTTCTGTTAGTACAATAAACCTCATTTCAATCCTGAAATATTACTGTGTACATCAGTTATTAGATATATCAAATTGAAATGGCTGTTGCAAACACCCAAATATTTAGAACTAAAAATGATTAAGATTAATAGGGGTGCCCAAACTTTTTCATATGACTGTAGCTTACAACATCTGTATTTATATCAAACACATGTGTCCCAAGCTTCTAAAATCTTATTGTTTGCCTTACCTTCTAGCTGAGCCATTACTGTGCATCTGGTAAAGAAAACTGTGAGGGTAAAAATCCTTAGCTGTAATGATATCATCATAAGGTCCAATTATCTCATATATCTTGGCTTTAATTCTTCTTATATTACAAGTTCTGAAAGGAAACAACATACGTTATAGGTGACTCTGTACTCTGCTTTATACAGTAGTGCACTCAATGTTAGAGTGGGCTTATGGTTTAGCTAGATACAAGTTAATATATTACAGTTTACATTTTATGCACATTTATGCCTAATACACAGTACTTTCACTAACAAAATCATTCTCTCTCAGTAGATAGAATTGGTTAGGATAGAGGATAATTTGGCGTGGTTGGAGCTCCAACCACTGGAAGCCGTGTCATAGGTAAAGTCTTGTGGGCCCTGGTGCAAACTTTGACCCCCTCCCTACAGCGTATTCTTGATAGCAATGGTTATGGGTACTGTAGAAGTATCTCAGTTACTTGAAAGGTATACAACTATAGTACCACAGTATGTCCACAAGTATCAGAGATGAGTGTCGATCTCTGCTGCCTGAGATGTATAGTGGAGATAGCAGGCTTCCCCAACCGCTATCCTGGTGCTGCGGGACCCCAGCCCTCTCCATCTGGCTACGGACACCCTAACCCTCCAGGCCCAGTTGCAGTCGCACCCCCTGCGACTGCAATTGTTACACCACTGACTGGAAGCCTCTCCAATCACAGAATAAGAACAGAAAGACAAAGTATACCTGTCTTAAAAAAGTGTCAGTTCCATTCAGCTCTATCGGACTGAAGGAAATTGCTAAGTGCTGTACTTGGCTTCTTTTCAGCAGTCCCATACAGATGAATGGAGTAGCAGTGAGGCCTGTGTGACCACTTCTCCATTCAGATGGGGGTACACGAGACCCCTGTTGTGATTAGGAATAAGGAGATAATGGATAACTTACCTTTGTGGAAAATCCCTTTAATAAGGGGATAAATATAAAGTTATGCATCTAGATAAAAATCATCTGCATGTCCTTCCTTGGGGAGTAAAGCAGGGAGAGTCACTGGTGGAGAAGGACCTGGGTGTACTTATAAATCATAGATTAAATTACAGCATGAAATATCAATTAGCTGCTTCAAAGGCCAGTGGGATATTGTCATGTATTAAAAGGGGTAACTAACTTTGTAACTATGTAACATCAGTGTTGCCTAACTGCATTGTAGCTCCTCAGGGCAATATTAAAATGTTATGCATGCAAAATGTCTGAAAGATTCTGCCTTTATCTTACTAATCTCACTACATTTTACAAAATGAAGCATTAATAACAATTCAGCTAAAGGGGTTTCCCAGGATTATGATATGATGACCTATACTTAGGATAGGTCATGAATTTGTGACACCCACATTTGGTAAAAAAGCTCCAGACAGCCTTCAATCCTGCCTTTGCTGTGGACACATTCCCTCCCCAACTGTTGGCATGATGATCTAGGGAGCCATCAACAGACGGTCATCAGTAGTTGTGATACAAGGTACAGTAACAGCTCAGTGATATGTGCAGAACATCTTGTGGCCACATATGTTACCTTTCATGGTAGGGCTTCCAGCTAGCATTTTTCAGCCAGTTAATGCTCACCCACAAATACCAAGGGTTTCCCAGAAATGTCTCTGCCACACTGCAACACTTCCTTTGTCTGCTCAGTTGCCACATTTATCACCAATTGAGCATTTTTGTAACAGCAGGAACACCAGCTTCCACAACATACAAGTGTACAGGATCTGTAGGCCCAACTGCAACATCCAGTATATCATATAAAATCTGCATGCCCAACCACATGTCATCTTGTATCTAGGCTAGAGGCAGCTAGAGCCTCCTTTCAGTTGTACAGTTTTCCCCAATAAACTTATGCTTTTACGCTAATATTTTAATCACTTATAAAGTTTCATTCAATTCCATCATCTTCTTCTCTCCCATAGTCAAGCAATGATGCAGATGTTTGGAGGCCTAGGACGCCATGAGGGAAAGCTCAAAATGACGTCAGACTCTCCTACCAAGTGCTTGTTCCCACTCTCTGGAGTCTGGAGAGACCTCAGCTAGCATATCGGGTGTGCTCCTGTCCAACACACTGGCACCTGTCTCCTCTACCCCGTCTTTCCAAACGTCCATGGGCACATAATGCCGCCGGGAATCCACCTCAGCGGCCATTTCAGGGGCGGCCTCTGACCTGAAATGGCCATCCCTTCCACCATCCCCAGCAGTTTTTACTACTGGGATGCCATAGCCGTCTTCCCACAGCACCCCTGCCCTGCCCTCGGCTTCTCCTGGGAAGCAACATACTGAGTATACCAGGCCTGCCTCCTCACTTGCATAGCTCTCTACTGCACACTGCCATGGCTCTAATCTCACACCAAAGAAGATTATTTAGTGCCAAAAAAAAACAAAGTACAAAAATTCTATCAAAAATATCAAATGGTACTTTGGTACTTTGTAATTTTTTGTTTATTGATATTTTTGAGAATTTTTTGCACTTTGTTTTCTTTTTTTTGTCACTAAATAATCTTCTTTCAGTGTATTATTTATATATTATTTGTGCTTTCTAACATTATTATTTTGGGGGTGTCTTAATACAATTATTGTCAGGAAGATTTTACGGACACCTGTCCATTTTCCGCCCCTTCTTTATGTCATTGTTCTTTTCAGTGTTATCTGTTTTTTGTTCATGGCTCTAATCTGTAGATTTCTCAGGAGGCTGGGACAACTCCTCCTGGCACTGCTTCTCACTTGAGGAATGGCCGTTCTGAAGTTACTGGCACCCTTCTGTGTGCAGACAGTCCTGGTGGGCCCCTCATTACCCCCTATCTGACACCGTAGGGGAATTACGCAGGCACAGTGCCCACCTCAGTGAGGTGCTTACAGAAACTGACATGGAATCCTACATTACCCATCTGGAGCAGTCTTACAAGTCTGAATTGTCAGCTCTAAGTACTGATGTTCAATTCTTTGAGACCAGGCTTGATGCTGTTGAGGCCTCCACTACTACCTTCTCTGATAGACTGTCTGTGCAGGAGACCACCTTGTTAACCCAATATTTCAACTTTAATATCTGGCTGATTTGTTTGATGACTTGGAGAATCAGAACAGACGGAACAACATCCACCTGCGGGGACTTCCCGAATCTGTTGAACCCCAGCAATTGGATGCTACTCTGCACACTATTTTCAACTGTCTTCTGTGGGTACCCCTGGATTCACCCCTTCAACTTGACCAAATGCATCGCTAATTGGGCTCTAGTGCACCTGACCCTAACAACCCAAGGGGCGTTATTTTCAGATTTCATCGTTATTAGCTAAAGGAAGCTGTCATGCACAAAGCCCGGGACTCTGGCCAGGTGCTTTTCCAGGACCACCCACTATCCCTCCTGCCTGACCTCTCCTGTCTGACACTAAGTCTCTCCTGGATGACCAGATCCAACTCCGTATCCCCTATTCCTGGGGATTCCCATTCCGCATACAAGTCCACCGAGAGGGCCGTCTGTTTACATTCACTCACCCTGGAGATATTCCTGTCTTCACTTCCTCTCTTGGCATCCCTTCTTTGGATATCCCAGACTGGCCAGCCCATGTATATCCATCTTCCCATAGCGCATTGTAAGCCGAGACATCGTAGACGTGACCGTGCTCCTGCTATAAGTGACCTGCCTCCGGATCACCCGAGCCACTTTGCCATGCATGATGGCACCTAGTTGCTTGGGACTGCACAAGCTTGTCCTCCTGTTTTTGCACTGATTAGCCTGCCTTCTGGGGAGTGACAGAGGTTGTCTGCACTCTGCTCCACACTAGGGGTGCTTTTGTACCCTCATTGCCCCCCATTGCTGACAGTTCTCCTAAGTGTTCCTTTATGATGCTTATGCTTAAATTTTTTATTTTTAGTTTGTTCCCCCCCTCCATTTTTTTCTCTCTCCTTCTCCCTTCTTTGTCTTTATTTTGTTTTATTTTCGTTCATAATGTTTATATGTGCATTTTGCTGTTTCTTGACCGGTTAGCTGATTTATTTTGTTTCGATGCAGTTGTTTTACTATAGTCCCCCCTCCAGGGGAGAGCGACTCTGTCATTGAAAAGTTTGCTTTCCACCAGGGTCCTTGTATTACTATGTAGCACAGAACTAAGTGTATTAGCCAACTTCCCCACTCCTTTCTGCCGAGTTCGTTTTATTTTTCTCCTTCCTGGTGTTTTTTTTGTGGCCTTCTGTTTCTATCCTTCCCTGACCTCCCCCCCCCCCATTTCCTGGGCTATGGCTTCAAAAGAGGAACCAAATTTTATATCAGATGCACAAGAGTCGCTCACATGTCCTAATTTTACAGGAGACCCACTTGAAAGAGCATCATGTCCCTGATATTCGTAATTGGCACTACCCTTCCTGGTTCCATAGCGTCAACCCGACTGTGAGGTCTTAGGGAGAGTCTATTGTCCTACACAGATCTCTTCAACACAAGGTACTGGACATGATGCTTGACACTGAGGGCAGGTATGTCTTCCTGAAACTGCAAATTGATGGAAAGGTTTGACATATGTTCACATTTTTTATTTAAATTACTGTAATGGGAGGATGAACAAACCATATAATTATATTATGATTTTAGCATTAGTTGCAAATACTTCTCCAGTTAAATTCTAGACAACTCACATTATTAGTATCCCCAAAGCCAATTTTAGTGCCCCAAAGCTTCTTCAAATTGTGTGTAGTCGTACTTTCGAGGTTTATGATAGACTGGGTTAAACCAAAATGGAAAGCAGACCAGGAGTAATAAACTATTTTGTTATTAAACTACTTTGATTAAAGAGGATGCCCAGGATTTCTTTTTATTCTACCCTTAGGATAGACTATAAATATCTGATTGTTGAAGGGCAACAGCTGGAATTTTAGCTCTGATATCAATGGGAGAAGACCTTATCTTCCTTTGGGTCCATGTGTTTTATAGTAATTGCATCAGAAGTCAACTCGGAACAGCTGATCCATGTGGATACAGTGGGTACGGAAAGTATTCAGACCCCTTTAAATTTTTCACTCTTTGTTTCATTGCAGCCATTTGCTAAAAGCAAAAAAGTTCATTTTATTTCTCATTAATGTACACTCAGCACCCCATCTTGACAGAAAAAAAAACAGAAATGTAGATATTTTTGCAAATTGATTAAAAAAGAAAAACTGAAATATCACATGGTCATAAGTATTCAGACCCTTTGCTGTGACACTCATATTTAACTCACATGCTGTCCATTTCCTTCTGATCCTCCTTGAGATGGTTCTACTCCTTCATTGGAGTCCAGCTGTGTTTAATTAAACTGATTGGACTTGATTAGGAAAGGCACACACCTGTCTATATAAGACCTCAAAGCTCACAGTGCATGTCAGAGCAAATGAGAATCATGAGGTCAAAGGAACTGCCCAAGGAGCTTGCTGTATTGACCCGTTGTTTACTCCCTGCACTCCAAAAGCCATAACTTTCAAATTTTTCCATTTATGTAGTCATATGAGGGCTTGATTTTTGCGTGACAAGTTGTACTTCAGAATGGTACCATTTATTATTCTGAATATGTACTCGGAAGCAGTAAAAATCCCAGGATGAGGTGGAATTGAAAAAAAAAATGCAGTACCGCCATTTTCTTATAGGTTTGTTTTTACAGCTTCCACTGTGCAGTAAAAATGCTATGTTAGCTTTATTCTATGGGTTGGTATGCTCACGATACCAAATTTATATTTTTTTTCATGGTTTAATAAGGTTACAAAAATTCAAAATTTGAAGAAAAAAAAAAATTTCTTTCACCATATTCTGTCACCTGTAACTTTTTTATTTCAGTGGATGGAGCTGTGCATGGTGTCTTTTTTTTGCGGGCCATATGTATTTTTTATTGATACCCTGTTGGGGAATGTATGATGTCTTGATCACTTTTTATTCCATTGTTTTAGGGAGGTAAACTGGCGATAAAATGCCAATAAGCCATTTTGATTTTTTTTTCCTGCTATTGTGTGTACCATATGAGACAAATGTTTTTATATTTTAATAGTTTAGGCATTTTCAGACTTAGAGATGCCTAATTCCTAATAGGTTGTTGGCAGAAAGTGTATGATACAATTGGAGGGAATAATACATATTTAGATAGATCATCTGCTTTTGTACTGATTGCCCAACCACAGCCACACCTCAAGTGACCTATAGTGAGGGTGTTTGTGACAAATTGGTGGAATCTGTGGGATTTTTTGATGTAAGAACTTAAAGTGGATAAAGTCTATGATTTTTGGTAAGAGGACTATAGACTAATCCACCAATGACAGAACTCAATGCTTACAATATTTAAAGACATACAGTGCAAACAGTTTCTCCTTTCCCTTCTGTTTTTTCTTTCTCTATTTTGCACAATGCATACGAAGATGGCCTCTTCTGTATATACATTAGGCACCAAAGGATGCACTTGCTGTGCAATGTCAGAACCAAGGGATCCCAATCAATAGTAAGAGCAAAGAGCAGCTGATAGAAGCCCTCTTGCAGGAGGAACAAGACCAAGAGAGAGCTATGTACCTGGGAGGTCACAGCCCAGCTTCAGAGACTGACCTGGGCATGGAAATTGCTTCAGGAGCTGGACTAATGTCTGGGGATTCTAACAGTTCACATTTGGATATAACTATGGAGACCTATTTACAAAGTACTTTAAGCTTTATTGGCCCCATAGATCTGGATACCAAGCTAAAGTTCATCCAACAATATCAGGAAAGAGAAGATGTGGAACACCGAGCTGAGGGGGAAGCCTCAGATTATGATGCAGAGACATGGCATCAGCTTGAGTGTGATAAACTGTCCAGCCAACCAGAAGGCAAAGAAGCTAGTATCCACAGACCACGCGTAGACTATTTGCCTGTTTTGTACAATCATGTAAATTTTGACGTTTTTATGTTGGGCTTTGAAAAAACCTGCAGACAGTACCAGTTGCTACGCAGTCAATAGTCTTGGTACTTCTCTTCCAGACTGAAAGGGAAAGCCTTAGAAGCTTTTGCAGACCTTCAACCTGAACTGGATCCACCTACTGTCTCCAAGAAAGGTGAAAATGCTCCTGTTGGGAAACTTCATCTCCAATGGATTTGCAAAGCTGCTGTGACCCAATAACAGGGTGGGCACATGATGTCACCATGAGAGTGCTGGACACCGCAAAGATGCCCAAATGAAGTAAGGGAAGGTGAGTATAATTTTTTTTTTGTCTTCCCTGGGCCTCCACCTATTATACTCTGGGGACTGAAGAGACCCCAGAATATAATAATTTACCGCAATGCATGTCAGGGCGGCAATTTTAGTTAATCCGAGAAAAATCCCTATTTATTCAGTTTCATTAGAAACTGAACAATTTGGAATATTCAGGTCAAACCTGGCTCTGAACGAATTGGTTCGCCCATCTCAAGTAATGGGCATAAGCCCAAGAGGACAGTGTGTCTCAGAAGAAGGACAGGGTGTTAACTCTGTGCCAGAACCAGAGGTGTCTCAGTGGAAGGAAGCTAAGGGGGAAGTGAGTAATCCCCTGGAAATCTCCTAGCCACTAGCTAATGCTGAGGAGACTGCCAGGATGGAGTCTCTGGATCTGTGCCTCAAGGTTCTGTGGTTCTGAGTGTGGATTTGCCAGTATTCAGGTAGAGGATCCAGATGAACTTTTATTACCTCTTTCTAGACAGGAATAGAAAAGACGATAATTTTGCCATTACCTTTTTGCGCCATTCACCGTGTGACTTAACCTGATAAATTTGTTTACTGAGTCAATATGATTACATTGATTTCATTAATATAATTTTTTTGTTTTGTTTTACTATTTTTGCAAACGTAATAACCCTTTTTCTAATATTTCTTTGCATCTACAAGACCCATAAAAATAATTATTTATACTACTTGAAGTTTTGATCTTTCGATCACTTATTAACTACTTATGCTTTACCTATGTAGTGCAATATATTATATTGCCTATCAAATTCTGACAGGATTCTATAGTATGGCCAAATAGGGATATATTGAAGGCAGAACCTGACTGCCAGATAAAAGTACCAAACTACCGCTATCACATTCACAGGGCGCCAATGCCTAGAGGAGCAAGCCCTTCCCTCCAAAACCATTGCTGCTGTTACTATTGACCTGGCATGTGAAAAAGTTAAACGTCTAGGATTAGTGATTTTCCAATCCCAGTTGTTAGGAGCAGATGCCTGGCTGTTAACACACAGCCAGGCACCCACTTCAGACGTAGAAATTCAATTGCATCAGAATAAGGCCTGTTAGTGCTCGCCATATAAAAGTCTATACATCGGTCACTAATGGGTTAAAACATTTTAACACAATAATATTTATATCATTTATTTATGTTATTTACTTTATTTTTAGACAAACAGCCCATCAATATCCCAGAATGGATAAAGAAACAATGGGTCATCAAAGAAGGATGTTTTGCACTGAACACCAGTTATCAACACCATGTACAGTCATACCCGTAAGTGTTGGCACCCTGAATTTTTTTCAGAAAATGAAGTATTTCTCCCAGAAAATTATTGCAATTACATGTTTTGTTATACACATTTATTTCCTTTGTGTGTATAGGAACAACACAAAAAAATTCAGGAAAAAAAAGCCAAAAATTATATAATTTCACGCAAAACTCCAAAAATAACTGGCACCCTCTAACCATATTTGGTTGCATAACCTTTGGAAAAATAACTGAAATAAATTGCTTCCTATAACCAACAACAAGCTTCTTACACCTCTGAACTGGAATTTTGGACCACTGTTCTTTTGCAAACTGCTCCAGGTCTCTCATATTTGAAGGGTGCCTTCACCCATAATCAATTTTAAGATCTCTCCACAGGTGTTCAATGGGATTTAGATCCAGATCTTGAGAGAAGTGGCCGGATTGCTAGCCACTTCCCTCCAGCGTTGTGTTTCCATCTATTTCTGGGTGTTTTTTGAAGAAGATTTGGGGTCATTGTCCTGCTGAAAGACCCATGACCTAGGATGGAAGCCTGGCTTTCTAACAAAGGGCCCTACGTTGAGACCCAAAATCCATTGGTAATCCTCAGATTTCATGATGCACTGCACACAGTCAAAGCACCCAGTGCCAGAGGTAGAAAAACAACCCCAAAACATCTTTGAACCTCCATCATATTTGACTGTTGGTACAGTGTTCTTTTCAAAATATGTGTAATTGCAATAATTTTCTGGGAGAAATACTTCATTTTCTGGAAAAATTTCAGGGGTGCCAACACTTACGGCCATGACTGTAGCTAGACTCTTTGAAGGTTGAAGTACTCTGTATTGTACTAATGAGTCATGGTTGTATACAGGTATATGTTAAAAATTATCGATGATATGTGTAGTCAATAGTGACATCACTTATATCAAGTTCTTGGCTTGGCCTCTATATCTATATGAATAATTTTAATATGAAGCAGAACTGGGCAACCACTGAACATAACAACCTTGCAATTCATACTTACTGTAATTCAGAGCTAACTATTTATAACTAACAACACTGTTACTTCAGAAAATTTTGCACTTACGACAGTCTTTTCCTGGAGATTTTGTCTTTATTTCCATAGTAACCAGTTACAGTGCCTTGCGAAAGTATTTGGCCCCCTTGAACTTTTCAACCTTTTGCCACATTTCAGGCTTCAAACATAAGGATATAAAATTTTAATTTTTTGATGAAGAATCAACAACAAGTGGGACACAATTGTGAAGTGGAACGAAATTTATTGGTTATTTTAAACTTTTGTAAAAAATAAAAAACTGAAAAGTGGGGCGGGCCAAATTATTCGGCCCCTTTACTTTCAGTGCAGCAAACTCACTCCAGAAGTTAAGTGAGGATCTCTGAATGATCCAATGTTGTCCTAAATGACTGATGATGATAAATATAATCCACCTGTGTGTAATCAAGTCTCCGTATAAATGCACCTGCTCTGTGATAGTCTCAGGGTTCTGTTTAAAGCGCAGAGAGCATCATGAAGACCAAGGAACACACCAGGCAGGTCTGTGATACTGTTGTGGAGAAGTTTAGAGCTGAATTTGGATAGAAAAAGATTTCCCAAACTTTAAACATCCCAAGGAGCACTGTGCAAGCGATCATATTGAAATGGAAGGAGTATCAGACCACTGCAAATCTACCAAGACCTGGCCATCCCTCTAAACTTTCATCTCAAACAAGGAGAAGACTGATCAGAGATGCAGCCAAGAGGCCCATGATCACTCTGGATGAACTGCAGAGATCTACAGCTGAGGTGGGAGAGTCTGTCCATAGGACAACAATCAGTTGTACACTGCACAAATCTGGCGTTTATGGAAGAGTGGCAAGAAGAAAGCCATTTCTCAAAGATATCCATAAAAAGTCTCGTTTGAAGTTTGCCACTAAACAGACTAACCTGTGGTATACATCTACACAGTCTATGTCTAGATTTGCAAAGTTTTCTGCACAAAAATTTGCTACTCTTTTACACCACTTTTCTGATATAGTGGAATGATAAAGTCCCCTTACAGTTTTTATAATGTAGGATGCTGTCAATATTTCATGGGTTAGCATCTGTGAGGCTAAGTTAGATTCTTTTATCATAGAAACATGTCATTTTACAAGGGATACTCAAACGTTTCTGTTTGGGTGTGTGTCTGTCTGTATATTTATATATGTCTACAGTTTTTAAGATTATTTCCTTATCTAGACCATCGTGGCCATCTTTTCTTGAGAAAGCAACTCTGCAAGAAGACCATTTTTAATGCAAATTTGGATAGTTGGCTCAAATAGTTTTTACTGTATGTAGTTCCTCCTATTGTACATTATTTCTTGTCTTTGAGGCATATACTTGCTATTAAGAATACTACTATTCCCAGCAACACTCTCTACACTAGTGCCTAGACTAGTGTAGAGAGTGTAGGCTAGAGTCTATTCACACAACTAACTTCCTCAGCTGTGTGCTGCCCGTGATTGGACTATCAGTATGGATTCACAGACCTTATTCACGCATTGAGGTGACAGGGTCTTGAAAACAATGTATTCCATATGGATCCATTAAATACATGGATGTGTCTCGGCTTGGTTGTGTGAATAGAGCTATTGTCTATAAAGACGAAGGAAACCGAGCGCTAATCAAAGCAACAATGGATTTTTTTCTGGACTTACCCTAGTAGTTACTAAATATTTTGTATTAGTCCAGCTATGGGTGGGAAACCAGCATAATGCAGTAGGTTATGCAATAGTGCAATTGTAAATTGTTAACATGCTATTTTAGTGGTACAGTAGACAGAAACTTCATTTTAAAGAGTTAAGGACCTAGGCTATGTTCATACTTGCATCAAAGATGTACAGTATTCCTTCAGTCCTACAGAGCGAAAAGTGCTAAAAATCCCAATATCTTCCAGTAATTCTTTCGTAGAGAAGTGAATGGAAGGTGTGAAAACAGTGTAGAACAGTGATCTACATTGTTTACGTATCTCCCATTCACCTCCATGGGAGTTACCAAAACAGCGTAGCTCAGTGAACTGCACTGTTCTTACCAGGCTTGGTGCCGGTGACAGCCTGGTTTTAGGAGAAACAGGGTTTGGGGGGTCAGTTCTACCTTTTCAAGTAACAGTGTAGTAAAAACTGATGGTTTGGGGGTAGAAAAAGCCTGAGTAGAGTCCTCTTAAATAATAAACTGGAGTGGTTTAAGGCAGTGTGGCAGCCTTGGGATGCAAGGAATACAGCCTTGGATAACACTTGGACACTGACTTAACAGTGGCCCTCCTTCAAGATCAGACCATAACACCCAGGATAGTGCCCCCTTTCCCTACTGTTTTCTGTCTTGTTAAAACTCATCACCACATTGAATAGAAACCTCTGACAAACCTAAGACGTTTACAGCCTCCTTCCTCTTTTTTTTTTCTTCCTCCCATTTCCTTTTCTTGCTTTTTTACCCTTTTCTTTTTATTTGGAATTTACCCAAATGCAATTGTGATGTTGTACTGAAGTTTGTACACCTGGATATATTGTGGCTTATGTTTTCTGATGACTCTCTCAATAAAAATACAATTTGAAAAAGCCAGATGAAAACTGATGTTTTGGCATTAATAGCAATGATTTTAGGTGCAAAAAACTGATACTGCTACAACTAATATATGGGGTTTTTATGTACAAGGGTTATTTAAACACTATTTTCTAACCCACAGTAATTGATGCTTTTTTCCTTTGGAAAAAGCCCAAAACTAGCAGCAAAACTTTTTATAATTTGTATCACCATCCTTAGTGGGGGAGAGGCCACATCACTGATAGATCATGTTTCATCAGTTACGTCATTGGAAATGTAATACCTTACAGTGACCTGTCTTGTTTAGAAGTATTGTAAGAAAATGCTTTATTGTATGGATTTGGTGGTTTGTTATTACAAGTTCTGCTAAAATGCTGTTATCATTCTGCAGGAATATTTTCTTTCACATATGCCTTTGAACTTTTTGAAGAGTGTTATTCTGTATTTAGTACAAATCTACTATGACAGCGCTATGTACCTAAATTACATGGCATGTTTGTCCACTAACTGACTGCAAGGAGTAAAAGCAAAACTAGCAATTGGACAGATGTGCTGCTTGGTGATATATTTGTTCTGTTATAAGGAAGACAGAGATTGTGATAAAGGCTTACCTGACTGAAAACGTATTATTGTTACCATTTTAAAAGACTAGATTTCTCATTCCTGTGAAAAATATTTAGCTTGGCAGGAATAGCTCATACTAATGTGCTTTAGGCTAAAGCCCCTTATAGTGGGCCACAGCAAAAAAGCGCAGCGGGAAAAACAGCGGCGGCAACGCTGCGTGTATATTTCTGCAAGGTGTGGATGGGATTTTGCGAGAATCCCAACCACCTTGCAGTGACTGTAAAATGGCGTGTTTTTTTTTCTGCGGCGTTTACCCCACGTTGGGCCCCTGCCTTAAATGTTTAGGTTGGTAAAGGAATTGTATATGAATGAGCTGAAATCTAAACTGCATTGTGCCAAATTTAATAAATAATTTTATAAAATTATAAATAGCAGCTACCATTTTCAGAAGAGAAGAAAGGTTAACAGGCCTCTAAACCTAAGGTATAGATCTTTTTTTTTTTTTCAGAAATGTTTATTCATATTTAAGAAAATTTATGGCAGATTCAAATATTAATTATGATATTTATGAAAGTATATCCACAAGTTCTCAGAACACTTTTGTAATTTCATTAAAGAAGCCCAGCCAGATTCTTCCTTGTCCAAACATTCTCCCTAAAAATATCAATAGACTGTATGTAACTGCAGAACAAAAACTTTTATATATATATATATATATATATATATATATATTTTATACATGTGTGTACATGTTACTGAAGATTTTTTTGCCCCTTTACTTTTTTCACTCATTATATTGCATGCACAAAAATAGGATTATTCAAATTAAAAGTAATTGTTAAGTGGTAGGTCAGATGTGAGATGTGACTCACTCACTGATCTCCCATCCAGACAAGCAGGTCAGCTTATTGCTGTTTGCTGATAAAGACTCTTACAGTGTTATTATCTCTCTATGTAAACACAAAGATAACATTGAGTTTACTGCAAGTCCATTGTCAGCATGGAGCATGCAAGTGTTCTCCAAGCCAGTGTAATATACATTTACTGTGGCTATTTGATCTGCATTATTATAGATTTCTAGTAATCATAATAAATAATCTGTCATGGTAAAGGCAATGTCTATCTCTACTGAGGTACTTCATAGTGTCCTGTCCATCAAACAGCCAAAGCCCGTCCATCAGCTTGTTGAAGAATACAGGAAGTGATAAGAAGAAACAGCAGACACACTGCTGAGTGAGGGAGATGGGAAAACTCCATAAGGCTGAGGCCCGGGCCGCAGCCAAAAAGTGCTATGGGAAAAACCACAGCAGAAATGCATTGTAGTTTTTTCCACAGCGCTTTTCACAGAAAGTCTGCAGTTTTCCTCTGAGGACTTTCTTCTTTATTTATACCTATATGGAAAACGCCAGCGTTTCCGTAGGTGTAATTGACATGCTGTGATTTACAAAAACACAGCAGTTTTTGAAATGTCCACTGCAGATATTTTTCTGCAAAGTGTGGATGTAATTAGCCAAAATCCCATCAACTTTGCAGGGACTGCAAAACACCACAATATTTGCTGTGGTGTTTCCACCATGGCAAAATTGAAGCATTTATGCTACGTGAGGCCCCGGCCTAAGGAATACACTTTTACATCGGCTGATCAAACTCTAACCCGCATTCACATGACCGAGTTTCACATGACCTGATTTCCATGAAACTCAGTCCATGTATTGGCCAGATTTACTAGCCTGAACTGTGTTCCTAGAGAGGGACTCCTAGCTATACAGTTATCTATGCTGCTAGGAGTCCCTGCCTCCCAGCGATATACTGTCCTATACTATAATCACTATGGGACACTATGTCACTACGAGGTAGTGACTCCTAGCAACAAACATAACTATTATGCTATGAGCCCCTTTTCCAGCATACTGTTCAGGCTGGTAAATCCAGCAAACATACGGACTGAGTTACACAAGTGAAATTCAGTCATTAGAATTGACCAGTTTGCTCCCATAAGTAACAGAGTTAATCTGGTTCTCAGTGATCGCACTGAAATACACTGAATAACAACAGCTTTTGGGTAATAATTCTTATACGTCATTAAATATTTTATATATACATTGCATTTTTTCAGTTTGACCTCGAAATGACGGGGTTTCCTGTGTGTACTGAGATGATTCTTCAGTTAGTGTACTGTTTAGGTATGCAGAGAGCTAATGCCAGTCAATCAAGGGTTGTATCCTCAATAAACTTAGTTAAGACCCATTTGGTTGTGTGGATAATCATTTGTAAAATAGTATAGCTGGGTAAAAGTAGACAATTATCCATGTGTAGTGTATAACCATGCAATGATCAAATAAGACACGACTATTGGATCATTTGTCAATCACATCTGTTATGGTGACTTAAAAATCATTGTTTGGCAGTGTAAATTCCTCATGTATAAACAGCCATCATGTACAAAATAGACATAAGCAAAGTAGATAAATGCACAAGAATGCTAGAAGATCTGATATCAACTGAAATGTAAGAAAACTGTAACTTTAGGAAACCAATACTAAGTATACTAGCTACTTTCCGATGAGAAGACTCTGTATAGCAAACTATTTTTACTATGCAAAGCTTAGCTAAGAAATAAGGTTGGTTTGCTACTGACTTGAAAGAATGAATGAATGAATACATTAGATGTACACATACTCCTGATATACATTCTCAAAGTCAGGTGCGTAGCGGGAGGGTTGTCGCGGGGAGTGCCAACAAGCCACTTTGATGTATTTAGGTACAGAGTATGGGCACTGAAATGAACCTTTATCCAAGGTGACTGAAAGACTACTTATAGCTATGTCAAATTCATGTGGATAACCATTCCAAATATCTCCCTTCCATCATTCCTGCATTATGACTGTAAGCAAGCTGCAGGTTTCATTGTAACTTTCCCTATATGACTATGTGTAACTCTTACTGCATAAATCAAGGCATGTGGTTTCTGGTCCTCGATCAGAGCCTAAGTAAGCTTGCTCTGATGTTATATAAAGTAGGAGTCAAACCTTTATAGGCTATTCTTTGCACTTGCAATATAAAGGCAGGTAAAATACATTGTAAATAAGACTTCAAATCTCTTAACATGCTTTTATGTATAGCCATTATGAGAAAACAGAAAAGCATACATTTGTGTCACTTGAAAAGGTGTTTAATTTTCTGAGCAAATGTCTTGAGTTATACTTCAGGACATGGGTTTTCTGTAAAACATGAAAGTGAGTAGTAGTAGCTATAAAGTATTTTTGTGTTTAGTCTAACACATCAGTATTTATGGGTTAAACAATAAACATGCGTAAAATAACCCATTCAATAAGAAGGCGATAATGTAATAAATTGACACAATGAAGTATATTGAAAATGAACACAAGATAGGAAATATAAATTCCTGTTTGGTAGTTTCTAGTATAGATGTAAATGACCAAAATCAAAAATACAGAACATGCAGTCTATATCTCAATGCAGTGGTATGCTAAGCAGGTTTAATGATAAGCCAAACACATGGGTGAAAAATTGCAAAACCAGCCTGAAAATTCACCCTGAAATCTGGAGCAAAATTCGACATGACATACACGTGCATGTTACTACAGATGCAGCCACGTATTTTGCTTTTACCAAGGAAGTGGATGAAATCTGCCCCTAACTTTCATATGCAGTTTTCAAGTAATATGGATTTTGCAGCTGATAATATAGAATAACTAAAATACTGTATGTGAACTTTGTCATGCTTTAAATCCACAGAAACACTTATCATTATAGAAAAATGAAGAAGAAAAAAAAAAAAAAAAAAGAGAAACAACATGACAAGTGTATAAGCATTGAAAGGGGGCTGCTGTGTTCTAACAAGTGCTGTATTAACTTCACTGTTCTCCAGGCACAGTGATGTACAGTACATGTAGTAGCAACTGTGCCAGGTATTGTAGGTCAGTCTCATTCACTGGAACAGAAATCAGCTGCAGAGAGCTGCAATTTCAGACACAAATTCAGCTGATGGTTGTGTTGCTGGGAGTTGGATCCCTACCAATCCAACACTGATGGCCTATCCTAAGGATGTTTTATTTATTTTGCTAGCTGCAAAAAATAAACTGATAAAAATCAGTATATGGTCATGTGATGATCACACAGGTACACAGCTTGCTTACTGCCATCATATTCCGCAGCTCTTCACAGACATTGTTGGTCACTGTACCATATAGGGCTCACAATGTAAATTCCATATCGATAAGTCTTTAGAGTGTGGGAGGAAACCCACGCAAACACGGGAGAACATACAAACTCCTTGCAGACGTTTTCCTTGGCTGGATTCAAACCCAGGACTCCAGCACTGCTAATCAGTGCCCACTGAGCCCACAGTGCTGCCCACATCTATTGGCATGTCATTTCTGTGTAACTCAAACCAGAAAATCTTATAATCTTGTTATATCATGAAAATATAGCCAGTTCCAAAAAACTGATTAAGGCCGGGGCCCCACGTGGAGTAAACCGCAGCGTTGTGGAAAAAAACGCGGAGTTTTATAGTCACAGTAAAGTGGATGGGATTCTAGTGAATCCCATCCCCACTTTTCGGAAAAATACATGGAGTGGACATGTTGCGATTTCCAATACCATTTTGGTTTTGGAAATCGCAGCCTGTCCATTATAGCTACAGAAACGCTGGCGGTTTCCCTATAGGTATAATTGAAGCAACAAAGTGCTATAGGAAAAACCGCTATGCGTTGTCACTGTGCTTTTTCCTGCAGCACTTTTTTGCTGCGGGACACTACATTGGACCTTAGCCTAAACATGGAAATTATTTTATACATGAGTTCTTCATTAGCTACTACTGTACAGAAATAATATTTCATACAAAAAGATGAAAAATGAAATAATGCCACTTTTGCCAGAATTTCCACTAGTTAAGGTTTAATTTATCTGCCCTAAAGTGTTTGTACAACAAATAGAGATGTGATGAATTCACAATAAAAGTTCTATTTTAAGCAAAGGTACCATGTAGCGGGCCACAGCAAAATAGCGCTGTGAGAAAAACCGTGGCAAGGCATTACGGTTTTTCCCACAAAGCTTTTCACAGAAAGTTTGCAGCGTTTCTATAGGTATAATTGACATGCTGTGATTTCCAAAACCGCAACAGTGCGCGTATTTTACCGCAGTGTGGGGATGGGAATTGCTAGAATCCCATCCACTTTGCTGTGACTGTAAAACACTGTGTTTTTTTCCGCGGCGTCTATGCCACATGGGGCCCCGGCTTTAGCCTGTATTTTAAACTGGTGATCTACAATTTCTTAATAGGAAACAAGTGAAAAACAAAGATCAGTAAGCCTACAACCTAAAGCTGGCCATACACATAATATAGCTGGTCAGCAGCTGATTCACTCAATCCCCCATACACATGCACCCTGGGCTCAGTCAAGCAGTGCACGTGTACAAAAGTGGGAGAAGGAGTCAGGAAGGTCCCATACATTTTAGATAGTCAATTGGTTCTGTGGCAATCAGCAGGTCCAGTGGATTATCATCCAGAGGCCAAATTAACTAATCTCTAGGGCTCTATTCAGATGAGTGTTTAAAACAGCTTAGTGATTTCAAAATAATGACAGTTTACTAAGATATTCACATTTCGAAAATAAAATGTCCAATTTTCACAGCTTCACAGCTCCCTGAATAGACCCATGTTTATGAGGGATCTGTCAAAATGGATATCCCTGGAAATTTAGCCTTTGAAAAAAAGACAGTGTCATCTGATTTTCACACCTGTCATCAATGATAGTTGTCATGCCCACATTGTTTGTCCTAAGGCAGTAATATTTACCATTACTTTGTACACTGATCTTAAAATTACTTAAAGGGGTTGCCCAGTTTCAGACCAATATTAAGAGACAAATATTATTGTTTGTGTAGTGAAAAGCTATACCATTTTCCAATATAATTTCTGTATAAATTCCTCGTGGTTTTCCAGATCTCTGCTTGCTGTCATTCATTCTGCTTACTCCCAGTGGATAAAAATCAGTCAGTGGTCATGTGATGTACAGTCCATGGTCATGTGATATACAGTCCATGGTCATGTGATGGACACACAGGTGCACGGCTCGTTATAGTCACAGCACAGTAATCAGACATCTGCCTGGTAATGAGCTGTGCACCTGTGTACATCACATGACCGTGGGCTGATTTTTATCCACTGGGAGTAAACAGAAAACTGTGAGAATTGATACAGAAAGTATATTGGAAAATTGTATAACTTTTCATTACACAAACAATAATATTTGCTCTTAATATTGGTCTGAAAATGGCAATTTCTTTAATAAGATAATCTTGGATATCAAACAATACCATATGAAAGTGCAAAGACTTAGGCCTTATGCACACAGCCGTGCCGTTTTTCAAGGAACTAATGTCTGTAAAAAACGGCAGTGTCTGTCTGTGCAAGTCCACGGACAGCACTTATTCATATGCCAGTGAATAATGGACATGGGACGGCAGTTTTTGAAATGCCTCACACATGGCCATTGTAAACCCCTTGAACTTCAATTGGTCTATTCACACGGCGCTTTCTATGTCCATTTTGATGGACAAAGTGCATGTCAGTTTTTTTGACAGCTGTGAAAAACAGGCATTCAGAAATGTGAATATACCCATTGAATTCAATGCGTTGTCAAAAATGTCCGTCACACAGCTGTTTTTCACAGTTGTATTAATAAGCCTTTACTTACTACAGATGGGTGTGTACACAATAACAGAGCACCCTGAAGGAATTAATTCTTTGTGTCAGTTGTCAACCTAGGTACTTCAGTACCCATTAAAGCTGTTAATGAATAGGGCTCCTAAATTCCCTTTCACTCACATATGTGCGAACAAACTGCAACATACAGAAAAATGGCAGAAAACCACTTTGCATAAATCCAGCCCAGAGTTATCAATAAAAATAGCTCATGGTAAACCTTTTTGTTATTAGTCTATTTAAGCTAAAAGCTAACAGAACATAAGTATGGATTTTCTATACAGAGCATCTGTGTGTGGTTAAAGCACAAGACGTTTAGAGCAGTAATTCACATTCTTTTATAGTAAGATGCCTCAGGATAATGCCTTCAATGTGTAACTTCAGGTTCACCATTTGCTTTTACAAGGAGAAAAATAATTGTTTCTAAAGAAACCACATAATATTTTTGTACATGATTATGATTTATCATATATAGCTCTTGTTAGTTTTATCCAATTACACTCAATGCCACACTGCTTTGTACAGTCTTGTATGACATCTTGTTATTTCCATTATTTTGTAATAGGTTGAATTTACGTATCAGTTCAGTTTTTATCAGTTCAGCTATATTGGCATTGTGTGTGGGGCACTGTTGGAGTATACACTAGGAAAATTTTCCAATACACCAATGTACTCTTATACTTTAAAGGAAACATGTCACAAGGTTCTTCAGCATTAAACAGCCACCACTAGCTGTTTGCTTAAAGGGGTTGTTTAGGTTAACCTATTTAATATTAGGCCAGGTCTGCCACGGTTCGGTCCCGCTGCTCTGGTGTCTTGTTTTGGCAGAAGTCCCCAACGGGATGTCACTCACAAATGTGACGTGTTACCCTGGCCTCATATCGAAAAACAGGTTATCCTGGACAACCCCTTTAACTCTTGTGATTTCTAAAGGTGTCCTTAATCGTAAATGTAGGAGCAGAAATATGTCAGATAAGCATATTAGTCTTTGGTTGCACAAATGTTAATTAACTTGCTGGAGTCAAGAAAGCAGAGCTGCTTTGGAGAAAAATCTAAATTCTAATAAATGTATGAGTGGGGGAGGAAACCCATGCAAACATAGGGAGAACAAAACCAGCACACAGGCTTTGACCTTGATCAGATTCAGACCAGGGCAACATTGCAACTTTTTGTAGCACTACTAATTGATTTGACTATTGAGCTACTGCTGCAGCCAAAATGAATGTATTGGCTTGTATGCAATCTTTTGGACTGCAGGAATCACTCAGTAGTTAAAATCAATCATTCACACTACAAAAAGTCCTGCTGGGTAGCCCTAGCCTCAAGCCTTGGACTCCAGAACTACAAGGCATCAATGCTAGCCATTGGGGATATCAGGTCTCCTCAATGAGATAACTAAATGCGCAAAAAAAGAGCTAAAAAGATTTCTGCTACAAAAAGTAATACAGTAAAAAACTTTATTAAGAATAAAAAGTATTCAAAAAATCTATAAAACGGTAACGCGTTTCAGCAGTATACCAGCTGCCTTTCTCAAGCATGGGGTCCTGTAAAATGCCCTTGTGGCAAAAGCCATAAGTGTCACAAATGCTGGTCACAAAAGGTCATGTATTCACTTATTTATATATGCTGTTTTTATAGCACCAACTAGGCTCACAATATTAATTCCCCTTGTCAGACACATAAGGGCAAACTTCTTAGGAAGCCAATTGACCTATCAGTATGTTCTTGGAATGTGGGAAAAAAACAGAGTACTCAGAGAAAACCCATGCAAGCATGGGAGACTGTGCAAACTCCATGGAAATGGTTTAGGAGACTGGTATATGATATTATATGAATATGAAAAGATTTATTACCAAAGAATGAAATGTGTGAATGTGCACTTTCACATTGTAAAACACACATGAACAAACCAAAACCAAACATCTACAGTTCTCTGCTATAATGGTAAATCAATTCAGTTCAATTTGTCTTAACAATGAAAGTATTGCACATAGTATAGTGTGATAATCACTGTCATAGGGATAATTTTACTAGTTACCATTGCAGCAGATTACAAGTAACATGCATACATCAATGTAATATTAGTGATCTTGACCAGTGAACCTTGTCATACTGTCATATGTCTTGTTTCATATAATATCAGCAAAAGTACCTTGATGCCATTTATTTTTCCCAAGATATATATATTATATACATATATATTTAGGAAAATGACAGCCTTCTTATGATGCATCATTTACAGCTGTGTCTTACCTGGACAGTGCATGGCTTATGTTCAGAAAAAAATTACTTCCGTTATTTTTACAAGCGCTTGTTATTCCAGTGTAAATGAAAAGATGGTATAAAATTCCTACTATGCCAACCTGTGCCCACTCCAGAATACATCCAGTGTGCTTGAGGTGTTCTAGCTGAGGTGTTAGACTTGGCTGGAGAGAAATTGAAAGACTGACTGAGGAGAAGTTATGAGCAAAGAGGAGGAGTTGAATCCCACCCTTTTACCATATGTTCAGACAGTCCTGCCTAAAGTAAAGATTCATTGCTATGTGGACCACTACCTCACACTTACAAAGAATGTAAAAGAAAAAACATACCTTCTGGGGAAATAACTTTGCAATTACAAGGAATTTCAGAGCCAGGTAATAGAAAGCATGAGAGGTAACTCACCTAGAGCAAAAACTAACATAAATGTTCTTAAAAGTCAAAGAATATACAAGCAAGATAAAGTATAGGGACAAGGTATAACTGCTGATAAATGAAGATTTAAGCATATACAAATTCTTTGTACAACCTTAAAGGGAGTCTGTCAGCAGTAAATGTGTTATAAACCTAATCACAGTACCTTGCAGAGGTGATTCTACAATTTCCAAATACAGTGGCTTGCAAAAGTATTCATACCTCTTGAACTTTTTCACATTTTGTCACCTTACAACCACAAATTTAAATGTATTTTATTGAGATTTTAACAACTTCTGGACTGCCCATAGACTATATACGTCCAGAAGGTGGTTGCCTTGTTCTGCAAGGACATACCGGTATGTCCAAGCAGTTTTCAGCAGCTGCACGAAGTCGTGCAGCTGCTGAAAAGGGGAGGCGGCTGTAAGTACAGCTGGAGCTCCCCTAGAGAAGGCAGGGACAGTTTATTACAAGGAGCGCTGTATATACAGCTATGGGCACTGCCATGTTGCGGCTGCCCGCTGACCTGGTGGTCTCGTGATTCACCGGGATCAGAGTCTATTAGAGCTGCTGGGTCCTACAGGACCCAGATCAGCTCTATAGTAACGGGCAGAAGGCTACATTCCTCCTGCAACTGGTGTTAAATGTACCAGCCCCAATTACAGGGGAAATCAGCCTCACCCTTCCAAAACAAAAAGTGATCAGATGTCCCCAAAGGTCTATTATGGGACACAATATAAAAAGAAAAAAAAAATGAATAGAAAAATAATTTTTTTTTAAAATAAAATAATAAAAAAAATAAATAAAATAATATGTCAATAACATGTCCTTATTAAAGGTTATAGCCCCACCCCCAAAGACACCATACAAAATAAAAATTACCGTAACGGACAGTAAAAACTATTTTAAAAAGTTTTTTAGTAGCATTTTGTGTTATTAAATTTAAAAAAGTGAAAAACAGACACGTTTTCCCTCCTCTTTTGTTTATATTTTACCGGATATCAAAAAAAATTGGAACGAAGTGGAATGAAAATGATACATTATTTTCAAAATTTTAATCAAATAAAAATCTGAAAAGTGTGACATGCAAAAGTATTCAGCCCCCTGTACTCTGATGCCCATAAATAAAATCCAGCGCAATCAATTGCCTTCAGAAGTCACTTCATTAGTTAACAGAGTCCAGCTGCGTGCAATTTAGTCTCAGTTTAAATACACCTGTTCTGTGAAGGCCTCAGTGGTCTGTTAGAGAACACTAGTGAACAAACAGCATCATGAAGACCAAGGAACTCACCAGACAGGTCAAAGATAAAGTTGTGGAGAAGTTTAAAGCAGGTTAGGTTATAAAAACATATCCCAAGCTTTGAGCATCCCAAGGAGCACTGTTCAATCCATCATCCAAAAATGGAAAAAGAATTCTACTACTGCAAACCTACCACCTAAACTAACAGATCGAGCAAAGAGAGAACTAGTCAGAGAAGCAGCCTAGAGGCCCATGGTCACTCTGGAGGAGCTGCAGAAAACCAAAGCTCAGGTGGAGGAATCTGTCCACAGGACAAATATAAGTCGTGCACTCCATAAATCTGGCCTTTATGGAAGAGTGGCAAGAAGAAAACCATTGTTGAAAGAAAGACAAAAGAAGTGCCATTTGCAGTTTGCCACAAGCCATATAGGGGACACAGCAAACATATGGAAGAAGGTGCTCTGGTCAGATGAGACCAAAGTTGAACTTTTTGGCCTAAATGCAAAGCGCTATGTGTGGCGGAAAAGTCTGTAAGGAGTTTGTATGTTCTCCCCGTGTTTGCGTGGGTTTCCTCCGGGTACTCCGGTTTCCTCCCACACTCCAAAGACATACTGATAGGGAATGTAGATTGTGAGCCCTATGTGGGACAGTGACTGTCAATGTCTGTAAAGCGCTGCGGAATATGATGGCGCTATACAAGTAAGCATAATAAATAAATAAAAATAAATAAATAAAATAACACTGCTCACCACCCTGAACACACCTACCCCACTGTGAAACATGGTCGTGGCAGCATCATGCTGTGGGGATGCTTTTCTTCAGCAGGGATAGGGAAGCTGGTCAGAGTTGATGGGAAGATGGATGGAGCTAAATACAGGGCAATCCTGGAAGAAAACCTGTTGCTGCAAAAGGCTTGAGGCTGGGAAGGAGATTCACCTTCCAGCAAGACAATTATCCTAAACATACAGCCAGTGCTACAGTGGAATGATTTAGATCAAAGAATATTCATGTGTTAGAATGGCCCAGTCAAAGTACAGACCTAAATCCCGTTGAGCATCTGTGGCAAGACATGAAAATTGTTGTTCACAGATGCTCTCCATCCAATCTGACTGAGCTTAAGCTATTTTGCAAAGAAGAATGGGCAAAAATCTCAGTCTCTAAATGCGCAAAGCTGGTAGAAACATACCCCAAAAGACTTGCAGCTGTAATTGCAGCGAAAGGTGGCTCTACAAAGTATTGATATAGTGGGGCTGAATACTTTTGCACGTCACACTTTTCAGATTTTTATTTGATTAACATTTTGAAAACCATGTATCATTTTCGTTCCACTTCACAATTATCTTCTACTTTGTGTTGGTCTATCACTTAAAACCTCAATAAAATACATTTAAGTTTGTGGTTGTAAGGTGACAAAATGTGAAAAAGTTCAAGGGGTACTAATACTTTTGCAAGTCACTGTATGCCTCTGTTATTCAGCTTTGGAGTACCATTTTCATGTAAATTCACATTTTATTCATATATAAATGGGAGGAGTGATTTGGGGATGTGCCTAAGCTTGCCCTGTCTTCAGCCTCAGCTCTAGATTTCTGGACAAAGTGCTTTCCCTCTCATTTCCATAGGAATAAATCAATAATTTACACAAAAATGGGGCTCCAAAGATGAGTAACAGAGGTATAATTGCAAATGGTAGGATCACTTCTACAAGGTACTGTGATTAGGTTTATAATCAACTTATTATACCACAATTGTGGTACACAGTCCTTCATAAAAAGTTTTCTCATTGCCTTTTGTAACATACTAGCAGAAGGACCCGGCTTCGCACGAGTATATTTCATTTTTTGTTTGTGTAGTGGCCCTATAAGAATTGGCCAGTTTTGCACTTTATATCCAGTATGGTAGTCCAATATAGGTACAGTCTATTTATGGCTTCTTTGTTATGGAAACCTGGTAAATGAAATGTGAAGTTATATTGACTGATGCACGTCATATGACTGAATATTTAATGATCTGCGAACTGCTATTGACTCATACAGGTCATAAATAGCTTGGTTGCTATGGAAACCTGGTGTAAAGCTGTGTGTATGTCAAGATTGCAGAACCTGCGATTTTCCATTGGTCCATAAGCGTCATGTGATCATGTGTATCTCAGTTTGGATATCACTGAAAAACCTGCGATCGGTTGTTATGGAAAACCTGGAGTAAAGCTGTGTGTATCTGACCTTGTGTAACAGTGTCATCCAAAGCGCCCTGCGCCTTTAAAGCTGACCTACAGCAGTGAAGAAAAATGGCTGGGTTGTTATGGAAACCTGGAGTAAAGCTGTGTGCATGTGGAGACTAAGCGCCTGCGAGCTTCTATTGGCTGATAAGGGACATGTGACCGTGTGTGTGGCCGTTGGAATATGAGTGAAAGACTTGCAGGCTTGTATTGGCTAATGCAGGTCATTTTTTTGGGAATACTGTATCTCAGGAACGGTACGTCCTAGAGACCAAAAACTTATTTTCCACCATAATTTGCAAATAAATTCTTAAAAAATCAGACAATGTGATTTTCTAGATATGTTTTCTCATTTTGTCTCTCATAGTTGAGGTCTACCTATGATGTCAATTACAGGCCTCTCTCATCTTTTTAAGTGGGAGAACTTGCACAATTGGTGGCTGACTAAATACTTTTTTTTCCCCACTGTATGTATTCAGTGCTAAGTTAGTATACAGCACGCTATGTTTTGAAAGTTAGGGAGTGTCTCCCATGTATCTGGGGGATTTCTAAACTTGTCAATGGAGCCTGTCGACGAGTGCATCTTTTTAAGAGGGAGAACTTGCACAATTGGTGGTTGATTAAATACTTTTTTTTCCCCACTGCCTATTGCAGATTCAGTCTTCCCAGCCTGGTGCAGGTCTACAATTTTGTTTCTGGTGTCCTTCCACAGCTCTTTGGTTTTCACCATAGTGGAGTTTGGAGTGTGACTGTTTGAGGTTGTGGACAGGTGTCTTTTATACTGATAACAATGTCAAACAGGTGCCATTACTACAGGTAATGAGTGGAGGACAGAGGAGCCTCTTAAAGAAGAAGTTACAGGTCTGTGAGAGCCAGAAATCTTGCTTGTTTGTAGGTGACCAAATACTTATTTTCCACCATAATTTGCAAATAAATTCTTAAAAAATCAATGTGATTTTCTGGATTTGTTTTCTCATTTTGTCTCTCATAGTTGAGGTCTACCTACGATGTCAATTACATGCCTCTCTCATCTTTTTAAGTGGGAGAACTTGCATAATTGGTGGCTGACTAAATACTTTTTTTTTCCCACTGTAAAGGCGGAATTTTATTAAACAAGACATATGGATGAGTGTTCCTCTCTGTATTTCTCTATATGCTATGGATGCACTGTTACAGCTAATAAAGGGTAGAGCATCAACAATGGTTTTCCATGTGCTGAAATTAAACACTTGGGGATTGTGGCAGTGCCACTCCATATTTCTTTGGATATTTATTTCCTGCATAACTCCTGTAAAACCGTGAATTATAATAAATATGTTAGGCCAGGGCCTCTCTGTCCTGGCCCACTCCACTCATGGAAAGTAGCGAGCGAGCTGCAAAACATTGGATGTGTCACATCTTTGAAGCAAGAGGGGGCCTTGTGCCAAAGAAGCAGCACATCTACTACTGGAGTAGATGTGTTACTGAATTGCCTCCAATGTGTTATAAAAACAGACACTTTTCTATGTCCAAGATGCTTTAAATAAAAGAAGTTCCAGCATCCAAGAACAGTGTGACCAACCAAGTAAAATTTAACTTTTAATATCCATAATTAAAAAAAAAGAGGGTAACAACTAGTTACACAAATTCATAATCCATAGACCAGTTTATACGTTTCAGGGCGTGTAGCCCCTTACTAGCTTACTAAGATAAATGGAAAATGCATTGCATTGGCTAATAGAAACATTGTTTCAAGAATCAATTTTCGTATGCTCCCCCACTAAACACAAAAGCAAACAGAGGAACAGCAGGTGGTACCATCTTGTAAAATAAATCCACACTTGTAAGTTCAATATTTGCTACATTACACCTATGTAGATATTTGCTATATTCTTGAAATATCCGACATTACACCTACAGGAAGTGTTATGACATCCCATTTTAACTCTATAGACATTACTATCCCTGCTTTGCAGGGCTTTCCCTTTTCTGGGAAGGCTTTCTACAAGATTTTTAAGTGTGTTTGTAGGAATTTCTGCCCATTCATCCATTTAAGCATTTGTGAGATCAGACACCGATATTGGATGAGTGGACCTGGCTTGCAATCTCCATTCTAGTTTATCCCAAAGGTGTTCGATGGGGTTGAGGTCAGGGCTCTGGATGGTCTAGTCACAAGAGTCACTGAACTATGCCTTTATGGACCTTGCATTGTACACTGGGGTACAGTCATGCTGAAAAAGAAAGGGGCATTCCCCAAACTTTTCCCACAAAATTGGAAGCATACAATTGTCCAAAATGTCTTGCTATGCTGAAGAATAAAGATTTCTTATCACTGGAACTCATAATATGTATCAATGGCAACTGAGGTGGCAGAAAGCAGTATGTGGAGATGACTTAAAGGGGTTGTCTCATTATGGGCAATTATCCCCTATTCACAGGACAGGGGATAAATGTCTAGTCACTGGGGGCTCCATTTGCCTCTATGAGGCTGCATGCGCTGCCAGAGATTACAATCCCAGCAGCCCCAAAGAAGTGAACGGAGCACTGGCCACGCAAACACACTGGCACTCCATTCACAAGGAGGCCTTAGGGGGACTTCCCCCCCCCCCCGCCCTCCTGATCACTGGGGGACCCGACAATCAGTCTTCCAGCGATTGGACACTTATCACCTTTCCTGTGGATAGTGGACAAGTGTCCATAACGGGACAACCCCTTTAAGGGGGAATTAAATGATATGTGTGTGACAAAATTAACAAAACAGTTTGTAAAATAAAAGGAAGAAAAACCATGTAAGTTATAGTCCTTTTGTTTCCAAGGATCTCAGATGGGATGACCAGTACACAGCTTGTTGTTGCTCCAAAATGGTGTGACAAAGTTCTCATGGAATCCATAGTCCTTGTAATGGTGAGCCCCTGGCTCATAATCAGCCACGTTCCCCAGAATGAGGTGGGGTTGGAATGTTTCTCCTCTGTCATCACTGATTCTGGGAAAGGTGGGTTCTCCAGACCTCTCCTCCACCCTCTGTGATGCCCAGGAAAAGATTTCTGTGTTTGGAAGTTTACACCCTTTTCTTATGCCTTGCTGACTTTCTGGTTTCGGCCACTTTGTACGTTTGCAACTTCAAAAAGCACCGTTCGCAGACTTAAGTTCAGAAGTGACAAAAGCAGATAACAATATGCTCAGGAATAAGACAACATCACAGATGTACACACATAGACAATATAATACACTAATAATACATACAAGTAAGGTTCTTTCATCACACCCAGTTACAGCAGAGAAATGCAATAAAAACAAATAGTAAAATGTGAATGTCTCCTAGTGGTCTTTTATGACTTCACAGGGGATATATTATGTTAAAATGTCTGTAATACAACAGGGAACACATTTTAATAACTATTTTAGTGTCAATTTGCTAATAAAAAATTACTGAATTTTTATATATATATATATATATATATATGTTTGTTATATATGGGCAGCCCTAGAGGTTGTTAAAAAAACTATGCAAAAATTACTTTTGTAGCCCAACAACACCTGCACAAAAACACTAAAATGTGTCTGGCCATTAAGGGGCTAAAAATCCTGTTTACTGAGTGAAGGTGTAAAATCTTACCCTATATGCACACAACCCTATATTCACTGTCTGTAAATGGGAACTATTCACATGACCAATATTTTGACAGTCCACTGTAACAGACCATCAAAATGTAGGTTATATTGACCATGTAGCCAAATAGCCAAAATTCGGTTAGCTGATATTGCAGTTAGATGAAGCCATGTCAGGCTCATTGATGGGAGGACATTGGTCTACACTTTTAAATACAAATTTGTTGCAATAAAGAATCCTACATAGTATGAACTTTTTACATTGGAACACTTTATCATATTAAAGTATTTTAAGGTAAATTACATGTGAATTGACAGTAAATAAGATATACTGTATCTTAGTTAAGAAAATGAATGACCATTTGACAAGTGAAATGCCTTGTAATTTATACAGTACATGGAATACACTACATTGTACAACTCCCAAATGGTCACAAATTATAGGCTAGCCACATGTAACATAACAGAACACCTGTTCCAGAAGATTCAGATTATCACAACAGAATCATCATCCCCTCTAATTTCCCCTACTGTAGTCCCATGTAGATGATGTTTAGATGAAGCATACATCTTTAATTATAGATGAATCATGAATCATCTCTTGACAACTCAAGTGGAGAGTGTGACAAAAGACTGGCAGCCGCTTTGATAATCTGAAAAAAAAAAACACACTCAAGATTTGTATGATATTTATTGGCTGCACAGATATGACAATGGTAACACCATATTCCTATAAACACATTACCCATCTCTCCTTGCAATTTAATGATAGAAAGAAATTTCCATGAAGAATCAAATTAACATGCTGAATCTGTATTTGCTATAGCTTTAAGATAGAACTACAGATACAGCGCAGCAATTAGGAGTAATCTGCTTGGCCCCATGTGTGCTAACACCCTACCAGTGTTTAGCATGGCCATATGGCATATTAGGATGGATAACATAGGCATGATCTTCCATTCAGGAATCCACTATACTAGCTAGATCTGCTCTCATGTACAGTATTACATGGTCACACACATTAGTCAAATGAAGGGGAAATGTAGAGCCAGATTGTCTTCTGACCAACAGCTGACCCTTACACCAGACAGCATCAACCCTTGCTCTCCCTAAGGATATCCCTTGTGGAAACCCTAATGTGCAATGCTGACACTAACACAAACAACATCAGCACAAGGACCTAGAGACAATGGTGCAAACTTTGTCCAGGGCCACTTACCCCCTCCCTGCAGCATAGTCTTGATAGTGATGGTTATGTGTGCTGCAGCGGTATCTCAAATACTTGAAAGGGATACAACTATAGTACCCACAAATGCAGTTATCAGGAATATGGTGAGTGAGCAACACAGTGCCAGGCATGTAAACAATACTGGGAGCTGCGTGCTGTAGGAACGGTTGATCTGCAGGGTCCTAACAGTCTAAGAAATCTATGAGATCAGTGGGGTTCCAATACCCAGAGACCCTACTGATCAAATCTTTGAAGATACTGTGGTGCTTTTGCAAGCGCCGTGACTCCTTTGCTAGTTACATTGCACAGTATCTGTTTTATAATCACCATGCAATGTTATTACAGCCTGTAATCATAATAGTGCACGGCTCCTATAAAACAGATGGTGTGTTATGTGAATAGTGAAGGGGCCCCACACAATAAAATATGCTCCACAGTGGCACCCACACAGTATAATATGCTCTATGGTGGCCCCCACACAATATAATATGCTGCATGGTGGACCCTGCATAGTATAATATGCTCCACAGTGGTCCCCACACAGCATAGTATGCTCCACGGTGGCCCTCACACAGTTTAATATGTTCCACTGTGGCCCCCACACAGTATAACATGCTCCACGATGGCCCCTACAAAGTATACTTTCCACAGTGGCCCCCACACAGTATAATATGCTCCAAAGTGGTGCCCACACAGCAGTGGCGTAACTAGGAATGGCTGGGCCCCAAGACAAACATTTTATATGGGGCCGCCCCCCCCCCCGAATCGCTGCCCCCAACCCCCCCTGCAGAAACCGCATTCCTGCGCACACTATTATGCCCCATAGTGGTCCCTGCACATGATATTATGCACCATAGTGGCCCCTGCACACAGTATTATGCGCCATAGTGGCCCCTGCACACAGTATTATGCCCCATAGTGGCTCCTGCGCACATTATTATGCCCCATAGTGGCCCCTGCACACATTATTATGCCCCACAGTGGCCCCTGCACACAGTATTATGCACCATAGTGGCCCCTGCACACAGTATCATGCAGCATAGTGGCCCCTGCACACAGTATTATGCCCCATAGTGGCCCCTGCACACAGTATTATGCTCCATAGTGGCCCCGGCACACAGTATTATGCCCCATAGTGGCCCCTGCACACAGTATTATGCCCCATTGTGGACCACCCATGAACGAATATTATTCTCTGGGGTCTTTTCAGACCCCCAGTGTATAATGATCGGAGACCCAGGGGAGGATACAAACATAAAAAAACAATGCTACTTACCTCTCCCTAGCTTCGCTGCACTCCATTGCGCTACTTCAACCATCTTCAATGTTGGACCAGATCTCACATGATCCAGGCCGGCATCGCGCCGCATAATGACGTCGGCTGATGTCTGCAACGTCACCATACAGGCCCAAAGCCTTTCGGAGCACAGGAGAGGTAAGTTACAGTGTTTTTATTTTCGCTCACCTCCCCAGGGCCCCCGATCATTATACTCGGGGGTCTGAAAAGAACCCTGAGTATAATGATAACAGTGTTCATGGGGTTCGCGGCAGCGGCTGCCACAGGGCTCCGGGCCCCATAATGTCCCGGGCCCTATGGCAGCCGCTACCGCTGCTACCTCAGTATTTATGCCCCTGCCACACAGTATATATACTCCACAGTGGCTCCCGCATAGTATAATATGTTTCATACAGTGGCCCCACACAGTATAAAATGCTCCCAAGAGCCTCCCTAGAGCTGCTTCAGGTGAACCCCACAAAATCCGATGAATATTTGTGTGGTTCGGCCCTCCACTTTGTTGCTATTATTATACTCTGGGGTCTCCTCAGGGGAGGTGATTAAAGATAACAAACACTTATACTCACCTAATCTCACCTCTCCTAGACATCTTTGCTCCAACCTGCTCTCTTCAGCATCTTCTTTGGTTTTTTTTTTTTCTGCGACTGAGGTCATGCACCCCAGACGTCACTGCTGGGGCCTGTGATTGGGACTCAGTGGTCACGTGGGGTGTGATAATGTCATTACGCCGGTATGCCCCACGTGACTGTTTAAAGCCAATCACAGGCCCCAGCAGTGACGTTTGGACGCGTGACCTCAGGAGAAACCCTGAACAGGATGCTGAGGACTGTCAGAATCCCAGGAGAGGTGAGTATAAGTATTTGTTATTTTTAATCACCTCCCCTGGGCAGGCTACCATTGGAAAAGGGCCCAGCAGCATGCGATACTCCTCTGGGACTGGTTGCAGTTGCCCCCCACCCCGGCAAAAAGCAACTTTTTTTGTTGCAGAATTTTGAACCAAAGTCCCCTAAGGTTCAATTTCCATACCCGTAAAATATAACTTTTATTGATATAATGATAATAAAAAGAGGAAACTGGTAAATAACAGTGTGAGTTTATAAGCCCAGTGACCGTCTATAACTCATTCCATTGATTTTATTATTAATAATGGTGGAGGATACATGATATTTCCACTTTTGTCCTAACTCATTACGAACTGTTTATTCACAGATAACCTATAATACCCTCGCCAATGTATTATAGTTCTAATAAAGCAATGTTATAGATCAGATAGGTCAGATAGCCAGATTTAAAACATCAGACATCCCCCCCCCCCCAACATGTTTCACCATATACTGGCGTTGTCAGGGATGCATGGGGCCGTATCTGTGTGTTTGGCCCAGCAGTACCTCTTTTAATAACTCCCTTCTCCTCCTCCTCCCCCTTCTCAATGTAACATTGTAAGACAACACAGGACTTTAGAAGAATTTCGGGCCATATAAGCGCCATTAATACTGGAAAAGATACAGCTTTGAGTAGACACATGAGATCGATCTACTCTGGAGATTTACAGCAATTAAAAATTTGGGGTCTGTGCCCAGTGAAAGAGGGTCCTAGAACAGGTAATCTGGATAAAAACTACTACAAATTGAGGCACGATGGATTTATAAATTACATACCTTACAGGGGATTTCCGGGCAAAAAATGATGTAGCTTCCTACATCATTCCTGTCAGAATATGGTGACTCAAACAATTTATTTTTCTTCAAAATTTAGAATTTTGGTAAAGTTATTAAAACATGAAAAAAACTATATACAGTGGGGAAAAAAAAGTATTTAGTCAGCCAACAATTGTGCAAGTTCTCCCACTTAAAGAGATGAGAGAGTTCTGTCACTGCAGTGCACTTTTCAGGCCATCCCACTGGTACCCCCACTCACATATCCCTCATTTGAAGTCCATGCTATCAGACTTTTCCGCCCACTCTCCTTACGTGTAGCTGTGATCTACTGTCCACCCAGCTCACCCTACCAATTTCTGGATCACTTCCATTCTTGGCTTCCCCTCTTTTTATCCAGGGAAATTCCTACCCTCATCATGGTGACTTTAACATCCCCACTGACACCCCTATCTCCCCAGCTGCCTCACAATTTCTCTCAATAACCACGTCTTTTGGTCTTTCACAACTTTCCTCTTCCGCCACACATGTAGATGGCAACACTACAGTATTGATCTTGTCTTCCATCGACTCCTCACAGTTTCTAAATTTACTAACTCTTCTCTGCCACTCTCTGATCATAACCTTCTGTCTCTCACCATCAGTGCTTTCTCTCCTTCACAGGACACACCTACTCATCATATATATATAGAAATTTACGTGCTATTAACACCCAGCACCTCTCAGATAGAGAGGCCTGTAATTGACATCATAGGTAGACCTCAATTATGAGAGACAAAATGAGAAAACAAATCCAGAAAATCACAATGTCTGATTTTTAAAGAATTTATTTGCAAATTATGGTGGAAAATAAGTATTTGGTCAACAACAAAAGTTCATCTCAATACTTTGTTATATATCCTTTGTAGGCAATGACAGAGGTCAAACGTTTTCTGTAAGTCTTCACAAGGTTGGCACACACTGTTGCTGGTATGTTGGCCCATTCCTCCATGCAGATCTCTTATAGAGCAGTGATGTTTTGGGTCTGTCGCTGGGCAACACGAACTTTCAACTTCCTCCAAAGGTTTTCTATGGGGTTGAGATCTGGAGACTGGCTAGGCCACTCCAGGACCTTGAAATGCTTCTTACGAAGCCACTCCTTCGTTGCCCAGGCGGTGTGCTTGGAATCATTGTCATGCTGAAAGACCCAGCCACGTTTCATCTTCAATGCCCTTGCACTCAAAGGAGGTTTTCACTCAAAATCTCACGATACATGGCCCCATTCATTCTTTCATGTACACGGATCAGTCGTCCTGGTCCCTTTGCAGGGAAACAGCCCCAAAGCATGATGTTGCTTGCCACCCCCATGCTTCACAGTAGTTATGGTGTTCTTTGGATGCAACTCAGCATTCACTCTCTCCAAACACGACGAGTTGTGTTTCTACCAAACAGTTCTACTTTGGTTTCATCTGACCATATGACATTCTCCCACTACTCTTCTGGAACATCCAAATGCTCTCTAGCAAACTTCAGATGGGCCCGGATATGTACTGGCTTAAGCAGGGGGACACGTCTGGCACTGCAGAATCTGAGACCCTGGCGGCGTAGTGTGTTACTGACGGTAGCCTTTGTTACGTTAGTCCCATCTTTCTGCAGGTCATTCACTAGTTCCCCCCGTGTGGTTCTGGGATTTTTGCTCACCGTTTTTGTAATCAATTGGATCCCACGGGGTGAGATCTTGCGTGGAGCCCCTGATCAAGGGAGATTATCAGTGGTCTTGTATGTCTTTCATTTTCTAATTATTGCTCCCACAGTTGATTTCTTCACATCAAGCTGCTTACCTATTGCAGAATCAGTCTTCCCAGCCTGGTGCAGGTCTACAATTTTGTTTCTGGTGTCCTTCCACAGCTCTTTGGTCTTCACCATAGTGGAGTTTGAAGTGTGACTGTTTGAGATTGTGGACAGGTGTCTTTTATACTGATAACAATTTCAAACAGGAGCCATTAGTACAGGTAATGAGTGGAGGACAGAAGAGCCTCTTAAAGAAGAAGTTACAGGTCTGTGAGAGCCAGAAATCTTGCTTGTTTGTAGGTGACCAAATACTTATTTTCCACCATAATTTGCAAATAAATTCTTAAAAAATCGGGCAATGTGATTTTTAGATATGTTTTCTCATTTTGTCTCTCATAGTTGAGGTCTACCTATGATGTCAATTACAGGCCGCTCTCATCTTTTTAAGTGGGAGAACTTGCACAATTGGTGGCTGACTAAATACTTTTTTTCCCCACTGTATATCCAAAATGAATTGATATCTACTCCTATAAGAAAGTAGAATTTTGTACTCTCCACTGTTAATAATAAACTCAATGTGATAAGTTTTTAGACAGTCACTAGGATTTTAAACTTACACTTTTGTTCACCAGTTTTCCTTACTTTATTATCATTCTATCAATAAAAGTTATATTTAGCGGGGATGGAAAATGAACCTTAGTCCCTCCTTAGGAGACTTTTTTTAGTGGTTTATCCATGGTTCATACTGGACCTATATTGAATAATCCTATATTGAATCTAAGTGTCAAAACCAAGAGTGGCTATAAAAGGAATGGGAAATAAATATCAAATGCTTATAGTTTTCCATCCGGCTCAATCCACTCATAACTTTGGCTCAAAATACCGCAGCAGGAGAAGATTGAGCAGAATGGAAGTATAAGCATTTCCTATATATTTTCCATTCCTTTTGTTCCATTTTTGGCTTTGGCTCAAAAAACGCAGCAAAATCTTAAACAAAAAAGCTGTGTTTCTACAAAGTGAAGCTTAAGCCTTAGTAACCCTTTAAATAGTGCCCCTTATTAATAATGCCCCAGACATTTCCTAATTAAAAGGTAAACAAAATGTAAAAAATGAGTGGGGTTCCAATACCAGGGACCCCCATGATCAGCTGTTTGAATGAACCGTGCTACCTGTTTAAGCGCCGTGACCCCTTCTCTGTTTACATAGTGTCATTTATTTCATAGTGGGTATAATGAGCATGCACTAAAATCTGCAATATCAATTTTACAACAACCTATTCACTTTGCTCTACCTCATATTTAGCAAAAATGTCCAGCAAATAAATAACAATATGCATAGTATGAATACTAAGACACCAAGAACAAATGAGTTCTACAATTCATGCAACGTTGAACAAACTACATGAGCCACCTTTGAAGAATGTATGAAGTCATTCATATAATATTCTGCATCCATTTACAAATCTGCCAACTATTGTAAGAATTAACTAAAGCCTTAAAAAGTGAATAAAGTATTTCTTGAAAAACTTAAACACCTAAGGGCTGCTGGATAAGCAATGCACAGCTATATATCACACTGCCCTCCCTTTATTTTCACTAGGGCCTTAGGCTGCATAGACTGTTTGGACCTGATAAGACAAGCCCTCTGTCTATACTTGTATGTTATATTCATTTATTCTTATACAAAAAAAGATGCCCTTGGTTGATCTAAAGCTAGATTGTATACAATTTTATTGTTATGAATGTCTGACTTTTATACTGTACATAACACATTATTTAAGATATCTACCACAGAGCATTTGGCCCTACTGGGGAGAGTTCAACATGAAAAGTGCAACTGAGTGCTTTGTTGTATTGCAATGTAAGGTTAGCAACCATGGTTCAGTAGACACAAGAAAGCCTGCAGCTACTGCAAGGTATCTGTCACTTGGAATAGCTAAGGAAACTTCAGTCCATCATCACATATCTTATTATTTCCCTTTTATCTTTCATGACATTAAATATGCTAAAAGTGACAGAAGCATAAAGAAAATCACCAATAAAATGCAATGTAAATTTTTTACTTGCTGGTAATTTAAATTTGACCCAAATACTGTATTAGGCCCCAGGGAGCGAAATACAGCTAAAAACCACTGCAGAAAAAAAAGAGGCGAAAATGCACGGTATTTCTAGAAATGTTTTAAAAATCTATAACATTATTTAATGTTAGTGAATGGAGTGTTAAACAAAGACTAAAATGAAATTAAAAGATAATGAAAACATTCATTCTTCCGCATGTTCTTATCAGAACTTCACTGTTTTTTCACCTTTTAGAGTTCCCAGGGTACTATCACTTATGTGACTGTTATGAGACAAACAGAAAAGGGGACCGAGGTTTATTTCATCCACTTTCCCCGAAGAAGTTATGAGAATCCAGACAGTAAAACAGAATAGGCAGAGGGATCCCCACACCAAATTCTAACTTCCATTCTGTAGGAGGCTCTCAATTGGCTATTAGCTACTATAAACATCATGCACTGATACAAGTAAAAAAATGCTATACAGTAAAGTCAATGGTTGTAAATAGTAAGCTACTTGCATTTTGAAATTGTATTGTCTTCACAAGATATCAATCTTTGTACTTTGTAAACATGTACTGTATTTGGAGCATGTTTGTGTACACCCTTAAAGCCTGTTATTAAAGATACGTGGACAATTCTATTAAAACTTAATGATTATTTGTACTACTTATTAAAGTTATGTTCTCTGTTCACAATTTTTGCAATGACAGACATGCTATGGAGCCATCCCATGAGCCCTTCCTCCCAACATCATGTGAGTATTCAATATTCACCTTACTTGGCATTATAGTAGGGTGAAGTAGAATTTTTGGATATTCTAATCGAACGTGACTCTGATGGCATGATATCTACTGATGTATTTAGAAAGGAAACTGCCACAAATTCATTTCTTCATGCAAGCTCTTCTCACTACTACAAAGTCAAAGATGCAATTCCGGTTGGCCAATTTTTGCGGGTTCGACGAATCTGCTCCAACAACTCCAATTTTGAGAAACAAACCTTGGATCTTACCACACGGTTTAAACAAAGAGGTTACAATAAGAAATCCATCAATTCTGGATATCTTCGTGCAAAATATACACCACGTGAATCCTTGTTGGTAAGTCGGGGTTTTATTAAAAAAGTTGATTCATCCCAAATTTTTCTCTGGTATCTGATTTTTGGCAAATACCTTCAAGATTACAATGGAACCCGTCAGAGATACCCTCTATCTACCCTTATTTTCACTCTCATAATGGAACCCTTAGTAGAATAAATTCAATCTTATACTCATATACAGTTGTGCTAAAAAGTTTACATACCCCGGCAGATTTTTTTGTTTTTTTGGCCTTTTTTCAGAGAATATGAATGATAACACAAAAACTTTTTCTCCACTCATGGTTAGCGGTTGGTTGAAGCCATTTATTGCCAAACTTCTGTGTTTTATCTTTTTAAATCATAATGACAACCAAAAACATCAAAATGACCCTGTTCAAAAGTACACATACCCCAGTTCTTAATACCGTGTATTGCCCCCTCTAACATCAATAACAGCTTGAAGTCTTTTGTGGTAGTTGTGGATGAGGCACTTTATTTTCTCAGATGGTAAAACTGCCCATTCTTCTTGACAAAAAGTCTCCAGTACCTGTAAATTCCTGGGCTGTCTTGCTTGTACTGCGCGCTTGAGATCTCCCCAGAGTGGCTCAATGATATTGAGGTCAGGAGACTGAGATGGCCACTCCAGAACCTTCACTTTCTTCTGCTGTAGCCAATGACAGGTCGACTTGGCCTTGTGTTTTGGATCGTTGACATGTTGGAACGTCCAAGTACGTCCCATGCGCAGCTTCCTGGCTGATGAGTGCAAATTTGCCTCCAGTATTTGCTGATAACATGATGCATTCATCTTTCCTTCAACTTTGACCAAGTTTCCTGTGCCTTTGAAGCTCACACATCCCCACATCATCAGTGATCCACCTCCGTGATTTACAGTAGGAATGGTGTTCCTTTCATCATAGGCCTTGTTGACACCTCTACAAATGTAACGTTTATGGTTGTGGCCAAAAAGTTCGATTTTTGTCTCATCACTCCAAATTACCTTGTACCAGAAGTTTTGAGGCTTGTCTCTGTGCTGTTTGGCGTATTGAAGGCGAGATTCTTTGTGGCATTTACGCAGTAATGGCTTTCTTCTGGCAACTCGACCATGCAGCCCATTTTTCTTCAATTGCCTCCTTATTGTGCATCTTGAAACAGCCACACCGATAGTTTTCAGAGAGTCCTGTATTCCAGCTGATGTTATGTGTAGGTTTTTCTTTGCATCCTGAACAATTTTCCAGGCAGTTGTGGCTGAAATTATAGTTGGTCTACCTGACCGTGGTTTGGTTTTTACAGAGCCCCTTAGTTTCCATTTGTTAATCACAGTTTGAACACTGCTGACTGGCATTATCAATTCCTTGGATATCTTTTTGTATCCCTTTCCTGTTTTATACAGTTCAACTACTTTTTCCCGTAGATCCGTGGACAATTATTTTGCTTTCCCCATGACTCACAATCCAGAAACGTCAGTGGCTGGAGGAAAGATGCAACAGTCTGTCTGGATCCCAGAAACTCACTCAGCTTTTATGCACACACACTGATTACAAGCAAACAGGTCACAGGTGAGGATGCTACCTTTAGTAGCCATTCAAACCCCTTTGTGTCAACTTCTGCGCATGTAAACAGGCCAAAATCACCAGGGTATGTGAACTTTTGAACAGGGTCATTTTGATGTTTTTGGTTGTCATTATAAATTAAAAAGAGAAAACACAGACGATTGACAATAAATGGCTTCAACCAACCACTAACCATGAGTGGAGAAAAAGTTTTTGTGTTATCATTCATATTCTCTGAAAAAAGGCCAAAAAAATCTGCCGGGGCATGTAAACTTTTTAGCACAACTGTACAAGGCTTGAAAGTCAGTAAAATAGAACATAAAATTGTCTTATATGCCGATGACATCCTAGTTGTGACAAACCCTTGTAGATCTTTAACAGAGGCAAGAAAAAAAACCTTGACAAAGTCAGAAAGGCACTATCATACTATAAAGTCAACGACACTAAGTCGCAAATCCGTTATTTCAGGATTCCCAGTAAAACAAAAAGGAAACTAGTTACCTGTAAGATTAAGTATCTGGGAATCTTCCTCATCTCTCCCAGCTCTGCTTTATATCAAGAAAATTTCCAGTTGCTCCCAAATAATATCACTAATAAACTTTAATAATTCTCTAAAATTCCCCTATCTTGGGCAGGAAAGATAGCTTTGTCTAAAATCTCAATACTGCCACAAATATTATACCTATTTTGTACCCTCCCAATCCCATCTACTTTCTTCAGAGAGATGCAGAAAGAAATTCATATGTTTGTTTGGGTTAATACCCACCCCAGAACTCAGGTAACAATTATTTCTTGCAGCTGGAGACAAGGTGGCATGGGATTACCAGGTGTTAAAAAATATTACCATGCCACTTTACTAGACCATGTCAAATTTTGATGGCCAAAAGCAACTTTCAAAACCTGGAGACAAATTGAGGAAAACCATATAGGAAACCATGCAATCTCACTACTGAATACAGCAAGAGCATAAGACCCAACCTCTGCCTCCTCTCTATTAGAGTTACAATCCAAGTTTGGTGTAACTATAAAGATCTACCATATGTAGTTTGGATTCCAACAAGCTCTTTACCAGTTAGCTAGTAGAAAAAAACGGCATTAATAACATCAAAGATCTCATCAGTGAACATGGTCCATATCATTTTAACCACATATCCACCAGGTACAACTTCCGATCTTTTTAAACTTATTCCCCTGTTCTAAAGCACTTGCACTCAAAACCCCCAGATTTTCCAAGACAAGTTTACCTTCACCTTTCATCCCAATAGTCAACTATAAAGGGCACACTACCTTTTAACTAGAGCTAACAGACAACTCTTTTGACTTTAAGAATAAATACATCACACAATGGGAAACTGACCTGGGAAAATCCTATAGTTCTGAAGAATGGAAGACTAGGCTCAATTGGTCCAAAAAGGTCTTTAAGGTGGTGCGCCACTGGGAACTTTCCCACAAGATCATACTAAGATGTCACCTAACACCTGTGAAAATCTCCAAAACAAACAAATCCTACCCAGACACCTGTTGGAGAGGCTGTGGATGCCAGGGATCCTATTTATATTGCTGGTCGATGTCCCCGGAGGTACAATCCTTTTGGCTTTCAATTTTTACCATACCAAAACTATTGCTACACACAAAACTAACTCCATCACCTGACCTAACTTTCTGCTTCTTAGGTATCCAGTATCTTTCTGATACTGTGGCATCACATATTATAATAGCCACAAGATCCCTCTTAGCTAAAACTTGGAAATCCTCATCACCTCTTCTACTGACAGACCTCAAACGTATGTTTAACACATCCTATGAAATGGAAAGAAGATTAGCTATGAAAACTACATCCAAATGTGGAAGAGAGGAAGAATGGCTCCTTTGGAAGCTGTATCTTATTACCTGATCTAATCCTTGCCTCATAGTTATTGAAGCTACTGAATACTTGCCTCAGTGAGTAATAACTGTAAGATAACGCCCACTTCACCTTACTTGCCATGTCTTTTTTTTGACAAGCCCGTGGTGTGTTGAACAGTCCCACACTTTTCATTCTAATGTTAATACTGATATCTATCTTATTTCCCTTCCCTTTTTTTTTGCTTGTAATTCCCATTTACCTATTATCTTAATAACCAGAGTATACTGGTCCTAAATGAACAGACACTTTCCAATTTTAACAAGCACTTCAATATTTTTTTTTTCCACCATTATGTACAATCTGCCCATGTAAAAGAATCTTTAGGTAAATATGTCTTATAAGGTACTTTAGTTGAGTTCTCTATAACTGGTTTAATTTTATTGTTTATTATTTAAAAAAAAAATTACCAACCCATTTCCATTATTTCTTGAATATGAAAATAGGTATATGGTGAAAATACAACAGCATGAATAGAAGTTGAACAAAACATGAAGTGATCAGGTGCTTTAAATGAGTGTGAAAAGTGCAAGCCCGTGACATTGACCTCTGTAACCTAGCAATAAATTCCCCTATTCTGTAATAAGAGTCAGGTCAACAGATTTGGTCTTTTATCCCTATGAAAAACTGAACCTGAATACATTGTATGCACCAAAACAATGAGCGTATATTATATATTACCCTGTTTATTCCTTAGCAATTTGTATTGAATGGGATCATGAATGGTATGTGGCAGCTGCTATGTCTATGTATTTTTCTAATCTAAAAGTTGCCATTTGGGTTAATTCAAACACAATTAACTTTCTGTAATCACTTTTCAATAAATTCAATGGAGTCCTTACAAATCATATTTTAGCAGATCATGTCCAGAATAATAAACTTTACTTAAAAACCACTTTGCAATATGTGATAAAATTTTGAGACTTATAGCACAAATGAAGCGCAATATGTAAATCACTGTAAAAAAATTATAACAAAAATTATAATATTCTATTTATGATTCAGAGCTATTTAGACCATAATTATCTGCCAATATGCATATGATTATTCCACATGCCATTTGACTATTTACAACTTTGCAAATCTTGCATTTTATATATGAAATGACAAAAAAGCTTTATTGAAGTTCACAAGATATATAAAAAAACAAGAGATGCAAGACACCATTAATAGATATACAATGAGTGAATTAAACATCACTGCAGTACGGGGATGCATAAGGCTTTTTTTTTTTTGTGGGCCAGATTTACCATTTTGGGGAATGTCTACTGTTTTGGTCCAACTTCTTATCTGCTTCTTATCCCAATTTTTATGGGAGACGAAACTGTGAAAAAACAGCAGTTTCTTTTGATTTTTAGATATTTTGTAGAGCGGCATTTCTGGACACAGGGATACCTAATGTGTATGTGTTTTACTTTATTTTTGTACTTTCATATTTGTTCTAGAGAAAGGGGGTGAATTGAAATTTTTTTTAAATAAAGCTTTTTTTTCCTTCTTTTATATATCTTTTTTAAACTGTCATTTTTAGACCCCCTAGGGGTCTCGAACCCCAGGGATTCTGATCACTAATACAATGCACTGCTATGCTAATGAATTGCAATGCATTGTAGAATGATGGTGCTTCTATTACAGGCTGCCTAGCGCAGCCTGTAATAGAAGACTATACCAGACAATCCTAGGAGCCTTCAATCCTAGGAGCCGTCCGTTTTTAAATACTCAACATCTATTGTAATAATACGGTGTATGGCAGAAAAGGGTTAAAAGATTCATATACCATTATAGCTTAGTTTTCCCTACTTATGGCATATAATAATTATTTTTGTCATAGGATGTCAGGACTTCTATTATGTAGTAGCATATTATGTGTGTTGCTTTACTTGTGCTCTCCCATTCAAATAAACATTGGGCAAAAAGAGTAATGGTATGTTTACTCTGCCTCAAAATCAGCTCCAAATTCCACCTGAAACCAGCCTTCATTGATTTTAATGGGAGTAGGATGCTGAATGTTGATTCTTTCAGCTAGTGAAAAAAAATAAGCGCCATGCTCGATCTTCACGTGGATTCTGCCTGATAACTCCCATTTTAGTGAATGGCAGGCTTCTTCAAATTCCTGAACATACCCATGCAGGTAGAACAATGGGCTATATAGTTGCCAAGGCAACTATGACAACTAAGAAATCTAATGTGAGTGTCCTAACTAGTACATCTGCAAGGAGATAAATAAGTGACACTTTAAGGCTAAGGCCCCACGTTGCAAAACACAGCTAAAAATGCTGAGGAAAAAAACGCAAATGAAAACATGTTTTCATTGCGTTTTTGCTGCGTTTGCCTTACTAAGGCCAGGGCCGCACATTGCGCAAAAACCATGATGTTGTACAGTCACTACAAAGTGGATGGAATTCTAGTGAATCCCATCAACACAGTGCAGAAAAATATGCGCAGCGGAAATGTTGATATTTCCAAAACTGTCGCGGTTTTGGAAATTGCAGCATGTCAATTATACCTATGGAAATGCTGGCGGTTTCCCCATAGGTATAATTGAAACAGAAAGTTTGCAGAGGAAACATTTGCGGACTTTCTGTGAAAAGCACTGCGGGAAAAATCGTGATGCTTTTCTGCTGCAGTCTTTCCCACATCTCTTTTTCACTGCAGCCCGCTATGTTGGGCCTTAACCTAAATCTAGAAAGAAAAAGCAAGTGTTTCCGCAGTTAAAATGGACATGCTCAAAGGCCCATGCTTTTTTGAAAATGCAGTTTTTCCACAGCATTTTTTTTTTCCGCAATCTGTGAATAGGATTAGCCAGAATCTCATTTACTTTGCTGGTATTGTAAAATGCAGCGCTTTTCTCTGCCTGGTTTACGCAGCAAGAAAAACACTGTTTTCGCAACATGGGGCCTTAGCCTAAAACTAGTAAGTACCAGGTACACAAAGGAAGAAGCACTACTCCAATATAAAGGGAATCCAAGGAAAGATTTTTATTCACCCAGTGAACAGCAGCTTTTCAATTCCTCTGTTGAAACATTTTCAAGTTTCACATAAGAAATTAAAGTTGCTATACACTAGGTGAATAAAAATATTTTCTTGAATTTGATTTACTGCACATTCCTCCTTTGTGTACCTGGTATTGTATACAGGACTGGTTTAACTTCAGAAGCTTGCACCCAATTGAATGTGACATTCGGCTTTGCCACTCCCTTCCTAGATTTGAGCACCTACATTTCTGAATCCTTAAAGTTATCTCAAATTTTCATTACAAAAAGTATATTTTCCATAAGTGCTGTACTAAAAATTAGTATAGTTTACAACTATATTACTGTCTATTTCTATATTGTAGCAAATATGAGAATGAGAAACCAGAGCACTGGTACTGATTATGCATGCTTGAAGGAACACTCAACTAAAAAACATATGTACACATGGTAAACACATGTCAAACATGTACTGAAACCACTTATTACACACTATAGCTTGTTAAAATTTTTCCAACTGGGTCACCGCAGTGTTTTAAATACTGGGGCTAAAGTAGTATGCTAAAGTTATACCTCGCGTGAAACACAAGATACCAAGTTAACATTTTCATGTGCAGAAATGTTGACTTCCATCTGAAGTATTTACATTAATAGGAATGTGTCACTATTTTTTTTATTAGTAGCAGTAAAGCCAGTAGTAAAAATACATCACTTTTTTAATCTGTTTTCTAATTTTTGATTGTAGACTTTTTTTTATTCTATTTCCTGTACATGATTATACAGGCTGTCATCTTGGCAGAGCATTTCCTCTCCTCTGTTAAATGGTCAGTAACTTTTTAGACAACTTAGTCATAGAGCATGTGATTCTGCACCAAAAATTAATATATTTTAATTAAAAATGTGTCTGCTTTCTGCTTTCACATTGTGAAAACGCCGCAATTTGGCCATGGTGAAAATGGATCGTCAAAAACCGTGGCATGTTACAGTACCTGCAAAGTGGATGGGATTCAGGCTAATCCCATCCATACATTGAGAAAAATATTCGCAGAGGAAATGCTGTGATTTCAAAAACCATTGCATTTTTGTAAATGTGTTCTAATACTTTATCTTATATCTTACTGCTTTTACTTATTATTTTTTTTGTCTAAAAGAGATTGATTATGATTATCAACTTGATATGAGGAAGGAAATGAGGAAGGAGGAGTTCAAATAAAAATACCACAGATACACTAAAGACACTTATTGTTGCCCTGATTCACTCTCGCCTTGACTACTGTAATTCCTTACTAATCAGTCTTCCCCTTACTAAACTCTCCCCTCTACAATCTATTCTGAATGCAGCGGCCAGGCTCATCTATCAGTCTAGACGCTATAGCGATGCCTCAAGTCTGTGTTAGTCACTACATTGGCTGCCTATTCAATACAAAATACAATATAAACTTATCACCCTCATCCACAAGGCTCTCCATAATGCTGCACCTCCCTACATTTCCTCCCTCATCTCTGTCTATCGCCCAACCCGTATTCTCCGTTCACTCAATGACCTAAGACTAACATCCTCTATTATCAGAACCTCCCATGCTTGTATACAAGACTTCTCCCGAGTTGCACCACTTCTCTGGAATTCTCTATCCCGCACTATCAGATTAAACCCCAATTTCTACAGCTTCAAGAGCAAACTAAAGACATATTTTTTTCAGACAGGCCTATCACAACTCCTAATGTAAACCCTTCCGTAGTTAGAATCCCTAAAACGTACCCTCCTCTGTTTACACTTTAACATTAACCCACAGGATATGATGCAGTATCAAACTAACTTTATATATCCAGGCACCATCTGCACGTTAAAGGACACGACTGGTGACGGCTCATACAGCTTTATATATGTGTAATGACAGTTACCTCTATTACAAACTTGTCTGACCATTGTATAAGCAATGCTACCTCCGATGCCACCCCTGCTACCTCTTGTGTCACCCCCTCTACCTCATAGATTGTAAGCTCTTGCGAGCAGGGCCCTCAGTTCCAGTGTGTGAATTGACTATTTTTTTGTAATGTATCTTTTTGTCTGTACTTGAAGCCTACAAATTTTACAGTGCTGCGGAATATGTTGGCGCTATATAAATAAAATGTATTAAATTATTAAATATCCTTCCATAGTTGTAAATAGAGGTACATGCCCATTGCACTTTCTAATAATGTTCAAAAGTAGAACTTAATGGGAATAAGATGTTCATATAATATCAGATTCTGAACCCACCATTACTTTTGTATAAAAAAGGAAATAGGGTATTTTGTAGGTGCTCATGGTGTGTATATTTTTTATCTCCCTGCTTGGGGAATGGAGGTGACTAAAACACTGCATAATATGTTACCGCTATACTAGTAAGCGAAATAACTAAATAAAAAAAAATATTATAAGACTGACATTTTTTATTACTTTTTGTAATCTTCATAATGAAAAAAAAAAAAAATTACAACTGTCTAAAATTTACTAGGAACCCAATGTGACCTTAAGTAGTACCAATAGTGTCCCCATTCTGTTTTTGTCACCATATTTATTAGAATATAAACTTAGTTCCAGAAGAGCTTAAACATGCTGATATTCCAAACCAACTGTATGTGCTGTAAGTTAGTCTTTTTGACATTGTCAGAACCTATTTTATGCATATAAGAAATTGGCCATCCTATATGGAATAAAAAGGTCTATATAGTCCTTTCCCGATGATTAATACATTAGAGAAAGTACCTATGTACTGTATACAAAAGACTGTTTCATAGTTCTGTAAAATTCCTAAGATTTCCAAGCTTCAGGCAAAAAATCTGTGACTGCGCTAAGGACTGTCCCTGATCTTTCATCTCAGGTGTCAGTTTTATGGTGTGCACACCTGCAACAAAAGAGTTTTAATTGTGTCTATTATAAATATGGCCTGTAAACAGGAAATACTTCATGGAGGGTGAAAAGGACAACACTTGGATAGACGGCAAGGCTTTTCAAGCAGGGCTTTCCAGCTGGTTTATACAGTATAAGCAACTGGCTGTTTACATCTAGTTACCATGAGCAGATCTTATATGTCACATTTATAATATTTTTCAATTTATATCAAGGGATAGAAATGGTAGGACAATTTCAAATTTCTTGTTCTATCTTACAAAGAATGAAAAAAATGCATAAACTATGTAACCACATTTTAATGCATGGGATGTAATATCAAATAGGACTGAACGCCAGAGTTTCTGTATGTATAATTGACATGCTGCGATTTACAAAAACATGCATTCTTGAAATCGCAGCATTTCTGCTGCAGATTTTTTTCTGCAATGTGTAGAAGGGATTAGCCAGAATCCCATCCACTTTGCAGGTACTGTAAATCACGAGTTTTGTTGCTGTGGCATTTCCGGCCAAAATAATTAAAAGTCATTGGGAAAACATTTTTCAACACCTTGTCATTTTTTTTTTTTTTGTTGTCTTCTGTGATGTCACACTGCAGCAATTTAACTAATTGCAGAAGTACGGGTTAACTCTGCTACATCTGTACATAGAGTCCATAGCAAAGATCAACACCTTATAGAAGCTACATAGACTACTTCTACTCTGGTTAAGCCATTGTAAGGAGCCTACTGAAATTACCATAAAGAGTAGAGCAAGTGAAGCAGACATGACTACTAAAGTTGTCCTTTAGTTGTCCCCATTCCAACAATGGGGAAGATTTATTATGCCTTGTACACCAGTTTTCTGGTTAACAAGGCATAAAATTTCACATATGTTTGCGCAAATATAGGTTTTTTAATGCAAAAAATTTTGACTTTTTAATTTTTGCGCCACCCTCACCACTTTCCCAAAAAGGGGGCATAGCAAGAGTGCGCAGATTTACCAATCTGGCGTAAATGATGGGACAAATGTATGCCAGCTACAAACTGACGTTTCCCCGCCAGGCGCACAGCCCTGTGGATTGTGCGCTTCATTTATGAGGACGCGTGCACCTTTTATTATATGCACATCTTATTCACTATGTGCATCCTGAAATCATTTTGTAGTAACAGCTCTGTAACATCAGCCCACTTTCTGACTCAAGTCATTCATTAGGGCTCATTCACACAACAGGATTTCAGGGCTTTGTATTAATGGCCAGCACATGGCTCCATAGACTGTAATGGATCTATTCACCCGACTAAGAATTATCAGTCAGTGTGAACGATCCAAGACAAAATAGAAGATGTTATTTCACAGGCCATTTTCACGGATCCCCCAATAGACTAATTAATCCTGGGTGTACAATCAGCTGAATGGTCAATATGTAATACTACTTTACTTCTGAAGCTGGCCAGGCAAAAGTCTCTGGACTAGTCTATTGTCTAGCAACTTAATATTTATAAAGATAATAAGATTGACATACAATAGGAAAACAGAAGATAAATAAATTAGGTCATTTTTGCTAATATATTGGATGCCAACAGACCATGTCTATAAAGAATTGTGAGGTACAAGATGATGCCAACAATCTGTGATGGTAAATACTTTCTATACATATTTTTCATAATATAAGAGTAACCCCCTGCTCCCTGTAAGAATTTATTTAGTGCTTTCTCTTTGATCTTCCATATGGCTGAAGACACATATATTATGCTCTTTGTACAATGTTTAGTTCCTGGAATGGTTTTTGCAATGTGCAGATTGTCAGCAGCTGAATATTCTTGTGTCAGATATTAACCCACTAACCACAGACAAGTTTAGTACAACATCACCCATGCCAATAAAATGATTAAGGATTAAGTCCAAAAAAGTTATGCTTAAATAATAACTTTGATATACTGTATGTTAAATTATTATATTTTACCAAGACTGATGTTCCATGGTGAAGGTCATATTGTAATTCTATAGATTACCTAGGTTTAACATAATACCATTACTTGCTCCTTTTTTTTTAGTGTATTAAAAATGCTCTCTGGTCCGAACAATTTGTAATCTTGGTTTCCAATGTTATTGTTTAATTGTTTAATTCAGCTTTGTAAAACCCTGACAACTGCCCGCTCAAAGACGCTGGTATTTTGTCATACAGCACATTACAGCTACAGCTACAGTTATTGAAGCAGATTTTATTCTGAAAGTTCTTCCACTAAAAATCAATTCCATACATTTGAGTGAGGATGGATTTCTACATTTCCTATTCAGATGAATGACATGATGGCATAAACTTTTTCAATAAATTTGCTGCATTTGTATAAGCAGTAATCTAAGATGTCAGATCCTACGTAATTTTGTCATTACATTTATATTTTTAACTGTTCATGTTGTCATATGAAGACCATTAAAAATGGAAGAGTGGGTTGAGTAACAAGGGCTGTTAAAAACAGACTCATTCCTCTGTTTTTCACAGTCAAGAAACCAACATGTTTTGTGAACATAGTCTTAAAATGAACCAGATTTGGAGATCAATATCGGACCCACCCTGGTCATTTTATACCCTTAACTACTATCTCCTATTCAACAAAATTCAAACCAAACTTAAAAGGGAACTTATCACCATGACAATGCAGTCTAATCTGCTGGTATAATAATAATAATACATTTTATTTATATAGTGCCGCAACACTTTACAATTTGTAGGGTTCAAGTACACACAAAAAAATACATTACAAAGAAATAGTCAATTCACACAATGGGACTGAGGGCCCTGCTCGCAAGAACTTACAATCTATGAAGTAGAGGGGGGTGACACAAGAGGTAGCAGGGGCGGCATAGGAGGTAGCATTGCTATTACAGTGGAGAAGCTGTTTATGTGATAGAGGTTATTTTCATTACACATACAGTACAGACCAAAAGTTTGGACACACCTTCTCATTCCAAGAGTTTTCTGTATTTTCATGACTATAAAAATTGTAGATTCACACTGAAGGCATCAAAACTATGAATTAACACATGTGGAATTATATGCTTAACAAAAAAGTGTGAAACAACTGAAAATATGTCTTATATTCTAGGTTCTTCAAAGTATCCACCTTTTGCTTTGATTACTGCTTTGCACACTCTTGGCATTCTCTTGATGAGCTTCAAGAGGTAGTCACCTCTTTGGAGACTTTTGTGTACAGTGCAGAGTGTGGAAGCCAGATTGTAAGGTGTCAAGAAGAGAGTTAGAGGAAAGATAGCGGATTAAACGAAAATAGACCAAGCATTCCAAGATTTTGAAGGTGAGGTTAGAGATAGGTCGATAGTTAGCAGCACAGGAAGGGTCAAGGGAGGATTTCTTCAGTAGCAGGATTATTGCAGCATGTTTGAAAGAGGAGGGAAAGATTCCAGAAGAGAGAGAGAGGTTAAATATTTTAGTAATGTAAGTAGTGAAAGCAGGCAACCGAGACTGGAGAAGGTGTGAGGGGAAATGGTCACTACTGCAGGTAGTAGGTCAATTATATTATACAGCAGAAGGAGTTGAGCAGATTGATCTATAGTTTTGTGGGAAATTTTTGATCTATAGTTTTGTTTGGCATGTTATTTTTTTATTTATCTGTTCTTTCTATGCTTAGAAGAAGGAATATCAAGTAAAGTAATGTCAATTAAGCATAAGGATATTAACCAACTAAATTACGCCTTTGCAACATATGTCCCCCTGGGCAGCACAGTGACTCACTTGGGACAGTGTTGACAATATCCATGTGAAGCACTGCAGAATATGATGGTGCTAAATAAAATAAAAATAATAAAATAACATACATATATATGTAAAGGCAAACATTATGGCACACTGTACTATGTAATGACACTATGGCACTGCACTATGTTATGGTGCTATGCTTTGTTTTGGAAAAGGAAAATAAATAAAAGTTAAAAAAAAAAGAGCCAGATTTATTATAGTGTCTCATGGTGGATGGTAAATCTGTCACATCAATAGACTGTCTAGTCTAACTTTACACCTTCTATTAATTGGCTATGGCTACGTTCACATCTGCATTGGAATTGGCAGAGGAAAAAGTCTTGCAAGTCCAACTTGTTTTTCTGCAGGTTTCAGTTTAAAAACAAACAATGAAGAGACAGTGCTAGTGTGAACCTAGTGTTACAGAAGAAAAAAATACTCCAGTATTTTGCTACATCATTGGTGCACATTGTTGCAATTTAGACCACGACCACTTTCTGCTAAGCCCCTTTCCCAGAAAGCCATATGGTTTTTCTGGTTTTTTTTTAAGTGTCTAAAAAAGTGTTAAAAAAAAACTTGATAAGTGTTTTACACATTTCTGGGTGCAATTTGCACCAGAATTCTGGCACATTTTGCTTAGTAAATTTTTTTTAAGGACACATTATGATGACAAGTACAGTAGTATAAAATCCTACCTCTTCAGGTTTGGTCAGATCTTTGAAAGCTACATTTCCAGGCTTTCTCTTTCCACTTTCCCACTTCTCCCAGAACTTGGTAAATAAATGCTGCTCAGTTGCCCTTTGAAGCTTGTAGGGGTCTATATTAAGGAAATCCTCCTGTGGAATGGAGTCAATATATCTACAGTAAAAGGAAACATTATAATCAATTTATTTATTTTGGACCCTTTAATTTAGCTAGCATATTTTTAAAGGGAATGTGTATTTAGAAAATTATGCATTGTTTCAATCAAGTTTTTATGTTAAACATTTTAAATTTGCTTATTTTTATTTATTTTATTCATTTACAGTACAGACCAAAAGTTTGGACACACCATCTCATTACAAGAGTTTTCTGTATTTTCATGACTATAAAAATTGTAGATTCACACTGAAGGCATCAAAACTATGAATTAACACATGTGGAATTATATACTTAACAAAAAAGTGTGAAACAACTGAAAATATGTCTTATATTCTAGGTTCTTCAAAGTAGCCACCTTTTGCTTTGATTACTGCTTTGCACACTCTTGGCATTCTCTTGATGAGCTTCAAGAGGTAGTCACCTGAAATGGTTTTCACTTCACAGGTGTGCCCTGTCAGGTTTAATAAGTGGGATTTCTTGCCTTATAAATGGGGTTGGGACCATCAGTTGTGTTGTTCAGAAGTCAGGTGGATACACAGCTGATAGTCCTACTGAATGGAGTGTTAGAATTTGTATTATGGCAAGAAAAAAGCAGCTAAGTAAAGAAAAACAAGTGGCCATCATTATTTTAAGAAATGAAGGTCAGTCAGTCCGAAAAATTGGGAAAACTTTGAAAGTGTCCCCAAGTGCAGTGGCCAAAACCATCAAGCGCTACAAAGAAACTGGCTCACATGAGGACCGCCCCAGGAAAGGAAGACCAAGAGTCACCTCTGCTGCGGAGGATAAGTTCATCCGAGTCACCAGCCTCAGAAATCGCAGGTTAACAGCAGCTCAGATTAGAGACCAGGTCAATGCCACACAGAGTTCTAGCAGCAGACACATCTCTACAACAACTGCTAAGAGGAGACTGTGTGCAGCAGGCCTTCATGGTAAAATAGCTGCTAGGAAACCACTGCTAAGGACAGGCAACAAGCAGAAGAGGCTTGTTTGGGCTAAAGAACACAAGGAATGGACATTAGACATGTGGAAATCTGTGCTTTGGTCTGATGAGTCCAAATTCGAGATCTTTGGTTCCAACCACCGTGTCTTTGTGTGACGCAGAAAAGGTGAACGAATGGACTCTACATGCCTGGTTCCCACCGTGAAGCATGGAGGAGGAGGTGTGATGGTGTGGGGGTGCTTTGCTGGTGACACTGTTGGGGATTTATTCAAAATTGAAGGAATACTGAACCAGCATGGTTACCACAGCATCTTGCAGTGGCATGCTATTGCATCCAAACACACCTCCAGACTGTGTAAGGGCTATTTGACCAAGAAGGAGAGTGATGGGGTGCTGCGCCAGATGACCTGGCCTCCACAGTCACCAGACCTGAACCCAATCGAGATGGTTTGGGGTGAGCTGGACCGCAGAGTGAAGGCAAAAGGGCCAACAAGTGCTAAGCATCTCTGGGTACTCCTTCAAGACTGTTGGAAGACCATTTCAGGTGACTACCTCTTGAAGCTCGCCAAGAGTGTGCAAAGCAGTAATCAAAGTAAAAGGTGGCTACTTTGAAGAACCTAGAATATAAGACATATTTTCAGTTGTTTCACACTTTTTTGTTAAGTATATAATTCCACGTGTTAATTCATAGTTTTGATGCCTTCAGTGTGAATCTACAATTTTTATAGTCATGAAAATACAGAAAACTCTTGGAATGAGAAGGTGTGTCCAAACTTTTGGTCTGTACTGTATATTTAAAAATGCTAAAATATTGCAGTTTTCATATTAGCTACTAAGATTAATAATTAGCTAGCACATCCTGTTTTGTACATTATTCTGTTCGCTTTTCAGTAGTTATATTATTATAATCACTGGGAGGATTACAAGAAACATAACACCTTGAACATAAGATCCACCATTCACATAGGTTATGGTCATACAGTAGTTTGTTCTCAGGAACAGTCATTTTGAATTTTAACATGCTAGACTCTTTGATTTCACAGGAGATAAACTGCCATCAGCATGCATCTAATATGCATCTGTATGGGGAGGAGGAAGTCAGAAGGAATAGCTGCCAAGTAAATAAGCACTCAGCCAACAGCTATGTAAGGTGTATAAAAGGGGTGGGATTCAGCTGTTCTCTCTGGTTCTGCCAGCCAAGTTATCAAAAATACAGCCAGCCACAGATTGGCGAGAAGAGGAATCCCAACCTGTTTCTGATACTGGTAGAGCAGGAAGCCATAGGTTTCCTGTCTTACCACTTTTCGAGTTGTAGGCCATAGGCCTACTACCTGGGGAATAAGAGAGGTAAGTGTCATTTGACTCACAATAAATGCATAAAATCTAGTTATAATTTATGATGATCTCCTTTTGAATTTTTCCAGTGAGTTTATTCTTTTTATTATTATTATTATTATTTATTTATTTATATAGCACCATTAATTCCATGGTGCTTTACACATTCTTTAAACATTCTGACCCCCAGTTGCCTCTTCATTTCTATAAAATAGTACAATGGCTTCTCAGACTGCCCTCTGCAGACTGTGCTTTGGTATTCAATGACATTCCCCCTTCTTTTGGATGGACAAGGCCAAACTAACAAAAACACAGCATGAAATAAAGTAGACTAAAAAACAGATGGTCACTTTACAGAAATGAAGAGTTGACTTTAAAGAAATACCCCAGAAAGCATTATGGAGGGAACAAGATATTTTAACTATGCATTATGCATTCATTTATTGTGACATTTATACTGTAAACTGAAGAGTAACTTAAATTGTAGATATATATATATATATATATATATATATATATATATATTGTAAGTATGTGAGCCAGAGGGCGCTGTTGAGCGACCCAGGCCAGGCCAGAAAAGGCTCACATCCACGCCTTTGGGTGGTGGCACGTAACTCCAGAGGGGCTGGAGCATCCTGCAGGAAGCAGGAAAATGGTGGACCAGCTAGGACAGAGAGAGAGGCTCTGTCCCAAAAGGGCTGGCGTCCACAGGGGTGGACCAGCTAGGACAGAGAGATAGGCTCTGTCCCAGAAGGGCTGGGGTCCACAGAGGACTGTTGCTGGAGTTGAGCAATAGTCAGGACAGTTAGGGGCTCAAGGAGTCAGTTAGGACCCGAACTGTGGTCTAGGTTTTTTGTTGTTTTGCTGTGTTGCAGTTAAGCTGAATAAAGCCACTTTTGTTTTACACTTGGACCGTCTGAAAGCTATCTTTCCGGCGCCCAGTACCACGAACCACCGCTGTCCGGACCAGGAGTCTGCCGCCATTTTGAGTCTAATTCCCCAAATTGTCACATATGGTGCTACGAACGTGCGCATAAAGTGATCCACGCATGTCCTGGAAGACAAGTGATTGGTGACTGCAGTACTGCTAAGTGTGGCCTACAGCTGGAAGAAATCTGTGATTTCCACTGAGAAGCCCAGGAAGGGGTGAGTGAATTGCAACATAGCAAAGTGTGTGCAAAAAATTGGTGAAAGTAAAACTCTGGATGAGGAATCCAGGGAATGGACTTTGTGTGTACTGTGGCACAGAAGTCTGTGAAATGTTTGCTGATGGCAAGAAAGTATGCAATGTGTATAGAAGATGGATATTGCAAACAAGTGTATGTGAAAGGCTATGGTGCCATGTTGGTGTTTTCTGTGGAAGACAGAAGAAAATGCTGGTTGTTGTAGTGCCACATAAGTTAACTGTTTGAATACATGTGACTGCAGAAGATAGCAAGAAAAAAGTTGCTGCCGGTTGAACCCAAGGTTGCTGTGGAATATTGTGTAATTTTGTTAGTAAACCATGGGCAAGAAAAAGAGAATTTCAGCTTGTTAAAAAGCAGAGAAGTTATGCACAGGTTTATTAGTGCAGCAGTCTGAATGCAGAGACACAAAACCCGGAACAGATTATGTGGCGTGCAAGTAAAGATAAAGGGTTGCATGATGGTGACTCAATTTTTCTAAAGCACCTCTGTTCTATGATGGAATATGTCCCTGCTGAGTGTGTGTCTCATAATGGAGTGCATGAAGGCGCCAAAGATGAAAATGTTAGGGTGCAGCAGCTTCGAGATGAGAATAAAACCATCAGGTTCATGTATGAGAATGAAATATCTGATTGGAAATGGCAACTTTTGGTATCAGAAAGAGAGAACCTTAAGTTGAAGGCAGAGCTTGACTCTATGAAGAGGTTATATCCTAGTCATTGTGAAAATGTGGTACTGGGTTTGCCTGGAATGGACTGTGTCACTAAGGAGTTTGCTGATATGAAATGTGCTCTATCTAATGAAGTTATACAGAGTGTAGAGCAAAAGCAAGTGCTTGAGAAGCAATTGCAGGATTTAAAGGAGCAGCATGTTCAAGACTCCATTGCCAAAAGAGAGTGTCATTGAAAAATTAAGAGATGACCTTGAAACTGCTAAACGTGAGAGAAGTGAATTTTTGCAGAGTCAGTCAGAATGTCTGGATGACCAAGTTAGGATGTGTGAAAAACTTTCGGCTGCATTAACTGACAAAGAAAATGAAATTGCCGAGCTGAGGAAGCATGTGTCTGACCGAGAGAGTGATTTAGAATCTGTGGTGCAGACATTGCAATCAGAGCAAAACTTGCATGCACTAAAGCAAGTTCGCCTAAATAATGAAATTCACGAATGGCAAAGCAGAGCTGGAGTTCTGGAACAAAGAGAAAGGGAACTCAAAGCTAGAGTATGTAGCCTGGAGAGGGCGCTGTCAGGATCTTGTGAAGATAATGAGAAGTTGTCTGTTTTGGTGCAAAATAAAGACAAAGAATTGATGGAGCTGTCGTCTGTCCATGCTCAGAAAGTGCAAGCCTTACAGGAGAGTCATAAAAAAGTAGAGACTCAACTTCAAGTGATGCAACTAAAAGTCACAGAAGGGGACAGGTTTCAAGCAGAACTACAAGGCAAGGCAAATAGACTGCAGGTGGAATTGAATAATGTCACAAAGTTTCTTTCCCAAGCAGACAGCAAGTTTATCAAACGTTCCAAAGATTTTTCTACACTAGAATCTCAGCTTCAGGACACTCAGGAACTTTTGCAAGAAGAAACTTGTCAGAAGCTTGACCTTAGTACAAAACTAAAACAAATGAAAGATGAGAAAACTGGTTTCCTTGAGCAACTAGAGGAAGAGGAGATAGCAAAAAGAGATTTGACAAAGCAGATTTCAACACTACAGGCTCAGGCGACTGATATGAAGAAAAGGATGGAAGATAGTATTGGATCCTTGGACTCTGTTGAAGAACTAAAGGAAAGGTTGCAAAAGGAGCTAGAAGCTACAAATCAACAGTTTGAGGAGAAGGTTGCTGCTTATGACAAACTTGAGAAGACGAAAATTAGACTGCAGCAGGAACTAGAAGATACAGGTGTAGATCTTGATCATCAACGTCGGATGGTGTCAAATTTGGAAAGGAAGCAGAAAAAGTTTGATCAGCTGCTTGGTGAAGAGAAGACTCTTTCTGCTAGATATGCAGAAGAACGTGACCGTGCTGAAGCAGAGGCCCTTGAATTGAAGGCCGAGTTAGAGAGGCTCAACAAGCAACTGCGCACTGAAATGGAGGATTTGGTTAGCTCCAAGGATGAAGTTGAGAAAAACCTGGAATCTGTGCAGATATTATATGAGAACAAAGCTAATGCTTATGACAAGCTGGAAAAGGCCAAGAGAGAATTGGACCTCCAGATAGAAGACATGAAGATTCAGTTTGAGGGAAACCTGTCTAAATTGTCTGCTGAGATTGTAGATCTAGAAATGCTTGTTGCTAAACTAAAGGTGCAAGTGAACCAGCAGGAGGAAGTTGCACGCATCAAGAAACATCTGGAGTTTCAGATGGATCAAGTGAAGTGCGAGTCAGAAATAAAGCTGCAAGGTGCACTAGTAAAAACTGAGATGGAAGCGGCATAGAAAAATGTCACAGTGAAGAAAGTTCTGGAGCTGGAATCAGAGATTTGTGCGCTACAGAAGGCGTTAGAATTGGAAAAAGCTGCCAGCATAGAGGCAGAGAAAGGAGAATCATTAAGTCAGACAGACATGAGTGACCTGTCCACTGATGTTGACACCAATGATCAGATTATGATGAAACCACGTGACTCGGTAAAAAGTCAAGTAGAGGGTATAGTTCCCCAGGAAGATGCTGCTAAAGGTGGACTTCCTGCAAAATGTGAGGAGGCCAAAGAAGGTCCAACAGAAGAAGAAACTGTGATTGGTCACACACTGCCTGTGACAGAGTGGGTCCAGCCTCAAACCAATGAGGTCCAAAGCCTAGAGGGCTGTGAGATGGTAAATAAGGTGAAGGGTCATCAAAAGTGTGGAACAAGAGTCCGTAAGAAGACTGACCACGCATATGTTGTCCCAACAGCTAAAGTGTCTGAAGCCATTGTGGATAAAGGTGTTGCTGTGCCTGTCTCTAGCCAAATGTCTGGTGGACAAACGGTGAATAATGACTCCATGTTGTCTGTGAAGGGGGAGTCAGGAAGTAAGAGATGGTTACATGTCACCAATGATGTGACAGTTGTTAAAGACATGCCAGAAAATGTAGTTCAACGTGAGCTATTTTGTGAGGGTGTACGGTATGGCCCTCGTGCAGAAGGAGAAGATATTGCAGTACAGAGATTGTGTATCTCAAACAAAGAGGAGAGCAAGCAGCCTATGTCTCCTAAACTTCTAAGCTTTGATGGTGATGGCAAAGTTTGCTTTGAGATGAAGGTTACGGAAAAGGTTCCCATGATACAGTTATACTCTAAAGACATTCATGTGCATGAAGTACGTGTTAGTTGGTCTCTGAGCTCCTGTAGATTCGTGATAGGTGAAGATGAAGATTTTTACGGCTATTCACTAAAGGGATCAAAGTCATGCAATGGGATGGCTGAAGACTATGGCAAGAAATGGGATGAAAATGATGTGATCCCCTGTATGGCGAATTGTGAAGGTGATGAAGAAAAATTTGCCTTTGCACAGAATGGCCAGGATCTTGGCATAGCAGTTAAAATGATGAGAAACCGGAAGTGTCGAGTAACCGGAATCTGGAAGAAGAGACCGCCAGATTGGGAATTCTGGAGAGACACTGGACAGGCATACATGGTTGAAGAGGGACTTCATCATAGGATGTCTCGTCCCTATGTAGCTCACCCCATGGGTAGTGAGCTGAGGGGGAGGGTATGTAAGTAGTATGTAAGTATGTGAGCCAGAGGGTGCTGTTGAGCGACCCAGGCCAGGCCAGAAAAGGCTCTCAGCCACGCCTTTGGGTGGTGGCACGTAACTCCAGAGGGGCTGGAGCATCCTGCAGGAAGCAGGAAAATGGTGGACCAGCTAGGACAGAGAGAGAGGCTCTGTCCCAAAAGGGCTGGCGTCCACAGGGGTGGACCAGCTAGGACAGAGAGATAGGCTCTGTCCCAGAAGGGCTGGGGTCCACAGAGGACTGTTGCTGGAGCTGAGCAATAGTCAGGACAGTTAGGGGCTCAAGGAGTCAGTTAGGACCTTAACTGTGGTCTAGGTTTTTAGTTGTTTTGCTGTGTTGCAGTTAAGCTGAATAAAGCCACTTTTGTTTTACACTTGGACCGTCTGAAAGCTATCTTTCCGGCGCCCAGTACCACGAACCACCGCTGTCCGGACCAGGAGTCTGCCGCCATTTTGAGTCTAATTCCCCAAATTGTCACAATATATATATAGAACTCTTATGAATTAATGGCCACTATACACAATGTTATAACAATCAGACAAAAAACATTCCAAATATTTCTAAATCTACTAATAAATATAAGGACTATTTTGACTTAGAACATATTTAATTTGAATTTGTTTTAGGAGAATTGTATCCCTAAAAAGAATTAACTGATAAACATACAAATATGTCATCTGTCACAAAATGATGTTACACATTGGGAGCATTTACCTGATACAGTTTTCCATCTCAATTTTCAGTGTATCTTCAAATTCAATTAGCTCCTCTTGCAGGTCCCTAAAATTTACATATTATAACTGAAGTGCAGAATATGAAGGTGGCCACAAAATCAGAAAGAGGTAGGTTAATGGTTGAACATTTTTTATGCCTGATTTCGCACCAGATGGTTAGCTAAAATGAATGTTTGTTGTTAAACTGCACTCAGGTAACATTCTCTGTGGTTAATAGCATACAGATTCATCAACTTTAATTTATTTTCACCTTAAAGGGATTTTCCCACAAAAGCAAGTTATCCCTTATCCGTATATATAGGAAGTATATTGCAGATCAGTGGGGTCTGAGCAGTTGGAGAACTTTTGTATCCCATTTTGAAAGGAGCAGTGGTTGGGCAGTTCGTACACAGCTCCATATATTTCACAGTGAGTGCAAGAGATAGCCGAAGTACAGCACTCGGTTAACTCCAGCACTCCAATTTAAATTAATGAAACAGTGCATGCCCTGCCAGACCACTGCTCATTTCAGACTGGGGGACAAAGTCCCCTGTTCCCCCTATCAGTGAGAGTCTGAGCACTTGAACTGCAACAGATCTGCAATCCATCCATTATCCTATGGATAGGGGATAAATTGCTTTTGTGGGAAAACCCTTTTAATTGTTTTTATTCTATGAATAGACAGTAACATATATACAGAGGGGGAAAAAAGTATTTAGTCAGCCACCAATTGTGCAAGTTCTCCCACTTAAAAAGATGAGAGAGGCCTGTAATTGACATCATAGGTAGACCTCAACTATGAGAGACAAAATGAGAAAACAAATCCAGAAAATCACATTGTCTGATTTTTAAAGAATTTATTTACAAATTATGGTGGAAAATAAGTATTTGGTCACCTACAAACAAGCAAGATTTCTGGCTCTCACAGACCTGTAACTTCTTCTTTAATAGGCTCCTCTGTCCTCCACTTATTACCTGTAGTAATGGGACCTGTTTGACATAATCAGTATAAAACACACCTGTCCACAACCTCAAACAGTCACACTCCAAACTCCACTATGGTGAAAACCAAAGAGCTGTGGCAGGACACCAGAAACAAAATTGTAGACCTGAACCAGGCTGGGAAGACTGAATCTGCAATAGGCAAGCAGCTTGGTGTGAAGAAATCAACTGTGGGAGCAATAATTAGAAAATGGAAGACATACAAGACCACTGATAATCTCCCTCGATCAGGGGCTCCACGCAAGATCTCACCCCGTGGGGTCAAAATGATCACAAGAACGGTGAGCAAAAATCCCAGAACCACACGGGGGGACCTAGTGAATGACCTGCAGAAAGCTGGGACTAACGTAACAAAGGCTAGCGTCAGTAACACACTACGCCGCCAGGGACTCAGATCCTGCAGTGCCAGACGTGTCCCCCTGCTTAAGCCAGTACATATTCTGAAGTTTGCTAGAGAGCATTTGGATGTTCCAGAAGAGTATTGGCAGAATGTCATATGGTCAGATGAAACCAAAGTAGAACTGTTTGGTAGAAACACAACTTGTCGTGTTTGGAGGAGAGTGAATGTTGAGTTGCATCCAAAGAACACCATACCTACTGTGAAGCATGGGGGTGACAACATCATGCTTTGGGGCTGTTTCTCTGCAAAGGGACCAGGTCGACTGATCCGTGTACATGAAAGAATGAATGGGGCCATGTATCGTGAGATTTTGAGTGCAAAACTCCTTCTATCAGCAAGGGCATTGAAAATGAAACATGGATGAGTCTTTCAGCATGACAATGATCCCAAGCACACCGCCTGGGCAACGAAGGAGTGGCTTCGTAAGAAGCATTTCAAGGTCCTGGAGTGGCCTAGCCAGTCTCCAGATCTCAACCCCATAGAAAACCTTTGGAGGGAGTTGAAAGTTCGTGTTGCCCAGCGACAGCCCCAAAACATCACTGCTCTAGAGGAGATCTGCATGGAGGAATGGGCCAACATAACAGCAACAGTGTGTGCCAACCTTGTGAAGACTTACAGAAAATGTTTGACCTTTGTCATTGCCAACAAAGGATATATAACAAAGTATTGAGATGAACTTTTGTTATTGACCAAATACTTATTTTAACCATAATTTGCAAATAAATTCTTTAAAAATCAGACAATGTGATTTTCTGGATTTGTTTTCTCATTTTGTCTGTCATAGTTGAGGTCTATCTATGATGTCAATTACAGGCCTCTCACATCTTTTTAAGTGGGAGAACTTGCACAATTGGTGGCTGACTAAATACTTTTTTTTTCCCCACTGTATAAATCTAAGCTACAATCTTCTTAAAAGGGTATTCCCATCTCAGTCAGTCATGGCACAGAGGGGAATACATTGTCATAAGTCCCTACCACTGCTCCCAACTACTGATGTGAAACTGATGGATCCCATACCTTTCCCAGGAGACATCTATTTTCCTCAGTTCAATCATAAAAACTGATCAGGATGCAACCATTATGTGAGGAATCCCTTACGGCTTTATTATATTCATTTCAATAAGAAAGTTTCACACAAGGGCCCAATACTGGGATCAGTTAATTCTCAAGATTGATAGTGGTTCCAGAGTCTGCTTGATGTGCCATTAAAGGGGTTATCCGGGGAGCAATAAAGCTTTCCAGTGCATTCCTTGCACTGGTTGCGCTTTATTAATAATGTATACCCCAACCTCCAGAGCCCCATTCATTACTTTTGCAGAGGTCTTTGGGGAGGCAAGAACTCTGGTTCATGTCTGACCTGCACTCAATCCAACTCTGAGTCACATGACTGACTCCATTATACTAAATGGAGCTGTGGCCCAAGTCTGTGAGGAGTCAGTGATGTCACCGAGTCTGGGAAAGCATACTTAGAGTGGCTGCAGGGGAGACTAAGGAACTAGAGTTCCAGCCTCCCTTGCAGTATTCCGAAAAGTAATACACAGGTCTTCGGGGACCAGGGTGTACATTACTAATAAAGTTTTACCAGTGCAAGGAATGTATTGGTAATCTTTATTACTCACCGTATATAGTTCATTATATAATATATAATATTATATTGGGCTTATTCTCATCACAGAATTTAATGACATATCACTAGATATAACATCATTTCATGATTGGTGAGAGTCCAGCTGCTGGCAACTGTAGTGAAACTGAGATTTAAGGAGCTGCAAGCTACATCTTTTTCAATGATTTTCCCTACATCTCCTGTGCAGGGAACTGCAGCTTCACTGTATTCACTTGAAAGGAGCTGTACTGCAATTCCATGCACATTGGGTGGCTAGGGGATAACGCAGTTTTGTGGCCCATTTTAGTCCCAAGATAAGAAGGGGTCCCTGTGTGAGACTGCCATCAGGAAGTGATGATTTATCCTATGACATCTCTTTTTCCTATTAGAAAGCTTAGCTTCTCTGGAACACTGTTTCAATATTGCATCAGAATGAAAGATATTTATTCTTAATCTGCTAAATCCTATACAGTGAACATGTGTCTCCCATCAGAACAGGGTATATCATCATCATCAGAGCTGTAACTTGAAGCTCTTAGGTGCCAATGCAAAAATCTGTAAATGGACTCCAAACTACCTTTTGCTATTTAAAATATTATGTGTGTATTTTATGTAACAAAGAGACCTTTGGGGCCCCCTCAGGATCCAGAGTCTAGTGGCTCCTGCTGCAGCCCCTATAATTATTCCCTTGATCATCATGATAGACATAGTATTATGTAACTTTGTCCATATTGCCAATGGAGAGATTCCCAAGTTGTTCAGATTTTATAAATAACAGTCTTTTTCACATGCACTGACTATATATTATTCAGTGGATTACCATTGATTAAATAATATTAAATAAATATTATACTAGCTTGGCCTTTTATGAAATTAGATAACAATAAGGTTTTCTATGCCAGTATGCAAACAATCTGTTGCAAAAAGTGTTGCATCCTTACATTATCTTGCTGTGGAAATGATGGATACTACTTTCTACTGTATCTTGTTTGTTCTTAAGTCTCTCTAGTAGCGTTTTCTTAATTGTATCCTTCATTCTTTCTCTTGTGTAACCTTCTCCATATAGACTATTCAGTGATTTGCTAAGGATTGATTGGTATGCTGGTAAATGCTTAATATCAGAACAGTCTTTCAGAACACAATTATCCAGAATGCATAGAGAGGTGTGTTGCTTTAATGATGTGATGTATCTATTGTTTTGAGCCAAAGGATTTCCCTGTTAGAAAAAATGCATTAATTTGTCAAAATAATGTATAATATATTATACTGTTTCCTTAGTGGAAATAAAATTACAACTTTACACCAATGCAATAAAGTATATGAAATTTACAACACTGCATTTTTTCCTCACTAGACAAGTACCAAATAGCTATCAGGTGTGCTGGAAAATTATAAAAAAAAATGGTATATGATGCATTTAGGTTAAAGGTCATTTCTATGTAGACATTGAATTTTTGCTATTAGTAGAAAACCACAAGTCTCCAGCATTATAATTTGACTGTCAACAGATTCTTTACCTATTTTGACATACATTGTGCTAGACCTGGTGTCGGCAACCCCCGGCACGCGTGCCAAGAGTGGCATGCGAGTCTTATTTCCCTGGCACGGGAGTCCTCGCCCAGCAGTTTTGATCGGACCAAACATGGCCGAAAAAAACTGCTATTATTATACTGTGGGGTCTCTTCAGACCACAGAGTATAATAAGCGGAGCCCCCGGGGAGGTGATCAAACATAATAAACAATGTTAACTCACCTTCCCTGGATCTGCAGTCGCTCTGTGCTCTTCAGGCGCTTCTGCCTGACGTAAGAGACAGCTGACAGGGCCTCATGGGTCACGTCCGACGTCATTACGTATAATGACGCGACGTGACCTCTGAGACCCAAATCAGTGGTCGCTGACGTCAGGGAGAAGCGCCCAAAGAGAACACAGGAAAAAGTGAGTAACATTGTTTTTTATGTTTGTCACCTCTCTTGGCCCTCCGCTTATTATACTCTGGGGTCTGAAGAGACCCCACAGGATAATAATAGCTAGTGAGTGGTGACAATTGGAATATTATAAAAGTTAGAATATTATACCGTGTACAGGGGCCACAATGGAGCATAATACTGTGTGCTGGGGCCACTATGGGACATAATACCGTGTGCAGGGGCCACTATAGAGCATAATACTGTGTGCAGGGACCACTATAGAGCATAATTCCATGTGCAGGGGCCACTATGGAACATAATACCATGTGCAGGGGCCACTTTTGGGAATAATACTGTGTGCAGGGGCCACTATGGAGAATAATACTGTATGCAGGGGACACTGTAGAGGATAATACTGTGTGCAGGGTCCACTATGGAGGATAATACTGTGTGCAGGGGCCACTATGGAGGATAATACTGTGTGCAGGGGCCGCTATGGGGCATAATATCGTGTGCAGGGGCCACTATAGAGCATAATACTGTGTGCAGGGACCACTATAGAGCATAATTCCATGTGCAGGGGCCACTATGGAACATAATACCGTGTGCAGGGGCCACTTTTGGGAATAATACTGTGTGCAGGGGCCACTATGGAGAATAATACTGTGTGCAGGGGACACTGTAGAGGATAATACTGTGTGCGGGGTCCACTATGGAGGATAATACTGTGTGCAGGGGCCACTATGGAGGATAATACTGTGTGCAGGGGTCACTATGGAGGATAATACTGTGTGCAGGGGCCGCTATGGGGCATAATACCATGTGCAGGGGCCACTATGGGGCATAATACCGTCTACATGGGCCATTATAGGACATAATACCGTGTGCAGGGGCCGCTATGGGACATAATACCGTGTGCAGGGGCCGCTATGTGACATGTTACCGTGTGCAGGGGTCGTCAGACTTACAATTATTGACCGGCACTCCGAGTTCCTCAACTTTGATTTTTTTAATCGAAATCAGCACGACAAACAAAAAAGGTTGCCTACCCCTGTGCTAGATTATGCCCAAGCATTCTTGGGAATTCCACTATGCTACACAAATTAACTACATATAACCACAGATATTGGGTCAGATTTACTAATCTGGTCTCATTTTTAGTTTAGGCTTGACAGTCTAGAAATGTGCCAGTTTACCACAGGGGCTAATGATAATGAGGGATGAAAATCTTATGCTTCTTTAAATTGTCTAGTCTAGCTTTATCCAACCTATGCTTTGCACAGGAAATTTAGTAGCAAAACTTTGGTAAATTTGGGAAAGCAGGGTCCCATCTTAAACTCCAACACTTAACTGGTCATGACCTTCTCTGCTATTCCCTGATCTCCTGGAGGACAGGGCAAAAAGATGTTTTAGGCTAAGGCCCCACATAGCGAGTCGCAGCCAAAAAAACGCTATGGGAAAAACCATGGTGGAAACACATTGCAGTTTTTTCCTGCAGAGCTTTTCACAGAAAGTCTGCAAGGGAAAACTTTCTGCTTCCATTATACCTATACAGAAACTGCCAGCATTTCTGTAGGTATAATTGACATGCTGTGATTTGCAAAGTATTTTTGCAAACTGCAGATTATTTTTTGCAAAGTGTGGATGGACTTACCCAGAATCCCATCCACTTTGCGGGTAATGTAAAACTCAGTGGTTTTTGCTGAAGCGTTTCCACCACGGCCAAATCGTGGTGTTTACACTACGTGGGGCCCCGGCCTAAAACACATAATAAACATGGTGCACAGCATGGTTTTTGGACAAATGTAGCCAGAATTATGCATTTAGCTTTATATATTTCCCCCATTGAGTTTATCTTTGTATAGATAGAGTGGTCATTTTAACAGGAGAAAGATGACATCAGAGCATTTAGAAGCGAGGATGTGAAGAAAGGTAATTTTGTGAATGGAGCAAGCTTTTTTACAAGAATAGGCAAAAATCCTAAATATACCTCACATTGAAAAATAAATACTGAGAATTTGGTTCATGTCATGGTGCTAAACATAGACTTTCCAAGAAAACAATATTACATATATTATTTTCCCAGTATGAGGAAGCTGTAGGATGTTTTCTCTAAAACCCTTGAAGCAGTTTAATATATTTTTCAATGAAAATAATCAAACATAATGTAAAATGTATTACAAATGACTCACATTTGTACATGACTCGAGCATTACCTTTAGCTAACCCCTAGATGATGAAGTTTTAAAAAATGTAAACAATAAAATTATTGCATATTATGACATTGCATCATGGTGACAAAATACTTACAACCAACAGTAAACATAAAGGACACTTACTCTCAATTTCAGTTCTTTGAGACGCTGGAGTCTACACAATACCTGCACAGTTTCCGACAAGGAACTAATATAGTTATTGGAGGCATCAAGGATATTGAGATTTAATGAAGACGCAAGAGGAAGAAGACTGGTGATCTCATTTTGCTGAACATACAGTTCATAAAGCTTAGGGAGATTTTGAATTCCATTAATAGAATATAACTGTTAATAGAAGAGAAATAACAGTAAATGTATGTAAATGTATAGCAGTCTATATAAAGATATATAAAAGACACTTGTATATGTACTGATATACAGTCATGGCCAAAAGTTTTGAGAATGATACAAATATTAATTTTTACAAAGTCTACTGCTTCAGTTTTTCTAATGGCAATTTGCATATACTCCAGAATGTTATAAAGAGTGATCAGCTTAACAGCAATTACTTGCAAAGTCAATATTTGCCTAGAAAATTAACTTTATCCCCCAAAACACATTTCAACATCATTGCAGCCCTGCCTTAAAAGGACCACCTAACATCGTTTCAGTGATTGCTCCATTAACACAGGTGTGGGTGTTGATGAGGACAGGGCTGGAGATCAATCTGTCATGATTAAGTAAGAATGACACCACTGGACACTTTAAAAGGAGGCTGGTGCTTGCCATCATTGTTTCTCTTCTGTTAACCATGGTTATCTCTAAAGAAACACGTGCAGTCATCATTGCACTGCACAAAAATGGCCTAACTGGGAAGAGTATTGCAGCTAGAAAGATTGCACCTCAGTCAACAATCTATCGCATCATCAAGAACTTCAAGGAGAGAGGTTCCATTGGTGCCAAAAAGGCTCCAGGGCGCCCAAGAAAGACCAGCAAGCGGCAGGACCGTCTCTTAAAAGTGTTTCAGCTGCGGGATCGGGCTACCAGCAGTGCAGAGCTTGCTGAGGAATGGCAGCAGGCAGGTGTGAGTGCATCTGCACGCACTGTGAGGCGGAGACTCTTGGAGCAAGGCCTGGTCTCAAGGAGGGCAGCAAAGAAGCCACTTCTCTCCAGAAAAAACAACAGGGACAGACTGATATTCTGCAAAAGGTACAGGGAGTGGACTGCTGAGGACTGGGGTAAAGTCATTTTCTCTGATGAATCCCCTTTTCGATTGTTTGGAACATCTGGAAAACAGCTTATTCGGAGAAGAAGAGGTGAGCGCTACCACCAGTCTTGTCTCATGCCAACTGTAAAGCATCCTGAAACCATTCATGTGTGGGGTTGCTTCTCAGCCAAGGGAATCGGCTCTCTCACAGTCTTGCCTAAAAACACAGCCATGAATAAAGAATGGTACCAGAATGTCCTCCAAGAGCAACTTCTCCCAACCGTCCAAGAGCAGTTTGGCGCTCAACAATGCCTTTTCCAACATGATGGAGCACCTTGCCATAAAGCAAAGGTGATAACTAAATGGCTCAGGGAACAAAACATAGAGATTTTGGGTCCATGGCCTGGAAACTCCCCAGATCTTAATCCCATTGAGAACTTGTGGTCAATCATCAAGAGACGGGTGGACAAACAAAAACCAACAAATTCAGACAAAATGAAAGCATTGATTCTGCAAGAATGGACTGCTATCAGTCAGGATTTGGTCCAGAAGTTGATTGAGAGCATGCCAGGGAGAATTGCAGAAGTCCTGAAGAAGAAGGGTCAACAATGCAAATATTGACTTGCTGCATTAACTCATTCTAACTGTCAATATAAGCTTCTGTTACTCATAATATGAATGCAATTCTATTTCTGTATGTGATAAAAACATCTGACAAACACACATAAAAACCAGAGGGCAGCAGATCATGTGAAAATATAATATTTGTGTCATTCTCAAAACTTTTGGCCATGACTGTACAAGGCCATGAGACAAATGTTATAATAATATGAGATATTGTATATAAATGGTTGGTTGAATTGATAGATATTGCAGATAGAGAAATGGGTGTTGAACAAAATGTATCTAATAAGAAAACGTTATGCAGTGTATACAGTAGTCTCTGTTGATCTATGTTGAGCTCTTAGGTATATTAGGCGTACAGGCAAATTAAAAGATAATAAATTTAATTCATACTTCTTGGATTTTCATACAAAGCACCAGCATGGTCTTATAAATGGGGCAGACAGGCATACAGTTGTGACGTAATTTACTTTAGGTTGCCAACACTCTGCTTATATAGGAACACCAGAAATATACAGTATGGCATACAGCTCTGCTTGGAAAATGCAAAGTAATGTGAATCTCCATTGTGGGAGAATAAAAAGAGCAATGCTCTTAAAATATTCTGTTTTCCAGGAATTATTAGGATAAATGAAAGCATCTTGGTCTGTGGAGATCTGAAAATGTGTTAATGTTTTGGCAGTTTAACCTGTCCATGACCCGGAGTAGAATCTCTGGCTTTTAACAGTAGTTAGAACTTTTAAGTTCACCTATGTGGAAAATGAAGATTTCCCATTTCTCAGCCGCAAATTAAATGCCTTTTCACAGCACAATTGGTACACCGTATGTAAGTTGCTATTTCTCCCCTGTCCTCAAGTGTCAACATCACCAATGTTTCTGAAGGAGACATGGAGATCCTCTGTGCTGAAAGACTCAGACATAGACATACAGTATCATAACTAAATAATAGCATTTTTATCTTACATCACTGTAAATGTCAAGTCAAAAGCAGAAAAATATTTGCTTTAGAAAAGTACAGTTTTACTACAATTGTAAATTTCACGTGGTTTAGGAAATTTAACTTCAATAAGAGAATCTGTCCCAACTTGCCAGCTCAATAAATGTGCTTTCAAAATATTTGTCATACTTTCAGAATGGGTGACTGAAGTCTTTCATTTTGTAGAGTACATAAAAGCCAATGAATATGCCTGGCAGAGCAACTAACCAAAGCACTCATCTAATTAACCTCTGCACTCCCAGAGAAGTACAAACACCATGATGATAAAACGTACCCTTTCTAAATGGAAAAAGGTCAAATATCTCAAAGGGAATTTCTGTTTTCTTAAGGTAAAAATTACATACCCTTCATTATAGAGAATAGAACAACAGTCATGGCACTACACATGTGACAGGAATGGAGTTCTAAAATACACAAGATAATTAACCCTTTAAATGGACACAAAACATATGAAATGAACCAAAATTTAAAAGAAAACGCTAAAAATTAACTAACAAGACTATTTTTTAATACTATTTTTTCTTATAACATAAAGAATTTTCATCTGAATTTCTCAGGATATCATCCAACCCAACTTCCTCCTCTATACAATCGTTTGGCTGTAGAAAAACTGGCTGTAACAGGAGTCCCACCTTGTGCTGTCCGATATAGGACACAAAGAATGTTAAGCCATACCCCCTTTTGCTAAGCATTGGTAGGTGTTTCCTGAAGACATGTAGAGTATTTCAACAATAACTTTATTGTAACACTTTTTTAATAAAAATAAAAGGCTCGCGTTAGTTAACACCTAGTAAACCTAGTGGGGTATAAATGTAAATGTCAGACCCAGAACATATGGCCAGATGGAATGTCACCAAAAATACTACAAGGGGCGATTCCTGTGTTTTAGGATGGGGCAGAATGAAATTTATAAAGAAACACTGATCCCTAGGCTGAACAGTGTGACAAGGGGTGTAAACCTAAATATATCCACTTTCACAGAAAACATAAATTTTCTCTCTTTTCCTTTTTTTGACATGAATTGACCTGTGTGTAATTTTAAGCAATATCAGTGTATTATTATGTTTGAGTACAATTTTAGAGTGAAAAATGGAAAGGAGTACCTTGCAAAAGTTTGGGAACCCTTGAAGATTTGTATGCTCAGATAACTTGGCCAAGGTCTCAGACCCTCAGTTAGGGTTATGGCTTGTTTACTATCATTGTTAGGAAAGGCCAAGTGATGCAAATTTTACAGCTTTATAAATACTCAGCCTCCTCTAACCTTGTGCCAAAAAACAGCAGCCATGGGTTCTTCTAAGCAGCTGCCTAGCACTGTGAAAATGAAAATGGTGGAGGCCCACAAAGCAGGAGAAGGCTATAAGAAGATAGCAAAGTGTTTTCAACTGACCCTTTCCTCAGTTCCAAATGTATTTAAGAAATGGCAGCTACCAGGAACAGTGGAGGTCAAGAGAAGGTCTGGACGACCAAGAAAAATTTCAGAGACAGCTGCTCGTAGGATTGCCGGAGTGGCTAATCAAAACCCTGCTTGACTGCAAAAGACCCTCAGGAAGATTTAGCAGACTATGGAGCTGTGGTACATTGTTCTACTGTTCAGTGATACCTGCACAAATATGGCCTTCATGGAAGAGTCATCAGAAGAAAACCTCTCCTGCGTCCTCACCATAAAATTCACCATCAGAAGTTTGCAAAAGGACATCTAAACAAGCCTGATGTATTTTGGAAATGAGTCCTGTGGACCGATGAGGTTAAAAATAGAACTCTTTGGCCACAATGATATATGTTTGGAGAAAAAAGGGCACAGAATTATAGGAAAAGAACATTTCTCCAACCATTATACATGGGGTGGATCAATCATGCTTTGGGGGTTGTGTTGCAGCCAATGGCATGGGGAACATTTCACGTGTAGAGGGAAGAATGGATTCAATGAAATTTCAGCAATTTCTTGAAGCAAACATAACACCATCTGTAAAAAGGCTGAAATTGAAAAGAGGATTGCTTATACAAATGGATAATGATCCTAAACACATGTCAAAATTCACCATAGACTACCTAAAAAGGCACAAGCTGAAGGTTTTACCATGGCCCTCACAGTCCCCTGATCTGAACATCATTGAAAATCTGTGGTTAGACCTCAAAAGAGCAGTGCATGCAAGACGACTCAGGAATCTCAGGAAGACTTTTCCAAGGAAGAATGGATCAAAATCCCTCAAACAAGAATTGAAAGACTCTTGGCTGGCTACAAAAAGCATTTTTCAAGTTGCGATATTTGCCAAATGGGGTGCTACTAGGCACTAACCATGCAGGGTGCCCAAACTTTTGCATCGGGTCATTTTAATTTTTTGTTATTTTGAAAATGTATATTTTTTTCCCAAAAAATACATTGGGAATGTGTCATCTTTAATGTTATGCCTTTTGAAGATCATTTTATCTTCAACTTGCTTAACTGTTCACAATAACAGTCATTTTGACCAGGGGTGTCCAAACTTTTGCATACCACTGTATTTCCTGCTAATACTAGACAACTTGTCTTAACTGTCTTTTAAACAGCGTGCAATTCCCTTGCATCACTTACATAACATATCTGCCATAATATTGAACAGCATATATGTATCCTGATATTTGATCCACTGATCAATCGGATATATTTTGTGTCATTTTATCCAAATATGCTCTGATGTGGGCATTAATGTTTTACTTTGTAGCCATTTCCACTACGTAGATTTGATATCTGATTTAAAAGTGAAAGGTTCTGGTTTCCATGTCCCATTTAATCAATGATCAGTTATTTGTTTAGTTAAATGCGATGTTTGTGCACAAGCTATTGCTTGCATTTAACCATAGCCTTGTGTCCTGTATTAGACGCAATGTTTTCTTTTCTTTCATTCATGCTGCCTTTTGGTCCTTAATATGACTCCTATGCATCTTTTATATATGTTTGTCCAGCATAGATTTAGATCCATCATTTCTGAGTTAAACCTTCGTTTCTCCACATACTTACCTTTCCAGGCTCCAATCTGCGCCTGTGTTTTCATCATGGACAGCTTCCCCATGGAAACTGCTCAAGCTCCACCTCTCTCCTCCCTCTATGCTGATGATGAAATTATCGGGGCATGGGGCTTGGCAGAGTTCCCGCCCACCTATCATTTGATTGGCCTACATGGAGGGGGGTGTAGTTTGGAGGGGGCGCGGCTTGTTCTTTATATATCCTGCACCTCTGAGACACGGCACCACTGCCTTTTCACTGCCATGCAGCATGCATATCCCCTGATGATCCAGAAATTCTCTGGGGAAACGCTTTTAGCAAGTAATTAGCAGTCTCTTTGCTCTATGTGTTGGGCTCTAGAGAAGAATTATTTTAGGTTGAGTTAGTTAGCCACTAAGCAGGATTCCTTAAGCAGAGTGCACTCTTTCCATTTAATCAATGATCAGTTATTTGTTTAGTTAAATGCGATGTTTGTGCACAAGCTATTGCTTGCATTTAACCATAGCCTTGTGTCCTGTATTAAACGCAATGTTTTCTTTTCTTTCATTCATGCTGCCTTTTGGTCCTTAATATGACTCCTATGCATCTTTTATATATGTTTGTCCAGCATAGATTTAGATCCATCATTTCTAAGTTAAACCTTCGTTTCTCCACATACTTACCTTTCCAGGCTCCAATCGGCGCCTGTGTTTTCATCATGGACAGCTTCCCCATGGAAACTGCTCAAGCTCCACCTCTCTCCTCCCTCTATGCTGATGATGAAATTATCGGGGCATGGGGCTTGGCAGATTTCCCGCCCACCTATCATTTGATTGGCCTACATGGAGGGGGGTGTAGTTTGGAGGGGGCGCGGCTTGTTCTTTATATATCCTGCACCTCTGAGACATGGCACCACTGCCTTTTCACTGCCATGCAGCATGCATATCCCCTGATGATCCAGAAATTCTCTGGGGAAACGCTTTTAGCAAGTAATTAGCAGTCTCTTTGCTCTATGTGTTGGGCTCTAGAGGAGAATTATTTTAGGTTGAGTTAGTTAGCCACTAAGCAGGATTCCTTAAGCAGAGTGCACTCTTTTCAGAGTGCCACATCTGGAGGTGTGCCTTTACTCTACCTGGAATCATCTTTAAAAACCAGGGCTAGTATTATCTGGTTGGAAGGGAGCCCCGAACGGAATGCACTTTGTAGTGCACACCCAAGACTAAGGGTGTTTTCAGTGTCTGAATTGGTCCCTTATACATAGACTGGTCAGTTTATGCAACCTATTACTCCTGCCCTATAGAAGTTTATGATAGTGTGTGCCCAGGGGTTTATCCTTATTGAAACATTTATAAAAGGGATAACCTAGACGTGTACACATACCATTATCTCTGGAATCTTTGATACTCTATAACAGCTCACATCCTCAGTCCTCAAAGTATATAAACATATATTTTGGTCCCAAAATAAGTATTGGATTTTTCTTTCAATCTAATATTTTTTTTTTAATAAAAGTTAAGTTTTCTTTATCTCTGAGAGACCTATCATAAACATATCAGTACAATTGACTGTGATATGGGAATGATGTAATATGTTCCAATTCCCATTCTCTAGAAAATAATCTTAACTCAGAGCTAACAAACCGTGGACCATCATCTGTGATGGTGATTTGATGTCTCCTAAAATGTGCTTTACTGCATTCTATGATTGTTTTAGAGTTGGTATCAGTAACTGTGTTAATTTCTCAGAAATATGAATACTTGATAATAATCTTGTCTAGATAAGGACAATAAGCCCATACCTAATTTGCTCCATGGCAGACTTGGCACTTTGAGAGTCATCAGTGGCTCTTTTCTTTGTTTGCATTTGTACTCATTGAAAGTATCACACATCTTTATGTCTTCTATTAACACAAGACCCATGAGCTTAGAGAATATAACATCTTTAGCTTTGCAAATGTGTGCTTCAATTCCTAGGTGGCTAGAATGAATCTTTGTTATCATTTCTGGGAGCATCTTCTTTGGCATGATGACCCCCATGTCTATTCAGAATTCCATATTGTATGCTTATTTCAGCCCTAAAGCCCCATTAGTCCCTGATGCAGAACTATCCTGTAAGACCAGACTTCTTTAATGCTTACAAAAATTCATCTTGATCACTGGACTTTTGGATTTGTCACAGGTGCATATCAGGCAGTCTTAAATATTCAGTAAAGTTTATCTGTTCAATTCTCTATAAAATGCTCCTCTGCTTGGATGGAGGATATCTCATAATCTTGAATATCCTTATCCATTGTTTTGCTTTTACTATCTAATTTCCCTTGCCAGAAGCTATCATTAGCATCCAAGACAGAAAATACTTTTGCTTTCACTAAACTTGGCAGGATTTCATCTTTTCATCTATGGTGAACACTGGATATTGTGAGTGCTTTTATGCAAACATGCTACTTACAGTATCCATGCTGTAGGTGAACCTTTTTATTACTCCAAGCTACTCTTGTCTCTTGTCTGTCAACTTTCACTTTCAACTTTGCTTTGAGTGGAACTGGGACTCTACCTGGTTGGTGTTGTGCAAGAGGTACTGTATTATCTATTTCAAGATGAGACTCTCCTAGAAGACATAGAAAAATGTTTCTATATTAAGCTGTGGTTGAGATACGGTTGAGATTGTAGCTGATTAATGGTCATGTAGAACCAGTGGCGTAACTAGGAATGGCTGGGCCCCAAGGCGAACATTTGACATGGGCCCCCTCCCGAACCGCTGCCCCCAATCGCCCCCCCCGGACCGCCCCCTCCAACCCCCCCCCCCCAAAAAAAAAAACGCATTCCTGCGCACACTATTATGTACCATAGTGGCTCCTGAACACAGTATTATGCCCCATAGTGGCCCCTGCACACAGTATTATGCCCCATAGGGGCCCCTGCACACAGTATCATGCCCCATAGTGGCCCCTCCACACAGTATCATGCCCCATAGTGGCCCCTGCACACAGTATCATGCCCCATAGTGGCCCCTGCACACAGTATCATGTCCCATAATGGCCCCTGCACACAGTATCATGCCCGATAGTGGCCCCTGTCCGTTTTTCCCATAGTGGCCCCCGCCCGTTTCCCCTGGGGGCCCCCCCCCGCCCCCCCCCCCCCCCCCCCCCGCACACAGTATCATGCCCCATAGTGGCCCCTGCACGCAGTATCATGCCCCATAGTGGCCCCTGCACACAGTATCATGTCCCATAGTGGCCCCTGCACACAGTATCATGGCTCATAGTGGCCCCTGTACACAGTATTATATCCCATAGTGGCCCCTGCACACTCTATTATTCCCCATAGTGGCCCCTGCACTGAGTATTTTGCCCCATAGTGGCCCCTGCACACACTATTATTCCCCATAGTGGCCCCTGTACACAGTATTATATCCCATTGTGGCCCCTGCACTGAGTATTTTTGCCCCATAGTGGCCCCTGCACACACTATTATTCCCCATAGTGGCCCCTGTACACAGTATTATATCCCATAGTGGCCCCTGCACACAGTATTATATCCCATAGTGGCCCCTGCACACAGTATTATATCCCATAGTGGCCCCTGCACACACTATTATTCCCCATAGTGGCCCCTGCACTGAGTAGTTTGCCCCATAGTGGCCCCTGCACACACTATTATTGTCCATAGTGGCCCCTGCACTGAGTATTTTGCCCCATAGTGGCCCCTGCACACACTATTATTCCCCATAGTGGCCCCTGCACTGAGTATTTTGCCCCATAGTGGCCCCTGCACACACTATTATATGTCCCATTGTGGACCAGCCATGAACAATTATTATACGGTGGGGTCTTTTCAGACCCCAGAGTATAATGATCGGAAACCCAGGTGAGGATAGAAACATAAAAAACAACGTTGCTTACCTGTTCCTCGCTCTGGTCCAGTCGCTGCTACTTCAGCCGCCTTCAATGTTGGACCAGGTCGGCGTCACGCTATGCAGGCAAGGCGTTGCGACGCAAAATGACATCAGGGACGTCACCAAACAGGCCCGAAGCCTGGAAAAGCGCAGGAGAGGTAAGTACATTGTTTTTTATGTTCCCTCACCTCCCTATACTCCGGGTCCTGTGGGAGCTGCTACCGCTGCTACCCCGGTAGTTACGCCCCTGTGTAGAACATTATGCGCCACTTTCAGAGTAAGCAGCCTCATCTTCTGGCATGTATAGTTAGGTCCAGAAATATTTGGATAGTAACACAAATTATTGGATTTTAGCTGTTTCCGAGAAGATATTCAAGATACAGTTACAGTATATAATTCATATGGGCTAAAAGTGCAGACTCACAGCTTTAATTTGAGGGTATTCACATCCTAATTGAAGGAAAGGTTTAGGAATTACAGCTCTGCCTCTTTTTCAAAGGACTAAAGGTAATTAGACAATTATCTCAAAAGATATTTAATGGGTTTCATGGGCTATTCATTATCAACAAAGCAGGTAAAAGGTCTGTTGCTGTGAACCCACAACATGTGGTGAAAGAAGCTCTCAATGAAAGTGAAATAGACCATCATTAGACTGAAAAAAAAAGAAATCCATCAGAGAGATAATGGAAATGTTAGTAGTGGCCAAATCAATAGTTTGGTACATTCTGGTAAAAAAAAACAAAAAAAAACAAAGCGCACTGGTGATCATGGTGATCAGTGGTAGAAGATCTCAGAATCCTTTCCATGGTGAAGAAAAACTCCTTCACAAGATCCAACCAAGTGAAGAACATACTCCAGGAAGTAGGTGTATCTATTTCTATGTCTACCATAAAGTGAAAACTTCATGAGAGCAAATACTGAGGCTTCACCACAAGCTGCAAACCATTAATCAGCCTCAAAAATGGAAAGGCCAGATTAGACTTTGCCAAAAAAACAGCCCAGTTCTGGAACATCATTCTTTGGACAGATAAAACTAAGATCAACCTGTACCAGAATAATGGGAAGAAGAAACAATAGAGAAGTCTTGGAACGGCTCATGATCCAAAGCACACCACATCCTCTGTAAAACATGGCAGAGGCAGTGTGATGGCATGGGCATGCATGGCTTCCAATGGCACTGAGTCACTAGTGTTTACTGATGACGTAACAGAAGACAAAAGCAGCCTGATGAATTATGAAGTGTACAGGGTGTGAGAAGGTGACAGGTAGAGTACTGGAATCACGGTATATCGCCCCCAGGTTTCTGAAATATGTGTGGTCCAGTGCGGGTCTTGTGTAGGCCTCAGCCCAGGTTTGGGTCCTAGGCTCGTTACTGGGCCATAAAAGGCTGCAGAGCCTAAACTACAGGGCAGATCCTGGGAGCGAGAGGAGGTGCCTGGGTCTGTTCTGACATACTGAGAGTCTGGTGAGACCATACTTTGCTATTTTGCTTGTTCGTGTGATTGGTAGTAAGCCACATGTATAGTTAGTTTCATACTGTTTAGTTAGTGCTCAGATGAGCAGGGTTTTGTTTGACGTTTTTGCCTGAAGTTAAGGATGTATTATATTTTGCTTATTTTCTAACTGAAGTGAAGGTTTATTTATTTTGCTGTTTTTTCTAAATAAACCTGTTTGCACCAGATTTTGTGTCCCGGTCTCTGACTGGTTAGGTCTGCCTCATTGCTGCTACCGAGCTACCTTCCCCACAAGGGATATACTTTCTGCTCAAATTGAACCAAATACAACAAGGTTGATTGGACAGCACTTTACAGTACAGATAGACAATGCCCTGAAACAAACTGCAAAAGCAACCCAGGTGTTTAAGGCAAAGAAGTGGAATATTCTGCAATGGTCAAGTCAATCACCAGATCTCAGCCCAATTGAGCATACCTTTCACTTGCGTAATACAAAAGTTAAGGAAGAAAGAACCACAAACAACTGAAGACAGCTGAAGTAAAGGCCTAGCAAAGCATCACAAAGGAGGAAACACAGCATTTGGTGATGTCCATGGGTTCCACACTTCAGGCAGTGATTGCTTGAAAAGGATTCTCTACATTCTTTACAAGTGTTAAATATTTACATTTTATTTATGGAAATGTTAATTTGTCCAATTACTTTTGAGCCCCTGAAATCAGGAGGCTTTGTAGAAAAACGGCTGCAATTCCTAAACATTTCACAGGATATTTTTGTTCATCCCCTGGCATTAAAACTGAAAGTATATACTTCAATTTCATCTCCACCATCCAATAGATCGGTCCCTGAAATTTCCATTGCAGTCTCCGGCCTTACCATATCTCCTAGGCAGTATACCCACTGCCTCAAGGTTATGTTTGACTCAGACCTTTCCTTCTCGCCCCATATCCAATTACTCGCATGCTCATGTCATCTCCACCTCAAAAACATCTCCAGAATACTCCCTTTCCTTACCAGAGATACACTAAAGACACTTATTGTTGCCCTGATTCACTCTCGCCTTGACTACTATAACGCCTTACTAATCGGTCATCCCCTTACTAAACTCTCCCCTCTACAATCTATTCTGAATGCGGCGGCCAGGCTCATCTATCAGCTAGACGCTACAGCGATGCCTCTGGTCTGTGCCGGTCATTACATTGGCTGCCTATTCAATACAGAATACAATATAAACTTATTACCCTCATCCACAAGGCTCTCCATAATGCTGCACCTCACTACATTTCCTCCCTCATCTCTGTCTATTGCGCAACCCGTGCTCTCCGTTCGCTCAATGACCTAAGACTAACATCATCTATTATCAGAATCTCCCTCTATCGTATACAAGACTTCTCCCGAGTTGCATCACGTCTCTAGAATGCTCTATCCCGGACTATCAGATTAACCCCCAATTTCTACAGCTTCAAGAGCAAACTAAAGACATATCTTTTCAGACAGGCCTATCACAACTCCTAATGTAAACCCTTCTGTAGTTAGATTCCCTAAAACTTACCCTCCTGATGCCATTTCAGACTAACTTTATATATCCAGGCACCATCTGCATGTTAAAGGACACAACTGATGACGGCTCATACAGCTTTATATATGTGTAATGACAGTAACCTCTATTACAAAATTGTCTGACCATTGTATAAGCAATGCTACCTCCAATGCCGCCCCTGCTACCTCTTGTGTCACCCCCCTCTACCTCATAGATTGTAAGCTCTTGCGAGCAGGGCCCTCAGTCCCATCATGTGAATTGACTATTTCTTTGTAATGTATCTTTTTGTGTTTACTTGAGCCCTACAAATTGTACAGTTCTGCAGAATATGTTGGCACTATATAAAATGTATTATTATTATTATTATTATTATTATTATTATTATTATCTCAGTTTTTTTTCATTTCAAATCCAATGTTGTGGCATGCAGAGCCCAAATCATGAAGATTGTGTCACTGTCCAAATATTTCTGAAACTAACTTTATCTAAGAGAAGTGGCTTGTGTTTACCTTTCACAAATTGGAATTGTAGTGGATATGTTTTATCTTTGTATGTACAATTTAGTTTACATTGACCCATAAGTATCATAGATGTATCATTGTACCATTTTAATTTAACATTGCTCTTTTATCATTTAAGCTTTTCCTCTTAACAATTTTGGGGTAGTTTTTGTATGTCATAAGGTTGCAGGTAGCTCCACAGTATAACAGACAGAGTGACTCTTTTCCTGTGTTTCTGCCAACGCTTAGCTCTAGTACAAGCCATTGTGACCCTGGAGTGCTTACTAATGAGGAATAACTGATTCTTCTGAGCTGCTACTCTTCACCTCTGCAGTCATATGTATTTTGCCATTTGTTTTCTGCCTGCATATTGTGGAAAGGTGGTTTTGTTTTTTGCACTTACTACATTTCTACGTTTCTCCATATGTAGGAAAATGGTCTCTGCCTGAGGGGTGGTAATTTCCACAGTATCTGCACCCTATGTTAACAAAGCGTGCCTTTGTTATTATCTTGTCTTTTTATTGGATTGTCTTTTTGGTCTTTCTTTTGTATAATTTACAGCTTCCATCTCACTTTTGCTAACCTGCTTTACTTGTATTTGAATTTATGTACTATAAGTACATGGCTTCTATGCATGTCAATAGCTCTCTTTAGATTCAGATCTGGTACTGTGAGCATTGTCTTTCTTGCATTAATGGATTTTGCTCCCAAAACTGCTCTGTCTCTGGTAAGTTCATCATGCAATACTCCAAACTCACAGGTTGCTGCAAGATGCCTTATCTTTGTCACATACTGACCTATAGTCTAGATCAGGGGTAGGCAACCTTTTTTGTTCAGCGTGCCGATTTTAATTAAAAAATCGAAGATGAGGTACTCGGAGTGTCGGTCAATAACTGTAAGTCTGACGACCCCTAAACTAAAGTCATATACCACAAACCATAACACAGAAGTGCTGCCACCAGATGCTTTAGGACACATGCGCTTACTGCTATTTCCTGGGACGCTCCTGTACTTTCCGATTAGAAGCAATGAAAGTCCATGTGCAGCCCCCAATTAGTGGTAAATGTGTCCAGGAGCACCATATGGCGGCATCCTTATGGTGAATACACACTATGTATCTGGATGCAGCTATATTTGGAACTTTTTCATTCAATGTAAAACTGGTGCATTTTTGCACAAAAAAAAACCAACGGTATTATGTCCCATAGCGGTCCCTGCACACGGTATTATGTCCTATAACGGCCCCTGCACACGGTATTTGTCCCATAGCAGTCCCTTCACACAGTATTTGTCCCATAGCGGCCTCTGCACACAGTATTTGTCCCATAGCAGTCCCTGCACACAGTATTTGTCCCATAGCGGCCACTGCACATAGCAATATGTCCCATAAAGGCCCCTACACACGGTATATGTCCCATAGCAGCCCCTACACATGGTATATGTCCCATAGCGGCCCCTGCACATGGTATTATGCTCCATAGTGGCCCCTGCACACGGTATATGTCCCATAGTGGTCCCTGCACACGGTATTATACTCTATAGTGGCCCCTGCACATGGTATTATGCTCTATAGTGGCCCCTGCACACTCACTAGCTATTATTATACTGTGGGGTCTCTTCAGACCACAGAGTATAATAAGTGGAGGGCAAAGAGAGGTGATGAAACATAAAAAACAATGTTACTCACCATTCCACGCTCCGCAGCCGCTCTGTATCTTCGGGCGCTTCTGCCTGTAGTCAGCGACCGCTCATTGAGTCTCAGGGGTCACGTCGCGTCATTATGCGTAATGACGTCAGAAGCAGACACGACCCCTGAGGCCCTGTCAGCTGACTTCAGGCAGAAGCGCCTGAAGAGTACAGAGCGGCTGCGGACCGTGGAATAGTGAGTAACATTATTTTTTATGTTTGATCATCTCCCCGGGGGCTCCGCTTATTATACTCGGGGGGTCTGAAGAGACCCCACAGTATAATAATAGCAGTTTCGTTTCGGCCGTGTTTGGTCCGATCGAAACTACTGGGTGAGGAGTCCGCTGCCGTGCCAGAGAAATAAGCCATAGGTTGCCGACCCCTGGCTGTACTGTCAGAGGGGACGTTCCTTACCGCCCGGTGATGACGCTAAGCTGTGAGGAACGCCCCCCCCAGTACAAGTCTATGAACGAGAACTGTCAGGGAGGGCGTTCCTCACAACGCAGCTAGACTGTCAGGAACGCCCTTCTGACGGTGAACTGTGAAACTAAGACCGCCAATATCTCCAGCCCCGGGGCACATAACGGGAAAGCCGGCAGTGCGGTGAATTCAACGCACTGTCGGCTTTCTAGTGGTATGTAAAACAGCATATACATGAGGACTTGTAAGGTCCTCTTTAATATGTATTGAATATACATATTAAAGAAGACCCCATCAACTTATTAATAGCAGTACAGAAAAGGTTAATATTACAATATAAAATTCATATGTACACTGAAATATATTTTATTATGGGTTCCAAAACTCACTGTGATGTATTTCTAATGGACACTGAAGCTGGAGTAGTTTTTCTGGAGGAAAACTCAGCCGTTCAGCCTGTGAGGAATCCTCTCAGCGTCTGTGGATTGTGGCTGGCCGGCTATGGAGGTGAGGTCATTAGTTAGCAGCCGCGCGATCCTCATTGGACAAGGCTTCGCGCGGCTGCCAAGTCCTACACAAGAAGATCGCTGCAAGTAGCATTACACTCTCTGGGAGCGGGGGAGGGGGTGCGATTTGGGCAGCGGTGGTACAGGTGGTAGCGTCTGGAGGGCTGGTGGCCGGGGGAATGAGTGGGTCTTGACAGGGCGGGATTTACCAGGGGAATGAGTGGTTCTTGACGAGGGGGGATAGCGGAGGCTATTTGCGTGCCATCCCGATGTCTCCCACGTGCCAAAGTTGGCACGCGTGCCAGGGGTTGCCGACCCCTGGTCTAGATGGACCTTGGTTTGTTGTATTGAATGTGTACTTACACACGTGGACAAAACTGTTGGTACCCCACGTTTAATGAATGAAAAACCCACAATGGTCACAAAAATAACTTGAATCTGACAAAAATAATATATAAAAATTCTATGAAAATGAACAAATGAAAGTCAGACATTGCTTTTCAACCATGCTTCAACAGAATCTTTTAAAAAAGAAAACTCATGAAACAGGCCTGGAGAGAAATGATGGTTCCCTTAACTTAATATTTTGTTGCACAACCTTTTGAGGCAATCACTGCAATCAAACGATTCCTGTAACTGTCAATGAGACTTCTGCACCTCTCTACAGGTATTTTGGCCCACTCCTCATGAGCAAACTGCTCCAGTTGTCTCGGGTTTGAAGTGTGCCTTTTCCAGACGGCATGTTTCAGCTTCTTCCAAAGATGCTCAATAGGATTTTGGTCAGGGCTCATAGAGGCCACTTCAGAATAGTCCAATGTTTTCTTCTTAGCCATTCTTGGGTGTTTTTAGCTGTGTGTTTTGGGTCATTATCATGTTGCAAGACCCATGACCTGCATCTAAGACCAAGCTTTCTGACACTCGGCAGCACATTTCTCTCTTGAATTCCTTGATAGTCTTGAGATTTCATTGTACCGTGCACAGATTCAAGACACCCTGTGCCAGATGCAGCAAAGCAGCCCCAGAACATAACAGAGCCTCCTCCATGTTTCACAGTAGAGACAGTGTTCTTTTCAAGATATGCTTCATTTTTCCGTCTGTGAACATAGAACTGATGTGCCGTGCCAAAAATTTCGATTTCTGTCTCATTTGTCCATAGGACATTCTCCCAGAAGCTTTGTGGCTTGTCAACATGTAGTTTGGCAAATTACTTTTGTCAGATTCAAGTTATTTCTGTGACCATTGTGGGTTTTTCTTTCATTAAACGAGGGGTACCAACAATTTTGTCCACGTGTGTATATGTAATGTTACATGCTGGCATAAAGTGGCCTTGTAATGCATCCAGAACTTTCTGTATATACTGCTTACAGTGCTGGCCAAAAGTATTGGCACCCTTGCAATTCTGTCAGATAATACTCAATTTCTTCCAGAAAATGATTGCAATCACAAATGCTTTGGTAATAATATCTTCATTTATTTTGCTTGCAATGAAAAAACACAAAAAAGAGAATGAAAAAAAAGTCAAATCATTGATCATTTTACACAAAACTCCAAAAATGGGCCGGACAAAAGTATTGGCACCCTCAGCCTAATACTTGGTTCACAACCTTTAGACAAAATAACTGCGAACAACCGCTTCCGGTAACCATCAATGAGTTTCTTACAATGCTCTGCTGCAATTTTAGACCATTCTTCTTTGGCAAATTTCTCCAGGTCCCTGAGATTTGAAGGGTGCCTTCTCCAAACTGCCATTTTGAGATCTCTCCACAGGTGTTCTATGGGATTCAGGTCTGGACTCATTGCTGGCCACTTTAGAAGTCTCCAGTGCTTTCTCTCAAACCATTTTCTAGTGCTTTTTGAAGTGTATTTTGGGTCATTGTCCTGCTGGAAGACCCATGACCTCTGAGGGAGACCCAGCTTTCTCCCACTGGGCCCTACATTATGCTGCAAAATTTGTTGGTGGTCTTCAGACTTCATAATGCCATGCACACTGTCAAGCATTCCAGTGCCAGAGGCAGCAAAGCAACCCCAAAACATGAGGGAACCTCCGCCATGTTTGACTGTAGGGACCGTGTTCTTTTCTTTGAAGGCCTCTTTTTTTTCCCTGTAAACTCTATGTTGATGCCTTTTCCCAAAAAGCTCTACTTTTGTCTCATCTGACCAGAGAACATTCTTCCAAAAAGTTTTTGGCTTTCTCAGGTAAGTTTTGGCAAACTCCAGCCTGGCTTTTTTATGTCTCTGGGTCAGAAGTGGGGTCTTCATGGGTATCCTACCATAGAGTCCCTTTTCATTCAGACACCGACGGATAGTACGGGTTGACACTGTTGTACCCTCGAACTGCAGGGCAGCTAGAACTTGTTTGGATGTTAGTCGAGGTTCTTTAGCCACCATCCGCACAATCTTTCGTTGAAATCTCTCGTCAATTTTTCTTTTCCGTCCACATCTAGGGAGGGTAGCCACAGTGTCATGGGCTTTAAACTTCTTGATGACACTGCGCACGGTAGACACAGGAACATTCAGGTCTTTGGAGATGGACTTGTAGCCTTGAGATTGCTCATGCTTCCTCACAATTTTGCTTCTCAAGTCCTCAGACAGTTTTTTGGTCTTCTTTCTTTTCTCCATGCTCAATGTTGTACACACAAGGACACAGGACAGAGGTTGAGTCAACTTTAATCCATTTCAACTGGCTGCAAGTGTGATTTAGTTATTGCCACCACCTGTTATGTTCCACAGGTAAGTAACATGTGCTGTTAATTACACAAATTAAAGAAGCATCACATGATTTTTCAAAGGGTGCCAATACTTTTGTCCACCCCCTTTTTATGTTTGGTGTGGAATTATATCCAATTTGGCTTTTTGACAATTCTTTTTGTGGTTTTCCATTGAAGAAAAATTAAATGAAGATATTATTACCAAAGCATTTGTGATTGCAATCATTTTCTGGAAGAAATTGAGTATTATCTGACAGAATTGCAGGGGTGCCAATACTTTTGGCCAGCACTGTATTAGTGTCAGAGAGTGTGAGGTCCTGATAAATACGTGGGCAGTCTTTTATCACTGAGCATAATGTTGCTATCCTTATCTTGGGGTCTTTTTTATTCTCCTACTGGGATCTGAAATATGCCCAGATACCTGCCAAGTTACCTGACATAGTGTGAATTATCCCGTACGGTGAACCGCGTAAAAACAATATATACTAAAATGCGCAAATTAACGTATTTTGGTCACTTTGCTTTCCCCAAAAAATAACAATTAAAAGTGATCAGAAAATTATGCATACCAAACATTGGTTACATTTTATTTGTAAAAGTGGTAAAATGTAACAAGAACCAATATAAATATGGTATTGCCATAATCGTAATGACCCGCCCGACAAAGCTGCAATGTAATTTTTAATGCAGAGTGAATGCCGTAAAAACAAAATGCAAAACATTATGATAGAATTGTGTGTTATTTCACATGGCCCCCCAAAAAACGTAAATAAAAGCTAATCAAAACATTATACATACCCCAAAATGCTATACTATGTGGACAGAAAAAAAAAAAGTTATGAATTTTGGAAGATGGGGAGGGAAAGTATGAAAAAACTCAACAAACATTAATTTACAAACTACTCTGCGTCATTAAGGGGTTAACATTAGTGTTAACTCAACTTTGTCCCTGCTGTGGTCCTTCCCAATGTCTCCAGACACACTGGTAATGTTTGGCGATATTCCTTTCAGACAATCACTGGTCAAAGAGGTGTTTCTGTTTGTATAATCAGGTTAGAGCATTTTGTATATATTGAATAACGCTAGCAACACACATTAGATATGTAATGGTCAAATCCAACAATTTTGATGGGTTCAGACACCCAGCTTAAGTGTATGTGAGCCTTTCGGCACTCCTATGCCAGTATTTTGCTGAAGAAAAGGATTGACAATTGCATTTCAAGAGAAGACTGGCAGCAGCTTATTCCCCTCTTCCAGTTCAGCAAACATGCACTCATTAGCTGAGTCAATCATGTATGTTCATGATGGAGCAGCAAACAGCTATCTAAAGTGTATGGCCAGCTTAACTTGTAGACACCTTTTGTGCCTATGAGTGGTCAGTTATTTCAAGAACTAGACAATAATGAATAATCCTAGAATGATCTACGGTATGGTCACATAATACAATTACAATGATTCAAAGCAGCACTCCAGCATTTTTAGGCATGCAATGTACAGTAGTCACTGAAGTAGATTTAAAAATGGATTCAAAACTGCTGATGCTGTGACCAATGTCTAGTATTTGTATCCATGTCTAAGATCCATTCTAATACTAAAATGGACTTTCCAGGACCTTAGACTTTGAGGATGATGTCATAAAAGTTCCTTGAAGCTGCGCCAATTGCTGCTGATAACACTAGTGAAGGTAATGGGGACATGGTGGTCTGACTGTGAGACTGGAGGTAACTAAGTACAGTATGTAAGGCAGGGGGCTATAGGGAACAGATTGTGCGAGGAGGAGCAGAAAGGCATTTGACAGAAGAAGTTTGGCAGAAGAACACGGGGCAAGATTCTGATGAATTGAACTCTCGACATAAGTCAATGTTTTCTAGTCCAGGACTTCTCAAACTTTTTGACTTGGGCATCACCAGTCAATCAGTTGTGATGCTGGCGTATCAAGAAATAATACTAATGAGCGGCAAATAAAGCCACAGTGTAGCACACTTAATACCCCTAGCAACACCAAATACTGCATTGCAGCACAAAATACCTCCCCAGGACCTGTAGACTCTTGGTGATGATACCATTACAAGTCCTCCTTCTACCCACAGAGGCAACACTGATAATACAAGGTTGGCATTATAAGTGCAATTTCGGCTTTAGAGACCCTGCTTTGTGCTGGAGCTGACACTGGCTTCACTAGACAGTGAGCTGAGCCTCAGAGTTTGCGAAACACTAATCTTGTCTATGTATTAATTTACCAATGATAGACACCTAAAGTTTGGAAAAATCTGGTCATTTATGGTTTCATCTTGCACAAGTACTAAAATCACTAATGGTGCAAAATAGCGAGGTGCCTTTTTTATTTCAAAGATGCAATAATATGAATTGATGCAATAATCTGAATTGTAGTAGGAAAATGACAAATATATTGCATAATTCAAGCATATCTATGCAATTACAAATAAATAAGATCTTGTTGGAAAGAACAGAACATCTATTGTTCAGATCAGTCAAAAGACCTGAACAATGGAAGAAAGTACAACTCTTTTTAAGCACATGGGCTTAAATAATCAATTTCTATAATTTCCAACAGAAATCACTTATTTTGCGAGTGAGGAAAGATTCTACTTGCTGCATTTATTTATTTATTATGCTTACTTATATAGCGCCAGCATATTCCGCAGCGCTTTACAGACATTGACAGTCACTGTCCCATATAGGGCTCACAATCTACATTCCTTATCAGTATGTCTTTGGAGTGTGGGAGGAAACCAGAGTAAACCCATGCAAACACGGGGAGAACATACAAACTCTTTGGAGATGTTGTCCTTGGCAGGATTCGAACCCAGGACTCAAGCACTAGCAAGGCTGCAGTGCTAACCACTGAGCCACATTTCATCTTCATCTTGAAGTCTGTAAAAAACTGATGCAAAAATTATTATGCTTATGCTAGGTTCACACTAGTGTTGCCTCTCCGTTGTTCGTGACCATCGGAGCACCAGCACCAACGGACATGTGGACCTTTAAAATGGTGGTAACACACACCGTCCAGCGGACCCTGTTGACTATAATGAAGTCCATCAGGTTTCCGTCGTTTTAAAACTGAAACTGGAGGAGGAAAAAGTCTGTGCAAATTATATGTAGGATGAAGTAAGACAATACTTAAAGCCATGTTATTTTAATACAGTTAACAAAATGCATGTTTAAACTCATTCCTCGCCATAGGGAAAGAAAAATTACCTAGGAAATACCAATGTCATTATGTCATATGAATAACATTTCAATAGTAAAGTATTTAAAGGATTATCCAGTCAGCTAAAAAGAAAGCAATGTTTTTGGCATTATAAAATAAATATTACAATGTATACTCTATTTTGTGCTAGTCATTTAGACAAACTGATTACCTGATTGCTTTTCCATTTCTAATCATGTGCCTCTCATTCTGCAATCTTCATGCTTTGTCTAAGGCAGGGGTAGGCAACCTTTTTTGTTCGGCGTGCCGATTTCAATCAAAAAAATCTAAGTTGAGGTACTCGGAGTGCCGGTCAATAATTGTAAGTCTGACGGCCCCTGCACACGGTATTATGGTGATAATACTAGTGATAATTGCTATTACTATTATTTTAGCATGTAACAGATATCACTAGAGAGGCGGGCGGTGTATTATACTCTATAAAGATCAGGTATGGACAGGACAGAGACAGTGAAAAAATGTAAACTTTATTGGTGACTTTGTGCATGTGTTGTGTAAGTGTTTGGTGCAACACTTCTTGCGCTGCGACCTGGACGATGGTAAATGTCTGGGTCACAGCGCCAATAACTTCCTGGTTATGTGATTAGGCTCAGAGGGGTGTTACATTATCCCTCTATGTGACTATCAGAGAGCAAAAGTACATTATGCTCTCTGATTGATGGGAGAGGGGATAAGGATGGAAGTCTCTGCTACCCCCATAATCTGCAGCTTATGCACAGACAATGATGAGTTAACTTTGTCTCTGCAGCTCCTCCTCCCCCTCCTTCCTTAGCTCTAAGATGCTGCCTGACACAGGAGGGGGAGGATAATTTTAGAGCCCCATTTCTAAGAATCTATTAGGGCCACAAAGATGCAAATTGGATTCATTTTAAAGATGAGAATCTCATCTTTAAAACGATACCAAGATCTCCATGATTGACCTTACACATTCAGAGCGATTCACTGTTAAAACGATGTCGGGAATTGAGATCTGCATTGGGATTTTAATGCCGAACATCGTTTTCACCTGCGAATCGCTCAGGATGTTTAAGGACGATCATGGTGCTCCTGGTATCATTTTAAAGAGGAGATTCACCACTGTAAATAGACTGTGCAGAAGCCGGGTGATTCCGCATCCATCTTCACCCGGGGCTAATGACATTTTAAGAAAGCCAGATGGAAAAACGCTGCAGGTAACGTTTTTCCATCAGGCTGAGGCACAGATCCGGCGCCAAAACTGATGCCTCTTGTGCCAGAACCGATCCCATAGAAAAGTATGGGATCTGTCCTGGCATCAATTTCCCCTCCAGCTTGTGTGCACCACGCCGGAGGGAAACAGATAGCTGCGCCGGACATATGTGAACACACCGCTGCCGTGCCAGGGAAATAAGCCTCGCGTGCCACTCTTGGCACGCGTGCCGGGGGTTGCCGACCCCTGGTCTAAGGGAACAGGACAAACTACAAGGGAGATCATATGGTTGGTAGACAGGATGCCATGCCACAACAAAAACGCTGTATTGTGACCCTCGGGCAGAATAGGGAGACATACCCAAAACTGAAGTTAGAATGTACTTTTTAACTTTCTTGTCCATGGTGTCCACAAAAATATTGCTATGTATCTTTGGTTAACCGGGCAACTCCTTTAACCCCTTCCCGCCAGTGACATTTTTCGATTTTCATTTTTGACTCCCCACCTTGCAAACCCCATAAAATTTTTATTTTTCTGTTCACAGAGCCAAATTAGGGCTTAATGTTTGCAGGACAAATTGTTCTTCATAATGGTACTGTTTATTATTCTGTACAATGTACTGGGAAGCTGGAAAAAAATTCAGAATGGGGTGGATTTGAAGAAAAAGTGCATTTGTGCGACGTTCTTACAGGCTTTATTTTTACAGCATTCACTCTACAGCCAAAATGACATCTCACCTGTATTCTATGTTTTGGTACGATTCCGGGGATACCAAATTTATATGGTTTTGTTTACATTTTAACCCCTTAACAAAAATCCAAAACTTTGCAAAAAAACATTTTTAAAGTCGCCATATTCTGACACCCATAACTTTTTTATACTTCCGTCTACGGGGAAGCATAGGGCGTCTGTTTTTGCGGGACCAGGTGTACTTTTTAGTTATACCATTTCAGGCAATGTCTATTGCTTTGATCACTTTTTATTCAAATTTTTATCAGAGGCAAAACACTGAAAAAACAGGGGTTAGGGACTTTTTTCCCGCTACGGCATTCACCATACAGGAAAAATAATTTTAGACCAGGCATTTTCTGACACAGGGATATTTAATATGTATGTATTTCCCAGTATTTAAGTACTTTTAGATGTGTTCTAGGGAAAGGGAGGGTGATTTGAATTTTTAATATTTTGTCTTGAACCCCAGGGGGGTCTAATCACTAATGCAATGCATTACAATGCTAATGCATTGCAATATAAAGCAACCTGCCATACAAATGAATAGCAGACAAGCCTGGGAGCCTTCAATAGGCTCCCGGTTGTCATGCCAATGGGATGCCTGCCCGGATCTTGCCCTGGATGTCGGCGATCCCCAACAAAATGACACCGTCAGCAAAATGACACCGCTGTCAGCTTTGACCAAAGTGCCGGGGGGGGGGGGGGTCAATGACTGTGATCAGTGCGGGCATTGATCAAGGGCATTACAGCAGACACCTGGCAGCTATAACGGAGCTGAGCGGTTGCCATAATTAAATACCCGACATCCACCATACTATTACGGTGGATGTTTGGAAAGGGTTAAAAGGCTTTCACACTAAGAACATTTATCTCCTAGCCACTAGAGATTGCTATCAGTCCATCCCGGAAGTCCCACACAAGTGAATAGAGTGTTGGCCTCGCATGCATACCACTGCTCCATTTACAGATGCATCTCAATAAATTAGAATATTTTTGAAACGTTCATTAATTTCAGTAATTCAGTAATAAAATTCATAATCAGTGTCTTCCACGATTGTGTGTCCTACTGAACCAGACTGAGGGACCATTTAAAGGCTTAGGAAACCTTGGCAGGTGACACTGTAAGGGAATCACTAGAGAAGCGATTCCCCAGTAGCTGCTGGAGAACTTAGGGGGGAGGGGCACAACAAGACAGTGGACCCTAAGCTGAATCCCCCCCACTGTCCCTGGCTAACTTGCCCAATCTGTCCTAGGTGACAGCCAGCAACTAGTCGACAGTCCCTCCTTATAATAAGTGATAACACAGAACGCAGACAAGACGCACAACAACAAAGAGAGGTCAGCTAGCCAAGGGGTCGGTAACAATCGAGCAATGCAGTACAGAATCCAAATCCAAGAGAATAGTCAAAGGTAAAGCCAGAGGTCAGAAAATCAGAAGAGCAGGTAACAAGGAACAAGGAGTATAGCCAGTAAGCGAAATGCAATAGCAGGCGCCAATGGGAAAGTGAGCAAACAATAAATAGGGGAGAAAGAACCCGCCCCAGACTTGATAGGAGGATAGGCTGTCAATCACAAAGGCAGGACTAAAGTTAACTCTTAGTGGAGCAGGGGGAGAGCAAGGTGAAGGGCGTGGTGGAAAATCAATTAAGGAGGTGAGGGAATAGGACAGTGTTCAGACAATACAAGAAAAACCCAAAGGAAAGAATCACAACCGGGTATGCCTCCTGCGCCTGGAGTGCGCCTGGAGGACGGCGCCAAAGCCCGGACAGGCAAGGACGTTACAGACACACTGAATTTACAATACTGAACATTTTTACAATATTCAAATTTTCTTAGATTTTGGTTTTCATTACCTGTAATCCATAATCAACATTTACAGAAATAAAACATTTGAAATAGAACACTCTGTGTGTAAAGAATATAGAAAATATAGGAGGTCACTTTTTTAATTCAATTACTGAAATAAATGAACGTTTCAAAGATATTCTAATTTATTGAGTTGCACCTGTATTTGGAGTACAGGGATATGGGGGCCCCTGTTCCCTGAACGATAGGCATCACAGTGGTTGTACCCCCCTAGTGATCAAATACTAATCCCCATTCAAAGGGTATTCTACAGAAGGAAAATCCCTTCAATGCCTGCCATTGAGTAAAGTCTCATAATCATTAATTTTTTGTGAAAATGTTACATAGTGATATGAATTCTATAAATAAATTTAATAATACAATATAAATAATCATTCAAATGTACACATTACATATGATCAAAACAAATATATAAAATGGGCCATTTTCCTGTAACTTTTACTCAGAGGTCAATGAATGGAAAGATTCAGCTTCTGTCTGATTTTAAATTGAAGCTGTCACCACTTGTGTCATATTTGTTTTCATAAATAGTTTCAGGAATAACAGCAGCACTTTTTTGATACATTTCTATGAGAATTAACAGAGGAACATCATAACACAGAGTTCTAAGAAAATATGCTCCAGCATTGTTATTTCATGAGAATACAGGTTACTAGCAAAAGTGAAATTTCAGGTGAGCTGACAGAGCCTCTTTAAATGGGTTGTCCAGTGTAGAAAACCCATTGTATGTATCCTACTGCCACACACAGAGTATTGTGCACAATTTTGAGCCCCTGTGTACAAGAAGGACATAACTAAATTAGAAACATTGCAGATGAGGATGACAGGACAGAGAGCTGAGCAGAAGCTCAAGCTACAAGGCAAGAAACAAAGGTAACCAGAGAACCGTGTCTGTTGGGAGTAGTAGTATGACTGTGATTGCAGACCGCCATCATTACACTAATGGTAATGTACAAATACATGAAGGAAAAGTACAAAGACCTTTCTAATGATCCTTTTACTTCTAAGCCTGTCACAAGGGCACATCCTCTGTGCCTAGAGGGAAGAACATTTCACCAGCAACAAAGAGAGGGATTCTTTACTGTAAGAGCAGTGAGACTATAGGACTCACATCCACAGAATGTTGTGATGGATTCATTGTACAAGTTAAGAAGGGGCCTGGATGCCTTTCATGAAAGGAAAAATATTACAAGTTATGGGTATCAGAAGTTTTATATAGATTGCTGGAATTGGAGTCAGGCAGTACTATTTTTCGCTGAAATGGGGCAATTGGCAAAAGACTATCAAGGTCTCTCTCTCTATATATGTGGACTCTATGCTCAGCAGATGACCTGGAAGCTTTTGATCTTCCTTAACCAAAGTTACAGTGCCTTGTGAAAATATTCGGCCCCCTTGAACTTTTCAACCTTTTGTCACATTTCAGACTTCAAACATAAGGATATAAAATTTAAATTTTTTGGTGAAGAATCAACAACAAGTGGGACACAATTGTGAAGTGGAACGAAATTTATTGGTTATTTTAAACTTTTGTAAAAAATAAAAAACTGAAAAGTGGGGCGTGCAATATTATTCGGCCCCTTTACTTTCAGTGCAGCAAACTCATTCCAGAAGTTCAGTGAGGATCTCTGAAAGAGCCAATGTTGTCCTAAATGACTGATGATGATAAACATAATCCACCTGTGTGTAATCAAGTCTCCGTATAAATGCACCTGCTCTGTGATAGTCTCAGGGTTCTGTTTAAAGCGCAGAGAGCATCATGAAGACCAAGGAACACACCAGGCAGGTCCGTGATACTGTTGTGGAGAAGTTTAAAGCCGGATTTGGATACAAAAAGATTTCCCAAACTTTAAACATCCCAAGGAGCACTGTGCAAGTGATCATATTGTAATGGAAGGAGTATCAGACCACTGCAAATCTACCAAGACCCGGCCGTCCCTCTAAACTTTCATCTCAAACAAGGAGAAGACTGATCAGAGATGCAGCCAAGAGGCCCATGATGACTCTGGATGAATTGCAGAGATCTACAGCTGAGGTGGGAGAGTCTGTCCATAGGACAACAATCAGTCGTACACTACACAAATCTGGCCTTTATGGAAGAGTGGCAAGAAGAAAGCCATTTCTCAAAGATATCCATAAAAAGTCTCGTTTAAAGCTTGCCACAAGCCACCTGGGAGACACACCAAACTTGTGGAAGAAGGTGCTCTGGTCAGATGAAACCAAAATCGAACTTTTTGGCCATAATGCAAAACGATATGTTTGGCGTAAAGGCAACACAGCTCATCACCCTGAACACACCATCCCCACTGTCAAACATGGTGGTGGCAGCATCATGGTTTTGGCCTGCTTTTCTTCAGCAGGGACAGGGAAGATGGTTAAAATTGATGGAAAGTTGGATGGAGCCAAATACATGACCATTCTGGAAGAAAACCTGTTGGAGGCTGCAAAAGACCTGAGACTGAGATGGAGATTTATCTTCCAACAAGACAATGATCCCAAACATAAAACAAAATCTACAATGGAATGGTTCACAAATAAACGTATCCAGGTGTTAGAATGGCCAAGTCAAAGTCCAGACCTGAATCCAATCGAGAATCTGTGGAAAGAGTTGAAAACTGCTGTTCACAAACACTTTCCATCCAACCTCACTGAGCTCGAGCTGTTTTTCAAGGAAGAATGGGCAAGAATTTCAGTCTCTCGATGTGCAAAACTGATAGAGACATACCCCAAGCGACTTGCAGCTGTAATCGCAGCAAAAGGTGGCGCTACAAAGTATTAACTTAAAGGGGGCCGAATAATATTGCATGCCCCACTTTTCAGTTTTTTATTTTTTACAAAAGTTTAAAATAACCAATAAATTTCGTTCCACTTCACGATTGTGTCCCACTTGTTGATTCTTCACCAAAAAATTAAAATTTTATATCCTTATGTTTGAAGCCTGAAATGTGACAAAAGGTTGAAAAGTTCAAGGGGGCCGAATACTTTCGCAAGGCACTGTACCTGATTGGACTCTCATTCCCACTATTCCCTGTTCCACCCACATGGCAGCAGACACCTCTAAGGAGACACTGACATCGATCGCCAGAGCAGTCAGCAACAATGTCCCCCTGATACATACATCATTGAGAGAAGTCTCCCTCCAGTACGCTGAGTATTGACATTTAGAAATAGTCTGACCGTTGCTATCACTCTTCAGGTTTCATAGCTCCCTTTGTATCATTTAACAGCCCATATTAATATAATCCCTTTGCTATACTTCGAGGGATATTTAGGCAGTTGCAGGTCAAGGATTTCCCCATACAGTGAGCCTTCTGGTTTCACCCTTCTACAGAATCAGAATAAAGCCCTGGACGAATATTTCCTGTCCTGTACCCTTCCAAGTATTCTTGATGAGGCTCTGGATCAGGACCATGCATGAGGTTCAGGCCTTCTTTAAACACTTTGAGTGCACAAACATAATTGCATTCTGAAAATGGTTTTGATGGCAGATGTGGCGCAGGGAGATGTGGCGCAGTGGCCCCCACACAGTATAATATGCTCCACGGTGGCCCCAAACAGGAAAATATGCTCCCCACAGTGGCCACAAACAGTATAAAATGCTTCCAAGAGTCCACCTTAAGCCGCTTCAGGCAAACCCCAAGAAATTCGATGAATATTTGTGAGGTTCGGCACTCCGATTAGTTGTAGTGCTATTATATACTGGAGTTGCCTCAGACCCCACAGTATAATAAACAGAAGCCCAGGAGAAGTGATGGAAAATAAACACTTTCACTCACCTTACCTCACCTCTCTTGGGCATACTCGTTCCATTCATCTGTCTTCAGCATCCTCTTTGGTCTTCTTCTGCCAGCAACTAAGGTCATGTTCCCCAGATGTCACTGCAGGGGCCTGTGATTGGGCCTCAGCGGTGATGTGGGGCGCACTGACGTCATTACGCCAGCACACCCCACATGACTGCTGGACCCAATCACAGGCCCCAGCAGTAACATCTAAGGCGCATGACCTCAGTCACAGGCTGGAAGAGCCCCAAGGAAGATGGGAGCCATTGGAGTCCCAGGAGAGGTGAGTATAAGTATTTGCTATATTTAATCACCTCCCCTGGGCCAACTACAGACATCACAATTCCAGGCTCCTTTCCATTAACAATATGTATAGCGGTCGGGAAACCTGGCCTTCCCCAATCGCTATCACGGTGCTGCAGGGCCCCGGCCATCTCCAGCGGGGCCCATACCACTCCAGTCCAGTCGCCCCCCGGCAACCGGGAGGGGGCCCCACCCAACCCCCCCCCCCCAAAAAATAGCAGGGGGGGGTCCGGTAGGGCCCACTAAAGGCACGGGGCCCATAAGGGGATTCACCAGTTCCTTGGGTCAGTCTGATCCTGACCTCTCCACCTACCACTCATGATTGGCTGAGAGCCTGAAGTCTAGGTCACACAGACCATGTGATCCTTCTTCTCCTCTGTATTTTAACTGTGTATATTTGTGTCTCACCACTAGAGCGTTTAAACCTCATATACGAGAACATGTTTTAGGAATAATAAAAGCTAAAGATGCTTCTGAGATTGAGAGTCCGAATACCATTCCTAAACATTTCAGGCTCTTTCATGATTCTGATCCCACATTATTGCATGTATGCACTATTGATTCTACATACATTGGACCACACACTGGTAACTGGAAGAAACGCTTGGCACAGATTGAGTGTAGGTGGATCTACCAATTGAATACTATCACTCCCTATGGGCTCAATGATAATATCAGCTTGACTCCATTCCTGTAGTTCCATATGTAATCTCACTACCTTTAAAATATATTTTTGCATATTTTTTTATATGTTGCATTTCTTTCAGGGTTCCTCTGTTGGTACAAGTTGTTTCTGTTTATTGATTTTGTGTGTGTATATAGTGTTTTTATAACTATTTCCCCTTCCCAGTTTGATAAGCAGCAACAATTTCTTCTCTAAGATCACTGCTGATGTTTCTCTTCCTTGACATTGTGACGCACACCTGAATAATTGCTGGTGATCAATTAATCAACGGCATGTTATTAGAAGCACCTTTCTGCTGTTTACTCTCAATTTCCGTGGAAGCAGTAAGGTTGTACTTAATTTTTCACAAACTGATTCTACATTTTGTCCTAGTTTTGTTAAATAAATAAATAAAGGCATGGTGTAATTTGTTGTTGTACGTCTAAGGTTGTATATTTAATATTTGTATGTCTTGATACGTTAAACCATTATATTCAAAGGGTGTGTACTTTGTTTTCATTATGACTAAAAGTAATAGACTGAAAACCAAAATTTTTATAGAACATTTTTCTATACCAGAAATCTATAAAACATGGTATTTGAAAGATAAAAATATACTAGGTGTATAGAATTATGATGAACTATAGTACACCATATGGAAATCATATCTAAATATATTGTACAGTATATTTCTACTTTACAGGAATGTGTCAGTGATATGCATGATATACTGTGGAAAGAGCTGTCCTAATGACATGATTGGAATGTTGACTGTATAAATCTGACTTTTTACTTAATCAAATTCTTTGCTGGAAAAAAATGTGCAGCAAATGAAATTAAAAAATGTAGTTAATCTTTTAACCTTTAATGTGACTGGTCACAAAAAATGCTTTAAGGTAAACTTTCTTGACAGTTAACCCCTTCCTGATGCTGCCTTTTTCCGTTTTTGCATTTTCATTCTTTATTCCTTGCCTTCCAAAAGCCATGACTTTTTTTTCAGTACACAGACCTGTGTGAGGGCTTGTTTTTTGTGGAACAAATCGTACTTCCTACTGGTACCATTTATTATTCCATACAAAGTATTTGGAAGCTGGAAAAAAAAATTATGAATAGGATGGAATTGGAAAAAAACCTGTTGCACCATTTTCTTAAAGGTTCTGTTTTTACAATGTTCACTATGTGGTAAAAATTGTACATTACCTTTATTCTGCGTCCCAGTGCAATCACAAAGGTACTAAATTTCTACATAATTTTTGTTACTTTAAAAATGAAAAACTTAAAAAAAAATGTTTTTTAATCATCATATTCTGATACCCAGAACTTTTTATACTTCTGTTTTCAGAGCTGTGTGAGCGATATTTCTTTCTGAGGCATATTGTAGTTTTTATTGATACCATTTTGGAGAATGACGTTTTTTATTAAAAAAAGGTTTGTGATTTGCACATTTTGATTCTTTACCTGTTACGGTGTTCATAACAGGATTAATACTAATATATTTTAACATTTTGGGAATTGTTTGATGTGAGAATACCTAATATTTTTTTTTTTTTTTTTGGGGGGGGGGGGATATTTGAATTTTTACTTCCCATGTTAATTTTTTTTAAAAATTTTAAAACTTGTTTACTTTTTAGCCCACCTGGGGGTTTAACCACTTCTGTACCAGGCCAATTTCTAGTCCAGGACCAGACACATTTTTGGTTTTTTTTGTATGTGTGGTTTTGAGGGCTGTAACATTTTTATCATATGCGTTATTCAACTAATTTCTGCGTCTTTTTTCGGTGACACATAGGGCTTTATTTTTATGTTGTTTTTATTTTTGCATGTGTTTTACATTTTTTTTTTTTATATCCAGGAAAATATAAACAAAAGAGGAGGGAAAACGTGTCTGTTTTTCACTTTTCATTATTTTTTATTTAATAACAGAAAGTGCTACTAAAAACTTTATAAAATAGTTTTTTCTCTCCGTTAGGGTAATTTTTATTCTTTATGGTGTCATTGGGGGTAGGACTATAACCTGTAATAAGGGCATTTTATTGGCGTATTATTTTATTTATTTTTTAAATTATTTTATTTACATTTTCTTTTTACTTTTCTATTCATTTTTTTTATTTTTTAGTTTTTTACATTGTGTCCCCATAAGGTCATAATAGACCTTTGGGGACATCTGATTACCTTTTTTTTTTTGTGAGGGAGGCTGATTTCCCCTGTAACTGGGGCTGGTACATTTAGCCTCCTGCATGTTACTTACAGTCATGGCCAAAAGTTTTGAGAATGATACAAATATTAATTTTTACAAAGTCTACTGCTTCAGTTTTTCTAATGGCAATTTGCATATACTCCAGAATGTTATAAAGAGTGATCAGCTTAACAGCAATTACTTGCAAAGTCAATATTTGCCTAGAAAATTAACTTTATCCCCCAAAACACATTTCAACATCATTGCAGCCCTGCCTTAAAAGGACCACCTAACATCGTTTCAGTGATTGCTCCATTAACACAGGTGTGGGTGTTGATGAGGACAGGGCTGGAGATCAATCTGTCTTGATTAAGTAAGAATGACACCACTGGACACTTTAAAAGGAGGCTGGTGCTTGCCATCATTGTTTCTCTTCTGTTAACCATGGTTATCTCTAAAGAAACACGTGCAGTCATGCATTGCACAAAAATGGCCTAACTGGGAAGAGTATTGCAGCTAGAAAGATTGCACCTCAGTCAACAATCTATCGCATCATCAAGAACTTCAAGGAGAGAGGTTCCATTGGTGCCAAAAAGGCTCCAGGGCGCCCAAGAAAGACCAGCAAGCGGCAGGACCGTCTCTTAAAAGTGTTTCAGCTGCGGGATCGGGCTACCAGCAGTGCAGAGCTTGCTGAGGAATGGCAGCAGGCAGGTGTGAGTGCATCTGCACGCACTGTGAGGCGGAGACTCTTGGAGCAAGGCCTGATCTCAAGGAGGGCAGCAAAGAAGCCACTTCTCTCCAGAAAAAACATCAGGGACAGACTGATATTCTGCAAAAGGTACAGGGAGTGGACTGCTGAGGACTGGGGGAAAGTCATTTTCTCTGATGAATCCCCTTTTCGATTGTTTGGAACATCTGGAAAACAGCTTATTCGGAGAAGAAGAGGTGAGCGCTACCACCAGTCTTGTCTCATGCCAACTGTAAAGCATCCTGAAACCATTCATGTGTGGGGTTGCTTCTCAGCCAAGGGAATCGGCTCTCTCACAGTCTTGCCTAAAAACACAGCCATGAATAAAGAATGGTACCAGAATGTCCTCCAAGAGCAACTTCTCCCAATCGTCCAAGAGCAGTTTGGCGCTCAACAATGCCTTTTCCAGCATGATGGAGCACCTTGCCATAAAGCAAAGGTGATAACTAAATGGCTCAGGGAACAAAACATAGAGATTTTGGGTCCATGGCCTGGAAACTCCCCAGATCTTAATCCCATTGAGAACTTGTGGTCAATCATCAAGAGACGGGTGGACAAACAAAAACCAACAAATTCAGACAAAATTAAAGCATTGATTCTGCAAGAATGGACTGCTATCAGTCAGGACTTGGTCCAGAAGTTGATTGAGAGCATGCCAGGGAGAATTGCAGAGGTCCTGAAGAAGAAGGGTCAACACTGCAAATATTGACTTGCTGCATTAACTCATTCTAACTGTCAATATAGGCTTCTGTTACTCATAATATGAATGCAATTATATTTCTGTATGTGATAAAAACATCTGACAAACACATAAAAACCAGAGGGCAGCAGATCATGTGAAAATATAATATTTGTGTCATTCTCAAAACTTTTGGCCATGACTGTACACATAACTATAGAGCTGATCTGGGTCCTGTAGGACCCAGAAGCTCTTACAGATGCTGATCCCATTGGATCACGTGACCGCCGGGTCAGAGGGGAGCCGCAAGATGGTGGCGCCCATAGCGGTGTATACAGCGCTCATTGAGTGCTGTATACACAACGATCGGGAAGGTAGGGAAGGTAATAAACCTTCCCTGCCTTCTCTCTGGGAGCTCCAGCTGAAGTTACAGCCAGCTCCCAGTTTCAGCAACTGCACAATTTTGTGCAGCTACTGAGTTCTGCTTGGACGTACCAGTATGTCCTTGCAGAACAAGGCAACCACCGCTTGGACGTATATAGTCTATGGGCGGTACGGAAGTGGTTAAACATGCAATAATTATACTGCTTATACCATAGAATCTCTATCATTGCCAAAAACAGGGAAATGCTCTACACGTGGCCTGTGAATACTACCCTCTTTAGCCCTTTGGTTGCCTGGATAGTTGATACTGCCTCTCTGCATCATGATCCGCGACTTTACATTCAGTGGCTTCTAGCTCAGTTTAGGCTTCCCTCTCCTGATATGCTGAATAAGTTTTAGCTTGGTATCCAGCTTCACGGAGCAAAGAAATTTCAAAGTAGTAGGTAGATAAGACTCCATAGCAGTATCCATATTTGAGCTGTTAGAGTCCTCATACAATAGTCTAGTCCCTGAAGCAATTTCCACGGCCAGGCCAGTCTCTAAGGCCCCTTGCAGACGACCGTGGTGTGGGTCAGTGTGCTATCCGTGTATTTCATGAATAGCACACTGACCCATTCTTTTCTATGGGCCCGTACACACGAGCGTGATTTTCACCGTCCTGTGTGGGGGCCGACAATCCAGGCCGCATCAGATAGGACAGGTCCTATTCCTGTCCTATTTTGCAGCTCGTGCTTCCATGGCATCTATTCATTTAATGAAAGCATGGTGCACAGGCGGCAAACGCCTCCCCATGTCCCCCATGTGCCGTCCGTGTTTTTAATTCATGGCAGGCTGGTTGCAGCACAGTCATCTGCAACCGGCCTAAGGCTGGGCTGCAACCACCCTGTTAAATAGCTCTCTCCTGGTCCTCCTGTGAGAGGGCTTCTATCAGCGGCTCTTTGCTCTTGCCAATGATTGCGATTTCTCTGTCTTCATCTTGTGCAGCAAGTGTATCCTTTGTTTGGCACCTATATACAGAGGTGGCCAATTTTGTATGTGTTGTGCAAAATAAAAGACAGAGAAAGACAAAAAAAAAAAAAAAGAGAACATGAGGGGAGAAACTGTTTGTACTGCATGTCTTAAAGTACTTGTAAGGGAATTGCCAGTTGAGCAATTCCCCAGTGCTGCTGCAGAACCCTTGGGGAAGGGGCACAACAAGACAGTGAGCCCTAAAGCTGAACCCCCCCCCCCCGCTGTCCTGGGATAACTTGCCCGATCTGTCTTAGGCGACAGCCAGCAACTGGTTGATCAGTCCCTTCCTAATATAGGTGACAACAAAGAACGCACACAGGACAAACAACAAAGGGAGGTCAGCTAGCCAAGGGGTTGGTAACAGTCTAGCAATGCAGTACAACATCACAATCCAAAAGAAGTCACAAACAAAGTCAGAGATCAGAAATAGGAATACAGGTAACAAAACAGCACAGAGTAAAGGCAGGTACGCAGAAGCAATAGCAAGTGCTAATGTGACTATGAGCAAAGAATAAATAGGAAGGAAAAACCCGCCCCAGACGAGGACGAAGGCGCAACACACAGGTAAGGCTAAAATTAACTTTAGTGGGGAGAGCGAAAACCAAGGTGAAGGAGACGGGTGTGGCAGAAAATCAATTACATAGTCTAGGACAGTGTTCAGACTGAGCAACGAGAATCTTAAACAAGGAATCAAACTGAGCATGCCTCCTGCACCTCCGCGTGCGGGCAGAGGGTGGTGCAGAGACCTGAACAGGCAGAGACGTTACAGTATGCCCCCTTTTATGAGGGGCCACCTGACCCTCACCAGAAAAACCAGTTTTAGAAGGACCTAGTATTTTCTCTGTCTTAAATTCAAGATCTCCCTGAACAACAAGAGGTGCTGGTGGACCAGGCAAATGTTTTTTATTTGGCTGGCGTTTCCACTCCTTAGTAGCCGAGACCATCTCCCCACTGACACAATCTAAGGTATGCAAAGCAATACAGTGGGATGAGCACTGATCTCCCCATTTTACTAACTCCTTCTACCCCAATCAAAAATAGGGTTATGGAGGTTCAACCAGGGAAGTCCCAAAACTGGAAATATCAGAAGACAGATGCTCCATAACAAAGAAGCTTATGACCTCAGAATGTGCAGAACCCACTTGCAACGTGAATAAAGGGCTCTTGAATCGGACCTTACCCCTGGCCAGTGGGGCAAAATCCGCTCCAGTAACCGCCAGAGGATTGTCAAGTGGCAAAAGCTCAATGCCTAAGGATGAGGCAAATGAAAGTTTGACAAAGTTTGTTGCAGACCCAGAGTCAACTAATGCCTGGCCAGAAACAGATCTGTCCCCAAAGGACAGAGACACAGATAACAATATCTTATTGTTATTTTCAGCAAATACCTGGTTGCCTGAGTGGTTCTTCTGACTACCACTCAGGCACTGAAGTTTTTCCGCTGGTGTGCGGGGTCTGATCGAGCAGTGTCGTATGATATGACCTGAAGTACCACAGTACAGGCAAAGGTTATTCCTAAGACGATGCTCTCATCGAGTCTTGGTGTCCATAGCTCCCAGCTGCATGGGTTCCTCACCAGGAGTGATGGGAGAAAAAGTGGGTTTATCAGGAGAGAGAGAGGAAGAGACAGAAAATTTGGAGGAAACAGACCCTACTCTCTATTTAACATTTTTCCGGATTCTACAGTCAATACGGACAGCCAATGTCATAGCCTGCTCAAGAGTAGGGGTATCTGGGTGACCAACCCAGACCTCCTTAACACGGTCACATAGGCCTTGTTTAAAGTGGGCTTTTAGAGCCGACTCACACCAACCTGCAGTTAAACTGCACTTGCGGAATTCTGAGCAATACTACTCAGCAGAGCGTTTGCCCTGCCGCATGGTGAGGAGTTGTGATTCCGCTAGCCCAATGTGGTCTGGCTCAGCATAGATAGACACTAGAGACAAAAAATTTTTTTCAAAATCAGACCAATCAAGCTTGTGGATCCCCCTGTAGGAGGGATATAACTACTCCCACCATTTGGGCCTAGGATGCATGAGGGTTAATCCGAAAGTACAGGCGACAAGACTCCCGGAAAGTCTCAAATTTTTCTCGCTCCTCCGAGAAACGATCTGGGAGTAACATCTTCACCCTGGGAAGGGTAGAAACAGCAGGGGATGCTGCAGCAGCATCAGTAAGGGTCTGAACCTGTTTAGCTAGCTCAGCTACCAGGCCTGCCAAACCCTCCATCTTGGCTGCAAGGCCCTGAATAGGATCCATGCTGATCCGGAGGGAAGTAATGGCAGAAGGTAATTTTAGGGCTTGCTATTCTGTAAGGGAATTGCCAGTTGAGCAATTCCCCAGTGCTGCTGCAGAACCCTGGGGGAGGGGCACAACAAGACTGTGAGCCCTAAAGCTGAACCCCCCCCCCCCCCCGCTGTCCCTGGCTAACTTGCCCGATCTGTCCTAGGCGACAGCCAGCAACCGGTTGATCAGTCCCTTCCTAATATAGGTGACAACAAAGAACGCAGACAGAACAAACAACAAAGGGAGGTCAGCTAGCCAAAGGGTTGGTAACAGTCGAGCAATGCAGTACAAAATCACAATCCAAAAGAACAGTCATAGACAAAGCCAGAGATCAGAAATAGCAATACAGGTAACAAATCAGCACGAAGTAAAGGTAGGTACGCAGAAGCAATCGCAAGCGCTAATGTGACTGTGAGCAAAGAATAAATAGGAAGGAAAAACCCGCCCCAGTATTGATAGGACGAGAGGCTGTCACACAGGTAAGGCTAAAATTAACTATTAGTGGAGCAGAGGAAAACCAAGGTGAAGGAGACGGGTGTGGAAGAAAATCAATTACGTATTCTAGGACAGTGTTCAGAGAATCAAACTGAGCATGCCTCCTGCGCCGCCGCGTGTGGGCAGAGGGTGGTGCAGAGACCTAAACAGGCAGAGACGTTACAGTACTATAGACATTGAGTTCTGTTGTTGGTTGACTAGTCTATAGTTCTCCAAGCAAAAATCATAGATTTTATCCACTTAAGTTCTTGAATCAAAAAAAATCCCACTTAACTGCTACCAATTTAGCAGCATTTCCCTGCTATATTGCAGGTCTTAAATGTTTGTTTCTTCTTTTATCAAGTGTATTGAGAGAAGCCTTGCAGGAGGAAACTTACTGGTGTTGCTCCCATATTACCAATAACCTTCCTTACTTTACAGGAGAACTGATTATCAAACTATATTATATTGGGTAACCAGGGTTGGCGTTGGAGAGGGCAGCAGCCTGGGAAATTGCCCAGGGTTCCAATACTCAAAGAGGTCCCCTGGCAGAGGTGCCTGTAAAGGTATTTTCACAATTTTAAATTAGCCATTCCATGAGAGAATACCCTCAGGAAGTGACTGCGAGTAAAAAGCATTTTATTGGCTAAAAAAATCTGAGGATAATGCCAGGGCTCGGCTCTTCACCAGTTCTCTCATGCAACACCGATCATTGGCTCGGGTGGCTGCAGGACTAAATGCTGGGGTGCTTTTTTCTGCACTTGACCGGGAAGGATGGAAGTTTGTGAAGAAAGGCTTAACCCCAGGTAATGTGTTACATCCCACTTATGTGAAGAACACATACAGATGACAGGAGTCAGGCCTGTGTTTCATGTTTCTGGGACTAAATGCATGTAAATCAGTCTCTTGAGTGTGGAGTTGGGGGGATGTCAGTGAATGGGAGGTTGTGAAATAAATAAGGATCTTGTAAACTCTATGCCAGGTTATGTGACAGCAGATAACATTAAAATGCCTTCACTGCTATTAGACGATGCCTCTGGCATCGTGTAATAGCTCTAATGTAATGACAGGCCAGGGAGCCTTCAATAGGCTCCCGGCTGTCATGGCAACCAAGCACCGCCCTCCGATGACGTTCTGGAGGGCGGCGATCAGGTAAAAATGGCGGCGCCCGTGGCGGCATGCGCATTTTAGACACCAATCGCTGCTGTTAGCGGCGGGTCCTGGCTGTATTATAGAGCCAGCACCCGTGGTGTATGGAGAGCGCTTAGCTCCTGAGCGCTCTCCATACATCGTTATGCGACTCAGGACGTATTATCATGCCCTGGGTCGTTAAGGGGTTAAACACCCATTTAATATCTATAAGCTCACAACTGCCTACACAGTGGGTATGGAAAGTATTCAGACCCCTTTAAATTTTTCACTCTTTGTTTCATTACAGCCATTTGCTAAAAGCAAAAAAGTTCATTTTATTTCTCATTAATGTACACTCAGCACCCCATCTTGACAGAAAAAAAACAGAAATGTAGATATTTTTGCAAATTTATTAAAAAAGAAAAACTGAAATATCACATGGTCATAAGTATTCAGACCCTTTGCTCAGTATTGAGTAGAAGCACCCTTTTGAGCTAGTACAGCCATGAGTCTTCTTGGGAATGATGCAACAAGTTTTTCACATCTGGATTTGGGGATCCTCTGCCATTCTTCCTTGCAGATCCTCTCCAGTTCCGTTAGGTTGGATGGTGAACGTTGGTGGACAGCCATTTCCAGGTCTCTCCACAGATGCTCAATTGGTTGAGGTCAGGGCTAGTCAAGAATGGTCACAGAGTTGTTCCGAAGCCACTCCTTTGTTATTTTAGCTGCGTGCTTAGGGTCACTGTCTTGTTGGAAGGTGAACCTTCGGCCCAGTCTGAGGTCCAGAGCACTCTGGAAGAGGTTTTCTTCCAGGATCTCTCTGTACTTGGCCGCATTCATCCTTCCTTCAATTGCAACCAGTTGTCCTGTCCCTGCAGCTGAAAAACACCCCCATAGCATGATGCTGCCACCACCATGTTTCACTGTTGGGATTGTATTGGGCAAGTGATGAGCAGTGCCTGGTTTTCTACACACATACCGCTTAGAATTAACGCCAAAAAGTTCAATCTTTGTCTCATCAGACCAGAGAATCTTATTTCTCATAGTCTGGGAGTCCTTCATGTGCTTTTTGGCAAACTCTATGCAGGCTTTCATATGTCTTGCACTGGGGAGAGGCTTCCTTCGGGCCACTCTGCCATAAAGCCCCGACTGGTGGAGGGCTGCAGTGATAGTTGACTTTGTGGAACTTTCTCCCACCTCCCTACTGTATCTCTGGATTTCAGCCACAGTGATCTTTGGGTTCTTCATTACTTCTCTCAACAAGGCTCTTCTCCCACGATTGCTCAGTTTGGCTGGACGACCAGGTCTAGAAAAAGTTCTGGTCGTCCCAAACTTCTTCCATTTAAGGATTATGGAGGCCACTGTGCTCTTAGGAACCTTGAGTGCTGCAGAAATTCTTTTGTAACCTTGGCCAGATCTGTGCTTTGCCACAATTCTGTCTCTGAGCTCCTTGGGCAGTTCCTTTGACCTCATGATTCTCATTTGCTCTGACATGTACTGTGAGCTGTGAGGTCTTATATAGACAGGTGTGTGCCTTTCCTAATCAAGTCCAATCAGTTTAATTAAACACTGAACTCCAATGAAGGAGTATAACCATCTCAAGGAGGATCAGAAGGAAATGGACAGCATGTGAGTTAAATATGAGTGTCACAGCAAAGGGTCTGAATACTTATGACCATGTGATATTTCAGTTTTTCTTTTTTAATAAATTTGCAAAAATATCTACATTTCTGTTTTTTTTCTGTCAAGATGGGGTGCTGAGTGTACATTAATGAGAAATAAAATGAACTTTTTTGCTTTTAGCAAATGGCTGCAATGAAACAAAAAGTTAAAAATGTAAAGGGGTCTGAATACTTTCCATACCCACTGTATAATAATTCCTTTCAGCATGAGAGAAGTTGCGAGAGAAGAAGCTGCAAGGACGCAAATTAGTCAGAAAGGAGAAACGTTGAGGGAAAACTGACCCTACTCCTACTTCAGAGGCACCTACTTCTAAGTCAGATTGAACCAAGACTGATCCTTCCATAAAAACGCTTAAGAGACATAAATGCTGAGATAGCATCTGGGTTTCAATTAACTAGATCAGCTCTCTTTTTTGTAATGTCAATTATGGGTTTTTTCTACAGGAGAGAAATTGCGACAAAATTTCTGATAGTAATTGGCAAAACCCAAAAATCTCTGCAAGGCTTTTAGAGAGGTTGGACGCACCCAATCTACAATAACCTAGACTTTGGCAGGATCCATTCAGACTGCACAGAAAAACTGAATGTAACGCAAAAAGGTAATCTTCTATGCACCAAAAAAAACATTTTTCAATCTTAGCATACAAATGATTTTCTAGGAATACCTGGAGAACCAATCTCATTTCACATAGAACCAATCAGAGGAGAACACAAGTATATCATCAAAGTAAACTTGATTTAACAGGTCAGGGATAAGAGGAAAAAAACAGTTTTTGTGACAATTTTGTTTGAGGGTAGCAGCAGGTGGAACATGGTGAAACACAGTGGTGTGCTGCTACCCTAAATCATGATAATCAATACATGGTCACAACCCTCTGTCTTTCTTTTTAAAGAAAAACCCAGAACCCACTGGAGAAGGAGAGGGATGTATGTGGATCTTGGAAAAACGATCATTAATATAATCTTTCATGGCTTGTCTTTCAGGACCAGAAATATTATATAACCACCTCTTGGGGAATTTTACAATCAAGAAAAGGTTAATAGTGCAGCCATAAAGTCTTTGTGGAGGGAGCAACTTACTACCAACTTCAGAGAGAACATCAGCAAAATTCAGGAAAGGGTGGAGTATCAGAACAAAACAGTGGCAATACCCAGAGGGATGCAAGATTCAAGACATTTGGAATTCAACTTAACCAATTCTCCCTTTCCATAGTCAATTATTGATTTGTAAAGTGCTGCGGAATATGTTGGCACTATATAAATAAAATGTATTATTATTATTATTGGATTATGTGGCTATGCCCAAAATCAATTTTGTAGGCAAATTTTCAAGCACAGGAAAAGGAAATTGATTCAGTGTGCACTGAGCCTACCTCTATCATCGGCAGCATAAAAACCTTAACTGTACTCTGAGACAGAGTTGTATTATCCATTGTGGTCACACCGACTGAATTTGCTAGTTGTATGAAGGGGATTGCCAATCTCTGAGCAACCCGTGAGTCCAGAAATTAACCACAATCAAGAAAAGCATTACCAGAAATTACATTATCATTAAAGAAAATATTAAAAGACAAGAGAATTTTTTGTTTGGAACTTCCTCTCACATTCCAAAGACATACTCATAGTGAGTGTCTGTAAAGCGCTGTGGAATATGTTGGCGCTATACAAGTAAGCAAAATGAATAAATGAATAAATAATGAACAATACTATTATTCCTTAGGACCACCTAGGAGCTGGATTTTTCTGTAACCCTACAATTAGGACAGTCCTTAAGCATGTGACCAGTATCTCCACAATAAAAAAAAACACGCCCATGTAGTATTGCCACCCACTTACCTCATAAACATTCAGTATTACAAGTTTTTGCCAGGTATAATATTATATGATACTAAAATAACTTACATGTGCTATATCTTTGAGAAGTTGGTCTTTAGTTTTTAATTTTCCACTTTCCTAATTGCTTCTATATTGGCAATAAATATTTCTAAAGGTCACATCAGAACTTTTCAGGAGAGTGCCTAATACTGCATACATTTCCCCAAGTAAAGAGGAATACGTACTTCAGCATAAGCCTAAATGCTATATAAATATGTATATATATGTGTATGTGAAAAACAGCAGCTGGCGAGACTATTGTTATAAATATATATGATACAATTTTCTGAATAAGAATTGAATATTACCTTATTTGAGTTCAAATGCAATTGAGTGAGGTTTGCAAGTGATGGCAGCTCCTTAATACTCTGAATTTTGTTATGAGAGATATTTAAATAGACAAGTTGGGTACAGACTTTAAATTGTTCAATTTCTGCAACTGCATTGTAACTTAGATCCAGAGTAAGTACATTTGGCAGCATTACAAGTCCAGGAATACTACAAAATAAAGAATACAGGTAATTCAGAAATGCGTTATTACGTACCCCAGTGAATGACTAGTGCTTAAATGGCAAAATGTATCCGTTTGGTCTTGAATGTTTACTGTACAGTATTATAATACTGGACCAAAACTCTATTAGTATTAATAGCTAATGGCAAACAAATTAACCCCTAGTCGCTAATCTGGCTATTTACCTTGCTCTATCTAATTCTGCAGTCACCTTAATTAAAGTAAAAAACCTGTGATTTACAACTGCTCCTGTAGGAGTGATAAGTGTTGGAATCTCCATGCTGAAGTTATTGTCAGGAAGTTACACTGTGATAAGGGAAGCTTTTAAGACTTTTATCCAGGGCCGCTTTAACCATAGGGCCAACGGTGCACTTCCTCCAGGCCCTATAGTAGCGGGGGCCCCGTTGGGACAGCAGTACATTCCTACATATGCTGTCCCGCCATTCCTGGCTGCCCCGGTTACATACAAAGATGTTAAGCCATGCTGAATATAAAACCATATAAAACCAAATTTTTAGTTGAAAAACGATATAAATGTGTAGCCACTCTAATCAGAAGAACTAGAAAATCAAATTTTAATAAGTTTATGTGCAATAGTATATACAAAAACAATTTTGTTTTAGGTAAAAGAAGCAAAAATTTCCCTTTTTCAGATTTTATAACATTCTTCTACTTCTAGCAAAAAAAAAAAAAAACATTCTTATTTAACAAATAAAGCTACTTATGTCCTGAAAAAACATGTAAAAATAGTTGAGCTATGCAAAGCCATTAAAAAGATATTGCTGTGTAAAGCAATGCATACCATAGTGCTAAATTTGCCCTCAGCATTGGGGCATCAGTGAAGTTTGGTCCTGAAAGGGTTAAAACCATCTGGCTTTCTGGCAATGCGCTACTTACCTGAAATGCATAATAAAATGTACTATTTATTGCTGCAATTACACAAAGCATCCAGTTATTGATTAAAAAAGCACTGTGTAAACCCAGACTTAAAGGCACACTAAACCCTGAAAAACAAAGATAAAACCAAAAAGCTGTATGATATAATTCATCTCTGGCTATTTCTGCAGGACTAACTGCTAAACTCTGAGAAGTTTATTAAAAATCTTGCAGACAGTACTTCCTGCACAAGAGCTAGCATAATATCACAGGAAGTTTGGGTGGGGATGGGGATCGTGGAAGGGGCGTGGCCTAGCTCTGATTCAGGCTAATAATTTAATGGACTGCTATTTAGTGTAATTGAGACAAGCAGCTCCAGAGCATGAATTATACAGTCATGGCCAAAAGTTTTGAGAATGACACAAATATTATATTTTCACATGATCTGCTGCCCTCTGGTTTTTATGTGTGTTTTTCAGATGTTTTTATCACATACAGAAATATAATTGCATTCATATTATGAGTAACAGAAGCTTATATTGACAGTTAGAATGAGTTAATGCAGCAAGTCAATATTTGCAGTGTTGACCCTTCTTCTTCAGGACCTCTGCAATTCTCCCTGGCATGCTCTCAATCAACTTCTGGACCAAATCCTGACTGATAGCAGTCCATTCTTGCAGAATCAATGCTTTAATTTTGTCTGAATTTGTTGGTTTTTGTTTGTCCACCCGTCTCTTGATGATTGACCACAAGTTCTCAATGGGATTAAGATCTGGGGAGTTTCCAGGCCATGGACCCAAAATCTCTATGTTTTGTTCCCTGAGCCATTTAGTTATCACCTTTGCTTTATGGCAAGGTGCTCCATCATGTTGGAAAAGGCATTGTTGAGCGCCAAACTGCTCTTGGACGGTTGGGAGAAGTTGCTCTTGGAGGACATTCTGGTACCATTCTTTATTCATGGCTGTGTTTTTAGGCAAGACTGTGAGAGAGCCGATTCCCTTGGCTGAGAAGCAACCCCACACATGAATGGTTTCAGGATGCTTTACAGTTGGCATGAGACAAGACTGGTGGTAGCGCTCACCTCTTCTTCTCCGAATAAGCTGTTTTCCAGATGTTCCAAACAATCGAAAAGGGGATTCATCAGAGAAAATGACTTTACCCCAGTCCTCAGCAGTCCACTCCCTGTACCTTTTGCAGAATATCAGTCTGTCCCTGATGTTTTTTCTGGAGAGAAGTGGCTTCTTTGCTGCCCTCCTTGAGACCAGGCCTTGCTCCAAGAGTCTCCGCCTCACAGTGCGTGCAGATGCACTCACACCTGCCTGCTGCCATTCCTCAGCAAGCTCTGCACTGCTGGTAGCCCGATCCCGCAGCTGAAACACCTTTAAGAGACGGTCCTACCGCTTGCTGGTCTTTCTTGGGCGCCCTGGAGCCTTTTTGGCACCAATGGAACCTCTCTCCTTGAAGTTCTTGATGATGCGATAGATTGTTGACTGAGGTGCAATCTTTCTAGCTGCAATACTCTTCCCAGTTAGGCCATTTTTGTGCAGTGCAATGATGACTGCACGTGTTTCTTTAGAGATAACCATGATTAACAGAAGAGAAACAATGATGGCAAGCACCAGCCTCCTTTTAAAGTATCCAGTGGTGTCATTCTTACTTAATCATGACAGATTGATCTCCAGCCCTGTCCTCATCAACACCCACACCTGTGTTAATGGAGCAATCACTGAAACGATGTTAGGTGGTCCTTTTAAGGCAGGGCTGCAATGAAGTTGAAATGTGTTTTGGGGGATAAAGTTCATTTTCTAGTCAAATATTGACTTTGCAAGTAATTGCTGTTAAGCTGATCACTCTTTATAACATTCTGGAGTATATGCAAATTGCCATTAGAAAAACTGAAGCAGTAGACTTTGTAAAAATTAATATTTGTATCATTCTCAAAACTTTTGGCCATGACTGTACAAAGGAGAGGAGAGGATTACATGAGTGGGATTTTTAACTACTTTGTGTATATCACCCATCTTTCCCAGAATCTTGAAAACTAGCTATCTATGTTACAACTTATAAACAAGTTTGTATATAGGGAGATATTGCTTCAGCATAAGTCTGTATAACAGCATTACCTGGTATGCTACCCAGCTTTCTGGGACCATGAAAATCTTACGCTAGGCTCACGTCTGTGCTCGGATTTTCATTCTTCAGGTCTGCTTAAAAAGCGGTTACCCACGAACTATAGACTATAATGGGGTCCGCCCGGTTTCCGCCCAAAAAATGCGGAGATAAAAGTTCTGCTTGCTTGGAATGGGGGATGGAATCCCCAAACAGGATGCAAGTGCAGATGTGAACCCTGCCTTACATGATATAGCACAAGGAGTGGGATTTATTTGGCAAGGAGTGGGATTTATTTAGATAAATGTAGTTTTCGATAATCCCTATCACAGTTCCACATGTTATGCTACCCTGCTTTCCTAGAAACCTGAAATGCAAATAAAGCAAGCTTTGGCATGATTTGGGAGCAAGCAGAGGGATTTCTTTAGGTATATTTAGTATTCAGCAGTCCCTATTACCGCACTACCTGGTATACTACCCAGATTTCCCATAATACTGAAATCCTGCAATCCTATGGTATGATTATAGCACAAGGAGGTAGATTTATGTGGGTATATATAGTATTCAGTATTCCTTATTATAGCCCCACATGTCATGTTGCCCATATTTCCAAGGAGTCTAAAAGGCAAATCTGGCAAGCTCTGTATCAGGCCGGGGCCCCATGTAGCGTATACGCCACGGCAAAAACTGCAGCGTTTTACAGTTCCTAGCGAGTCCCATCCACACATTGCATAAAAATACGCAAAGCGGAAATGATGCGATTTCCAAAATCGTTGCGGTTTTGGAAATCGCAGCATGTCAATTATACCTACAGAAACGCCAGCAGTTTCCCTATAGGTACACTACCGTTCAAAAGTTTAGGGTCACTTAGAAATTTCCTTATTTTTGAAAGAAAAGCACAGTTTTTTTTCAATGAAGATAACATTAAATGAATCAGAAATACACTCTATACATTGTTAATGTGGTAAATGACTATTCTAGCTGCAAACGTCTGGTTTTTAATGCAATATCTACATAGGTGTATAGAGGCCCATTTCCAGCAACCATCACTCCAGTGTTCTAATGGTACATTGTGTTTGCTAACTGTGTAAGAAGGCTAATGGATGTTTAGAAAACCCTTGAAAACCCTTGTGCAAGTATGTTAGCACAGCTGAAAACAGTTTTGCTGGTTAGAGAAGCTATAAAACTGACGTTCCTTTGAGCTAGTTGAGAATCTGGAGCGTTACATTTGTTGGTTCAATTAAACTCTCAAAATGGCCAGAAAAAGAGAACTTTCATGTGAAACTCGACAGTCTATTCTTGTTCTTAGAAATGAAGGCTATTCCATGTGAGAAATTGCCAAGAAACTGAAGATTTCCTACAACGGTGTGTACTACTCCCTTCAGAGGACAGCACAAACAGGCTCTAACCAGAGTAGAAAGAGAAGTGGGAGGCCCCGCTGCACAACTGAGCAATAAGACAAGTACATTAGAGTCTCTAGTTTGAGAAATCGACGCCTCACAGGTCCTCAACTGGCAGCTTCATTAAATAGTACCCGCAAAACGCCAGTGTCAACGTCTACAGTGAAGAGGCGACTCAGGGATGCTGGCCTTCAGGGCAGAGTGGCCAAGAAAAAGCCATATATGAGACTGGCTAATAAAAGGAAAAGATTAATATGGGCAAAAGAACACAGACATTGGACAGAGGAAGATTGGAAAAAAGTGTTATGGACAGACGAATCGAAGTTTGAGGTGTTTGGATTACACAGAAGAACATTTGTGAGACGCAGAACAACTGAAAAGATGCTGGAAGAGTGCCTGACACCATCTGTCAAGCATGGTGGAGGTAATGTGATGGTCTGGGGTTGCTTTGGTGCTGGTAAAGTGGGAGATTTGTACAAGGTAAAAGGGATTTTGAATAAGGAAGGCTACCACTCCATTTTGCAACGCCATGCCATACCCTGTGGACAGCGCTTGATTGGAGCCAATTTCATCCTACAACATGACAATGACCCAAAGCACACCTCTAAATTATGCAAGAACTATTTAGGGAAGAAGCAGGCAGCTGGTATTCTATGTGTAATGGAGTGGCCAGCGCAGTCACTAGATCTCAACCCCATTGAGCTGTTGTGGGAGCAGCTTGACCGTATGGTACGCAAAAAGTGTCCATCAAGCCAATCCAACTTGTGGGAGGGGCTTCTGGGAGCATGGGGGGGAAATTTCTCCAGATTACCGCAGCAAATTAACAGCTAGAATGCCAAAGGTCTGCAATGCTGTAATTGCTGCAAAAGGAGCATTCTTTGACAAAAGCAAAGTTTGAAGGAGAAAATTATTATTTCAAATAAAAATCATTATTTCTAACCTTGTCAATGTCTTGACTGGGTTACCCAAAACTTTTGAACGGTAGTTTATAATTGAAGCAGAAAGTCTGCAGAAACTTCTGCAGACTTTCTGTGAAAAGTGCTATGGGAAAAAACGCAATGCGTTTCTGCTGCTGTTTTTCCCGCAGAGCTTGTATGCTGCAGTCCGCTACATGGGCCTTAGCCTCAAGGAGATTTATTTTATATTAAATTACTTAATTTATTATTCAGCAGTCCCTATTACATTACCTGGCATGGTACCCAGGTTTCCCGGGAACCTGAAAAGAAAATTTGGCATGCTATACCATACTATTTAGTACATGTGTATATAGAATTGGGGCAAATTCCAAAGCTATTCAAAGGTAAACATTTATAATATCACAGGGATATAGTAAAGAGGGGAATTGTCAAAGCATAACTACACATATTTGTCATTAAGCAGTTTGGGAAAGTTGGGTGACTTTCCTCACTGGAGCCGTACTAGATTGTATTATTGTCACTGTGTGTACGCTACTGCTGGTACAACTGGTGCCTATTTAATACTGTCAGTTACTTGGGAGATTTCTTCAAATAAAATGGCCACACTCATTACATACAAAAAAGTTGTGCAGCCTAAACCCTGCCCTCTCCTCCTAAATTTCCTGGCTTATGTGCACTAGCATTTGAGGAGGAGGGGGGACATGGCTGCTGCCATAAAGAAGAAAACACTGCTTTTCTAATTTATTTTTCATGCTCTGTAATTATGATATAAAAGAAAAGAGCAAGAAAAATCAGGACATGATGTGAGGTATTTTATTTGTTTGGATTCTGGCAGAGGTGTAGCTAGGGGTTCAGCACAGGGGTGCGAACATGTCCAAGTGGGCCCCCAACTTAGGTATACCGATATTATCACTATATGGTGACCGTATAGTGGTATATATCGTATCAACACAGGGCTCTGCAGACCATTTAGGTGAATACAGGGCAGTAACATTTAGTGACTTACAGGTGACATCTCTGCATAATCGTTCATAATCACCGTCTCTTTCATCTGGACCGCCATGACCATTTCTTCCAGTCTCTGGAAGCACAGACATCTTTGGCTCCTTACTTTTCCAGGCACCTGACCCACATTGTCCTTACCTGCACACCCATCCTGCTGTTACCCCAATTATAAAATATATAATATAACCCGCAATAATGAATACTACCCCCAAGTGCATCTTTAAATTAATAACTTCCTTGTGTACCCCCTTTAAATAGTGCCCCTTATTAATAATGCCCCAGGTGCTTCCTAATTAAAAGGTAAACAAAAGGTAAAAAAAAAGTTAGTGGGGTTTCAAAACCCGGGACCCCCAGGATCAGCTGTATGAATGAACCGTTCTACTTGTGTAAGCGCTGTGACCCCTTCTCTGTTTACATTGTAACATTCATTTCATAGCTGCCATGTAATGTAACTACAGCCTCGTCCTGTACACATCTATGTGACAAGGCTGGAATGACATCACACAGTCACTATAAACAGACAGCGTGTGATATAAACAGACGCCATGGCCTGTACAGCTGATCAGTGGGGAATCACTTATGTTTTATTGATGATCTATTCTGAGGATAGATCATCAATAAAAATGAGCTGGAAAACTCCTTAAGGCTAAGGTCCCAAGTGGCGTCCTGCAGCAAAAAAGTGATGCGGGAAAAACTGCGGTGATGACATATCGCGGTTCTTCCCGCAGCGCTTTACACAGAAAGTTCGCACAGATTTCCAGAGGTCCACACTTGTTACTCCATTCTCTTTACAGATGAGAGTAAATTCACACTGAGCACATGTGACAGATATGAAAGAGTCTGGAAACGGTTTGGGGAATGTGGTGACTGCAACATCATCCTGCATGACCAGTTTGCCTTTGGGTCAGTGATTGTCTGGGGAGGCATATCCTTGCATTGTTGTACAAACATCCATGTGATAGCCAACAGTACCGTTTACTGCTTTTAGATACCTAGATGAAATCCTAAGAGCCATTGTCGGACTTTACACTAATGCAATAAACCCAGGGTTCCTCCTTGTGCAGGACAATGCCCGGCCTCAGTAAGTTGTAGGACCACCTTTGTGGCTATGATAGAACAGAGTGTTGTGTAAGGGTTTTATTGCTATCCCCTATCAATGGGATAGGGGATAACGAACTGATCTGTGGGGGTCCTGATCAGGCTTACAGGTCCCTTTCCCCCGTACAAATGGAGTAGCAGGCCAAGCATATGCACTATTCACTCTCTGGTGGGTTCAACCGCTACACATCTAATGCCTATGGTTAGCTTAAAGGATACCAGAGTTTTCATGAAAAGTTGAAATATCTGCGGGGTCTTGCTGGGCAGTCTGTTCTATGACTGTATAAGCCTTCATACATGATGTCTATCAATTTTTCTGCTGCTAATATCCCAATTATGGATGCCGCACAGTTTACATTTCTTTATAAGGGTGTGTGTACTATAAGGAGCAGTTTGCTCCCTCCCCTATCCATTACTAATACTATTCTGCCGTACTGCCATTAGTAGCTGTGTCGAGATTTGCATCTTTAATGTTACCTGGACAACCTGGGAAGCTTTTGTAGTTCCAGAGGCTTTCTGGCTTGGTCCACTTAGCAGCAGAGGAGGCCTATATTAGGCTACACCTTCCTGACTCATGTGCGGACTATTAGCTCTGTTTGTGACCTGTTAGTTTGCTACTCCTGTTTTGCTCTAGGCTTTGCATCACTACATCTATACTGACCTTTGGTTACGTTCTTGGATTCCTCTCTGTCTTGCAATTTTGTTCTGGCGTTCCGATTGGATTTGACTATTGGCTTGTTTTCCCGGATTCGACTTCGTCTCGTGATTTGGTTTCTCGTTGCCCTCTTCAGCTGCTGACCCATGATTTGACGACCATTCTGTGATCTCTGCCCCTGTGAGTTGTGTGTGGATTTGGTTTTTGGTTTCTGCTTCAGTCCATCTATTTGTGGTACGCTCATCTGTTTAGGTGACAATTCCAGGCTTCAAATTCAGCGAAAAATCCATCTCTTCTTGCAAGGAGCTCTGGTGAAGGCACCTGAGGCTGATCTTGGCTCGCAGAGGTGTATTACGTTTGGGTAGCATTTTCTACTGCTCGCAGTTGTCAGCCCATTTCTGCTGCTGCTCTCCTATAGCCTGTACTTTACTCCTTGTTACTGTGGCCTTGCATCTGAATCCTAACAAATTGTACAATAGCAAACAAATAGCGGAGAAAAGCCAAAGGGACCATAATATAGGAGATCCAGAATCACATGCTGTATGAAATGAGACTAAGTTGTCTGAAAAGTTAGTGACCATTTAAGACTCCAATATTGACTATATGTTGATATACACAATATTGTATCTGTTAATGCATAACACACCATTCGTGTAAACATAATTGAATACAAACACTACAATTAGATGTTTTAGAAAGCTTCATTGTACTTATGAGCCCTTAAACTGTAACTCGTATTATATATATTTTTTTTTTTGCTACTGTGTTGGCAGGTGTTTGGTGAACATTTTTGTAATATACTGAATACGTAACAATGCCCAGATTAATTCCCTTCTTACATATGGTTAAATTCCGGGACATAAGACATTTTGGGCTGACTCCCTGTCGGCTCTCCAGATTCAATGGAGGAAATATTTATCACACGAAAGCTATTAGGACCTACAGATAAATTACCCCACAAAAACTCCCTTTCAAAGGGAACAATTTATAGGGAGACATTCCTATTAACCATTTTTAATGTTCAACAAAGGATCATGATAATAATTCAAGTTCTTTATATAGACTACTTGGTAAGTTCACATCAATCATGTAGCAGAAGAGAAACACCATACCCTATACTGTCTTATACATATTCAGTATCTCAAGTTCAAATAAAACAACTGAAACTGAGTTGTTCGTTCAAGCCATGTGGTACCATTGTACTGATCCGAAAAATCCATTGCGTTTCCTGTTGAAGGGTTTACCGTTCCCAATCTCCCCCCTCACTGATCTTTTCACCACGTCTATTCCCATGAATTTTATGCATTCTGCATTTCCATTATGTTCCTGGAGTACGCGTTTTGCCAAAGGGGTCTCAAGTCTATGCCTACTGTCCCCCAGATGCTCTCCTATTCTCCTTCTTAGTTCCCGATTGGTTCTTCCAACGTACTCTTTCTTACATGCAAGTGGCTTTGTAGATCACCCCTTTTTTGCAACTTGAGATGAAATGTCTAATCTCATATCTGGTATTAGTTCTTAATGCTGCAAAGGATGATTCAGTGGTTATAAATGGGCATGCAATGCAACCACTACATATATGACATCCATTTGGGTGCTTAAGCCAAATGGAGAATGGCTATGGACTAAACAATCTTGTAAAGACTTGCCTTTCCTAAAGATAATTTGTGGATGTTCCCCTACTGTTTTTCTCAGTTTCTGGTCGGTTGTGAGAATCCCCCAATGATGTTCTAGGATTCTTCTAGCTGCTTTGGCTCCATTGTCAAAGGTAGCAATCAATCTTACCACCTCCTCGGTATCAATACTTTTTTCTCGCCTTGCCAGTAGGGTAGAGCGCTCTCTCCTACAAGTTTCACGAAAGGCTTGCCTAAGTATAACATCCGGGTATCCGCTATCTAGGAACCTTTGTCTAGGTCCCCTGCTTGTTCTGTAAGTCCCTCTTTTGGGAATAGTTCCTTTTAATCCTGAAATTCTGTCCCTTAGGAATCCCTTTCCTTAGAGAAAGCGGGTGGTTGCTTTACCAGCAGAGGATGGAATTAGTTGCAGTGGGTTTTCTATATGTTTTTAGTACTGAGACTCCCCATTTCTTCCTTTTTGATCAAAATATCCAGGAAATGTAACATCTCCTCCAATTTCATGGGTAAATGACAGTCCTATATCTTTTTTATTTAGATTGTCTACAAACCTTTAAAATGAGTATTGGTCTTCCTTCCAGAGTACCTACACGTCATCTATGTTACATATCCATAATTACATTTAGGAACACTATTATTCATCACCCTCACTAAAGACAACTGTCTCTTCCCACCAGCCCAGGAGCAAGTTCACATATGTGGGCACACATGGATTCCCCATGGCGGTGCCCCTGAGCTGTTGGTGATTTTTCCCATTAAAGAGGAAACAGTTGTGGGGGAGGGAAAATTCCAGTAGGTCCAGTAGGAACCTATTGTGAGCCTGATATTGTAGGTGTTTGGATTTTAAATAGGATTCCACTGCTTGCAGCCCTGCTCCATGCTGAATTAAGGAGTAAAGTGCCTTTATGTCATTTGAGCAGAGCAACGTACCCTCCTCCACTGGGATGCCCTCCAACTTCCTTAAAAGGTCAAATGTGTCTTGTATGAATGATGGTAGGGAAGACACAAAGGGATATAAGATTTTGTTCAAATAAATGTCAACAATTTGGCAGAGGCTATTCACTCCTGTCACTTTCAATCTCCCTTTTAATGGGAAACCCCCTTTGTCTTTTTTTGGGAGGTTGGAAAAGGTAGCCTTAACTAGAAAATTTGGCAAAAGGAACTCTAACTCCTGAGTGGATATCAGTTTCTGAGCTTTAGCTTGTAAAAGCAATAGTTTAAGGGATTCCTTAAACTCCATATTCAGATTTCCTGTTACAATTCTGTAGTTCTCAGTTTGACCTAAGATGTTATTACACATAGTTTGATATTGTTTGATATCCATAATGACCATATTGCCCCCTTGTCAGAAGGCTTTATCACTAAGTCCTTCTCTTTTTTAAGCTGTCTCAAAGCTGTCATTTACTCTTTTGACAAATTAAAGGGGCAATACTCATTATAGATTTTCTTAAGGTCTCTAGTCATTTCGACCCCCATCTCTTCGGATCTTAGTACTTTAGATGACAGGTTAATTACCTGGGATGTGGTTGCAGATTTTGCTATGAGTTGCAACTGTGGAGTAGATAGGTCTGTTCTAAAAAACCTGAAGCCTGTGATCTTGGCATCCGGTTTCGTTACCGCCCCTTACCCCTTGTTTTTCCTCTTGTTGATTTTCCCATTGTCTTGGAGTCAGATCTATCCCTGTTGGTGGAGGATATCTAAGTTTCTCCCCCCTGAAACGTTGATCTTTCTCCAATGGAAGTATATACTCTGTTCTCCTTTAAAATCCTGTAGGTCACTGGAAAATTGTCTATGTTTCTGTTCTTTTAAGTGAAACTGAAATTTTTCTAGTGTGTTTTGTAACTGTATTTTCTTATTGCCAAATTCTGTTTCCCCTTGGAATTTTTTAATCATTTTCCAATTGTTCTTTCAATCGTTCTTCACAAGTCTCAAGGTGTTTCTTCTCTTCCTTCAAAAGTATTTGGATCATTAGTAAAGAGAAGTTTGTAGCTTCCTTCTCCCACTTAAGCATCAGTGATGGACTCCTGATGAATTTTGCTGGAAAGAGGTTAACATGAGACCTCTGGGAACAATGTTACTTTTCAAGGAACTTTTCAAACTCTGAACTTCCCACCATAATTTGCTCTTTAAAGGCTACATAGAGATCCCTAAATGCAGTATAGAATGTTGGAGTGTATCTTTTTTGTACAAAAATTTTATCTGAAAACACATCTTTCGCTTCCAGTAACCATTGGTCTTTATCTAAATCTACCATAAGGAAGCCAGCCATGTCCGTACAAGTAACAATCAAGGAAAAACATCAGACAGACAGTATATTCACATCATTACGCACATCACCAAATAAATGTATTCCAGCAACGATGCAAGAGAAATCTAAAACATAACTTTTACTGATACTCTATAAAAAAGATCTGACAGACATAACATATAAACTAATAACTACATACCCCAGCAACATATATTGACAAAATTGCCATTGTTGCACAATTGTATACAATGATGATATGGAAATACCATTGATACAGTGGGGAAAAAAAAGTATTTAGTTAGCCACCAATTGTGCAAGTTCTCCCACATAAAAAGATGAGAGAGGCCTGTAATTGACATCATAGGTAAACCTCAACTATGAGAGACAAAATGAGAAAACAAATCCAGAAAATCACATTGTCTGATTTTTTAAGAATTTGTTTACAAATTATGGTGGAAAATAAGTATTTGGTCACCTACAAACAAGCAAGATTTCTGTCTCTCACAGACCTGTAACTTCTTCTTTAAGAGGCTCCTCTGTCCTCCACTCATTACCTGTAGTAATGGCTCCTGTTTGACATTGTTAGCAGTATAAAAGACACCTGTCCACAACCTCAAACAGTCACACTTCAAACTCTACTATGGTGAAGACCAAAGAGCTGTGGAAAGACACCAGAAACAAAATTGTAGACCTGCATCAGGCTGGGAAGATTGAATCTGCAATAGGCAAGTAGCTTGGTGTAAAGAAATCAACTGTGGGAGCAATAATTAGAAAATGGAAGACATACAAGACCACTGATAATCTCCCTCGATCAGGGGCTCCACGCAAGAGCTCACCCCGTGGGGTCAAAATGATCACAAGAACGGTGAGCAAAAATCCCAGAACCACACGGGGGGACCTAGTGAGTGACCTGCAGAAAGCTGGGACTAACGTAACAAAGGCTACCGTCAGTAACACACTTCGCTGCCAGGGACTCAGATCCTGCAGTGCCAGACGTGTCCCTCTGCTTAAGACAGTACATATCCGGGCCCGTCTGAAGTTTGCTAGAGAGCATTTGGATGTTCCAGAAGAGTATTGGGAGAATGTCATATGGTCAGATGAAACCAAAGTAGAACTGTTTGGTAGAAACACAACTCGTCGTGTTTGGAGGAGAGTGAATGCTGAGTTGCATCCAAAGAACACCATACCTACTGTGAAGCATGGGGGGGCAACATCATGCTTTGGGGCTGTTTCTCTGCAAAGGGACCAGGACGACAGATCCGTGTACATGAAAGAATGAATGGGGCCATGTATCATGAGAATTTGAGTGCAAACCTCCTTCCATCAGCAAGGACGTTGAAGATGAAACGTGGCTGGGTCTTTCAGCATGACAATGATCCCAAGCCAGGGAAACAAAGGAGCGGCTTCGTAAGAAGCATTTCAAGTTCCTGGAGTGGCCTAGCCAGTCTCCAAATCTCAACCCCATAGAAAACCTTTGGAGGGAGTTGAAAGTCCGTGTTGCCCAGCGACAGCCCCAAAACATCACTGCTCTAGAGGAGATCTGCATGGAGGAATGGGCCAACATACCAGCAACAGTGTGTGCCAACCTTGTGAAGACTTACAGAAAACGTTTGACCTCTGTCATTGCCAACAAAGGAAATATAACAAAGTATTGAGATGAACTTTTGTTATTGACCAAATACTTATTTTCTACCATAATTTGGAAATAAATTCTTTAAAAATCAGACAATGTGATTTTCTGGATTTGTTTTCTCATTTTGTCTCTCATAGTTGAGGTCTACCTATGATGTCAATTACAGGCCGGCCTCATTTTTTTAAGTGGGAGAACTTGCACAATTGGTGGCTGACTAAATACTTTTTTTTCCCCACTGTATATACTAGTGGCCACTATCTAGTGAAAATGTTAAAAGGCATTATATATGCAACAATGCCCAGATTAATTCCCTTCTTACATATGGTAGATTTCAGGACTTAGACATTTTGGGCTGACTTCCCATCAGCTGTCCAGACTCAAAGGACCAAATATCACATGAAAGCTATTAGGCCCTAAAGATAAATTACCCCGCAAATATTCCCATACAAGGGGGACAATTTATAGGGAGACAGTCCTATTAACTTGACACAATGCTGGCGTCTATATGCCGAGTGTATTCTTAGCGCATGTGCGAGGGTGTGCACTGGCATGCAGGTGACGTCAATGGTGCATGCACAATGGAGCAAGCGAAACGCTGGCATGGACATGAATACATGGTGTATGTTATGGCAATTGTCCTCTTCATCATCACCAAGATGGCCTACAGATGAGACAGACTATTAGTGAATGGGATAAATATAGACCTTAGAGGCATGTAGAGCTGTAGCATTTGCCAAAGGGTTGTGATCACTTCAAATTGCTGTTGCCAACACTGTAAGCTTTCACATTTTGCCAAGACTGCAGCTCTAGCAATAAGAAAAACTGAGATATAATTAATTAAAAACACAGTCGGAATGTGATTTTCATATGCAATGTAAACTGCTACATATAAAGATCAAATTCCCGACTGCGTTTTTAACCAATGATTTCTCAGGTTATTTCATAGCTAATACTGTAGTATTGGCAGCATATTAAAGCTGAGAATCTCAGCTTTCATGTAATACCAGAACTAGTCTGTATAAAACCAGAGATGCAGCCATTTAAAGTGACCATTCCCCCTTTGACAAATGCTACAGCTCTACTTACTGGTAATATAAATGTCTACGGATTTCCCTGGTAACAGCTCAGTTAGAGGGTTGCTAAGGAGAATTTTAGTGCCTGTTTTCTATTAGAAGAAAGTAAAAAATAAATAAATAAAATAAAATGGGAGTTACACATTAAGGGTTCAGCATTAATAGATAAGATACTGTATATGCAGTGAAAACTCTTTGAGATGACCACCCAAAATGGCATTAAAGAGTGGTCCTCTAGGGGAGTGTTCTTCTTAAACAAGATGGTTGATATGGAAAACTGAAATTCTGTCACAGAATATGGGTTCTGGGTAATAGGGTGGTCTTCTCAAAGAGGTGGTCTTTTCGAGAGGTTAAATAATGGAGTTTTAAGTTAATCATTAGATGTGTATTAGTTGAACCCACCAGTCTTGACAGGGATGTATAAACATCTAATGTGTATAAGCGCCTCCTGATTCTACTGAAAGCATACGCCTGAGGAGATAATGATCCGATAATGGGATTTGTTCTTGTGGAGATCAACCATTTAAGGAGTCAGGCAGTAGGATTCTCCCGTCTGCCAGTTCAGTTCACATTACTAGAAGCAATGAAAGTTGACAGCAGAAAAAAAACACATGGCCCATCTAGTCTGTCCTTATATTATTTCCTTTTATCTTAGGATAAACGTCTTTATCTCAGTCAAAATGTAAAAAGAAAAAAACAAAAAGTATAACAAAAATAATAAAATGTTCAAAAACCTTTACCATTTAAAAAAAAAAAAAAAGTAAACATATAAGATAAACATATTTGGCACCACGGTGTGCGTATAAGTCTGCACTGTGCAAAAATAACATTGTTATATGGTGAACACCATAAAAAATAAATATTACAATGCACAAATTAATGTGCTATAGTCAGCTTGCCTCCCCCCCAATAAGCAATAAAAAGAGGTCAAAAAGCTGTATCTAGGTGGGCGTTGTCTGTACTATGGGAGCAGACGTGTGTTACCTCGGCTTCACTGTTTGGCACAGCTTTTCAGCTTAATCTATGATCAAAAATCAGAAAAACTGGTACCACCCGGGCTTCCTGTTCGGCAGAAGTGCATACACAGCACTCACGTGCACTTATCGTGACATCACCTGGTACAACGGCAGAAGAGGGTTCCAGTCCACACTTTCTACACAACACTGATGGAACAGGTGGGGTACTGGCTCATTCTGTACAAGCAGGGCCGGCGTTAGGGGGGGGCAAACTGGGCAATTGCCCAGGGCCCCGTCCCCAAAGGGGCCCCCGGGATCCAGAGCCTGATGACTCCGGATACCGGAGTCAGGCCCGGCTATATCAATAATAGAAAGAGACCCAGCGTCCTGTGCCGCAGGGCCCCTTTCTGAGGTGAGTAAAGATAACAAACATTTTTACTCACCTGTCCTTGGCGTCCGACGTCATCTTCTGGCCTTCCGGACATCACTGAAGAGACCCCAGAGTATAATATAATACTAGCATTAAGGGAGTCTGTAGGGCCACTGTGGATCATTATACTGGGGAGGGGCCCTCTGGATAGCATATTATACTGTTTTGGGCCACTATGGAGCATTATACTGGGGAGGGGACCCTCTGGAGAGCATGTTATATTCTGTGGAGCATTATAATGCGGGGGGGGGGGAGCTCTGGAGAGCATGTTATATTCTGTGGGGTTATTTTTGAGCATTATGCTCTCCAGAGGGGCCCCCCAGTATAATGCGCCAAAGTGGCTCCACAGAATATAACATGCTCTCCAGAGGACCCCCCCACCAGTATAATGCTCCACGGTGGCCCCACACAGTATAATATGCTCTCCAGAGGGGGCCCTCCAGTATATTATACTGTGTGGGGCCACCGTGGAGCATTTTATTGGGGGGGGGGGCTCTGGAGAGCATATTATACTGTTTTTGGCCACTGTGGAGCATTATACTGGGGGGGGGGCTCTGGAGAGCATATTATACTGTTTTGGGCCACTGTGGAGCATTATACTGGAGGGGGGCTCTGGAGAGCATATTATACCGTTTTGGGCCACTGTGGAGCATTATACTGGGGGGCCTCTGGAGAGCATATTATACTGTTTTGGGCCACTGTGGAGCATTATACTGGGGGGGGCTCTGGAGAGCATATTATACTGTTTTGGGCCACTGTGGAGCATTATACTGGGCGTGGGGGCTCTGGAGAGCATATTATACTGTTTTGGGCCACTGTGGAGCATTACACTGGGGTAACCTCTCTGGGCAGTATATTATATTGTGTGGAGGTCATTCTGGAGTATGTTATACTGAGTGTGGTCACTGTGGAGCATTATTCTGGGGGGGCCATCAGCAGAGCATATTATATTGCGTGGCGCCACTGTGGGGCATTTTTTGGGAGGAAACTAAGGAGCATTATAGTAGGGGGCCATCTGGGGCGCATATAATACTGTGTGGGGTCTACTGTGGAACATTATACTGGGGGGACACTCTGGGGAGCATAATATATTGTGTGGGCCCACTGTGAAGCAAAATACTGGGGGGGCGCTGTGGAGCATTATACTAGTGGGGGCCCTCTGGGGAGCATATTATACTATGGGCCACTTTGGAGCTTTATATTGGGGGGGAAGGACCAGTGTGGGGAGCCTGTTATACTGTGTGGGGCCACTGTGGAGTGTATTATTTTGTGTGGGGCTTTTCGGGATTATATTATACTCTGTGGGGCCATTGTAGAGCATTATACTGGGGGGGACTGTGGGCAGCATATTATACTGTGGGGGACCACTGTGGAGCATTATACTGGGGGAACCCCTCTGGGGAGTATATTATACTGTGTGAAGGCCATTGTGGAGCATGTTATACTGTGTTAGGCCACTGTGGAGCATTATACTGGGGGGCACTGTGGGGTGCATATTATACTGTATGGAGCATATTATATTGTGTGGTGCTGCTGGGGAGCATATTGTACTATCTGGGGCCACTAAGGGGTACTATCTGTGTGGGCCACTGTGGAGTATTATACTAGGTGGAGCCTTATATACCATGTGGGGCCACTATGGGGGGGGCTCAGGGGAGCATTTTATACTGTGTGGGGCCACTGTGGAGCATTATATACCATGTGGGGAAACTGTGGAGGGCTCAGGGGAGCACTTTATACTGTGCAGCATTATATACCATGTGGAGCATAATACTGTGGGGGAGGGGCTCAAAATTCCTGCTGGCAGCCCTGTGTGCTATGTCTGCATCACAGCTCCCTTACTATAATCTTGCACATACGTGTAGTGCCCCATGGCCATGTCATTCCCCATACAGTACTGTGCATGAACTGCCCATGGAGTTATTGGGGCCTGCACAGTACTATAGGGGCTGACTATACTGGGAACATACTCAGTAACACGTGGATAAAATTGTTGGTACCCCTCGTTTAATGAAAGAAAAACCCACAATGGTCACAGAAATAACTTGAATCTGACAAAAGTAATAATATATAAAAATACTATGATAAGCCACAAAGCTTCTGGGAGAATGTCCTATGGACAGATGAGACGAAAATCAAAATTTTTGGCAAGGCACATCAGCTCTATGTTCACAGATGGAAAAATGAAGCATATCTTGAAAAGAACACTGTCCCTACTGTGAAACATGGAGGAGGCTCTGTTATGTTCTGGGGCTTCTTTGCTGCATCTGGCACAGGGTGTTTTGAATCTGTGCAGGGTACAATGAAATCTCAAGACTATCAAGGGATTCTAGAGAGAAATGTGCTGCCCAGTGTCAGAAAGCTTGGTCTCAGTCGCAGGTCATGGGTCTTGCAGCAGGATAACGACCCAAAACACATAGCTAAAAACACCAAAGAATGGCTAAGAGGAAAACATTGGACTATTCTGAAGTGGCCTTTTATGAGCCCTGACCTAAATCCCATTGAGCATCTTTGGAAGGAGCTGAAACATGCCGTCTGGAAAAGGCACCCTTCACACCCGAGACAACTGGAGCAGTTTGCTCATGAGGAGTGGCCAAAATACCTGCTGAGAGGTGCAGAAGTCTCATTGACAGTTACAGGAATCGATTGATTGCAGAGATTGCCTCAAAAGGTTGTGCAACAAAATATTACGTTAAGGGAACCATCATTACTGTCCAGACCTGTTTCATGAGTTTTCTTTTTTTAAAAATTCTGTTGAAGCATGGTTGGAAAGCAATGTCTGACTTTCATTTGTTCATTTTCATAGAATTTTTATATATTATTACTTTTGTCAGATTCAAGATATTTCTGTGACCATTGTGGGTTTTTCTTTCATTAAACGAGGGGTACCAACAATTTTGTCCACGTGTGTATGTAAGACTTCAGTGAAGTAGCCGGGGTGTAGGCTATTAGCAGGAAGCTGCTGGGTGGGGCCCCAGAACAAGTTCCTCTGGTGGGTCTAAGGCCCTTCAGTCCGACACTGTATAATGGAGACCTATTATATATAAGAGTGGGTTACTATATATAATTGGGAAACTTAAATATGAGGGGGCTATTATAAGGGGGAACTATTATTTATAAGACGGGCTATTATTTATAAGAGGGGTATAATTGTAAGGTGGGCTTATTTATAAAGGGGGCTATTAGTGATAATGGGGACTATTATTTATAAGGGTAACTATTATTTATGATAGGGCTATTATTAATAAGGGAGCAGTATTATTTTTACGGGGTGACTGTTCCTGATAAGGGGGATATTACGGATACAGGGCACTATTTATCATTTATAAGGGAGCTATTACTGATAAAGGTGTAATATTATTTATAAGCAGGGACTATTATTTATAAGGAGGCGTGTAAAAATAACTGATGACTGCGTGCAAAAATCTATTAGGTGGTACAAAGGAGCTCATTTGAATTGTGTGTGGTAAAATGGGGCTTGTTATTACTTTTTTGTTGGCAGAAAGGAGGCGTTATTATAGGGGTTGCCACTGCAAGACGATGGTGTTGTTTGCATATCAGTATTTGGGGCCCCGCTTTTAATTTTGCCCAGGGCCCCACTTTGTCTAAAACCGACCCTGTGTACATGCTTCCCTCACCACAGAGTTTTCTATACCAACCTTCTCCAGTTCTTCTTAGCTGAAATTGACAGTTGAAGACCATCTCCTTCAGAAGCTCTTTTCCCTCTTACCATCTAAGGTAGACTTGGATTCCGTGACTCATTGCCTGGAATTGGGGGGTGGACAGTTTGACATTTTACATAACCTGGTTTCTTCCCTTTGCTTGGTATATCATTTGGGATTTTTGATATGTTTAGCTTTTATATTTTTTAGTTGTTTTCCTTTTATGTGTACTTGTAATGTGTATTTTATTATTTTTTGCTACAAATTGTTGTGATTTGCTTATTGTATTTTGCCATAAAGATGAATAAAAAAAAAAAATAAAAACATGCAGTACCAGAGTATGGTACGTTCAAAACTACATCTTGTACCACAATAAAACAGACTACACATAGCTCCACCAACATAAAGTAAAAAAACAAGTTATGGACGACAGAATACAGTTACCCCTCCAAATCATTTCGTGAAGTGAAGTGACGTTTTATTCAGCAATAGTGATAAAACAAAATGAAGTATATATCTGAAATTATATATCTATATCCAAAATAAAGTATATCTGTAATTGTAAAGACCCACTTTAAAAAAAATGCCATGCCATTTTTAATGCAGAGTGAAAGCCATTAAAACAAAACCCAAAAAATGACAGAATTTAGTGTTTTTTTTCACATGAACCCCCAAAAAACATTAACAAAAGCTAATCAAAACATTATATGTACCCCAAAATGGTGGCAACTAAAATTACAATTTGTTGCACATACAATAAACCTCATGTCAACAGAAAAATAAAGAAGTTATGAATTGTAGAAGGCAGAGATGGAAAATATGAAAAAAGTCAACAAGCCTGGACACTCAAGGCTTGCAGGATTTTATCTTCCGTTACAAAAGTAAAGAAATATGATGGAAGATAGCATCTTCTTTACATTAGTGTCAATGGGAACGGACATAGAATCAGTCCGTGTTCGTCCTCTGCAACAGTTTAATGTCCGTTGCTGTCATCCTATGACGGGAGACAGCAACTGACATTAATAACTATAGTGTGAACGCCCCCTAAGGGGTTAATGGATTTCCACTTAAGAAAAAATGTTTATTCCAAATGCTAGATTACATTATTTTCTTGGATTATCTGCAAAGTACTACAGTGCTGGCCAAAAGTATTGGCACCCCTGCAATTCTGTCAGATAATACTCAATTTCTTCCAGAAAATGATTGCAATCACAAATGCTTTGGTAATAATATCTTCATTTATTTTGCTTGCAATGAAAAAACACAAAAGAGAATGAAAAAAAAGTCAAATCATTGATCATTTTACACAAAACTCCAAAAATGGGCCGGACAAAAGTATTGGCACCCTCAGCCTAATACTTGGTAGCACAACCTTTAGACAAAATAACTGCGAACAACCGCTTCCGGTAACCATCAATGAGTTTCTTACAATGCTCTGCTGCCATTTTGAGATCTCTCCACAGGTGTTCTATGGGATTCAGGTCTGGACTCATTGCTGGCCACTTTAGAAGTCTCCAGTGCTTTCTCTCAAACCATTTTCTAGTGCTTTTTGAAGTGTGTTTTGGGTCATTGTCCTGCTGGAAGACCCATGACCTCTGAGGGAGACCCAGTTTTCTCACACTGGGCCCTACATTATGCTGCAAAATTTGTTGGCAGTCTTCAGACTTCATAATGCCATGCACACGGTCAATCAGTCCAGTGCCAGAGGCAGCAAAGCAACCCCAAAACATCAGGGAACCTCCGCCATGTTTGACTGTAGGGACCGTGTTCTTTTCTTTGAAGGCCTCTTTTTTATTCCTGTAAACTCTATGTTGATGCTTTTTCCCAAAAAGCTCTACTTTTTTCTCATCTGACCAGAGAACATTCTTCCAAAAAGTTTTTGGCTTTCTCAGGTAAGTTTTAGCAAACTCCAGCCTGGCTTTTTTATGTCTCTGGGTCAGAAGTGGGGTCTTCCTGGGTATCCTACCATAGAGTCCTTTTCATTCAGACGCCGACGGATAGTACGGGTTGACACTGTTGTACCCTCGGACTGCCGGGAAGCTAGAACTTGTTTGGATGTTAGTCGAGGTTCTTTAGCCACCATCCGCACAATCTTTCGTTGAAATCTCTCGTCAATTTTTCTTTTCCGTCCACATCTAGGGAGGTTAGCCACAGTGCCATGGGCTTTAAACTTCTTGATGACACTGCGCACGGTAGACACAGGAACATTCAGGTCTTTGGAGATGGACTTGTAGCCTTGAGATTGCTCATGCTTCCTCACAATTTTGCTTCTCAAGTCCTCAGACAGTTCCTTGGTCTTCTTTCTTTTCTCCATGCTCAATGTGGTACACACAAGGACACAGGACAGAGGTTGAGTCAACTTTAATCCATTTCAACTGGCTGCAAGTGTGATTTAGTTATTGCCACCACCTGTTACGTGCCACAGGTAAGTAACAGGTGCTGTTAATTACACAAATTAGAGAAGCATCACATGATTTTTCAAAGGGTGCCAATACTTTTGTCCACCCCCTTTTTTATGCTTGGTGTGGAATTATATCCAATTTGGCTTTTTGACAATTCTTTTTGTGGTTTTCCATTGAAGATAAATTAAATGAAGATATTATTACCAAAGCATTTGTGATTGCAATCATTTTCTGGAAGAAATTGAGTATTATCTGACAGAATTGCAGGGGTGCCAATACTTTTGGCCAGCACTGTAACTGCATATACAGTAGCAGAATATTTGAAGAACCTACTTGCCAATATAAAGTAGATTTTTTTCCTTTTGCATAAAAATATCTTCAATGTTTTAAGGCAAAAGACTGTAAAGATATAAATTCTTTACATTATAGCATGTACTCTACATTGTAGTCTCATGTTTAGTATTTTACTACTGTACTACTTACTATATTCACAGAAAAGAAAATCTAATGGGAGACACTGTACACGTTTCATCATGAATGATTCATCAGGGGCTAAGTTCCAAATTCACCAGAGCAGTTAAAACTGCTGTAAAATATAATAGTAACAAAATGGTAATGTTAATCTGACCGCCAGCATGACCTCTCTAATGTCAGCAGTGATAGATGTAGCACGCTTCCGCTCTTAAATAGGGCTATACTCCGCCCAAATAACTGCTTGAGCCAATCACTTTCAAGTCCCACCTACATGCTCTCCTTAACCCTTGATAATTCAAAATATCTCCTATCGGTAACTCCCCTGATAAACAGGAGATACCTACTATTCTCCGCTCAAGGCTATACAAGCCAATCATGCAACCAATTCCTTGCACACCCACTCTGTAATCCAATGGCACTTCTTCAGCTTTCCATGCCCACTCAGGCATGTGCACTCGTCGACAGGCTCCATTGACAAGTTTAGAAATCCCCCAGATACATGGGAGACACTCCCTAACTTTCAAAACATAGCGTGCTGTATACTAACTTAGCACTGAATACATACAGTGGGGAAAAAAAGTATTTAGTCAGCCACCAATTGTGCAAGTTCTCCCACTTAAAAAGATGAGAGAGGCCTGTAATTGACATCATAGGTAGACCTCAACTATGAGAGAGAAAATGAGAAAACATATCTAGAAAATCACATTGTCTGATTTTTGTTTAAGAATTTATTTGCAAATTATGGTGGAAAATAAGTATTTGGTCACCTACAAACAAACAAGATTTCTGGCTCTCACAGACCTGTAACTTCTTCTTTAAGAGGCTCCTCTGTCCTCCACTTATTACCTGTAGTAATGGCTCCTGTTTAACATTGTTATCAGTATAAAAGACACCTGTCCACAACCACAAACAGTCACACTCCAAACTCCACTATGGTGAAGACCAAAGAGCTGTGGAAGGACACCAGAAACAAAATTGTAGACCTGCACCAGGCTGGGAAGACTGAATCTGCAATAGACAAGCAGCTTGGTATGAAGAAATCAACTGTGGGAGCAATAATTAGAAAATGGAAGACATACAAGACCACTGATAATCTCCCTCGATCAGGGGCTCCACGCAAGATCTCATCCCGTGGGGTTAAAATCATCACAAGAACGGTGAGCAAAAATCCCAGAACCACACGGGGAGACCTAGTGAATGACCTGCAGAAATATGGGACTAACGTAACAAAGGTTACCGTCAGTAACACACTACGCCGCCAGGGACTCAGATCCTGCAGTGCCAGACATGTCCCCCTGCTTAAGCCAGTACATATCCGGGCCCCTCTGAAGTTTGCTAGAGAGCATTTGGATGTTCCAGAAAAGTATTGGGAGAATGTCATATGGTCAGATGAAACCAAAGTAGAACTGTTTGGTAGAAACACAACTCGTCGTGTTTGGAGGAGAGTGAATGCTGAGTTGCATCCAAAGAACACCATACCTACTGTGAAGCATGGGGATGGCAACATCATGCTTTGGGGCTGTTTCTCTGCAAAGGGACCAGGATGACTGATCCGTGTACATGAAAGAATGAATGGGGCCATGTATCGTGAGATTTTGAGTGCAAACCTCCATCCATCAGCAAGGGCATTAAAGATGAAACGTGGCTGGGTCTTTCAGCATGACAATGATTCCAAGCACACCGCCAGGGCAACGAAGGACTGGCTTCGTAAGAAGCATTTCAAGTTCCTGGAGTGGCCTAGCCAGTCTCCAGATCTCAACCCCATAGAAAACCTTTGGAGGGAGTTGAAAGTCCGTGTTGCCCAGCGACAGCCCCAAAACATCACTGCTATGGAGGAGATCTGCATGGAGGAATGGGCCAACATACCAGCAACAGTGTGTGCCAACCTTGTGAAGACTTACAGAAAACGTTTGACCTCTGTCATTGCTAACAAAGGATATATAACAAAATATTGAGTTGAACTTTTGTTATTGACCAAATACTTATTTTCCACCATAATTTGCAAATAAATTCTTTAAAAATTAGACAATGTGATTTCCTGTATTTGTTTTCTCATTTTGTCTCTCATAGTTGAGGTCTACCTATGATGTCAATTACAGGCCTCTCTAATCTTTTTAAGTGGGAGAACTTGCACAATTGGTGGCTGACTAAATACTTTTTTTCCCCACTGTAAATACCTAACGGCTTATCATAATCTTAGCCATTGGAATATAGATAAACTGCGCTTAATAATCTATAGGAGACTAAAAGAGCATGCTAGTAGGGACTACACAGTCATTACTTTTGGTGAGCATAGTACTTGATATTACAAAGAGACAGGGGGTAAACAAATACCACCCTATGAGACTCATAGCTGCTAAATGTTAAATTTATGGCTAAAGACTATAGAATATGATATCAGAAAGAGTCTCCAAAATGAAATTTAACTAATTGTTATTAGACACACAATTATTAATTTGTACTAATGTAGATAACAGCAAAAAAAAACAAATAAAAAAACAGTATCAATCCAAACAGACCAAAAAAGGAGGATACATGTTAGAAAGACTGCATCATGGATGGGAAAGGATAAATAGAAGAAACAGGCAAATGGAAGACTAAAATCAAATACAAAAAAAAAAAAAATGTTCATCTATATATAACATGTGAAATCCAATTGTTCATGTACAGGGGCGCACCGCTAATGAGGCGAGGTGAGGCGGCCGCCTCGGGCGGCACTGTCCGGGGGGCGGCATTTTACTATTTAATGTAAACCAGCCCAGGACAGGCCGCTTTAAAAAAAAAAAAAAAAACCAGAGCTGAGCGCGGCCTGTCCTGGGCTGGTTTACAAGACGTCGCATCTCAGCGCAGGCGGCGATACAATGACGTCATCATGCCGCCTACGCTGAGACACAGACGTCGCGGACAAGAGGAGGAGGTGGCGGCTGCATCAAGGCATCGCAGGTGAGTATAGCTTTTTTTTTATCTATATAAATAGGCCGTAACCTGTTGGAGTATCCCCGGCAGGTCAGGGCCTATTTATTTACCTACCCCGCGTCTGCTCGTGGCCGCCCCCGCTTCCCCTTCTGCTATGGGCCGCAGAAAGGGAAGTGGATGCCGCTGTGAGCGGCCGCGGGCATCGGTAAGTTAGGCCACGGGCCGCAAATACTACTATTATTATACTCCGGGGTCTATTCAGACCCCGGAGTATAATAATCGGAGGCCTAGGGTTGGTGAGGGAACATAAAAAACAGTGTTACTCACCTCCTGCGATCCGATGTAACTCCGAGCAGGCTTGAGGCCTGTGGTGACGTCATCAGGTCGCGTCGCCGGCCTGATCACTTGACGTGTGTGCGCAATTAAACTGGGCCGAAAGCTGCAAGGAGTGCACCGGTGTCCAGGATATGTAAGTAACTCAGATTTTTATGTTTGTATTCTCCCCTGGGTCTCCAATTATTATACTATAATAATAGTTCATGGGTCGGCCACTATGGGGCATAATACCCTGTGCATGGACCACTGTAGAGCATAATACCCTGTGCAGGGGCCACTCTGGAGCATAATACAAGTGCAGGGGCCACTATGGAGCATAATACCAGTGCAAGGGCCACTATGGAGGATAATACCAGTGCAGGGGCCACTATGGAGCATAATACCCTGTGCAGGGGCCACTCTGGAGCATAATACCAGTGCAGGGGCCACTATGGAGCATAATACCATGTGCTGGGGCCACTATAGAGCATAATACAAGTGCAGGGGCCACTATGGAGCATAATACCAGTGCAGGGGCCAATATGGGGCATAAAACTGTGTGCAGGAGTTGCTGCGGAACATAATACCGTGTGCAGTGGCCAATGCGGGGCATAATACCGTGAGCAGGGGCCACTATGGAGCATAATACCGTGTGCAGGGGCCGCTGAGAGGCATAATACAGTGTGCAGGGGCCGCTGCGGGCCATAACACTGTATAATACTGTGTGCAGGGGCTGCTGTGGAACTTTATAGTGTGTGTAAATGGGGCGCTATAAACATGGGCTATGGCACCTGTTTATATTATACGCTGTCTGTTTATAGTGACCGTGTGATGTAATTGTAGCCTTGTCACATACTCTAGACATGTACAGGACGAGGCTGTAGTTACATGACATGGCCGCTATAAGATGAAATACACTATGTAAACAGAGAAGCGGTCACGGCGCTTACACAGGTACCATTCAAACAGCTGATCAGTAGGGGTCCTGGGTTTTTGAACCCCACTGATTAGTTTATTAATGACCTGGAAAACCTTTTAATTAGTTAACACCTGGGGTATTATTAATAAGGGGCACTATTTATACAGGGTACACACGGACATTATTAATATAAAGATGTACTTGGGAGTATTATTCATTATGGGGGGTTATATCATATATTTTATAATTGGGGGTAGCAGCAGGATGGGGGCTTTGTGTAGGTGAGGACAATGTGGGTTGGATGCCTGGAAAAGTGAGGAGCCAAAGATGTCTGTGTTGCAACCTTTACAGAGACAAGTCACAGCTGGAAGAAGTGGTCATGGCGGTCCAAAGGGAAGAGAAGGGAAATGTGACCGATTAGTCAGAGACGTCACCTGTAAGTCACAGAATGTTACTGCACTGTATTCACCTAAATGATAGAGGATAAATACCTGAGTGATGGGGGTCTGTCTGCTGAGACCCCCACTGAGCCTGAGAATTGGGTTTTTCCCCCCACTAGGTGGGAATTCAGCCTGACCGCAGCCATATATATAGGTGTGTCAATTGGTGGATGGACGAACCCGCGTGGCTCTCATTCACTTCAATGGGAGTGCCAAAGATACCCGAAGTCCAGTACTCAGCTATCTGCGGCGCTCCTATTATAGAGAATGGGGGCCACGTGGGCTCGTCCATCCACCAAGCAGAAGATGTGTGAAGTTACTTTCATTGTTAATGCCGTGTTGTTGATCTGATACTGAAGTAATACAGTAAGAAGAATTCTTAAAAACTGTTTTATAACTTTGTGTATTGTGTATATTGTGCGACGATAACAGTGTGTTAAACTAGTAGCATGGAAACTGTTTTTTTTTTTTTTTTTTTTTTTTTGGGGGGGGGCGTCTTTTTATAGTCCGCCTCAGGCAGCAAAGAGGCTAGGTTCACCACTGTTCATGTAATCCCTGTGGATACAAAGTCTCCAAACGATAAATCCACTGTACTTCCTTACGTAAAATGAAATTGTCCCAATCCCCACCCCTCAACAGTGGTCTAACCCACTCAATTGCTTGAAACTTGAGTCCTGAGACATCTCCAGCATGATCTCTTATCCTCCTCCTCAACTGCCTCCTTGTCTTACCCACATAGTTCAGAGGACAAGGACAGCTGAGGAGGTAAATAACTCCGGTAGTGGCACAATTAACAAAATCTCTGCAACTATAAGAGACCCCTGTGGCAACACTCACAAATGTCTTTTTTTTATCAATATGGCTGCATGCTGTGCATCTCCCGCATTTAAAAGTCCCAACTGGCTTGCTAGCTGTCAACCAAGTTGACCCCGTTGGCTCATGCGGAAGATAACTGTGAACTACCAGTAAGCAATCTCTGAGATTTTTACCTCTTCTATAAGTTACCAGAGGCCTATCGCCTATCTCAGCCACTAATTCCCGATCAGCCTGTAGAATTTTCCAATATCTTTGCAAAACCGTTAGAACCTCCCGATGTTGAGTATCAAAAGTCCCTATCACCCTCAATTGCTGTTTTTCATATTGTTTAACTTTGGGTACCAAAAGTGTGCTCCTTTTTACATTTGAGGCCCTACTAAACGCCTTATCAACAATCCCTTTAGGGAAACCTCTCACTTGAAGGCGCCTCGATAGAGCTCTGGATTGGCTGATAAAATCTCCATAAGATGAACAGTTTCGTCGCCCTCTAAGAAACTGGCCTACCGGTATACCCCGTTTTAACTGCGCTGGATGACAACTTCCCCAACTCAAAGAACTCTTGGTTGCTGTTTGTTTTCAATGGATAGTTGTAGCAATTTTACCATCAATTGTTCTAATTAATTGTACTACTTACTACTTCTACTTACTACTACTAATGTACTACTACTTTGGTGCCCTGTTTAAGAGCTAATAGGAGAGCAGACCTGTTCCCATGCCATGTTACCCTTAATCAGTGCATCATAATAAACTGACAGATCTGCTTTGTGTATTCCTTTATAAAGCATTCAACACAATCTGACTTCACTGTATAGAGCAAAAATGTAATATAGGAAATGTTCACACCTGTGGAGGGCATTACAGGACACATTGAGTTCCAGGAGGTTGTGAAGGTGATGGAAACTGTTAGTCTTCAATTCAGTCAATTCATTGAGAGATAAATCCAATCTAAGGATTCTAAACATACAAAATTAGTATTTATTTCTAAGATATGTGCCACAATGGTACAGCTATTCTCTATCATTCAACATAATCAATGGGAAGTTAAATCCCTGGAGGGAACCCAGTGAACTAGTGAGAAATTCTGTAATGTATCTTATCAAATAAAAATGCTTTGTTCTCCATTAATCACACTGAGTTAATTCTAACAGATGTCTACGGAGAGGCGAGGAGGAGGAGGCTGCTGGAAAAGATGCTCGCATACTGTAGCTGCTATGCTCTGCTACACTTTGTATCTAAGGTAGTTCTTTTAACTGTTTAATAGTTAGCAAGGTAATACCACAACATGTTATATCATTGTACAGAATGAGGCAATAAATAAATTAGTAGCTGGCAGCAACCTCTATCTCCTCCCTTGTCATAGACTTGTGTGTGTAGGGTGGATATGGAAACAGCTGCTATTAGAGAGAAGTGTCTTAGTGAATGGAAGGAGAAGGAAGACAACTTGGTATGTGAGAATGAAACTTCTTTAATATATAATACAAAGTTTCTTATATTCAACCATTTATTTGTGAAAAGCTGTTTCAAATTGGTGGCACTCTTTATCCTTTTCAGATTTACTTTTCAATGTCAACTCACATATTTTCAATGTGGATGAGTGATCGTGACTTGATTCTCATAAATATATTTATAATAAACATAACTTGCCATGCTCTAGTGAGGCCTTTCTATCCCTGTTGTGCTCTGATGGCCACTCGTCACCACACAGCCATCAGGGAACATCTAGAGTAGCACACGCATATTTAACCTAACTGGCCAATCACATTAGACCGCGCTGTATTTAAATTCAGCTGATTTGCTAGTTGCCATTTATAATAGAGTTTTCTCTTCATTTGCCATTAATTGTATCTGATCTTGAAGTTAACTGAATAAGCTATCTATTTCACCCCCTGTAATTCAACTAGGTTTCTACCACTATATTACTGACCATGGCAAGTTTTCTAACTATTAATATATTTGAGCCATCTGTACTGTTTTTAGCATCTGACAACCGCTTTGTGGCTATAGAGTGCTCAAGGGGGTTAAATGTATGAAAATGCCAGTTTACATTGCTTAACCCCTAACTGATTTGACCATTTTTCACCTGAAGGACAAAGCATTGTTTTTCACTTTTTTGTCATACTCCAAGAGCCATAACATTTTTATTTTTATGACAATGTAGCCATATATGGGCTTGTTTTTTGTGGCATTAGTTGTATTTATAACAGTGCCATTTTAGAGCTAGGAAGAAAATAGTACAGGTGAAATATAGATTAGGTTGTTCTGGACATGATGCTACCATGTATTTGACATTTTGGATGCATTGAAAAAACATTTTAATGGGAGAGAAAGGGTTTTTGTAAGGGAATTGCCAGTTGAGCAATTCCCCAGTGCCGTTGCAGAACCCTGGGGGGAGGGGCACAACTGTTAGGTAGTTGGTCCAGACGGGCAGGGGTTAAATCTTGTCTGTCTGTACTTTCTGCCTTGGGGAGGGGTTTTTCCCCCGGTGCCTCTGCCCCACCCTCTGTGGTGCTATATAAACTGGGGCTTCACTATTTCACACTGCTGGTTATACTTGTGTGTCCAGCCATACCTGTGCTGTGTGGCCTTGTTTTCAGGTTTTGTATGCAATTCATAGTGTATGTTGATTCTTGGATTTAGCTGTCGGGTGGTCAGTGCAGGGGACTGCTGGTTTATTGTGTGTTTCATTTCAGGGTCAGCTCCCAGGGATTCTAGTAAGGTTCCTGTGAGGTGTCCTCTTTTAAGAGGAAAACTCTGGCGTCAGGCAGGATCAGTCAGGGCGGATCGCAGGGCGATTTCCATTGTTATTTTCTCCTGCCTACTCTGTTTTACTTTCTCAGTTATTTTGTCTGCCCTTTATTTATTTTGTGTTTCTTCAATAAACCAGTTTATTATGCATGCTTGTTTATTTTTCATTTGGTTCGGGGTCAAACATAACAACAACAAGACAGTGAGCCCTAAGCTGAACCCCCCACTGTCCCTGGCTAACTTACCTATCTGTCCTAGGCGACAGCAGCAACTGGTCGACAGGCCCTACCTAATATAGGTGACAACACAGAACGCAGACAGGACAAACAACAACAAAGGGAGGTCGGCTAGCCAAGGGTCGGTAACAGTCGAGCAATTCAGTACAAAATCACAATCCAAAAGAATAGTCACAGACAAAGCCAGAGATCAGAAATAGGAATACAAGTAACAAAACAGCACGGAGAAAAGGCAGGTACGCAGAAGCAATAACCAGCGCCACTGTGAATGTGAGCAAAGAATAAATAGGAAGAAAGAACCTTGATAGGAGGAAAGGCTGTCAATCACACAGGCAAGGCCAAAATTAACTATTAGTGGAGCAGAGGTGAAGGAGATGGGTGTGGTGGAAAATCAATTAAGGAGGTGAGGGAATAGGACAGTGTTCAGACAATACGCCCGTGTGCGGGCGGAGGGTGGGTGGTGCAGAGACCTGAACAGGCAGAGACGTTACAGTTTTAGGTTTTTTTTTTCCTTTTTTGTTAATATTTTATTTTTATTTTTTTACATTTTTTTTCAAGCCTTACTACTAGAGGGTTCAATGACTTGTACAACACACTACAATACGTATGATCTGAGCCTGCTTCTGACGTGCATGTAAGAGAAAGAATTATAGCAGTAACTGGCAAATTTAAACTAACTTGCTGTAGCAAAAGAAATGTAAAGAGAAAATGAGCTTACCTCTCAGGAAAGTCTGTAACTGGAAACCCATCTCTGAAAAAAACACAATGTTTATAATGTGCACAACTCAGCACTTATGCACTGCCAAATTCACAAAGTGATTAACATACAGTTTTTACAGGGAAAGCAATAATTTGTATGTGTGTAGAATTATATATACAGTATATGATCCCTTTGGAAACACATGTATTGATTACTTATAATAACAATAATAGACAAAAACAATATAATTAAACTAATAACAGAAATACTTCTACTGTTCATTTCTTTTATTAAGTACATTCAGTGAACAACCACGGTGCAGGGAGAAAAACTAAGTGAACCTTAATATTTAATAACCTGTAAAACCCATTTTTGGCAGCAATCACCTGTACCAAATGTTTCCTGTAGATGCAAATAAGGTTGCACAATGTTGAGAAGGAATTTGAGGCCATTTCTCCCTGTGAATGTGTTTGTTTACAATTATATCTGGGATGCCTTGTGTGTACAGCTCTTTTTAGGCTATGTCACAGTTAAGATCAAAACTCTAACTTTGCCATTCCAAAATACAAATCTACTTCTTTTTCAATCATTCTTTAGTTAATTCACATGTGTGTTTTGGTTCATTATTTTTTCTGTATTAGCCAACATCTCTTTAGCTTTACATCATGGACTGCTGCTCGTACATTCTCTGGCACAAGGTTTTGTTACACCACTAAATTTATTATTCCCTCAATGATCATGGTGTCCAGGCCTTAAGGCAGTAAGCCCCTAACCAAGATGCTTTCCCTACCATGCTTCACAGTTGGGGTGAGGTTTTGGTTTGCAGCATTAATTTTCTTTGAAACCTAGCATTGTGTCTTTGTGCTAAAAAGCGGACATTCTGTCTACAGAACATTGTCCCAGAAACACTGGAAAACATCAGGTGGTCTTGGTCGACAATGTTAGTTTTAGACAGCAGCTTGCTAGGGAATTGCCAATCAAGAAGAGCCAAGGTTCAGAACCAGTCGGACAGCGAAGTACCAAATCAGAACCAGAAGAATAGTCAAAGGGAAAAGCTACGGTCAGAATATAGAAAATCAGAGGAAACAGTAGAACGCTTAGCACGCTCAAAGAGACTTATAGCAAGCAACCAAGAGAGGGCTGGAAAACTATATAAAGGGTATCAGGAATCCGCCCAGGCTTGATTTGCAAGGAAGGATGTCAATAAAAAGAGCACCAAATGTTAACTCTTTAGAAACCAGAGTGCTCTGGCTGGACTGGCACACTGCAACGAATACTCAGCTGTGTTAGAAAAACAGCAGTAGGTCCAGGAGCAGAAGATCATAAATGGACACGCCTCCTGTGCTGTGGCATGCGGCCGGAGGATGGCGCAGAAATCTGAACAGGCAAAGATGTTACACAGCAGCTTCCTTTCTGGTGTCCATCCATGAAAACTATTCTTGTTCAGCATTTTTCTAATAGTGGTCACAAAAACATAGATTTTTGCAGTTTGTTGAGACTTCTTTAGTTTTATTACTGTTTTCTCTATTTGTAGATAATTTGTCTAACCTTGGATTAATGTACACCCAGGTCCTAGCAATGCTTTTGTAGTCTATTTCAGTTTAATGTGTCTTTATAACATGTCTTCTGAAAGCTGTTTGCCTCAAGGCATGGTTCCAACTAACCAATTTTTCTTGACAATAAAAAGTTTGCCAATAACTAGGCTTTGTGTGCTTTTATTTTACCCATTCCTGTAGTGGAAGATTTTCATCTCTCTGTTTTTTTCTCCCTACCCTTCAAAGACCATAACCTTTGTATTTTTTTTTCACACATTTTGCATATTTCGGCTTGTTTTCTGCAGAACAAATTATACTTCCTGGGGGCACCATTTAATATTCCATGTCATATACTGGGAATGCGGAAAATAAATCTAAAGAGGGTGGAATTGGACAACACTCAGTTGTGCCTTTTTATGGACTGCTGTTTTATTAGTCTTATGAGGTACATAAAATGTTATTATCACTTTTTATAAAAATTTTTGGGCAGGGAAAGGTGATCAAAAAAAGGTTGATTTGCGCATTTTATTTTATTTTTTCATTATGGCATTCACTGTAGAGGATAAATAATACTATATATTGATAGATTGGGCTACTTGGTTTCAACCTTCAACTAATATAAAGGGATTGGGTCTTCACTGCAAGGAACCACCAGCACATGTGGCCTGAGAGAGAAACGCAGAAAGCAAAGACATATTTGATTACAGTCTGTAATGTTTTTTTCATATAATTTCTACAAGTTATGTGTCACAAGAACAATCTGTGAAGTTTATGTATAGATTTGTGACGTATGTATATGTACATGCACACACTAAATGGGCACTTTTGTAAGGAAATTGCTAGAGGAGTAATTCTCCAGTAGCTGCTGGTGAACCCTGGGGGAGGGGCACGACAAGACAGTGAGCCATAAGCTGAACCCTCCCCTGTCCCTGCCTACTTGCCAGAACTGTCCTAAGTGACAGCCGGCAACTGGGCGGCATTCCTTTCTTATAGATAAGTGAAGACACAGAACGCACACAAGACAAACAACAACAAAAGGAGGTCAGCTAGCCAAGGGGTCGGTAACAGTCGAGCAAAGCAGTACAGAATCAAAATCCGAGAGAGTAGTCAAAGGTAAAGCCAGAGGTCAGGAATATGAATACAGGTAACAAAACAGCAAAAAGTAAATAGCCAGCACGCACAAGGCAATAGGAAGCACCAATGTGAATGTGAGCAAACAATAAATAGGAAGGAAGAACCCGCTCCAGACTTGATAGGAAGATAGGTTGTCAATCACACAGGCAAGGCTAAAATTAACTATTAGAGGAGCAGAGGGAAACTAAGGTGAAGGAGATGGGTGTGGTGGAAAATCAATTACAGAGGTGAGGGAATAGGACAGTGTTCAGACAATACAAGAAAAACCCAAAGGAAGGAATCACAGCTGGACACGCCTCTGGTGCCGCAGCATGCGGCCGGAGGATGTCACCAAAGCCCGGATGGGCAAAGATGTTACAACTTTATTACAGACAACTGCACTTTTGAAGCGACTTGCAAGTACGCATGGTCATCAGTGCTAGATTGGCTAAGGTCAGTATGTCAAAAAATGCCAACCTTGTTGAATTGTGCAACAGCGTCAACAGTATAAAAAGGATTGTCACAACCTGTTATAACCTGTTGACAAATGGATCAGAGGAGGAAATCTTTTCCTGGAGGTGTAACATGAAGTTCCTGGGCCCCAATGCAAAATATGTACAAACCCTCAACTATTATTCATTGTTTATAGAAGTGGTCTCCTCATATTGGGAAGAGATACCTTATGGGCCCCTAAGTCTTCTGGGCCTGGGTGAAACTTTCTTCTTTTTATCAGTGAAATAAAAAAGACAGGACTCTAATAGGCAAAAGAGCACAAAAATTGGATCACTGAGCATTGGAAAAATGTAAGCCCAGATATACTAATAGTTATATTTTGTAAACTTAGACAGACCATCTGAAAATTTGCCAAATTTGTCACAGCAGCTGATATGCTGGATGATAAATGTGGCGGATCTTTAGACCAGTGTTTTACAACCTTTTCAGACACAGGGCACCCCTGGAAAAAATATTCCTTGGGGTAAATAATTTTTACTAAAAGATAAAAACGTCCTAAGGACACAGATGATGTTGCATGAAGACATGCAGTCATCTTCCCAACCAGTGTGGTGCGGCCCCCTGGCAGGCTTCCAATACAGCTCTAGGTGCTGCTACAACCCTTTTTGGAATCGCTGCTTTAGACTGTCAAGTCTACATTTATACCACCTTTTAGTTGGCTTACTTTGAGCCAGAATTTTACACCACAATCGTGGCACATTTTTGGCACTTTGTGGTGCATCTAAGCTATGCCCCTTTTTCTGAGAATCCATACCCACATGTTACTGTAGATCGGGAGCGCACCTCTAATGAGGCGAAGTGAGGCGGCCGCCTCAGGCTGCACTATCCGTCACTGTCTGCGGGGCGGCATTTTTATTATTTATTTAATGTAAGCCAGCCGCTTTAAAAAAAACAAAGCTGAGCGGGGCCTGTCCTGGGCTGGTTTACGAGACCTCTGCATGTCAGCGCAGGTGGCGATACAGTGATGTCATCGTGCCTCCTACGCTGAGACACAGACGTCGCGGACAAGAAGAGAAGGCGGCGGCTCCATCAAAGGATTGCAGGTAGGTGACAATAACTTTTTTTTTAATCTATATAAATAGGCTGTTACCTGCTGGAGTATCCCCAGCAGTTAACGGGCTATTTACTTATTGATCCCCGCTGCTGGTTGTGGCCTCCTCTGCTTCCACTTCTGCTATGGGACGCAGAAGCGGCTGTGAGCGGCAGCGGGGAAGATAAGTAAGGCCGTGGGCCTCAAATACTACTATTATTATACTCCGGGGTCTTTTCAGACCCCGGAGTATAATAATCGGAGGCCCAGGGGAGGTGATAAACATAAAAACCATTGTTACTCACCTCTCCAGCGATCCGATGTTACTCCCAGCAGGCATCGGCCTTCTTTCGTGACGTCCCAGGCGTCACTTGAGCCAGGCCGACGTCATTATGTGGTGACGCCGGTCTGTGCGACATTGAAGAAGGCCAAAAGCAGGGAGTGCACTGGAGCCCAGATAAGTAACACTGGTTTTATGTTTGTCACCACCTGGATCTCCGATCATTATACTCTGGGCTCTGAAAAGACCCCAGAGTATAATAATAGTTCATGAGTGGGTCACTATGGGGCATAATACCGTGTGCAGGGGCCACTATGAAGCATAATACTGTATGCAGGGGCTACTATGAAGCCTAATACCGTGTGCAGGGGTCACTGTGGGTCATAATACCATGTGCAGGGGCCACTATGGAGCATAATACCGTGTGCAGGGGCCACTATGGAGCATAATACCAGTGTAGCGGCCACTATGGAGCATAATACCGTGTGCAGGGGCCACTATGGAGCATAATACCTTGTGCAGGGGCTGCTGCGAGGCATAATACCGTGTGTAGGGGCCGCTGCGGTGCATAATACTGTGTGCAGGGGACACTGCGGGGCATAATACCGTGTGCAGGTGCTGCTGCGGGGCATAATACCATGTGCAGGGGCCGCTGCGTGGCACAATACCGTGTGCAGGGGCCGCTGCGTGGCATAAAACCTTGTAATACTGCGTGCAGGGGCCGCAGTGGGCCATAATACTGTGTAAAATTGTATTTTAAAAAAAAACACCTACTCACCTGTCCCTTGTGCTCCGATGTCTCCTACCATAGTCTGGTTCTGCTGCTCATGACCACTGAGGTCGCTGACACGGGACATCACAGTGATGTGGGGAAGAAAAAACCAGAGCAGCAGGACTGAAACGCGCTGGGAGACACACCAGAGCACCTTCCCCAGCCTCATATTAAAAAAGTGGTTATCCTGGACAACCCCTTTAAGGTAGCCCTTAGGCTATATATATACCACAAACCATAACACAGAAGTGCTGCCACCAGATGCTTTAGGACACATGTGTTTACTACTATTTCCTGGGACGCACCTGTACTTTCCGATTAGAAGCAATGAAAGTCCATGTGCAGCCCCCAATTAGTGGTAAATGTAAGTGTCCACGAGCACCGTATGGCGGCATCCTTATGGTGGAAACACACTATGTATCTGGATGCAGATATAGTCTTAGGCCACTGGAACTTTTACGTCAATGTAAAACTGCGTTCACATGGCGCATATTTGCACAAAAAAAATGCCTGTGTTTTCTGTGCAAAAACACATCCTTAATGCAGAAAACACATCGTTATACAGAATAATGTCCCATAGCGGCCCCTGCACATGGTATTATGTCCCATAGTGGCCCCTGCACAAGGTATTATATCCAATAGCAGCCTCTGCACACCGTATTATGTCACATAGTGGCCCCTTAACACGGTATTATATCATATAATGGCCCCAGCACACGGTATTATGTCATATAGTGGCTCCAGCACACCGTATTATGTCACATAGTGGCCTCTGCACACCATATTATGTCACATAGTGACCCCAGCACACGGTATTATGTCATATAGTGGCCCCAGCACACGGTATTAGGTCCCATAGTGGTCCCCGCACACGGTATTAGGTCCCATAGCGGTCCCCGCACACGGTATTAGGTCCCATAGTGGTCCCCGCACACGGTATTAGGTCCCATAGCGGTCCCCGTACATTGTATTAGGTCCCATAGCGGTCCCTGCACACGGTATTAGGTCCCATAGCAGTCCCTGAACACGGTATTAGGTCCCATAGTGGCCTCTGTACACGGTATTAGGTCCCATAGCGGTCCCTGCACACGGTATTAGGTTCCATAGCGGTCCCTGTACATGGTATTATGTCCCATAGTGGCCTCTGTACACGGTATTAGGTCCCATAGCGGTCCCTGCACACGGTATTAGGTCCCATAGCGGTCCCTGCACACGGTATTAGGTCCCATAGCGGCCCCTGCACACGGTATTAGGTCCCATAGCGGTCCCCGCACACGGTATTAGGTCCCATAGCGGCCCCTGCACACGGTATTAGGTCCCATAGTGGTCCCCGCACATGTTATTAGGTCCCATAGCGGTCCCCGCACATGTTATTAGATCCCATAGCAGTCCCCGCACATGATATTAGGTGCCATAGCGGTCCCTGCACACGGTATTATGTTCCATAGCTCTCTTCAGACCCCCGAGTATAATAAGTGCAGGACCAAGAGAGGTGACAAACAGCGACCACTGATTGGGTCTCTGGGGTTACGTCGCGTCATTATGCGTAATGACGCCGGACGTGACCCCTGAGGTCCTGTCAGCTGTCAGAAGCGCCTGCAGATCGCACAGCCGCCGCGTAGCGCAGGGAACAAGGTGAGTATCATTGTTTTTGAATGTTTTATTACTTCTCCTAAGTCTCCGCTTATTATACTCGGGGGTCTGAAGACCCCACAGTATAATAATAGCAGTTTCGTTTCGGCCATGTTTGGTCCGATCGAAGCTACTGGGCGAGGACTCCGCTGCTGTGCCAGGTAAATAAGCTTAACGTGCCACTCTTGGCACGCGTTCCGGGAATTGCCGACCCCTGTGATAGAGGATAAATACCTGATTGATGGGGGTCTGTTTGCTGAGACCTCCAGTGAGTCTGAGAATTGGGTTTTTTCCCCCCACTGGGTGGGAATTCAGCCTGACCGCAGCCAGGCTGAATATAGGTGTGTCACTTGGTGGATGGACGAACCCACGTGGCTCTCATTCACTTCAATGGGAGTGCCAAAGATAACCGAAGTCCAGTACTCAACTATCTGCGGGGCTCCTATTATAGAGAATGGGGGCCACGTGGGCTCGTCCATCCACTAAGCAGAAGATGTGTGAAGTTATTGTCATTGTTAATGCCGTGTTGTTGATCTGATACTGAAGTAATACTGGAAGAAGAATTCTTAAAAACTGTTTTATAACTTTGTGTATTGTGTATATTGTGCGACAATAACAGCGTGTGAAGCTAGTAGCATGGAAACTCAATTTTTTTTTTGGGTGGGGGAGGCGTCTTTCTATAGTCCGCCTCAGACAGCAAAGAGGTTAGGCTCACCACTGCTGTAAATTATTTCTTTGCTAAACTATAATAGCTAAAAGTGGAAGATATGTAGTTTAATGTAATTATATTTTAATGTATATTTTTCTCCTTCGGTTACAGAGTTCAGCAAAGAATTAACAATATCCATACAAGAAACAAGCTTCACCCTTACATTACTTAAGTGAATAGGAAGTATAGATTGGTTCTAATATTGGTCAAACATGTTGTGAATGAATGAACTGCTGTCACTTATAACAAATTGTCCCGTGATAATACAAAGATAATTTGAAAGTAATCATTTGAAGCAAAAACTAAACAACCCAGTCATGGCTTTGTTCAGCCCCTTGGTTTGTATAGTAGGAATCTTGGAGATGTTTACTGCAAGGTATTCTATGTAATGATAAATATGGTTATCCTTTTTGATTTAATATGATAAAAAGCATACCAACCTGGAATATGAATATCCAAACTCAAAATCAAAAACAAGATCTTTTATCTGTGACATTTTCATTGTAACACAATAATAAGGACCAGGTGTTTTTACATTCCAGGTAATTGGAAGCACATCCAATACAGTGGCGTGGTCCTCCACAAACTGGCGTTTAATTGTGTGATCCATGGAATGAAAGTGTCCTATTTAAAAATGGTAAAGAAATGATAAAATATGAAAAGTCAAAAAATATTGTACTGTATATCTTATTTAAAGACGTTGGGGGAGATTTATTATTACTGTGATTTATTTAGACATCTTAAAGGGAGTCTATCATTATAAAATGACCTTTTGAACTAATGGCAGACACGACTGCGCATGCACGAGGTTTCATCCCCATATAGCGCAGAGTTGGATGCCTACGTGAGGCAGAAGATCAGAACATGAAGAGTTGCGTGAACAGAATTAACTAAGGGGCGGCGAGAGGTTATGACGCAGGAGTGCTAGGAGCACAGGGGGAACGCCCCCTGTGCTCCCTGAGCATAATTTGCATATCGCAATAAACAGATTTTTACAGAAACGGCGGGGAGAAGAAGAGAATGGAAGGTAGGAATAGAATAGCCTTTTTAAAGGCTATTCCAATGTGCCATTAGTTCAAAAGGTCATTTTCTAATGATAGACTCCCTTTAAAACTAGATCAGACATGGAGAATTTTTCCAATTGAGATCGAATAAAAATTTCCTTCCCATTTGTAGAAATATGTGACCAACACAATCACTGTTACAATCCCTTTCTTACTGGTCCTGATCAAGTGTCATTCATTGCGCAGTGTGATTCATTGCGAGTGATGTCATCACTGATGAAAGCAGAATTTGTTTAAACTTTATTGACTGCAAGAGCAGCCAGGTGGAGGTGGGGCTGGTCCTGAGCACTAGAAAAGCTAACACCTGATTCACAGCAGTGTTTAGAGCAAGCAGAAGCAGCAAAGCAGACAAGCACATTTTATTTGTTTTATTTTAAACTATTCTAGCCTCTTCCCTGTCTCCATCAGACAGGCATTCTTCTTTGAGTGGTCGTAGGGCTTTATGGACACTGACAGGCTGGCAGCATTATAGACGCATAGGGAGAGTAAAGGAGATGAGCAACATGTCAAGTGTTCTAAATGCTTTATCATTAGCACCATGCAGGTAAAACTGCATGTTTTAAGACTAAGGCCCCACGTTGTGGAAAAGCTGTTTTCTTTTGTTGCAGATTTTGCTGCAGGTTTTTGAGACAAAGTCAAAAGTGGCTAGAAAAGGAATGGTAAATATACTTCTCCCTTCTGCGAAATCCACTCCAGGCTTTGGCTCAAAAACCACAACAAAATCTGCAACAAAAAAGTAGCTTTTTCACAATATGGGGCCTTAGCCTAAAAAAGTATGTGTGGATTTCAAAAACAGCATGCATTCCTTTGAAAAAGCATTTGATATTCTAATAAAAACACATGCTTTTTTTGAGCAAAACCACACTGTGTGAACACAGCCTTACTAGGAAGTACTGTATCATGGGACCAGATTCTGTGATTGTGCTTTACAGACATTTTCAGTCAAAATATATATACAGATACACATGCATATTCATATATATATATATATATATATATATATATATATATATATATATATTGTAAGTATGTGAGCCAGAGGGCGCTGTTGAGCGACCCAGGCCAGACCAGAAAAGGCTCTCAGCCACGCCTTTGGGGGGTGGCACGTAACTCCAGAGGGGCTGGAGTGTCCTGCAGGAAGCAGTGGACCAGCTAGGACAGACAGAGAGGGTCTGTGCCAGAGGGCTGGCGTCCACAGAGGACTGTTGCTAGAGCTGAGTAACAGTCAGGACAGTTAGGGGCTCAAGGAGTGAGTTAGGCCCTAACTGTAGCATAGGTTTTGTTTGTTGTTTTGTTATGTTGCCCTTAAGCTGTAATAAAGCCACTTTGTTTTAAATTGGCACCGTCTGAACGCTGTCTCACCGGCGCCCAGTACCACGAACCACCGCTGTTGGGACCAGGAAAAGCCACCATTTGAGTCTAATTCCCCCAAGTTATCATAATATATATATGCACATGTAAGAGACAGCCAATGTTGTCTTAAGCTTCATTTGTCTGTATAAACTGTTAATGTTGAATGTATTTCTGTGATTCTGTTCCTTTAAGACAGCAGCCATTGTAATTGTGACATGATGCTGGAGTGAGACCCCCCTTTTATGTCAGCTTGCCTGTTCTGCAGACAGAGTGTGAGCAGAGAAGCAGGAAGTGACGAGACAGAGAGCAGCAGCCATCTTGGCAAGTGTTGTATTGAACTGGTGTGGAGATTTTTCTGTACAGCTAAGCTGTATCTTGGTCCAGAGACAAACAGAGTGTAAAGAGACAACAGGACTAGTGAGTCCACGTGAAAGGAACTGTGCTCAGTGGCTGATCAGTGAGACTGACATTGTGACTGTGTATATGGATACCACAGATAGAGACTCGCAGTGCTGTTGATGTACTGGACGGCACCTGCTAAATCCCGCTTTACATCCCAGCTCAGTGTATGGATTCGGCAGGACTGTCAGTGTGCTGAGTGGAATCTGCTGTTGGATTACATTGCATTCAGTTGGTTTCCCTGTCTGTTAAAGAGGACTTCATTTCTCCCAAGATCCTGATAACCGTGAGGAGAGGACGCTTCACTATAAAAGAAAGGACCGACTTTGGGCCCCACCGCGCGCTTCTACGGACTGTAAGCGGTCCACCTGGACCACTGGGGAAAAGGGGGTGCACCCAAATGTGAAGTCAGGGTCAGTTAGGGATAGTTTTGAGTATATTGTTCATTCAGTGTCCATACTGCAGAAGTGGACAGAGTAAAAGTAGAAACCATTGCAGAATTTGCCTTGAAATTGTTCATGCTATATTGTATATTTTGCTTGTCTTTAGCCCTGTCATTTTACCTTTAACTAGCCTTTATTAACTTATAGTAAATATATTTTTTTTTCTTGAACTACCGCGTGTGCGTTCATTTCTGGTTGCGGAGTCCAAACCACCTGCCTTGCTCTCGGTTCACACACACACACACACACACACACACACACACACACACACACACACATACACACTTTATAGAGATGTATGCATATATGTAATGTATACTGTACATAGGTAAATATATACATGCATAAGTATACTGACTGTGAATGAGAAACTCCTATGAGGTACAGTGGGCATATGCTGAGAGGGGGTTGCCTGGAAACGCAATGGCACTAGGAAATAGAAACCAGGAAGTATTGTATGAGCCTGAAAATATGAGGAATGGTAAAATGGTGCAAACACACATAAAGGCACTCAATTATGTTTAGAATTTCATATAACAAGCATTTCCTGCCTTTAGTCACATTTTCTTAGCCCTGGAAAACCTCTTTAAATAGAACTTGATGAGACAAGACATAAATGTGGAATCAGAGTCATAAGATGACGAAAACCATGAAATGTTTGGAAAATTTAAGTATATTAAATGCTAGTTTTGCACAACAATGATGATGAAAGTATCCAAGGATCAATGTCAAAAACAAGTTAAAATTAGGAAATGTCCTAGTGTTGTATCATCATCATGAAAGAAAAAGTGATGGTGGGTTACAATTACGGCTTACAACAGTTATGCTGTGACCATACTGTGCTTTTTGCTGTGCTACCCTAGCAAAACATCAGTACTTTTGAGAAAAATCATTGTAGCCCCCAGACTTTTAGGCTCACCTGTTAATGGAATAACACCAACTTCAGTGTTTAGTGCTCCTACAGTAAATGCACATGTATACAGCGTAAGGTTGCTAGGTTGCATGGTATAAGCAACCCAGGAAGTGGTTTACAAGATATCAATAAGCAATTAAATATTGACTTAGAATTCTTCATAGGCTTAAGTGCTTAGAAAAAAAAAACCCTGTTTACTCTTATCTCTTAGATCTGCTTTTCGGAAAATGTACATATCAGAAGTTACCTATCGAGGATATGAATTCATTACGGGTGCTGTTGACATAAGAACATGCTGATGGTGACACTATGCAAATGACATTCCAAAGGCTTGGTTCACATCTGTGCTTGGTGAGCACTCAAGGATTCTGTTCCCCTTTCCGCTTTCAAAATGTGGAGAGAAAAGTCCTGCAAGCATGTGTATTCTCATGTCAAGGATCCTATCTAATCAACGACTAAAAATGGTAAAATTTTAAAATTTTCACAAAATTTTATTGATATGAATTAAAAATTTCCTAGGTCAAAGGATGTATAAAAATAAATAAACCACATCACCCTGAAAAAATCTAAAGATCTCAGAACCTCCTGCTTAGCATAAGGATATAGCTCAAAATTTCTTATCTCAGGAGGAGCTCCAAATACTTCCACTACCAGCCTGTCTTAAATATGTACAGTGGGGAAAAAAAGTTCTCCCACTTAAAAAGATGAGAGAGGCCTGTAACTGACATCATAGGTAGACCTCAACTATGAGAGCCAAAATGAGAAAACATATCCAGAAAATCACATTGTCTGATTTTTAAAGAATTTATTTACAAATTATGGTAGAAAATAAGTATTTGGTCAATAACAAAAGTTCATCTCAATACTTTGTTATATATCCTTTGTTGGCAATGACAGAGGTCAAACGTTTTCTGTAAGTCTTCACAAGGTTGGCACACACTGTTGCTGGTATGTTGGCCCATTCCTCCATGTAGATCTCCATTAGAGCAGTGATGTTTTGGGGCTGTCGCTGGGCATCATGGACTTTCATCTCCCTCTAAAGGTTTTCTATGGGGTTGAGATCTGGAGACTGGCTAGGCCACTCCAGGACCTTGAAATTCTTCTTACGAAGCCAGACCTTCGTTGCCCTGGCGGTGTGCTTGGGATCATTGTCATGCTGAAAGACCCAGCCACATTTCATCTTCAATGCCCTTGCTGATGGAAAGAGGTTTGCACTCAAAATCTCACGATACATGGCCCCATTCATTCTTTCATGTACACGGATCATTCGTCCTGGTCCCTTTGGAGAGAAACAGTCCCAAAGCATGATGTTGCCACCCCCATGCTTCACAGTAGGTATGGTGTTCTTTGGATGCAACTCAGCATTCACTCTCCTCCAAACACGACGAGTTGTGTTTCTACCAAACAGTTCTACTTTGGTTTCATCTGACGATATGACATTCTCCCAATACTCTTCTGGATCATCCAAATGCTCTCTAGCAAACTTCAGACAGGCCCGGATATGTACTGGCTTAAGCAGGGGGACACGTCTGGCACTGCAGGATCTGAGTCCCTGGCGGCATAGTGTGTTACTGATGGCAGCCTTTGTTATGTTAGTCCCACCTTTCTGCAGGTCATTCACTAGGTTCCCCCGTGTGGTTCTGGGATTTTTGCTCACCGTTCTTGTGATCATTTTGACCCCACGTGGTGAGATCTTGCGTGGAGCCCCTGATCGAGGGAGATTATCAGTGGTCTTGTATGTCTTCCATTTTCTAATTATTGCTCCCACAGTTGATTTCTTCACACCAAGCTACTTGCCTATTGCAGATTCAGTCTTCCCAGCCTGGTGCAGGTCTACAATTTTGTTTCTGGTGTCCTTCCACAGCTCTTTGGTCTTCACCATAGTGGAGTTTAGAGTGTGACTGTTTAAGGTTGTGGACTGGTGTCTTTTATACTGATAACAATTTCAAATAGGTGCCATTACTACAGGTAATGAGTGGAGGACAGAGGAGCCTCTTAAAGAAGAAGTTACAGGTCTGTGAGAGCCAGAAATCTTGCTTGTTTGTAGGTGACCAAATACTTATTTTCCACCATAACTTGCAAATAAATTCTTAAAAAATCAGACAATGTGATTTTCTAGATGTTTTCTCATTTTGTCTCTCATAGTTGAGGTCTACCTATGATGTCAATTACAGGCCTCTCTCATCTTTTTAAGTGGGAGAACTTGCACAATTGGTGGCTGACTAAATAATTTTTTCCCCCACTGTAATTAATAAAAAATGTATATTTACCCACATTTGCTGGTTATCCGGTGACGATCCATTTCACCGTTTCCAGAAACGGAACGTCACTACTACCCCCCCCATCCAATCCATCATACTTACCTCTCTTCCTTCTTCCTGCGGGGACGGCTCTTCCCTCTTTTCTGACTACCAGTGCTGCTCTGCTGCCGATAATCCACCTCTACTGCGCAGCTCCCACGCATGCGCAGTAGAGGTGGATTGTCGCTACAGAGAAGCGCTGGGAAAAGGACACGCGTCGTCAGTCAGAAAAGAAGGATGGGCATCCAGCAGGAGGAAGAGAGGTAAGTATATAAAGGGTCGGAGGTTGAGCTGAGTAGGTAGGGAAGGGCTAGTAGTTGTGAGCGGGATAGCTAGAGACAGGGTGGGGGTGTATGGGAGGGAGGGAGGGAGGGAGGGAGAGAAAAAGGGGGAGAGTGAGGTTAGAGGTAGCTAGCGGGGAAGTTACATAGCAGGAAGCTGAACCATGTAAACAAATGCAGAAGATACCAGGAGTTCCCAGAGCCACACAGAAATCACTCAAAACACTGCTAAAGGACCTTTTTAAAAAAAAAAAAAAAAAATAATAAAAATTTTTTGCCTGGAAAACCCCTTTAAGCCTTGGGACTTATTTTATTATTTATGAATTGTGGATGCCTATCTGACTCTGTTCATTAGCTAAGTCAGTCCCCTTTTCTCTGCCTAAATCAGCTGTGACAGACCAAGCTTGGACCAAGAGATTGGGTCTCAAAATGGAAAAACTGACTATAGTAGCTAAATAAAGAATATTCGTAAGTTAAAGGGGTTTTCTTTGAGATTAAATAATGATATCAGGTCAGTGTGGTCTGACACCAACCAACTGTTTGAAGAGGTCACATCACTAAGCCTGAAGTCTTTTAGTTGAAACTAAATCTAGTACAATACGTTTTGTACCAGCTGTGCTTGGTATTACAGCTCACTTCCATTCTCTTGAAAGGGACTCAGCTGCAAATAGGTTACATGGCAGATGAACCACACACTGCTCCATGCTCTCTCTCTCTGCCCTGGCACTCCTGGCATCTTGGGAATTATCTTGGAGAAGCTTATTTCAGGTTCACCATCCACCATGATGAATAATCCATGCCTGATGATGGGTAGCTTAACCTCAAATGTTGCATGTATACAAGACTCACTTATAAGCAGTGATAAATGGCTATGTACATAATAAAGTACACATTCAGCAGGGCTTGTATTGGAGTAAGATTCTATTCTTTATACTACTAGATTTTCTTGGGAGTGTGATCAGTCTGAATGTCACCCATTCTGCAATTGCTGTGACAGTGCTGCCTGGTACCCATATTTAGATGAATGTGATGTCACTGTTTGTGGTACTCACCTAAGTTCTGTAACCTCTTAATAAAGCCGACCATAGGGATTTCATCCCAGATTTCTGACCTTAGCTGATTTGATATTAAATGACCTATCCTAAAAATAGAAAATCAAAATGACAAAACCCTGGAAAACCCCTTTATTTTTATTTCACAATTCATAAGCAATAAAATTAACATTTTGTTTTACCTCTGGAGAACACATTTAGTTATTTTATATTGCACACAGTAAGCTGTACCTTAACAACAAGGAATTTTGTCAGGCAGTCCAGGAGTTCATCAGTAGTCCCTGAGCTGTCTGCTTATACTAGATATGGGCCCCAAAATGTGTCATAGGGCATCTCAGTGACGCAAGTAAAGGGGTTGGCGGTGGTGATTCAACCATTAGAGGGGTCGAGTTAGGATATAATGCAGATGCGTTGAAAGAGGTGAGATGTCTTCCAGATGCCAGTCTGTATGGACATGAGGTAGTTGCTGTATAGAGTTTACTCTGTTGAGTTTGCTTTTGATGAGTGCATCGTGACATAAGTGCAACAAGACAGAAGTGTTGAAATGTGTGGTTAAAACAGGGGTGTGAAACTGAAGGTTTTGGGAATGTTCATATTCACAGTGTTCATACGTGGTTTAGTAAGGGATTTTACAAGAAGGAAAGTTTGCATTTGTCACATAAAGGCCCAAAAGTAGTTGGTGATGAATTCAGAATTTTTTGAACAGATATCTAAACTAGAAGCTGACATAAAATAGGGAAAAGTGTACAGAAGTGCTCAAAACTTACACTCAGAAAAAACTTATAGCACTAGAACTGCTGTAAACTAAAATATGACCTATAATAATAATAATAATAATAAATAAAAAACGGTATAGGTCAAATAGATATATACTTAAAACCATATAAAGGTCAAGATCATGACCATGTGAACTCAAACCGGCTAGTGAGCCAGAAATAGGTTTAACCAGAAAGTCTGTAGATTCAGAATAATAATTTAAATTGGTGGGCTGGTGTAGTGTCCCCCCAAATACTGGACTCAAAAGAATGCTTATATATCAGCAAGGTAAATGGATCTTAAGCACACTCGTGCCAGTATTTGTGATCCAATCCTTTTAATAATGAGAGTAAAGAGAAACAACAATTCCAATTTGGGGTATAAAGCAAAAAGCATCAATCACAATAGATTATATGGCTCATTTGTGATAGAGAAAGAAAATATCGGCTCAAGCAGATGTTAAATACTAAATAGGATGTCACTGCGCCAGTTTAGCTGAGTCAATAGTATAATAGAGGATTTTGATATATATACAGTACAGACCAAATGAGTTAGGGGATATTTTTTTTTTTGTTCAGTAACTTTATATAAAAATGAGTGACAGACATATATTAATTATATATATATATATATATATATATATATATATATATATATATATATATATATATATTATTTATATATATACACACATATACATACACACACACCTGTATGTAAGAGAATTACTAGATGAGCTATTCCCCAGTCGCTGCTGGTGAACCCTGGGTGGAGGGGCACGACAAGACAGTGAGCCATAAGCTGAACCCTCCCCTGTCCCTGTCTACTTGCTTGAACTGTCCTAGGCGACAGCCGGCAACTGGGGGGCAGTCCCTTCTTATAAGTGAAGACACAGAACGCACACAAGACAAACAACAACAAAAGGAGGTCAGCTAGCCAAGAGGTCGGTAACAGTCGAGCACTGCAGTACAGAATCGAAATCCGAGAGAGTAATCAAAGGTAAAGCCAGAGGTCAGGAATATGAATACAGGTAACAAAACAGCAAGAGTAAATAGCCAGCACGCACGAGGCAATAGCAAGCACCAATGTGAATGTGAGCAAACAATAAATAGCAAGAACCCGTCCCAGACCTGATAGGAAAATAGGCTGTCAATCACACATGTAAGGCTAAAATTAACTATTAGAGGAGCAGAGGGAAACCAAAGTAAAGGAGATGGGTGTGGTGGAAAATCAATTACAGAGGTGAGGGAATAGGACAGTGAATCACAGCCGGACACGCCTTCTGCGCCGCAGCATGCGGCTGGAGGATGGCGTCAAAGCCCAGATGGGCAAGGATGTTACAATATATCAATAAAACCCAACACAATCAGCTATAATATCATTGCGTAACGTTAACTGCGCAGTCTCCTGTATAGAGTGTGTGAACGGTTTCCTCTATTGACCCAGGCAGAGCTCACTGCAGGTGGTAGCGTGATCCTATTATACAGGAACCACGCTATCTTAAACCAGTACTAAAGAGTATAGGTAGTGGTCTCTTAATCCATGTCACATAATATCCATGTGTTGGACCCACTTATCGCCCAACGTCATGGCTCAGGAGTATGTGACCACCACCATACAGTATCTCCAATAGATCAAGCAGATAAATGTTCTGGTCTATAAGGCATAAATTGCCAGTTATCAGCGACCACTCATAGAGTTAAATCTCAACGTGTTTCCACCTAATATGCGGATTCATCAGGAGAGCAGTAGTATTGTAATGGTAAGCCAATATCTGGGATAATGCAGTTAAAACTGCAGTTCCCGATGTCCTGAAGGTGGACACCGGTACTAGTGTTGGCTAGTATCTACGCAGTGATCTGATAACTGATTTTGTTAGGTTTTATTGATATATATCACAATCCTCTATTATACTACTGACTCAGTTAAACTGGCGCAGTGACATCTTACTTAGTATTTAACATCTGCTTGAGCCGATATTTTCTTTCTCTATCACAAATGAGCCATATAATTTATTGTGATTGATGCTTTTTGCTTTATACCCCAAATTGGAATTGTTTCTCTTTACTCTCATTATTAAAAGGATTGGATCACAAATACTGGCACGAGTGTGCTTAAGATCCATTTACCTTGCGTCTGAGAGATATATCAGCATTCTTTTGAGTCCAGTATTTGGGGGACACTACACCAGCCCACCAATTTAGATTATCATTCTGAATCTACAGACTTTTTGGTTAAACCTATATCTGGCTCACTAGCCGGTTTGAGTTCACATGGTCAAGATCTTGACCTTTATATGGTTTTAAGTAAATATCTATTTGGCCTATACGGTTTTTAATTACTATTAGAAGTTATATTTTAGTTTAGTTCTAGTGCTATAAGTTTTTTCTGAGTAGATTAGGATGATTTGTGTTGCTGACCAGTTACAAAGAAGCCGTGTAATGGTAGTGATGGAAATATAGATGTTTGTCCAGTAGATGCAGTTAATGTTACTATGAACAATACAGGGTGTAACAGTAACGCTCTTCCTACAATGTGTACAAATACTCGTAGTTTAAGAAACAAACGCTGCAAGCTAATGGTGATTATATGTATGGATTATAGGGATCTGTTTGCAATATCATTGCACATATCATTGTACATTGTATTGCAATACATCGCATATAGGCACACTACGTGTAATTGGGAATGGCAGTCAAAAGGCCTGGCGGGGGGGAAGGGATCCCTCTGAAAACCCAGATACCGTGATTGCTACACATCTGAGGGGTCAAGACGCACAATCAGGGTAGTTTTTACTCTGGCAGCTAGTTCCGGGTCTCGATTTTCTTACTGATTAAGCTAGGTTCACACCCGCGCCTGGATTCTACTCCCACTTCCACTTTCGGGTGGAAACCGAGCGGAAACCCGGCTGACCCCATTATAGTCTATGGGGTTTGCAGGTAACTGCTTTTTTAAGCAGATTAGGTTTTCTGTTTGGGGGTCCCCAAGCGAACCCCGAACGGACACCCGAACGCAGGTGTGAGCCTAGCGGTGCATAGCCAGAGCCCCACCCACTACATTGTGGTGGCTTCAGGGAATTGCAGCATCGCTCCTGTTACTTGAATAACAGCGCTGTCCACTAGCGGAATCAGCATCTACAACAGCTATAGGGGCGGAGGTCATCAGTATAAAAAAAATCGATTTGACGCCGGACAACCCCTTTATAGTAACAGTTTCCGCTCATTTACACCATGCTTTGGAAACACAACTCTGAATTTCGCTATTCAGTTGGAACTGAACATTGTAGCCAAAACTAGCAGTGCCCTAAAATAACCACCACTCACTACACCTTCTACACTCCAAAGGTTTAGGAGTCTGTGACTCTCACTAAGCGACTACTGATAGTATTTGGAAGGCGACGCGTTACACGATGAGACGCTGCACAGTGCTTGCTGGGAATTGTATTTCTTTTCGTGGTATATAGAAAGGAGCCTTAGTGACAGGCGGACTATAGCTCCCATAAGGCAGCGCGCTATTGGGAGACGTGTCACATTGCTTTGGCCGCTTCTTACAATTTCTGCAGGACGCCGGCCGGCTGACCGGGAGATCGCTGCGCGGGCGCACTGAGGGATCCGGTGGCCTGGAGATTCTGGTCACTCGTCACCATGCACGCTGCTTTGGCCGTGGGTCTAGTATTCTCTGGGTGCTGCAGTAATGTGGTGTTTTTAGAACTTTTGGCCAGGTGAGGAGCTGTGGCTCATTCATTAGCTGAACAATATGTAACTAGCAGCAGTAACATCTATAGACCTTCTGTGTGGAATAGACACGGTCCTGTGTCATGCACTTACTGTATCCTGTGTAATGAAGTCATTGCAGATTTCACAGTACTGTATAACGATTCTTATATCAATGAATGATCTGCTTCTCTTCAATAATACAGCTCCCCATTAATCGCTATAGAAACTACATTTTTCTGTACATTGCTCTTATGATCTGTTTCCATAAGGGGCTATTCACACTGTTCAGATGTGTCACGGTTTGTGCTGTGTGGCTTTCTTGTGTACTCTGAGTTCCCCAGCTAGCACTAGTGAAGCTCCAGGCTAAGGCTCCTGGTGGCGTCCCACAGGAAAAAAGCCAGCAACACAGCGTGGTTCTACCCACTGCGCTTTTGACAGAAAGTTCGCAAAGGTTTCCTCTGAGGACTTCCTGCTTCCATTATACCTATAGGGAAACCGCTGGCATTTCCGTAGGTATAATTGACATGCTGTGATTTCCAAAGCCGTGCTTTGTTTTGGAAATTGTCACGTGTCCGCAGCGTGGTTTTTACCGCAAAAGTGGGCATGGGATTCCACTTTGCTCTGACTGTAAAACGCTGTGTTTTTTTTTTCTTTTTTTTTTTTTTTCCCCGCGGTGTTTATGCCACGTGGGGCCCCCAGCCTAAAACTGAATGCACTTTCAGGGTACATCCATGTGGAAAGTGTCCTTCTGGTTTCCTGTTGAGGGATTGCCCAAATTTGTGCCTTGTGTGGAAGAGACTTATCATAGTCTCATCTACTTTGCTGCTATGGTACAATGCAGTGGATTAATCACCAGCATGTCTGTACCAGATAGTCAGCTGCATGTATGTCCTGTGTTGGATGTACCCTAGGGTCTCTACACATGGGACGTACAGCTATATGTCAGCTATGTTCTCTATGGATGTTCCCTAGGGTCCCTGCACATGGGCTGTACAGTTGTATGTCAGCTACGGTCTGTATATTGTTTGCCTGTGTGTCCAGAGACCTGGACTCAGTGTCATAGTTATATAGCAGTATCATACTGTTGAGGATGAGAGCAACGAACATTAAATAACAGATGAAGACGTAGCCTCCTCCTTCAGGTGTCCGTCTGCATTCATTCCAAAATAAAGCACATGACGGACGCTTTCGTCCGTCATGGTTTTTTTTTTTCTTTTCTGAAGGAAGAAAAAGTCATGCATGTTACAAAATTAAACCTGAAGGAAGATGGCGTCTTTCATGTCGTTTACATTAGAGTCAATGGGAATGGACAGAGACGGAGGGGGCCCCAATCTGTGTCCATTACTCTGCTACCATTAATAAAGGTAGTGCGAATGTAGCCATAGATTGAGGACAAAAAATCCTTTATGCAGTACTTGTTCTGGCCAAATAACAGAGGACATGGACATACCCAATGAGCCACATCATAGTCAACGGGTCCTGTTGGTGTCTGTCGTTAGATGGGTCAGCCTTTACTTTTCTGTCAGAACAACTGACTAACACAGAAGTGAACGTGCCATAAATAGCCTATGCTATATTGGTAAATGGATTTTACATTGATGACCTATCTTCTTTGGCTGTGTCTAGTGCTACATTTGAGTCATAATAATAAAGTTAGGCCATTGACATAATCCTACAAACAAAATAACTCTTTAAGGCTAAGGCCGCACGTAGCAGGCCTCAGCAAAAAAAAAATAAAAATTATGAGAAAAACTGCGGCGGCAACGCATCACAGTTTTTCGCGCAGTGCTTTTCACAGAAAGTCCGGTCACACCGCGGCGTTTATGCTACATGGGGCCTAAGACTAAGGCCCCACGTTGCGGAAATGCTGCATTTTTAGCTTCGCTTTTTTTTTTTTTTTTTTTTATCCAAAGCAAAAAATGGCTACAAAAGGAATGGGAAATATATAGGAAGTACTTACCGGTATACTTCTACCTTCTGCTCAATCCACTCCTGGCTTTGGCTCAAAAAACGCAGCAAAATCTCCAACAAAAAAAGCTGCTTTTCTGCAATATTGGGACCTCAGCTTAAAGATGTCTTGTGTCACAAGGGGTTAACTAATGTGATTGTTCCACATATTGCACATTGCCTCATTGCTGATAAAGCCTTGTGTTTGCTATTTTATATTATTTTATTACATTGCTTATAGTGCACCTATTTGTTTTTTTTTGTAGGAATTTTCCAGGATGTGGAAACATAGTGACGTTTGCTCAGTTTTTACTAATAGCAGTAGAAGGGTTCATCTTCCAGGCAAATTTTGGAAGGAAAAGGCCTGCCATCCCAATTAGGTATATTTCTTTGTGTATATAGAAAATCTTTCTATTTTTGTGTCCATATGTATTGACTCTGTAATTCTTTTGTTTTAGGTATTATGTTAGCATGGTGGCTATGTTTTTTACTGTCAGTGTGGTGAATAACTATGCAATTAACCTCAATATCACAATGCCACTTCACATGATATTTAGATCGGTGAGTAGAAGAAGAGTGGGCACTTTTATAATACTGTGTCTGGGGGCGGGGGTTATAACTATATAACCATCATTGAAGGAGTATTCTTATCTGATAAGTGTGGGTCCCAGAGGTGGCACCCAAATCTAAGTCCAGCATGATATTACTCCAGCCTCCTGTTCTGGCTGTTGCTGCTGACTGGTGCATGCATGAATCTCATTCACTTCTATGAGAGTTCTGAAAATGGATGTTAAGTACTGTTCAGCACACTTGCTCAACATGTCATAAATGTCTTCTTTGTTACCAAATAATATTAAAGAAGTGTTGTGACTAGTCTGTGAACGTGCTTCAAGTACTGTTACACATGATTCTGTTGCTCTTAAAGTGTACTGCCAGTGATGCCCTCCCACCCACCATCGGACACTCGGCACAGAGAGACACAAGTGCACAATAATTGTCCGATTAGGAATAGGATCTGTGCACAGCCTGATGTCAGATCATGCGTATCAGTGACTGTCCATTTTAAGTATGTTCAATGGTAAATGATTATTAGGATGCATCCTATTTTAAAGTCAAAGTGCAGTTGTTCCTTTTGGTGTTAGCAGGTTAAAATAAATTCTTATTTGGCTTTTTAGGATCCTGTTGTGCCATGTTTTGTCAGTGCCTTAAACTACTTGTAGACTTATTGTGAATTACATGTTGATTGTAGATTTTCTTTCAAATGCACACAGATATATATATTTTAATGTTTTATGTGAATGGACTTTTCAAACCTGTTATTATGCATTGCACCTTACAATTTTCCACATTTTGTCACATAACCTGTATTCTTCTTTTCTAGGGGTCATTGATTGCAAATATGATTCTGGGTATAATTATTCTCCATAAGAGGTAAGCTCTTTAAAATCTATTGCTACATTAGAATGCTTTTGTTTAAGAGTAGTGAAGTGAGAACACTAGTAGAAATAACTCATCCAAAGACTCTAAAAGAACGCCACTGCAGGTAGAGTCTACCTTTACTTCTATAAATGAACATGACATGCAATATTTTGGCCATTGTGGGCATTTTCTATGGCCATTTGTACTGACTGTTGTTCACGCTATCATTTGTGTGTTTATTTAAAGTAAAAGCACAAGCTTTTAATGTGCCAGAGTAACATTGTGACTTTAACTCTTTTCTGGAGCTGATGCTAGATGACAATATGAAAATATCACAGAGTTAATAACAATTACTGAACTACAAATCATTGAGGAGTATGGCATATAAATAATAAAAAATAATCTTTTATTAGATATGTATTAAAATATATTGCAACAGAATAGAACATGGGTTTGTCATTATAAAACATGTTATATTTTATTTATTTGTATGCCATGCCCCTCAATGATTTGTAGATGGAAATATGGATGCATTGTTGGTGCAAAGCAATTTTACATACTCTTGTAGGCAAAGCATTATTTTATACTTGGCATAGACATTGTGCATGCTAACTGCACCTCATGCCAAGTCCTGCTCAACATGTTACCGTGTGTTAGAGGACTGCAGATTGTATGTACGTATGAGTTTTCAGGGATTTGTTTTAGTAATGTATTCCCTTTTCCCATATTGTTGCCCCTTACTAAAGTATATTTTTCTTCTGAACACATTGCACATTGCACTGACTCGCCATACACTGTAAGCCTGTAAAATGTCAATGACTGCCCATGTAACCGCTACAGCAGCAGGCCATAACACAACAGGGGACTTTACTCTGTAGAGTGCAGTGCTTCCCCCTTTTCTCTTCATGTAATTGTCAGTTTTCTGTTTAGACAATTTTTATAATATGATTATACTAATTTACTTTTCAGATACAGTGCCTCGAAGTATTTTTCCATTGTTTTGGTTTCAATGGGGATCTTCATTTGCACATTAATGTCTGCAAAACAAGTGGTAAACTTTTTCACTTTCTATCTAAACTGTTGTGTATTTATCAAATTTTTTTTTTTTTTTTTCTGAAAAGTTTGTGTCCTAGGAGTAAACTAGTCATTTGAGTAGCAGAGTTATGGGCTCTTTACACCGCACTGTAAATACAGATAGCAGTGATGGGGGGAGAGTCTAAAAGTGACTTTTTTTTTCACAGGTGAAGGATACTACTTTTCTATAACTTCTGTTAGTCCTTACCTAATCCAATCAACTTTGTTCGGTATCAGACTGAGGTATTTTGCAAGATACTGTTTATGGATCCTGCACATGCGATGACTGGCTTATTACTCTTCTAATATATGTCAGAACTAGCTATTTATAATAATAAATACTTTGCACCCATTTTTAAAGTTTTGCATTTAGTGAGCATTATGATATTGCTGAATATAATATTTCCCATTTACTTTGTAATTCTGCACTTATTAAACTTATAGATTCACATCTCCCTGGGATAAAGCAATATCTACCTAATAATAATAAATAATAATAATAATAGTCCTTTAATAGTCCCACAGTGGGGAAATTCAGTGTGTTACAGCAGCAAAGATAAGATAAGCAGATACAAATACAACATGTACAGGAATGTTCCAAGGTGAGAGGCATTACATTAATAGCAGACAGACAGATAGGACGTAGCAGAGGGGGGGGGGGGATTTAACAGGCAGAGAGATATTTCAGTTCTCTGTATGTAATGATCTCCGCTTAGGTCGGTGTTGGTTGTACAGCCTAACCGCGGTGGGGAGGAAAGACTTCCGATAGCACTCCTTCTCACACCTAGGGTGGAGCAGTCGGTCACTGACAGTACTGCCCAGCGCAATCACAGTCTCATGCATGGGATGGGACTTCTTCTTCTGCATGGAGCTCACCACGGACAGTATCCTTCTGTCACCCACCACCTGAACTGGGTCCAGTGGGCTCCCCAGGACAGAGCTGGCCCTTCTAATCAGCTTGTCAAGTTTATTTCTGTCCCTGGTTGATATACTGCTCCCCCAGCAGGCCACTCCAAAGAAGATGGCTGATGCCACTACCGAGCTGAAGAAAGTCCTAAGAAGTGCCCCCCGGATTCCAAAGGCTCTCAGCTTCCTAAGCAGGTAGAGCCTGCTGTGGCCCTTCCTGTACAGGGCCTCCATATGATCTGCCCAGTCCAGCTTATTATTAAGGAGCAAACCCAGGTACTTATAGGTGTTCACAATCTCGATGCCCGTCCCCAGGATGTCCACTGGTTTTGGAGGGCATCTGCCTTTACGGAAGTCCACCACCATCTCCTTGGTCTTCCCCGCGTTAATCTTCAGGTGGTTCTGGTGGCACCAGTCCACAAAAAACCGGTTCAGTTCTCTGTACTCCTTGTCATCATCGTCTGTGATGAGGCCTACTATTGCAGAGTCGTCAGAATACTTCTGTAGGTAGCAGCTGGATGAGTTGCACCTAAAATCAGCAGTGTACAGTGTGAAGAGGAAAGGGGTGAGAACCGTACCCTGAGGTGCCCCCGTATTACAGATCACGGTACCTGACACACAGTCTTGGGCTCTCACGTATTGAGGTCGATTTGTGAGGTAGTCTAGGATCCAGTTGGAGAGGTGGTGGTCCACTCCAGCAAGGCCCAGCTTGTCTCTCAGTAACCTGGGCTGTATGGTGTTAAAAGCACTGGAGAAATCAAAAAACATTATTCTCACCGTGTTCCCTGGTTTTTCCAGGTGAGACAGAGCCCTGTGCAGAAGGTGGATGATGGCATCATCTACCCCGATGCCCGGTCGATAAGCAAACTGGAGAGGGTCCATAGCGGGGCTCACTAGAGGGCGAAGATGTGTGAGAACCAATCTCTCTAAGATCTTCATCAAGTGGGATGTCAGTGCTACAGGTCTGTAGTCGTTGAGGTCCATAGGGTGAGGTTTCTTTGGAACTGGTACCACACAAGAAGATTTCCATAATTCAGGGACTATTTCCTGCCTCAGGCTCATATTATACATATATGTAATTATACCACACAGCTGGTCCCCACAAGTCTTAATTAGCCTTGCACTGATGTCATCTGGCCCTGCGGCTTTCCTCGCCTTGATCTTTTTCATCTCCTTCCTCACCTGGGCCCGTGTGAAGGTCAGACTGTGGTCAGATAAAGACAGATTTCTGGATTTACTGGTCTGTTGGGAAGTAGCCACATGGGGTGAATGGGGTGAAGTCATTGTGGTGAGGGGAGCTGAAGGACATTCTGGGGTGGGAGGAGCTGGTGTGTGATCAAATCTGTTGAAGAATAGGTTTAGTTCATTAAGCCAGTTAACATCTGCCTCAATCTGGCAGACCGACTGTTTATGACCCGAAATTGACTTAAGCCCCTCCCAGACCCCCCTTATGTCTTTTCTTTCCATTTGCTTTTCCATTTTTTCCTTATAACTGGCTTTTCCTTGCCTGATTAGATGCCTCAGCTCCTTTTGTACTTCCCTCAACCCCTCCTTATCTCTTGTCCTGAATGCCATCTTTTTCTCCTTAAGTAGTGTTTTTATATCAGAGTTAATCCATGGTTTGTTGTTGGAGAAGCACCTCACCACTTTTGTGGGTACTGTGTTGTCCACACAAAAATTAATGTAGTCCGTTATGCAGTGTGTGAGTCCTTCTATATCTTCTCCATACGAATCCTGCAAAACTTCCCATGCGGTTGTATCAAAACAATCCCTCAGAGCCTCATCACTCTCCTCAGACCATATCCTCACTGTGCGGGTGACAGCTGGTTCTCTACGTACAAGTGGCTTGTACACAGGTCGGAGATGTACTAGGTTGTGATCCGATCTTCCCAGGGGCGGTAGGGCTAATGAGTTATATGCCTCCCTCACGTTGGCAAAGAACAAGTCTAGTGTTTTGTTGTCTCTTGTGTGGCAGGTTACATACTGTGTGAAACTGGGAAGTGTGGATGATGGCGAGGCATGGTTGAAATCGCCAGACACAAGAAGGAGGGCCTGGGGGTGCTGAGACTGTAACTGGCTCAGCGTGGCTTGTAGGACCTCGCAGGCAGTGTCAGCTTTCGCAGAGGGGGGGACATATGCAGCTATCACGATGACATGTGATAGTTCCCTTGGTAGATAGAAAGGTCTCATGCTCACAGCTAATAGTTCAATGTCCTTACAGCAAGTTTGCTCCTTAATCACAATGTGCCTAGGATTGCACCATCTATTATTCACAAACATTGCCAGCCCCCCTCCTTTCCTCTTACCGCTCTCCCTTGTCCTGTCTGCCCGAAGGAGTTTAAAACCATCCAAGGAGACCAGAGAGTCAGGAGTAACTTCAGTGAGCCAAGTCTCTGTAAGTAGCATCATGCTGCACACCCGAAACTCCTGATGGTGCCTGGTGAGCACTGTTAGTTCATCCATCTTGTTTGCAAGAGATCTCACATTGCCCATAATGATGGAGGGAACAGTTGGTCGGTAACGCCTCTTTTTAATCCTCTGAAGAGTTCCTGCTCTGCAGCCCCTCCCCCCGCTTTTTCTTTCTCCAGAGTTCTTGGGGGATGGGTGGGCAAATGGTATGCAGCCCTGTTGTTGTGACTCTAAGCTGCAGTAATTTCTCTCTTGTGTAGACAAAAGAAATGCCTGCAGACACAAGAGTCCCCATTTCAGCAGGACAAAAAGACAGATAAAAAAAAAAAAAAAAAAAAAGTATCACAAAGGTCCAATTCCAAGTCTTTGTTTCTTCATTTCTTCATAGTGTAAAGTCCATTAAGTAGAGAGATAAAAAACAGACAGAGAAAGAAAAAATAAGAGAGAGAGAGTCTCAGAGCTGCCGACCAGGCAGCCACTTCAGCGGCGCCATCTTGGAAAAAAAAAACTTTGATTACTGCATTAAAAACTATTGGTACTGGTGAAATTTCAGGTCAGGCTGGTATTATCAGGGGGTTACTTGTATCTAGGGGGTTATTGCAGATTTTTAAGGCAACTACTCATGTCTGATAGATTACTGTTTGCTCTGAAAATGTAGTCACATTTAGAAAGTTTTATTCAGTGCGGTGAAATAGCTTGTTTGTTGGTGTCTGCCCAGCCTTGTGTGGCATTATGCCCATGTACCTGTACATTGCCTCAGGGTATATCTTGCTGTACATATATTTTTCACGGTTTCCTCTTCACAGCGCTCTTCTGCTACTGTACATGGTATCACACTGCTCCTCTCATAAGACTGTGTCAGAGCAGTGAAGGTTCCTGCTTAATTGACAATGGAGTGCTGGGATTTCACTATCTTTTTGTTGGTTACAGGTCGTCTTCTTTATTCATGGGGTGATGCATGATGTTTCCAAGGTACTGTATATGGGCTCATTAAAGGGGTATTCCTATCTCCGTATTTATGGCTATATCCATGTGACATGCCTTAAATACCTTCTAGATGCAGGTTCTACCTCTGGGACCTGTCTGTACCCGCAGGTGAATGCAGAGGAGCCATGCATGCATGTCTCTCCATTCACTTGTATAGGAGTTGCAGAAATACTTGATAGATATAGGCAGGGGTGCACCCCTTTTAATGAGTTCATAAATCTTGCAATTGTCATGCACATATGACCTGTTTCTCCTATGACCTAGGCACGGTGTCGTGTGATATAGTCTGATGGAGGTGACCTGATATTTGGGACTCATGCCGCAAACACAAAGTGCTTTTTGTCTCCTTCAATGACATTGAAGTATTCTATAGGTATCGATCTAGACTGGCTTGGACAGCAGAAAGTTAACCATTGCACTGCAATACAAATAATGTCACTCTTCCCTGATTGATAAAATGAGAGGATGCATGCCTTATTACAAGATGGGATGATGTTACATTTGTGAGTGAGTAGGGTACCATGGCACCACTGAGATACATCTAATACACCTACTTGAAGGTGAAGAACAAGAAGTGGTGTGACAAATTCATGATTGTTTTGGCACCATTCTGTTAGTTTGCTTGCATAATATTGTTGTGAATATGGTTTAGCAGAAATGTGCATGATATGAATAGTATATAGCATTAGTGTAACAGGCAGGCATAAGAGCAGAACCTATTAAAGGGAACCGTTCAGGTCTGTTTGTGGCCACAAACAACATAACCTTTATATTTTCCTGTCTCCTGGTACTTCTAGATCTTATAGTTTTTCTTTTGTTTTTAACTGTGGCCACAGAGTTAGGGTTGGGCTACATGGGGCATTAATCCACTGGTCTCTAAAGAAGTGTGGGAGGTTTAGTGTCCTAAATAGACCTAACAGATTACCATTAAAGGAACAGCTTACTGAAGAGGGTAAACTAGTACCTGCTGCTGCTGATCTGCTCTGAATGTTTTAGAGCCTGTCACAAGCCTGATGGGGTACGAATTTACCCAGTACCAATAGTTTTTACTTCTGTAATCAATATAGGTATTTTTAATAAGCTTTGTTCAAGCACATATTATTAACCCATTTACTTTGAGGGTTATTAATACTTCTTTAAGGCTACAATCATGCAATAGGGCCCTTCACTCTGGTAAAAAAAAAAGTACTTTTTCACAGCTGAGTGGATACCTTGAGTCCATTGAGGGATCTGTGAACTTGATAGAACTTGATATGATAGACCATTAAAACAACGTTGTCTAGAACCAATAGATCCATTAATAGTCTATAGGGCCATATGCTGGTCATAAAAACAATGGGCAGTATATGGCCGAGGAACCCTGTCGTGTAAATGAGCTCTAATATGACTTCGTGTAGAACCAGTGTATTGGAGCCAAAAAGCCTTTATGGAAAACATGTAATTGTGCACTGTGTTAGAAAGGTATGTAAACGCCCTAATGGAGAGTGACCATAAAAGAACTGCCTCTTGTTTGCTGCAACATAGATCCAGGCACCAACACTGTAGGATTATAGGTTGGACTTGATATCCCTGTGTCTTCATCCATCTTCATCTACTATGTGACATCCACTTCCACTATCTGTGGAGGTCAAAGTGGCCAAGCCCTTAACAATAAGGTTACATATTGTCATGTTTAACTAAACAGCCATATAAAATATTCTTTCCTCTTTGTTTAAGGCATCCCATTCAACATCCAGTGAAGAAGATGGTTGGGAAGCTTTTCTCTGGTGGCTTTTGGGTGTGTGTGCTCATTGTCTAATATGGGGAAAATCCCTTTAAAATGTCTGACTACAATTTGTGATATGCTGTGTAATGGTGATGGAGCCATAACTCCTTCTGCTAGGCAAGAATATGGCAAGCACCCATAGTGTGTGACACACTAATGAATATTTTCCAAAACTTTTTTGCTGCTGTGCCGTGTTTATCAATTTGGCACACACTGCACTGAAAGGCAGATACTAGCATTGATGTATCACCCCAATATCATTGTAAAAGTAGCTTTGTCCGGTGTCCTATGTCACCCTATCTAAAGACAGTATGTAGCATAGGAGGAGGCTGAGCTTGGGGAATGTATAATTTACTTTAACAGAGGTGTGTGTGTTTGTTTTTTTTGGGGTTTTTTTTTTTGTGAAAATCATGAATCAAGTCTGAGCATCCTGGTTTTCCTCGCCCACATGAAGTGTTTGACAGATATAGATAGAAATATATATATATATACAGTCATATGAAAAAGTTTGGGCACCCCTATTAATCTTAATCATTTTTAGTTCTAAATATTTGGGTGTTTGCAACAGCCATTTCAATTTGATATATCTAATAACTGATGGACACAGTAATATTTCAGGATTGAAATGAGGTTTATTGTACTAACAGAAAATGTGCAATATGCATTAAACCAAAATTTGACCGGTGCAAAAATGTGGGTACCCTTATCATTTTATTGATTTGAATATTCCTAACTACTTTTTACTGACTTACTGAAGCACAAAATTGGTTTTGTAACCTCACTGAGCTTTGAACTCCATAGCCAGGTGTATCCAATCGTGAGAAAAGGTATTTAAGGTGGCCAATTGCAAGTTGTTCTCCTATTTGAATCTCCTCTGAAGAGTGGCATCATGGGCTCCTCAAAACAACTCTCAAATGATCTGAAAACAAAGATTGTTCAACATAGTTGTTCAGGGGAAGGATACAAAAAGTTGTCTCAGAGATTTAACCTGTCAGTTTCCACTGTGAGGAACATAGTAAGGAAATGGAAGACCACAGGGACAGTTCTTGTTAAGCCCAGAAGTGGCAGGCCAAGAAAAATATCAGAAAGGCAGAGAAGAAGAATGGTGAGAACAGTCAAGGACAATCCACAGACCACCTCCAAAGAGCTGCAGCATCATCTTGCTGCAGATGGTGTCACTGTGCATCGGTCAACAATACAGCACACTTTGCACAAGGAGAAGCTGTATGGGAGAGTGATGCGAAAGAAGCCGTTTCTGAAAGCACGCCACAAACAGAGTCGCCTGAGGTATGCAAAAGCACATTTGGACAAGCCAGCTTCATTTTGGAAGAAGGTCCTGTGGACTGATGAAACAAAGATTGAGTTGTTTGGTCATACAAAAAGGCGTTATGCATGGTGTCCAAAAAACACAGCATTCCAAGAAAAACACTTGCTACCCACTGTAAAATTTGGTGGAGGTTCCATCATGCTTTGGGGCTGTGTGGCCAATGCCGGCACCGGGAATCTTGTTAAAGTTGAGGGTCGCATGGATTCAACTCAGTATCAGCAGATTCTTGAGAATAATGTACAAGAATCAGTGACGAATTTGAAGTTACGCCGGGGATGGATATTTCAGCAAGACAATGATCCAAAACACAGCTCCAAATCTACTCAGGCATTCATGCAGAGGAACAATTACAATGTTCTGGAATGGCCATCCCAGTCCCCAGACCTGAATATCATTGAACATCTGTGGGATAATTTGAAGCGGGCTGTCCATGCTCGGCGACCATCAAACTTAACTGAACTGGAATTGTTTTGTAAAGAGGAATGGTCAAAAATACCTTCATCCAGGATCCAGGAACTGATTAAAAGCTACAGGAAGCGACTAGAGGCTGTTATTTTTGCAAAAGGAGGATCTACTAAATATTAATGTCACTTTTCTGTTGAGGTGCCCATACTTTTGCATCGGTCAAATTTTGGTTTAATGCATATTGCACATTTTCTGTTAGTACAATAAACCTCATTTCAATCCTGAAATATTACTGTGTCCATCAGTTATTAGATATATCAAATTGAAATGGCTGTTGCAAACACCCAAATATTTAGAACTAAAAATGATTAAGATTAATAGGGGTGCCCAAACTTTTTCATATGACTGTATTATATGTCTGTCACTCATTTTTTATATAAAATTACTGAACAAAAAAAAAATATCCCCTAACTCATTATCCTCAGGGTAGAATAGGAGACCCACTTTAATATGTAGTTACTGTTTGGCACAATTTTATTTATTTATTTTTTTGTAATGATTGATAAGCTTAACTTCAGGATGAAAGATTAAAGGGGTTTTCCGGGATAAAAAGATAATTTAATACTAAACTAAACACCCTCCCCTGCTTAACTTCTAACTTACTTTATCAAAAAATGTTTATTTACCCATATCGCTGGGGTGGTCATGTGACCACCCCAGGCACATATTCTGATTTCCCGGTGATGTTCCGTATCCCCGTTTCCGGAAACCGAACGTCGCCAATACTCCACAAAGCTCCCCCCCACCTAACCCAATAATACTTACCTATCTTCATGTCCTGATCTTCTGGGCACGAATAGTCACTTCTGCTGGCGCCTGCAGATGGCTCTATTGCGCAGACACGAAGAGGAGAAGAACAGAAGGATCTCCCGTGCCCAGAAGATCCGGACAGGATGACAGGTAAGTAGGGTGGGGGACTTGAGTAGGGACTTTAGGTAGGGCTAGTAGTCCACGGGCTGGCTAGGGAAGTGGGGAGGGGGTGTGACAGAGGGATGGGGAGGGAGAAAGAGGGGGGGACCTTAGTGAAAAGCAATGCATCGTGGTAGTTGTAGGATAGGAGAGCAGGAATCTACCCATGTAAACAAATGGAGAGGATACCAGGAACTCCCAGAGAATCCCAGAAATCACTCAAAACCCTGCTAAAGGTACTTGGGTGCACTTATTAACCCATTAATAGCAGTGACAGACCTTTTTAAAAAAAAAAAAAAAAAAGATCTGGTAACCCCTTTAAGCTCTGGCCAGTGCATACATTTGTGAGCTGTTTGCTTTACACTGTTTATTCCCATATTTGACTATTAGCCCACTTTTTTAACTTAAAGGGGTATTCCCATGAACATAATCATATCTATATTTGTAGATAATTAAAAGTTAAACATTTTTGCAAATATAAGTAGTTAAAAATTCTGCAGAGTTTTAAAGTTTTTCTCTAACCATCTTAGTGGTGACATCTGTTGTCTTGATCGGTTGCCAATGGATACGACCACAAATGCAGAACCTTTCTATGGTCTGGGACTTGTCAGGAACCCAGCCATAATTTTCTTATTGTAGCTAGTTTATCAGGCAGGGATGCTACATGTATTAGAAGATATCCCTGCCACAATAAGAAAATTATGGCTGATTTTCTGACTTTAGAATGGTCCTATATTGATGGTCGTATCCACTGGCAACCGATCAAGACAACAACTTATGGCCACAAGATATTTAGAGAAAATCTGTAAAACTCTGCAAAATGTAAAATTATATTTGCAAAAATATTTAACTTTTTTAATTATCTACAAATATAAAAATGGTTATGTTCATGGGAATACCCCTTTAAGAACCTGTTACATATGTCTGGGATTTGTCTCTGTTCCTCTTGACATAAAATGGAATGAAGTTAAAGGAAAGTAGAGTGAAGCAAAAAACTGTCTTGGGATTTTAGAATATCACATTAAACGTTTACTTAGTTTCTCAGAGCAGAATTTCATTAGGAATGTAAGATTAAAATGTGGCTTAATTGAGATTTTTGGACCATGTTTCACTGAATATGCTTCTGTTATGTTTTACAGGTATTGCGGCTCTAACGTTTGCTCTTTTACTGTCAGCCAGAATGGGGATATTCCAGGAAACTCTTTATAAGGAATATGGAAAACATTCTAAAGAAGCCTTGTTTTATAATGTAGGAACATTTCATGTGGCGCTAATTTCTGTGAGAGAGAGGCTGATGGAAGTTTGCAATTTTAAAGGGGTTCTGGGCTGGTTTTCTCTGGGCTATCGCTTGTATGAACTCATTGGTTATGGGCTGGTTTGGACCCTGGGTAACATATTAGAACAAATACCCGGCCTCAGTCACATTGCCTATTCACTCCTTTCCTGTGTTGCCCACACTAGTTACCTACTTTACTTTTACAATGAAGTATTCAGCCAGCCCCTATCATGCAGGTAACTATTGGTGAACACGGAAGATGATGTGGAGGGACTCTGCACAAGTACTGGTACACCTCATGGGACCTGGGGGAAGAACCCCTTTAACATTAATATCCCTAAGACAACCTAGTCAGAGTGTACTTCTGGTTGTGTATCTCTAAAACATCGGGGTTTTAATAATAAAAGGACAATAAAAACCTGAAAATTTCACAGGTCCAAAATTACAATAAATTCAGAATACAGAATTTCATTGTAATTTAATGGAAACTTTAGAGACAATGGGGGAATTTATAAAGACTGGCATATTGTGCATTGGTCTTAATATTGTGAGCACTGGCAACAGATGCACCAGAATTAAGAGACTGGCATTCTGCTAATTCTGGCATACCGTGGGAGGTCATATGCACCAGTCAGGGAATGGCTTGGATTTCAGGTATAATTTATGCCAGTTTTTTGACATGAGTTATAGTAAATCTGAAAGGCCTTTTTCTTTTTTTTTTTTTTTTTTTTTTTTTTCTCTGACATGCCTGGGAGCCTTCACAAGGCTCCGGCTGTCACAGACACCGGATGGCACCCACTATCTCACCATGTGGGAGCCATACTGGCAACTAAATGCAGGGGCTTGGTCTGAAGGTGGGATTGGGGGGGCTCATATATACTAAATTCCCCTAATCAAATAAGACTCTGATAGCAGGCGTTAGCACTGGGTCTTACACAGTGGCGGCATCAAAATTGCTAGATGCTCAAATGGCTGGAAAATTATTACGCATGAGATATTATTTATTTATTTTTTTTAAACTTTCACTGCCAGGGGTCTCCGGAAATTTTGCACCTCCGGTAGCCACAGCAATTTTCACAGTTTTGAGATGGACAAATCAAACCTAAATTGCAACATTAAAAAATCATCCAACCCCCCCATACCTATATATTTTCTTAAAGTAGACACCTGCAGCATTGTCAGAATGCCACTTGGTACTGTATGCGAACAAGCACCTTCATGTAATTTTGATTTAAAGTTAATGTTTTATAAAAAAAAAAAAAAATGCAAATAAATGTATAGTTGCTAAAAGTGGAAACCAAAAAAAAAGTTATATGCACCAAACCTCCTAAAAATAAGAGATCAACATGTGCAGAGTTCATTCATATCACTAAGGCCTACACCTGCATGCACATATTTTCAGAAAATCACTAGAACTGGAAGGAACAAAAATCTGTTTTGAAGCTGGAAATGTTAAAAAAAAAAAAAAAAAAAAAAGTATCATCCTATAAAATGTAGGGATTACACACCGTGGAAAAGCAAGTGAACCCCTAATCCCTATATATTTTTTTGAAAGTAGACAACCTGAAGATTACATGTCTCAATTGGTTATCAATAGCCCCAACCACCTTCATGTAACTTTGTGACAAACACAAATAATTTTTTGAAAAAATGCACTAAAACATATATTTGCACTTAAAACTCCTATTCAATCTTACATTCACACACAAAATACATTTAAAATAAAAGATCAAAGTGTACACATTTTATATATACCACAAACATCAACTACAAGAGCTCGTACTCTCAAAAACGCTGATACAGAAGACAAGCAAGATTTTGCTTTTATTCACTAATATGTTAAAAATCTATACTGCACCTAGCAGACTTTGCAACTTTGCAGCAAACAGATTGTAAGCAAACATTGCACAAAAATTCAAATTTGCCACTAAAGTGCAGGCTCAATCAGTCCCTTTCTGCAATAAAATGTACTTTCCAAAAAACTGCAATATGTGAGGAATTCATACATACCACACATATATAGATTTACAAGTGTGGGTGTTAAAGAAACGCCAAAATCGCAGAAATAAGCCAACCAATTTTGTGCATGCAAATTAAATAGTTTACATAAAAATATAATTTTCTATCCCCTATAAAAATTATAGCAATTTATAAGTTCATCTCTAGTGATAATAGTTATTGCTATAATTTTAGTGTGTAACAGATATCGCTAGAGGCGTATTTTACTCTATAAAGATCAGGTATGGACAGGACAGGGATTGGGTGAAATGTAAACTTTATTGATGACTTTGTGCATGTGTTGTGTAAGTGTTCGCAGCGCCAAAAGAGTCGCACCAACCTGTACAATGGTAAACATCTGGATCTCAGCGCCAATAAACTTCCTGGTTATGTTCAGAGGGGTATTACATAAGAATACCCCTGTAGTAAGGCTCAGAGGGGTATTACATTTATCCCTCTATGTGACAATCAGAGAGCAAAAGTATAGTATGCTCTGTGATTGATAGGAGAGGGGATAACATGGACAGAAGTCCCTGCTATTATCCCCTGGGGTTACATACAGGTTATGCACAGATGATGATCATGATTGATTATTATTTTCTCATCTCTGTGCAGTCTGCAGGGCTGCTCCTCCCTCCTTTTCTTCCTACCGCAGCTCTTAAGATACTTCCTGAGACAGGAGAGGGGGAGGACATTTTAGAGCCCCATATTTTAGGATGCATTCGGAGTATTAAGAAGATCTCATCTTTAAAATGATAGCAAGATATTCATGATATCCCTTATAAATTCGGAGCGAATCGCTGTTAAAAACGCTGTCGGGAATTGAGATCTGCAATGTGATCTCAATGCCGAATAGCGTTTTCAACAGTGAATCGCTCCTAAACTGTAAGGGCTATTATGAAGATTCTCATCTTTAAAATGAATCCCAGATCTTCTTAATAGACCTAATGGATCCTAAGATATCGTCATTAGAAGTACGGACGTATTGGATACGTGCTTGGCTACGGAAGTGCCACCCTGGGAGGACGTATAGATACGTTGCTGGCAGGGAAAGGTTTAAAGGCATAATAATGCTATTACAGGTGTTATTGTGACCTCTGGCGTGCGGGTTGGAACCTTGACAAAGAAGTCTATTTTTTTGCTTCAAAACTGCCGTGTGCAAAAAAGTGCCACATTTACGCTAGAAAACTTGCGTGTGCAGGTTAATTAAGTCCTCGCCAGTCTGTCTTAGATCTGTGATCACATATAATAACACAGCTTGTATCTTCATGACTCAAAAGCTCCTGCCTGATTTTGGAGCTTAAAGGGAGTCTGTCAGCAGGAAAATTGTTGTCAGACTAATGACAGTATCTTGTCAAAATTTGCAGTAAAAAGAAGATTCTAGCAATGCAACCTCTCCAAAGAGGTCTTGTTTATTTTGCATTGCTGCTCCATTTTCATCAAAATCAGGGATATATCATTATGCAATTTAGCTGAACAGGCCTTTAGTGATGTCTTCTCTGGCTGGGAACATCCCTTTCTGCTCTAGATAATGACCCCTAATTGCCTCCAAGCTCTGCACCCCATTGCGGAGACATCTTGCACTTTGTCACACTTTGTTTGTATTTAGGGTTGGTTATCTAGAGCAAAGCTTTGGTAGCAGAAGAAATGCCCTAAAGCTCTCCAAGTAATTTGCATAAGAATAAAATACATATTTCTCGTCTACTTCACTGGGGGACACAGCACCATGGGTATAGACCTGGTCACTAGGAGACAAGACACTAGGAAAAAGCAAAAGCTGTTGGCTCCGCCTCCAGGCTATACCCTGCCACAGCCACTGTGCATGAATCAGTTTGAAACCTAGTGTCATAGGAGGCAGACACGACCTGACTCAGGTCTTCTGTCTTGCATCGTTTTTATTTTTACCTTTCTTTCAGGTGCAGGGGGTAGTCAGCGTGTACGCCACACTAGTCATACCCTCCTGCGGGCGCAGCGCTCTGCAAAAGAGCAGCCTCGCCGGTCACCCAGTCCCCACTCACCATTCACCGCACCCCGAAAGCGGCCAGAGTACCGGTGACCCCACTCCCACGTGCGAGGTCCTACCGAGGGGGTGACCCTGCGGCGCCTGAAGTTGCCAGACTGGTGAGTATGAGAAGAATAGAAGGCAGGTGAGTATGAAAGTTACCTCAGCCCCTCTCCATCTCCCCTTCAGGCCCTCTCCACCTCCCCTCAGCCCCTTAGTGCCATTTCCCAGGGGGACAATAGTATGGGTCCTGTTTAGGGGGGGCATCACAGGGTTCCCCTGAACTGGGTCTTAAATCTTAGTAAATAAGCCCCTTTTTTCTGGGGCGTTTTTGGGTTTTCTGGTCGCTCCTACCGAGCGGCCCCCGTCGGGGGGCACCCGGTTCCCCCCCGCTCGTGAGGGGACCCCCCTTTCCTGGCCCCCCGGTACCTTTTCCCAGGCCTCCGCGGAACCTCCGGAGTTCGCGCCGCCGACGGTGCCTCGCGGTCGGCCGCGTTGTACGCGAGTCCGAGGCCTGGCCGGGAACTAGGCCGCAACGGGCCCGTCCCTTTCCCGGGCTTTTCTGGTACCCAGACTCCGCCTAGGGCCTTCCATTGGCCAGGGGGCTGTCCTGGCAAGCCATCCAGCCTGCCCAGTAGCTACTGAGCCTGTATTTACCAGGGGAAGAGCTTTGCTCTCCTCATATTCTCAATTTATTTATTTATTGGCTTATTTATTTATTTTTTGGCTTGCTGGGACAGCAGGGATTCTTCCCAGTTCCCTGGGAGACATTGCACCTGTGGAACCCTTGCTGCAGCAGTTTGTGAGCGGCCATCTTTTGCAGTCTGGTAGGCTAACCCCCTGGGTTACCCTAATTTTCTTGGGCTCCCCCCTCCGGCCCCTCTGGTTGCGTCACGTTTTTATACGTGCACCCGCTGTATCAAAAACAGTTGCCATGCGGACAGCCCGAGCCCATGTGCTCTCTCTGCCTTCCGCCTCAGCCAGTCAGTAACCTCCTGGCCTCTCTCCGGTTCTTCCATCCCCCGGATTGGGCGACCACCCTAACCTTGGCCATGGTGTCCTTACCAGACTTAACTAGTCAGTGCAGGAAACTTGGTATGGCTGCTTTCCCAGATCGCCGCTCAGTCGGCTGCTTCTAGGGATCTCCCTGGACACCCTCATAGATCCCGTCGCAGCTCCAGGAGCCTCAAAAGGACCAGGAAGTCTTCCTACGGTTCACGGTCCGCCACCCCTTCCTCTGGGTACTCCCCAGTTAGGAACTCAGCTCACGGCTCCACTCCGACAGGCGGATACCTCCCTCCCCCTGCTCGGTCTATTTAACTGGGGACGCCTCTGACTCCGACTCGGAGCTTCAGCTAGGCTCATGTATATATGCTGCTACGCGGGAGTCATCTATGCGATAGAGACCCTACAGATCTCTGAGGACCCGGACTCATCCTCTCAAGTGGACATCTCTTTCTGCCACTGGATGTTTGATATCATCTTGAGGGCACAGTGAATTCTCCCTGGACCATCCTCTGTCTTCGACTAGGAAATCGGACATCCCTTCCCTTGACCTGTGTGTCTCTAAGTGGAAGGGGAGCTCGGGCAGTTCTGCCAGGCTATGCTGTGACACATGTCTCTAGCTCTCCCTGGCTGGCAATGATGAACATCCGAGGTAAGGGAAGCAGGTTGCTCCAGTGGTGCAATCGGTTAGCGCACGGTACTTAGATATCAGTAACTAGTGAGCGCAAGCTGGCCTGTCTTGACATTTTGTCAGCGAGCCGCCCCATGTGTCCCTTCCTATCACTAAGAGCCTCCCACGGTGGATCCCATGATAGCTAGGCTCTCCAAGGCTTCTAGTCTGCCTTCAGCGGATTTTGCCTACCTCAGTGATCCCTCGGAGTGAGATCGGATCGCATCTGTTGTATTGTTTGCAATGCAGAACTGATACATTGCATTGCCCTAAATGCTGGCTATTGTATTGCTGCAAGAAGGTGGCTTCCCTCACCAGGGTGGCCTTCGTAGTGGCTGGTTTCTTCCTGCGGCTCTCCTTCGCTGCCTCTTGGGTCATCAAGGCCTTCTTTTCCTGGGCCAAACAGCCTCAGTCAAACCTCCCTGATGCAGTTTCCCTCCAGCCGCTCGTCTCTGAGATCCTGAACGCTTCCCAATAACTAGAGATGCCTCCCAAATCTGCTAAGGCGGCCGCCAATGCAGTGATTATCTGCCATACCGTTGGGATCCGTTGTGGAATACTGGGTCCGCCTCCAAGAAGGCGAACGCAGCCCTTCTCCCTTTCCAGGTCGTCCTGGGCCAAATTTTTTGTTAAGGGCGTCGAGAAGCTTATCCCTGAGGCCACGGGGGAATAGATTCTTCCTCCCTCAGAGGCGTCCTATGTGTCAGCCGTTCTCCTGCTCCAGAAAGCTTCTTTCAAGTCCAGGCCTCCCTGGCGGTTCTGCACTAGGTCGTCCAGGTCTTCCTCTTCCTAGCCTCCTCGGCATGAAGCTTTTTCCCCTCTCTGGGCATCTCAAATGGCGGGACGTCTGGAGCCTGGGCCTGAGAGGCGGTGTCGTCCGGCTACTCCAGTTTTCGCTGGAGTCTCTTTGCCTTCGCTATGTCGGACAATCCAGGCTGTCTCCAATCTCCAGCGGCAGGGAGTCAGCGTCCCTGTTCCCGTTGCAGAGTGTATCTGGGGTTACTATTCCTACCTGTTCTCCATTCGCCTAGAAGGACGGCTTCCTCTGTCCCATCATGGACCTGAAAGGGCTCCACAGGTTCTTCCATGCCTGCAGGCTCCGTTGAAGTCTATGCAGTCTGTGGTGGCATCCCTGGAGATGGGCGAATTCTTCGTCCATCTACATCATCTCGCTGTGCCGTCAGCGGTTTCTTCGTTTTGCTGTGGATCCTTGACCTTTCCAGTTGTCTCTCTCCCCTTCAGGCTGGCCTCTGCCACCGGGGGTTTTTTTCCCTCAGTTATGGCGTCTCTCATGGCCATCCTCTGCGCCAGAGGTGCTGCCGTGTTTTCAGACTTTGACGACCTCCTGGTGAAGCCCCTCCAGGTCAGACAATCTGACCAGCTTGTGGTTCACCTTGGATGTTCTTCGCCGGTTCTGCTGGCTCATCTATGAGGATGTCTCGTGTCCTCTAAGCACATGGAATCCGGGACATGATCCTCTGCTCGCTCCAGGGTGTGATTCTCCCTCCGGAGGCCAAGATCCTGAGTGTCCCACCTTTGGAGGTACTCTCCTTGCTGTCTTTGAATCGGCATGTGGGTCCTGCGCACGATCGCCTCAACCTTCTAGGCTGTACCTTTCATTCACTCTGTCGTTCTCTCCTCTTGAAGATTACGGCCTGCTGGGACAAATCTCCGGATAGCCTCATCTGCTTCGTTCTCCTTCCACCTTGGTTCACTGAGAGATTCTTTAGTGTATATTCCTCCCCAGGAATTTCTCAAGGGAAGTCCTTCTTCCCCTCTGTTGGTAAGTGATTCCCACTGCCACCAATTTCCCCGGCTGGGGAGTGGTCCTCGATGCTTTGATTGTTCAGGGCCTGTGGTCCAGGGCCGATTCCTCCCTCTGGTTCAACCTGCTGGATCCCAGGGCTATCTTATTTGCCCTTACTCCTTGGACCTCTCTTCTCCAAGGCCATCTGTCACAGTCCAGACTGACCTCTCCTCCATGGTCGCCTACTTGAACCCTCAGCGTGGCACCAGGAGCCGTGCGGCCTTACTAGAAGCCTCACAATTTCTTCCTTGGGTGGAGCGCCTTGTTCCAGCTCTTTCGGTGGTCAACCTTTTTCTGGGTGGCAGACTACTTGAGTCGAGAAAATATTGCTCCGGGCGAGGGTCGCTTTATCTGCAGATCTTCCATCCACTGTGCTCCCGCTGTGGTGTGACAAACGTCGACCTTTTTAGCCTCCGCCGGAACCACAAGGTCCCCGGCTAAATTGCCAGGTCTCTGGATCCTCGAGCCATCACCGCTGGCGCTCTTGTAAGTTCGGTTTTTCACTTCCTCTTCTCCCTTGGGTCCTCCAGAATCTCAAGACCAAGGGGGTTCAAGCTATCCTGGTGCGCCAGATTGGCCCTGCCGGGTCTGGTATGTGGATCTCATTTTCCTGTTGGCGGATGCTCCTGGCCTCTTCCTCTGCTGGTCGACCTTCTGTCTCAAGGACTGCTGTTCCTCCCCACCTTGACTCAGCTGCGTTCACGGCGTGGCTGTTCAATCCGAGGTTTGAGGCATCGTGGGTTTTTTTTTCGGAGTTTGTTATTCTAACATACTCAAGGCCCAGAAATTCCAGATAGCTTAGATCTGCCATCACACGTGGAAGGCTTACGTCCACCATTGGAAGAGTAACGATTCTCATCGGATCTTCTCCAGTCTGGTCTGGATCAAGGTCTTAGTCTTCTTTCTTTTTAAAGGACTTTCCTACAGGAGTGCCACTCTGTGCTCCTTTGGAACCCTTGGATCCGTGGGATCTTAACCTCATCTTTAAGGTGCTTCAGGTTCTCCCCTTCGAGCCTATGATATCCCTTTTTTTGCCTTTTGTCCTGGTAGAATGAGTTTCTGGTGGCCATTACCTCCATCCGCAGGGGTCCCGAATTGGCTGCCCCTTTTTTTGGCAGCCTCCCTTTCTGGTCCTCCACAAGGATAAGGTTTTCCTCTGTCTGCCACAGTCTTTTTTTCTTAGGGTGTTTTTCCTGCTTCCACTTCGAGGACTTGGTCTTGCCCTCTTTCTGCTCGGTCCCCAGGCGTCCATGTGAGTGCTTGCTCTTCCCTGCCCGGTTGTTGCCTGGGCAATTTGTGTGTATACTGTCCCTCACGGATCCTTTCTCTTGTTCGGACGCTTTGCTCATTCTCCCTGAGTGCCCTTGCCAGGGCCTGCCTGCTTCCAGAGCTCCCATCTTCCGATGGCTTTGGTCTGAGATTAGGGAGACCTATCGGTTTAAGGGTAAGGCTCAGCCTTCCCGTGTGACGGCTCTCTCCTCTAGAGCTGTTGGAGTTCCCGGGGTCTCCGGCATCAGGCTTTTGCTTCCCAGGTCTGTAAGTATCGCACTGGGCCTCCATCCTCTTTCTCTAAGTTTCACCAGATCCATTCTGTGGCCTCTGCTGATGCCAATTTGGGTTGTAAGTTTCTGGAATCTTTTGAGTATTACAGGTTTGCATGGCCATGTTATTCCCACCCTCTGGGACTTCTTTAGGACATCCCATGGTGCTGTGTCCCCCAGTGAAGTAGACGAGAAAGTGGGATTTTTGTGTACTCACCGTAAAATCCTTTTCTCGTTGTATTCACTGGGGGACACAGATCCCTCCCTTGTTTTTTTCAGTGTTCCTGCCCGAACTGTGTTGGTTCCTTTTTGGGTTCAGGCATTGTTGGTGGTTGTTGGTTCCATGTTCCTTTGTGTCTCTTTCCTACTGCTACGGTACAAACTGATTCATGCACAGTGGCTGTGGCAGGGTATAGCCTGGAGGCGGAGCCAACAGCTTTTGCTTTTTCCTAGTGTCTTGTCTCCTAGTGACCAGGTCTATACCCATGGTGCTGTGTCCCCCAGTGAATACAACGAGAAAAGGATTTTACGGTGAGTACACAAAAATCCCACTTTTTCATGAAAATGGAAGTGCAATGTAGATTAAGAAAGTAATCTTTGAAAAGCATAGAAGTCGCCATACAAGGTACTGTCAGTTGTCTGATACTGATTTTCCTGTTGACAGACTCCCTTGAATGCATTTAACTCTGAACGTTTTTACGCACTATATATAAATAATGGCACTATTATAAGGGTGCCACTCCCATTGCCACTGTGTATGTAAGGGGGCGTTCACACTACCGTTGGTGACCGCCACTAGTGTCCGTTGCTATTGCCCATTACAAGATTTTAGCATCGGACACTAGCTGAACCATCAGAAATCCGTTAAAATTTCCATTCATTTCAATGGGTATTTATATTGTGTCCATTTGTGTCCCTTTACACCAAATCCGTCCGAAGTCCGTTTTTTCGCGGACAAAAAATCCTACATGCAGGACTTTTTGTCTTTGAAAAATACGAATTCTTGACGGACAGTAAGTGTCCGTTATTTTTTTAACATTGAAGTCTATGGGTAACGGACTTATAACGGACAGTAACTGATAGCCATTAGTTACTGTCCATTATTTTATGTCCTTTTTTCCTGCGCATGCTCAGAAAGGAGAAAAAAACAAAAAAATAAAACGGACAGTGTTAAAAAAAAAAAAAAAAAAAAAAATGGACACTAACTGATGCTAATGTGTCCGTTTTTTTTTTTAACTGAACCATTAATTGGATCAGTTAAAAAAAACTGACACATTAACATCAGTTCGTGTCTGTGTGTGTGTCTGTGTCTGTGTGTGTGTGTGTGTGTTGTGTTTTTTTTTTTTTTTTTTTTTTTTAACGGACACCTTCATAACGGACTCCAACGGTAGTGTGAACCCTGCCTTAGCTCACTAAGCTTAAAGATAATATATTTTTTTTCTCCTAAAGTTCCAGCATGTACCACAACACTGTTCAATAAGTTATAGTGTACAGTGACATATAATTACAGTAGGGTGCAATGTTATAATGTGGGGATGACCATGCTTACAAGTTTAAAGTCAACAAGATGGTCTTGTACCAATTGTACAGCAAAACAAACATTAATCATACTATGAAAATGCTTTAAAGGGAGCCTAATGCCTCAACTAAGCATATTCAGCTGCTGCCACTGCATTGCAGAGCACATTAGTGATATAACTAACAAATAATACAGTTTTTCACTGTAATGTGCTCTGTAATGCAGTGGTGACTGTTGAATATACTTGGGAGAAACAATAGACTCCCTTGAAGACGTAGGAAAATCATGATTCTGAGTGTTAGTACCCCATGTAATCATATTTTAAAGGAGTTGTTTAATTTTAACAAATATACTGTGTAATGAAAAATTAAACAATTTTCCATTATAATTACTGTATCAATTCCTCATAGTCTTCTAGATATCTGCCTTTTGTCATTCATTCTGCTTACTGCCAGTGGATGAAAATCTGTCCATGGTCATGTGATGTACAGTCCGTGGTCATGTGGTGACACACAGGTGCACAGCTCGTTATAGTCACAGCACAGTAATCAGACATCTGCCTTATAATGAACTGTGCACCTGTGTGCTCATCACGTGACCATGGACTGTATATCACATGACCATGGACTGATATTTATCCACTGGGAGTAAGCCGAATGAATGACAGCAAGCAGAGATCTAGAAAACTATGAGGGATTGATACAGAAAGTATATATATATATATATATATATATATATATATATATATATATAGTTATAAAGTATATATAACTATTAATTACACAAACAATATAGTGGTGTGTGTGTGTGTGTGTGTGTGTGTGTGTGTGTTTTTATAAACTGAAACAGCCCCTTGAAGTATTGGCGTTAATGACATTGTTTCCTGTCTTACTTTTTCCCCTCAGCATGCATTACCACTACCAGGATTTCTGCTTTTAGCCCCAGACATATATAATCATGCAGTAATGTTCTCACAGAGCGGTGAGTATGCAACTTAGACCATACAAGGTCCACACGAGAAATCTTGGATTTCATTCATCATTACTTCTAGACATCATGATTAATTCTCCACTACTGAGTGTATTAAAGCACACCTAAAATTTGACAACTTTTTTTATATTTTTTTTTGGCAGCATTTGTGACATTAATAAATATAATATACTTTATTAACAAATTTCTGTGAAATCGTGTGCTGAAATCCCCTTCTTGTTCCTTTATGTATTTTACTTGTTTCTCTCCCTGCTGTATAGTGGTATCATGGGAAGTTGAGGCTGGGGGTGTCTATTCAGAAAGTTACATCTGTGGCATTATAAAACGTAGAACTGCTTTGGTGTAATGAAAGATGATGTATTTCCAGAGAGATCACCTGTTGCAAAGTCAGGATTGGCATATTTTCCTGCAGCTGACAATCCCAAACGATATAATCTCTGGAAATAATACATGTAGAAAAACTGTGAATCCCATATTTAATTTAATTTATTTTTTTATTTTTTTTTAGTATTGTAAAACTAATTAAATTTTAGCTAAGTATTTTAAAAATCTTTAGAAATGTTAACCATATAAATGTAGTATTCTATCAATGTAGGTCACCTATATAAAACAGATACAGATGACTATTTCTTCCAGTCTTGTTCAGATTCTTCTGTGTCAGCCATGATTCTGCTTCCTTAGGATCTGCATAATCTGTGGAGTGAACGTTGTCCCCCCTAGCTCATATATATGTGTTTCTATTGACGCTATTTCTTGACTTTATCAGTTAGTTTCCTGGGTTGTCTCAGTCAACTGGAACAGTTCTGTTCTGTTTCTCATCATTTTGGCCAGAATAGATTATTGGGAAAGTATCTTTGATTTTAAGGCTTCTTGCATTGCTATTGATGAGAATTTATTGAAAAACAGCCACTTTTCGAAGGAGGCAGAGTGGAAACACAGGAATAAGTCAGTAGCTTGGCTTACCGGTGCCACAGCCCTGGTTAAAGCAAAGTACACTAGAAATATTTTTTGGGTAAACTGTATGTCAGTAAAATGCCACATTCTGTTTGAATGAAAAAAAAAAAATCTTGAGCAATCAGTAGACAATAAGTTAAAGGAACACTAAACCTAGAAATGATGGAAGTTAACAGAAGATATACATTTAGCCAGTTTTCTGTTCTGTGCTTTGTTTAGCTGGCAGACTGTTGAGAGTATATTCTAGCAAACAGGCAGGGCTTAAAGAACTGTGATGACTGCCTACATTGTGGTCTAACATTGATGCACCATGTTGCATTGCTAGAATCTTCTTTTTACTGCAAATTTTGACAATTTGTGTTCCTTTTGATGCACCTTTCATTGATTTAGCAGTGAGATGTTTTAAGTGTGGTATGCAAGTGACAATATTCTTTTATATATTTTACTGCACAATATTTGGCCTCCTGAATTTCCTATATGTGACGTGTGCTTGCGCGCGCGCGCGCGTGTGTGTGTGTGTGTGTGTAAGCATGCACCCAATTTAAGATGATGCCATTATCATTGAAACTGAACTGTCCATATTTATTGCATTACAGAACCATTCCAGCTGCCTCTATTGGGAATCCAGATGCCGATCATGTGGTTTTACCTTCTCATGAATGTGATCACTCAGTATCCTTGCACTGATTTTCCAGCTGTTACACAGTTCACACCAGACCTAAGAGCAAGATCTGGTCTACAGATGAATAATGCTTTTGCAAAAAGGTTGCTGTGCATTATATTGCTAAATAGTTATGACATGTGGTATTTATAACCTGCACAGTGTAAATGGATTGTTCCAATTTATACTGTTCTGGTGTTCGCCTGTCATCTTATCAGATGATACTATTTGTGTATATCGGGGGCTCCACTTGTGAGCTTTTCAGCATTCTCTGTGTTATTCTGTTTGCCTTAACACATTTATCAAGATATGTATGCATCCGTGGAGTATTCATTCTCACTACAGAATGCCCTTCACTTACTGTCACCCTAGTTGTCACGTTACGGAAATTCCTAAGTCTTATCTTCTCCATTCTGTATTTCAATAACCCTTTTACCACCTGGCACTGGATTGGCACCATTCTAGTTTTTATGGGTACATTGCTGTACACTGAAGTGTGGAACGCCATTCAAACTGCTCCTAGCAAAGACAAGAAGGATGTCAAAAAAGACTAGAACTTCCCTTTGTTTTTTATGCAGAATGTTGCTGCCTAAATTCAATAAGTGGTGTAGCACTATTTATACTCCTTCCACAGAACTTTGTAATGTTAGACTTGTACCATTTTATACTGTGAGAGTGGTAAGACATTAGGTCAAAGATATACAACCTTTAGCACTCCATCTGTTGTGAAACTACAACTCTCGGCATGCATACTTGCTCTGCTCTTCTTGGAGCTACCTAAAGAAGTGAATGGAGATTACTGGGAGTTGTGGTTCCTTAGTATCTAGAGTGCTGAAGGTTTCTGATCCCTGCATTAGGTAAAGATGAACCAGTAGGAAAATGTGGGGAAAAAAAATAAATTACAGAGTGAGTAACATAGATGAATGGTCAGTTACTTGGATCATATATTTATTTGTGAATCTGGATTTTATATTTTTATGTAAGGGTGAATGCGTACACACAGTAACAGTTTCCGATATTTCCTGGACATTTTCATGCTTTTCACTAAACAGTTATTATTGTATATTTCACAGTAGAGGGCATAAGCTGATAAAGAAGTTGTGCTACTATAACATCTGAGTTATACAAGTCTCCAATTGACTATATATCCTGTCTTGGTGTAGAGCAAAGATTATAGTCTCCCACCTTGATATTGTTACATTTATTTAGGTATTAATCATGTCATGTTTGTATATCTGTATGTACCAGATTTCTTTTTTTTTTTTTTTTTTTCTTTTCCCCACACAACCCAAGCTGCATTGTTGTTCAAAGTGAGTCACATGTCCATGCTGTAGCTCAGTACAATTCATTTGAATGGGACTTAGCTGCAGCATGGCCACTTAACCAACAGATGTGGTACCACTTTCAGAGAAGAGGAAGTGAAGCACTTTCTAAAAGAAAGCAGTCATGTTTTCTAATCCTGGATAACCTTAAGAAGTGTTAAAATGTTCTGGAACCTTTAGGCTAAGGTCTCACATAGCGAAAACAAAATCGTGGCGGAAATGCTTTGCGTTTTTCATTGTGTTTTCGCAGTGGTTTCCTCTGTGGACTTTCTGCCGTTATTATACCTATATGGAAAACGCCAGCATTTCCGCAGGTATAATTGACAAGCTGCGATTTTCAAAGACACAAGTGTTTTTGAAAACGCAGCTTTTCCGCTGCAGATTTTTTCACCAATGTGTGGATGGGATTAGCTAGAATCTCATTCACTTTGCAGGTATTGTGAAAATGCTGCTTTTTATATAACGTGGGCCTTTTAACCTTAAAGAGGACCTTTCACGTCCTCATGTATATGCGGTTTTACATACAGCTAGAAAGCTGACAGCGCGCTGCATTGAGCACACTGCTGGCTTTCCCGATATATGCCCCGAGGCTGGAGATATCCGGGGTCTTAGTTTCACCGTCCACTGTCAGAAGGGTGTTCCTGACAGTCTAGCTGCGCTGTGAGGAACGCCCCCCTGACTGTGCTCATCCATAGCACTGTACTGGGGGGGGGGGGCGTTCCTCACAGCTATAAGGAACCCCGGAACCCCCCCCCCCAGTACAGGTCTCTATATGAGGACGTGAAAGGTCCTCTTTTAAGCAGCTTTTGATTTTCTGACTGCATTTGTGTGATAAGTATTAATGGATTTTGGCTCTTTTATGTGAAATACTGCGTTGAAATCAACTTTCTGTCCCCTATGTATTCTTTCTCCTGTCATTGACAGCAGAAATTCACTGTTTCTGACAGTGAGTACTAGGGAGTACAGGTGTAATGTGTAGAATCTGAGGCTGGAGGAGGGAGTCACTTCAAACAATTACTATATATCTCAGGTATTAAAAAAAACTGTGAAACTGGTTCTGGTGTCATATTAAAGATGAGATTCGATTCTCAGATCTACCTTTTATTTTTTTTCCAAAAACAGCGTCAAGAAAACGCTAACTGTTTTTCCGCCTATCATTGATTTCAATGGGTTTTTCAAGGTGCAATCTGCCTGAAGATGGGTCATGTCGCTTTTTTTTTTCTCTAGCTGAAAAAATCAGCTAGAGGAAAAAAACTGCTACTGACTCCCATTAAAATGAATGGGAAGCGTTTTTTGAGGCTGATTCCGCCTCAAAATCAGCCTGCAAAAAACTGACCAAAAGATTTGAATCCCTCTTTTTCATAGTGACACCAGTAGTACCTACCTTCTAACCCCCCCCTCCCTCAACCTTTGCTTCTATGTATTACACCTATACTCTCCTCTACTCGCAGTCAAAAGCAGCGAGTATTTCTGCTACCAATAGCAGGGGAATAAATACTTAGGGGACAAAACATGGATTTTGGTGAAGGATTTCACATAAAAGAGCCAAAATCCGTTAAAGTATATTACAAAAAATAAGTTTAGGTATGCTTAAGATATTTGATATATTCTGACTTACAGCTCTGTACTATAGTTAAAGACCTGTCACCAGGTACTAAAAGCCCAATGACATACCTCATCAGATATAAGCTTTTTTTAGGCTGTATTCACATGGAGGAATTTGCCGTGGTTTTGTGAGCGGATTTCGCCTCCGAATTCGGGGCAGATTCCTCCCGGAATCCGCCTCCTATTATTTTCAATGGAAAAAAGAAGCATCCTGCATGATCTTGCTGCGGATTCCACGACTGGTTCAGCCGTGAAGTCCGCTGCCCAAGGTTCCCTGCTGATTAGGCCCATTCATCTGGCCTAATCAGTAGCGGGATGCCACAATTGAATGCCAATGCACTGCATCAGCATGTCGTCGGAGCTAGACTGCGGCAAGAATGCCAGCGGCGGAAAATTAAGAGGAATTCCTCTTCATTTTCTGCAGTGTGAACATACCCTTAGTGTTGCTGCAGATTAGGGTACACTAGCCAAGTGGGCAGTAACATTGCCTGACAAACAGCACACAAAGAACCTCCCAAAGAAAACCCAGTCAGACGATGTGTGTCATTGGGCTTTACGGGTTCTCTGTAATTTTACAATTCGATTTGTGCCTTATTTGCCACCAGGGCTGTATAGAAGAAGTCATTGACTCTGGCTACAAAATAAGATGATTAATTATATTGATAATTGTATAATATAAGTTAAAATAATTTAGATGCACAGCTTGGTACATATTTACTTTATTAGGAATTCAGCAGCTATTTTTTTTACTGAATTAGAGGGGCTTTAATGCCTCATGCATTCAAACATTGAAACGTCTGACCATCAAAAACGAACATGTGAATAGACATGTTGTAAAAACAGCCTTGTGACAACTGTTTTTCACGTACATGAGGCTTTAATATGTCTGTCTGACAATCAGCAATTTATGAAAGAGTCAGAGTTGGGATGTGGAAAAATAGGAGCTGGAGTCGGTGGTGTACCAACTCCACAGACCTCTTTTGTATTGCCTAATTTTTATATCAATTATATGAGAACTGAGGTAAAACTATAGTAGTAATGTATGAATTGTGAATGTTATAAATTATTTATACATGTCACAATTTATCTGTAGAAAGAGTAATAGTATGAAGTAAGGCTTCCCCTACACATTCATGTTGGAGGATCCCTGTAATATTGGCTACATTTTGTGACAGTCTAATGTTGGAAAATAAACTGCAGTCAGAGAAATCTGACAGCAGCTTGTTCCCCTTCAACGTAAAACTGGCTTGGTGTCCCAAGAAAACCAAACCGTGGCTGAAGGCAAAGCAATAATTGACATGCTCGATACCCACAGCGCAAGACCCGTGTTTTTCTTTTTTTTTTTTTTTTGTTTTATTTCTGTAGTATGTAGTGATGGGATTATGTCCCCAGCCTTATACATACTCTGCAGGTTGAAGTTTTTTTATTGGGAGTTATCATGCCCATATTTATCCCTAGTCTTTTTTTTTTTTTTTTTCCCATTTGTTACAAAATGTAGGTGTTAGAAATTGTCTTCCTTCAAAAGCGGCAAATTTGTCATAAATAGCTCAGTATGATTGACTACTTGAGGCACTGTCTGCATGTTTTCTTGCTTTAAGGCTAAAGCCCCACGTAGCGAGCCTCAGGCAAAAAACGCGGCAGAAACGCACTTTTTTTCCACAGTGTTTTTCACAAAGTCAGCAGAGTTTTCCTCTGCTGACTTTCTGTACCTATTATACCTATACGGAAAACACCAACGTTTCCGTAGGTATAATTGACATGCTGCAATATACTAAAACGTGACTGCTTTTGAAATCACAGCATTTCAACTGCAGATATTTTTCTGCAATGTGTGGATGGGATTAGCCAGAATCTCATCCACTTTGCAGGTACTGTAATACGCAGTGTATTTGCCAATACTCTGCGTATTTACAACGTTGGGTCTCTGCCTTAGGTTGATTTTACTGGGACACAGTTCTACAAGCAAGCTAATCTGATACAGATGTGTGTATGTAATATATAATGAATGATATATACATGTGAATTTCTTCTGCTCTATCTATACATTAAACTTTTTAGAGGCTTTGAAGTTTAGGCTCTGTTTCCCATGTAAAACTTACATTTTACAGGGGTGTTGTTGTTTATGGCGTGTAAAACCACTCAAACATTCCAGACTTACATTTAGAATTACATGTGAGAGGCTGACCTGTCAGATGTTTACTGTTTCTCTAGGTGCTTATAAAACCTTTGAAAACATATTGTGGTGGAATAGCAATATGAGGTTGTCTAGGGTTTCTTGGAGAGTGTTTTACAGCCTCTTTCATACACACATTTTTTTTTTTCAGTGCATTTCAAGCATTTTTCATAGCAGTGCTTTACAAGAATTTTTTTTTTTTTATTACATTTTATAATATGTTTTTAAGTCTTTTTAGAGCAGCCTATGTGGAAAAAATAGCAAACCCAGGGCATGCTGCATTTTGAAAATGCTATCGGCCCCCCACCCTCCCTCCCAACCCCCAAAAAAAGATAATGCTTTGTATGTAGTGTGTTTATTCCACTACAGACTTTGAAGTAACGTCTGACCTCAGGATTTTTTAAATAAAAAATGCAGTAAAATGCTATCAGTAAATCCCATCCTCGGGTTCTTACACACTCTCATGTCGTTGTGGAACATGACTATTCTCAGTGCAGCAAAATCATGTGTTTATGAAGTTTTTTTATGCTGTTTTTGGCTGCACAGCTTCTACAGGTGAAACTAGCTGAAGCACTTGTTTTGCCTGTAGAAGGACATCACTAAAATGAGTTGATTTAAAAAAAATCTGGATTGCGTCATTCAATATTTACAGTTTTGCTCATCTTTCCCGTCTCCTAATGTTTCTCCTGATCAGAGTGAATGAAGGCAGCATTCATTTCTTTGCAAGGAAAGTCTAAAGGTTGAGGCCCCACGGTGAGGAAAAGCTGCTTTTTATTGTTGCAGATTTTGCTGTAGTCTTTTGAGCCAAAGCCAAGAGACGCTTGAAAAGGAATAGGAAATGTAAATGAAATGCTTACACTTTTCCCTTCTGCAAAATCCACTCCTGGATTTGGCTCAAGATAACACAGCAAAATCTGCATCAAAGAAAGCAGCTTTTCTGCAATGTGGAAACAGTGTTTGCTGCAGTAGAAACCAGCAAAGTGAATGAGATTCTGGTTAATTATATCCATACATTGACATGTTTTTCTGCTGGGTTTTTTTTTTTTCCTGCAATTTTAGTTTCAATAATTTTTATTCAAAATTTTTCAAAGAATAAAGGTGAAATACATTATTGACATATATCACGATGTACATTGGTATGCAGTATAGTATAGTATGCGAAAAAACAGAACATAGTACTTTCTTTACCAAAATACATCTGTAAGTCATACATCAACAACACGGATATGCAACGTACTAACATAGTAAACCTAAACTATAACAACAACTTTCAGGCACATTCAGCGGGCTATCTTGAACCATTCCTAGGACATGTTCCTCAGTGTCAACCTTCCCTTGGTTGTAAGGCTACTATTAGTGTGTAAACACCAAAACTCCACTTTGACATTTCTGAATTCCCCCCTTTTGCTGCTTCCTCTACTTCGAGGTTGGCCGGTTTGACAATTTTGACTGGTTTGACCCCCCCTTTGCCCATTTATTGCAATCATTGCATCAGTGCACCCCCCCTTCCCAGACTTCCTGCAACCCCCCGGATCTCTTTCAGGATGAATCGAGAGTAAATCCACGCTTCCCAGATTTTCTCAAAGCTGTGGAAAGAGTTATTTCCCAGGGCAATTATTCTTTCATAAGTGTATGTGCTATTTATGGCTGTTAACAGATCCGACATAAGCGGGGGGAGCTGCCATCCTCCATCTTTGCACCAACATCAATTTGGCTATAGTTAGAATTTTGCAGAGAAGTTTTTTATGTGCCTTTAATGCATTGGGAATTCCGATAATTAGGATAGCCGTGCTAGCGGTGTATGGGAGTCGGAAATCGAATAGCTCCGAGAGCATCCCGAAGACCCCGTCCCAGTAACCTTGAAGTATGGGGCAATTCCCCAAAATATGGATAAGGGATCCTCTACCCCCACATCCCCTCCAACAGTTCCCTGATTCAGAGGGATAGGCTAACTGTAGCATAATCGGGGTCCTATACCATCGTAATACTATTTTCATGGCCGTCTCAATGTGCGTACTACACTTTAAGGATAGATGGATCAGCCTAATTGCTTGCTGCCATTCCTCAGGGGTGATGACTACCCCCAAATCCCTCTCCCAATACCGGAATGGGGCAGATCTAGTGAAGGTCGATATTTAGTCCATTTTATCATACAGGAAACGCAGTCTTCTCACCTTGGTTGAAAGCCAAGTGAAAAGGGCGCCACTGTGAGGCAAAAGCGTCACGGGGTGCTTAGACACGAAGTGCCATATTTGAAAATATTTAAGGAAGTCGCCTGTAGGGAGCCCATACTTCTGTCTAAGGTCTGCAAACAATATAGGTTGTTTAGTGTCAGAGTATAATTGAGAAATCTGTGTGATCCCTCTCGACTCCCAATCTGAAATTCTTAAGTCGTCGATTACCCATGACATTAGTGACAAAGGCATCTCAGAAATATGAAAGTGTTTCATAGGATTAGCTTTCCCGTGCATTATCTTCCATGCCGCCAATGAGGCAACCATGACCGGGGAGAAGGATCTAGGAGCTAAGCTGTTCCAAAAGGGTAACCACAGCGCATCCTCCAGTTTTAGAGGAGCGATAAATGCCTGTTCTATGTGCAACCATGGAACTAAGGTGTCCATTGATTTCCACCTAGCGCACTGAGTGACCAGTGAGGCTAAATAATAGTTTCTTATCAACGGAACTCCCAGCCCTCCTGCCTCCTTTTGTTTGAATAGGCAGCTTTTGTTGATTCTGGGTCTCTTCCCATTCCATACAAATTTTGATATTACCCTTTGTGTTGTTTCAAAAAAGGAAACGGGAATGGGAATCGGGAGCGTGCGAAACAAATATAAAAGCCTAGGTAGTAGTAACATTTTAAAGGCCGCTACTCGGCCTATCCAGGAGGTATCTGTTTTTGACATTCGCTCCGTCTCTTCCTGTAGTAGTTTTAACATTGGTATGTAGTTACTTCTGTAAAGGGTCCCTGGGGACGTTGTCATCTGTGTCCCCAGGTATTGGACATTGTCCACCCTCCAGTCAAAGTCATAATTCGACTTCATGTGATGAAGCGAAGAAGGAGGGACATTCAAAGGTAGCGCCTGTGATTTGGCCATATTCAATTTATAAAACGATAGTTGCCCAAACTTAGTAATAATATCCATTAAACGGGGGACAGAAGTTAGTGGCTTAGACAAGGTGAGAATAATATCATCAGCGTAGAGCGATATAAGATGAGTTTTATTCCCTATATCAATGCCCTAAATGTTGGTATCTAGTCTGAGCATTTGGGCCAATGGTTCCATGGAAAGAACAAATATCAGGGGCGACAGGGGGCATCCCTGCCTGGTCCCATTTGTTATCTGAAAAGGATCCGATACTGTTCCATTAGTGAACACTCTCGCAGAGGGCGTGGAGTATAACGCCTCTATCGCCCTCAAAATAGCTCCAGAGAACCCCATATTTCTGAGCACCGAGAAGGCATACGACCAGCAAATGCGATCAAACGCCTTCTCAGCGTCTAACGCAAGGATCACCGTCTCCACTTTCCTACTATCAATGTAATGCATGAGGTTCAAAATGCGTCTGGTATTGTCATAAGATTGCCTTCCCTTGACAAATCCCACCTGATCGTTATTTATCAAGCTCGGGAGACAGGCTGCTAATCTGCTTGCTAGTAATTTGGCATAGATTTTCAGATCGGAATTTAGCAAAGAGATAGGTCGGAAGTTTTGGGGCTCAGTGGACGGTTTTCCCGACTTCGGTAGCGTGACCACCAAAGCCTCTTGGTTCTCCTTTGGGATGACACCGGAATCCATCGCAGCCGTCAGAAAGGACAGCAGCGGGTCTTTCAGGATAGGGAAAAATCGTTTGTAGTAATCATTGGTAAGGCCATCAGGGCCCGGAGACTTGTGAGATGGCAGCGATTTGATAACTGACACCAACTCCTCTGAAGTAATGGGTGTGTTCAAAGAGTCCAGTTGTGACTCGGTGAGCTTGGGTAATTGGGCAGCTACAAGGAAGCGTTCAATGTCATCGCTCGTTGGGGGAGCGACCGCTGTGTCTTCCACGATATTGTAGAGGCCTTCGTAAAATGACCGGAAGGCATCAGCTATGCCTCCAGGGTCATATATTTTATAAGTGCCATCTTTACTGTGAAGGAATTGAATTCTAGATTTCGCATGTTTTTGTTTGAGTTTGGAGGCTAGGAGTTTGCTTGCTTTATTGGATTGAGAATAATATGTCGCTTTGGTCCTTTTTAGATTTTTCTCATATCTATGCAATAAACAAGCTGTCAGTTGGTGGCGTAATGTCATCAATTTTGCTGCATTGGATGGAGAGGGAGACTTTTTATTGCTACTGTCAATGGATTTAATTTGTTGGAGCAATCTATCTATCTCTGCCAATCTATTTTTCTTTTCTATATGCCCCAAGCGAATGAACGTTCCTCTAATAAAGGCCTTATGAGAGTTCCACAGGACATCAGGGCCAGGGGCAGAGGGGGTATTAATCATAAAAAATTCCTTCAGATCATTCTCTAATGTTGCTTTTAATTTCGGTTGTGACATTAAGAATTCGTTGCACCGCCATACAAACGCTCTTGGGTATTCATATTTTCCGCTAAGGTTAAGATTATTGCTGCATGATCTGACCAGGTAATTACTGAGATATCAGATTGCAAAACCATAGGGAGGCTGGATTGCTCAAGTAAAAATAAATCTGTCCGTGAATAGCTATTATGTGCAGAGGAAAAGTAAGTATAATCTCTCTCAGTATTGTGGAGGATGCGCCAGGCGTCAAATAATTCATGGCGCCATAATGCTTGCGAGAGAGAAGGGCGGCGTGTCGACACACCAGAAGTTGTGTCAACCATCGGGTCCGGAGCCACATTAAAGTCTCCCATCAACACTACACATCCCCGTTTCCTTTTTGCTACCGCTTTCGCCAGTCTACCTAAGAATGCCACTTGTTTCCTGTTGGGGGCGTAGGCTGATACCAACGTATAGGTAATATTGTTGAGACTGCAATTTAGTATTATAAATCGCCCCCCCGGGTCTGCGTACTGTGACAGTAATTGGAATGCTACCGAGTCCCTAATCCCAATCAATACCCCTCTGCGTTTTGAGGAATAGTGAGCATGGAATACATTTGGATACGCTGGGTGTTGAAGGCGAAAGGCGTCCACCTTTAAGAGGTGGGTCTCCTGCACTGCCAGAATGTCACAGCCTTGATCCCGTACCTCGTGCCATAAATTGGCCCTTTTTTGAGGAGAGTTCAACCCTCTGACATTCATGGACATAATTTTAAGCACCATAGTACACAGTCAGAAATGCATTAAGAATCTTACCACACTTGCCCATACCCAAGGATGTCCCTGTTTTCAGGAGGCGAGAATGTCTCCACCAATTGTATTCATTTCGCCCAGTGTGCCAGAACCATAACCAGAACTACAGAACCGATGGGCGACCCATCTTAGCTGCAACAAAAGAAGAAAAAAAAAAAAAGGAGAAGAAAGACAAAGTACAGCGGACCAGCAGCTGTCGCGATCAACATCCGTGAACATATGGAATCCAGGATAGGTGAGTCTCTAGCTTTGTAGTCCTCTTTGTGGACGTCTGGGTTTTCGCTTGGCGCCACCCATCCGATATTGGACCGGGTGGGTTGTGGAGTGGAGGATCAACCATCGGAATATTCCAGGCGCTTAACAATTTTTTCCCTTCCTCCAGTGTCTTGATGACATGTACCAAATTGTTGCGGGAGATGATCACCCGGACCGGGAATCCCCATTTGTATAGAATGTGATGCTGGCGTAATGCTGCGGTAAGAGGGATGAATTGTCGCCGGATTTGTAATGTCGTGGCTGAGAGATCTGAATAAATAGAAATCTTGTGATATGGATCAGGTAGTCGGTCCATCTTTCGTGAGGTCATCAAAACCAGCTCTTTTGTACGGTAAAAATGGATTTTTGCCAGAACATCCCTGGGTACTGTTTCATCTAAATGAGAGGGTCTCGGAACTCTGTGAGACCTATCAATAGTTAAGTCCATTTCCTTGAGATTCGGTAGTAGTGTTTTTATCATATCTTGGAGGAAAACAGTTAAGTCTTTTGGAGGTACTGATTCTGGGATCCCTCTAAATTTTAAATTATTTCTTCTGGAACGGTTCTAAATCGGCTATCTTAGCTTTAAGAAAGGTCACATCCCTTTCTACGTCGTAGTGCGCATCTATAAGCACATTATGTGATGCAGCAAATTCCGCCATTTTAGCTTCAACATGTACCGTGCGACTTTTTAACTCTTGAAGATCTTTATCTAGCGGTTTCACCATAAGGGACATGTCTGTCTTTAATGACTTACAAAAGGCCATAAGCATATTTTTCATTGAAGACTCAGTTAACAAACTTTCCGTCGCCGGGATATCTGCAAAGAAATCAATAGCTGGGGGTGTATGTGGTATAGTGTCGCTCACCTCCTCTCCTTGCAGACCAGCGCTCTGTATCCTGGGCTTTTGCCTTACCGGACTCGCGGTGGGCGATTGCTGCACTTCCAGGCTTGCTGCTGTTATAGGCCCTGCGTCGCCATTTTGTGTAGGCCCGAGATCTGCTCCTGTCCCGGCCCGCCGGGAGGGAGATCCGTGCGGCCTCCAAACATGGTGTGTATTATGGCATCCAAAGAGTTCAATTTTGGGCTCATCTGACCAGACTATATTCTCCCAGTATTTCACAAACTTGTCTAAATGTTGTTGACCAAACTTTAAATGTCTTTTAACAAGCATTTTGTTCAGGAGTGGAGTCTTGTGTGGTGAGTGTGCATGCTGGCCATGGAGGTTGAGTGTGTTACTTGTTTCCAAGTCTTTCTGTAGCTTTCCAGAGGTGGTCCTTGGCTCTTGGACAACTCTTCTGATAATTCTTTTCACTCCTTTGTCTGAAATATTGCGGTTAGAACCTGGTCATGGCCGGTTTATGGCGAAATGATGATCTTTCCACTTCCTGGTTATGGCCCCAACAGTGCTCACTGAACCTTCAGTAGTTTAGAAATTCTTCTGTAACTAATGCCATCAGTGTGTTTTGCAACAATAAGGTTGTGAAGGTCTTGAGACTGCTCACTGGTTTTACCTATCATAAGGTGTTTCTTGTGTGGCACCTTAGACAAGCTTCCTTCATGTTTGTTTACTTTTACAAAAGCTAGTGTCAGTCATGTTGTTTACATTCGTGTCAATAGGAACAGACACAGAATCAGTCTGTGACAGCTAAAGCCCCTTGCTGTCATCCTATGTCGAAAGACATCAAGGGACTTTAGTAATGGTAGTGTAAACTCACCCCTTACTGGCAAAGTAGAAATGTGCTACTGATAACTGTAATTAAAAACTGCATGCGCCATGTAAACAAAGCCTTAGTAGAAATACACACGCCTAAACCCCTTCCTACTGAAGATATATAGATATAGAAATATATATATATATATATATATATATATATATATATATATATATATATATATATATTTTTTTTTTTTTTTTTTTTAACTCTTCACCTTTTAAAATCCATGTATGTTGGTTGTTATTTTTTCTGTTCACAAAGTCATGTGTGAGCTTACTTTTACTGGATGAAGTTGTACTTTGTAATTGTACTATATAATATACTGAGAAGATGGAAAAAAAAATAGAGTACAATAGAGAGAAACTTTTACACCATTTTCTTACTGGCTTAATTTTTAAGTGTTCATTGTGCAGTAAAAATGACATAGTTCTTACCCAAAGAATAAGAAACATCACAGCTGATGCAGAATATATAGTCCTTATTCTATTTTAATACAGTTACAAAAATTCAAATCTATTGAGACCTGCCACAGGCAAGCCTGGGAATCATCACCTCTCATAGGAACTGAGCAGCTCGCATGAACTTCCTGCGTATTAGCCATACCAGCAACAAATAATAAGCAGAGGTGTGGGTGCTGGAACCAGGGGAGGGGAAGGAAGGGCCACAAAAATACTTAATGTCCATGCTATGTTTAAAACAGTTGAGAGCTGGTGCTTATGGTGTCTGCTTTGCTTCTGAGGGAGTGCCATTTTTAAAGACCTGACTTCTGCCATACTTTTACGGATGTCAGGAATGGGTTAACTTTGTCAGTCAGATCTAGCTCAGCTAATGTAAAAACCTAATGCACATTTCAGCATCTGTGGAAACTCACAGTATGCATATCTTGTGCTAAATAACATAATAATACACTCCTATCCTGCTACAGAACACCATCATATCTACAATGCATTGAGAAAATCTTCTGACCTTTCCCTTTTTTATGTTGAAGCCTTGTACCAAAAAAACCCAAAACCTATTATTATGCATTCAATATCCAATACTGACAAAGTGAAAACAAATAGCGAAAAAATGATGGGAGTTGAAACCCTTTACTCAGTACATTGTTGAAGCACAGTCCTTTGACACCATATGGCAAGGTGAACTTTTTGTGATCTGTTCACATGGTGCTGTGCGGTGTCTGCAATTGCTGTGGTGCAGTGCCTATGGGGCGATGTGGCCAGAGCCTGGGGGCTTAGTCTGGTGGCAGGGATGTTGCTGGGTCGCTCTCCCTGTGGGCGCTGTATTGTGATGGTGGCGGTCCCTGTTCGGTGCCACATCCAGTAGAGTAGGGACTATGCTATAAAGAGGTCGCCGTGAAGTGGCTAGTGGGCTTATGCACTTTGATCAATATGTATATTAAGAACCTTGTGTCCTGTATTGTAGATTTTGCTTAGAAGCACAAGATTAATGTATAAGATTAGGATGTGCGGTCCATCTCGTTTTTTCTTGAAGACTTCATACATTGTTGAAGCACCTTTTCGGTAGTGATTACAACCTCCAGTCTTCTTGGGTATGATTCCACAAGGTTTGCACACTTGGATTTGGGGATTTGATTCCATTCTTGAGATCCTCTCAAGCTCTGTGAGATTGGCTGGACAGTCATTTTCGGGACTCTCCAGAGATGCTTGATCGGTTCGAGTCAGGACTCTGACTGGACCATACAAGGACAAACACAGAGATAATAATAAATTTTATTTATATAGCGCCATCATATTCCGCAGCACTTTACAAATTGTAGGACTCAAGTAAAAAAGAAATAAAGACATTACAGAGTAATAGTCAATTCACACAATGGGACTGAGGGCCCTGCTTGCAAGAGCTTACAATCTATGAAGTAGAGGGGGTGACACAAGAGATAGCAGGGGCGGCATCGGAGGTAGCATTGCATATACAGTTTTCCAGATGTTTTTGTGATAGAGGTTATTTTCATTACACATAAATAAAGCTGTATGAGCCGTCACCAGTCAGTGTCCTTTAATGTGCAGTTGGTGCCTGGACATATAAAGTTACAGTCCGATACGGCATCATATCCTGTGGGGTAATGCGGGAGCGTGAACAGGAAAGTGCGTTTTAGGGATTCTAACTGCGGAAGTGTTTACATTAGGAATTGTGATAGGCCTGTCTGAAAAGATGTCTTTAGGATGCGCTTCAAGCTGTAGAAATTGTGAGTTATTCTGATTGTCCAGGATAGAGCATTCCAGAGATGTGGTGCAACTAGTGAAGAGTCTTGCATACAGGAGTGGGAGATTCTGATAATAGAGAATGTTAGTCTTAGGTCATTGAGTGAACGAAGAGCACAGGTTGGGTGATAGACAGAGATGAGGGAGGAAATGTAGGGAGGTGCAGCATTATGGAGAGCCTTGAATAGGCAACCAATGTAGTGACTGGCACATGCTGGAGGCATCGCTGTAGCATCTAGACTGATAAATGAGCCTGGCCGCTGAATTCAGAATAGATTGTAGAGTAGTCAAGTTGAGAGTTAACCAAGGCGACAATAAGGGTCTTTAATGTTTCCATGGTAAGGAAAGGGTGGATTCTGGAGATGTTTTTGAGGTGTAGATTACGTGAGCGTGCGAGTGATTGGCAATGGGAAGAGAAGAGAAGTTCTGAGTTTCTGAGTCAAACATAACCCTGAGGCAATGGACATACTGCTTAGGAGTTATAATAAAGCTGGAGACTGAAATGGATAGATCAGGGTTAGGTCTGTTAGATGGTGGAAACAGCAGTAGTTCAGTCTTTGATACATTCAGTTTCAGATAAAGCGAAGACATGATATTTGAGACAGCAGAGAGACCGTCACTGGTGGTCTGTATTAGTGCAGGGGTGATGTCATGGGATGAGGTATATAATTGGGTGTCGTCAGCATAAAGATGGTACCGGAAGCCAAATATGGTGATGGTTTGTCTAATAGGTGCTGTGTAGAGAGAAGAAGAGCAGGGGGCCTAGGACTGAGCCCTGAGGAACCACAATAGCAAGGGGAAGAGACAGAGCCCGCAAATGATACACTGAAAGTGTGGTCTGAGGAGAACCAAGAGAGCGCAGTGTCTGCGAGGCTGACAGTGTCGCCACCCCACTCTATGCTCCAGAGACTGGAGAAGGTGTGAGGGGAAAGGGTCATTACTGCAGGTCTTAGGGCGAGAAGAAGAAAGGATACGGGAGATGACTTCTATAACTATTTCAAAAGATGAGAATGAACAGAATGAAGTGTAGTAGGTGAGGAGATCAATGCCACCTAAGGGAAAGGGCAATTATTTCCTGATGGATCATATCAATTTTGTCATGGAAATAAGTGGCCAGGTCTTCTGCACAGAGGTCTGTGAATGGTAAATTCACCTTGGGGAGTGAGAATAGATGAGCAGTAAAATAGGCTTGCTTGGCGAGATTAAGGGCAGAGCTATAAGTTTTGAGCATAAAGTTGAAGTGGAGAAAGTCTTCAGGTGTACGCGATTTTCTCCACAGATGTTCAGCACACCTAGAGCACCACAGAAGAAAACGAGTCTGTGACGTGCGCCAGGGTTGCTGCCTCCTGCATTGAAATTTTTGAGTGGAGTGGGGAGTCCGCCTCATCCAGTGCATTTTTAAGGGTTTCATTATAGTGACTGGTGGCCAGATTGGGACAGGAGAGTGAAGAGATGGGGGACTGTAGAGTGTCTGAGAGGTACTGGGTGTTAATAGAATGTAAGCTCTTGCGAGCAGGGCCCTCACTCCTATTGTTTGATATTTCTATGTCACATTGTAATGTCTCATATTGTCTGTTCATGTGTCCTCTGATTTGTAAAGTGCTACAGAATATGTTGGCGCTATATAAATAAAGATAATAAATATTATTATTAACCCCTTAAGGACCGGGGCCAATTTATGTTTTTGCATTTTCGTTTTTACCTCCCCACATTCCAAGAGCCATAACTTTTTCATTTTTCAGTTCACAGAGTCGCATGATGGCTTATTGTTTGCAAAACAAATTGTACTTTGTAATGGCACCATTCAATATACCGTGCAATGTACTGGGAAGCTGGAAAAAAATTCAGAATGAGGTTGAATTGGAGAAAAAAATGCATTTGCGCCATTTTCATATGGGTTTAATTTTTACGGCGTTCACTGTGTGGTAAAAATGATATGGTACCTGTATTCTTCGGGTCAGTACAAACACAGTGATACCAAATTTATATAGTATTTGTAATGTTTTGATACCTTTTTAAAAAATGAAAAATTTAGCAAAATAGAAAAAAAAAACTTTGTGTCGCCGTATTGACACCTCTAACTTTTTCATATTTACATGTATGGAGCTGGGTATGGCATCTTTTTATGCGGTACAAGATGACCTTTTTACTGATACCATTTGGGGAAAGATCTGAAGGTTTGATCACTCTTTATTCAATTTTTTATAGGAGGCAAATTGTTGAAAGAAAAATGCTATTTGGCTATTTTGATTTTTTTTTTTCCCCTGGGTACGCCGTTCACCGTATGGGAAAAATATTTTAATAGTTTGGGCATTTTGGAGTGCGGGGATACATAATAATGTGTTTGTTTACTTTTATATCTGATCTAGGGAAAGGGGGGTGATTTGAACTTTTATGTATTCTGTTTTTTTTTTTTTTTTTTTTTTTAATATTTTTAAACTTTTTTTTTTTTTTTTTTTACTTTTATGATCAGACCCCTTAGGGACCTCGAAACCCTGATCATACTATTCACTGCAATACAATAGTATTACATTGCAAGGGTGCTATGAAACAGATGGTGATTGATGTAAACTGTGAAGAGGTCACAGTGCATGTACAAGCACAGTGTCCCCTTCAGTATTCAGTGATCATGAGGATCAGGGTGTGACCTGTGTCCCCTGTTTGGAACAGCAGTCATGACTGCATGCACTATTACATTCATTCTGTATGGGACTGAGGGAGATATGTCAATTATTGGAAGTAGTGGGGCGGCAGCGCTTCGCACAGAAAGTTCAGAGGTTTCCTCTGCGGACTTCCTGCTTCAATTATAACTATAGGGAAACCGCTGGCGTTTTCGAAGGTATTCCGCAATTTCCTAAACCGTGACTGTTTTGTAAATTGCAGTGTGTCTACTGTGCATACTTTACCGCAAATTGGGGATGGGAAAACGCTACGGGAAAAAAATGTGGCATTTTACAGATCCTGCAAAGTGGATGGGATTTTAGCATTGTGGAAAAATATGTGCAGTGGATACGCTGCAATTTCTAAAACCGTTGCGGTTTTGGAAATCGCAGCATGTCAATTATACCTATGGAAACACTGGCAGTTTTCCCTATAGGTCACCGATCTAGTTAAAAGTAAAAGATGTATTAATGGAAGCCCCAGGGTGGGCCCCGCAGAGTTATTGGGCCCGGGGCAGCTGCCCCCGCGCTAGCTATGCCACTGGCAGGCAGGCAGGCAGGCAGCCAGCCAGCCATTCACAATTTATGCTTTCATGATGGGTCATTAATCTAATCTCATTTTAGAAATGTTGTCAATCTCAGGGGTCGGGGGCTGGTTCCGATCAGGTCCATCATCCAGTGCACACTGGATCAGTTAAGGTAATCTTAATTCCCCAGATAACATCTGAGAGATGTGATATTTATGGATCCATAGAGACAGAAAAAAAAAAAAAATAAAATCTGCTTATTTATTTGGGGTCATGTGCTGTCCATAAATCTCATGTGGGTAAAATGCATGTGTAGTTAATGGGAAACATAATCACAGCTAATTTTCACTCACTGGCTCAATAAGAACTGAAAATCAGAGGTACAGGCTGCAGAGAGGAAAACTTGTGAAAAATACACAATATAAACCGTAAATGACCACTTATAAAACCAATAATCCAGGCTGTGCTTCTAGCTCAGTTTGAACTTACATCAACCATTTACATCAACCATTTCAAGGAAATGGTGCATCTATGTACTATCTAAAAGGTATGATGGTACTCTGCATAATATACCTTACAGCACACGGTAGCTGGTTTGACTCTGCGTTAGCTGATGTCAGACTCCTATTAAATAATAAAGCAATAATAATTATAGTCAATATTATATTATATAATCAATATGGACTATTTTTGTGTTTGTGGTGACCACCAACATATTGTGGGCCATAAGGAGGGGGGAAAAAAATTGGACTTTTCATTTCCCTGCTATAATCGTTAATATGTGAAACTGGCTTTAGACAGATGTCTTACACAAGCATGATATAGGCACTTTATTACGCTTATGTTATGTCCACAAATCCTAGCCTGAATGTGAGCCCGATGACTTGACCTTATAGAATAATAAGTCCTGAAGATGCTGTTGGATCAGTTCAGTTCAAAAAGTACTTTTTTTTTCACTAGAGTCTATTAAGGGATTTGTGAAACTGCCCAAGAAATTACATGTTCTGTTATTTAATGGAGCTGTCACATGGACTGTGACTGAATCCATTATTTCCAATGGGCTGTGTGCTGTCCATTAGGGAAAAAAAAAGATAAATGGCAGGGATATGGCCATGAATGCCTGTAGTATGAATAAGTTCTTATTTGTCACTGCACATATATTGCTTATATTCTGTAGTATTATACTGCACTGGCTTTGTTCACTCTTTCATAAGAATTTTTAAAGGTATTTATTACAAGTCATTTTTAACTGTTAGGACAGGATTCTTTTTCATTTTGGTAACCTGGTAAATAATTGCATTCCCAATTAAAGTAACAATTCCAATCAGTATTGACTTTGAAAGGATGGAAATGAATGTCTTCAGACATTTCCAGGAAGAATAACAGAGAAGTGGCACAAATCTGAATTCTAACACAAGATGCTACAGAATTATCATTTTAAGAAAAATAGCAAGAAAAGCTGCTCCAAAAATGTCTGAAATCTTCTATTAATTTCAAAGAAGGTCAGCTAGCTGAAAAAGAAGTGTCCTGCTCTAGCTTGAAAAAAATGCTCCAAATCTCATTGAAGTCAAGGGATGACTAAAAAAAAAAAAAAAAAAAAGCTTAAAATAGCTGTTTTTTGCAGCTTGACATATGCTACATATACAGTAAATGCAATAATATTATAAAATGATCTGCATAAAAATATTCTTTACAAACATGGATCTAATCAATACAATTGAAAACAGTCAATGAAAAAGTTTGGGCACCCCTATTAATCTTAATCATTTTTAGTTCTAAATATTTGGGTGTTTGCAACAGCCATTTCAATTTGATATATCTAATAACCGATGGACACAGTAATATTTCAGGATTGAAATGAGGTTTATTGTACTAACAGAAAATGTGCAATATGCATTAAACCAAAATTTGACCGGTGCAAAAGTATGGGCACCTCAACAGAAAAGTGACATTAATATTTAGTAGATCCTCCTTTGCAAAAATAACAGCCTCTAGTCGCTTCCTGTAGCTTTTAATCAGTTTCTGGATCCTGGATGAAGGTATTTTTGACCATTCCTCTTTACAAAACAATTCCAGTTCAGTTAAGTTTGATGGTCGCCGAGCATGGACAGCCCGCTTCAAATTATCCCACAGATGTTCAATGATATTCAGGTCTGGGGACTGGGATGGCCATTCCAGAACATTGTAATTGTTCCTCTGCATGAATGCCTGAGTAGATTTGGAGCTGTGTTTTGGATCATTGTCTTGCTGAAATATCCATCCCCGGCGTAACTTCAAATTCGTCACTGATTCTTGTACATTATTCTCAAGAATCTGCTGATACTGAGTTGAATCCATGCGACCCTCAACTTTAACAAGATTCCTGGTGCCGGCATTGGCCACACAGCCCCAAAGCATGATGGAACCTCCACCAAATTTTACAGTGGGTAGCAAGTGTTTCTCTTGGAATGCTGTGTTTTTTGACGCCATGCATAACGCCTTTTTGTATGAACAAACAACTCAATCTTTGTTTCATCAGTCCACAGGACCTTCTTCCAAAATGAAGCTGGCTTGTCCAAATGTGCTTTTGCATACCTCAGGCGACTCTGTTTGTGGCGTGCTTTCAGAAACGGCTTCTTTCGCATCACCTCACATACAGCTTCTCCTTGTGCAAAGTGTGCTGTATTGTTGACCGATGCACAGTGACACCATCTGCAGCAAGATGATGCTGCAGCTCTTTGGAGGTGGTCTGTGGATTGTCCTTGACTGTTCTCACCATTCTTCTTCTCTGCCTTTCTGATATTTTTCTTGGCCTGCCACTTCTGGGCTTAACAAGAACTGTCCCTGTGGTCTTCCATTTCCTTACTATGTTCCTCACAGTGGAAACTGACAGGTTAAATCTCTGAGACAACTTTTTGTATCCTTCCCCTGAACAACTATGTTGAACAATCTTTGTTTTCAGATCATTTGAGAGTTGTTTTGAGGAGCCCATGATGCCACTCTTCAGAGGAGATTCAAATAGGAGAACAACTTGCAATTGGCCACCTTAAATACCTTTTCTCATGATTGGATACACCTGGCTATGAAGTTCAAAGCTCAGTGATGTTACAAAACCAATTTTGTGCTTCAGTAAGTCAGTAAAAAGTAGTTAGGAGTATTCAAATCAATAAAATGATAAGGGTACCCAAATTTTTGCACCAGTCAAATTTTGGTTTAATGCATATTGCACATTTTCTGTTAGTACAATAAACCTCATTTCAATCCTGAAATATTACTGTGTCCATCAGTTATTAGATATATCAAATTGAAATGGCTGTTGCAAACACCCAAATATTTAGAACTAAAAATGATTAAGATTAATAGGGGTGCCCAAACTTTTTCATATGACTGTATGATAAAACTGATCAAAGCCAATGTACAGTAACATTGTATTATTTAAAAAAACAAATCTAAGTTGTTGACTTTTTGCGTCCTGATGGAATAGGTGGTAGAATTGGTTTAGTATTTGACCCTGAACGGCTTGTGTAGTTTCGAGGTGAGGATGACAATGATTTGGACTTGGATACACTGATATCAGAACGATTTGAAGATGGAAGTCGTGGAGTCTCTGGAGTATTTCCCACATATTTCAGGTCGCCTGTCAAGTTAAGCAAGAAAACAAAAGGTCCACAAGTTAGGAATGCCGCAAAATTATCTGCTTAGTTATGAATAATCTGTCTTTTTTATTCAAAAGATTGGATACAAAAATACAACCATACATCTGCCATGTGACGCTTTTAAAAAAAAAAGGCCTGATTTTTTTGGGCAAAAGCCAAGACTGGCTTTAGAAGTAGTGGAAAATATAAACACAATATTTACTTTTTCTCCCTTCTACTAAATCCACTCATGGCTTTTGCTTTGCAGCAAAATCTGCAGGTTTTCCACAATGTGGCCTCAGCCTAAATGTGTTTGTTTTATACAAATCAAGAAAGAACAAAGTTGAACAATGTATAAACATGTTTCTGTATGCTTTAATGGCCCTACAAGAAACTTAGCATATATCAATATTACAGTGTGTGTATAGAAGAGGATTAACACTATTTTATGTACAGTATTCTGTTTTGCATTTTTTTTTTTTTTAAACCGTTTTTCCCTTCACATGCTTCAGGTCTAACTCTCAGTTGTCTCAGAGCAGGGGGCTGGAGACTAGCGGTTATGATGCCCACCAAATACTACACACAGAAACGCCGTGGCAAAAAAACGATACGTTTTACAGTACCTGCAAAGTGGATGGGATTCTGGCTAATCCCATCCACATATTGCAGAAAAAAAATCTGCAGCAGAAAAGCTGTCTTTTCAAAAATGCTTGCGTTTTTGAAAATCGCAGCATGTTAGTTATACCTGCAGAAACATCCCTATAGATTTAATAACGACAGAAAGTCCGCAAAGAGAAAATTCTGTGAATATGCAATGAAAAACAAACATTGTGGAATGTTTCCACAGCGCTTTTTTTTTTTTTTACTGCACTTTACGACATGGGCCTTAGCCTTAGGTCCACATAGGGTCCCGCAGCAAAAAAGCCCTGTGGGAAAAACCACGGCGGAAACGCATTGTGGTTTTTCCCTGCAGCGCTTTTCACAGAAAGTCCGCAGAGACTTTCTCTGCAGACTTTCTGCTTTAATTATACCTATAGGGAAACCACTGGCATTTCCATAGGTATAATTGACATGCTGCGGTTTTGGAAATTGCAGCATGTCAATTATATCTACGGAAATGCCGGCGGTTTCCCTATAGATATAATTGAAGCAGAAAGTCTGCAGAGAAAACCTCTGAACTTTCTGTGCAAAACGCTGTGGGAAGAACCGCATTGCGGCCATGGAATTTTTTGCTGTGGGGACGCTACATGGGGCCTTAGCCATAATGAGGTTTTCTAACTCCTAATGCATGTTTCATACTGATGACTTATCCACAGAATAGATCATGAGTATTTCACCTGTGGGAGTCCAACACCCAGAGCCCACACAGCCTTAGGCTGTGGTTTTTTTGAGCCAATCTGCAACAAAAAAACGCTGTGTTTCCACAAAATCAGAAGTGGATTTAACAGAAGGGAAATGTGTAAGAGCTTCCTTTATATTTTCCATTCCTTTTCAAGCCACTCCTGACTTTGGCTCAAAAAACGCAGCAAAAGCTCCAAGAAAAAAATGCTGCCTTTTCGCAACGTGGGGCTTTAGCCTTAAGGCTGAAGCCCCATGTTGCAGAAACGTAGTGTGTTTTTTTTTGCTGCGGAAACACAGTGGAAAAAAGTAGCGTTTTACAGTACCAGCAAAGTAAGTGAGGTTCTGGCTTATCCCATCCACACATTGCGATTTTTCTGCAGCTTGTCAATTATACCTGCAGAAACGCTTGCATTTTCCCTATAGGTTTAATAACTGAAGAAAAGCCGCAGACAAAAACTCTAAGTAATTCAGCAGAGTGTTTAGAAGTAATAACAGTTTCAGGCTAAAGCCCAACGTAGCGAGCTGCAGTCCTCTGGACTTTCTGCCTCTATTATACCAATACAGAAAAAGCCAGTGTTTCCATAGATATAATTGACATGCTGCGATTTACAAAAGCGTGAACTTTTTTTTTCTGCAATCTGTAGATGGGAATAGCCAGAATCCCATCTACAGTACTTTGCAGATAATGTAAAACGCTGTGTGTTCACTCCGTGGGGCCCCGGCCAAAGAGCGGGGAGAGTTAAGAGGAGGGAAAACAGCCTGATAAGTAAAGATATTTTACAGAGTTTCTCATATTCCCTTCTACAACCAATATATGCAATGGGAGTTGGGAATAGGTCATAAAAAATTCCTAGAAAAAAAAAAAAAAAAATCCCTTTAAACATTTTTAGACCTTACCCACCTGACAAGGTATCTTGATCTTGTCCAATACCAGACAAATCCAATGGTTCTATGTTATTCTCTGGAGGTGAATGAATATTAATGACAGGAGTTGACTGAGACGATGATCTTCTTGCAGAAAAGGCCCCAGCTGAGGACAGCAAGGAGAGCCCGGAACTGGGCCTTGAATCTCTGGAACTGAAACTGTCTACATTTAATATATATAACTTTTTTTTTTCTATTTTATGTTCAATTAGGCAGGGTTCACACTACTGTTGGAGTCCGTTATGAAGGTGTCCGTTAAAAAAAAAAAAACAACGGACACTAACTGATGTTAGCATCAGGTAGTGTCCGTTTTTTAAAGAGGATCTTTCATGTCACATACCGCTAGAAAGCCGACAGCGCGCTGAATTCAGCACACTGCCGGCTTTCCCAGTATGTGCCCTGGGGCTGGAGATATCTGCGGTGTAATTTAACATGTTTTACTGTTTGAAGGGCGCTGCAAGGAACGCCCTCCCTGACACTTCTCTTCGTTCAGAGCCTTGTACTGAGGGGGTAAGGAACGCCCCCTCTGACAGTACAGGGCTATAGACCAGTACAGAGAGAGGGGGCGTTCCTTACAGCCCAGCGATGACGCTCAGCTGTGAGGAACGCCCCCTCAGTACAGCGCTATGGACGAACGAGAAGTGTCAGGGACGGCATTCCTCTGACAGTACAGCACTATAGACAAAAACAGAGAGAGGGGGGCGTTCCTCACAGCCCAGCGATGACGCTCAAGCTGTGAGGAACGCCCTCTCAGTACAAGTCTCTGAACGAAGAGAAGTGTCAGGGAGGGCATTCCTCACAGTACCCTTCAAACAGTAAAACATGTTACTTACACCGCCGATATCTCCAGCCCTGGGGCACATACCGGGAAAGCCGGCAGTGCGCTGAATTCAGCGCGCTGTCGGCTTTCTAGCGGTATGTAAAACCGCATGTGCCTGAGGACACGAAATGTCCTCTTTAACACTGTTAGTTTTTTTTTTGTTTGTTTGTTTCTCCTTTCTGAGCATGCGCAGGGAAAGTGAACGGACATAAAATAACGGACAGTAACTCATGGCTATCAGTTACTGTCCGTTATAAGTCCGTTACCCATAGACTTCAATGTTAAAAAAATAACGGACACTTGCTGTCCGTCAAGAATCCGTTTTTTTCAAACGGACAAAAAATCCTGCATGTAGGATTTTTTGTCCGTGAAAAAATAACGGACTTCTGACGGATTGGGTGTAAACGGACACAATATAAAAACCCATTGAAATGAATGGAAATTTTAACGGATTACTGACGGTTCAAGTAGTGTCCGTTGCTAAAATCTTGTAACAGACAATAGCAATGGACACTACTGACGGACACCAACGGTAGTGTGAACGCTCCCTAATTTAACAAAAAACAAAATGCCAGGTGGACATTTATCAATTGCTCATTCTTTTTATGTATTTATTTATTTTTTTAAATAAGGTATCAAGTTATTTTGTGTTTAAAAATGCTGCACAGTGAGCCCTTCCTTTCCCTACTACATAGTTATGCAGGATTATAGAGCTGTAGCTGAGCTGCATTTGTCTTCTGTTTATATTGTACGTTGTAAAGGTCAGCTGCATGTTCAGAGCTCAGTAGAGTTCCCTGTTCTTACACTGCCTCTACTTGCTATTTTTAATACTTTAGGTTGTGTCACTGGTTTTGACAAAAAAAACACAGTCTCCTTCTTGGGTATATATAAAGTTGTAGGTTTAGATTAAAGAATGTCCTAAATCAATCTGCAGTCCTATGGAAGTCTAGTTTCATGAATCTACTACATTTTATGCAAATTTCAGTCCTCAGACCTTAAATGCGTTGTACCGGTATAAGATAAACATGTCTGCTTTCTCCCCCAAACAGTGCCACATTTTCCATGGGGTGTTATTGCAGCTCAGCTCTATTCACTTGAAGTTCAGCTGCAATATTAGATACGAACTGCAGACATGTTTTTCTTATCCTCTACAACCATTTTAAAAAGTGCTTGATAGCTGCAACTTACAAATCACAACTTTTCATGTCCATTATGGGAGGCAAGTTTTAAAAATATCTTGGCTATCAAATTAATGTTTTGACTGTTTTATAAATATGGAATAAGTCTTAGGACAGTTTGCAAGACCCTCAGGACCATAGTACTCTTCCGCTTTTACAGCTGTGCTCCATTAATATATCTGCCCCACTGAAATATTATAATGACTTATGCTACAAAGATGTGCTATAGCTGTACACTGGCAGGGGCATTGGTAGTACCATTAATTCTTAATATACTGTATTTTACCTGCAGCAGTGAAGTTATTGACCACAGTTGCTACCCTATTTACCTGGTTTCAGGACTGACAGGTGGGAAGCTGCGCTCTGCTGTTACATTACTTCCACTTGGTTGCATAGATGAACATGATGTAGGGTCCAGAAGACGTCTGTGGGTCCCCAGAGTTGCTGGAGCTGTTACAGGACCCCTGTGAATGAGCAAATAATGAATAAATCACTAGATGCTCTCTTGTCCGATCATTGGGGGTTGTAATAAATCAACAAATGGAACTTATACTTTCACTCTTAGGGTACATTCTACCATGGTGGAGATGGAGCGACAGAAATCCCTATGTGATATCCATTAAACACTCGACTATGGTTCTGGGTTTTTATTCAAGCTCTACTGGTTTCTTGAAATGTTTTGTTCCCTTAAATGTTACCTCTGAAACAATTGGGTGTATGTTCCTGATGTCTTCCCTGCCAAGGCCTGTCGTGCTGCTTGCTGCCTCCTTTGAACTGACGCTTCTTCCTAATAGGCACAGATACAATTAAGAGATATAAAAGAATAGGAAAGGAAGTGGTCTCATGCAATGGAAAAGTTCTGCTACTGAGATCCCCCCCAAATGTATAGCAAAATCTGCATGCATTACCATTTTGAATTAAAGTTCTCGGAAAATTCAGAATAGACAACAGAGAGTGCAGACTTGAAAATACACAGCACATCCTCAAATCTGCACTGTCTGGTGTTTTTTTTTTTTGGTACATATCCTCTAACATTGTACTGTACTTTGTTGCACATTTGAATGTGTCCTAACAAATATGCAGACTCTCTGCTTGAAACATAAAGACCAATATCAATATAACCTTCAACAGACATGTCTACTTTTGTAAATGCATAAAAATAGATATACTTACCGCAGGAGTCTTCTGTGGTGATACTTTTACAAAGATTTTAGCAGAATAGTTTCTTGCTGCAGAATCCTTAAAGTCATTGTTTTGGGGGGATTTATATGGTGACGATTCAGCAAGAAGCTTTCCATGTTCTAAATTTAGAAAGAAGAATGAAACAATATAAAATGAATATATTGACAGCTTATATTCCTAAAAGACTGACGTAACTCAAACTGAACACACATTTTGAGTTAACAGAGCATAGAGTCTGCTCAAGGTTCTCATCTGTTGGCCAGCACAAGGAGTGATTCTAAAGAACATTCCTCACTCTGGCGGTAATGTGATGGCACAAATTGCACAACAACTACCAGCAGATTTCCCAGGAGAGCTCCTTTAAAGAAACTTACCACTTCCAGATTTAGCTTTGCTGCCACTATCACTAGGGATTGCTGGCTCCAGTAGGCCAAGATATTCCTTAACCAACAATCTTAACTTGCTGTAGGCGTCATCCAAATCATCTGCACAGAGAATAAAGTCTTCTAAAGTAGACTCTCTTACAGTTTTACAGAACATTGTACATTTCACGAAAATAAATATGTTTAATATTTTCTTGTGCCAAGCAAGTAATCATTTACTAGCATACATGCCTTATACCTGTAGGGTCAAATATGGTCATATACTTTACACCAGGATGACATATGACGTTGTGCAAAAGTTTTAGGCAGATGTGGAGAAAATGTTTTAAAAAATTGAAATGTTATACACTGTGCTGTAGTCACACATTGATTTTGGACACACAATTGTTTCTTATTTTCTTTAACAGTTTGATGGGAAAAACACAGCTATAGTGATATGCTTACTGCATGAAGAACTGTGGAAAATGTGTCACATGATCTTTAAACAGATTCAACATGAGATTACTCATTACCAACGTTAATAACAGCATCAAAGAAGCCAGGATGATCCTGATGTATCTTCATGTACATATCCACTCTGGACACTGCAACATCTATCTCAGGTCTAGTAAACAAGCCCTTTCTCCTCAGCCACCCTTCATACTTCTCCTTATTCATTGGCAGAAGTAATATGCAGCGGGGTTCAAAATAAGAATTCTTCAAGCTCCTTACACCCTAAAACAAGGACACTTATTAATAGCACAATGTTATGCTTTACATTTACATATGCCTCATACTGTAAACTGTCATGAATATTACGTCAGAATATAATATTACTGCAGTGATTTAAACTATTAAGGGTGTATGGAGAGCTTGATTTGATAACTGCTAGTACTGTAATGGTGGATGTTACCTATTGGCACATCTGCAAATCCAGCATTGGCTAGGACCACCATAAATCAAATATATAAGAACAATTCTAAGGAAGTAGGTACAATATTAGATAGCTTCTGTTAGTTACAGGGTGTTCAACGTAATAAAATATAATGGAGAACTTGTTACTGTAGCTGGACATACCTCTATTTCCATGTGTGTGCAGCACGCAAGACCTTCTCTTGCAACTGATTCTACAGCCTCTCTGCTCATACCATAGTAGTGTCCACTGTATTTCATAGTTAGGAGAAACTGACCCTAAAAGACAGATGTGTAATAACACAATAAACAGAATGTTGCATTCTATCAAACATACTCATATTATATTATTATAACTACATCTATAGGTGGTAGGTCAAAATAATTGACCTATCACCTAATTTTTTTGTCTGCAACGTATTAAAGTGTACCAAAATTATACAACTTTTCATAAGTGAATGAGTGAAGTACAAGTGAATATAAGAAACTTTGTAATATATCTTGGCAAAGAAAAATGTTTCTTTCTTCATTTATTAGGCTGCCCTCCCCTTTTCATTCAGTCAGTCATTGTGTGTGTCTTGTTTTCTTCCTCCCTTCAACAGCCTCCACCTCCCCTCTTTCCTCTCCACTGACTTCTATGATCGGTGTGTAAGGCTGACTGTTCTATTAGAGATAACAGAGTACAGGTAGCATTTTCTTTAATAAGATATAATACAAAACATGTACTAAACTTGTTTTATAATTTGAGGTAAGCTTCATATGCTGGAGTTGTCCCATTGGAATTTGCTCATTCCAAATTAATAATTTTTATAGATATTCTGTTGCTAGGTGGAGTCCTGTGTAAGCTTTAGTTAGTAACATACAGGAGCATCTCAATAAATTAGAATATCTTGAAATGTTTATTTCAGTAATTAAATTAAAAAAGTGACCTCCTATATTTTCTAGATTCTTTACACACAGAGTGTTCTATTTCAAGTGTTTTATTTCTGTAAATGTTGATTATGGATTACAGCTAATGAAAACCCAAATCTAAGAAAATTAGAATATTGTAAAAAAGTTCAGTATTGTAAATTCAGTGTGTCACCTGCCAAGGTTTCCTAAGCCTTTAAATGGTCCCTCAGTCTGGTTCAGTAGGACACACAATCATGGAAGACACTGATTATGAATTGAATTACTGAAATGAATGAATGTTTCAAAGATATTCTAATTTATTGAGATGCACCTGTATGTCGAGCATTCACATGTATGGGAGTTTTGGAGGAATAGCTGCCGACTCACAGTTGTTGAAGGTGATCCTTTAGTTTTGGCTCTTGTTTAGCAACAAAGGCCACAACCAGGAGGTCATTGGACATCACGCTCACTTGAGGCCGATTGGCATCACTCCAATTCCAGAAAAGAACTGATGGACTGTATTGATACAGATATATGCCAATACCGATTGCGTTCCAATGGCCACAGAAGGGAAGGTGGTTGATCCATGGATTCTATTGCTTTATTTTTTACTATTGTGTCAATGGGGTTTGGTTGGAGGTATTGTAGCTCACAGCCAATATGCTATTTTTCCAGGATTACTATAAACCATTTTTTTAACAAACAAGGGAAATACATATGGTAATAATAAACAATATTCAAGTTTGGTTTTATAACTTGCATATGTTTTAACAAATGTACGTCTACTTTATTTAGAAAATACTTCTGATCACGGAAAGTGAGTAGTTTTCTTTTGCAAGTGGGGTATCGCTAATATTTTCTGACTGAATCCTATGACAGTGTCTATCAACTGCCTTAGAGCTTATATTAATACTTCATTTTCTTACAGAGCAAGTCATTTCCTCAAACATCTCTGGTGTGACAAAATGGTAATCAAACCGCTTTTCTTCTCCAAAGTATGGATTTCTAGTTGTGTGACAGGTCCTGAAATGTAAAAAGAAATGACAATACTGTTATTTGGATGACAGATTCACAAAAGAATATATTTATCAATATACAGTATAGCTATAGCTATCTAATCTATTTATCCATAGAATTATAGCCTTGTATCCAAGTAGTATGGACGCCTCTACCAAAAATACAACAAAACTGTTGTACCTAACCTCAGGTTAATTTTTAGTATATGTGGTCATACATGTACATGAGAAGTAACTATTTTGTAACTTGTATTCTTCATTTCCGTCATCTTTGTCTCTAATTTTCAGTTGTTCCTGAGATGGTGGGTGGAGAAAGCAGGAGATTCTGCTCCTTAATCTCACTCACTGAGAAGCGCCTTATAGTACAATATAAAGATTTAATAATATTGAAGTGAATAAGACACCTGGGGCAAGATAGTTCCAGTAGCTTCGGTTTGCTGGGGTCTCTTCTCTCTCACACGGCCCTTCCTCCCCATTTTTTATGGACATAATTTGAAGCATTTTTCAACAGAGTTTCTTATATTCATTCATTCATTCATTCATTTGTACTACTGATTTATGTAAAGCTTGCTGAAAGGTTAGTGACCATATAAGTTGGTGAACTACAGTAAGCTAGATTTTAGACTAGACAGATTTAGGGTTTCGTACAAATCTGTGGCAAATTAGGGGCAAAATTCCCCTTTCTTTTCTAAGTTCCATTCACATGTATTTAACTAAACTCTGATTCTTTTAAGTAAAACTAATGAATTTCACTTAAACATAAAAATCTGTAATAATTGTAAGCAGGCGCTGTTTATGGTCTCAAATCAATGTGCCATATATCGCTTCCAGCTGTATGTGAGACTATGGTCTAAATTAAAACAAGGTGGCACATATGGACCTTATCATATTTCAAAGTAGCATGTTCTTTAGTGATGTTAAGAATGAAGCATCATAAAGTACAGTGTTAGAACCGAGAAGGTAAATCAGTCAGTCTTAAATCTTCAAGCATGGTTTTGGTATACTGCTATTGTTTGTGTTAAAATACAATTACTTTTAAGTGACTCCACCTAAGTACACAGCTTTCCACTTGCTTTTTACATTTATCTCCAGCATATCTTTGCACTGATTCTGAAATTTTAGCCAGCATATGTCACATGTTTATAAACTGATTATTGGATTTTAATAGATCTGTTTCCAGTATCAATGAATGACAATATGTCTCTGATTCATGTTCTCTACTGCAGTATACATAAAATAGGCATAGTAGTGGAATGGGGTTTCCAGCAGTCACATACCGAACATGTCAGGGGTGGACAGACTGCAGAGGGCCTCTGTGCAAATAATGTGTCTGAGCCCCCCCCCCCCCATCTCCACTAATTGGCCTCAGCGGTCACGTGGGGTGCAGGGCTTCTGGGGGATAAGACACGATGTGTGACCGACAAAGCTGCAGTATTGGACATTGGAACGCTGGGAACACATAGCATATTGTCCCTTAGTGGCTCCTCCACACAGTATAATGTCTCACACTATAGAGGCTCATACGTTTTTCATTCACAAATTTTCCAAAAATTTCAGGTTCAGAAGAACCCAAAATCTTTGGGGTTCACCACGAACGAACCATTAGTATATTCTGGGATCTCTTCAGATACTAGAGTATAATGATGAGAAGGCCAGGAGAAGTGATCAAACATAACAAACAGTGTTACTCACCTCTCCTGGGCTCTGGTCTTCCAGCCTTTTCTGGTCTTAGAGATATCACGAATAATGTCAGAGACTACTGAGGCCTGTGATTGGTGCATCACTTTGGCTTCTTGATGCAAAATGACGCCGACGTAATGTCACCGATGTGACTGCGATTGGGCCTCAGCGGCAACGGACATCATTTGTGATGTCTCTAAGACCAGAAGAGGCCCGAGGACTGGTGCTGGAGCCCGGGAGAGGGAATTAACACAGTTTTGTATGTTTAATCACCTCCCCAGGGCCTCCAATCATTATACTCTGGGGTTGTTTTGGACCTGTTCAATCTGAACAAAAACGCTTGGCGAATCTTGTGAGGTTTGCCAATCAAATGCTTTCGGAGCTTCCCAGCAGCCTCCGCTTAAAAGGTATAGAGTGGAGGCGACCGAGCGGACCCCCCTGCTTTATGTATCCTCTTTGCTGTCCAGCTGAGTGGGCCACCTTCCCTCCATGGGCCTCTCTTCCCCCCATAGGTTGCTGTTGCACTGTAAAATCCTTTGAATTCCCTGTGCTTTGTAGACGTGGAATTTTTTTTTTAACAATCTGATTTTTATTTAGTTACATTACAGAAAAACAATATGAAAGAAGGAAACAATATAATAGTAACAAAAAAAACACAATTATATAGGTCAAGTTGTGAAGAGGGAAGAAAGCCCACATATAGCAAGAATAGGTGCACTTAGGCCTTATTCACATGACCGTGAAAAATGGATGTCTGACGGCCAATTTTGCAATGTCTGCCGTTTTGAGACTACATTGATTTAAATGTGTCTCTTCCCATGTCCGTTTTTTTGACTGACCATTAACGTCTGTCAAAAAAAAAAATGACATGCTCTACCTTTGTCCCTTTTCACGGACACACGGACCCAATAGAAATCCATGAATTACACTACTACAGAACACCAGTGACTGTCTCTCTGCTGTCTCTAACATCATGTCTTCTCTTTATCTGAAATTGAATCTTTCAAAAACTGAACTTCCTGTGTTCCCTCCATCTACTAACCGACCTAACCCTGATATCTCCATTTCTGTCTGTGGCCTTACTATTACCCTGAGGAGGCATGCCCGCCGTCTGGGGGTTGCATTTGATTCAGATCTCATCTTTACCCCACAGTGGTGAGACTGACTAACCAGAGCGGCGCCAACACTCTCCTATTTATGGAGGTTGGCCACACCCCCTCCCGATGACTCACTTCCTGAATCACCAGTATACAAGAGCACTAAGTTAAATTAAGCCACCCATGCTAAGGGCAGCAGAGATAGCCTGCCGAACAACTAAACAGCTACTATAAAGACTCCACAGCATGTGGATGCCGCTACAGTCATGAGTTTAAGGCCCAGCTTACACACCTACAATTATGTCCTACTGCTTAAAAATAAACTAATGACGTTTATTACGCCCAGCGTATTCAGCATTCAGAGGTATTCACGCAGACACCTTACTACAAAATAATAAGATGGAATATAGATATTAAGAATGTTAAAGATAATTTTCAACAGTATGTTGGAACAAGATGTTGAATAATGCTATGCAAACTAGAGACAAAATAACGGGAGGCGGGAGAGAGTGAAGGGTGACAGGGTTGCACAGGGTCAATCTCCTGCACCCATCCTTGGTTCCCTTTGCGTTTGGATAAATTGTGGCCCTAAAGGTGGGGTATGACACAGGTAAGAGCATTCCAATTATTTTCCGATTTTTATACCATCCAATCATTGGGGTTGGATATTATTAAAGTTGTTGTTATTATTATTATTATTAATGGATCCATTTTTAACTGATGTAAAACAGATTGACGTTTGTTAAAATGGACCAGTGGGTTAGGTCAAAAAGGAATTCCTCAGTTCTTTTACACTGACCGTTAAAAATTGATGCAAAACAGATGACACCTGGCCATCAAAAACGTAAAAATGGAACAAATGTAAAACGGCTGTTAAAAATGGTCACGTACGTCCGTTTTTAACAGCCGTTAGATCCGTCAAAAACATTACTGTCGTGGGCACAAGACCTTAGAGAGATATTAAAGGGAATCCGTCAGGTCAATCTAGGACACTAAACCACCCACCGGTCCTTATAGACCTGGGGTTTAGTGTCCCAAATCGCCCTGTTGTAATGCAATCCGCAGGCGCATTAAAAAAAACCTTTGTACTTACCTAGATAAGGGTCTGATCGACGCTGTTTGGTGAGTTCGGTCCGGCTTATTCATGAGGCACGCCTCCCGGGGCCTGCGCTGTGATTCAGTGAAGCCAAAGATGGACACCCCGGCTTCACTGTGCAATTGCGGGGCATGCGCACTGAAGCCGAGGTGTACTCCTCTGGCTGCATTGAAGAACTGCGCAGGTGCGGGGAGTACAGCGGCAGGGTGAGTATAAAGCTTTTTTTTATTTTTAATTCGCCCATGGATTGCATCATAACAGGTTGATTTAGGACACTAAACCCCAGGTCCATATGGACGTGTGGGTGGTTTAGTGTCCCAAATTGCCCTGACAGATTCCCTTTAAGAGTAGAGAGGATAACAGAACAAAGGAAAAAAAAGGGGGTGAGGCAAGAATGGGTTGAAGGGAATGTCTGTCTCCTGTCAGGGCAAACACAATCCAGATAGAGCAGCTGCATGCAACCCCTTTGTCTATGTAAAGCTGCAAACTTAGGTTAAGCAGAAAGCAAGGTGGGGTCCTGATCAGAACTGCACATGTAACCTGTTCTTTCCATGTCTAGGAAGAACAGGGAATTCACTACATGCTTGTATACCTGGCATATGTGTTCATTCCACTATCAACTACATATGTAACCTGTTTATTTCATATTTAGAACACACACGGCATTCACTACATGCCTGTATATGTGGCACATGTGTTCACTTCACTATAAACTACACATACAGCATAACTTGTTTATTCCATATCTAGGAAGCACATGGAGTTTACTACATTCCTGTATATGTGGGATATGTGTTCATTCCACGTCTGCAAAGCACAACAAACTCTTTATACCACTCTTCATATTTTTGCTAAGTTAAACCATTTCTTATTCTTTTTCTTTACTCTTTTTAGTATGTCCCATCAGTGTGGCTGGAATTCTTTTCCTATCATACTCTATTTACATGGGCTTTTACTGTAGGTAATGTATGTTAATGGGGCAAGTTTAATATGCCTTGTATGCCAGTTTTCTTATGTACAACGCATGAAAATGTCACAAATGTTTGCGTAAATCGCTTTTTGTACAAAATTAGCAATTTTTGCACTTTGGGATGTGGAACAGTTGGGGCCACTGTCCCCACCAGATTTATATTCATTCATGGCTGGCTACCGGTGTGAATGACCCCCAAAATCTATACCAGTTAGCATAGATTTCAGTGCAGGCGCTTGGCCCCAAAGGAGGGTATGCCTGATTTTTGAGGTGCTTAATCCGCCACTGCAGGGGATATGAATACTGGAGTTAAAAACTCCAATGTGTATACCCCACTAAAAATAATAAAGGTCACTTTATTTCCGAGGTCACAGATACATTTGTTAGCAAGCTGAGGGCTGTCATTCTTTACTGCACATGAATGAAAGAATGGTGGCATGGAATATCCCTTTTAGATTAATTATTATTAATAGCCAAAGCTAATCCAACAGATGCTATTACTTGTATAAATGGACATTCCATGCATTCATACTACAATCCAGCTCTTAGCAAGGATGCTCCTTTATTCTTAAATCTAGGTTTCACATCATTCTGTTGAAACGATTTGTGTGAAGATTTTTTATTATTATTATTATTATTATTATTATATCTGTTTAATCCTCTGCATGGTAACATCTGTGCAGAAACAGTAACTGGAAGAATATGGATTCCAGAGAGGGAAATGAAAAAATGAATGTTTAATTGTATAACAAGTTTCCCTTTTCATTTTGTTCTTTAATACATAAAGTATGTACATATTAAATAAGAGAATACATTTTTGTAATGTTCTTGAAGACTTGAATCTGTCTAAATACATTTAATGTGTACATACATAGATCCTTACTGCTGTCCTCATGTTTTCATATTTATCATTTTACTGAACTGCCACCTTGTGGCCAAGGTTGACAATGCAGCTCTATTTAGCACTGAACGACTTTTATGTGTTTTCCTATGAATTTACCAGATTGAATGAAGTTTATATACTGCTATTCAACATCTGTATTATGCACATATCTACAAGGCACAGCAGTTTTCAGAATACAGAAAGGAATATGGAGGTTTACACTGGGGATTTACTCAATACGCTTCCTAATTTGATGCTATTTTAGTGTTACGTCAGACAGCTGCCCTTAGATAGCAAGCTATTTGATGAGCAACACATCCCAATGATAAGGCCATACATGTGGCTGCAGTTCAGCCAAAAACACAACCATGACAATCTGTGGTTATCCATGGCTGTTGCGTGTGACTATAGACTTAGCATTATAAGGTGCAATAAATCTGACATAAAAAAAACTCTGTAGAATGGATGGATACTATCTTATTTGTTCCACAACCCAACCACTTATTGGTACTAAAATAAAACTTAATATGGCTGTGTGCTTGATGCCTTATTGAAAGTCCTGAAGAATGCACAAAATATTACACTGTTGGTATTGACAGTATATACAGTTTTGGTCTTGGGTACTTGGGACCCACATGTTGAGGATCTGATGAGTATTTGGATGCAAATCCTCATCAAATTAGTTAACATTCTGCATTTTATGCAAATGAATAGGGTATTTTATACCTCATTTGCATGCTCTGAAAAATAATCTGCTGCTTTTCATTCTGTAGAATAGATGCCAAGCAATAAGGGACATATTGAATGTGGCTGTGTATATCACCTATACTGAACTGAACTGGTAACATGGACCCATTTTACCCACATTATCCTGACACCTAACAGAATAAACCAATCAACTTCTCTTAATTCCTTGCACTGTTCACAGGCGGCATCTGTCAACCAGAGGTAAGTGTTATTTATCTAATCTATAGAACTTCAGTGCAGGTATGGGAAGTATGTTTTCTTATTCATTTTTAGGATATGCCCTTTCTAACATATGCTTCCCATTCCCCCATTCTGCACTGATATTAGGCTTTTTCAGAGGTTAGGTACATATGTTTTCGTATTGTTGTCTTAGGCTGTGCCCTTCCCAACATCACTCCCCGCACCCCCTGTCGGCACTAATGTTTGGCCGCAACATTCGGCCAAACATTAGTGCTGATGGGGGGTGCGGGGAGTGATGTTGGGAAGGGCACAGCCTAAGACAACAATAAGAAAACATATGTACCTAACCTCTGAAAAAGCCTTATATCAGTGCGGAATGGGAAGCATATGTTAGAAAAGGCATAGCCTAAAGATGAATAAGAAAACATACTTACCGTACCTGCACTGAAGTTCTATAGATTAGATAAACACTTATCTCTGATGAAGATGCCAACAATTTAATGTTTGTTGACATCAGAAACGCGTAAGAATAGTTTTAATTTGTTGTGAGCACTGGTTTACTATAGTGCTGGTAGATAAAAAGCATTTACCTTGGTGTGAGCACTGGTTTGTTATAGTGCTGGTAGATGAATGTGTAGTTTGCCGTGAGCACTGGTTTGTCTATGGTGCTAGTCAATTGTAAATTCAAAGTGTGACTGCTTCACCTGTGCTGCTTCAGTATAGAAACCTAAGCTGGTTTAGCCATCCTGATACACCAGAGCAGATAGCTATAATTAATGAGGCAGGAACATTTATGGTATATAACAATCCTTGAAATTTACAATTGTTGAGAATAATGAGAGAGAGATCTGTATATAGCTGTAGGTTTGTAGTTACTTTACAGCTATTCTACATATGAATGCTATACACAACTCTCTCTGATTTCTATGTAAATTTTAGGCGATTAGAGCCTTTTAATTAATATTGTGCACCCAATGTGTTTGTGTTTTGCTATCTTTTAAGTTTATTTAATTATTATTATTGTTTATTTATATAGCACCATTAATTCCATGGTGCTTTACATATGAGGATTTACATACGGTACACAAGATACACAAAACAGATAATACAAACATTGGATTCGGTGGATGTTCTTGAGTTGGAGGCGGCAGGAGGTGTTGAGGGTTTGAATGTGTGGCTTGAAGGATAGGTCAGAGTCTAAGGTTATCCCAAGGCAGCAGGCCTGTGGGACTGGGGTGAGAGTGGTTCTATTAATTTTGATAGATGGGTCAGGTAAGGGGGTCATGCGTGGAGGGGTGAAGATTATGAACTCCGTTAATAAAGATTTGATAAAGATTTAATAAAGATTTGAATTTTTATACGCCCATATAAAATTAGTGAGTGACTCTCCTATATTTAGTCATAAAGTAGTTATGTTACTTACGAAACCTCTCCTGCTGACTTCCATGAGCAGGTAGGCAAATCTGGTGAATTTTATATTTTAATAACCGTTTATCTTTCCAGTTTTCAATCAATGAAAAAATACAATTCCTAGAAACAGTTACTTAGAATAAGCAGAACTTTTTCCAAACAACAGATGTAGCACTCATTATTAATCCAACCTCTCATCAAAAATATTTTCAATTCTTTCTCTATTTTTGCCCAAAATAGGCAAAGTAAGACATTGAAAAAGTGATGCAAAGGCTCAATCTTTAAATCTAGGATTATAACTTCAGAGAAACATTTCATCTCCATCACTAGAACTTGCTTCATTTTACAGTAGATAAAATATTGCCTGCCTAATTCAAACCACACGGTACACTGTGAAAGATGAATGCCTTACCCGTAGCGGAAGAACTCCTTGAACTCCCTGCACATTCTGTGCGCCAGTTCCCGCTTCCCACAAGACTGGGGCCCTGTCAGAATTAGCATAGGGTAGGGGGTGTCCAGATTGGGCAATGTACTGCAACAAACAAGAAAGTCTTGTCATTGTGATTTGTAGAGCTGTGTCAATCTGTTATAGATCTAGTACACATTTTCTCACGGCATACCATATACCTTGTGCCATATGTGTTCAGTTTCAGAAGCATTATTACACGTACAAACAGTTTTAGGATTCATTTACGCATAAGAACAAGCACATACAGAAGAAACTTATTGCTGAATACCACTTACAGTATAGTTGTAGTATACAGTAAATCACTGTTCTTAAAGAGGTATTATGATTCTAGCAAATAAGTGTTACATCTTTGATAATAAAAAAATTATAAAATTAGTCAATGCAAAAAACTCTGCATCGTGTGATGATCACTCAAGTGCTTAGCCCATACCTAGATACACATATGTCAAGTACATGATCAGAGCAGATTTCTACCCATGACAAATAAACATTGAAGGATCCTGCTGAAAGACAGCAAGCAGAGATCTTGAAAACCATGAGCCATGGATACATAATACAATAAATAATATAAAAATCCTCACAAAATGCCAACAAATGAGTACAAGCTTACAATCTAAATGGAATAGGAGGAACCACACAATAGCTACATAATGCCAATCCAGGGGCATATACATAAGACTAGGGCTACACTGCTATTTTTTGCAGCGCTACTATTGAATTAGCAAACTTTAAGTTATCACACAATCAGTGTCAAGTTATCACATAACACAATAGCCACTGAAACCATCAAAATCTTATGCCACAGTATACTTAATGCATTAAGCATCACATTAAACCCGTAAGGACACAGGGTACTTTGGGCATTAATACTTGCTGATGTCAGGATGCAGGGTAGTTTGTGCATTAATGCTTGGTGACGGTTTCCATATTCCATAATTCATAACTTTTTTATTTTTATGTTGACATGGCTACATTAGGGCTTATTCTTTGTGCAACAAGTTGTACTTTTGGTTGGCAACATTTAGGGATACATATAAAGTTTTGATGAGCTTTTATTATTGTTTGTGGGGGATTAGCATGAAAAAAGTACAATTCTTATTTTTTGTATTTTGCTTTTATGGCGCTCATTCTGCATTATAAATGACATGGTCATGAATATAGCGATAGCATATTATTTTGTGCACTAGTTTGTCAAAATAAATGATTTGCCTGGGGGCACTGTATTCTGAAATCCATAACTTTATTTATTTTTTTGACGGAGCTATTTGAGGGCACTTTTTTTATGGGACAAGTTGTAGCTTTGATTAGTACCATATTCCAGTAAGTACAGCTTATTGATCACTTTTTTTTTTTAACTTTTTTGGCAAAGTCACAAAAACACATTAATTGGACATTGCATTAAGTTTTATTTATTAATTTTTTACAGCTTTCATTGTATGGGAGAAATAAAGTTATTTTTGGATAGTGCAGACGTATATGCACATAGGGATAACTAATATGTTTGTTTTTTTTATTTCACTTTTTTACAATATTTTTTTTTAATTGTAAGTTTTTTTTTTTTACTTTTTATTATTTCTTTTTATACTTTTTAAACATTACATTTTTTTTAAATACTTTTTTTTTTTTTTTTTTTTTTTTACACTGTCCCTTAAGGGAACTTGAATCTGTGTTGACATGATCCCCTGTACAATATACTGCAATGCTTCTGTATTGTAGGTACTGTAATTACATTTATTACCAATTTACTGCTGACACACCCCCTTTAACAGATACAATGTTCTCTGAGATGCAATTTAAAAAGCTCTTAATTTTATGAATTTTCCCCACCTTTGACCAGGCTCACTATATGGGCACAGCATTTGTACCTAGTATGACCACATTGATATGCCTCTAAGACCTTCACTTTACCATTTGTCAGGCTACAAAATATAAGGATTTGGCCCTAGAGAAGATCATCATCAGACCTTGATTTAAGCTTTCCTTTTGATATGGGCCGCTCAATAAAATATTCCAATTTTTTGGGGGTAATTTTTAATATCAGTAGCATGAATCTTATACCTATACCTGGTTTTAATTATGTTATTCTTGCCTTCTTGGGATTGGAAATATTAACCCCAAAATTATGTATTTCCAAGAATACAAAAATAAAAGAATTTCTTTAAACCACTGTTAACATGGGAAAAGACGGGAACAAGATAAATACGGAGATCAGAAAGAGAGGGTGTAGAGGTACCCAAATATAAGAACAAAGGGGTAGTCCCATACTAAATTGGGAATGTATTTCAGCCTAACAAACCAATGGAGACCATAAGGGTATATTCTACTCACATACCTCTTCTTGATGTCATCCTTGTACGAGTCTTCGTTCAAGAGACTGCGCATGTCCATTCAGCCATTTTCCTGTGGCCTATTACATACAGCGCATGCAGTCAGCGCATGTCTCCCGAACGAAGGATGACGTCAAGAAGAGGCGTCTGCTAAAGACAGGCAGCATGGTAAGTTCAAAAATGTGTCTGAGGAGAGCACAGGGGACACCCCCTGTGGAGTTTCAGCACTGGGGGAACTCCCCCTGTGCATACTGAAGACGGATTACCATAAAGATAAAAATCAACATTTCTTCTAAAAGGCAGCGAGGAGCGAAACAACAAAGGTAGGAGAAGAATAGCCTTTATAAAGGCTATTATGACGTGGTCTTGCTAAAATTGGCCTTTCTGAACTTACTCTGAAGAGAAATTTTAATATTAATAAAGGGGAAAGGTAGAAAGTTCAGTAGAACCATCAGTAAATGATAATAAAATGATGAGTGAGATTTATCAAAAAGCTATCCATATAGATCTCAGACCATTTTTTCCCTTACAGAGTTGAGGGCATTTTATAGATACATTTTATGATATGGTATTGGCAAACTTTCTGGAATTAGAAAACAGAAGGGGATTCCAGATGTCTAATATGTCTAAGCCTCTCCTACTGTCTCTATCCCCCTTCCCACACAGATTGAAAGCCCTTGCAGGCAAGGCCCTCTATCCCACTGTACCAGTTGGTCATTATCTTGTCCATTGTTCTTATATTTGTATATTTAGCTTTTTGTATGTAAACCCCTCTTCAAATGTAAAGTACATGGAATCAATAAATAACAAAATAAATAATCCTTAGGACAGGCCATCAATATTAAATCTGTGGGGGGTCCAACACCTGGCATCCTGACAGGTCATGAGTACCGAGGCAGCACGGGAGAGCCCCACAGACTTCAGACTCGGACCGCCACAGATCTAATATTGATGGATTATCCTAAGAATAGGCCATCCATCAATCTTGGAAATTGTATAACCACTTTAATTCATGGGGAACCAAGGCCCTTAGAGAGGCAAGTCATTTTAGTGTAGGGACCCATCTAAAAGAGGTCAACTTGTCGTGGCAGATGGGCTTCATACAATTTGATCAAGATGTAGAACCAAGAACCTCGTTTTCATGTAATTTTATGTAGAGTAGGTATTTTTAGTAATGCTCCTTGTGCTAGTAGAATCCTATTGAGCAATTACCAAAAGATAGAGGCCTGAAGTTTCTGTCAAAAAGGGTGATGTACTAGATCTTTATTTTTAATACCTTGACCTACCCCATGGTCTAAATGAAAGTTTGGAACATATTTTATCTTATGCCTGGAGAAGAACTCTTAGCAGTAGAATTATCTATGATGCTAGGAGTCCCTGCCTCCCAGCAACATACTTTCCTGGATGGATTATAGTATGGGACAATATGTTGCTGGGAGGCAGGGACTCCAAGCAGCATTGATAACTAAACCACTAGGAGTCCCTCTCCTGTCATAAGCTACAGGCCGGTAAAGCCGGGCAACACATGGACTGAGTTTCACAGCCTTAGACAATAGGAGCACAAGAAGGTGACCCATTACCTAAGGTGTTTTTATTTATCTGTCCAATTTAGTGATTTTTATTAATTCCAAATATTATATTTATATATATCATATATATTTACTTTTTAATTTTTTTTTTTTTAAATATATTTAAATTCATTCAGATGCATGTTGAGTAAATGAAATGTTTTTTGATCCTGGAGGACCTATGTGAAGACTTGGTATAAGCAGTTAGTGATAGCGGCTATATCAAAAAGCCAACTTGGGGTTACTATACTCCAACGCCGGGAGGGGAGTTGCGCAGATATTCACTTACATATCTGGAATCACATTATCACTTTATTATTTGGTGATAGCGCTCTCCATATACTTTTTGTGTTTTATTGTATCTATGTGATCCAAATAGGAGTCAGGTGTTTTGGATGTTGGATGGAGCTGCAGTCGGTATGGTATCATGCATGAAAAGAGACTTGGGATTCTGAGTGGGGGTAGTTTATCCCCCACTCTGAGGTAAGTCCATATATCTTTGGTGTAAGCGAGACTGGGAGCTCTCCCACTCTTTTTATAACATGAGGACAGGGAATATTAATACTGATCATCTTTGTTTTTGATTTATCTTCCCAAGTTAGGTGGATGTCAGGAAGTGGCACAAACATGTAACGTTTATCTCCATCCACTGGATAGAGAAGAAGTATTTGCAATCACAAGAACAGTGTCAGCAAGTGTCTCTGAGTGCCCCAATTGAATAGAGTGGTGGTGCATTCATGTCTATGGCACTGCCTGATTCTGGAGGTTCCATGGAAATTAATACAGCAGAGGCAAAGCATGCACACTACTGCTCTATTTATGGGGCACTCAAGGGCACTTGCAGATACCTCATGACTGCTGACAGTCCTAGTTCCCCACAGGAAAGGGAATAAGTGACATTGGTGGGGAAACCTCTCAAACTTCCCCGCAGAGTTCTAAAGGCCAGACAAAATCCAAAAAGTCAGTCATCCTTTTTTTTTTTTAATTTTAACTGTATTTAAAAGAACAGCATGCTATCTATGCACTGTTAATACACCTAGATGTCACTTTTTTTGCAATTTTTATCAATGGAAGTCAAAGTTCAGCTGCATATATCTGGGGCATACCTTTGGCAGCACTGTTCAAATGTGCATAAGTGATGTAAGCAGAGCAGTGGGAAAGTTCAAGCTTTATATTGCTGTTATATGTCTCTGTAATGAATAGCAATATTTGCTTTTATTTTTGGAATTGACAATGATTCACATTTGTGCCATTTATTAAATAGACAGCTAAATTGTGCAGCTTTGTCATTATACCTCATTACATGAAACTGTGACAATGCTTTCTGCTGTGACATTCCACTGCAATATGAAACCACATGATAAGCGATATTGTATTGTTGAGATTGAAATGTACCGACTGATAAAACTGAATGACAAGCGTGATAACAATTGATTTATTTTAAGATTTCACTGTTGCCTCAACACAGTTTTATTTCACATTAATAACCTGTGGTAATTCATTTATTTTTGGTTTACCATTTATATATGGTTTATATTGCGTGGGGTCTATAGCTGTACAATAGTAAAGAAGCTGCATGTAGTACACTACTGTTCTGGATGGACTTTGGGAGTGTATTGCTTGTTTACTGTTCTTTACGGGAAACTTCATTCTGCACAACGTGTTCACAACACACTGTTTAAATCTATGTAAAATTTTTTCCGCCTTTTATTTCTATGATGTTTAAAGGCCAGTGGCGCCTCAGTATAGTGCCCTGTATAGTAGTGCCAGCTCTGTGACCTGTGTAGACATTATTATGCAGGGAGGTGGATCATCTATTATCATTGGGTGATCCTGTGATATCTATAAATGGGCATTACCTTTCAATGTAGCCGTGTCTATGATGACAATGATAAAAATGATTGCTGAAAAATGGTCTTTACACAACAGAAGTTTTCCCCGTTATTAGGCCCAAAGTGAAAAAACATTTAAGATTTTTTAACACTGATAGTGACACTGAAAATTATAAAACAAATAAAGTAAAATATATATTTAACATCGCAAGCTGGTTAAATTAAGAAACAAAAATTGACAAATGTGTTATTTAAAGGGAGTTGGTCACCAGGACCCAGCATATCAACGGAGCCCCGTAGATTAATTCAGGTGACCCTAATTTAACTGTGTTTTCTGAGATATTTCTATTTTTGTCAGTTTGTAGTGAGCTCTTTGGAGCAACAAGGGTGTTGCTGTTGCTCCAAAGATGTAAGAGGCAACACAGTCATTGCTCCAAAGGTTCTCATTTGCATATTGACAAAAAAGGTGATCTCTCAGCAACTGAGTCACCATTATTAATGTCCATTGGTCTCATCCGTCATAGGAGCAGACCAACGGACACTGACTGTAAAATGTAAAAAAAAAAAAAAATCTTACATTTTCTTCCCTTACAAAAGTAAACAGACATGACAAAAGAAAGTTTTTATCATGTTGTTTACATTAGAGTTAAAGTCCATTGTCAATCCTATAACTATAAAGTCTAAGTCCATCCTATAACAGATGAAAATGTGTGTCAGGAGGGGTACTTTCTCTCACTGAAAAGACTGACATATCAGAAAGTCTAATAGGCCATGTCTGCTACCTTCTGAATTATGGGAAAGATTTGCACATTGAAACAGCTGTTTGCAAATGTGTGTCTTTTGCTTTTGAAAGAAATTTTCTGGTTTGGCTTATATCTCAAGTCATGTCACAAGACTTCTTTGTAGGTTAAACATATACTTATGTAGGTGCTACTTTGCAAAAGTAAGTGCTAGAAGCACAATTCCCTTTTAACATAAGGGAGAAGTAATCTGCATACCTTTTTCCTAAATTCCAAAGGAGCATGCATGGCTTCTAAGTCTTCCTAGGTTGATATGGCAGTCTTGGTGAGATAAAGTACCTCTCCTAACTCATGTTATATGTTTATATACGCATACAATGAGAAGATATAATTATACTTTTATTGTTGTGTTTTAAATCTCTTATTGTTGAACATTCAAGATCAACGTCTCCGTCCATAATGTGCAGAGATTACCTGTCAAAGATCTTCTGTGGCTGAATCGAGCTGTACATAACATTGGCCATATGATCTCGGGCAGCAATTACCTCTGGAGGAGGGTCATACTTATTCACTGCTGCCACCTAAGTATAGTCCACAAAATAACACAGAGCAGATATTAGGTTCAGCAGATGTTCATATGCTCAATGATGTTAGAAAGTTTAAAAGTTAAAACAACAAGCACACAATCTGCTTTTTTGTAAGGTACATAATAAATCCACATCCTACACTGTTCAAAGTAAAAAGCAAAACATGACAGGACTCAGCCGAGTGCTGCCCATTGCATTAATGGCTAGCACACAGCCCTATAAACTTTAATGCATCTATTCACATTACCGTTGTTTTAACGGGCCATGTGAATGATCCGATAAAAGAATAGAACATGCTATTTCTCAAGCTGTTTTTCACGGATCCCTCAATAGACCAATGTCTATGAGGGATTTGTGAAAACGGATAACCCTCCGATATACACTTGGCCGTGAAAAAAAAAAACACACACTGTGCTGTGAATGAGGGTTTAATTATTTGTTTTTATGCATAATATATTATAATATGTATTTTCTTAAATACATAGTTACATTATTTACATTTGTCACAATTAAAATCTTTATTCTGAATCGCTTCCTGTTTCCTAAAGAAGAGATATTGGCATGATGTACTGCATTTTTATTTATTTTTATTGATTTTAGATTTTTTTTTTAATTCTATTTTCTGTACATGATTAAGGGGACTGCCCTCTTGTCCGAGCTTCCCGTCTGCTCTTAGCAGCACTTAGTGATATGCTTTACAGCACAGTCATGACCATAGGCAGTAGTAGACTGAAGCCAATTCATTGACATCTATGGGATAGTTTTCTAGGTTTGCTCTGTAAAAGGATGGGGAGTAGATAGGTTGTGACTTCATCTATTGTGAGTAGTGGATGCAATGATTGGTCAGTGGTGTTATCCACAGAGGCGTTACCTTTTACTGTAAAACGGTTTGTGATGTGAATTAGGTAACTGCTATAAAGAAAATCTCTATAGAATTAGCAAGTATATTATTAGGCTTAGTGGCCAGAGTGAAAACCACAGGATTTAGCACTTTTAAATATAGATAGTGACAAGGAAAATTAAAACATTTTTTTTTCAAAAATTCTATAAATGTAAAATACAAAAACTTGGTCATTTTCTGTTGACACATACTCTTTAAGGGTACATGCACATGATCAGGATTACATGGTGATTTTCTGTTCCGATTTCAAAGGGGAAAATGACCACCATAATTAGTGTTAGATTTTATGCTTGATCAATTAGCATTAAAGTCAATAAGGAAGTCTATTTCTCATTCACATGATGCTGATTTTTTTTTTCCCCACACACAAACCGACCCATGGTACGAATGTTAAAATTCACAGCGTGTCAATTTCTTTGGATTTAAAAAAAATGGCTTCAAAATCTGCATATCAAAAGCTTAAATTCACATGCACACGTATGAAAATCCGCACCAAAACTCCTGTGCCTGTTGGTACAGATTTTCTGTGCAGGTATTCTACATTTGAGAGCAGGTTTCCTTCACACCTTGACACTGTCCCATCAGTGCTGACAGTATGAGGCCATGTATGGACACGTTACTTTAACAAGTAGAAAGGAAACACCTGGTTGTCAATTTATTTATTAATTTTTAGAAGAAATACCAGAGGAATGGCACAGAGCAGATTCATGAGAAAAGACGATCCAGAATTGTTATTTTATGGGAATACATGTATTAACCAAAACAGAAATGTCAGGAGAGGAGACAAAAAAAAAAAAAAAAAAAATAGAACCACTTCCCACACAGTTGTCTGGTATACACGACAAAGGCATTATGTTTGCATGCGGAAACAGCAATTGCTACTAACCTGACTACATCAAATCATTTATACTAGACAACTTTTTCTAAGAAAGGTTCGCACTGTAAATTTTAATTTAGTCTAGTGAAGTGTGTGAAGACTGATAAGGTAAGGATCAAGTCTTATATTATTTTCCAACTTTTTTAAGTGGCTGGATATTTGGTGATATGCACACTGTCCTTCTATTGTCTTAAACTTGAAGTGTTTTCTGTGACATTTGTGAACACTTTGAATGCATTTTCATGCTTTTATTTCATTTTTTTTCTAAAAAGCATTGCACACTTAGATGACTTTGTGTTTATTCAAGACGCATACTGTACTAAGATGTCTTTCTCAGATCATGTCATTCCTCTGGGATTAACTATATTTTCCTCTCTGCATCACCAATGCAATTACTAGGCAACACTGATTGCTTAGGGAAGATGTTTATTAATTGGAGGAAAGCAGGTGTTGAGATAAATACCTTCTCTTCAACTCTGATCTTCTTCTCATCCAGTTCAGTTAATCTCGGCAGCATAAACAACACTGACAGCCAATACTCAGCTTGCTCCTAAAAAACAGCATACTTAATGGAAAATCAATGTACAATACTTTTGTACTACTGTATAGACATAATATTCAAACAGTACAGTGCAGAGCAACAAGTATAATGCAAATATATTTCATATTATAGAAAGCCAGTAAGAAATGACGCGCAAAATAGCTGTAACTGCTGGTATCAGAAGGTTTGCCACAAATGGAATGAATAAATGCAGTATGTAATGTATGCGTGGCTTTGTATTTGTGGTGCATGACGACTTCTGTATCATATATCTCCTACAAACCCAAACTTAAAGATGTGGTTCTGTTTTATAGAAATGCTTGCATTTGTCTCTCATAGAGTCAGACAGGGTTCAATTAGACAGGCTTTCCCAGCTTTTTTTTTTTTTTTAAATTGAGCAACCATCTACACCCATCTCCTATGTGCCCTCTCTTCCAAGATCTGCTTCTCCATAACTCCATTACATTTTCAGCCTATAAAGGACAGAGTGGACGGTCCTGATTATGGAGCTTATAACTGTTTGCTTCACTAGTGAGAACTACATTTCCCAGGTAATCCTTGTTCTATGTGCTTTTTTAAAATAAGCCTATTTAAAATAAGAAAAAGCAGCAGGGGCCTACCAGGCCCCCTAAGGTTGTGGGCCCCTTAGCAGCTGCTATGATAGTAGTTCAGCCACTGTATGTACTTGTATCTAATTCTGGCAGCTTGTGTGGTTACAGATGGGATATTATTCACACACAGCAAGCAGCTTTATTGACTGTGCTTACAGATTACTCTTTCCTGTGTTAAGGATCTTTTTAGCTGCATCATGCCTGTATGTATCTCCTATATTATGCTCACTTGTGCTTTTCTCAGCTATTTGTTTGCTATTGTACAGTTATTCCTGGCAGAATTACATACATAGAAACCAGTAGTAGATATAATGGATAGAGGAAGGGGGTAGACTGCTCCTTATTGTACATGCTCACAGCCTCAGAGACAAATGTAAAATGTGCTGCAGCCATAATGGGGCTATTGGCAGCAGAAAAACTAATATGACACCACTTATGAAACCTTATACAGTCATCGAACAATCTGCCCAGCAAGACCCTGCACATATTTTAGCTTTTCATGAAAACTCAGATATACGGGTACCCTGGCCAACCATTTCAACTGTATTAGGGTCTCCTGTCTCTCCCCAATCCATGTATATGTGGAAGTCGGGTGAGATAGCTGTGATTTGGCCGACAGCCATCTAAAATATATGGCTCGGGTTAGTGTACAGAAGGCCTCATAAAGGTACATAGGGCAGTATGAAGCAGCACCATGGTATACCGTTACTGCACTGCAATAATACCACGTGTAAATAAAGCAATTTGTTCGTATGTTCAGTGATAGTGTAGCGTAGTACAGAACTGTGGCCTCTCTATGACCTGCCATCTACCTGTATCATGAATAAGATTTTGTACAAAACAGTTCACACAGTTTAATGTTAGCATTTTTATTTTATATATGTTTCTACTGGTTGGATGTTTTGTACACTGCAAAACATAAAAAAGACAAAAGAAGAATATCCCTATATTTGACTTGTGTTGCTTGGGACGGAAGTATAGGGGTCAATAACTATACATTTACACAAGACATATTTTATTAAATGACACACAAATCACCTAATCACCAAATCCTCTTTTATACATAGACTGAATAATGTCATTATATTTGCTAATAAAGCTAAAAACTAAATGCATTTTAGTTACAATAATACAGTGCTGGCCAAAAGTATTGGCACCCTTGCAATTCTGTCAGATAATACTCAATTTCTTCCAGAAAATAATTGCAATCACAAATGCTTTGGTAATAATATCTTCATTTATTTTGCTTGCAATGAAAAAACACAAAAGAGAATGAAAAAAAAAGTCAAATCATTGATCATTTTACAAAAACTCCAAAAAATGGGCCGGACAAAAGTATTGGCACCCTCAGCCTAATACTTGGTAGCACAACCTTTAGACAAAATAACTGCGAACAACCGCTTCCGGTAACCATCAATGAGTTTCTTACAATGCTCTGCTGCAATTTTAGACCATTCTTCTTTGGCAAATTTCTCCAGGTCCCTGAGATTTGAAGGGTGCCTTCTCCAAACTGCCATTTTGAGATCTCTCCACAGGTGTTCTATGGGATTCAGGTCTGGACTCATTGCTGGCCACTTTAGAAGTCTCCAGTGCTTTCTCTCAAACCATTTTCTAGTGCTTTTTGAAGTGTGTTTTGAGTCATTGTCCTGCTGGAAGACCCATGACCTCTGAGGGAGACCCAGCTTTCTCACACTGGGCCCTACATTATGCTGCAAAATTTGTTGGTAGTCTTCAGACTTCATAATGCCATGCACACGGTCAAGCAGTCAAGTGCCAGAGGCAGCAAAGCAACCCCAAGACATCAGGGAACCTCCGCCATGTTTGACTGTAGGGACCGTGTTCTTTTCTTTGAAGGCCTCTTTTTTTTTCCTGTAAACTCTATGTTGATGCCTTTTCCCAAAAAGCTCTACTTTTGTCTCATCTGGCCAGAGAACATTCTTCCAAAAAGTTTTTGGTTTTCTCAGGTAAGTTTTGGCAAACTCCAGCCTGGCTTTTTTATGTCTCTGGGTCAGAAGTGGGGTCTTCCTGGGTATCCTACCATAGAGTTCCTTTTCATTCAGATGCCGACGGATAGTACGGGTTGACACTGTTGTACCCTCGGACTGCAGGGCAGCTAGAACTTGTTTGGATGTTAGTCGAGGTTCTTTAGCCACCATCCGCACAATCTTTCGTTGAAATCTCTCGTCAATTTTTCTTTTCCGTCCACATCTAGGGAGGTTAGCCACGGTGCTATGGGCTTTAAACTTCTTGATGACACTGCGCACGGTAGACACAAGAACATTCAGGTCTTTGGAGATGGACTTGTAGCCTTGAGATTGCTCATGCTTCCTCACAATTTTGCTTCTCAAGTCCTCAGACAGTTCTTTGGTCTTCTTTCTTTTCTCCATGCTCAATGTGGTACACACAAGGACACAGGACAGAGGTTGAGTCAACTTTAATCCATTTCAACTGGCTGCAAGTGTGATTTAGTTATTGCCACCACCTGTTATGTGCCCCAGGTAAGTAACAGGTGCTGTTAATTACACAAATTAGAGAAGCATCACCTGATTTTTCAAAGGGTGCCAATACTTTTGTCCACCCCCTTTTTTATGTTTGGTGTGGAATTATATCCAATTTGGCTTTTTGACAATTCTTTTTGTGGTTTTCCATTGAAGACAAATTAAATGAATATATTATTACCAAAGCATTTGTGATTGCAATCATTTCCTGGAAGAAATTGAGTATTATCTGACAGAATTGCAGGGGTGCCAATACTTTTGCCCAGCACTGTATAATAAATGGTGTGATACAGGAAAAATAAAAGTAAAAATGTAACTGTCATTTCACATTTACATTTTTACATTGTATAGGGGTTGTTTGTTGAGAATTTTGTAATATACTTTAATAACTTATTTTACTTTTTCTTAGTAGAAAACAGGCTTCAAAGTTCTAAGTAGCATCGCTCTAAGAGTTGGCAGTGAGATCAAATCCATATTAACTTCATATTACCAGAATGTACAGATGAAGCAGTTGCCAAAAAGTCAATTCCAAAAACCGTACCTCCAATTTTATAAAATGTAGAACAGTGATACTGGGGTTATATGGCGATTCTAAAATGTTAAAAAGTTCATGCTGCATATAAAAATCCCATTCTGAACTGCGTCTTTAATTTGTGATATTTTGCCCTGGCATAGGATTTAGATTTTGATGAAAAGGTGTGCGTCTGCATTATTAAGAGGTCGGCTCCTCCTAATAATTCAGGCACATTTAGCATTAGTTGAGGAATAGTTTCCGACTGGCGTACAGAAAACCAATTTTAATAAGTCTCCCCTCCCCACGTGTACCGGACAGATTCTCCCTGTCAACGCTTCGTTCGAGCATTGCTAGAGAGGACTTTAGAGCCTGTTTTCTATTAACAGGAAGCAAAATAGGTTAATACAGTAAATAACAATAATGTTCACCAAACACTGTGCTACACTATAGTAAAAATAAAGAAATGACAATTACACTTAAAAAGAACCAGTCACTACTACTGACCTGTCTGTAACAACTTTCTGTATAGCTCTGTGTTGTGCCATTCCTCTGTTATTTCTAGTAGAAATTTATGAGTAATTGCTAACTGGGAGTTACTAGTTGGGTGCATCAAAGAAGACAACAAAAAACAATGAAAATTTGTTGGAAAAACAGTTTTTCAATGACTTTTCGGTGTTTTTTGTTGTTTTCTATGAGATATAAGATATCACACTGCACCAGTTTAACCAATTGCAGAAGTTCAGGTTAACCCTGATACAACTGTATTTACTAAAATATACAAGTCAGGAGAGGTGACAGTTCCCCTTAAAGTGTCACCACTTACCTGAAGTGGATTTTTCAGAAGATTTAGTATATGCAGTAAAGGTAGGTCTTCTATAAAAGCAATTTCACTTATCTGACAAATCTGTAAATGAAACATTGTAAGAAAGAGCACAAACTGTTACTGTTTGATTTTCCACTATCCGCTTGACTTCTACTTCCAGTTTAAGTATTTGTTTATATTGCAATTTCATATATTGATGCAATGTACTGTATGTTTTTCTCTGTGTATAAAACCAATAAAAAGATATTTAAAAAGAAAAGAAAGAGCACAAACATCCATGGTTAACGAATATATAATATAGTTGTATGTAGGGCCGGGCAATTAATCACAAAATAAGTAAAACAGACAGTCAGCTCAATGAATCAATGTGAACCTGTTCATATCAATTATTTCATATAATTATTATATATTAATATTACTCTGGATCCATGTCATCTTGTCTAGCACTGCTATTGGATATATTACTAATTGGACACTATTCAATCAGAATTGCTCGTTTGTGAATAACTGAAACTGAAATTCAATGGCCAGGCACACAGGTGTTCACTACATGTGCTTGGAAGCATAAATGCATTGTATCTTATATAGCACATAACTTATTGGTATTTAGAGATTGCATTCACATAAAACAAGAGAGTACACTAGGGCTGACTTTAATGAGAAACCAACTAATCTACAAGAAGTTTCTGAATTGTGGGAGGAAACCCAGAGTATACAAAGAGAACTTCAAGGCTGAGTTCACACATTTGGCTTTTTGTGTCTTGCTCTGTCTACATTCCTACCCCCTTCCCATTCCAATTGCTATCTCCTTCATCAGACTGTATGAAGTTACTGATGCTGTATTAGAGGAAGGCCTACCATAAGATCCCGTGGTCCTAAAATAGACTAATATTATAAACAAGGTGCTGAAAATCTACTAAAATCATTTTCATGCAGAAGTTACTAAAATAAAACAAAAAAAAAATGCACAAATGTCAGAAGTGTCCATTACTTCATTATCTTGGAGACTGAGACTCTGCAAAAATTCCAAACTTTCCAGACCTTCTAGACTAGCGATCTGATTCGAGGAGAGGTCCAGTGTTTGCAATGATTTAAGATTTTCCATGCCAGTGATGTTCCTAATTTGGTTTGAAGCCTTGCACAATAATTAAAATAAAATAACATATAATAATTATTTTTAGAAACATACTTTTATAATAGATAATATAAAACAAAATCTCAACATTGTTATATAGTGAAACATTAGAATTCTGCTATGATTAAAAAAAGGGTTTTTCTGGGAAATGATTAGGAGGAAGTTGCAATACCCTGCATTGCTACTACTAGTAGACAGAGGCAACAATATAAACACTGAAGAGGCCACAATACTTGGCAAAGAACTGACAACTAACTGGTGCAGGTTCTGGGAGAGTTGAACCTCCACTGATCTGATATTAATGGCCTACCCCAAACATCTGCCATCAATATTGGAAATCTCTTTGCATTGCCGGATACACATAAGCAGTAACATATTTGCTTTTATTTTTTCCTGAATTTTACTACTTCTCACCAAATCATTCATCTTAAGTAACCAATGAGAAGGCAAATAAAACCTTAAGAACTTGTTTTTTTTGGGGGAGGGGGAGGGGGGTGGAACCTATACAAACCACGGCAACGGTTTCATACATCCAAATGGAGCTTGCAAAAGTCTGTGCCCTTGCTGCCAAAATAAGACCATTACGGTGAATGGGACTGATTCTCAGTTGCAGAAATGATGCAAGAAAAATCTGTGCATGTGAATATGCACTAAAGTATCCATTACTATTCCCCACTACAAACTGCATAATAAATATTTAGTTGGATATATGTCCACGGTCACATTACAAAAAGAAGTGTTGACTGAAGTCAGTGAAGATGCTGAGCTTATGAGAAGGAAGCATTTGAAATACAAGAGGTATAACCAGGTTACACACAGTTACCATTTTTCAGAAAATCATTCTGCCACCTGAAAGCAGGAGAGTCTATCGGCATTTGTACCATTTCATATATTATTTCACAAATAAAAGGGCATCATTTAAAATCACATCAGACAGAACAGATCTATATAATATTGAAGAAATAAACTGCCCTTACTGAAAGTGAAAGCATTCATATAATCTCCTTCTGAGATACCCACTCCTAATATGTAATGCATTCTGATTGAAACACAGCCACAGCAAACACCAACTAAGTGACAAATGAACAAGACAGATAAAATAACTATATGTTAAGATGTTCTGTCCTGGAATGTACAGTGAGAACTGATTTGTTGAAAGTGTCTCAAAGAGAATCTTTCACCACCTCCACCAATACAAGTTCTTAAGCATCTCTTAATAATAGTCGCTGTTCCACTGATTCCGGCGCAGTTTGAGTTTTACCTCTTTCCCGACAGCATTGATTGCTTGGGAAATGGTGTGGGAGTATTCCAGAAACAGTGGAGCAGCCACGATTAATGTATGTAAAGAGTTGGGCTTGTTGGAGGTAGAGAAAGGTCCTCTTTTATACTACATTCTATATGTTAGTAAATGTCATGCTATTGTTCAGTTCCCTAGAAATAATAAAAAATCAAACATAATCACAATATTACACTTTTCCTAGAGGTATTCTAGGAGCATGACACTGTTGATATAGTACCTAGCCATCTCTCTGGTCAGATATACTTCTCTATTAAGGCTTCTGTGCAGGCATCAGAAGCACTAAACATGAATCCATTAAGTCCATAAGGACTCCTCTTTTGGTAAGTATAATGGTTTGATTATATGAAGGCACGCACAGATAGAATTAGGAGTAAAATATTTGGGACACTAAGCCACCAATCCATAATGACCTTTGGGTGGTTTAATGCCCCAAACAGCCTCGGCAGGTTACTTTTAAACTAAACAGAGCAGTCTCTAAACCTGACTCCTCCACACATCTTTATTTTATTAGTCCTGATACAACCTCAATCTGGCAGTGCATTTGACCTCTACTTTGTTCTACAATATAACAAGATAGTCTCTCTATCTCTATTGTATTGCACACCCATTACCTTTTGCCTCCATCCGCCAATCCCATTAGATTGTTATCATCTATTTCTATTACTACTAATAATTTGTTAATCTTGCTCCCTTCATTCTCTGTACACTGATACAATTCATACACTCTATGCTAATATTACAGTTACTCATAATCTTGTTACTAGAAAGGATAAAGCAAGTCCATATTTCCCCAACTTATTCTCGATTTGCACTATACAGCAGCCATTTGCTAAAAGCAAAAAAGTTCATTTTATTTCTCATTAATGTACACTCAGCACCCCATCTTGACAGAAAAAAACAGAAATGTAGATATTTTTGCAAATTTATTAAAAAAGAAAAACTGAAATATCACATGGTCATAAGTATTCAGACCCTTTGCTCAGTATTGAATAGAAGCACCCTTTTGAGCTAGTACAGCCATGAGTCTTCTTGGGAATGATGCAACAAGTTTTTCACATCTGGATTTGGGGATCCTCTGCCATTCTTCCTTGCAGATCCTCTCCAGTTCCGTCAGGTTGGATGGTGAACGTTGGTGGACAGCCATTTTCAGGTCTCTCCAGAGATACTCAATTGGGTTGAGGTCAGGGCTCTGGCTGGGCCAGTCAAGAATGGTCACAGAGTTGTTCCGAAGCCACTCCTTTGTTATTTTAGCTGTGTGCTTAGGGTCACTGTCTTGTTGGAAGGTGAACCATTGGCCCAGTCTGAGATCCAGAGCACTCTGGAAGAGGTTTTCTTCCAGGATATCTCTGTACTTGGCCGCATTCACCTTTCCTTCAATTACAACCAGTCGTCCTGTCCCTGCAGATGAAAAACACCCCCATAGCGTGATGCTGCCACCACCATGTTTTACTGTTGGGATTGTATTGGGCAGGTGATGAGCAGTGCTTGGTTTTCTCCACACATACCGCTTAGAATTAACGCTAAAAAGTTCAATCTTCGTCTCATCAGACCAGAGAATCTTATTTCTCATAGTCGGGAGTCCTTCATGTGTTTTTTGGCAAACTCTATGCAGGCTTTCATATGTCTTGCACTGAGGAGAGGCTTCCTCGGGCCACTCTGCCATGAATCCCCGACTGGTGGAGGGCTGCAGTGATAGTTGACTTTGTGGAACTTTCTCCCATCTCCCTACTGCATCTCTGGAGCTCAGCCACAGTGATCTTTGGGTTCTTCTTTACCTCTCTCACCAAGGCTCTTCTCCCACGATTGCTCAGTTTGGCTGGACGGCCAGGTCTAGGAAGAGTTCTGGTTGTCCCAAACTTCTTCCATTTAAGGATTATGGAGGCCACTGTGCTCTTAGGAACCTTGAGTACTGCAGAAATTCTTTTGTAACCTTGGCCAGATCTGTGCCTTGCCACAATTCTGTCTCTGAGCTCCTTGGGCAGTTCCTTTGACCTCATGATTCTCATTTGCTCTGACATGCACTGTGGGCTGTGAGGTCTTATATAGCCAGGTGTGTGCCTTTCCTAATCAAGTCCAATCAGTTTAATTAAACACAGCTGGACTCCAATGAAGGAGTAGAACCATCTCAAGGAGGATCAGAAGGAAATGGATAGCATGTGAGTTAAATATGAGTGTCACAGCAAAGAGTCTGAATACTTATGACCATGTGATATTGCAGTTTGCTTTTTTGCTTTTAGCAAATGGCTGCAATGAAACTAAGAGTGGAAAATTTAAAGGGGTCTGAATACTTTCCGTACCCACTGTATATCATCAGCTATAAAAAGCATAGTGCAATAGTGCATACCAGGCTAAGGATTCTGATAGGCAAGTTACCAAATCCACTCATGGTATGGATATTATTGTTTGCCAAGTCGACATGTTTCAAACTGGTGCATTTTTCCAAGCCTTTTATTTCCTGTATGTTATTATCTTGCATGAAAGAAGAGGTAAAGGAAATAGCACACATGTACAGAGAATAAACTTTATTTTTAGAGTGGCAGATAGCATGGCCACAGACCAGCCTCAATGGCTATATTCCTATGACAGGCATGGGAGCCTTCATAAGGATCCCGGCTGTCAGAGGAAAAGGATGGCTCCCACAATCTCGCTGTGCAGGAGCCATCCTGCAACAGAAAAGGTACATGGCCGGTGGGATCTGGCTCCGGGGGGGCTCCCAGGCACTTCAAGCGGTGATATAATAAAGAGTAATGTCCGTGATCAGAGTGAACTCTGATTGTGGGCATTATCTCTAGGTCTCCGCTGTGTAATACTTCAGAGTAGCCGCTATCTTTAAAGACCTGGCTTTGCCGTACTATTATGGCAGATGTCGGGAAGGAGTTAAAATTCAGCAAAATTTATTTTAAGTATTTATTACAAAAATGTTTAACTTTTAAATGTCTAAAATTTAAATATGGTTATGTTCATAAGAAAACTTCTGTAATCTCTCTTATTACAAAAGTCAACTACACTAGAAAATGCAGAATGGATAATGTAAGTTTTAGAGGCATGTGCTGGCTTGTGTACAACAGCATACATACAGATGACACATGGGCACTTACAGCTTGCCTGTTCAGACATCAGAAAATGAAGAGGAATTTGAGGCAGACATTCACCTCAGATTTCTCTTAATTTTCTGCCCCATGCCAGAGTATCAGCATTTCATTGTGGCTTTCCATCACTGATTAGGCCCAGATGAATATGCCTAATCAGCAAGGAGTCTCGAGACGCGGAATCCACAGCAAGATCCAGCAGTGTCCTGCTCTGATCTGTGCCTCCCATTGAAAACAATGGGAGGTGGAATCAGGGCAGAATCTACCACTGATTTTGGGGTAGAATTCACCGCAATAACCAGCAGCAGATTCACCATATGAATGGGGGTTTAATAGTGGACGCTGCAATTCACATGGTCATTTTCCACACTGATCCACAGTCTGTGAAAGAAATTGCAGCATGCACTGCTGAAGTCTGTTTTGAAGAAAATACAGACTTGCAGACCATTGATAACAAGGATCTCTAATGGCCTCCCGATTCGTCTGCTTCACAAACCTATGGACTGAATACAGCACAATTTTTCATATGTCTGAATGAGGATTAAGAGAACTGATGGGGGACAGAAAAGCACTAGACTGCAGGATGCTGTTTGCAGGGTGCTTCTGCATCTTTGCTTTTACATTGCAGTTACAACAGACTTGCAGCTGTCCATCACAGGAGGAGTTGACTAAGGCTGGCTTCCCATGGCCATGTTTGGGCCAGACAAATGGTCCCTGCAGTTCACTGTGGTAGGGCCCAGTATAAGCGGCCAACATAGAACTGCTTTTCCCAGCCTGAACATGGCCAAGACAAGCCGGTACAACGTTTTTTCCATTTTAATTTAGATAAGTAATGTTTGATATTTTATTATAACACATACTTGTACTTAGACAATAATATTACAATCCTATAATATTTGTATAATGAGTGGTGATACTGCAATTAAAATAATATAGAGAATGGAGAGTATCAAGATCATATTTTATATTTCTTCAGCTGTATAAAGTCAATGGTTTCAGCATATTCACAAAAAGGATACTATTCAATATAAGTGTTGTGAGAGCTCTGTGTGCTGACAAATCCTTCATACTGGTTATATTATTGAATGACAAGTTTACAACCTGAAATAAATTGGTGAAAAAACATGTTATGTTCATACTGAAATAATAATATATACATAAATACACACATATACTGTATATTACATACACTATATATCACATAAAGCCTCACAAAACATGTATGAATAGTTATATAGTGATAAATATTAAAATCACGTCTCAATGACACAGTTACATTTCTACTGTCTGCAAGCATTATTTCTGCACTGTATTGCTCTTACCATCAGATTCTTGGGGGGGTTGAAGTCAAAGAACGTGCTCAGCTTATTCTTTGAGGCATTTAGCTCAGTCAAGTATGGCATGTAACCGACACAAGACAAATCTAAGGAAAAATGGAAGCATTCATATAAATCCATATTTTTTATATAGAAGTCATAATTCTTCTTTAGGTATACATACACCATCCTCACAAATGATTGGTATGTCTTTTATGTCACTGCAAATATACTGAATGAGATTTGTAACAATGAGTACCAAACAAAAATTGAGGACACCCTCACAGAAGCAAATTCAATTGGCTGTTGATAGAAAAATAAGAGTTGTGATATATGTGGTCAAAATTTAGGCTGCAGCCCCAATGGAACATGTTCCCCAATACTCAACCCATGTGAAATAACTGGAGATTACTAATAGATCAAGGGTTGACACAGAAGCACAGCATGCTTAACTTGCCTAGTAACATAACTGCCCCCCATCCATTTCACAGAAGAGAATTATAAAATAACTTTTACAGCGTTAAAGCAAACCTGTCAGATGAAAACCCAGTGTAATCTGCAATGAAGCATGCTAAAGAGCAGCAAGAGATGAGTAGACTGATATATAGTTTAGTGGGAAAAGATTCAGTATAGCCAGTATTTTATTCAATAGTTGTTAGTGTGTAGTCATGTGGGTGGTATTATCAGTGATTGACAACCTCCCCTGTATTAGAAAATATACAGGGATAACTGTCAATCAGAGTATGACCACCCCCATGACTATTAATCTCAGAATGAGCAGAGGTTTCAGTGACTACAATGCAAGTTATACTGAATCTGCTCAGGTACTCTATAACATGCTGCTAGCAGACTACACTGGATTTTATGACATATGTTTTTATACCTTGCATCTACTGATTGCAATTTTTCCCCCACGCCAAGTAGTAGTCTTGAAAATAGTTTTATACATCTACCCCTTCCTACAAGCACCATATCTGAATATTCAGTAATGCTAAGAGAAGTCGTATGACTTCAAATTCACTTCACTGCAGCCATGTATGTGACTTAGTTTCTATACCTTAGAGTGGCGTGAGCAACATACCAGTGATTTCATTGCTGGACACATCCAACTTCTGTAGGTGAATGTAACTACAGAGAATCTGAATATTATGTAATGTATGCTCCTGCAAGAAAAATGATACAATGTTAGAGAGGGAAAATGTAAATAACATGAAAGAACAAAACCTATATAATGTAATAACACTACCATATAAGTTCTACCTCCTCTAGAACATGGTGACACATTTTATAGAGCTTCAGGCTCTGTATGTACCTATGTGTTACTATTGTGAACCAAATTATATTCTCATTAGGTAGTAAAACAACGATTTTTCCAATGTAAAAACAGTTATACAGTCAACAGTCACGTGACAAGGGATGTCGCAGTGCAGTGGGGACTTCCACCAAAATAAGACAGTGCAGCAGTAGGACCAGACTGCTTTGGGAGACACCAGAGCACAGGGGACAGGTGAGTATGAGTTTGTAATGGATTCTCAGCATGTGTTAACTGACACACACTAAAGTAACGGTTGCTGGAGATTCTGAGTCGCCATCGCTTAACCTTGGCCAAGGATAAACCAAGTACGTTCAAACTGAAGGGGAGCCAGACCACAGTAGAAGGGTCATACAATGGGGTCAATATAACATATAGGGAAAGATGCAAAATATACAAATATGGGGAAAAACACATATAAAATAATAGAAAAAACAATATATATAAAATTAATATATACAGTGGGGAAAAAAAAAGTATTTAGTCAGCCACCAATTGTGCAAGTTCTCCCACTTAAAAAGATGTGAGAGGCCTGTAATTGACATCATAGGTAGACCTCAACTATGAGAGACAAAATGAGAAAACATATCTAAAAATCACATTGCCCGATTTTTTAAGAATTTATTTGCAAATTATGGTGGAAAATAAGTATTTGGTCAATAACAAAAGTTCAACTCAATACTTTGTTATATATCCTTTGTTGGCAATGACAGAGGTCAAACGTTTTCTGTAAGTCTTCACAAGGTTGGCACACACTGTTGCTGGTATGTTGGCCCATTCCTCCATGCAGATCTCTTCTAGAGCAGGGATGTTTTGGGGCTGTCGCTGGGCAACATGGACTTTCAACTCCCTCCAAAGGTTTTCTATGGGGTTGAGATCTGGAGACTGGCTAGGCCACTCCAGGACCTTGAAATGCTTCTTACGAAGCCACTCCTTCATTGCCCTGGCAGTGTGCTTGGGATCATTGTCATTCTGAAAGACCCAGCCACATTTCATCTTCAATGCCCTTGCTGATGGAAGGAGGTTTGCACTCAAAATCTCACGATACATGGCCCCATTCATTCTTTCATGTAAACGGATCAGTCGTCCTGGTCCCTTTGCAGAGAAACAGCCCCAAAGCATGATATTGCCACCCCCATGCTTCACAGTAGGTATGGTGTTCTTTGAATGCAACTCAGCATTCACTCTCCTCCAAACACAACGAGTTGTGTTTCTACCAAACAGTTCTACTTTGGTTTCATCTGACCATATGACAATCTCCAAATACTCTTCTGGAACATCCAAATGCTCTCTAGCAAACTTCAGACGGGCCCGGATATGTACTGGCTTAAGCAGGGGGACACGTCTGGCACTGCAGGATCTGAGTCCCTGGCGGCGTAGTGTGTTACTGACGGTAGCCTTTGTTATGTTAGTCCCAGCTTTCTGCAGGTCATTCACTAGGTCCCCCGTGTGGTTCTGGGATTTTTGCTCACTGTTCTTGTGATCATTTTGACCACACGGGGTGAGATCTTGCATGGAGCCCCTGATCGAGGGAGATTATCAGTGGTCTTGTAGGTCTTCCATTATCTAATTATTGCTCCCACAGTTGATTTCTTCACACCAAGCAGCTTGTCTATTGCAGATTCAGTCTTCCCAGCCTGGTGCAGGTCTACAATTTTATTTCTGGTGTCCTTCCACAGCTCTTTGGTCTTCACCATAGTGGAGTTTGGAGTGTGACTGTTTGAGGTTGTGGACAGGTGTCTTTTATACTGATAATGTCAAACAGGTGCCATTACTACAGCTAGAGTGGAGGACAGAGGAGCCTCTTAAAGAAGAAGTTACAGGTCTGTGAGAGCCAGAAATCTTGTTTGTTTGTAGGTGACCAAATACTTATTTTCGACTATAATTTGCAAATAAATTCTTTAAAAATCAGACAATGTGATTTTCTAGATATGTTTTCTCATTTTGTCTCTCATAGTTGAGGTCTACCTATGATGTCAATTACAGGTCTCTCTCATCTTTTTAAGTGGGAGAACTTCACAATTGGTGACTGACTAAATACTTTTTTCCCCCACTGTATATATAACACAAAACAATACAAGCAGTGTCCACTGGGATGCTGCAACCGTCTAACTGTTACACAGTATTAATAAATCTGGACAATTGTATCTTTAAGAAATTGAGCAAATGTTTATTTAGTTTTGTGATTTGTTCATTAGAAATTAGAATTCCACACTAGGCCTATAGCAGGAAGAAATATTCCTTGGTGAAGAAACCGGAGGTCTTGAAAAAGCACATTGAGGATAAAAGATTCTCCTCTATTTTCAATACAACAATCTCAGCAGGATCTTATGATGCCCCATAATCCCTCATGTATTTTTCTACTGAACAGAGCTTAAGTCACCAGAGGACTCTATCTTGGAACATGCTGTAGCATGACCCTACTGAAAGCCACATTCTAGTTGCATTAAACAATCCATATCTTTTGACAGCTGATTTGACATTATTACTTATGTTTGACAGTCATCTCCATTGAGAGCCCATCTGCAGAATTGAACTGTTTTTAAAGAATCCACTTTTTTACCCTTCAGCCTTATTGGAACTTATTGTTACTTTATTTTTGAAATGGTTAATGACTTTCCAATGTACAGTTCACACATACACCAAACAACTACTTTTTTTAGTGTACATGGATGAACACAAACACACACACAAAACCCAAGCAACACTCTATTACTGTTGTGAATGGAACACTTAAAGGGGTTGTGCCACTATGGACACTTATGGCCTATACAGAGGACAGGGAATAAGTGTCCGTAAGCTGGAGGTCCAATCACCAGGTCCACCCAGTGATCAGGAGGACAGAGGACAACAGGCCTCCTTGAGAATGGAATGCCATTGTGCTTGCGTGACCAGCGCTCCATTCACTGTTAGGGGGCTGCCAGGACTATAAACTCCGACAGGGTCCGCAGCACCATAGAAGTGAAAGGAGCTCTAGTAGGCCTTAGGGGGACTTTCGGTCCCCCATCCTCCTAATCACTGGGGGACCCAGTGATCAGACCACCAGCGATTGGACACTTATCCCCTGTCCTGTGGATAGGGGATAAGTGTCCATAGTGGCACAACACCTTTAATGGAAGGAAAATACAGTGAATGTTTTTTTTAATTCTTTTTATAAAATAAAAATGGAAATAAATTCAGGAGCTATCAGGATTTAATTTACTGTATTGAGGATACCATGCTGTAGAACTATGCTTCATCTAGAAAGAAAAAAGTGTGTCCAAATCCTCTCCTAAAGGTAAAGCCAGAGACTGAACCCTGGAACCTTTACTTGCATTATTTGCAACTGACAAGCATCGTAAAAGATGTCAGCCATCTGCTTCACTGGCTTACAACATCCACAACCTCAAATCATGGCGGGCAAAAGCTTATGTCCTGAGCTACTAGTGCATATAGTCAAAGTAGTCATGGGCCCCCATTTTTCCTTAACAGAGGCAAAAACACTGCACTTTTGCCTTGCAGTGGGGTGGTATGCATCAGCCTTTACCTACATCTTTTGAGTACCAGCAAGTCAGCATTGCTTTGCTAAGCTAACTGCTACTCAAAGAAGGTGTATCAAGTGAACAGCTAGACAACAGTGGGAGCCCTATTACTGTGTTGGAAATACAATAGGACACGAATATTATTTGGGGCACTGTTAACATCTATGGCATCTGACTGTAAGGGAGGAAACACTAACCCACAACTTTTACTGACCTGGCATCTTGCAGTCTGTAGATCAGTACCTGGTTTAGAGATATCCTAAGTCATGTGTTAAAGCTTCTTTGCAAATCCTGCATTGATTTATGTGAAGATACCTTTCTAAAGGTGCCACAAGTTGCATAGTTTTCCTTTTCCCAACAAGGAAAACTATATTGCCTTCCTTTCCTATGCTATGAAGGGTATCAATACATTTACTACTTACTGACAGGTTCAAATGCAGATAGACTTGTTCACTTCCAAGAGCTGAACGACCAAAAACAGAGAGTCCTTCAGAAACCATTTTCTCTTTCAGCACACCATCAAATTGCTCCTTAACAGAACACAAGAGAAGTCATATTTGAGGAGGAATAGACACTTTGTTTCCATACTTTAATAAACATAGTTGATAAACATTTAGTATAAAACTATTTTCAAAAACAACAACAACCTTATCCTAAGGTTGGGTTCAAACTACCGTTGCACAGAATGACAGCAACGGACATTAAACTGTTGTAGAGACTGATTCTGTGTCCATTCCCATTGACTAATGTAAACAACATGATGGACACCATCTTCTGTCATGTTTGTTTACCTTTGTAATGGAAGATAAAGTTGTGCACACATTATCTTCCATTACAAAGGTAAACGGAAGATAGCTTCCATCATGTTATTTACATTAGTGTCAGTGGGAATGGACACAGAATCAGTCTCTACAACAGTTTAATGTCCGTTGCTGTCATTCTGTGCAACGGTAGTTTGAACCCAACCTTAGGATAAGGTTGTTGTTGTTTTTGAAAATAGTTTTATACTATTTTCAATAATCAGTTTAATGTCCGTTGCTGTCATTCTATGACGGAAGACAGCAACGGACATTAACAATGGTAGTGTGAACCCAGCCTTAGGACTCTACTTAATCTTTTTTCCACATCTCAGCCTTTAAATACATATTTTGAGTGCCAGAAAGTCAGCATTGCTTTGCTAAGCTAACTGCTACTCAAAGAAGGCGTATCAAGTAAACAGCTAGACAACAGTAGTACCTGCAATGCTCCTCTTCAGGGAGTCCTATAGCTGTGTTGGATATACAGTAGTACACTATTATTATTTGGGTCACTATTACAATCTGGGGCATCTATCTGCATTTTTGGTGGGTAACTATAGCTTGTGAGGATCTGGGGCAGCTGTAGGCACAATACTGGGGGAAGAAACGTTGTGGTACTGACAAATGGGTAGGAGGGTGTGATGTATGTGCCGATACACATCTAATCCCTGGACAGAAGAAGTCAGATGTTGCAGCAGTTCAGGGAACGTTTACTCACAGGCAGGCAACAAGTCTTGATAGTTACAGAAAAAATACAGTGAAACATCTATGAGCCGAGCCCAAAATTTGCACAGTAAAATAGTCTTTTACAGGGGTGGTATTCTCAAAGAAAAAGGTATACAGAATGCAGGTTACATTGTCTAATGGACCATATTCTGTCCCCCAAATAATGATGAAAAAGCCAAAAATCATGTATTTTATGCTTCAGAATATTACCCAGAACCAGAAATCATATCAGCATATTACACAGAACCAGGCCTAGGCTGGGACTAATAAAACAACCATGCTACTGTATACAAGTCACTCCAAGCCACACACATAAGCATAGGGGCCCCAACCCTTTTTTACTCCCCTGGTGATTGTCACATCTCCTGGTTCATTCTTGGTCCTAAACATGGCATCCTTCTAAATTTTGGTCCCCAGCATTGCTTTCCTCTTTTTCCCATTGACCATTATAGCCCCCTCTTATTCCTGGTCCCCAGCATAGTATCCCTTTAAATCGTAGTCCTCAGTATGGTTTTCCTCTCATTCCTAGTCCCCACTTGTACGTAGAGAACCAGCTGTCACCCGCAGAGTGAGGATATGGTCCGAGGAGAGTGATCAGGCTCTGAGGGATTGTTTTGACACAACCGCATGGGAAGTTCTGCAGGATTCTTATGGGGAAGACATAGAAGGACTCACACACTGCATAACGGACTACATTAATTTTTGTGTGGACAACACAGTACCCACAAAAGTGGTGAGGTGCTTCTCCAATAACAAACCATGGATTAACTCTGATATAAAAACACTACTTAAGGAGAAAAAGATGGCATTCAGGACAAGAGATAAGGAGGGGTTGAGGGAAGTACAAAAGGAGCTGAGGCATCAAATCAGGCAGGGAAAAGCCAGTTATAAAGAAAAAATGGAAAAGCAAATGGAAAGAAAAGACATAAGGGGGGGTCTGGGAGGGGCTTAAGTCAATTTCGGGTCATAAACAGTCTGTCTGCCAGATTGAGGCAGATGTTAATTGGCTTAATGAACTAAACCTATTCAACAGATTTGATCACACACCAGCTCCTCCCACCCCAGTATGTCCTTCAGCTCCCCCCACCACAATGACTTCTCCCCATGCGGCCACTTCCCAACAGACCAGTAAATCCAGAAATCCATCTTTATCTGGCCACAGTCTGACCTTCACACGGGCCCAGGTGAGGAAGGAGATGAAAAAGATCAAGGCGAGGAAAGCCGCAGGGCCAGATGACATCAGTGCAAGGCTAATTAAGACTTGCGGGGACCAGCTGTGTGGTATAATTACATATATGTATAATATGAGCCTGAGGCAGGAAATAGTCCCTGAATTATGGAAATCTTCTTGTGTGGTACCAGTTCCAAAGAAACCCCACCCTATGGACCTCAACGACTACAGACCTGTAGCACTGACATCCCACCTGATGAAGATCTTGGAGAGATTGGTTCTCACACATCTCCGCCCTCTAGTGAGCCCCGCTATGGACCCACTCCAGTTTGCTTATCGGCCGGGCATTGGGGTAGATGATGCCATCATCCATCTTCTGCACAGGGCTCTGTCTCACCTGGAGAAACCAGGGAACACAGTGAGAATAATGTTCTTTGACTTCTCCAGTGCTTTTAACACCATACAGCCCAGGTTATTGAGGGACAAGCTGGGCCTTGCTGGAGTGGACCACCACCTCTCCAACTGGATCCTAGACTACCTCACAAATCGACCTCAATACGTGAGAGCCCGAGACTGTGTGTCAGGTACCGTGATCTGTAATACGGGGGCACCTCAGGGTACGGTTCTCGCCCCTTTCCTCTTCACACTGTACACTGCAGATTTTAGGTGCAACTCATCCAGCTGCTACCTACAGAAGTATTCTGACGACTCTGCAATAGTGGGTCTCATCACAGATGATGATGACAGGGAGTACAGAGAACTGAACCAGCATTTTGTGGACTGGTGCCACCGGAACCACCTGAAGATTAACGCGGGGAAGACCAAGGAGATGGTGGTGGACTTCCGCAAAGGCAGAAGCCCTCCTAAACCAGTGGACATCCTGGGGACGGGCATCGAGATTGTGAACACCTATAAGTACCTGGGTTTGCTCCTTAATAATAAGCTGGACTGGGCAGATCATATGGAGGCCCTGTACAGGAAGGGCCACAGCAGGCTCTACCTGCTTAGGAAACTGAGAGCCTTTGGAATCCGGGGGGCACTTCTTAGGACTTTCTTCAACTCGGTAGTGGCATCAGCCATCTTCTTTGGAGTGGCCTGCTGGGGGAGCAGTATATCAACCAGGGACAGAAATAAACTTGACAAGCTGATTAGAAGGGCCAGCTCTGTCCTGGGGAGCCCACTGTACCCAGTGCAGGTGGTGGGTGACAGAAGGATACTGTCCGTGGTGAGCTCCATGCAGAAGAAGAAGTCCCATCCCATGCATGAGACTGTGATCGCGCTGAGCAGTACTGTCAGTGACCGACTGCTCCACCCTAGGTGTGAGAAGGAGCGCTATCGGAAGTCTTTCCTCCCCACCGCGGTTAGGCTGTACAACCAACACACCTAAGCGGAGATCATTACACACAGAGAACTGAAATATCTCTCTGCCTGTTATATCCCCCCCCCCCCCTCTGCTACGCCCTATCTGTCTGTCTGCTATCAATGTAATGCCTCTCACCTTGGAACATTCCTGTACATGTTGTATTTGTATTTGTATCTGCTTATCTTTGCTGCTGTAACACACTGAATTTCCCCATTGTGGGACTATTAAAGGACTATTATTATTATTATTATTCCTTTAAATTGTTGTCCCTAGCATGGTTCTGCTCTCATTTAAATAATAAATAAAAATAAAACAACAGTAGTGTTTGTCTTTTTCCATAGGGTATAATGGCTAAAATGGGGTAGGTCATCAAAAAGAAAGCAGCATGGTTCTGAAATCGGTGACTCCTGCTGATCAGCTTTTTGAAGGATCTGTAGCACTCATTCTGCAACCCCTTAATGTTTAGAACGTAGGCCATCTGTTTTATAGTGCCCATATGATGTAGCCTTGTCCCATTCACTTCTATGCAGCAAGGCAGTAATTACTTTATATAGCCACTATAAAACTAATGGCATGTGAGGTAAACAGAGAAGGAGTCATGGCACTTGCACAAATGCCATAGCCCCTTCAAACAGATGATCAGCAGGGGCTATGGGTGTGGGACCTCCATTGATCTTTTATAGAAGACCTATCCTGAGGATAGGTCACCAATAACAATGAACTGCAACAGCCCTTGACTTGACTTTAGTGGCAAAGGAAGGGGGAGGGGAGGTTGGGGATAAGGGGCCCACAGCCAGCAGAGAAGTTTCAATCCTTACCACACCACATGGCAATGGTCGAGGCAAGTCTGATGATAACCCAACTACTGTATACACTAGGATCACAATACAGAAGTGGCAGCAGAGATCAGAACTACTAGCAGATGAGTGCAGATGCTGTATTGTGATCCTAATGGAGACTGTGGTCAGGTTTTCATCAGTCTTACTTTGACCGCTTTCACAATGCTTCTGGCTGTAGGAGACCTGGTCATCTCCAGCTGACTGTGATCCCCCTATCACTCAGGTCCCAGTCGAATTGCACCCCCTGCGACCATGTTCATTACACCTGGAACCCCCACCAATCAGCTGTTGTCAGCACAGTGTATAGAGGAGGGAGCTGACAGCTCCCTACACTGTGTACTGGCTGTGTCATGCTATTGCAGCTCAGCAATGAGTAAATGAGAGCTGAGCTTTAATAGTAGGGCTCAGGCAGTGCATAAAGTATAGAGATGCCTGCTCTCCGCGCCTTGCTAAAAACAGCAGATTGGTGGCAGTGCTGGGTGTAAGACCCCAATAATCCACTATTGATGACCTGGGCTTATTGTTTCGAGGTATTTTTCCTGCTCTATACAACTGTGGTATTTGGCGGACAGATGCTGTATCACAGAGCTATACTGTACTTTTATGGTGAGTATTATACCTTATGATGACATCAGATCATGGCGAGGTCATTTCTCTATACTTTGTCATGACAACAAATGTCAGTCAAGCCAGAGTGACTCTGTCAAGGAATGTTAAGACTGTATACCACAGTCTATAGCAGTGTCTCTCCAGCTGCTGGGGAACTACAACTGTAAGTATGTCCTCCATGCTGGGACGTAGTTCCCGAATTAAATGTGGATCGCTGGTAATATTATGCAAAGTTAGATCTATATCTATACAGCACAGATAGCGTCTTACCTCCATCTTGTCTTCCTCCTCCCGCTCGCTGCTGTCACTGTCAGATTCCCTGGGGTCCCCGTGGTAGTCAGGACAGGGAGTCCCCCTGCTGCCAGCACTCCGCTTTACCCGCTCAGTCTCCATATCAGGGGGGTTTGTATAGGTGAAGTCTTCCTGAAACCCGGGACTAAGCACGGCCACCGCCATGTTCCTCTCCCGTACAGACAGCGTTTATTTCAAAGTGCTGCTGGGATACTAGATGCCCAAGTGTCAGCCGCCATGTTGTGTACACACTAGTTACTAAGCAACCTGAAGTTTTGGCGTGTCTTTAGAGCGATGCATGTCGGGAGGTATTCTGCCCTCCTCTGGACTTTATAGTCTGGTATTATAGGTGCGATGTATCGCAGCACCCTGCATAGATGTAACACGTGCAACATACATAGCAATGCAGGGTGTATAACTGAAGAATATGTCGCATAGCGAGCCGCAGAGCTCAGACACACCCTGCTGTATGTTTCCGCTAATACTTTGGTTTCTTCCCTCTTAAACCTGAGACAAGGCAGTATACAGTGTATACTGCGCTCTATAACAGTCAGATTTCTGCCCTCATTTTAAGCTCTGGTGTACTCATTAACCCTTTGAGGACACAGTGTTTTTGCATTATTTCTTTTTTTTTTCTTCCAAGAGCCATAACTTTTTATTGCCGTTTAGTCGTATGAGGTCTTGGTTATGTTTTATATATATACAGTACAGACCAAAAGTTTGGACACACCTTCTCATTCCAAGAGTTTTCTGTATTTTCATGACTATAAAAATTGTAGATTCACACTGAAGGCATCAAAACTATGAATTAACACATGTGGAATTATATACAGTCATGGCCAAAAGTTTTGAGAATGACACAAATATTATATTTTCATATGATCTGCTGCCCTCTGGTTTTTATGTGTGTTTGTCAGATGTTTTTATCACATACAGAAATATAATTGCATTCATATTATGAGTAACAGAAGCTTATATTGACAGAATGAGTTAATGCAGCAAGTCAATATTTGCAGTGTTGACCCTTCTTCTTCAGGACCTCTGCAATTCTCCCTGGCATGCTCTCAATCAACTTCTGGACCAAATCCTGACTGATAGCAGTCCATTCTTGTAGAATCAATGCTTTAATTTTGTCTGAATTTGTTGGTTTTTGTTTGTCCACCCGTCTCTTGATGATTGACCACAAGTTCTCAATGGGATTAAGATCTGGGGAGTTTCCAGGCCATGGACCCAAAATCTCTATGTTTTGTTCCCTGAGCCATTTATTTATCACCTTTGCTTTATGGCAAGGTGCTCCATCATGCTGGAAAAGGCATTGTTGAGCGCCAAACTGCTCTTGGACGGTTGGGAGAAGTTGCTCTTGGAGGACATTCTGGTACCATTCTTTATTCATGGCTGTGTTTTTAGACAAGACTGTGAGAGAGCCGATTCCCTTGGCTGAGAAGCAACCCCACACATGATTGGTTTCAGGATGCTTTACAATTGGCATGAGACAAGACTGGTGGTAGCGCTCACCTCTTCTCCGAATAAGCTGTTTTTCAGATGTTCCAAACAATCGAAAAGGGGATTCACCAGAAGAAAATGACTTTACCCCAGTCCTCAGCAGTCCACTCCCTGTACCTTTTGCAGAATATCAGTCTGTCCCTGATGTTTTTTCTGGAGAGAAGTGGCTTCTTTGCTGCCCTCCTTGAGACCAGGCCTTGCTCCAAGAGTCTCCGCCTCACAGTGCGTGCAGATGCACTCACACCTGCCTGCTGCCATTCCTCAGCAAGCTCTGCACTGCTGGTAGCCCGATCCCGCAGCTGAAACACTTTTAAGAGACGGTCCTGCCGCTTGCTGGTCTTTCTTGGGCGCCCTGGAGCCTTTTTGGCACCAATGGAACCCCTCTCCTTGAAGTTCTTGATGATGCGATAGATTGTTGACTGAGGTGCAATCTTTCTAGCTGCAATACTCTTCCCAGTTAGGCCATTTTTGTGCAGTGCAATGATGACTGCACGTGTTTCTTTAGAGATAACCATGGTTAACAGAAGAGAAACAATGATGGCAAGCACCAGCCTCCTTTTAAAGTGTCCAGTGGTGTCATTCTTACTTAATCATGACAGATTGATCTCCAGCCCTGTCCTCATCAACACCCACACCTGTGTTAATGGAGCAATCACTGAAACGATGTTAGGTGGTCCTTTTAAGGCAGGGCTGCAATGATGTTGAAATGTGTTTTGGGGGATAAAGTTCATTTTCTAGGCAAATATTGACTTTGCAAGTAATTGCTGTTAAGCTGATCACTCTTTATAACATTCTGGAGTATATGCAAATTGCCATTAGAAAAACTGAAGCAGTAGACTTTGTAAAAATTAATATTTGTATCATTCTCAAAACTTTTGGCCATGACTGTACTTAACAAAAAAGTGTGAAACAACTGAAAATATGTCTTATATTCTAGGTTCTTCAAAGTAGCCACCTTTTGCTTTGATTACTGCTTTGCACACTCTTGGCATTCTCTTGATGAGCTTCAAGAAGTAGTCACCTGAAATGGTCTTCCAACAGTCTTGAAGGAGTTCCCAGAGATGCTTAGCACTTGTTGGCCCTTTTGCCTTCACTCTGTGGTCCAGCTCACCCCAAACCATCTCGATTGGGTTCAGGTCTGGTGACTGTGGAGGCCAGGGTCATCTGGCGTAGCACCCCATCACTCTCCTTCTTGGTCAAATAGCCCTTACACAGTCTGGAGGTGTGTTTGGGGTCATTGTCCTGTTGAAAAATAAATGATGGTCCAACTAAACGCAAACCGAATGGAATAGCATGCCGCTGCAAGATACTGTGGTAACCATGCTGGTTCAGTATTCCTTCAATTTTGAATAAATCCCCAACAGTGTCACCAGCAAAGCACCCCCACACCATCACACCTCCTCCTCCATGCTTCACGGTGGGAACCAGGCATGTAGAGTCCATTCGTTCACCTTTTCTGCGTCGCACAAAGACACGGTGGTTGGAACCAAAGATCTCAAATTTGGACTCATCAGACCAAAGCACAGATTTCCACAGGTCTAATGTCCATTCCTTGTGTTCTTTAGCCCAAACAAGTGTCTTCTGCTTGTTGCCTGTCCTTAGCAGTGGTTTCCTAGCAGCTATTTTACCATGAAGGCCTGCTGCACACAGTCTCCTCTTAACAGTTGTTGTAGAGATGTGTCTGCTGCTAGAAATCTGTGCGGCATTGACCTGGTCTCTAATCTGAGCTGCTGTTAACCTGCGATTTCTGAGGCTGGTGACTCGGATGAACTTATCCTCCGCAGCAGAGGTGACTCTTGGTCTTCCTTTCCTGGGGCGGTCCTCATGTGAGCCAGTTTCTTTGTAGCGCTTGATGGTTTTGGCCACTGCACTTGGGGACACTTTCAAAGTTTTCCCAATTTTTCGGACTGACTGACCTTCATTTCTTAAAGTAATGATGGCCACTCGTTTTTCTTTACTTAGCTGCTTTTTTCTTGCCATAATACAAATTCTAACACTCCATTCAGTAGGACTATCAGCTGTGTATCCACCTGACTTCTGAACAACACAACTGATGGTCCCAACCCCATTTATAAGGCAAGAAATCCCACTTATTAAACCTGACAGGGCACACCTGTGAAGTGAAAACCATTTCAGGTGACTACCTCTTGAAGCTCATCAAGAGAATGCCAAGAGTGTGCAAAGCAGTAATCAAAGCAAAAGGTGGCTACTTTGAAGAACCTAGAATAGAAGACATATTTTCAGTTGTTTCACACTTTTTTGTTAAGTATATAATTCCACATGTGTTGATTCATAGTTTTGATGCCTTCAGTGTGAATTTACAATTTTTATAGTCATGAAAATACAGAAAACTCTTGGAATGAGAAGGTGTGTCCAAACTTTTGGTCTGTACTGTATATATATATTTTTTTCTAATGGCACCATTCAATTTTACAGATAGTGGGGGTATTTATTACCTCCCTACATCAGGTTCCTGAGGTAAAAAATGGCATACCTAGGGGTTGTGACTTTTTAAATCTCTGTTGCAACAAAAAATATTGCAACTGGCGATTTTACATCACCCTCCGCACTGTCTGAAAAGGGGTGGGGGACAAGGCCATCAGCGCCGACATATTTATCATCATTTATGCCAGGTATCTGGTTTAACTATGCCAGCAAGCACAGACTTGTAAATGGTCGTAAATTAGGAACAGCCTCTGCCAGTGCAGGGGATAGCAAAACCAGTGTGGAAGATGCCGGGCTTGATACATACCACCAACAACAATTATGGATGGGAAAAAAAAACAAAACAAAACACAAATCCACCTTGTTTTTTTTTTTTGTATTTTGTTTTTACACCATATACAAGTTTGCTTTATCCTGAAGGTCACTGTGGTTATGGCAATACAATATTTATTTAATTTTTTCTTTCCCTAGATTAAATATAAAAGTAAAAAAAAAAGTGTTATTCAAATTAGGCATAACCATTTCCAAAAATATCAAAACTCTAAAAAATATTTATCCCATACGGTAAATGCCATAGCGGGAAAAAGTTTTTGTCGCTTCACCTTCCCCCAAAAAATGTTATAAAAAGTGATCAAAATGTCATACAGTCCCATAAATGGTATTCATAAAAACTTGCCCTGCTGAAAAAGAACTCTTTTACATTAGGTTTACACTAGTGTTTGTCTGCATGGGGATCTGAACGACAGAGAGCCCGTCTGCAAAAAAAAAAAAAAAGCCGTTACCTGTGGACCTCATAGACTATAATCGGGTAGGTCATGTTTCTGCGGTTTTATACTGAAACCGGCGAATAGAAAAGTCCTTCGATTTTAGACGGAATCTGCAGCGGAGTCTCCAACGCAGTTATGACCCTTGCCATACAGTAAATACTGTACAAGATGTTAAATGGTCATCACAAAATCAGTGGATCTCATTGTAATTCATCATTGTAGTTTATCAGGCACTAGGATTGTGTGATGGATCCAGTTTCTACATCACGTTCTTAGCATCCATTTAGCAGATTCATTTAATGGATCCAAATATAATGATTCTAAAACCTGCTGCAAACAGATGGCCATCTCTTTGTATGAAGTCGGTATTAAAAAAAAAAAAAAAAAGAAAAAAAAAAGATAAGTGGCTTTGTCTTTTTGTCGGACACAAAACAATAGTATACGATGCTTTAATATCCCACAAAAAAAAAAAAAAAAAACAGATAGGCTAAGGCTCCATGTTGTGGAAAGCCAGGAGTGAATTTACAGTGGGTACGGAAAGTATTCAGACCCCTTAAAATTTTTCACTCTTTGTTTCATTGCAGCCATTTGCTAAAAGCAAAAAGTTCATTTTATTTCTCATTAATGTACACTCAGAACCCCATCTTGACAGAAAAAAAAAACAAAAATGTAGATATTTTTGCAAATTTATTAAAAAAGAAAAACTGAAATATCACATGGTCATAAGTATTCAGACCCTTTGCTCAGTATTGAGTAGAAGCACCCTTTTGAGCTAGTATAGCCATGAGTCTTCTTGGGAATGATGCAACAAGTTTTTCACATCTGGATTTGGGGATCCTCTGCCATTCTTCCTTGCAGATCCTCTCCAGTTCCGTCAGGTTGGATGGTGAACGTTGGTGGACAGCCATTTTCAGGTCTCTCCAGAGATGCTCAATTGGGTTGACGTCAGGGCTCTGGCTGGGCCAGTCAAGAATGGTCACAGAGTTGTTCCGAAGCCACTCCTTTGTTATTTTAGCTTTGTGCTTAGGGTCATTATCTTGTTGGAAGGTGAACCTTCGGCCCAGACAGAGCACTCTGGAAGAGGTTTTCTTCCAGGATATCTCTGTACTTGGCCGCATTCATCTTTCCTTCAATTGCAACCAGTCGTCCTGTCCCTGCAGCTGAAAAACACCCCCATAGCATGATGCTGCCACCACCATGTTTCACTGTTGGGATTGTATTGGACAGGTGATGAGCAGTGCCTGGTTTTCTCCACACATACTGCTTAGAATTAACGCCAAAAAGTTCAATCTTCGTTTCATCAGACCAGAGAATCTTATTTCTCATAGTCTGGGAGTCCTTCATGTGTTTTTTGAGAGGCTTCCTTTAGGCCACTCTGCCATAAAGCTCTAACTGGTGGAGGGCTGCAGTGATAGTTGACTTTGTGGAACTTTCTCCCATCTCCCTACTGCATCTCTGGAGCTCAACCACAGTGATCTTTGGGTTCTTCTATACCTCTGTCACCAAGGCTCTTCTCCCATGATTGCTCAGTTTGGCTGGACGGCCAGGTCTAGGAAGAGTTCTGGTCGTCCCAAACTTCTTCCATTTAAGGATTATGGAGGCCTCTGTGCTCTTAGGAACCTTGAGTGCTGCAGAAATTGTTTTGTAACCTTGGCCATATCTGTGCCTTGCCACAATTCTGTCTCTGAGCTCCTTGGGCAGTTCCTTTGACCTCATGATTCTCATTTGCTCTGACATGCACTGTGAGCTGTCACAGCAAAGGGTCTGAATACTTATGACCATGTGATATTTCAGTTTTTCTTTTTTAATAAATTTGCAAAAATATCTACATTTCTGTTTTTTTTCTGTCAAGATGGGGTGCTGAGTGTACATTAATGAGAAATAAAATGAACTTTTTTGCTTTTAGCAAATGGCTGCAATGAAACAAACAGTGAAAAATTTAAAGGGGTCTGAATACTTTCCGTACCCACTGTAACAGAAGGGAGAAGTATAAGCACTTCCTATATATTTCCCATTCCTTTTGAAGACACTCTTGACTTTGACTTAACAAAACAAGCTGCTTTTCTGCAACATGGGGCCTTAGTTATAGAAAGGAATACCATATGTTTGCATCCATTTTTAGCATTTTTTGCACCTGTTAAATAGATCCACTAAAAATGCTAAAAACTTGATGTGAATGACCCTATATAAAGAAAAAAATGTAAGAAGATTAAGCCTTGGTTCACATCTTCATTGAAGGCTCTGTCAGGTTCCATGTGCATTTTTTACTGGACACATCAATGGACAGTAATTATTCAGATGTCCAACTTTATGTACATACCGTGAGCCCATGTGAATAAAAATGGAGACGTGCTCTAATTTGGTCCATTTTACAAATCATGGACACCCATTCAAGTCTGTGAGTGATATTTTTGAAGACTGGCATATTCAGCGCTTGTTTTCCCCCGGTGGAACAGTTGCTTCATTCATGAGGAGGCACACGACTCTTCAAAAGTGTGGCGGCTCCTCCATCGGGCTGTGCTCCTGTGATGAAATCTATGCCAGTTTCCATCTGGCATGGATTTCACTGATCATTTACAACAGTAAACTGGCATAAATGATATTAAATGTAGAGAGAATATCACACCAATTTTGCTTTCATGAAAGTGGTATGAGAGGTGCAAAAATGACGGTTGTAAGAATTATTGTTACAAATAGTGTTTAAAAGTTGTAGGCCCGAGGTTATCAATATTTTTTTTACATCAGATACCTGGTGTAAATTAATAATAAATCTCTCCCTGTGGGTCATAAAAAAACATGCAGAATGCAAATGGTGTCTGCGTTCTGTCTGTTTTTCAATACAAGGTATAGAATTTTTTTCTAAAAATGATCTAAAAATCTACAGAAAGGATGTGTTAATAAGGCCTTCGTGCCTTTACACATGGTAGAAAGTTTCAGGAACTCCATTTATCTGAATGTTATTGTGTTGGCAGGAGCTACATCAATTTCTGCAAGGCTGCTTCAGATAAATGGAACTGATTTTTTGACTAAGGCCCTACGCAGCGGGCTGCAGCAAAAAAAAGCACTGCAGAAAAAACTGCAGTGGCAACGCATTGCGGTTTTTGCTGCAGCACTTTTCAACAGAAAATACACAGAGTTTTCCTCTGCAGACTTTCTGTTTCAATTATTCCTATAGGGAACCCGTCGGTGTTTCCGTAGGTATAATTGACATGCTGTGATTTACAAACCTGTGACGGTTTTGGAAATCGCAGTGTGCCCACAGCGCCGATTTTTTCACAAGGTGTGGATGGAATTCGCTGGAATCCCATCCACCTTGCAGTTACTATAAACCACCGCAGTTTCCGCCATGTGGGGCCCTGGCGTTAGGCACAGAAATTACTGCAACAAAATCTGCAGTGTGTAAGATTGGGTTTCACTATGTGGGGGGGCAGGGTTAGTACATGGACTGAGTCTCATATCTAAGATTCGGTGATGTATCTATTACCGCTGGGCTCAGATATTAGCTCTTATACAGCATCACACTATACTTTATTATTGTATACATACAGTGAAGGAAATAAGTATTTGATCCCTTGCTGATTTTGTAAGTTTGTCCACTGACAAAGACATGAACAGTCTATAATTTTAAGGGTAGGTTAATTTTAACAGTGAGAGATAGAATATCAAAAATAAAATCCAGAAAATCACATTGTATAAATTTTATATATTTATTTGCATTTTGCAGAGAGAAATAAGTATTTGATCCCTCTGGCAAACGAGACTTAATACTTGGTGGCAAAACCCTTGGCAAGCACAGCAGTCAGATGTTTTTTGTAGTTGATGATGAGGTTTGCGCACATGTCAGGAGGAATTTTGGTCCACTCCTCTTTTCAGATCATCTCTAAATCATTAAGATTTTGAGGCTGTCGCTTGGCAATTCGGAGCTTCAGCTCCCTCCATAAGTTTTCTATGGAATTAAGGTTTGTAGACTGGCTAGGCCACTCCATGACCTTAATATGCTTCTTTTTGAGCCACTCCTTTGTTGCCTTGGCTGTATGTTTTGGGTCATTGTCCTGCTGGAAGACCCAGCCACGACCCATTTTTAATGTCCTGGCGGAGGGAAGGAGGTTGTCACTCAGGATTTTACGGTACATGGCTCCATCCATTCTCCCATTGATGCGGTGAAGCAGTCCTGTCATTTTGGTGGTGTGAAAGCAGCCTAAGGCTATATACACACGACCGTGTCTGTTTCTTCTTTTAGTGAAGAATTTCACATCCACTCCATGTTCATTTTGTCTGTTATTGACAGGCGAGCGTCATCCATTTTGTATCCGTTTTTAATGGAATGTCAAAAAACAGATCAGCTTCATCTGGTCTATTATTTTTGACCCAACTTTATATTTTTTTTTTTTTATAGACATAACTCATCAATACATTTTTATGTCTATTAAAAACAGACCCATTGATTTGTCAAAACAGTCAAATATAAAACATGTCCATTGTCTTCTGTCCATCAAATAAACAAACATGGAGGGGGCGGAGCCTGACGGTGGAAGGGAATGGTCGCATAGCTGCACAGCTCCAGGCCTGAGTCTCTTATAGCGACAAATTAGCGACGTGCCCGTGGATTATATTAACCCAAAAGACACTGGGAAAGCTGCCTTACCTCTAGGGATGCCGAGAAGAAGGAAATCTGCGGTAAAGCCGAAGAAAATTTCGGATTTTTACTTCCCCCACGGAGGTGGGGAAGATCAAGATGGCGGCGGCTCACACTCCAGCGCGGTCTCCGGGGCCTCGACTCCAACTCGAGACCCTCCGGAGGAGAGGCTCATGCTGTCAGCGCAGCGGAGAACGCTGTCGGCACCGTTGCTTCATCAGCTGATGGAATGCGGAGGTCCGGAGGCGTCGGGGCCGTCTCCCCGGCGGGCCGGGGAGAGCGCGGTTTCGGGGCCTTTTCGGGCCGACGCACCGAGGCCTACATAATGCGGAGACACCCACCTTGCCTACTGCTAGCCGGCCAGGCAGAAGCCCAGGATCCAGACAGAGGAGCCCCAAGAAGGAGAGGTGAGCGATACTACACAGCACACACTGCCATCCACCGATTTTTTTGCGGATATTCCGGCAACAGAGAGTTTGCTCACTGAGGCCTCCATGAAAAACATGCTTATGGCCTTCTGTAAATCTCTGACAACAGACATGTCCTTAATGGTTAAACCGCTAGATAGAGACCTTCGAGAATTGCAGAAACGCACAGTTCATGTGGAATCTAAAATGGCGGAATTTGCCGCCTCACATAATCTTCTCATAGATGCTCACAATGCGGTGGAAAAGGATGTGTCGTATCTTAAATCTAAAATAGCAGACCTAGAGGATCGCTCGCGGCGCAACAATCTGAAATTCCGAGGGATTCCAGAGTCCGTATCTGCGAATAATCTCACAGTTTTCCTTCTAGATCTGATGCGCACGCTAATACCAAGTCTTACGAAAATGGAATTAACTATTGATAGAGCGCACAGAGTCCCAAGACCTTCACATCTGGATGAAACCGTACCCAGAGATGTCCTAGCAAAGATCCATTTTTACAGCACTAAAGAGATGGTGCTGCTGACCTCAAAGAAAATTGGCCGTTTACCTGATCCATACCAGAAAATATCTATCTACTCTGATCTTTCAGCTGCAACACTACAACTAAGAAGGCAATTTATCCCTATCACTACAGCGTTACGCCAACATAATATCCTATACAAATGGGGATTCCCGGTTAGAGTGATCGTATCCCGAGACAACCTTACTTATGTTATCAACTCCCCGGAAGATGGCAAAAAGTTGCTAAATAAATGGGACATTGCAACCAGTGATCTGACCTCCAAACCACCACCTGGCCCTGTGTCAGATGGATGGCATCGACCGAAAACCCCAAAGCGTCCACCAAAAGGGCTAAACAGCTAGAGACTCACTCTACAACGGATTTCGTATGTCCACTATTGCTGAACTTATCCCCCCAAGATTACAACAGCCGCTGGTCCGCTGTACCACATTTCTTTTCCTTGTTTTGTTTCGGTGGCTTACCCACTGGTTTTTATGTCTCTACAGTTTGTTTGCTCTTCGGTTCTGGCACATGGGGCGTCGTGACTACACAAGGCGGGGACGATTCTGCTCCCTACCGCTACTGGTAACATCTGAAGTGGGTGGTTGTGGTAAGATCTTTGAAGCATTACTAAATGTGAATTATAGTACTTAAAATTATGTCTATGAATGTCAGAGGTTTGAACTCCCCTCAAAAGAGAGCCAATTTGTGGCGAGAGGCCCGAGTTCAAGGCTGTGACATTCTTGCAGTTCAGGAAACACATCTTTTGGAGGTAGATGCCACTCGCATCAAGCATGCCTCATACCCACACATATTTCACGCTCATTGTACCTCCAAGCGCAGGGGAACACTAATAGGAATCAAAGATTCAGTGGCATTTCAGCTGGTGTCCTATTATGCTGACCCTGGAGGGCGATTTGTCATATTAGTTTGTATCCTTAATAATGTCACGTACACGTTGGTCTCGGTCTACGCCCCAAACAAAAGACAGGTGTCATTCTTGGGGAAACTCATGAAAGCAGTGGAGCGAAGAAAACAAGGATGCTTAGTATTAATGGGAGACTTTAACATGGCTCCAGATCCAGGGGTAGACATTACCTCTAGCATAGCGACACGTCATCCTTCCTTTTCGCAGGCTATATGGCGCCATGACTTATTTGATATTTGGCGTATCCTTCATGATACCGAAAAAGATTATACTTACTATTCAACTGTACACAATAGCTATTCAAGAATAGATTTATTTGTAATAGAACAAACTAGTATTCCCCTTGCCGTGCTGTCGGAAATTTCACAAATAACTTGGTCAGACCATGCAGCAATAACCCTGACCCTAAGGGAAAAATATGATTGCCCTAGAGCGTATATCTGGAGGTGCAATGAATTCTTAATGTCGCAGCCAAAATATAAAGCAATTTTGGAAAATGACCTGAAGGAATTCTTTCAGATTAATGCTCCCTCAGTATCTAGCCCTGATATATTGTGGAACTCACATAAAGCCTTTATCAGAGGAACATTTATTCGATTGGGTCACATAGAAAAGAAAACTAGGCTAGCAGAAATTGACCGACTACTGCACCAGATAAAATCTATAGATAACGATAATTAAAAATCTCCTTCCCCCTCCAATGCTGCAAAATTGGTGACGCTACGTCAACAATTGACAGCCTGTCTTCTGCATAAATATGAAAAGAACCTGAAAAGGGTGAAAGCTACTTACTACTCTCAATCTAACAAAGCAGGCAAGCTCTTAGCGTCCAAGCTTAAACAAAAACATGCCAGGTCTAAAATCCCGTTTCTTCAGAGTAAGGATGATGCACACAAAATCTATGATCCTAGTGGCATGCCAACGCATTTAAAGCTTTCTATGAAGGCTTATATAATATTAAAGAGGACTTTTCTGTGCTACCTCCGGCGAAACAAGATATTGTAAACTTTCTTGCAAGCGCCCAATTGCCCACACTCATTAATGCACAACTAGACTCTTTGAACGAGCCCATCACATCATCAGAGTTGCTGTCAGTAAATTAGTCGCTGCCACCCCGAAAATCCCCGGGCCCAGATGGCCTCACGAATGAGTATTATAAAAAGTTTTCTCCAATTTTGCTTAACCCGCTGTTGTCCTTTTTAATGGCTGTGGTAGACTCTGGCACTATTCCGGGGGGAAAATCAGGAGGCACTGGTGGTGACGTTGCCTAAACCGGGCAAGCCTGCCACCAGCCCCCAAAACTTTCGACCAATATCCCTATTAAACTCAGATTTAAAAATTTACGCCAAAATTATAGCAAATAGAGTAGCAGCTTGTCTTCCGAGCCTAATAAATTACGACCAGGTGGGATTCGTGAAGGGGAAGCAATCATATGACAATACCAGACGCATCTAGAATATTATACATCATATTAACTAAAAAAAAAAATGGAAGCAGTGGTTCTCGCATTAGATGCCGAGAAGGCGTTTGACCGCATTTGCTGGTCGTATGCCTTCCTGGTGATTAGGAGGATGGGGTTCGAGGGAGCAATTCTGAAAGCAATTGAGGCACTGTATTCTGCGCCTTCTGCAAGAGTATTCACTAACGGGGTAGTATCAGATCCCTTTTTAATAACGAACGGGACTAGACAGGGGTGCCCCCTCTCACCGCTGATATTTGTTCTCTCGATGGAACTGCTGGCCCAAGCAATTAGACTGGACCCAGAGGTAGGTGGCATTAATATACAGGACAAAACTCATCTTATATCATTATATGCAGATGATATCATTCTTACTTTGTCTAAGCCACTAAAGTCTATTCCCCGACTTATGGAAATTATAGCTAATTTTGGTCACTTATCATATTGTAAATTAAATATGGCCAAATCACAAGCTTTACCCTTGCATATCCCTCCCTCTTTACTACATCCCCTACAGTCGAAATATGACTTTGATTGGAGGAAGGAGGGTGTTCAATATTTGGGGATACAGGTGACACCCAATACGGGGGCCCTATATAGAAATAATTACATACCCATGTTGAAAACACTGCAGGATGAGATGGAGAGAATGTCCCCAATAGACGTGTCTTGGATGAGACGTGTCGCGGCTTTTAAGATGTTATTATTGCCTAGACTCCTATATCTGTTTCGCACACTCCCGATAGCCGTCCCAGTTTCGTTTTTCGAAACTATGCAAAGGATGATCTCAAAATACATATGGAATGGAAGGAGACCCAGGGTTAACAAAAGCTTCCTATTTAAACAAAGAGAAGCGGGAGGACTGGGGGTGCCAGTGGTTAGGAATTATTACATAGCGTCCCTAGTCACACAGTGCGCTAGATGAAGATTAGCTGATACCTCGGTACCATGGATCCACATAGAGCAAGCGTTCATATATCCTTTAAGACTGAAGGACACCCTGTGGGCGCCCTTCTGGAACATTCCTATGCCTGAGTCCCTGTCCCCAGTTATGCAAGCAGATGTGATCGCATGGAAGCTGCTTCACGGGAAAGCAAATCCTACAAGCCACTTTTATGCCTCAGAGATGCCTTTGTCACTTATAGCCTGGGCGATAGAAGACCTAGTAATTTTGGAATGGGAGACGAAGGGGATTACACAGGTCTCCCACTTACAATCTGATACCAAGCAATTTTTATCATTTACAGATCTAACACAGAAATTTGGAATTCATAGAGGTGACTTCCTTAAGTACTCTCAAATAAGGCATTTTATATCTAAGAACCCGATATCGACAGTACCCCACAGTAATAAGGTATTCACCTGGATGTCGACTAAGATGAGGGGTTTAAGGTTTCTATACGATAGAATGGATGGAGTAGCAACTTTTATCAGATCTACACCATTCCGTTGTTGGGAGAGGGATTTGGGAAGAACCATCACCTTGGATGAGTGGGAACAAGCTATCAAACTTAGTCATACATCCTTAAAATGCAATACTCACATAGAAACGGCTATGAAAGTGACTTTAAGGTGGTACAGAACCCCATCCACTTTACACAGGGCATACCCGTCAGTCTCTGAGGAGTGCTGGAGAGGATGTGGAGGGAAAGGAACACTTATCCATATTTTGGGACATTGCCCCATAATTTGTGGATACTGGCATAGGGTCTTTGACATGTTATCAGAAATATTTAATTTCCGCCTCCCCTACTCCTCACCTCTGGCCATCCTATCAATTGGAATTCCTGAGGAACTGAACAAATATAAAAAAACTCCTCTGTAAAATCTTGACAATAGCTAAATTAATGTTGGTGCAAAGATGGAGATCAGTTACCCCTCCGTCAGACTCCGCATTGTTGTTGGCTATTAATACTACATATACCTATGAGAGGGTAATTGCACTGGGAAATGACTCCTATCTTAGATTTGCAAACATATGGAACGCATGGGCTAACTCTCGATTTGTTGCATAACGAGAGCCAGGAAGCAGGGAGGTTTTAGGGAGTGGAAGCGGAGTGGAGCATATGAAAGGACCGTCTTTGAAATATGTCACGCTAACCCTGGAAATGTGCCTAAATGTCAGTGTTATTGTTACTGTTATCGCTTACTCAATTTCTGTTTTCTATTTGCTGTCTTATTGATGTACAATCCAAAGAATATGCCTTGAACAAACTATGTAAGAATGTATATCATAATGTATGTCAATATTCTCTCACATTTATTTTGAAAATCAATAAAAATTATTGAAACTAAATAAACAAACATGAATACACTCATTCATTGTTATTGTTTATAGAACTCTCGTGGCTTTTCACTGTTGTATGAATAAGCCTACATTCACATGACAGTGAAAATCGGTTGTGTCAAAGCTGTTTCCTTAACGGCAGTCACACGGCTGCATTAAATTCACTGTATGTGAATGGGGGCTAACAACTAACAACAAGGTAAATGTTCATGTGAACAAATGCAATGACCTTCCAGGCATAACAGATAAAAGTTTATGGCAAGCCAACCGTATTAAGGACTCAACGTATGTGCTACTAATGCCAAAAAAGTAAAATTTTTGATACAAATGTATTACAGAAGTTTTTCTTTTATCCCAAATATAAATAAATAATAAAAATGTCTTAAAAGGTATACAAAACATTTAAAGCCATCCTGTTGCCTTGCAAATGCAGTATGATCTGCTGCCAGAATGTTATAGACCAGGAGGAGCTGAGCAGATTAATAAATATTATACTAGCAGAAGGACCTGGCTTCGCACGGGTATATTTCATTTTTTGTTTGTGTAGTGACCCCATAAGAATTGGCCAGTTTTGCACTTCACATCCAGTATGGCAGTCCAGTATAGATATAGTCTATTTATGTCTGTGTTGCTATGGAAACCTGGTAAATGAAATGTGAACTTATATTGGCTGATGCACGTCATATGACTGAATATTTAAGGGCCTGCGAACCGCTATTGACTCATACAGGTCATAAATAGCTTGGTTGCTATGGAAACATGGTGTAAAGCTGTGTGTATGTCAAGACTGAAGAACCTGCGCTTTTCCATTGGTCCATAAGCGTCATGTGATCATGTGTATCTCAGTTTGGATATCAGTGAAAGACCTGCGATCGGTTGTTATGGAAAACCTGGAGTAAAGCTGTGTGTATGTGACCTTGTGTAACAGTGTCATCCACAGCGCCCTGCCCCTTTAAAGCTGACCCACAGCAGTGAAGAAAAATGGCTAGGTTGTTATGGAAACATGGAGTGCAGCTGTGTGCATGTGGCTGACAATGCCTTGTCAGATTGGAGATGGGCTTGGGTCTGCTGGGTTTTTTCAGCAGCTCGCTGTTGTCTGTGACATACCTTTTCAGATTGGAGACTGGCTTGGGTCTGCTGAGAGTTTTCATTAGCTCGAGCAGCAGCCATGCGTTTTGCTGCAGGGGGCATGAATAGTTTAAAAACATTTCAATCTATAAGAATGCTGAAATGCAGTATGGCAGTCCAGTCAGTGGCGTAAATACCGGGGTAGCAGTGGTAGCGGCTGCCACAGGGCCCAGGACATTAGAGGTCCCGGCGGGCCCCTGATGTTTTTTTTTTCTTAATAGGCCGTTACCTGCTGGTGTAACACCAGCAGGTAACGGGCCCTATTTACTTACCGCTCCCCGCTCCTGCTCACGGCCATCTACGCTTCACCTTCTGCAGAGACGGCTGTGAGCAGGAGTGGGGATCAGTAAGTAAGGCCTGCGGGCCGTGAACCCCACAAACACTGTTATCATTATACTCTGGGGTATTTTCAGCAGGTTTCGGGCCTCCTTGGTGACGTCCCAGACGTCGGTGGGCCAGTCTGACGTCATTATGCGTCGTGATGCATGCCTGGCTCATGTGACATCTGGTCCAACATTGAAGAGGTAGCGGGGAGTGCGTATAATAGTATATGAAGGGGCCACTATGATACTGTGTGCAGGGGCCACTATGGGGTAGAATACTGTGTGCAAGGGCCACTATGGGGCCTAATAGTGTGTGCAGGGGCCACTATGGGGTATAATAGTGTGTGTAGGAATGAAGTTTGTGCAGGGGGGGACGGTTGCCGGGGGGGGGGTCCCATGTCAAATGTTCGCCATGGGACCCAGCCATTGCTAGTTACACCACTGAGTCCAGTATAGGTACAGTCTATTTATGGTTGTGTTGTTATGGAAACCTTGTAAATTAAATGTGAACTTATATTGACTGATACACGTGATATGACTGAATATTTAAGGACCTGCAAACTGCTATTGACTAATACAGGTCATAAATAGCTTGGTTGCTATGGAAACCTGTGTGCCTGAGGAGAGTAAGTGCCTGCGAGCTCTTATTGCTTGATAAGGGACATGTGACCGTGTGTATGGCAGTTCGAATATGAGTGAAAGACTTGCAGGATTGTATTAGCTAATGTTGGTCATTTTTTGGGAATACTGTATCTTAGGAACGGTACGTCCAAGAGAGCTGAGACCAAGTCTAAAATATTCCCGGACGCCTGATGTACATGTGTGCCAAATTTGGAGAGGATCGGTCCAATCGTTTGGTTGCGCATAAAGAACAGACAGACAGAAACTCATTTTTATATATATAAGAGATATATCTATAGTATATATATAGTTTTATGGGAAAAGATTGAGTATACCTTCCTCCAAATGTGATGGTGCATACTGAGATAGCTTTCAGTCACTGGCGAAATCCATTATTTGCATCCTTTTTGCATGCGTATTTATATTTCCATGCATATAATTTACTAAAAAGGTCCATACATAGCCCATGAAATTGTGATCCCACTGCTATATGATATTTTTTGATGCTGCCCATGTAGTGGAGTGTGTTTGTAAATTTTTTTTATTTTTTAAAAGATTCATGTTATAAATGCCTTGTAAAATGTTACTCCAGATAAAACACTCACACTTTCTCCATCAAAAATTAAATTGATGAGCCTTGTATAAAAGAAAGAAAAATTCTGTGCACACGGCATCAAACATTAAAAAGGTGCAGAATAACAAGGACTGTCTCATGACAAGATGACTGCTCCTAAACATAGAAAGAGAAAATATCTAAAAGTTATACAGAATCTTCCCGCAATACTATATATCAATCTGCTCAGTTTCTCCTGCTCTATAACATGCTGCAGATTGCACTCTATTTGCATAGTGACAGGTTCTCTTTAAAATCACCTGAGATTGCATTTTTTTTTTTATAGCAGCCTGTATTGTGCTGACATGTCCTGCAGAATAAGTGTATTGTATCAGAAATGCTTTGCACTTTATCTGCTCATTATGTTTTATATATATATATATATATATATATATATATATATATATATATATGTATATATATATATACATATGTATTAGAACCTTTCTTTAACGTACCCAGGTTTTTTTTGGTTCTCAGTTATTAAGACAAGCAATGTGCTTCAGAGCTGCAGTGGGATTGTTAATAAACATGTGGTTTTGCATTGACTTGCAAATTTGATTGCTCAGACACATCCATTATTTATACACTAGTCAATTTTCATATTAAATCTGTAATGCACTGAATAGTTTTATGCGCAGAAATTATTAATGGGTTGTATAACATGACTTTTGTGACTCATCTTTCCTTATATACAAATTTCATTCTGCTCTGTTTTTTTTATTCCAGATATTAAAGCAACTGCTTTGTTTAAAATGTATTTAAAGGGGACCTGATGAAATATACAAGTGATTGATTATTATAGCCATAGCTAAATAATCGAAATTACAGGCCCAAGGCTTGAGTTGATATACCTATGTGTCCTCATGACAACACTTCTTGTCTCTGCCTGGCCTTTTTTTTTTGGCTTTTTCACAGGCAGTGTAAATGCAAATTTAATGTGCAAACTGATTATTGAAATTATACACTACTAACCTTATACTAGTCAAAGAAGTTAGTAGACAGGTTGTCTTGTCATGAGCACATAGGAATACATGACCTGCAAATTTGTAGCTGAGCATATGTTCACTAATCCTTGGGCGGCTGAAATAAAGAACAGACCAAACACCAGAAGTTTGAAGTGTCGCTATAGACAGTTTATCTCTGCTTTTTGGTTGTATTTGTATGTAATTTGCCCATACAGTATGTGATATTTTATCAATAACAAGGTAGTTAAATGTGGTGTCATCATCATTCATTGCATTTAAAATTTGTTTAAATATATCACTATAGCTACAAACTTTCTACCTTGTTAGATCACTAGGGCTAGTTCAGCATGATAATCGCATTGTTCGTTGTTTTATTCCATTATTCATCAAGGTTCATAACAACGGATAGTAAAATGATTGGCATGGAAAAAAAGAGTGACCTCTTGAACTCCTGGAAAAGCAGGCAAATCTACTGGGTCCTTCATCTTATATGTGACCTGGCCACTGTATGTGGCGGCCATATCCAAAAAAAAGGCTGTGGCAAGTATGGTAAAAATGAGTGATAAACTGGACACTTTTTGTGTGTATCCGTCATCAGTGAATTCTGTGTTAAAACAAAGATGGAAGGTCTCTTCCATCAACTTTCAGTTGTTTGAGTCAAAAGAAAAAGCACAGCATGTTTTTATTTTCTGCCATATAAAAAACTGAAATCAGACAGAAGGGACCTTCCATCTTTGTTTTAACAACTCAGTCAAGGATGACATATACAAACAAAGGCTTAGATTTACTAAAGTGGTTATGACTATACACTGGGTTAAAACATGGTGCATCTTTGACACATTGTGGTGCATCTAGTTTGGGCTAAAAATTTTGGCTCACGAGAGCTTACGATCTGTGAGGTGTAAGGGGTGACACAAGTGGTAGTATTACTTTCACAGTGGACCAGCGGGTTTTTTTTTATCAAAAAGGTTACTAAAATTAAAAATAGATAAAGCTATATGAGCTGATCCCCAGCCAGTGTCCTTTTATGAACGGATCCAAAGTGCTTAGTTACAGGTGCATCTCAATAAATTAGAATATCTTTGAAACGTTTATTTCTTTCAGTACTTAAATTAAAAAAGTGACCTCCTATATTTTCTAGATTCTTTACACACAGAGTGTTCTATTTCAAGTGTTTTATTTCTGTAAATGTTGATTATGGATTACAGGTAATGAAAACCAAAATCTAAGAAAATTTGAATATTGTAAAAAAGTTCAGTATTGTAAATTCAGTGTGTCACCTGCCAAGGTTTCCTAAGCCTTTAAATGGTCCCTCAGTCTGGTTCAGTAGTACACACAATCATGGAAGACTGCTGATATGAATTGTACAGTCATGGCCAAAAGTTTTGAGAATGACACAAATATTATATTTTCACATGATCTGCTGCCCTCTGGTTTTTATGTGTGTTTGTCAGATGTTTTTATCACATACAGAAATATAATTGCATTCATATTATGAGTAACAGAAGCTTATATTGACAGTTAGAATGAGTTAATGCAGCAAGTCAATATTTGCAGTGTTGACCCTTCTTCTTCAGGACCTCTGCAATTCTCCCTGGCATGCTCTCAATCAACTTCTGGAATAAATCCTGACTGATAGCAGTCCATTCTTGCAGAATCAATGCTTTAATTTTGTCTGAATTTGTTGGTTTTTGTTTGTCCACCCGTCTCTTGATGATTGACCACAAGTTCTCAATGGGATTAAGATCTGGGGAGTTTCCAGGCCATGGACCCAAAATCTCTATGTTTTGTTCCCTGAGCCATTTAGTTATCACCTTTGCTTTATGGCAAGGTGCTCCATCATGCTGGAAAAGGCATTGTTGAGCGCCAAACTGCTCTTGGACGGTTGGGAGAAGTTGCTCTTGGAGGACATTCTGGTACCATTCTTTATTCATGGCTGTGTTTTTAGGCAAGACTGTGAGAGAGCCGATTCCCTTGGCTGAGAAGCAACCCCACACATGAATGGTTTCAGGATGCTTTACAGTTGGCATGAGACAAGACTGGTGGTAGCGCTCACCTCTTCTCCGAATAAGCTGTTTTCCAGATGTTCCAAACAATCGAAAAGGGGATTCATCAGAGAAAATGACTTTACCCCAGTCCTCAGCAGTCCACTCCCTGTACCTTTTGCAGAATATCAGTCTGTCCCTGATGTTTTTTCTGGAGAGAAGTGGCTTCTTTGCTGCCCTCCTTGAGACCAGGCCTTGCTCCAAGAGTCTCCGCCTCACAGTGCGTGCAGATGCACTCACACCTGCCTGCTGCCATTCCTCAGCAAGCTCTGCACTGCTGGTAGCCCGATCCCGCAGCTAAAACACTTTTAAGAGACGGTCCTGCCGCTTGCTGGTCTTTCTTGGGCGCCCTGGAGCCTTTTTGGCACCAATGGAACCTCTCTCCTTGAAGTTCTTGATGATGCAATAGATTGTTGACTGAGGTGCAATCTTTCTAGCTGCAATACTCTTCCTAGTTAGGCCATTTTTGTGCAGTGCAATGATGACTGCACGTGTTTCTTTAGAGATAACCATGGTTAACAGAAGAGAAACAATGATGGCAAGCACCAGCCTCCTTTTAAAGTGTCCAGTGGTGTCATTCTTACTTAATCATGACAGATTAATCTCCAGCCCTGTCCTCATCAACACCCACACCTGTGTTAATGGAGCAATCACTGAAACGATGTTAGGTGTTCCTTTTAAGGCAGGGCTGCAATGATGTTGAAATGTGTTTTGGGGGATAAAGTTCATTTTCTAGGCAAATATTGACTTTGCAAGTAATTGCTGTTAAGCTGATCATTCTTTATAACATTCTGGAGTATATGCAAATTGCCATTAGAAAAACTGAAGCAGTAGACTTTGTAAAAATTAATATTTGTATCATTCTCAAAACTTTTGGCCATGACTGTATTACTGAAATGAATGAGCGTTTCAAAGATATTCTAATTTATTGAGAGGCACCTGTATATAGGGTTACACTCTGATAAAGGCATCATATTCTATGGGATAATGTGTGTCTGGGGGTTTGAACATATTAGGGTCAGTTTTAGGGAGCCTAACTGCATAAGTGTTTAGTTTTGGAATTTTAATAAGTCTGCCTGAAGAGATGTGTCTTCAGGATGCGCTTGAAGCTGTAGAAGTTGGGAATTAATTTGATTGTCTGGGGTAGAGCATTTCAAAGAAGATGTGCAACTCTGTAGAAAAATCTTTGAGACGGGAGTGGGAAGTTCTGACAATAGATGATGTTAGTCTAAGTTCATTGGCCGAGCACGGGTTGGGTAGTAGACAGAAATGAGAGAGGAAATGTAGGTTGCTGCAGCACCATGGAGAGCTTGTGGATGAAGGTGATAAGTTTATATTTGATTCTATAGTGAAAAGGCAGGCAGTGCAATGACTGACACAGACCGGAGGAATCGCTGTAACGTTTAGACTGATATAGAAGCCTGGCAAGTAGAGAGTGAATCGGTGACAATAACGGTCTTTAATGTTTCCATCGTAAGGAAAGAGTGGATTCTGGAGATATTTTTGAGGTGCAGGTGACATGAGGCGCAAGTGGTTGGATATGGGGTTTAAAAGAAAGCTCTGAGTTAAACATGGAAATGGATATCAGGGTAAGGTCAGTTAGTAGATGGTGGAAACAGCAGTAGTTCAGCCTTTGAAAGATTCAGTTTCAGAGAAAGAGAAGACATGAAACAGTCACCGGCGTTCTGTAGTAATGCAGGAGTTATGTCACAAGAGGAGGTATTTGACATATACATATTAAAGATAATCACAGGGCTACATTCACCCAGCAGAGCTCAAATGAATGTCCCTGCTGCCAGATTGATATCTGTTCACAAACCTTTTTGTAACAGGAACATGTCAGTTCTTTTTTCAACAATAAACAGGCCCCAGTAGCTGTAGCATGACATAAATCACTTTGCAATCATGTCAATAAAGCAGGTCTCTAATCCCAAAAAACAAAGGTAGGCTAAGGCCCCACGTTGTGGAAAAGGAGCTTTTTTTGTTGCAGATTTTGCTGCGTTTTTTGAGCCAAAGTCAAGAATGGCTACAAAAGGAATGGGAAATATATAGGGTTGACCTTAGAGGATACTATATATAGTGGTAGATATAATCTTTGTTATTCTTGTAGGTAATATTATGAGAGTAGGGATATGATTATTGGTCTTTTTTGTATTTCAGTTAATATCATGGATAAGGCTTAATGGAAGATAAGGAATACTCTACCTCGATGGTGTATATGATCAGATTATCATCAGTTCATTTATATAACCCTTATTTAGGTTTTATGTTTATGGAGCAACAGAGAAAGTGTTATTTTGATGATATTTGGACATCTAGACATATTGTATGTAAAGAGTGCATATTTTATGCACAGAATAAATAATGGGACTAATAAGGTTTTTTTTTTTCTTCGGTTAGGGATGTTTCAAGGTCATATTTTATTTATTATTTTAACATTTTTCTTTTTTTTTTCCCCTTCAATTCACACTATAAATTATTATTTTTCCTTGCCATCTTACAGGTTGATTAAATTTTTTTTTATTTTGGCATCTTATTCATTTCACTTTGTGTCATCTCACTAGCACACGATTTTTTGTTATCTTCATAAAAACATAACTTCTGTCACATAATATTTTTATTTTTCCTTTGCACTTTTCTGCACGTCTTCACATATACAGTATATACACAGTATATTTATATTTTATATATGAATCACGGTATACACATTCACTGATGTGATTCTATTTTGCATATATCATATATATATACAGTACAGACCAAAAGTTTGGATACACCTTCTCATTCCAAGAGTTTTCTGTATTTTCATGACTATAAAAATTGTAGATTCACACTGAAGACATCAAAACTATGAATCAACACATGTGGAATTATATACTTAACAAAAAAGTGTGAAACAACTGAAAATATGTCTTATATTCTAGGTTCTTCAAAGTAGCCACATTTTGCTTTGATTACTGCTTTGCACACTCTTGGTATTCTCTTGATGAGCTTCAAGAGGTAGTCACCTGAAATGGTCTTCCAACAGTCTTGAAGGAGTTCCCAGAGATGCTTAGCACTTGTTGGCCCTTTTGCTTTCACTCTGTGGTCCAGCTCACCCCAAACCATCTCGATTGGGTTCAGGTCTGGTGACTGTGGAGGCCAGGTCATCTGGCGTAGCACCCCATCACTCTCCTTCTTGGTCAAATAGCCCTTACACAGTCTGGAGGTGTGTTTGGGGTCATTGTCCTGTTGAAAAATAAATGATGGTCCAACTAAACGCAAACCGGATGGAATAGCATGCCGCTGCAAGATGCTGTGGTAACCATGCTGGTTCAGTATTCCTTCAATTTTGAATAAATCCCCAACAGTGGCACCAGCAAAGCACCCCCACACCATCACACCTCCTCCTCCATGCTTCACGGTGGGAACCAGGCATGTAGAGTCAATTCGTTCACCTTTTCTGCGTCGCACAAAGACACGGTAGTTGGAACCAAAGATCTCAAATTTGGACTCATCAGACCAAAGCACAGATTTCCACAGGTCTAATGTCCATTCCTTGTGTTCTTTAGCCCAAACAAGTGTCTTCTGCTTGTTGCCTGTCCTTAGCAGTGGTTTCCTAGCAGCTATTTTACCATGAAGGCCTGCTGCACACAGTCTCCTCTTAACAGTTGTTGTAGAGATGTGTCTGCTGCTAGAACTCTGTGTGACATTGACCTGGTCTCTAATCTAAGCTGCTGTTAACCTGCGATTTCTGAGGCTGGTGACTCGGATGAACTTATCCTCTGCAGCAGAGGTGACTCTTGGTCTTCCTTTCCTGGGGCGGTCCTCATGTGAGCCAGTTTCTTTGTAGCGCTTGATGGTTTTGGCCACTGCACTTGGGGACACTTTCAAAGTTTTCCCAATTTTTCGGACTGACTGACCTTCATTTCTTAAAGTAATGATGGCCACTCGTTTTTCTTTACTTAGCTGCTTTTTTCTTGCCATAATACAAATTCTAACACTCCATTCAGTAGGACTATCAGCTGTGTATCCACCTGACTTCTGAACAACACAACTGATGGTCCCAACCCCATTTATAAGGCAAGAAATCCCACTTATTAAAACTGACAGGGCACACCTGTGAAGTGAAAACCATTTCAGGTGACTACCTCTTGAAGTTCATCAAGAGAATGCCAAGAGTGTGCAAAGCAGTAATCAAAGCAAAAGGTGGCTACTTTGAAGAACCTAGAATATAAGACATATTTTCAGTTGTTTCACACTTTTTTGTTAATTATATAATTCCACATGTGTTAATTCATAATTTTGATGCCTTCAGTGTGAATTTACAATTTTTATAGTCATGAAAATACAGAAAGGTCTTGGAATGAGAAGGTGTGTCCAAACTTTATATATATATATATATATATATATATATATATATATATATATAAAAATGCCCCTTTAGACATATTTTCTGTATGGATGCCCTTTTATATACATTAATGAGAACTGTGACCACTATGTTCATTTTTCATTATGGACCTAATACTGGGAATATTGTTACTTGTAATAATAGAGATTGGGCTATATCCCTATGATACTTACCAATATCACCTATAGGTGATGGATTGTGGTTCTGCTTTTGAAGTACCACGCATGCGTGTGTGTGGGGAATGCTTTGTCATTAAAGGGTTGTCCAGGCAAAAATGGACAACACTTAACTTTTAAATCAGCCGGGGGCATTGAAAAAAAAAAAAATTCATACTCACCTGTCCCCAATGCTCTGGTATCCTCCCGGTGCATTCCAGTCCTTCTGCTGAACGGGTCTCTTCCGGAGTTCCGCTGAAGCCACTGATTGGCCTCTGCGGTCATGTGACCCCTGAGGCCAATCAGCGAATGGCATGCAATATCACTACCTCTCTTCCTTAGGCTTGCTGAGGCCGCCGACTGGCCCCAGCGGTCATGTGACCGCTGAGGCCATTCAGTGGCTTCAGCGGAACTCCGGAAGAGACCCGGGAGAAGCCGCCGGAGCAGAAGAACCGGGAGGCCACCAGAGCATTAGCATTGGGACCGGAGTATGAATTTTTTTATATTTTTTTCAATGCCCCTGGCTGATTTAAAAGTTAAAAGGGTTGTCCATTTTTGTCTGGTGACGTTATGTGGAAGAGATCTCACTGAATGATCTTGTGATGGTGCGCATGCACGAGATGATAGGCGGCGAAATCTTGCGGGATCCCGTCCATATTGGAGAACTATCTGCCGAGATGTAATATGCCTGTGGAACTCTCGCGAGAATTGATCTCGGAGAGAAACACAGGGCATTCAGTGGCGCCACTGAAAATCAGGTGCATCTGGGTACTTACTATAAAAATGTGGCCACCGACCTCTATCTTGTAGCGCCCTGACGAAACAAAAGGGGCGAAATGCGTGTAGGGGCTCAAGGTGGAGGTCATGGAGTCTATATGGTAGCTATTTTACATTACAACTTTGATATATGTATATCTCCATTTGGCATGTGGTATATTGCTAATCTGACCTGTGCTAGACTACCTCAGTGTAATAGATGATGATGATGATGGACTAGTGGTTCATATGCATTGGTAAATTTTTGGTATATATGCACACAGCATTTTAATTGTAATTAATGCACAAGTACTAGAAAACTTTATTTTAGTGCCTTGTTGCATTTAACCACATGGCAATGATATTCGTCATGCTGCATTCATATAGTGCGATTCTATGATATGAACAATGCATTGGCCACTTATACCTGTTATTTATAATACTCTGTATATAATTACATGAATTGATATTTGTTTGCATGCATTTGATAAATTATAGGATAATGGTTTTCTGGATGACACCTCGACCTCCATCTTCTTTTTTGGTGTTTTTATATGCTTTTAACATATTGTTTGATCAATAAAATTTGTTATGTGAAAAGATTTAGTCATAGTATATTTCTGTGTGTTATTTGTAAGTACTGATTCTAGATAGGTCATTTGGATTTTTGGGAATCGTATAATTTAAATATAGTGGAATAGAGATTTTGTAGGTTGTTTATTGGAAGTAATTATACCTTTCGTTCAATCCACTCCTAGCTTTGGCTCATAAAACCGCAACAAAATCTGCAACAACAAAAAAGCTGCGTTTCCGCAAAGTGGGGCCTTAGCCTTATAAAGTTTTAAAAAGCTCAACAGAGTATGCAAATTTTCCTGAACTAGTGACAGTGGGCGGGCACTTCATCTTACTAGTCATGGAGCTGGGTGATTATCTCTTTAGTAAATCATGATTGATAACTTTTCTTACATCAGACACCCCCGTTCACTCTGTGCTTCTCACTCAGTGAATTGCAACTTTTAGTTTTTTTAAATTTTTCTTATTTTTTTTTTTACTTTTATTTTTAGAGCCCCTAGACTCAATAGAGTCATGGCTGTCACAGCTGTCCGCGGGACAGCAAATAAGGTTTGACCCAGGCATCTACAGGGTTAATGCCTGTAATCAGAGTGAGCTCTGATCACAGACATTGCAGCCAGGTCTCCGCTATATAAAGACCCAACATCCACCGTAATAGTACGCTGAATATCGGATAAGGGTTAATGGAGCTCTGTGGTCCGCAGAAAGGACAAAGATAGGGCATGTCTCCATTCTTTTTCCACAGACTGATGGTTTGTGGAAAAAGAATGGATGTCTGCATCCTCCCATAAAAATTAATGGGTGCACATACAATCTGTGAATAACAGATATCACAAATCCCCAAAATGCAGACACGTGAATTTGCCCTAAAGTGTAACAAGCAAAACTAGACCTTAGGTTGTATTTATGCATTCAGGTTGTCACATGCAGTTTTTAATGTCTAAACTGGAGTGGACCGAAGAAAAAAAAAATATATATACTGTGAGCGCAATCAGCTCTAAGTATCACCGTATTGAAGTCCAAATTCATAGAGTTGATGTATAAGCTATAGCATAGAGAGACTCACACATACACAGCTATTGTGTATATAGTGGGTTCTGCTTTAATGGAGGGAAAAATGTAGTTTTTAAGTACAGTGTAGACAAAGAACAGGTCGGTTACTGTAATTAGCATAACATGATTGGTGGCAAAGTTGCAAAATAGTTCTGGCACATGGCTATTGGATAAGAAACAAAAGAGGGGCCGCATCCCCTTAAGCTATCTGGTGGGGGATGAGCTCTCTGAACAAAAGAGGAATGTAAAATGGCTACAGGCATGGCTCACATGGCCCTGGAATCCAAAATGGAGGATACCTAAGCTGAGTCAACCTCCACAATACCATTTATACTTCCTCTCCCATTACAATCCATAGTTGGTTTTGGCTTCAAAAAATGCATGCAAAAACCTTAACATGTAAATGCACACTAAGAAAACAATATGGAGACCATGGCATAATTCATAGTAGAATTACATTGCCTCCTCCTCTGCTTATTTAAGTTCCCATTACATGTTCTAGAAAACTAAACTTACCCCATTAAATGAGCAGTGAAGTCTGGTTGACCTCTCATATCTACTACCCTCAGTCATACAGCGAGACTCTTGACCCTTCAAGCAGGATTAATAAATGAGATCATTCCACGATTATACTGCAGCCGTCCACATCTAAATGATGCACTTAGATTATCATAAATCAATCTAAAAATAATTTCTGTGTTTGTTGCTGTCTCATGATTTATGTCCCAGGCCAGCTAATTATAAGTTTTTCCTGTTTGGGATCAATGTAAGGATATGCTGCTATTAATTAGAATTTAGGGGCAGAAATTCCTTGACAGTGATTAATGCTGGTGGCTGCAAAGCTTCACATATATGTAGGCTTATGCAATACTAATTGGCTATTTCAGTCACAGTGCATGCACAGCGAGGCGTTCAGTTGGATACGTTCTGCTCCTGCTTCCTCTGGGAAAACGCTTGCTATTTTTTGAAATGTGCTTACTTGCACTGAGCATAATATCTGAGTATGGTAAACTGGTTCAGTTATCAGGATGCAATTTGAGAGTTATTGTGCACGGATGGGAAAATAGTTTATATAATATCAGGGCATTCTCCACTGGGTATATATTGTATTATTTACTCTTTCATAGCAATAAAAAGCTTTCCTGAGATTAGGCCGTGAAATTAATGCCTGAAATAAAATCACAATAAATTGTAAATTGTCACAGGCCTGTGGCACAATGTATGTAGCAGTGGGCAACTGATAGCTGAGATATTACAAAACATTTTAAAGAGTCACTATTCCTGATATACCTTTCTTAGTAAATCATTTTATTTTCCATTAAATAATTCTGAAACAACTTTTTTTTGCAACTGTGTGTTGTGTTGTTTCTTTGTTATTTCTGCTAGAAAATGTATAAATAAATTGGTTAACAGTTGGGATGTATTTCTATACACTATGACACTGACTAGTCACACCTCTTTTTCAATGGTAACACAAAATTTATTTATAATTTTCTATGAGGAATACCAGAAGAACCGCACAATGAGTAGCAAGAAGGATTCAAGCAAGAAAGTAACCAAAGTCCTTCTACTTCAATTACCAAGCACAGAACTGGTAAGGGGACTAAAGGACCCTTTGCACAGGCCTTCCAGGCAGCAATGATGGGAAACAGATGTTGCTCAGGAATGTTTATTTATCTTTACCTGATCATCTGTTGCATTTACATGCAACAGATCATTGTTCCTGAAAATTCTCTCCATTATTGCCCGATGTAAAAGGGAGTTAAAGCTTGCCTGTCGTTTCAGGTGACCTTTTAGGATAAGCTGCCAAGTGTACATTAAAATAAACATTATTTCTGATCATTATCTTAGCAATTTCCCCCTCTTCATTCTGCATCTGGAATTTGCAGTTCTCTCTAAATAAGTGGTGGTGGATAGCTGCCATACACTGCATATAGTGAGTAGAGTAGGAATTTGCTATAGAACTGTCTCTCCCTCACTCAGAAACAGTCCCAGGACAATGCAAAACATATACAGAGAAGTAGTGACATGTACTGATATGAGTAAAGTGCTTTGGTTGTGATATAACCTTTCTATTCAGCCCCTTCATGAGTCTAAGCCTGTCTTTTCTTCTGTTATCTCTTCCATTTCCTTCTCACTCCTCTTTTCCCTCCATAGACTTAAATAATAATAATATATTTTATTTATATAGCGCCAACATATTATAGACATGAGTCATCTGAGTCATATGACCTACAGTCTGAGATAGATATACAGCTTGATAGCAAAAGAAAGAGGTATTTCCCTCTGAGATATCTCAAGACAGACAAGAGTAGTGACTGTCACACTGAAAGGAGGGATTTCTCTGACATATTACAAATGTAAGGTGGTAGGAGCCACAATCTTACAAAAATGGGTTTAGTTGAGTGACTGGATTAGGTCCTTACCCAGTATTGGTTGTGTAACTGTTGTGTATATTTACTTGTGTTTTGAGTGTCCTAATCTGCATTTTATGATGTGTATTTTGCTGAATATGCTGATGATTTGTCACTTTATCCCCTTCCCGTATAGTTAATGCTCAGCACTGTAATAGTACGGTGCTGTAATGCTGTAAGCTTAGGAGCTGTGCCTGTGGCATTACTACTGGCACTCGGCTGTATTACATGGCCAAGGCCCGCAACTAGCCACTGGAGTCAAGTATATTTCGACTCTGGTGGATTAACCCCTTGGATGCCGTGATCAATAGCGATCATGGCATCTGGGGGCAAGTTCACCTCCCCCTGCCACCCCTTGGATCCCCCACAATGAGATCCCAGGGTCCTAAGGGTTGCCACGGCAGCCAGGAGTCTGACTGTCGCTGCCTACAACACATAAGGAGCCTATGTGCGATGTGCTGCAATACAACGTATTGCAGTAGATTGCACTAGGGATCAGAGATCTCAGGTTCAAGTCCCCTTGTGGGATGGGTAAAAAAAAAAAAAAGTTAAAAATAAAAGTAGAAAAAATAAATAATAAAAAGTTAAAAAAAAAACACCTTTAATGTAAAAAAAAAACAAAAAACATTGTGAACCAAAAAAATTAAACAAACATGTTAGGTATCTCCATGTGTGTAGAAGTCAGCACTATCCAAAAATAGCGTTATTTATCCCCCTATGATGAATGCTGTAAAAAATATATATATATCACAAATTAACTTATTTTGGTCAACTCGCTTCTTAAAAAAATAGCAATAAAAAGTGATCAAAATGTCATACATACCAAACATTGGTATCAATAAATGTTACATCTTGCCCTACAAATAAAGAACCCTTACAAATCTTCATCAACTAAACAGTTAAAAGTTATAGGTGCCAGAATAGTGACCCCTCAGGAAAATTGTTGATTTTTAAAGAGATGTTTTACTTGTAAAAGCGGTAAAACATGATAAAAGCAATATAAATATGGTATCACTGTAATTGTAATGACCCACCGGAAAAAGCTGCCATGTAATTTTTAATGCAGAGTGAACACCATAAAAATAAAATGCAAAAAATTATGATATAATTGTGTTTTTTGCACACAGAACTACAAAAACGTTAATAAAAGCTAATCAAAACATTATATGTACCCCAAAATGGTGCAAAATTAAAGTACAACTCGTAATGCAAAGAATAAGCCTTCACATAGCTATATTGACAGAAAAATAAAAAAGTTATGAATTTTGAAGGCAGAGAAGGAAAATATTAAAAAAGTCGGCAAGTATTAAAGTACAAACTACCCTGCACCCTTAAAATGTTAATTGTGTATTAATTGTGTCATCACGTCTACCTCAATCTGGTGTTTTTCTGGAAAGAAAGCTGCTCAATGATTCTGTTAACAGGAGAAACCTAGTTGCACCCATTGGCGATGTGGTGGGTGGTGTCCCTTTGTTACTGCACAACATACAATCTTTGCACTCTATACTTTGATGCTTAGGGGTTACGTTGGGTTGGAAGTCTATCATATAAAACTGAGGTTTTACCATATCTTTGGTACAATTCCAAAACCAAACTTAATGCTTCTGAAAGCTAATGTGACAAATCCATTGTGTGCTTGAGAACCAGTTACCAGTGAGTGTTGAGCACAAGCCTCTGTAAGAACTGGGCAGTCAGTGTGTGCATCACAGCACACAGAGAAGTATTCTGTTCCTGTTGTATGCTGATGATGTTGACCCTGGTCATTTCTTACTGCTGAGCAACTGATGTTAACCTGTGTTGTGCTACACATCATCTTCTTCAGTACCTGCTGATGACGACAAGCACACAGTTGGCATAGTTTAAGTGGACTATGGTTCCTGTTCCTTTCACAAAGTTTCTTATAATCACCTAGAAACATAGAAAACTGACGGTAGAAAAAGACCACATGGGTCATCTAGTCTGCCCTTTATTATTGTTTGTTGAAATGACAGTATGTAATTTGATCTTAACCCCATTCTTTTTCATACAAATGTAGCACAAAACCTGATAAATATGCCTTAGCATCAGCTTTAGATGCAGCAGATTGGCATTGAATTAAAGTTTTATAAACAGTACCATTTAGGGTACGTACACATCATGAGTTTGCCATCTGTTGAAAATAGATGCACAGGATAGGGGATAAGATGTATATTGGTGGGGGTCTGACCACTGGGATCATAAGAACAGGGGGGCCTTGAACCTTCATCTAAATGCAGTATTGGTCACCCTAGCATGCTTACACTCCATTCCTCTCTATGGGACTGCTGGAAATAGCCAAAGTACAGTGTAGCACTTGGATGTTTCCAGCAGTTCCATAAAAAGGAAAGCAGCAGAGTCGACCCTGCACAACCGCTGTTCCATTGAGAACTGGAGACATATTTGTGGACAAATCCCTTTAAATCTTAGTCTGTTTTCACACTGTAGTGTACATTCGAAGTCAAATGTATCCCTAGGTCACTATTCACCCATTGGAGGCTAACAGTCAATTTTCCTTTTCTATTCAGTCATACATTTTTTAAGCATGCGAGCCAATGTGCAACGTATGCCACTGTATGCCTATACTGTGGCATTTGATGGAGTCTTCTGTCTGTAAGCCATGAACCTGTACCTCCAATGGCAGGCTCAAATGCAATGAGAGCAGAGCTTTAAATGATTTTAGGTGGACATGAAATAGCATATAACCAAGGAAAATAAGACTTAGCAAATACATGTTTCACAGGACTTAAATTCCAGAATTGTGGTAACAAAGTACATAGATAACACCACCAAACACTTAGGATGCAGTGAGACATTGCATCAAACAGCTGGAGCACATGGTTTTGATGATCTTCACCTGTACAGGTTGCACAGCTGAAAACCACATGTGGTTGCACCACATTTTTTGATATGTAACCTTATTGTTTATTGGTTCCAGCAAGACTATTTGGCAAACATGTTAGTACATGGTAATTTTTTTCCACTATTGGGGAATTTTATCAAGCCCTGCAAATAGGAATTTACAACTTTTGGGTTTCGCTATGCAAACATTTTGCAACAATATATTACTTAAAGAAAAACAAACAAAAAAAACATTGGATTTTCTAAACAAAAGTAATGTGCAGTAATGTATCAGTTAAGATTCAGATGACAATGGGAAGATCTTTTGCTACATTTCAAGGAAAATACTGTCATAACCATAAACAAAAACATCGTCATTAACATAGAATCAACAAAGCATGTGGCATTGTATGCCTTCCCCCTCCTCCGCAGCCCCTAAATCTACAAATAGAATTACAGGAAGACCGTGGTACAGGAAGCTCTCAACAGTTTCAACCAACCAAATGTATCTTTAAGGTATTTAATATTATACCAACATATAAATGGTCTCATTATGTATGAAATTTCCTGTATTGAGTAATGCATTTCAATAAAGCTTTTCTATTTAGCAAATCCCTTTTTGGTCTCTTGTTCCTTATGCTGTTTGGCGTCTAATCATTCCAGCCCAAACAAGGTCTTCAGATGAGACATAACCATACCTGGGGATTCTCTCACTAGCCATTATGGAAAAAGGCAATGCAGTACCACGATTAAGACCACATATTCTAGGGGAGGCATGAAGCGGTGAACATCCAAAGGCGTCTCTAAAGGCTTGACCCTATGGAATAAAATAACCTGGGGATATACAGTAAACGTATCTGCACCTTCCAATGTTGAAATATTTAGCGTGAGACCTTTTGCCAATAATGGCTTGTTTTTATTGCAAGTCCACACCCCCATGCCAAGAATCTGCCATTTCGGTGTCATAATTGGGACAAGCAACTATACAGATGTCGAGAGAGGAATATCAAATTTCATATATTGTGGTATACATAAGATTAAAATATATTTCTCTACAATGTTGATTAATAACATGCTTTTTTCTATGCATGCAGATGTCCAATGGTAAAAAGCTCTCTAAGAGGAAGTATAGGAACTGTATTGAGTGAGCAGTTGTTACCTGATGACCATGTGCCTGATGTATGTATAATTTTTAGTCAGAGTCAAGCCTCTCCTACAAGTCCTCATGCATCTTCTAAAACTAAGCAGAAGACTAAATCACCTAATCTGAATGCTGCATTAGTTGTCTCCAATACCTACCTGAGGATTATCCCTCCAATATCAGCAGTGTTTGAACTCATGTTTCTGAGGATGAACAGATTACTGATAAGGAGGCTAAAAAAGTTTTTTCTTGGTTGAAATTGTGCACGTCTAGCAAAAAGTAATCCAAAAAATTCAAGCAGCATTTTTCTCAATTGTTTGATTCTTCTAAACTCTTCTGAGGGCAAGCTTCAGACATCACAATCAGAGTCAGAAATGGCAATTTCTGAAGATAATTATTTGTTGAAAAAAGAAAATACTGATAAGTTAATTAAAAATGTTAAAAAAAAAAAATAAAAAATGAACACAGAACAAGCTGTCTCATCCTCTCTGCACAGGGAGAGCTTGTTTTATTTCCCCAAAAGAAAGGCTACTGTCCTTCTGGGACATCCGGTCTTGTAATCCATTATGGAAATGGAGTGGAAATTTTTGGCTAGGAGATTTGAGCTTGGTTCCATATTTAAAACTGTGTACAATTAGATGCTAGGGAATGTGAAGCTTGGGAAGAGCCAGCCAGACTTGATCCAGCAGTGGCAAACCTCTCTAGAAAATCCTTTTTTCCAGCAGATTCATATCTTCTTAAGGATCCAATGGATTGTAGAGTTGATATTTTTCTTAAAAAATCATATGCATCATTGGAAGCCTTATCTAAAGCCACCATGGCAGCCGTTCCTGTGTCCAGGGCATTACGATTACAGCTGAGTCAGTTGGGTAGAGATATCCAAGATGGTGTTCCAAGGGAAAAATTAATGGAGCAACTTTATTCCCTTAAAGTTGCTGCAGATTTTACTTCTGATTTTCTCTTAGATACATTAAGAATCGTCTCAAAAAATCTAGCAGTCACCAATGTGGCAAGAAGAGCCATATGGCTGAAAACTTGGACAGTAGAAGCTACTTCAAAGTACAATTTATGTTCAGTACCCTTTGAACCAAAATAATAGACAAATTGATCGTTGTTGACCCTATCATAAATTCAGAACCACTGTTTCAGAGAAATTAAAGAAACCACATGAAGAGGCAGGAGCTGGCAATCAGAAGTTGTCAAGTTGGAGGCTGTTTGCAAAATTTTTTCCCACCATGGTGCAGTACAGGGATGTTTTAACACATTGCTGGGCCCTGTGCAAAGGTTTCATAAGTGGGCCCCCCATCACCACTTAGAAATACCTGATCTGCACAAATAATGCCCCCACATAGTATATAACACCCCTTAGAGGCTCTCACACAGTATAATGCCTCCCTAGTGGCCCCATACAATATAATGCCCCTCACAATGTCTCCTTCCAGGTTGTCCCCACAGATTCATGTTCCTCCACCCCCCCAAGTTGCCCCCACAGTACCATGCCCCCCACCCCCTAGGTTGCTGCCACAGTATCATGTTCTCCCACACTGTCATGCCCCCCCTCATGTTGCCCCTACAGTGTCATGTCCCCCACCCCCCAGGTTGCCCCCATAGTGTCACGTGCTCCCTTGGTTGCCCCCACAGTATCATGTCCCCCTCCCTCCAGGTTTCACCCACAGTGTTATGCCCCTCCCTGGTTGTCCCCCACTGTTTATATAAAAAAGAAAAACAAAAAACAAATCTTAATACTCACCTTTCCCCATTCACTCCTCTCTAGTCTTCAAGGAGCAACAGACGCGATGTAATTGACGTCACTACGTCATGCCTCCTGCTCCCAGGACACTGGGAGAAAAGACTGCAGTCAGGTGGTGAATCAGGGAGCAGATGGCTCTCTACTTCATCACTGTCTTCAACTCATGCCAATGAGGTGGGGCCCTGGCCACTGCCCCGGACAGTGGGACAGCAAATGCAGGACTGTCTCGCTGTCCAAAGAGGGCCCCCACTACCATAGGGCCCAGTGCAAGTGCACCGTTGGCCCTATGATTAAATTCTCCACAGACCAAAGGAGTATTTTCTTTTAAACGAGCAACAAATTCCTCGTGTTTTTCCTCTGATACAAGATTTTATGGCAAAAAATGCCATAGAACAAGTCCCAGAAGAGAAACAATGTTATGGGATTTATTCAAGAATTTTTCCAGTTCCAAAGGTTGGCGGTTCCTGGAGATTGATCATAGATCTCAGATCCCTGAACTGTTATGTGAAGAAGATTCACTTCAAGATGGAAACATTAAGGACAGTTACAGCAACCTTACACAAAGGCCAAGTCCTAGCATCCTTGAACCTGAAAGATGCATATCTGCACATTCCCATCCATCCTGTTTCAAGAACATTCCTGAGGATAGCGGTCAATCATTTAGGATCAATCAGTCACTACCAATTCAAAGCATTCCCTTTTGGTCTAACTTCCTCTCCAAGGGTTTTCACCAAAATGGCAGTAGTAGTAGTAGTAGCAGCTCTGAGGTTGAGAGCAATTCAAATTTTTCCCTATCTTGACGATTGGCTAATAGCCGCTCCATCTGCATCTCGATAGATGCAGTACCAGAGCAGCCAGCGTCTCCAACACAATATGCTTTGCTATTGGAATGGAGATATGAAGAGAATGCGTACAAAAATATGTCTAGACCAAACTACAAGAGAAGGCTTGAAATGGTGGCTCAATCAAAGTAACTTGAAGAAGGGAAAAAGTTTCCAGTTCAAGGAGTCAGTCATCATAACCACAGATGCCTCCCAGAGAGGTTAGGGTGCTCATCTGCAAACCTTTTGGGCACAAGGCCTATGGGACAAATTGGACAGACGCCATTCTTCAAATTTTCAAGAGATGAAAGTGGTCAGGTTAGCACGTCTGCATTTCAAACCATTGATCCTGGATAAATCTGTCAAAATTCAGACAGACAATCAAGTAGTGGCCTATTATTTGAAGAAGCAGGGTGGAACCAGAAGCAAGTTACTGATAATAGAATTCTAGAAGATTTTTCAATTGGCACAATATGCCCTGCTGGGCTTAAGAGCTCTGCATATAAAAAGATCTCTGAATACCAGAACAGATCTCCTGAGCCAGATGACTCTCAAACCATCAGAGTGGGAATTAAATCCCAGATATTTTCATCTTCTAACAGACAGATGGGGAATGCCAAAGATGGACTTGATGGCAACCAAAAACAATGCAAAACTTCCAGTGTTTTGTTCTCTGAATCCTCAAGATTACTCGTATGCAGTGGACGTATTCTCCATGAGTTGGAAGTCACAGATTTCTTTACGTCTTTCCTCCAGTCCAGATTATCCAGAGACTTCTGCAGAAGATATTGCTGGAAGGTCCATCAGTGATAATAATAGCACCATTCTGGCCCTGGAGGGCTTGGTTTCCTCTATTATTTCAAATTTCGAACAACGAGCGTTGGCCTCTTCCTCTGTATCCGAATCTGTTAATTCAGAAAGGCCTGTTCCATCCAGAGTTGAGCAAACTCCATCTTTCAGCTTGGTTTGTGAGGGGTCAAGACTGAAGAATACAGGGTTATCTACATCAGTAATTAATACTTTGTTGGCAGCCCGTAAGGACTCTACAAATAAGACATAATAAAATATGGTCTAAATTTTCAGCTCAACGATTCAGAATTTCATTCAGTAGAAATACCAAGTTTTCTACAGTTGCAAGATGGCTTTCAAAAAGGCCTTAAATTTAATACTCTCAAAGTACACATGTCAGCTATTAACGCCATGACTGATGGAAATTTCTCTGATCTTCCTTTAGTATCAACATTTTTAAAGCAATTAGGAATCTGAGACCGGAAGTGAAACCTGCCTATTTGGGACTTATCTGTTGTTTTCAATACTCTGACATCCCATCCAGTTGAACCTATCCAGTATATAGCCTTAACATGGTTATTATGTAAAGTGGCTTTTCTAGTAGCAATTACATCTGCAAAAAAAAAGGGAAAACTAAAGGCATTATCTTAAAAGGCCCGTACTTAAAAGATTCTTGCCCACTGGATTCCTCCTGAGAACTTTGCCAAGTTTCATACCTAAAGTTCCTTCTTTTCAAAATATTAATAAAGAATCCTTCTTACCCATTTTCTATCCTCATCCTGAGACAGAAGAACAGATAAGTTTCCATATATTAGATGTTAAAGGGGTTGTCTGGGATAAATTAATATTTTTACAATAAGCCCCCCATGCCCACCCCTCCAACTTTCTAAATAATATTTATTATCCTTTTTTTTTTGTTTTACTGTAATATATGTAGGTTATTTGACCTACATATATTACTGTCGGGGGTTAATCTCCCCCGGGATGGATGTCACCGTAAGCCTAATTAAATAGATAACCAGTTTCGAGCGCTCGGGAAACAAGACGTACACAGGTATCGTGTATGAACAGTTTCTACTTTATTGCGTAGTTCAATACAGTTTTAAAAGCAAGCTCAGTTACATAACAGTCATGTGATCAATATACATATATGGTCTTTCCAGTTCCGTTACCAGACAAATTTGTTCACTTTCCCATCACCCTAGATGTTTCCTTTTCACCCAGTCTAAATGTCCTCCTTATCTTTCCTGAGAATGGTACATCTCTGAGATCAGCAGAACTGTTGATATTCAGACCCTGAGATTATATTCTATCTCTAAACTATTTAGTCTGCATGGAGAACATTTCACCCTGTGTCTTCTATATACTGCGACATAGAATATAGTGCAAGTTATGTTTTAACCCTTACAATTCCCCCATTTTAGGACTTTATTTTTAATCAATATTCAATGAATACATTCACACTATCCGTGTGCCATCTGTGATGGATTCTCCATTGAAGATGTTAAAAATAATGATCCTACCTTACATACTGAGTATTGTCCCTCATGAGATTGCATAGCGAAGGAATACATTGGATACAACAACATCCTAATATCATGAAAAAGATTACACAAAGGATTATACCTATAATTTTTCGGGGGTATCCTAAGTCAGGTAGGAAAGCTAACAGCCAGTCCCACCATCCTTGGTTGGCATCTTGTTTGATGTGTGTTACCATTTCCTGCAACTGTTTCAACTTATCATGCACATCTTCTGAATGGTCAGACAAATTAAAACAGCACATTCCCACAAAAGTGTTGCACCCATAACCATGTTTAAGCAGTAAATAATCTATAGCCGCTCTATTCTACAATATTGCTTTTTTATGTGATTGCAAATCTAATACAACATAATAAGGACTTATCCAGTCTGCATGCACATGGAGATCAGCTTCCATACTGCAACAGAAGTCGGCACTGCAATCAAACAAGTTTCTAACACATTACTGGAATATGCATTTCTCAAACAAAATTCTGTCATGTTTAATACTCGGGCCAAATATAACCACATATTTTCTTTTGTTCTCCATATGTGTTCCTCCAGTTCCCTTACTCCCCGATTTGGGCTGTCTTTTCTCCTGGGTTCAAGAGACTTCCTAGTGTGTCTTTTCACGACCACCCAATCACCAGGCTGCAAGCTATGCGTTCCTGAAAAATCAGAAGGGTCTGGAATAGAAGAGAACACTTGTTTATGTGTTTCTTTCAGTTTTTTGACACAAATTTTGTACATAGCTGGCAATACTGTCATAGTTAAGCTGTAATGTCTGAGGAAAGTACAATCCTGTTTTAGGTGCACTTCCAAACAATATTTCAAATGGTGACAACCCTGTCCTCCTGTTAGAAGTAGTTCTTACTGAATATAAGGCTAGAGACAGGCATTCAGGCCAAGGCTTTCCTGTCTCTGCCATGGCTTTCTGAATCTTCAACTTAAGTGTACCACTCAACCTTTCCACTTTGCCTGAACTCTGAGGATGGTAGGGTGTGTGGAAAGCTTGCTCAATCCCTAGTGCAGACATTATTTCTTTCATTATTGCACCTGTGAAATGTGTACCTCTGTCAGACTCAATCACCTCGGGCACTCCAAACCTGCACACAAGCTCGGACATCAGTTTCTTGGCAGTTGCTTGTGCGGTTGCTTTGCTCACAGGGTAGGCCTCAGGCCATCCTGAAAACAGATCCACACAGACCAATACATACTCGTATGTTCCAGACTTAGGCAACTGTATGTAATCTATCTGTATCCTCTGAAATGGGTACAGGGATTTTGGTGTACACTTGGTGGGTGTTTTAACTACCTGTCCTGGGTTGTGTAGAGCACATATGTGACATGCTTTTACGTGGTTACTAGCAGCTCTTCCAAAACCTGGGGCAAACCATAATTTACCCACTAATGACTCCATGGCATTTCGAGAGGCATGCACCTTACCGTGGGCCAAGCCAGCCATCTGGGGGTAGACTGCTGCGGGCAGACATAATCGATCCCCCATTTTCCACATACCATCACCTTCTGTAGCACCTGCTTTCTTCCATCTTTCAGTTTCCACACTGGTGACCTTTGAGTACAGCCCTTTTGGGTCTGCTAGGTCAATGTCCATTTTGCTCACCTGGTTGGGACCCCTTCTGGCCAGTAGTGCTGCAGCCTTGGCTGCTCTGTCAGCTCTCTCATTTCCATGGCTTTCAGGGTCCCTTCCTTTTGCGTGAGCTCTGACTTTCACAATTGGCAACTGCTTTGGGAGCAGTATGGCCTCCATCAGTCGACTTACCACATCTCCATTCTTAATTGGCTTGCCCTGGGCCGTTAGGAAGTTCCTTGCCCTCCATATCGGACCATAATCACGTGCAATGCCAAAAGCATACCTGGAGTCAGTGTATATGTTAGCTGTTCTACCTTTGGCTATCTTACAAGCCTCCATAAGGGCTTTAAGCTCAGCTTCTTGGGCTGACATGTGTGGTGGAAGAGCTTCCTGGACTATGATGTCATGTTCAGTGACTACAGCATACCCTGTAACAAATTTTCCTTCATCTGTCAGATACCTTGAGCCATCCACAAACATCTCATAATCAGGATTTTGTAATGGCACATCCGTGACATGGTCAAATCCCACTGTTTCCTGCGACATAAGAGCCACACAATCATGTTCATGCTGGCTGTCAAACAGTTCTTCTTCAGAGAGGGAATTTAAAAATAACTCATCTTCCACTTTCCACTCCCCCTTTTGAATCATGAACTCCTACAGGGAGAAGAGTTGCAGGATTCAAAGTTAAACAGCGTTGAAAAGAGATGTTTGAGGAGGACTGCAGAGCAAATTCCATTTTGCACTGCCGTGCCAAAGAAAGGTGACGTCTGTCCACCTGTGTGAGGATAGCATGGATGTCATGAGTGTGTCATGGTGTATACTCAACCAATAAATGATCTAGGACAATGTCTGAGCTTTTCTCAAGCAACGCTTGTACCGAGAGGACAACACGCACACAGGAGGGGGTCCCCCTGGCTACAGCATCTAACCTTGAGCTGTAATGTGTTGTTGTGTGAGAACTGCAGTTGCGTGCCCCATCATCTCAGTCACGTAGAGCTGAAAAGGTTTCTGATAGTCAGGTAGGCTTAGGGCCGGAGAACTGACTATCTGCAACTTCAGCTGGTAAAACGCATCCATGGCCTCAGATGTGAGGCTGAATGGCTTTGAGGAGAGGCTATCGTACAGAGGTTGCATGGTCAGAGATGCAGATCTGATCCATGGCCTACAGTAGGATACCAGTCCCAAAAAGGTACGTAGCTGAGCATGAGAGGTTGGCACCTGCATGTCTCTCACCACCTTGGTCCTCTCATCTGACAGGTGCTTGGTACCCTGGCCGAGACAGTGTCCTAGAAATACCACTTGTTGTTTGCAAAATTGCAACTTATCCTTGCTGGCCTTGCAGCCGTTCTGGTAGAGGAAACACAACAGGCTGATGGTCGCTGCTTCACAGGTTGGTTTGTCTGGGGCACAAAGAAGAAGATCGTCAACATATTGTAACAAAACAACATCATCATGTGGAAAATACCAAGTACTCATAATAAGTGTAAGACACCTTGTGAATTGGTTAGGACTGTTTTGCGCCCCTTGTGGTAGTACTGTCCAGGTGTACTGTTTTCCCCTAAATGTGAATGCAAACAAATACTGGCAAACAGGGTGCAAAGGTACAGAAAAAAAAAAAGAAAAAAAAACATTGCAAAGATCTATAGCGCTGTAATAAGTGGTTCCAGTAGGGACAGCTGATAACAGCCGGCTGGTTAACCGTCTATTTAAACCAAAGATGATGCTGAAGCGCTTCCTCCTGCATACAAAACAAACATTGGCACCAAATCCTTTATGTGTTCTCAATTGACTTAAATCAACCCTTGTCCACTTGAGAGACCATGGACGGGTCATCCATGTTACCACAGGATAAAGACCAGCTCTTGGAGGATGCAGGTGTGGTTGGGGAACTCCACAAGCTGCACAGAATTTTCTCCAATCAGGGTTTTGTTGACCGCAATCTCTGCAGGTCCTTCTAGACTGCTGTTTGCTGGTGTTTTCTCTGGGTACTTAGGAGATTTTACTACTTTTCGTTGCTCTTTCTGAATCACTTTTTCTGAATCACTTTCTTCAACTCCTTCTCCTTAGAATCACTTTCCTCTTTTTCCCTATTATTCTCACTATCAAAGCACTGATAATAGTACTTATTACCTCCTTCTGTCTCTCTACACCCTCCTTCCTGCACTTCCTCTGACACCTTCTGCCACATGCATTCTCCATCTATTAACCCGTGGTCTCTTAACCTCTATGTTGTCTCACTATCTTATCTCACTTTGTTGGTACCTCTCCATTGCATCAGCATCTTCTTTTACTTTAAACCAATCTCTGTAACTGGAACTTCTCTATTCTTGAATATTTTACACATATATATTACACAATATTATGTATATATTGTCATTGTACCTTACTTTTCCATTTAACCTTAGGCTAACACTTTTATCAAAATATTTTCCCTTTGGGCATAAATAGTCATCATACACAGGCTGCGGACCCCGGAGGCCCAAAGCCAAGTTTCACTTTGTAATAATTGACATGTAACATTACTGGGTAACAGCATCATGTTCAGCTTGTGATTTTCTGCGTGCGCATCATATCAGATACAACGTCCTTGGAGCTACTTGGCAGTCAATTAATGTTTTGGTTATTCCCTGCAGAACATCTGCAGAGCGCTACAACAGAATACAGGAATACAATTCAAGCAGATAGCAGTTAATACTGACACCAAAATTACATATTACTATTTTTGTACAATTTTCAAATATTTCCCAAACCCCACAGACTTTAGAATTTTCTTCACTGGATTCCAACCAAAAGTTGAACCCCTGTGGAACATCACAATATCCTAGTTTCTTCTTTTTAGGGGACATTTCCTGAAAGCGGATTTAATTTTACAAAAAGCATAAAAGTTGAATCCTGGCATTGATATAAACAGAATGAATATTACAAATACAGGTTGATATATATATATATATATATATATATATATATATAATACATAATCCAATAAACATCATACCGATGGTGTACAGTTTTTCTCTTTGCACTATATCAGATTCTCTGAGTATTTTGTTAAAGTAAGTAATATTTCATACAGAACTGGGAGCAAAGATGGGTTATATTAAACAATAATACTGAGAAGGGGGATGTCTCCCTTCAAGCCTGATTCTTGGAGTGAGGTGGGGGTGATTCATTATTTCCTGAACTATCACCCCCTTTGACCTTCCTTCTTGGAGCTCTGCACTGCCTTTTTCTATTCTATTGCTTCCTTCCTTCCATATATGCCTCTTTGCAATTTATTGTCCTGAATCAATCCCGCATGATCTAATCTCCACTGATCCCAAAATTTACTGTCTACTAACCCAGTCTGGTGTATTCCTGCCTTTTTCAGAATTTTCTTTACCTGTGCGGCTACTTCTTTCCCTTCCCCTATTTCTATTAGTTCACATGGGGTGTACCATATCTTAGATGGTCCCTTCCCCATCTTGGCTGGTAGCTAATCAGCCGATGAGTCTCTCACTCCTTTAGGGCAACCTTTGAGACAATAGAGGGTCACTTATGACTACTTAGTGAGAACTCCCAGACAGACTCTTCTGTCTTCTATGAACTACTTGTGCAAGTTCAGGAGTAGTGCTCAGGGCAATGCCTCAATTGGCTTCCACAGGCTCAACTTTCTGCCTGTGTCCCCTTACCAAAACACTCCCAAATCACTACACGCACTTCTTCTCGCGGATTCTACTAAGTCCTTCGTGCTACTACTCAGGTCCCATTCGACCTTTACCGTCCAGGCACGGCTGGAGGCTAGTGTTCCAAAACAAGGACTTTTCAATCACTCAGTGCTTCTCAGTTCCGAACCTTGTCCGCAACTCTAGACTCTAGGGGTTAAGAATAGAGAACTTTTCCCCATTCTTTGCAGCCTTATATCTTATAACACAGGTAACATGCAAACATCAGTAGACAGGTAAGACAAAAAGCAAAGAAAACAATTTCCATATCATTTACAGGTGACATGTCCCTTTTAGGTTCTTTCGTACTATTCAATTGGCATCAAGATGTCATATAAACATGCAGCAGCTTACCTCACTCATCGATACAGAGAATAGACACATAGGAGCTCAGATATACTAATTGGCAAGATAAGGTCTTACCTCAGACAGTACTGTTTTTTATCTATCTGAGGTCCTCTGGTCCCGTCCTCAAGTCGATCGGTGAGTGGGTCGGCACTCTATCGGCTGCACATCAGACAATCTCGAGGCCCCACGTCGTTGGGCGTCAATTTCTGTCGGGGGTTAATCTCCCCCGGGATGAATGTCACCGTAAGCCTAATTAAATAGATAACCAGTTTCGAGCGCTCGGGAAACAAGACGTACACAGGTATCGTGTATGAACAGTTTCTACTTTATTGCGTAGTTCAATACAGTTTTAAAAGCAAGCTCAGTTACATAACAGTCATGTGATCAATATACATATATGGTTTTTCCAGTTCCGTTACCAGACAAATTTGTTCACTTTCCCATCACCCTAGATGTTTCCTTTTCACCCAGTCTAAATGTCCTCCTTATCTTTCCTGAGAATGGTACATCTCTGAGATCAGCAGAACTGTTGATATTCAGACCCTGAGATTATATTCTATCTCTAAACTATTTAGTCTGCATGGAGAACATTTCACCCTGTGTCTTCTATATACTGCGACATAGAATATAGTGCAAGTTATGTTTTAACCCTTACAATTACATTTTTGACTTTTCGCTGAAATCCCGAGCAGTCGGTCTAAGGGATATCCGCACCCCGGGACGTCACTGGAAAAAAGGCCACCCCCCCCATCCCCACTCTACAGTCATGGCCAAAAGTTTTGAGAATGATACAAATATTAATTTTTACAAAGTCTACTGCTTCAGTATTTCTAATGGCAATTTGCATATACTCCAGAATGTTATAAAGAGTGATCAGCTTAACAGCAATTACTTGCAAAGTCAATATTTGCCTAGAAAATGAACTTTATCCCCCAAAACACATTTCAACATCATTGCAGCCCTGCCTTAAAAGGACCACCTAACATCGTTTCAGTGATTGCTCCATTAACACAGGTGTGGGTGTTGATGAGGACAGGGCTGGAGATTAATCTGTCATGATTAAGTAAGAATGACACCACTGGACACTTTAAAAGGAGGCTGGTGCTTGCCATCATTGTTTCTCTTCTGTTAACCATGGTTATCTCTAAAGAAACACGTGCAGTCATCATTGCACTGCACAAAAATGGCCTAACTGGGAAGAGTATTGCAGCTAGAAAGATTGCACCTCAGTCAACAATCTATCGCATCATCAAGAACTTCAAGGAGAGAGGTTCCATTGGTGCCAAAAAGGCTCCAGGGCACCCAAGAAAGACCAGCAAGCGGCAGGACCGTCTCTTAAAAGTGTTTCAGCTGCGGGATCGGGCTACCAGCAGTGCAGAGCTTGCTGAGGAATGGCAGCAGGCAGGTGTGAGTGCATCTGCACGCACTGTGAGGCGGAGACTCTTGGAGCAAGGCCTGGTCTCAAGGAGGGCAGCAAAGAAGCCACTTCTCTCCAGAAAAAACATCAGGGACAGACTGATATTCTGCAAAAGGTACAGGGAGTGGACTGCTGAGGACTGGGGTAAAGTCATTTTCTCTGATGAATCCCCTTTCTGATTGTTTGGAACATCTGGAAAACAGCTTATTCGGAGAAGAGGTGAGCGCTACCACCAGTCTTGTCTCATGCCAACTGTAAAGCATCCTGAAACCATTCATGTGTGGGGTTGCTTCTCAGCCAAGGGAATCGGCTCTCTCACAGTCTTGCCTAAAAACACAGCCATGAATAAAGAATGGTACCAGAATGTCCTCCAAGAGCAACTTCTCCCAACCGTCCAAGAGCAGTTTGGCGCTCAACAATGCCTTTTCCAGCATGATGGAGCACCTTGCCATAAAGCAAAGGTGATAAATAAATGGCTCAGGGAACAAAACATAGAGATTTTGGGTCCATGGCCTGGAAACTCCCCAGATCTTAATCCCATTGAGAACTTGTGGTCAATCATCAAGAGACGGGTGGACAAACAAAAACCAACAAATTCAGACAAAATTAAAGCATTGATTCTGCAAGAATGGACTGCTATCAGTCAGGATTTGGTCCAGAAGTTGATTGAGAGCATGCCAGGGAGAATTGCAGAGGTCCTGAAGAAGAAGGGTCAACACTGCAAATATTGACTTGCTGCATTAACTCATTCTAACTGTCAATATAAGCTTCTGTTACTCATAATATGAATGCAATTATATTTCTGTATGTGATAAAAACATCTGACAAACACACATAAAAACCAGAGGGCAGCAGATCATGTGAAAATATAATATTTGTGTCATTCTCAAAACTTTTGGCCATGACTGTACTTACCTGTTCTTCCTGTGGATATCCGGATCCCGGGACGTCATTGCTGGAAGGCTGCCCCTTCTTTACATGTGCCCGCCGTCCACATGTGCCCGCGCAAAACAGTGGGCAGCCGGAACACATCGCAAAGAGGCAGTGTCGGCCGCTGATGACGTCCCGGGTCTGGACCTGAAATGAAGGTACAGTGGGGAAAAAAAAGTATTTAGTCAGCCACCAATTGTGCAAGTTCTCCCACTTAAAAAGATGACAGAGGCCTGTAATTGACATCATAGGTAGACCTCAACTATGAGAGACAAAATGAGAAAACATATCCAGAAAATCACATTGTCTGATTTTTAAAGAACTTATTTGCAAATTATGCTGGAAAATAAGTATTTGGTCAATAACAAAAGTTAATCTCAATACGTTGTTATATATCCTTTATTGGCAATGACAGAGATCAAACGTTTTCTGTAAGTCTTCACAAGGTTGGCACACACTGTTGCTGGTATGTTAGTCCATTCCTCTATGCAGATCTCCTCTAGAGCAGTGATGTTTTAGGGCTGTCGCTGGGCAACACGGACTTTCAACTCCCTCCAAAGGTTTTCTATGGGGTTGAGACCTGGAGACTGGCTAGACCTCTCCAGGACCTTGAAATGCTTCTTACGAAGCCACTCCTTCGTTGCCCTGGTGGTGTGCTTGGGATCATTGTCATGCTGAAAGACCCAGCCATGTTTCATCTTCAATGCCCTTGCTGATAGAAGGAGATTTGCACTCAAAATCTCACGTTACATGGCCCCATTCATTCTTTCATGTACACGGATCAGTCATCCTGGTCCCTTTGCAGAGAAACAGCCCCAAAGTATGATGTTGCCACCCCATGCTTCACAGTAGGTACGGTGTTCTTTGGGTGCAACTCAGCATTCACTCTCCACCAAACACAACAAGTTGTGTTTCTACCAAACAGTTCTACTCAGTTCTACTTTGGTTTCATCTGACCATATGACATTCTCCCAATACTCTTCTGGAACATCCAAATACTCTCTAGCAAACTTCAGACGGGCCCGGATATGTACTGGCTTAAGCTGGGGGACACGTCTGGCACTGCAGGATCTGAGTCCCTGGCGGCGTAGTGTGTTACTGACAGTAGTCTTTGTTACGTTAGTCCCAGCTTTCTGCAGGTCATTCACTAGGTCCCCACGTGTGGTTCTGGGATTTTTGCTCACTGTTCTTGTGATCATTTTGACCCCACGGGGTGAGATCTTGCGTGGAGCCCCTGATCGAGGGAGATTATCAGTGGTCTTGTATGTCTTCCATTTTCTAATTATTGCTCCCAAAGTTGATTTCTTCACACCAAGCTGCTTGCCTATTGCAGATTCAGTCTTCCCAGCCTGGTGAAGGGCTACAATTTTGTTTCTGGTGTCCTTCCACAGCTCTTTGGTCTTCACCATAGTGGAGTTTGGAGTGTGACTGTTTGAGGTTGTGGACAGGTGTCTTTTATACTGATAACAATGTCAAACAGGAGCCATTACTACAGGTAATGAGTGGAGGACAGAGGAGCCTCTTAAAGAAGAAGTTACAGGTCTGTGAGAGCCAGAAATCTTGCTTGTTTTTAGGTGACCAAATACTTATTTTCCACCATAATTTGCAAATAAATTCTTAAAATATCAGACAATGTGATTTTCTAGATATGTTTTCTCATTTTGTCTCTCATAGTTGAGGTCTACCTATGATGTCAATTACAGGCCTCTCTCATCTTTTTAAGAACTTGCACAATTGGTGGCAGACTAAATACTTTTTTTTCCCCACTGTAAGTACAATAGGGCTGGGGGGGGGGGAACAGGGGGGCAGGCCAAAGAGGAGGTATCAGCTGGTACACGTCATAAAGAGTTTGTGCCATCCGGCACCTCAATAGAGTCATGTAGCGCTGTATAATATGGATTGTAATTGTGCATTCCATATTATACTGTGCGGGGGCCACTATGGAGCATTATACCCTGCAGGGGCCACTATGGAGCATTATACCCTGCAGGGGCCACTGAGAAGTATCATACTGTGCGAGGGCCACTGTGAAGCATTATACCATGCAGGGGGACACTGTGGAGCATTATGCTGTGCAGGGTCCACTGTGGAGCATATTTTATTGTGCAGGGGCCACTGTGGAGCATTATACTGTTATGTATTTATGTGTGCATAGAATTCATGAATAGAATTCATTGTTTTTCTGAAGCTTTCTCTGTGTGACTGTAATGATGATATACGGAGGTGATTACAATATTACAGCCAATGGACAAGGTTATTGAGTGAGAACTAGAAGTTTAAAGATGGCTGCTGAGGGTGTAGTAGGCAGGCTAGCTAGGGAAACAGGGAGGGGGTGTGAGTGAGAAAGGGAGGGGGGAGGGAGTGAGAGAGGGAGGTGGTATGAGACACAGGAAAACACAGAACAGGAAGATGCAGATGTAAACAAATGCGGAAGATGCCAGGTGCTCCCAGAGAACCCCAGAAATCACTCAATACACTGCTAAAGGTATGTAGGTGCACTTATTAACCTAATAATAGCACTAACAGACCTTTATTGAAAAATTATTTTTTGTCCGGAAAACCCCTTTAAAAGATAGTGGAGAGGGGGGGTTCTTATATCGTTGATTATGCTAATTAACTGTCTCATTTCTACATAGGTGGGCAAGTCCTAGGTCGGGATAAAGACCCATCTATGCTGTCTTGGATTCAAAGAAAGTAAAATTTGATGTAAAACCCAATTTTGTATCTTTGCTGGGGGAGGGTGGTTGGGTGTTATGGGGGTTGGCACTTCTCCCAAGTCTTAAAACTTTTTGGGTGGTTTACTTTGAGGAACTTGTATTTTAAAGGCCTTAAATAAAGTAGTGATAGTCTTTCTTTGCATATGTGGGCCTATTATGTCACCTAAAGACATCCTTGGTCAGACGTCTGAGTCTGGATGTACAGAATGACTGCAGTAATTGCAATAAGTGTTTAGTTATGAATGCCAGTTTCTCCTTGACTTTTATGTTCCATGTCCATGATATCACCTGCCCACGAGGCCCCATAGGCCTCCACGCTGAGCAAGCAACTCTGTGTGTTCTCTTTGGGAATTCAGGGTGGTTCCATAAAGGTGCATGCTCAGAGAGTAAATGGCCAGGTCAATTAACTTTCAAAGAACATTCCATTCAACTATCTTTTAGCAAAATTGATATTTTCAAATTTTGTGCGAGTCTTAACTACTGTGGAATGTAGCAAGGCCCACAGATCCGAAAATGAGACGCTAGCAGTTTCAAGTTCAAAATTAGAGTAGTGGCTAAAACCGTACAGACAGTCTACTACATAGAGAATTAGGCGAGCTAGATTATGCCCCCTAACGCTGGGAAGATTTAAACCTCCAGCAGACTTGCCCAACATCAACTTTGCAAAAGCTATACAAGGCCTTTTTCCAACCCCCCCCCAAAAATGAATAAAAGAATAATATAATTTGGAGATATTGTGTGCTTGAGTAATATAGGGAGCATTTGGAGGGTTATAATAATCTTGGGAAACTGACCATTTGGATCAGTTGGCATACACTCAAGAAGATAAGTGGAAGGTGCTGTCACATGATAAGTTTAGCTACAATATTTTGGATGGTTGGGGGTAGTTTAATTGGTACAACTTATGAGGAGATTTTCAAATTTTTGTGTGATGCAGTGTGGGGAACAAGTTTAATCCCAAAGAATGTCAGACCAATATTGGATAGGGGTGTCCTCTAGCTGCAGTAATGTAATTTTAGTGACATTCACTTTGTACCCTGAATATTTCCCAAATCTGTGCAAAAAGGAAAAATCCTGGTACCAGATGTTGGTTGGGGTCAGAGAGAAATATTATAACTTTGTTGGTGTACATCACCAGTCTTGTTTTCCCAGAGCTCACCTTTAATCCTGTAAATAGGTCAGTGTCCTCCAAGTAACGGGACTCCAACAAGTTAACCAAGAGGGACGACAGGCCTTCGCGTTCGCCCAAATAGTTGAAAAGAGGATGACAGGGGTATGAAAACGTAGTCAGCTAGAATCTTCTGGTCCTGATCTATCAAGCAGATTGGGTAATAGGATCCCATTGTACTCGGGAAAGGGGGCACACCTGTTCTAAGGAGGGTATAGTCATATGTTGTTAAGGCAGGGCTAACCTTTCCAGGACCCATTCAGTCTGGAAGTCTTTCCTTTAATAAAGAATGAATGTTCAGTGCCACCTTCCTGGCATTGCTCTTGCGTCATCTAAGGGAGGGTCACCCCTTCCAAAAATCTCTTTCTTCCCTAGAGGTCCACTGTTTTTTTCAGTTTGTCTTTTATCTTTTAAGCATATGATATTACCACCTCCTTAGTATCTCTTAGGGCTAGAATAGACACTAGACTCTCCCTGCCCCTAGTCAACTTCACAAAGGGTTTCCCTGATTTATTGACAAACATGAATCAGGGTTTCCCTGATTTATTGACAAACATGAATAGATCAATCTCAAATTGTAAAAGGTCCAGCCAAAGGTCGAATTGGGCCTTGGCCGTTTTGCATTTGTCGCATTATTTATCGAGGGTGACTGTAGGAAGGCCTTATAGGCTGTTCTCATATGGGAGCTCGCTGAGCTATATCCTTCAGCAGTTCTTTTTCAAAGTGACTATGTAGTACATTATCCTACTTTGCAGTACTGCTTTAGCCATGACCCAAAATAAAATGAGTTCAGGACAATGGTCTGCATTGTTCTCTTAAACTGAATCCACCATCCCTGGAGCTAGGGTACAAAGATCTCAACTAATGTCAGAAATGCTGGTAACCTCCATATGCAATCTGAAGCCCATGGCATTGTATCAGTCAGGGTGATGGTAATCGGGGTATGGTCTGAAATGACCATATCTCCATGGCATCCAGCAGTCGTCCGGACTGCTAAGAGATAATCTATACTCCACCAAGACTGATGAACATGAGGAAAGTAGAAAGACGACAATACCACATTCCTATGTTTCAATGTTGGGGCTAGGGGGCATCTATGTTCCCTTGGTGTGGAAACAGTGTTGAGATCCCCTACCACTATTAATAACTTGGTATGGTCTTGTTAGAGAGGTTATTCTAGCTGCAGTCTATGAAAATCTTTTGTTTGTATCTCTTGCAAAAGAACAATATTAAGTTGGAAACGTTTTCAAGGGCCAATTTCCAAAATATTATTTTAATGTTAGTACAAACCGATTCAAAATGTAAGAGGAGGCTAAGTCAGGGAGTCTGGACACGTACACCTGGGGAGGACCTGTAAAGTAGAGAGGACAAATAAACAGAGCAAGAAATAAACATAAGAATGATACAAGTCCAAGTATACACAGTGAACAGGAAACAATATGCAGAGGATCAGCGTGTGTTACCATTCTGCCTACAATCCTCATGGCGTTATGGATAAGGGGCCATTCACATCATGTTTTGATCATTAGTTTAAATGATCAGTTTTGCAGATACAAAAAACTGACGCAAAAAATGGATGAACACGGATGGAAACTGATGGCCAACCATTTACATAGAGTCAAAGTTAAATAAAAATGGATCAGTTAGTGTGGGTCAGAATAGTAGCGCAGTTTTCTGTGACTCCATCTAAACGGATGGTCATCAGTTTCCATCTGTTTTTCGCATCTATTTTTTTTGCATCCACAAATCTGATCAGTTAAAATGATGATCATAATGTGATGTGAATGGACCCTTACATTCCCCGTGCTCACCTCTTAACCCCAAACTTCCACAATGATGAACCAGTATAAACTAGATGGTATCGCTGTAACGGTATATAATCAACCACTACATTTCTATGACTCTATCTTTGATGAAGGGGGAGTGGAACAGTGAATTTAGTGTTCTTTTCCTGAGGACAAGGTATTGGGGGACTCAATGATCACCTGATGTGACGTTCTGGAGTGTTTGGTCATGTCTTCATCATGCTGGTCACCCATCAGCCAGGATAGCTGGTTTGCAAATTACATGATTTTAATAGATCATTTTCATCTTCCTGAGCAGAGCTGTAAGCTGCAGCTTGGCTATTTTCCTTGAAGACCTGCAGGGTAGTCAGGTACTGGAGCTAGAAGTGCCGCTTACCTTAAAATAATGCTGTGAAAATTTTACTTAACACCCTATAGCATCTGGTCCCCCCTGCGGAAAAGACCTCAAAAAGTAGTTTTCATATGCGTTGTTTTTTATAGTATGCTCTCAGCTTTATGATACCAGCTTTATCATTGTAGTCAAGGAATTGTTTAATAACTTGTTTGGGACATGGTGGCATTTGTCTGAAGTATGTGCCCTCTTCACTGTTCAATAATAAGAAAAGCCCAGGGAGGTGACTCTCTTTCATATAGGTGATGCAGCTCCAAAAGGAGAATGGACTCTTTAAGCACAACTAATCTTAAATTTCTCCACCTGGAGTGACTCTACAGGTCATCTGTCTTTTTCCCCAGGCTAGTGCTGATAGATAAAATGTTTTTGAGCTGTGTTTATAGACACTCGTTGTCATCCTCAAGCAATGTCATCCAGCTCACCAGTTCTCATCTGCTGCTGGGCTATGTCTGTGTGGATATGGTTCAGGGAGGCTTGGTCTCCTGCATTTTCTGTAAGTCTGGTGTGATTCTGTGGGCCACTTGATCCAAGGTTAGATTAGTGCGCTGAAGTCTTGCACCTCCAGCCTGGCAGACTGTATTGAAGTGTCCAGGCTGAACATGGGTTTAGAGGATACTGGCGCCTTGTTGCTTGTAGGTATTGAGGTGAGGTCCAACATAGAGAGGGATGAAGTCTAGGATTTCTGAGTGCTTCAAAGCAAATTTCACTCTATAGGATTGCCGCCTGTTGTCTCTCCGATTGGCAGTTTGCCCCCTTATGTAATAATATATGCCTTTGGAGGCTTTTGTAAGGTTAACTGTTGGGCTAGGAGTGGAAGCCCGCATTGCCCTGTCCTACATGGTTAGTACCGGTACTGGAAGGCATATTTTACATTTTAAGCCAATGACTTCATTTAATGGGGAAGTGGGTGTATTTAGCCTGATTTTACTTGATGGGAAGTGGATAGAAAAGTGGGTGTGGTTAGCCTGTTGACGTATGTTGGTGATTCTTCAAGTCTAATATTTATATATTGAGATGTTACAGTACCCCACCTTCTACGCCAAACATTGCGTTTCCATCATTTGTCAAATTTATGAAACATATTATAGACTCCAACAAATCTGATGTTAAAATTTCTCTCATGATAATCTCCCTTGTGTTTTTGCATTCTTCAGCCTCTGCTTATTACTCTTCTCTTCCCATACTGTTTATATTCTTGGTGGTATCCTTTAACACAAAGTGGTATGAATTTTTCTAGTGTTCAAGAAAAACTAAAGTTTATCTCCTGCAGTCCCTTCTGGGATCATTAAACCATTACTATAGCTAACATGCAGTATATTAGTGGATAGCTTATAACACAGACTATTGGACAGGAAAATAGGAACTGAAAACTGCCGATAGGCTTTCAGAATGCAGAGAAATAGGTATTTTTCTTTTGGTGCCTCTCTGTAAAGTTCAAGATAACTATACCACATTGCATATAGCATTCTATTGCTTAGAATTATTATTCTATTTCTTATAGCATTCTATTTACAGCAAGAAAGCTTTTTAATTAAAGCTCCACTTCTGAAAATCTAGATCCTAAACATATTTTGCAGTATGCATTTATACATTTCTCTGCCACCAAGACCTGGAGCTGTGAGGAAAAAAAAAAGAGGCAGGTTCACTGACCAACAAGAAGGATGTACAACGGACATTGGGAAGACGCACTGGGAACATTAGCAAAAGACACTACAGCTGCATTGCATGGGACATTCTATATTTAGGCCCCACGTAGCGGGCCGAAGCGAAAAAGCATTGCGGGAAAGACTGCAGCAGAAACGCATCACAGTTTTTCCCCCAGTGCTTTACACAGAAAGTCTGCAGAGGTTCCCTCTTTCTGCTTCAATTATACCTATAGGGAATCCGCTGGTCTTTCCGAGGGGTATAATTGGCATGCTGCAATTTTCAAGACTGCAATAGCCTTAAAATGTTACTTGGCAGCCATTTTTTCTTGAGCAAGAGGGTTAAAATGGCTGTTCTTTGCAGCAGTTTCACAATGTCCTTTGGGGCTTTTTTACATGGCTACATAGGCCAAGAAATATGGTCTGTGTATCAGGTATAGTTCCTGGCATGGGTCCTGTGTGCCTGAATTTACAGCACCATACTGATTTATGATGCTATAGGCTTCAGAGCTACTGCAATTCTGTTGTACTGCACTCCCAGCATCATCTGAGTGTTGGACAACAGAACTGCTCTGAAGTTTGCAACATCATAACTCACTTTGATGCTATAAGTTCAGTTCACAGGAGCCACAGTTGGACCAAGAAATATGGCCAAATCACAAACCGTGCCTCTCGGCCCAAAAACATCTGTGTGAGAACACTCCTTTAAAAACCTTCATTCAGACTGACCATTGGATTTCTGCTACATTTTTGTAGTTTCCTACGGTGTGTGCAGAGGTGTAGCTAGGGGTTCAGCACAGGGGGGGCGAACATGTCCAAGTGGGCCCCCAACTTGGACATGTTCGTATACCGATACTATCAGTATACAGTGAGCGTATAGTGGTATATAGCAGCTCTACACAGGGCTCTGAAGAAAATTGAATACAGTGCAGTAACATTTAGTGACTTACCGGTGACGTCTCTGACTAATCCTTCAACATTCCCCGTCTCTTTTATCCGGACGGCCATGACCACTTCTTCCAGTCTCTGTAAAGTTTGCAATACAGACATCTTTGGCTCCTCACTTTTCCAGGCACCCGACCCACATTATCCTCACCTACACAAAGCCCCCATCCTGCTGCCATCCCCAATTATAAAATATATAATATAATCCCCCATAATAAATAATACCCCCAAGTGCATCTTTAAAATAGTGGCCCTTATTAATAATGCCCCAGATGTTTCCTAATTGAAAAGGGGGAAAAAAAAAAAAGGGGAAAAAAAAATTATTGGGGTTCCAATACCCGGAACCCCCAGGATCAGCTGTCTGAATGAACCGTGGTACCTGTGTAAGCACCATGATACCTTCTCTGTTTACATAGTGTCATTCTTTTCATAGCGGCCATGTAATGTAACTACAACCTCGTCCTATACACGTCTATGTGACAAGGCTGGAATTACATCACACGGTCACTATAAACAGACAGCGTGTGATATAAACATACAGCTGATCAGTGGGGAATCACTTATCTCTTATTGATGTTTTATTCTGAGGATAGATCATCAATAAAAATGAGCTGGAAAACTCCTTAAGGCTTAGGCTGTGTTCACACGGAGTTTTTGGCAGCGGATTTTGATGCGGAATCCACCTCAAAATCCGCCTGAATAAACTCCTCCCATTCATTTCAATGGGAGTCAGTAGCATTTTTTTTTCCTCTAGGGGAAAAAAAAAAGCAACATGACCTATCTTGCCGCGGATTCCACCCGCAGTGTCCACGGCTCGAGCCGCGCTTCTGATTAGGCCCATTCATCCGGGCTTAATCAGGAGCGATTAGACGCGATGGAATGCTGATGCACGGCTGACCGCGGCGAAAACTCCAGGGGCGGAAAATTTTCCGCCGTGTGAAAACAGCCTAAGGCCCCATGTAGCATCCCGCAGCAAAAAACAGCTGCGGGAAAAACCGCGGCGGCAACGCATCGCGGTTTTTCCTGCAGCACTTTGCACAGAAAGTTCACAGAGGTTTCCCCTGCAGACTTTCTGCTTCAATTATATCTATAGGGAAACCGCTGGCATTTCTGTAGGTATAATCGACATGCTGCGACTGTTTTAGAAATCGCAGCGTTTCCACTGCGCATATTTTACTGCAAATTCGGGATTGGATGGGGGCCCCATGTGGCGAAAACCCACAGAAAAAAACCGTGGCATTCTAGCAAATCCCATCCACACATAGCGGAAAAATATGTGCAGCAGACGCACTGCGATTTCCAAAACCGTTTTGGAAATTGCAGCATGTCAATTATACCTATGGAAACACCGGCGGTTTCCATATCGGTGTATTGAAGGGAAATCTCTGCAGACCTTCTGTGAAAAGCACTGCGGGAAAAATCACAATGTTAACGCCATGGTTTTTCCTGAAGTGCTTTTTTTGCTGCAGCCCGCTACGTGAGGCCTTAGTCTTAATAAAGCCCACGTGCCACCTTAATTAAATTAATTGACCCTCATATTATGCCCCTGATTCCCCCTGACATCAATACTGCACCTCTAATGACCCCTTATAACAATGACCACCCCTTATGTTCATAATGATCCCTAATAGCCCTTATATAAATGATGCCCCCTAATATAAATGACCTCCCCCTTGTATTCATAATACCCCCTAATAACCCTTATATAAATGACCCCCCATCATCATAATACCCCCTAATGAGTCCTCCCTTTATAGTTATATTTCCCCCTCCTATCTACCCCTTATACTATTAATATACCCACAAAAAAAAGTCATACTCACCTGCGATGCTGATGAATGGAGCCGACGTCGCTTCCTCCCTGTCCACGCACAGGACGTCTGTGTCTGAGCGCAGTTGAGAAGGGGACTTCGGTCTGTGGTCTCAGGGTTTTGTAAACCGCAGGCCTCTATTGGCTTGCGGTTTACAAGACAGTTAAGCACCAGGAAGCATTGTAACTAGATCGGTGTCTGCAGACACCGACCTAGTTTGAAATAAAGGATGTATTAATGGCGGCCCCGGGGTGGGCCCCCAAAGACTCATTGGGAACGGGGCAGCCGCTCCCTCTGCCCCCCCCCGCAAGCTACGCCTCTGGGTGTGTGGTAACCTGCCATGGTAGAAAATCGAAGTGAAATGTCTACAATGAAAACTTCTGCTGAAATCAATGGGAAATGGATGTCACTCTGATTTGGGGAGCAAAATTGTGCCATAGTTCATGTCAAATCCTGTTGTGAGGCCATGCTAAAATGAAGCAACACCAAATAAACAGATATATAACTATCTGTGAAGTTGTTTGTTTAATAAATTATATATATATAAAACATGTTTCTTTCACTTCCATCACCACTATCATTATATACTGTCCACATATGTTAACCACTTCCATACCAGAAGCTTTACCCCCCCCCCCCTTCCCCTTCCAGAACAGGCACATTTTCAAGTTTTTTGTATGTGCAGTTTTGGAGGGCTATGACATTTTTATCATTTGTGTTATTCAACTAATTTCTGCGTCTTTTTTCGGTGACACATAGGTCTTTATTTTTATGTTGTTTTTATTTTTGCATGTGTTTTTATTTATTTTATATCTGGGAAAATATAAACAAAAGAGTAGGGAAAACCTGTTTTTCACTTTTCATTTTTTTAAATTTAATAACACAAAGTGCTACTAAAAAACTTTTTAGAATAGTTTTTCCTCTCCGTTACGGTAATTTTTATTTTGTATGGTGTCATTGGGGTGGGGCTATAACCTTTAAAAAAGGGCGTGTTATTGGTGTATTATTTTATTTACATTTTTTTTTTTTACATTGTGTCCCCATAAGGTCATAATAGACCTCTGGGGACATCTGATCACTTTTTTTTTTTTTTTTGGGGAGGCCGATTTCCCCTGTAACTGGGGCTGGTACATTTAGCCCCATTTGCAGGATGAATACAGCCCTCCTGCACGTTACTTTCACAACCTTGCAGGCAGTGTCCTCTATCCCACTATGCCAGTTGGTCACTGTATTATACTTGTTTTGTATATGTTGTGTACCGCATGTAAACCCTCAAATGTAAAGCACAATGAAATTAATGGTGCTATATAAATAATAATAATAATAATTGTTAGCGCTGCTGGGTCCTACAGGACCCAGATCAGCTCTATAGTATACTCTAATCCCGGCGGATCATGTGACAGCCAGGTCAGAGAGGAACCGCAAGATGGCGGCGCCCATAGCACTGTATACACAGCAATCGGGGAAGACAGGGAAGGTAATTTACCTTCCCTGCCTTCTCTCTGGGAGCTCTGCCTGAAGTTACAGCAGGCTTCCCATTTCAGCAGCTGCACGATTTTGTTCCATTTTCTAATACTGATGGCATATCATTAGGTAGGCCATCAATATTAGATTTGTGAGGGTCTGGACAGCCAGGACCCCCACAGATCATCTGTTTCAGGACTGCATGGCTCTCGGTAATATTTATATGCTAGGAGCCACACTGCTCACTTACCATACAATGTGTAGTGGTAGTTTCAGGAACTGCAGTTCTGTCCCATAGCCTTCACTGGAACAATGCTGCAGTACCTGAACCTGCTGAACCTGAACTATTATCATGTAAACATTACTGGGAGCTGGGCCATCAATATTACAAAGTGGGTAACCCCTTTAATTCGTTGAAAACATGTGAGGGTATCTATCCTGTGTGTTAATAGCTTCACTGACATACAGCATTATCCGAGGATTGCACCACTCACTATTGTTCTCTGTTATCAGCCATTGTCAGGGGACAGCACTCACGTGTACCGTATTAGCCAATAGAAGCTTGCAGGTTCTTTAGTCTTAATGTCAAACATGGCCTGTATTATACCTGTAGAAAATCAGCCTTCATCTGGCACAATCTCCAGGATTTGCCAGTTTTTACATTTTACCTTCTTATCTGCCAGTAGCAAGTTGTGTACTTTACTACATAATCTTACATGGCATAGTACAGAGGAGCAGTTTTCTATACTATCCAATCAGATTAATTTTCAATGGGACCTTGGACAGATGACATTTGACACTAGAATGGTTGCTATGAGCAACTGTTTTATTTTACATTTTCACTACTTTAGGTAAATTACTCCCCATTACATCTTATGCTTTTCAGTACATATTAAGTTTTTTAGTGTCGACGGCTGTCAGGTGATCTTCCTGACTTCTGTGGGTTCTTTTTTACAAACACTTAATACCCAGGCAAAGCCGGTTCCTCTCTCTAGCATATATATGCTAGTTATTTACACAGCTGCATAGTAGATGAGGTTGGATGAAGAAAGGTCCATCAAGTCCAACCTATAACCCTACGGTGTTGATCCAGATGAAGTCAAATCAGTATAAAACCCTGGATCAACTTGTCTTTACCAAAATCTAAAGCCCATAACCGAGTAAAGAATCCTTATCTATGTTGCTGGTGAAACGTTCTTTCCTCTAGGAGTTAAGGATGTCCCCCTGTACTGTCCCTATATGTATTTGTGCCTTATTGTTAAATGTGTGTATATATATATATATATATATATATTTATACATATACACACATATATAGTGTCCCCAGAGACACTTTCTGATAATCCGGTGATGTTCCGTTTCAGAAACTTCACCAGTGCTCCTCCCCCCCCCAGCCCCATCATTACTTACGTGTCTTCCTGTCCGGGAACGGCTCCTCCCCTCTTCCTCTCAGCAAGCGCCTGCGACATATGCACAGTAGAGATGGCACTCCATCTCTACTAAGGAGGCGTCACAGCTTGCGCACAGTGAAGGAGAAAGGAGGAGCCATCTCCAAGAGCGGAAGATAGGTAAGTATGATGCGATGGGGGGGGCTAGTAGTGGGCAGGATAGCTTAGCTAGGGAGACAGGGAGGGGGTGTAACTGAGTGAGAGAGGAGGGGTGGGACTGAGTGAGAGAGAGAGGGAGGTAGTGTGGAAGGTACACAGGAATCTACACAGCAGGAAGTTACACCATGTAAACAAATGCAGAAAATGCTAGGAGCTCCCACAGACACCCAGAAATCACTCAAAACAGTGCTAAAGGTATATAGGTGTACATATTAACCCATTACTAAACACTAACAGACCTTTTTTTTTTTATAAAAAAAAAAAAAAAAAAAATTTTTTGCCTGGAAAACCCCTTTAACCATTTCCGGAACGCCCATAGACTATATATGTCCAAGGGGTGGTTGTCTAGTTCTGCAAGGACGTACCTGTACATCCAAGCAGAACTCAGTAGCTGTACGAAATCGTGCAGCTACTGAAACTGGGAGCCGGCTGTAACTTCAGCCGGAGCGCCCAGAGAGAAGACAGGGAAGGTTTATTACCTTCCATGCCTTCCCAATCGCTGTGTATACAGCGCTCAATAATCGCTGTATACAGCGCTATGGACGCCATCATCTTGCGGCCGCCCTCTGACCTGGTGGTCACGTGATCCGCCGGGATCAGAGTCTGCAAGAGCTGCTGGGTTCTACAGGACACAGATCAGCTCTATAGTATTATTCAAGTTACTGCAGGAGGCTGTATTCCTCCTCCAACTGGGGCTAAATGTACCAGACCCAGTTACAGGGGAAATTAGCCTCCCCAAAAAAAAAAGTAAAAAAAATGATCAGATGTACACAATGTAAAAAAAAAAAATAAATTAATAGAAAAGTTAAAAAAAAAAGTAAATAAAATAAAAAAATAATACACCAATAAAACGCCCTTGTTACAGATTATAGCCCCATCCCCGACTACACCATAAAAAAATAAAAATTACCGTAACGGAGAGTAAAAACTATTTTATAAAGTTTTTTAGTAGCACCCTCCTCTTTTGTTTATATTTTCCCAGATATAAAAAAAAAAATAAAAACATAAAAATAAAGCCCTACGTGTCACTGAAAAAAGACACAGAATTTAGTTGAATAACCCAAATGATAAAAATGTTACAGCCCTCAAAACCGCACATACAAAAAACCCTGAAAATGAGTCTGGTCTGGAAGTGGGGTAAAGCATATGGTATGGAAGTGGTTAACCACTTTACTGATGTGCTCAAAGTAAATGAAACAGCAGGTGGCGCTATTTTAACATCTGGAGGTACAAGAGTGAATGCAATAAGTAGTTATAATTATATTATTTAACTATAAACAGTATTCTTTTTGGGACAAACCCTTTATCATGTTCTCTATTTCAGGATACTAGAACATTACTATTGTTCAAATATAAAATGAGGTTAAATGCTTTAAAAGGGAACCATTTAGAAGAGGTAATGTTTCTCATTAAGGACAGACTGGTACATTGACCTATTAGACCATGAATTCTGGGTAAGGAATATAAAAAAATAAGATAAAAAAGAGGAATTTGCTCCTAGCACCAACTATTGTAAAGTAACTCCCTATAGAATTATAGTGGGGAAAAAAGTATTTAGTCAGCCACCAATTGTGAAAGATGAGGCCGGCCTGTAATTGACATCATAGGTAGACCTCAACTATGAGAGACAAAATGAGAAAACAAATCCAGAAAATCACATTGTCTGATTTTTAAAGAATTTATTTGCAAATTATGGTGGAAAATAAGTATTTGGTCAATAACAAAAGTTCATCTCAATACGTTGTTATATATCCTTTATTGGCAATGACAGAGGTCAAACGTTTTCTGTAAGTCTTCACAAGGTTGGCACACACTGTTGCTGGTATGTTGGCCCATTCCTCCATGCAGATCTCCTCTAGAGCAGTGATGTTTTGGGGCTGTCGCTGGGCAACACAGACTTTCAACTCCCTCCAAAGGTTTTCTATGGGGTTGAGATCTGGAGACTGGCTAGGCCACTCCAGGACCTTGAAATGCTTCTTACGAAGCCACTCCTTCGTTGCCCTGGCGGTGTGCTTGGGATCATTGTCGTGCTGAAAGACCCAGCCACGTTTCATCTTCAATGCCCTTGCTGATGGAAGGAGGTTTGCATTCAAAATCTCACGATACATGGCCCCATTCATTCTTTCATGTACACGGATCAGTCGTCCTGGTCCCTTTGCAGAGAAACAGTCCCAAAGCATGATGTTGCCACCCCCATGCTTCACAGTAGGTATGGTGTTCTTTGAATGCAACTCAGCATTCACTCTCCTCCAAACACGATGAGTTGTGTTTCTACCAAACAGTTCTACTTTGGTTTCATCTGACCATATGACATTCTCCCAATACTCTTCTGGAACATCCAAATGCTCTCTAGCAAACTTCAGATGGGCCCGAATATGTACTGGCTTAAGCAGGGGGACACGTCTGGCACTGCAGGATCTGAGTCCCTGGTGGCGTAGTGTGTTACTGAAGGTAGCCTTTGTTATGTTAGTCCCAGCTTTCTGCAGGTCTTTCACTAGGTCCCCCCGTGTGGTTCTGGGATTTTTGCTCACCGTTCTTTGACCAGTGAGATCTTGCGTGGAGCCCCTGATCGAGGGAGATGATCAGTGGTCTTGTATGTCTTCTATTTTCTAATTATTGCTCCCACAGTTGATTTCTTCACACCAAGCTGCTTCCCTATTGCAGATTCAGTCTTCCCAGCCTGGTGCAGGTCTACAATTTTGTTTCTGGTGTCCTTCCACAGCTCTTTGGTCTTCACCATAGTGGAGTTTGGAGTGTGACTGTTTGAGGTTGTGGACAGGTGTCTTTTATACTGATAACAATTTCAAACAGGTGCCATTACTACAGGTAATGAGTGGAGGACAGAGGAGCCTCTTAAAGAAGAAGTTACAGGTCTGTGAGAGCCAGAAATCTTGCTTGTTTGTAGGTAACCAAATACTTATTTTCCACCCAGTGGCGTAACTAGGAATGGATGGGCCCCAAGGCGAACATTTGACATGGGGGCCCCCCCCGAACCGCTGCCCCCAACCGCCCCCCCGGACCGCCCCTCCAACCCCCCCCTCCCGAACCGTTGCCCCCAACCGCCCCCCCCGGACCGCCCCTCCACCCCCCCCCCCTGAACCGCAGCCCCCAACCGCTCCCCCCGGACCGCCTCCCACCAGAAAAAAACGCATTCCTGCGCACACTATTATGTGCCATATTGACCCCTGCACACAGTATCATGCCCCATAGTGGCCCCTGCACGCAGTATCATGTCCCATAGTGACCCCTGAACACAGTATCATGCCCCATAGTGGCCCCTGCACACAGTATCATGCCCCATAGTGGCCCCTGCACACACTATTATTCCCCATAGTGGCCCCTGCACACACTATTATTCCCCATAGTGGCCCCTGCACACACTATTATATGTCCCATTGTGGACCACCCATGAATAATTATTATACTCTTGAGTCTTTTCAGACCCCAGAGTATAATGATCGGAGACCCAGGGGAGGATACAAATATAAAAAAACAACGTTGCTTACCTGTTCCTCGCTCCGGTCCACTCCCTGCTACTTCAGCCTTCTTTAACGTTGGACCAGGCTGGCATCACGTGATCCGGGCCGGCGTCAGGACGCATAATGACGTCGGCTGACGTTTGGGACGTCACCAAACAGGCCCAAAGCCTGGAGAATCATAGGAGAGGTAAGTACATTGTTTTTTTTATCTTCCCTCACCTCCCCTGGGCCACCGATTATTATACTCCGGGGTCTGAAAAGACCCCGGAGTATAATGATAACAGAGATTGTGGTGTTCGGCCTGCGGCCTCACATACCGATCCCCTCTCCTGCTCACAGCCGCAGAATGGGAAGCGCAGGCGGCCGTGAGCGGGACCCCGGGGAACGTTAAGTTTATAGGGCCCGTTACCTGCTGGGGTTACTCCAGCAGGTAACAGACTATTAAAAAAAAAAAAAAAAAAAAAAGCATCGGGGGCCCGCGGGGCCCCGTAATGTCCCGGGCCCTGTGTCAGCCGCTACTGCTGCTACCCCGATAGTTACGCCCCTGTTTCCACCATAATTTGCAAATAAATTCTTAAAAAATCAGACAATGTGATTTTCTGGATATGTTTTCTCATTTTGTCTCTCATAGTTGAGGTCTACCTATGATGACAATTACAGGCCTCTCTCATCTTTTTAAGTGGGAGAACTTGCACAATTGGTGGCTGACTAAATACTTTTTTTCCCCACTGTATGCCTGGTTTTAAAGGAAAACTAAGGGCATGATCTGGGAATAATAAGCTAAGCAATTTAAACATTTGTTATGCTGTAATGAAAATTATTGCTAACGCTTTTATTTTGTTTTAGTTTTTTGATGATCTAAGGTGTAGACCTTGGGGTGAGTTTATTCAGATTGATATTTGTTATACCAGTCAATCTATTCCCTGCTGACATCAGATGCAACAAAAATTAAGGGGCACACAAATGTTAATAATTTTGGCACATCTCAGCTCACCCGAAATTGGTGTAAAACGAATGATAAATTTTACACCATGTGTGGTGCCAATTACAGCTTCCGTTTCTGCACAGTTTTCAGATTTCTTAGAGGGATTACCCTATAATATCTAAAAATCATGCCTTTTACCGAATCAAAATGTTTAGCTAATTTACTAATAGATTTTGTAATAAATTAATAATATCTAAATATTTTGATTGAGTGCTGAGACTTCTTACTGTAAATATTTTACTTTATATATCTTCACATAAACCTTAAAGGGGTTGTCTGGGCTAAAATTTTATTTTTTAATGAGGCCGGGGAGGTGAAAAAAATAAAAACAAAAACAAAACAAACATTCTCACCTGTCCCCGATGCCTCCCAATGCGGATTGGTCCTGCAGCTCTGTTGCTTCCGGCGGAAGTCCCTGCCACACGTGACCGCTGAGTGGCCTCAGCGGCCTAAGGAAGGGATCCAGGGATGTCACTGCAAGAAGACAGCTGAGCAGAAGGACCATACAGCGCTGTAAGGACACCGGAGCATTGGGGACAGGTATGGTTTTTTTTTGTTTTTTTTTAATTTTTCACCTTCCCCGGTCAAATTAAAAAATTATATTTTAGCCTGGACAACCTCTTTAAATGATCACTGTCTTTTCAAAAAACTTAGAGCATGTGATTCTGGACCAAAATGTAATGCACTTTAATTAAAAATATGACTTCTTTTTGCCTGAAAAACCTTTGTAAAGTTCCTGCCACTAGGCGCCTCCTTCTAGCTAATTTACAGTTCACTCTCTTTTGCTAGCCTAGTTAAGTCTCCATACATGCGAGACAGATCACAGTAAGTGGAAGGGGGCGGGACTGGTCTGTTCACACAGTGAATGCAGAGTGGAGGGGCTGATTATCCTCACAGCCTGCACACATAGCTGCAAACTGCTCTATGCGAAGGACTGAAGATCTTGCACATCTCACAGCTTAAATGTACTTGTATGTAATTCTGCTTGTGTGATTACAGATAGAATAGTATTCACTGGCAGCATGTAGCTTTTCTGACTGTGCTCATAGATTGTTCTTTTCCTGTGTTATGCCTGCATGGTAGATGCTTTAATGAAAAGGGTACAAACTTGTATCTGCCCTATATTTTTAGTTAATTGTTCTGGATCTCTTATACGATGGGCACTTGGGCTTCTCTCAGCTTTTTGTTTGCTCTTGTACAGTTATTGGCGCATTGGCAGAATGACAAGTAAAAAAAATCAAACTAGTTATAATGGATGAGGGAGAGGGGAAGACTGCTCCTTAATGTACACGCCCACAGCCTCAAAGACAAATGCAAAATGTGTTGCAGCCATAATGTGATTATTAGCAGCAGAAAAAAATGACAGGACAACATGTATTGAAGGCTTATGCAGTTATAGAACAGACTGTCCAGCAAGACCCTGCACATATTTTTTAAACTTTTCATGGATACTCTGGTACCCTTTAAATACTCAGAAGAGATCTTATTGTGTTTTTCCTGGTTAAATTCATAACCCTTAATCCTAGTCTCTCACTTTAATTTTCTTTCATTTGCTGGGGACATTCAGAGCCATCATTTTCTAGCTCACCATCTCTATAATCATATATGCCGCTTGGAACATTTTGATAAATAAACTGGAATAAATACTAATAACCTCATAACTCACAGTCATGAAAAACAGACAACACACAGACAAGGTAGTGCCATAGTGACTATATTGGTTCTATAACTGGGAACATAGTACACTGTTAACCAAGAACTAAAAAACAAAAACAAAAACAAAACGGACAATATCAGATTAAAATACTGAACATGCAAATTCATAGGAACATTAACAACAATATTCAATACAACAAATGAATCATTTCCATTATATGAAGCATCTCAGACTTATTTGACACGGTAGTGTGTGAGCAAAACTTTGTTACTTCTGTTGCTGTTCACACAGTGGTTATCTTCTTGTCTTTGGTGGCCTGTTTGATGGCAGCTTGCTCACAGATGATTTCCTTGAGTCGTTGCAGCCTCATGTTTTGAGTGGTCTGGTCACCTACACCTGTCTGACTGCGATGAAGAAGACTGAGGGCATTGATGTACTCAAGCTCTGTGTATTTCACGCCTTGGTCCACCACTAGATTTAACAGCTCATCGGCAGTGTTGTACATCATTTCATAGTACTGCCTGCAAATTGACAAAAAGTAAAATATAGGATTTATGTACAAAATTTACTCAAGAAAAAAAAAAAATATGGTGCTGTCTTGTCAGAATATCAAAGTGGTCTCCTGAATGGATTCTAGAGCTGTCACTCTAGAGCAGGTTGGTGGGGTTGCAAAGCATTCAGTGTAGAAACCTCGACACTGCGCACAAAGGAGCTGTCACCTCAGTATTGTGATCATGGCATTGGGAGCATTAAAATGTGTTGGTTCTTGGTCATGAAGTTTGCATGGCGATCCTACAGGCATGTTTATACTGCTGTCAGTAATTTTGAGGAGGTCAAAACTGCTAACAGATTCCCAAACAATAAACCTCCATAATTCCAAAGCCACAATTGAATTATTGACGCATAAGAATAATGAAAAAGAATTCACTTATTCGGATTTGTGCAGAAATTATTTCCTCATTCATTTAGTAAAGACTTAGACTTCTCTTACTAACAGGCCCAAATAGTCCATCTGATTATCTGTCATGGTACTAGGGTACAAAAAATCCCTAGTGTAGAAATAAATCAGAAATATTTAATAATGTATGATTCCTCTACATCTCACTTGTGTCTTCCATCTCTAGTCATTTTTCCCCTTCATCAACTTGTATGTTTTGAATCTTGAGTGTTACAAGGTTTTGTCTACTACTTGCTGAATACTGATGTACTGGAAGAAGAAAGTAGATGCTTGAAAGTAACCCATTACTGTCCTAGCAGCGCCTTTCTCCTGAAAGCTGAACTGTAAACCTTACTATTTAGATTGTTCCCCTATATCATGCAATGCACAGTAATATGGAAGCACTCCCACAGTACTATATACTAAAAGCAAATAAATATTAATAATATAACCAGGGACAAGAAAAACACAAGGGGAACAAGTAAAAGAATATTTAATTCTATTACCGCTTGAGAATTCTATATGCAGTATAGTTCAACTATAGCGAGCAGTTTGTCTATTAGGCTGGAAGTTCTACATTAATGATGGCCTTGGGCACTATTCTGTTTCATGTAAATATTGGATAATGAGTGAATAACTAGAACAACAATTTTAAAGAACAATCTGATGAAAGACTCTGCTGTAAAGCTGGTCACGGAAAAGCTGTTTCTCTATTCATTCCTATGAGAGTTTCAATGTAAGTCTCATAGGAATAAATGGGGAAACAGACTTCCTGTCCACACATAAAATACAGCGTCAATTGGAGTCAGACTGCTGGTCACATGACATCTGAAGGGATTAGATAATCCCAGAACACAGCCGGTACCTTCACTACAATTTATATTACTTTAGGCTAAAGCCCCACATAGCAGGCTGCAGCCAAAAAGTGCGACGGGAAAAAAACGTGTTGGAAATGTGCTTTTCACAGAAAGTCTGCAAAGTTTTCCTCTGCGGACTTTCTGTTTCAATTATACCTATAGGAAAACCGCCAGCGCATAACTGACATGGTGCGATTTCCAAAAACGCAATGGTTTTGGAAACTGTAGCATTTCCGCTGCGGATATTCTTCTACAATGTGTGGATGGGATTCGCTATAATCCACTTTTCAGGGACTGTAAAATGATGCGGTTTTTGCTGTGGCTTTTCCGCCATGTCGTTTATGCCGGGGAATATGCAGCTGACTAGTACAGGAATAGGAAGCATTACATGCAGCTAATTCAGTAAATGACTCTGCATTCATGGATGAAACTGGTCCACTTGAACAGGAGCCACTGTTTATTAATGGCTTTCTGTTCTGCCTCATAGAAGGGTATTCTGACCAATGGAAATCCTTCTTTCAGGCTCAGACTGGTCCATAAGTGAATAGGTGAAACCCCCAGTGGGCCAGAGCATCAGGTGGGCCCCTAGTTCACCCTGGCACGATACAGTATCCTCACTGTACTTCATACAGATACTCGCCGTACAGCATTTCTACCAGGCTATGCATCAGTATAATATACTGGGTATATTATGTAAGAAACTACACAGTTTTTTTGAATATATACTGAAGACACACTGGGCGGTTGAGATGAGATCTAGGTAAGGAGTCAGGCCAACCAGTATCCTTCCTCCCTGGGCCACATCTTCTCAATCACACTGCAGGGCCACAATAACCAATCATCTTGCAGCGTCCTGCTGCTGCCTGAAGTCCGCTGCTGTATGGACACAAATTCCTGGCTCACAGAGCTAAGAGGACCATAGTTCAAGGCAAGAGTCACACAGAAGACTGGTAACAGGCCACAGAAACTGAGGCGAGGGCCAGGAGCAAACTACTAGTGAAAGATAAATTATGTTGCCGACATTTTAGGACTTGCAAACAAGTGTTGGGTAATATTTGCATGTAGCTGTTTAGTGGGCCCCCAGAATGAATTTTACTGGTGGGGACTAGCCACCCGAGTCCAACATTGCCTTTATTGATGTCTATAGGTTACATATGGAAAGAGGGTCTCAAGATTATAAAAAAAAAGACCATTAATCACAGTATAATGAAACTCTACTCAACTTTTTAATATACTTTTCATTTTCATTGTGTTCAATATCTATGCTTGCTTTCAGTGAATAAAACTGTCATTACTATTTTATGTCAGTGAAAAAAAAACACAGCTTAGGCCCGGTTCACATCTGCGGTCGGGTCCCCAAGCGGACTCCCCAAATGGAAACCTATACGCATAACAAAGCAGTTTACCTGTGAAACTCGTGGACCCCATAGACTACAATGGGGTCCGTGTGGTTTCCGCACGAAGCAAGCAAAGAGGAAACCCAAACGCAGAAGTGAACCGGGCCTTAAACTGGAGGTGGAGGACCTGTAAAGACCAATTGCTTCTCATAGCCAGGAGTGTAAAGGCTATACCCAGTAAAGGCAAACAACATCCTTTCTATTACATTTATCCAATATACTCATAGACTTTGTACAGGAGCTCGAAAAACACAATGTCTTTGCCTTGTATTTTTATTTTACTGATTTACTTCTATTTAACATATTTTTTTCTTATTTATCTTTATTCCAGGTTGTATAGAGTTCAGATTTCACAAGGAAACATGTATCAAACATGAGAGGGGAAAATATATCATAGTCCAGACATTACAGTGTATATATACATGGTACAGACACCACAGCTGAAGTCAGGTATGGTCTGGCAATTATTTTGTCTTTCAAGTGCAATAACATAACTACAAAGTCAGTAAACGCAATGTAATAATATATACTATATAATAATATAATATACAATTACATCATATAATGCAGTGAACATCCCACCCTCCTCAGGCTGGTAGATAGCACACATTGCAGGGTACATGGAAGATTGAAGTTCAGTATCCTGAAAGAGGGTTTTTTGTCTTCAGCAGTTAATGTGTAAAATGTAACTTTCCAATACACTCCATGCTTTGGTTTCTCAAATATCTGCTTGTACTCACTGAATGGAAAACATTCTTTATTTCCACATGATGGAATCGGTGGACTCTTACCTACTGTAAATGAGTGGATAGAGCCTAAACATGCATTAATAAAAATGCTGCAAAGTTTACTTAATTAGCAACAATCTGATATTATATGGGGTCTGAATGTATTTAGCTTGGCTCTTTTATAAAGGCCACAACCCTTAGGAAGGGCAGTCCTGCGTTTGCTGCGATCTGCCGTTTGCTAAACACCCTCTAGAAAGTACTCCCAGATTGACGTCTCTGTCAACTGCTGAAGTCCAGCTCTCAGCTATCTCCAGCAGTGCTATGGAACTGAATGGAGGATAGGTGATAAATGTGGATGAATGTAGATAGGGGATAAATTGCTGTGGTAGAAAAAAAAAACCCTTTAGGCATAAAATAAAGTTCAAAAGTGGTTGTTGATATACAAGATATCATGTTATAAATAGGATGATCTCTATACACGTAAAAAGTATATTATTGGACATCAATGATGGTAAACTACAGTATATATAGCAAGGAGTTTGTATGTTCTCCCCGTGTTTGCGTGGGTTTCCTCCAGGTACTCCGGTTTCCTCCCACACTCCAAAGACATACTGATAAGGAATGTAGATTGTGAGCCCTATATGGGACAGTGACTGTCAATGTCTGTAAAGCGCTGCGGAATATGATGGCGCTATATAAGTAAGCATAATAAATAAATTATATATATATATATATATATATGCATAAATACTGTACATATACACATACTGTACTCAAATAGTAAATGTATCCTTGTAATGCTGCTAATGTATGCATGTTATTTCAAGGCTCGGTATAGCAGGAAAGAGTATTTTGTTAAAAGATCACAGGCGTGAAAGTAAATAGGTAAGAAAATGAGATTGGAGACTTTGTGAGAGGGGTAATAGAAAAGAAACAATAGATGCATGGGATATAGAAAAGGTGGTGGAATGATCTGAGGAGCTGCAGGAGCTCACATGTGCTATTAATACCTCTCTATTTAAATGCTAATTCTCACCTCTCACCTAGCACAGTGGGAGGAGAGCCTTTAAGAGAGACCCAGAGAATTCACAATGAAATCCTAATTTCTCAGAGATATTCAATCTCTGCTCGGTGGAATGACCTGAGCATTTATGCCGTGTCCTAACACATCATTTTCTTATGCTGCTGCAAGAAAGAATTAAACATTGGTGGCCCTAGTTACCATTCACCTGGTGGCTGCAATGCAGAGTCAGATTTCCAAAATCTGAAGTGTCACTTGACAATTTCTGAATGAATTACTTTTTGACAGAATTATTAGTTATAAGCTTAACCCTTTACTGCAGGCATTAGGCAAGGAAGAGGACATGTGACAGAGGCATATCAAGTATATTACTAAAGCCTTTTGTAGTTGTTTGTAAAATACTTACCCAGTAAGTCCATTCTGCGCTCCTTGGCTGGGGAACAAGGGATGCTCTATTTTTATATTATTATAATAATAATGATAATGCTGACCATATTGTTAATTCGTAATGATAATAAATAAAGTCTTATGTAAAAAATAAAAAAAATAAGGCAGACAATGTTTTCTGATCAGGTCAGCCCCATACAGGACAACATATTTTGAGAAATGTCAATAACATGTCACACGACCAGCTACTTAACAGTAGTAACATGTATTGAAAAAAAAAGATTGCAGCAATATATAATGACATGTTACAGGTACTACCGGACATGTCATAGGTGGATTACCTTTTATAGGGGGGGGCTATATTGCTGCTGGCAAATGAGCACAGGCATCTTATACAGCTCAATGTACGGTATTGCAGTTACGCTGTTACACTGATACTCATTGTGAATACATTTCATAACACGGCCTGTCGTTCATTATATACACTACAAAAAGCTTCTGTTCAGAGAGATGAAACAGCAACAAGAATTCTGCGATATTTTAAGCATTAAGAAGCCCATTAAGTGCAATTAAATCAGATTTGGTTTTTTTGAAATCCACTGATACAGGCACCGGGTTTCATAAACTTCACAGCCGTCTGAAGTACGGCCTTTTTAATTTTCCACATTGAACTTTATGGGGTATTAAATAAGCTCTCTCAGCACTTATCTAAATCTTTAATTAGTTCTATAATATAGTGATGATATCAAGGCTAATTAAATTTATATAGATAAAGAGCTCTGGAAATTATAACCGACTGAGCTGGAAAACCTAGCCCTGATAATAAATTTAATGGTTTGGGTTGATAAGTGCAATTTTATATCACTAAATTTTAATTCAATTTATGTGTTGTGTGTTAATCGGCCAGGAATATGGAAATCACAGGCTGGGCAGGTAATCTTTCCTGAAAAGGCTGCTTCAAGTGGTCCAGCTGTCCATCTCAAGCCTGGGTTATTAATGGCATCCCTTCTAAATAAGCTGTGACATTTGCATATTTACTGCATAAAGAACAAAAATTATCTCTACCATATGCCACTTTGTTACAATCTCCTCAGCCCTTCCCCCTTCTTGTGAATAAATTAGGGGGGGAGAGCTAGTAAGCATAGGAAGCCAAGGAGGAGTCAGCAATTTGCCATAAGGCGTTCTTAGAGCAAGCTTTCCTCAGCATAATATGAGCATGGTTGGAGCCATCCCGGGGGAGTTCTGGCTAACCTGCCATTCTCTTTAGCCAGTGGGAAGTCAGAATCAGACAGTGTGATGTGATGGAAATGTGCACAAAATGGCTGCTGTGATTCTTCTCTCTGGTGGCTCCTTCTTTACATTGGTCCCGTATGGCTACAGTCTGTTCCATGAATTTCACAGCCTTAATCATTACTTTAAAGACTAAATAAAAACTGCATATAAAGCCCCATATTAATTAATGTGCTGTTACCATTTTACTGCCAAGCTAATTATGAGATAACATAGCTGATTATGATGTTAATAGGCTTTTCTGCCACCACAAGAAGCAGTGAAATAAAGCATATCAAATATTAATGGGTTAAAGTGGTTTATGCTGATAGAGAATCAAAGGCCCCACAGGGAGAGACGATGGATTGGTGTTCATGTGACCAACTTCTGTAGTCCTGGGACCAGTGAAAGTGACATTCTGCTTACAACGTACCCAAGATGAGACAGCAAAAATCAATTATAAAATTTGAAGAGGTTTAATAATCGTAACACAAATAGTAATTGTAGCACAAATATTAATATTAAAGGGGTTGTCCAGAAATATAGATTTTATGGCCCATCCTTAGGCCGCAAACTAATGAAGCAATGCAGAGATAATTATCTTTTTATGGATATGCAAATCAGCCTGCCAGTGAATCAGGGGCAGGGAAGGGTGTAACTTGAAGCTCCCGGACCGCAATGCAAAATCTATAAATTGGCCCCTACCTACTGTGTGCCATTTGAAATAGTGTTTTTTTTTTTGTAGCAGAGGGACCTTTGGGGCCCCTCAGGGTCCAGTAACGACTGCTACCGATGCACCCCCTAAAACTACACCCCTAGGGGCAGTGGTGAACCTAGCCTCTTTGCTGCCTGAGGCGGACTATAGAAAGACGCCCCCCCCCCCCAAAAAAAAAAACAAAAAAACTGAGTTTCCATGCTACTAGTTTAACACACTGTTATCGTCGCACAATATACACAATACACAAAGTTATAAAACAGTTTTTAAGAATTCTTCTTCCTGTATTACTTCAGTATCAGATCAACAACACGGCATTAACAATGAAAGTAACTTCACACATCTTCTGCTTGGTGGATGGACGAGCCCACGTGGCCCCCATTCTCTATAATAGGAGCCCCGCAGATAGCTGAGTACTGGACTTCAGCTATCTTTGGCACTCCCATTGAAGTGAATGAGAGCCACGCGGGTTCGTCCATCCACCAAGTGACACACCTGTATATATGGCTGCGGTCAGGCTGAATTCCCACCAAGTGGGGGGAAAACCCAATTCTCAGGCTCAGTGGGGGTCTCAGCAGACAGACCCCCATCACTCAGGTATTTATCCTCTATCATTTAGGTGAATACAGGGCAGTAACATTCTGTGACTTACAGGTGACGTCTCTGACTAATCGGTCACATTTCCCTTCTCTTCCCTCTGGACCGCCATGACCACTTCTTCCAGCTGTGACTTGTCTCTGTAAAGGTTGCAACACAGACATCTTTGGCTCCTCACTTTTCCAGGCATCCAACCCACATTGTCCTCACCTACACAAAGCCCCCATCCTGCTGCTACCCCCAATTATAAAATATATGATATAACCCCCCCATAATGAATAATACTCCCAAGTACATCTTTATATTAATAATGTCCGTGTGTACCCTGTATAAATAGTGCCCCTTATTAATAATACCCCAGGTGTTAACTAATTAAAAGGTTTTCCAGGTCATTAATAAACTAATCAGTGGGGTTCAAAAACCCAGGACCCCCACTGATCAGCTGTTTGAATGGTACCTGTGTAAGCGCCGTGACCGCTTCTCTGTTTACATAGTGTATTTCATCTCATAGCGGCCATGTCATGTAACTACAGCCTCGTCCTGTACATGTCTACAGTATGTGACAAGGCTACAATTACATCACACGGTCACTATAAACAGCGTATAATATAAACAGGTGCCATAGCCCATGTTTATAGCGCCCCATTTACACACACTATAATGTTCCACAGCAGCCCCTGCACACAGTATTACACAGTGTTATGGTCCGCAGCGGCCCCTGCACACTGTATTATGCCTCTCAGCGGCCCCTGCACACGGTATTATGCTCCATAGTGGCCCCTGCTCACGGTATTATGCCCCGCATTGGCCACTGCACACGGTATTATGTTCCGCAGCAACTCCTGCACACAGTTTTATGCCCCATATTGGCCCCTGCACTGGTATTATGCTCCATAGTGGCCCCTGCACTTGTATTATGCTCTATAGTGGCCCCAGCACACGGTATTATGCTCCATAGTGGCCCCTGCACTGGTATTATGCTCCAGAGTGGTCCCTGCACAGGGTATTATGCTCCATAGTGGCCCCTGCACTGGTATTATCCTCCATAGTGGCCCTTGCACTGGTATTATGCTCCATAGTGGCCCCTGCACTTATATTATGCTCTATAGTGGCCCCTGCACTCGGTATTATGCTCTATAGTGGCCCCTGCACTTGTATTATGCTCCAGAGTGGCCCCTGCACAGGGTATTATGCTCTACAGTGGTCCCTGCACAGGGTATTATGCTCTACAGTGGTCCCTGCACAGGGTATTATGCCCCATAGTGGCCGACCCATGAACTATTATTATACTCTGGGGTCTTTTCAGACCCCAGAGTATAATGATTGGAGACCCAGGGGAGAATACAAACATAAAAATCAGAGTTACTTACCTATCCTGGACACCGGTGCACTCCTTGCAGCTTTCGGCCCTGTTTAATTGCGCACACACGTCACGTGATCAGGCCGGCGACGCGACCTGATGACGTCACCACAGGCCTCAAGCCTGCTCAGAGTTACATCGGATCGCAGGAGGTGAGTAACACTGGTTTTTATGTTCCCTCACCAACCCTAGGCCTCTGATTATTATACTCCGGGGTCTGAATAGACCCCGGAGTATAATAATAGTAGTATTTGCGGCCCGCGGCCTCACTTACCGATGCCCGCGGCCGCTAACAGCGGCATCCGCTTCCCTTTCTGCGGCCCATAGCAGAAGGAGAAGCGGGGGCGGCCACGAGCAGACGCGGGGTAGGTAAATAAATAGGCCCTGACCTGCCGGGGATACTCCAACAGGTTACGGCCTATTTATATAGATAAAAAAAAGCTATACTCACCTGCGATGCCTTGATGAAGCCGCCGCCTCCCCTTCTTGTCCGCGACGTCTGTGTCTCAGCGTAGGCGGCGTGATGACGTCATTGTATCGCCGCCTGCGCTGTGATGCGACGTCTTGTAAACCAGCCCAGGACAGGCCCCGCTCAGCTCTGTTTTTTTTTTTAAAGCGGCCTGTCCTGGGCTGGTTTACATTAAATAGTAAAATGCCGCCCCCCGGACAGTGCCGCCCGAGGCGGCCGCCTCACCTCGCCTCATTAGCGGTGCGCCCCTGCCTAGGGGCACGGCATGGTTTACCAAACTTGCCTAAAAATAGCTGTGATGTAGACAGAAGCTAAACGTGTCAATCATGGCTTATGGAAAGACAATGGGCATCAATTCCAGAGGATAGCCACAGTATTTGCAACTGCCTGCCACGCTGCTTACTGGTAAAGGTCTGCTGCCCACCAGATTTGCAATAATTTATGACAAGGATGGGGAGTAAACAATATTCTATAAAGGAATACAGTATCTGGAGGCTTTCATTTCTAGCAACATTTAGCATCTGAGCCTTCGCTGAAGTCAAAGTGAGTTCTAACTTGTTACTTGGCATGATGGTTTTATTCCAGAGTTGACACACTAGATTGAGATGCACTCCTGGTATGGCTAGTAGAATCCCAGGAACATTGAAGAAGGATGGATCTCTAAAATGGGTTTACCAGGACAAATAATACTTTAGAGATGAGGACAGCATTCACTCTCTGTCTACAGCTCAGGAATATGTTACGTTTTAAAGAAGCACCCCAAATGTTTTTTTTTCTTTTTGCCCATTAGAAATGGGCATTTTGCAGTACCTTTACTTGGCTCACCCATCGCTTGTACCATTGCATTTGAGTTCCCTGCTCAGTCATGTGATCAGCATTCTGACTTGCTGATTCATTCATATTCTTTGGGGAAACAGAAAGTCAGTTTCTCTGTGCAAGTCTATGAGTGCCTTCATGCGAGTCTCATAAACCTGCATATTGAGAGACTGACTTCTTGGACTGCTCAAATAGCAAGTATGATGTGATCACATGACCCAACAGGAGACTCAAACGTATGTTGATCAAGCATTTTCAGTAACAAAATGTTGCATTTCCATGGAGTTCTCAAAGTCTTCAATTAAACCTGGACCTAACCTACAGAATCTGCAATATGAGCACAGAGGTCTAAAGTTGTCAACAACACATGCAATATAGCCAGGTGTTTCCAAAGGTTTTAATAAAACATTCTTGGCCAATCTAAACATTTACATTGCAATGTACCATATGAGCGTTTATGTACACTCATTAACAAAAAATATATAGCATGCAGATAGGATAGAACCTCCTTGTAATTGTACTGTTTCCCCAATAAACGTATTCTTTCACAAATATAAAGTTTCATTTCAGCCCAACAACTCCTTCTCGGTGTATTATTTGCACACAATGAGTAACACAATATCAGACTGTGACTCTTTACAGATGCACTATACAGTGGTATATTTGTCCAGGTGTTTGATGCTACTATGAACCCAGATCTAATGCTGCATTCTTCCACTACTTATATCCTGTTTGCTCTAAAATGGTATTAATCCTTATAACATCTCCTTGTAAATGCTTAAAGGTTTCTAGAGACGTTTCTGTCACATGCATAAATCCATCACATTATCCCAAGGGGCTGGCAGAGTCACACGCTACATTTTTACAGCTCCACATGAATATGCAATCTTGATGCTAACACAGATCTTGTCACTTTCCCTCTCCCCCGTATGACAATCAAAACTTTCTTCTCATGTAACTTATTCAGAGAAGCTATGGCTTTCACAAAACCTGCTGCTGCGAGCAGAAAGGCATTTAGTGGTCTTAAATAGCCATTTAATGGCATAAACAACTATGAACAAAATGGGTTGTTTGAGAAAGGCTTCATGCATGCGGCAGAGCGTACATTCAGAGTATGTTCTAATGTTTGGTTCCATTCCAAAATTTCCCTTTCTATTCCAACAGATTTAAATAGGACTTACCCTAAAAATAACGGAAAAGCAGAGCATACTTGGATTGCAGACTTAATCATCAGTCATGTGCATGAAGCCTAAAGCGGCAGCAACAACACTTATTGTCACTGCTGGTATTTGTTTATTTTCCTGCAGCAATAAAGTGCTATACAATACATCCATATCAGTGACGAAGCTAGCTGGGGGGCAGAAGGGGAGGCTGCGTGGGGCCCACTGACTCTGTGGGGCCCACCCCGATGCCACCATTAATACGTGCTTTACTATTTACTAGATCGGTGTCTGCAGACACCGTCTAGTTAAAATGCATCCTGCAGCTTAACTTCAGGCCACTTCAGGCCTGCGGTTTACAAGACCTTGAGACCACATACAGCGGATGTCTTCTTCTCAACACAGGTGAGCACGATGACGTCACAGCATTGCGCCTCCTGCGCAGAGAGGCAGATCTCCTATGAGTGGACAGGGAGGAGGCGGCGGCTACATTCATCAAAGGATCGCAAGTAGGTGAGTATAACTTTCTTTTTTTTGTTTTTTAGCACAGTTGTTGGTAATTTAATAGTATAAGAGGTTGTTAGGAGGGGGAATTATAACTATAAGGGAGGATTAATTAGGGGCAATTAGGACGATAGGGGGGTCATTTATATATGGGCTATTGGGGGCATTATGAATACAAGGGGGGGAGGTTATATATATAAGGGGTCATTAAGTGTGCAGTATTCGTATCAGGGGCATAATATAAGGGGGCAATTAATTTAATTAAGGTGGCACTTGGGTTTTATTAAGGCTAAGGCAGACACCGTTTAGTTAAAATGCATCCTGCAGCTTAACTTCAGGCCACTTAAGGCCTGCGGTTTACAAGACCCTGAGACCACATACAGCGGATGTCTTCTTCTCAACACAGGCGGGCACGATGACGTCACAGCATTGCGCCTCCTGCGCCGAGAGGCAGATCTCCTATGAGTGGACAGGGAGGAGGTGGCGGCTCCATTCATCCAAGGATCGCAAGTCGGTGAGTATAACTTTCTTTTTTTGTTTTGTTTTTTAGCACAGTTGTTGGTAATTTAATAGTATAAGAGGTCGTTAGGAGGGGGAATTATAACTATAAGGGAGGATTAATTAGGGGCAATTAGGATGATAGGGGGGTCATTTATATATGGGCTATTGGGGGCATTATGAATACAAGAGGGGGAGGTTATATATATAAGGGGTCATTAAGTGTGCAGTATTTGTATCAGGGGCATAATATAAGGGGGCAATTAATTTAATTAAGGTGGCACTTGGGTTTTATTAAGGCTAAGGCCCCACGTAGCAACCCACAGCAAAAAAGCTCTGCAGGAAAAACTGCTGCAGTAATGCATTGCAGTTTTTCCCAGAGTGCTTTCCACAGGACTTTCTGCTTCCATTATATGTAGTATAGTATATAGTATAGGATGAGGCTGTAGTTACATTACATGGCCGCTACGAAATGAATGACACTATGTAAACAGAGAAGGGGTCACGGCGCTTACACAGGTATTACAGTTCATTCAAACAGCTGATCCTGGGGGTCCCGGGTATTGGAACCCCACAAATTTTTTTTACCTTTTAATTAGGAAGCACCTCGGGCATTATTAATAAGGGACACTATTTAAAGGCAGTACACAGGGAAGTTATTAATTTAAAGATGCACTTGGGTTTATTATTCATTATGGGTGGTTATATTATATATTTTATAATTGGGGGCAGCAGCAGGATGGGTGTGCAGGTGAGGACAATGTGGGTCAGGTTCCTGGAAAAGTAAGGAGCCAAAGGTGTCTGTGCTGCAAACTTTACAGAGATTGAAAGAAATGGTCATGGCGGTCCAGATGGAAGAGACGGGAAATGGGAGCGATTAGGCAGAGACGTCACCTGTAAGTCACTAAATGTTACTGCCCTGTATTTACCTAAATGGTCTGCAGAGCCCTGTGTAGAGCCAATATATACCACTATACGCTCACCGTATAGTGATAATTTCGGTATACCTAAGTTGGGGGCCCACTTGGACATGTTCGTCCCCCCTTCTCCCGTGCTAAACCCCTAGCTATGCCTCTGATCCATATGACTGGTGCAGTCCGTCACTAAATTCCAAGGTCATGTGTAACTACAAGGTTAGCACACACAGCTGCTATGGGGTCCAATAATTAGTAAGAGATGTGCAAAACTGAAGGCACCTCCATTACTTTACTGGGACATCATAATACCTGCATGTGACACTGTATTAATTACTTTTTTCATATGTTGTGATCTCACAGTGTACACAGTGATCCTTTTCTGTGTGCTTTATCCCTGTGCAATAATGTCATGATGGACATTATCCCTGTGTTGTGACATCACTGTGTGCATTTTCCCGGCACTGTGACATCACTGTGTGCATTATTCTTTACTGGGACATCACTTATGCATTATCCCTGTACTATGACATCACTGTGTGTATTGTGCCGGTATTGTGACATCACTGTGTTTATTATTCCAGTAGTGTGACTCACTGTGTGCATAATCCCTGTACTGTAAAATGACTGAGTTTATTATCGCTGTACTGTGAGATCATTGTGTGTATTATCAGCTATGTGACATCACTATGTGCGTTATCCCTGTGAGATAACGAGAGCAAAATAATTACACACTTTTTAAGTACAGAACTTACTGCTTAAGTTTTGCCTGCTTATTTTATTACATTTCCTGCAGTAAGAATAACCCTCTGACAACCACTTTATTATAAAATCAAAAGAAAACAGGCTAGAAAACTGGCAAGAGTGAAAATTGCAGGATATATAATTTTTTTTTTTTTTTTTTTAAGTATACATCGTGACATGGAAATGAAAAAAAAAAAAGAATCAAAACACTCAAACAGGGGTAATTTTCTAGTGACACATTCCCTGGTCAAGTGTTAAAGATGCGACAAATTATATACTGCTCCAAAGTTGACAGTGCACTGTCAGTTTGCAGGTATGTGACCTAGTACCAAAGATATCGATGCCGTATCAGAAGGGCTGGCCTCACAGCTCAGCGTTATTGCTGGGTGATGAGAAACACTACCTGACATTACACTTCTATAAGTGGGACATTCATCACCGCCCAGCAATGATGCTGAGCTGTGAGGCCGGCCCCTCTTAGTGAATTGAGCCAAAACTAACAGCACCAATATCTCTGGCACCGGGGCTCATACTTGCAAAACTAACAGTGCGCTGAATTTGGTCAGCTTTGCATCAGTATACACTATGTCACATTGTAAAGGACATGAAAAGTCCCTTTTAGGTGTTGGACATTTACTTTCAGGGATGACATAAGAAATAATGTGTGATACAGGTATTGTTAGGATTCCAATAACTGGCAACTTAGCTTATCCTTGTGAAATGTGCTGCACTGAACGCATTATCTATATAGTGCCATAGCACTGTATGTGCCAAAACAATCAAATACACAAGTGCAACAGTCAAAACAAAAATCAGGACCAACATCCATGGGAGTTTACCCTCCCCATGCCATCCTTCGATCTAGGCTATGTTGAATTTTGTTATAGATAGCTGTTGCGTATCTCATCTCTCATTTGACTTTCACAGAGTACTGAGTGTTTTATCTGGGTAATAGCAGAACCATTTCTTAACAGACATAGTACTAAACAGACAATGGAATCCATGAATCAAAAACGTCACAGAAAATGTACTTGTTTCCCATAACAACAAGCTCTGAGCCGTCATAATGCTAGAACAACCTAGAAAAGGAAAAATTATATTGAAAGAGCTGTTAATCCAGCATGTGGGAGGCCTGCAGGTAGGGGATCCTCATAATAGTGCCGGTGGTCACTTTAATCTTGAACTGCTAAATGTGGATTGACCGTACATACAGGCAATGGAGTCTGGACTGTTTTTCAAGATACTACAAATATATTTTAAAGGGATGAGCACGAGAAAGACGCTATTCCCTTCATCAGGTTTACACAAAATAAACTGAACCAAATCTTACTAATACATATAACCATATACAACCATAAAACTAATGACAAAAGCATGGTGTGGTCTGAATAATAAGCCATAAAAAGATTGTCACTATTGTTTTCCCAAATTTATTTAGTCGGTGGAGGCATCAGGTGGTTAAGATCAATGGAGCTGCCGCAGTAAGACATGCAAAAAAAAAAGCTAAGTTTCCGCATCGTGGGTCCTCAGCCTAAAAAACAAAAACACCCTAGCTAGCACAGTAAATGATAATCTGGGTAACAGGGTTGACATCAGGGCTCCATCCGGTGGAATCCTTCCTTTCACATACCTACACTTGCATACAACACAGGTAATTTTTCAGCACATGCACCCTTTTATCACGGCATCTTGCAGATAAAATAAAGAGGGCTGTGTAGAAAAAAAGTGCCTATTTCATTGTACGTGCTGGACTGGGCACCTGTTGTATTACTCTAGGTTCACATTAGCGTTCGGGCATACCATCCCAGATTCCACTTAAAATCGCAAGCAGGACTTTTCTCTCCACCGATTTCAATATAAAATCGTCAGAAACCCGGCAGACCTCATTATAGTCTATGGGGTCTGCGGTTTTCCACATGTAACTGCTTTTTAAGTGGATAGGGTTTCTACATGGTTACTACAGTGTAAGAAGCAGTATACAATAGCTGATCACTGTGGCTGCCATGTGCGGGATTCACCACATTTTATACCGATAACCTATTCTAAGCATAATCCATCAATATGTAGCTTTGGAAACCCCTTTATCAAAAGTCCATCAGGCTACCGATCCATTTTGTTAGGGTTTTAAAAAGTTACCAGCAAATGTGTCCAACACATGCAAAACTAAACATTTCTTCAGACTTAAAAGGGCTTTTTCAGATTGGTGGGGATCTAACAGCCCCACCAAACAGCTGTTCACAGCAGCCACCAGAACTAACACAGAGAGTCACACAGCTCCATTTTTGTGCAATGGCAGTTCCAGGTTACTGCAGTTTAGCTCCCATTCATATGATATTTTTACTGAGCTATGAAGAAATGTAGCAATGATGTCTCCTATATTCTGCACACAGAAAATATAGTATTCTGCTTCTCTAATACTCTGCAGCACATCCTCAGAAACAACAGCAAAGAAGACACTGTAAAGAAGTAATAACCAGCTGTAGCTGTGAATCCAGCACTCTGTGAGGTGCAACATTCATTAGAAGCTGCAGACCTGTCCTTGTCTCCCTCCAGCCTCCTCCTTCCCATTTCCTCAATATAGGCTTTCATGGGCAGCATGTAACACAATCCATCGATGAGCAAATAGTCCATCTCATCTCTCAAGACAGACTTAACAGAAAATTCAGCTAACTGATGTAAGTACCATGCCTATGTAAAACATTGAAATTAGATAAACAAGTTGCTGCATTTACTCCTGTGTTTCCTTGCAAATATTGAAAAATACTTCTAAAAGTATAAGCAGTCGCTTCAACATCACAATATATTTTAAGTGATCTACAGAAGAAGAGGGTTTTGGTATTAATCTCCAGAATCACAAGAATCACTGGAACATGTCACTTTTATCTATTTTTGTAGAGAAGATCTCGATTAAAGGGGATGTCTGTTTAATCTTTTGTTATTTAATACTGCTTCTAGTGGGGCCATAAACATAATAAGCCAGTACTCACCTGTCCTCAGACCTCCATTTCCAGCGCCAGTAGCTCTGTTCTTCTGTAAAAAGGTTCCTCCAGATGACATCAGCAGTGATGTCCCATTTGTGCTGCGAGGGCTGCCATGGCTAATCGCAGACCTCAGCAGTGACCTCTTCACAAACAGCATGTGACTGCTGTGACGTGCTGTTTATGAAGAGGTGACTTCTGAGGCCTGTGAGTGGCTACAGTAGTCACCTGGCACACACAGCACAGGGACTTGTATATAGACAAATGGACCTGTCACTGCTGGGAACAGAGGCCCGGGGAGGTCTGAGCACTTGTTTGTCATGAAACAACAGTATTAAATAATAAAAATATGAAATGGACAACCCCTTTAAGTATATATGAACATAAAGTTTATACATCCAACAGCTAGTAACACAGTAGACTAAGTAATACTAGGCACGTATAATAAAACACGTTGGGTATATTATTTTATGCTTTCACATGCTCCTTACTTGCATACTATTATAAATGTCTGTATTACTTTTACTGTAACAGAGTATGCAAATAGGGGACATCTATAATTGCAATAAATTATACAAAAAAAAATTTATGTCGCAGTCACATTTACCAGAAACTGGCACTAGATGGCAATATTGCCCAAGGAATTCCTCTCAGCATGCAGTGGACAAGCAGAGTGCCCTGTAGCAGTTTTGGGCCATCTATAATAACTTTCCACAAACAGAAATAACTTTACAGTTTGCAAAGCCATCTGTTGTTTTCCTGGGCTAAAGAAAATTCAAGCACCATAGCTACACCAAATTATTTTGACAAAAGCACAACACACAGATTAATGCTCTTCATATGGAATCGGCGAGAAGCAAGACATGAACCTATAAAAAGTGTGACAATACTGGCTGGCAATCTGGGAAGGTTGCTGTTAACATTATTTAACTAGAGAAATTCCACCATAAAAGGCAAATTCCATGGTCTACATAGTATTAAAAGCACTTGACTTTCATGAACATTATACCTCTGTGCCAGATACTGTAAAGGTAAATCTGTAGACTGTTTAAATCCACCTCTTTGGGCAAATTAACATTATATCTAGGGGATCCCCCACTTGTGACTGCCCTCTGTGAAGCATTCAGTAAGATCAGCTACTATCCCCATGGCCCAGCACATCCATTTATTACATGGCTAATCATTGTAACTTGAGACCAGAACTCTATGGAAAACTAGTAATTGGTTCTGAAGACCCCCAACATATCACTAATACTTTTGAAAAAAAGATAACTAATATAGCTATAGCAAATCCTTACACATAAAAGTCAGACAGAACCGCTGGAAGCTGTAAATAGCTTTTTATGATGGTGACAGAGTCCTAAACGTATACACAGTGCACCCAGAAAATAACACTGGGAGACACTCTCACTGGGTGTCCAAAGGAGCAACTCATCCTGGCACAAGTAAAGAGCAGTACAGGACATTTAGCACTGCACTATAATACAAAGGAGCGCTACTTAGGGCTAGACGATTGTGACCTAAACCGGGCATTTTACCCTTCATTATGATTAATGACAATTATTTAGGCCACGCCTAAACAATGAGAATGTATTGGGTGAATCTCACAAGTTTGTCTGGCAGCTTCACTCAGACTGAGCACATCTGAACTGAAACTGCCGTTATACTATGGGGTCTTCTTCAGACCCCAGAGTATATTTAGCAGAGGCCCATGGGAGGTTAGAAAACATGAAAAATAGTGTTACTTACTTCTCCTGGCCCTGATCAGGCTGCTGAATGACGTCAGGGAGCACTGAGGACTGTGACTGAGCCTAAGCAGTACGTGGCATCAAGACGTAAAAATGCACGTCTGACCCGCGTTCTCAGGCTTGTGTTTTTGCGTCACGATTTGACCACTGAGGCCCGATCACAGGCCTCAGCGATCCCTGAGGTTATTTAGGTGCCAGAAAGAAGACATAGACCAGTGCCGGAGCTCAGGGGTAACATTATTTTTAATGTTTGCTCACCTCCCCCGAGCTTCTGATAATTATAATCTGGGGTCTGGAGAAAACCCCACAGTATAACATAAGTTCCGGTTCAGACGTGTTCAGTCTGAACAAAACTGCAAACAAAGGCTCACAAATAATGTAATAACTAAACCGAAAATCTGGTTTGACAGTCAGTTTTGGTTATTTTTACATTAATTGCCCAGTACTAGCTCTCCAAGTCAGCCAGTCAGTGCAAATGGTCCAGAAAAGACTACTGTATGTTGAAAATATTGTACCCTGAGGCCAACGGATTTTGAGGGACCACTGTATTTCAATGGCAAGCATGTAGTATTAGTAGCTGGGGATTAAATAAGTATATGTCAAAAGGTATAGTTAGGTATGGAGCAGAAAAAACAAGAAGAAGAAAAGGGAAAGGAAAGAAGAAAGAGGGCATGTGGCAGAGATAAGAAATGCAGGAAGGAGGTAAAGGGTATGAGGTGAGCACTTCTAGATCTTTATTAAAACTACCTTACAAAATACTACTGAAGGTATAATATGGGTAAGTAACTACCATTTATAAAGCAGTTATTAGGAATTTTCATGTTTTTTCCAATAATCTCAGCCAATTGGTCATGTTCCCAGTTAAAAGCACTGACGTTTGACAGAATTACTTCAAGTCAGATCCAACATCCATGATCTGCAAACACTGATGGAGACAAACACACTATAGTTATTGGTCAATATGCAGGGGTTAAACAATGGAACACCAGGAACACTGTCAGGCCAGTATAGGGTAAGTGCCAGCTGAAAAACAAGGGAAGCAGCCATAAAACCCAAAAAACTTCCGGCTTCTGAAAGATGCCACTAAAAGAATCTCTCAGCAAAAGCAGTTAGAGAGGTCCTTGCATGTCCTCGGAGATGGGCAGTATTATTTAGCACTTGATTTTTGTCTCATCTGTCCATATAACATTCTCCCAGAAGCTTTGTGGCTTGTCAACATGTAGTTATATATTATTACTTTTGTCAGATTCAAGTTATTTCTGTGACCATTGTGGGTTTTTCTTTCATTAAACAAGGGGTACCAACAATTTTGTCCACGTGTGTATTTTCATCAGTTCCATAAACTTTGAACAGAACAGAGCTCATGACAGACCATCACTCCACTGTACTCGATAAAACTAGACCCCTGCTCTTGTGATAGATGGGTAGATAGATAGTTCCATTTAATTTAATTAGACACTTATCCTGTGGATAAATGATTAGTATTGATTATGGGATAATCCCTTGAATGACCAAGCCAACAGAAAGCTCTGACTACTTACCTGTATGGGGAATTATTGTTAATGGCCCTGTGTAAAGGTATGGACAATACTGTCTGTAGAATATTTCTCCTTCATCAGTTACTACCCATTAGCAAGAACCTCGCTTGACTGATATTAATTTGCAGAAGATCTAAGGATCATATCTATATCTATATATATATATATATATATATATATATATATATATTATTTAGAACATTTTGAAATTTTGAAATACGGCACAAAAAAAGGACATACAAGAGCCACACCTCTAAGCCCCAGGAAGCAGGACACTGGAGGGAGAAAGATGTCCTAAGGATTATCTCTTAAAGAGGACCCTTCATGTCCTCATGAATTCAGCGCACTGCCGGCTTTCCCGGTATGTTCCCCGGGGCTGGAGATATTGGCGGTGTAAGTTTCACGGTGTACTGTCAGAAAGGCGTTCCTGACAGTCTAGCTGCGCTGTGAGGAAGGTCCTCTCTGACAGTTCTCGTTCATAGACTTGTACTGAGGGGGCGTTCCTCACAGCTCAGCGTCATCACCGGGCAGTAAGGAACGCCCCCTCTGACAGTACTCGGCTATGGACGAGGACAGAGAGAGAGGGAGCGTTCCTTACCGCCCAGCGATGACGCTCAGCTGTGAGGAACGCCCCCCCAGTACACGTCTATGAACGAGAACTGTCGGGGAGGGCATTCCTCACTGCGCAGTTAGACTGTCAGGAACGCCTGTCTGACAGTAAACCGTGAAACTTACACCGCCGATATCTCCAGCCCAGGGGCACATACCGGAAAAGCCGGCAGTGCGCTGAATTCAACACGCTGTCGGCTTTCTAGCGGTATGTAAAACCGCATGTGCCTGAGGACATGAAAGGTCCTCTTTAACTGATGTCAAGGACTAGTTCACACAGAGTTTTTTGTAGTCAGATTTTGAGGCAGAATCTGCCTCAAAATCTCCTCCCAATTCTCCCATTCCAGTCAAGAGTAGATTTTCTTCTCTAGTTGATTCTTTTTTTGATAAAGGAAAAAAAAATTTTGTGACCTACCTTCAGGTGGATTCTGACTTGCAAACTCCATTGAAATGAATGGGAGGCAGAAAAAAATGTTAGTGTTTTTTTGCAGTGGTTTCTGGAGCCTTTTTTTTCTGCCTCACATTTATTTCTATAGGGTTTGTAAGGCAGAATCAGCCTAAAGATAGGTCCTGACGCTTCTGTTTTCCTCTTACCCTTAGATAGCAGTACTTTCCATATTAAACACACTAAACTAATTATGTAAGATAGTTCAGTCTATATTGCCTTTCACCCAAAATGACATGGGTACATGTCAGAAAATATGGTGCTTTTTTTTCTGTGCAGATACATCAATTAAAATGGCAAAGTAAATTCTTGGGGTTTTCCAGGGAACCTTTGAATAGTTACTTACTCTTGGGCTTTTAGGCAGTGAACCCATGGATTCTGTGCTGGTTCTGACCATGGATCATGTGATCAGATCCAGCACTCAGCCCCAAGGTGGCTCTACCTCCTCACCTCCTCTCTTGTTTTCACCACTAGTTACATGTACCATAGAGGCTAGCTTTACTATAGTCTGCCAGTCCACCATAGAACAGATAAACTACCTGTGAAAAAGGTACAAGAGGAGGATAAAAAAAAAAATTAGTTGCCTAAATGCCCTAGATTAAGTAACTATTCTAATTCTCCTTGGAAAACCCTTTAAAAAAAAAAACCTCTTATGTAGGAAATGCAAATAATGAAATCTGCATAAAAATTCATTTGATCGCCTGCATGGTGGTATATACCCTTAGTATGGCCTTAACATGGCCTTTAATAGAAACTTTTAATATCTCCGCCAAGTCAGTTCTTTGCACCATTTAATAGGCACCACTCTCTAACCCTCACTGTTGCTCAGCAATAACTGCAGTAAGTTTTGGTGCCTGATATTCTATTTAGATTCTGTACAGTCAGGAGGGCGGGTGTCAGGCAGGAGCAGGTTAGGGGTGTGATTCTGAGATCTGACACTGTCCACCTCTGATTGGAGCTCTGAATCACCCCCTGCCTGCTTCTGACAGACACCGAGCCTGACAGTTTAGAGCCTAAATAGCACATCAGGCACCAAAACTAAAAGCACTGACAGTCAGGACTAAAGAAAAAAATTCCAACTGGATTGAATCAGTGGAGCAGCGACTATTAACAAATGCTAAGAACTGGAGTTTGTGGAGGTGGTGAAAGGTCCTCTTTAATGATCAGTGATTTGTAATGGATTTTCTTCTTGGAAGAATAAGACAATAACCCATAAGAAAAGTCTGATTTTTCAAGTAAGAATACAGTGACACTCGGACCTCACCAATCGTCCAAGCCAATAGTAAAAATAGATCTTAGCTATTTAATTTGTCTTTTAAACCAGGATAACTACAATCCAGATAATGCTGTTTCCAGAAAAAAGCTCCGTGCAGCTGGAAAGATCAGCATATGACGACTCATCCCCAAGCTTCCTCTATAGCTACATCCCACAGTTCTAATAAACTGCTGATTCAATTAATAGTATGTAGGATTGTGGTCTAAACATATACAGTTATCTAGCAGCTGCTATCTAGTATTCACAGTTCATGGGAAGGATGGTGGTCTGATGCATAGGCACTCTGCAGGTTGAGGAAAGCCGGAACACACACAGGCAGAGAACATGCAAGGGACAACTTTCATTAACACAAACAGCAGGGGATCCCTTCCAGAGGCTTGTGTGCCATGGATAATTCATTTCCTGTTGTACATATGACTCCTGACACATTGTCACAGACGGATAACAAGACAAACTGCAGCAATTAGCACCCCCCTTTTACAAGATTTGGCAGCTGCACCCAGGGCTGGCTCCCACCACACTACATGAAATAAGAAGGTCAGGGGACTACTGTCTGTTATTACAATGGAGACGTTAGACGCATCCAAGTGCAACACACTTAGCTTTGAATATTCATTGAAAAATGTTGCTGCTTGATTTGTATCACAAAATGCACAGGGGCTGTATTTCCATTTTTCAGAAGATGGACTGCCTGACAAAGAGAAGATGCTATGTGCATGCACTAGTCCATGTACAATATGTAAATGCACGACTATTACAACTTGACAGCTTAACATATTCCCCATGGACAAAACTGGCCTCAAAGTGAACCTTGTTTAAGTGAACCTGTCATGTGATTTCTGTTGCTTTATCTGGGAGCATCATATGTTAGAGAGATGTATACTGAGTAATGTTTAGCATATATGATTTGGAACAGATATTCTCAGGAACAAACTCAATTCTGACAGGACTCTTAGTAGAGAAAGAGTCCTGCTTACCACACCCAAAAACAGAATAATATACAAACTGACATAGGAAAAGTTGTCAACTACTATTTTATTTTATTTGCTTATATAGCGCCAACTTATTCCGCAGCGCTTTACATATAATGTCATCACTCAATGTTCCAAATAGGAGTGGAGTGTGGAAAGAAACCTGGAGGAAACTGGGAAAACATACAAACTCCATGCAGATGGTGTTCTTGGTCTGATTCGAACCCAGGACTCCCGCGCTGCATGGTAACAGTGTTAACCATTGTACTGCCTAGGTGAAAATGGTGATGCATACAGCATAAATGATGATGTACACACGTGGACAAAATTGTTGGTACCCATTGTTTAATGAAAGAAAAACCCAAAATGGTCACAGAAATAAGTTGAATCTGACAAAAGTAATTTGCCAAACTACATGTTGACAAGCCACAAAGCTTCTGGGAGAATGTTCTATAGACAGATGAGACAAAAATCAAAATTTTTGGCAAGGCACATCAGCTCTATGTTCACAGATAGAAAAATGAAGCATATCTTGAAAAGAACACTGTCCTTACTGTGAAACATGGAGGAGGCTCTGTTATGTTCTTGGGCTGCTTTGCTGCATCTGGCACAGGGTGTCTTGAATCTGTGCAGGGTACAATGAAATCTCACGACTATCAAGGGATTCTAGAGAGAAATGTTCTGCCCAGTGTCAGAAAGCTTGCTCTTAGTCGCAGGTCATGGGTCTTGCAACAGGATAATGACCCAAAACACACAGCTAAAAACACCCAAGAATGGCTAAGAGGAAAACATTGGACTATTCTGAAGTGGCCTTCTATGAGCCCTGACCTGAATCCTATCGATCATCTTTGCAAGGAGCTGAAACATGCTGTCTGGAAAAGGCACCCTTCAAACCCGAGACAACTGGAGCAGTTTGCTCATGAGGAGTGGCCAAAATACCTGTAGAGAGGTGCAGAAGTCTCATTGACAGTTACAGGAATCATTTGATTGCAGTGATTGCCTCAAGAGGTTGTGCAACAAAATATTAAGTTAAGGGTACCATCATTTCTGTCCAGGCCTGTTTCATGAGTTTTCTTTTTTAAAAAATTCTGTTGAAGCATGGTTGAAAAGCAATGTCTGACTTTGATTTGTTCATTTTCATAGAATTTTTATATATTATTACTTGTCACATTCAAGTTATTTCTGTGACCATTGTGGGTTTTTCTTTCATTAAACGAGGGGTACCAACAATTTTGTCCACGTGTGTATATGGTTTGGGTGGTGTCAGGAGCTGGCTTTTTAGCTCCTGTTCATTTTATCTTCTCAGAGAGCGAGTCATATGACCTTACTGAAGAGAAGGATTCAGACAGAAAGCAATCACTAAATAAAGCAATACTGGCTGAATTATATAAACTGGAAGGTATATAATTAATGAAAGAAAAAAAAAATCATTGGAGTGCTTCTTTAAAGGGGAGCACTGGCGACCCAGTTCTGGCATGGGGCTACTGTTGTATAATATAATTAATCATTTTACTTTGAAGTCAGAGTTGGTAACATTTTTCTGACTTAGAGTCCAGCCAAAATTAGTCCGGACCGGTCAGCGTCATGCTCCCAGGCCTGTCAGTGTATTAATCCCTGGCTCTCTGAACGAAAAAAATTAAAAAATTGGGAGGGAAGTAGTAAAAAACAAAACGCAAAACCTAAAAACAGTTGTGGTGGGAAGAGGTTAAAGTTTTTCTCTGATTAGAGCAATACCTATTTTTTAGAAGGTCCCATTGACAATAAATCTATCACAAGGTTCCTACATGCTAGAAGTCATCTGTGGAAAAACCTGGCAGAGCTTATTCACACAACAGAGTTTCTTGACTGCACGATGTCCACGATCCATGAAAAAAAGAGTATATGTTTTATTTTGTCATGGTGTGGATTTCATGGTCTTGATTCGCCTACTGAGGGGAATGGTTTTGTGAAAAAAGTGATCCCACATGAATCCATGAAACACATGGCTAAAAATCGTCTCAGTGTGAATATACTGTAAAGTGTTCAATTTTCCTGCAGCGCCACCACAGGGTGAAATAAGCATTACACAATGTCTACTGAAATCAATGGGTTGCTTGTGTAATGCAGGAAAGGATAGATCCCCCAGAGAGACACATCTTCATACTGCTCTTTACCCTGGCTAAGATATACAGTGCCTTGCGAAAGTATTCGGCCCCCTTGAACTTTTCAACCCTTTGCCACATATCAGGCTTCAAACATAAAGATATAAAATTTAAATTTTTTGGTTTAGAATCAACAACAAGTGGGACACAATTGTGAAGTGGAACGAAATTTATTGGTTATTTTAAATTTTTGTAAAAAATAAAAAACTGAAAAGTGGGGCGTGCAATATTATTCGGTCCCCTTAAGTTAATACTTTGTAGCCCCACCTTTTGCTGCGATTACAGCTGCAAGTCGCTTGGGGTATGTCTCTATCAGTTTTGCACATCGAGAGACTGAAATTCTTGCCCATTCTTCCTTGGAAAACAGCTCGAGCTCAGTGAGGTTGGATGGAGAGCGTTTGTGAACAGCAGTTTTCAGCTCTTTCCACAGATTCTCGATTGGATTCAGGTCTGGACTTTGACTTGGCCATTGTAACACCTGGATACGTTTATTTGTGAACCATTCCATTGTAGATTTTGCTTTATGTTTGGGATCACTGTCTTGTTGGAAGATAAATCTTCGTCCCAGTCTCAGGTCTTTTGCAGACTCCAACAGGTTTTCTTCCAGAATGGTCCTGTATTTGGCTCCATCCATCTTCCCATCAATTTTAACCATCTTCCCTGTCCCTGCTGAAGAAAAGGACTCTTCCATAAAGGCCAGATTTGTGCAGTGTACGACTGATTGTTGTCCTATTGACAGACTCTCCCACCTCAGCTGTAGATCTCTGCAGCTCATTCAGATTGATCATGGGCCTCTTGGCTGCATCTCTGATCAGTCTTCTCCTTGTTTGAGATGAAAGTTTAGAGGGACGGCCGGGTCTTGGTAGATTTGCAGTGGTCTGATACTCCTTCCATTTCAATATGATCGCTTGCACAGTGCTCCTTGGGATGTTTAAAGTTTGGGAAATCTTTTTGTATCCAAATCTGGCTTTAAACTTCTCCACAACAGTATCACGGACCTGCCTGGTGTGTTCCTTGGTCATCATGATGCTCTCTGCGCTTTAAACAGAACCCTGAGACTATCACAGAGCAGGTGCATTTATACGGAGACTTGATTACACACAGGTGGATTATATTTATCATCATCAGTCATTTAGGACAACATTGGATCATTCAGAGATCCTCACTGAACTTCTGGAGTGAGTTTGCTGCACTGAAAGTAAAGGGGCCGAATAATATTGCAAGCCCCACTTTTCAGTTTTTTATTTTTTACAAAAGTTTAAAATAACCAATAAATTTCATTCCACTTCACGATTGTGTCCCACTTGTTGTTGATTCTTCACCAAAAAATTTAAATTTTATATCTTTATGTTTGAAGCCTGAAATGTGGCAAAAGGTTTGAAAGTTCAAGGGGGCCGAATACTTTCGCAAGGCACTGTAGGAATTCTGAACAGAGGACCACCTATATTAACTCAAAAATCCCAAATAGGATATATGAAACAGTGTTATCGAAACTAGACAACTTTATTAAGGTTTGCAATGGTCTGACTACACAGAAATTCCAAGAAGGACCCAATATAATTTTTACGATTACTTTGGGTGTGAATGGAGCAGAAAATTATGTACAGTTCACAATTAATACACAATATGTGAAGAAAAGAATTTCCAGCTCCTCACTTCAACTTGTGAAATGTTCTTCTGTGGAGTTTACTTTCAAGTCTGTTTTGACTTGTGCTGCAGGAGTCTACAGTAACCAGATTGAAACTATTCTATCAGTCATTTCCTCGGAAAACTGTTTTAGAAAGTCAAGACTTTTACATATAAAAACACACATGTAGGGTTAAACATGCCTTACTGTAATGTAAAAAACAAACCGGCCACCACTTTTGCTTATATACATTGATTCATGGACAAGCTATTGTTGAAAATTTTGCTGTATACACATAATCACATCCAAGCTTCCAGAGCAGTGTTAACCCATTTTCTCAAAGTGTCAGCAAAGCTACGCCTATCTGCAGTGTCAGCAAAAAGTACGAAGCAAAGAACCAGCAACCTTTCAAAGAAAGAGCCTTCTTTTTGCTTTACGGAAATAATGGGTCTGACAATTATTCTACTAGTCTCCACAGTTATATAGATAACCTCCTTGCATACCTGAAAATGTTATGGGACAAGTAAAGTAGAAAATACACTGTAGATCAGAGGTGTTTGGCAAAAGTCCATTTCTTATATGGAAATGTTCCTTACATTTGTTAAGCTCCAAAAGTTTGATTTTTATAGTCTAGTAAAGGGGAACAGATCCAGCTGAACGTTCATGCAGTAGTTGGGAATATTTACTACTGAGAATATGCCAGAATTCTGGCACAATTTATGGTAAAAAAAAAAAAACTGTTGCTATAACTTTTTTACTTTTCTGTTCAAAAAATTGCATGGAAGCTTATTTTTTCATAATACTCATTATTTCTTCACAATCGCAACATTTAATATTCTGTAACTAGAAAAAAAAATTTGAAGTGGGGTTGAATCGGGAAGAAACACAACTGCCCCATTATCTTATGGTTTATGTTTTTAAAGCATTCATAGTGCGGTAACAAAATAAAAATTATGCAGGTCAGTATGATCACAGCAATAACAAATTTACATAGGATTTTTTTCATGTTATAACAATATATATAAAAAAATGTAAAACTTTGAAAATACAGCAGTTGCATTGCCTCATCATATGCTGGCACCCATATCTTTTTATATTTCCATATACGGAGCAGTTTAAAGACTCTTTTTTGTGGGGCAAGTTGTAGCTTTTATTTATAACATTTTGAGGAATGTATGACTTTCTGTTCAACTTTTTTGGGAGAGGCGAATTGTCAAAAAATAGCGATTTGGCCATTTTCATTTTCTTTACTACTACAGCAGTCACCATATAGGATATTATCAGCTAGTGGCAGGTGAATAATACATACCATGTATGAAAAAGGGTTAGCCCCTCTTTATTCCTCCAGCTCAGCATCATGATGTACTTTTATGTTATATATCGGGAAAGGGCTACTTTTAGACAAGGGGCAATGCTTATCTGGAAAGGTATAGGTAGAAACCAAGCCAACTAGTAGGTGGTATAAAGTTAGACTAGAAAGTCTAAATATGTGCCTCTGTGATATATCAGGTGTTCTTCAAGAGTAGTTAGTTTCATTTTTATACACCTACAGCCACTATAGGGCCATGAAGATGGTTGAGGTTAGTCATATCTCCTAATGGTTGATGAGAACTTGCACAGGACCTCTGTAAAGATATGGCAGCATGGACAAGCCTCCAAACAAAGCAACTTTAACTGATCCCTCTTAAGTTTCCCCTAAAATGTGTTAAAAACCATTTTGCATACATGTGTACTGTTTGTTTTTTTTTTTTTTGTTTTTTTTTTTTAGAAATGCTAAAACTACTATAAATGAGCTACATTCAAAAATACAAGTGTGGTTTCAACTATTACAATTATTCTGTGTTTCTATACAGAATAATGATATGTCAAAGTCAAGAAGTATTGATAACTTTATTGTGTATTGTGCTATCAATACAAATGGCAATAAGTAAACTAAATACAGTGACAATATTAATTGGTTCCAGGACGACCATTGTAAGTTGAAGCCACTGTAACTCGGAAAATGAGTTATTGGATTTGAAGGGCCCACCTTGGAAGACTGCTATTCCAAGGTGTTAATTGTGATATTTCTGTGAAGAAAAAAAAACTTTATTTTCCAATAATACTACTTTACTAAGTTACTCTAAAATACATATTTAGTCTATGTATTGTCATTTGTATCGATGGTACAACGCGTTTAAGAAGCCTCAATGAGTCATTAGAGAGGACCTCTCATGTCCTCATCAATGTGAGGTTTTATATACCACTAGAAAGCCAAACCCCAGAATCACACCTCTTGTCTACTCCTGCCTGACACCGCCCTCCTGACAGTACAGAGAATAAATAGCGTATCAGACATCAAAACTAACAGCATTGATTGCTCAGGAACGGTGAATGTTAGGGAAAAAATGCCAACTGTTCCAGAATCAGTGGAACAACAGCTATTAAATGGTGCAAAGACCTGGACTTATTGGAAGTGGTGAAAGGTTCTCTAACATTTTCGGCCTTGTCACATTAAGTACAGTTTTAAAGGGAGTCTGTCATCATAAACATCAGTTATAAACTAAAGACACAGTACTGTAGGGAAGTTCACTTGGATTCCAACTGCATCCTTTTTTTTCATTTTGATCCAAAACTTAATTGGTGAGGAATTCAGCTTTATATAAATATGTAAATGAATCCCCAAATGCTACTTGTGGGACTCCTCTACCTTGCTGCCACACTTACTAACTCACAAGCTGCAGGGACATGTGGGGAAGGTTTGCATCAGCAAGCAGCACTAGCAATAAATGTAATATATAGGGACACTGGCAGTAAAAAGCCACACATAGTTATATCCATGTGTGAAGGCAGGGAAAAGACAAGCAAGCTTAGAAGCCTGCATCTATAACTGCAGTCAGTATTCAGCATCTACTCTGCTTTTTTTTTTATTTTATTAAAACAACACATTTTAATCTTATGGCCATGATGAAGCTTACATTTGGTAAAGATAATAAGCAACATTAGCTGCATTACCTTGCAAAATCCAGATCAGCTTCACGGGACATAGTGATGTTGGTAAGATTTTGCTGCAAGACAAATATATTTCGGCACATCTTTTTGATCCCAGACTCACTGATGCGCTTGAAATACTGGGCTCCATTAATGAGGATGCAGGAAATTAAATGGCCCAGACCTATGGGTAACAAGATTGTAGAAAAATAAACATGATGAAATCCAAAAAGGAAAGCTCAGTGGGAGCACAAAATTTAGTAATGTAATAATATTCTTAGTACTGTAAATGAGAAGGCTGTATCTTGGTACTGCAAGTTCAAAAAGCAAATCATGTGATTGCGATATATTCTGCAACAGAACAATTACCCCAAACATCCACTTACTCTCATAAAGAACTATCTTCAGTGTAAAGAAGTACAAGGGAATCCTTCAAGTGATGATGTGATCCCCACAGAGCCCTGATCTCATCATCATCTAACCTGTCTGGGATTACATGAAGACACAGAAGGATTTCAGCAAGCCTATAGCCACACAAGATCTGTAGTTAGTTCTCCAAGTTTAGAACACCCTCCCTGCCAAGTGTGTACAAGTGTACCTAGAAGAATTGATGCTGTTTTGACAGAAAAAGGGTGGTCACACCAAATACTGATTTTGTTTAGATTTCTATTTTTTTCATTCACTTTGCATTTTGTTAATTGACAAAAATAAACCATTAACACTCCTATTTTTGAAAGTATTCTTACTTTGCAGCATTATTTCCACACCTGCCTAAAACTGTGTATATATCTATTTATACACATACACACACATACAGTCATATGAAAAAGTTTGGGCACCCCTATTAATCTTAATCATTTTTAGTTCTAAATATTTGGGTGTTTGCAACAGCCATTTCAATTTGATATATCTAATAACTGATGGACACAGTAATATTTCAGGATTGAAATGAGGTTTATTGTACTAACAGAAAATGTGCAATATGCATTAAACCAAAATTTGACCGGTGCAAAAGTATGGGCACCTCAACAGAAAAGTGACATTAATATTTAGTAGATCCTCCTTTTGCAAAAATAACAGCCTCTAGTCGCTTCATGTAGCTTTTAATCAGTTCCTGGATCCTGGATGAAGGTATTTTTGACCATTCCTCTTTACAAAACAATTCCAGTTCAATTAAGTTTGATGGTCGCCGAGCATGGACAGCCCGCTTCAAATTATCCCACAGATGTTCAATGATATTCAGGTCTGGGGACTGGGATGGCCATTCCAGAACATTGTAATTGTTCCTCTGCATGAATGCCTGAGTAGATTTGGAGCTGTGTTTTGGATCATTGTCTTGCTGAAATATCCATCCCCGGCGTAACTTCAAATTCGTCACTGATTCTTGTACATTATTCTCAAGAATCTGCTGATACTGAGTTGAATCCATGCAACTCTCAACTTTAACAAGATTCCCGGTGCCGGAATTGGCCACACAGCCCCAAAGCATGATGGAACCTCCACCAAATTTTACAGTGGGTAGCAAGTGTTTTTCTTGGAATGCTGTGTTTTTTGGACGCCATGCATAACGCCTTTTGTATGCCCAAACAACTCAATCTTTGTTTCATCAGTCCACAGGACCTTCTTCCAAAATGAAGCTGGCTTGTCCAAATGTGCTTTTGCATACCTCAGGCGACCTGTTTGTGGCGTGCTTTCAGAAACGGCTTCTTTCGCATCACTCTCCCATACAGCTTCTCCTTGTGCAAAGTGTGCTGTATTGTTGACCGATGCACAGTGACACCATCTTCAGCAAGATGATGCTGCAGCTCTTTGGAGGTGGTCTGTGGATTGTCCTTGACTGTCTCACCATTCTTCTTCTCTGCCTTTCTGATATTTTTCTTGGCCTGCCACTTCTGGACTTAACAAGAACTGTCCCTTTGGTCTTCCATTTCCTTACTATGTTCCTCACAGTGGAAACTGACAGGTTAAATCTCTGAGACAACTTTTTGTATCCTTCCCCTGAACAACTATGTTGAACAATCTTTGTTTTCAGATCATTTGAGAGTTGTTTTGAGGAGCCCATGATGCCACTCTTCAGAGGAGATTGAAATAGGAGAACAACTTGCAATTGGCCACCTTAAATACCTTTCTCATGATTGGATACACCTGGCTATGAAGTTCAAAGCTCAGTGAGGTTACAAAACCAATTTTGTGCTTCAGTAAGTCAGTAAAAAGTAGTTAGGAGTATTCAAATCAATAAAATGATAAGGGTACCCAAATTTTTGCACCGGTCAAATTTTGGTTTAATGCATATTGCATATTTTCTGTTAGTACAATAAACCTCATTTCAATCCTGAAATATTACTGCGTCCATCAGTTATTAGATATATCAAATTGAAATGGCTGTTGAAAACACCCAAATATTTAGAACTAAAAATGATTAAGATTAATAGGGGTGCCCAAACTTTTTCATATGACTGTATGGATGACAACAATATTGTACATACAGTTGAGCCTGAATTAAGTATTACACATATATACACATAAAAGGTTCAATGTAATATATTCTTAATTGATGTATGGAGACATAGGTGTATGAGTATCCTAACCAACTGATTATGTTTAATAACAATGAAAGTTAGGCTAGGGCTACACAATGACATTTGTCATGTGATGAAAAATTCACATTAAAAATTGCAACTTTTTGTCATGCGATTTTAATGCCACGCAGTTTTTTATATATTTTACAGATTGAAATTATCTGTGTACAGCTGCACAAATACTCATGAAAAAATGACATGCATTAATCTGGACAGTAAACAAAATTAAAGCAAAGATTATAAAGAAAGCAATTGTAGTCACGTGCGAATTGCTGCCACATGCGATACAATTGTAATGTCTATGGAAGTGATGCTGCATGCGACTTTCACATTCCATAAAGTCGAGCAAGGTTGGATTTTGTTCAACTGTGTTTCCCTATTTTCTTAATCAAATTTTATGGTAAACATATTTTCTAATAATTTTTAGTGAGGTTTTTTTATTTATTTTTCATGTCATTATCTATATTTAAAAAAATAAATACTAAAAAACCTGGATTTGGCCACTAAGCCAAATAATATCCTGAGACTTCCTATTTTCCTGCAGGAGAATTCTTTGTAGCAGCTACCTCACACCTGTCATGTACATGTAGATAAGAATCCACCAGTCTCAATAGGAGATTTCACATCTTAAACGTGATTTAAACAATATTTCCAGGCAACAATTTTCCATTAAACATTATTCAATACATTGTGCCGAAAACTCACTTTTGTAACCTACAGTACGTGTACAAAGAAAGAGGTAGTTTAAAAATACTTTATGATCAGCCATTGGCTTTGCATGTCAAGATAAAAGTGAATAGTTATATCTGGCCCTGACATTCTCTCAATAACAGCTAATATATTCTCACTCATGGCACACAATGCTGAAGCAGTGATCTGAGGTGCTGCCTAAACAGTTCTGATCTCTAGACTACTGGGCAGTGAATGTAGCAGGCGAGTACAATACAGGTGACATCACTCCCCAACACCTAGAGTGGTCCAAAAGAAGCAATGGGGTGGGATGAAGAAAAAGTGAGTATTATGTTTATTTTTGGCTCAGTTTAGTGCTTTATACCCTATATTCTATGGGGCTCAGAAACACTGTCCAGTTATTTCCATGGTCAATCACAATAACACTAAAACTTTGCTTTTGTACTCTACAACACTGGAGGAAATTTATATTTTGACAAATCAAAAAAAGGGGCATCAACAGTAAAACACATTTTATTTTAGAAACAGCTGGCTTATGACAACAAGCAGGGCAAATTCGGAAAGGAAATACAGAATATATGGACTCTGTTGAAAAGGACACTTTATTATGAGATATAAAAAAAAACTATAAAAATGATTGAGAAGAGTGATATCATTGTCTAGAATGAGAATATATACAGTCATATGAAAAAGTTTGGGCACCCCTATTAATCTTAATCATTTTTAGTTCTAAATATTTGGGTGTTTGCAAAAGCCATTTCAATTTGATATATCTAATAACTGATGGACACAGTAATATTTCAGGATTGAAATGAGGTTTATTGTACTAACAGAAAATGTGCAATATGCATTAAACCAAAATTTGACTGGTGCAAAAATTTGGGTACCCTTATCATTTTATTGATTTGAATACTCCTAACTACTTTTTACTGACTTACTGAAGCACAAAATTGGTTTTGTAACCTCACTGAGCTTTGAACTTCATAGCCAGGTGTATCCAATCATGAGAAAAGGTATTTAAGGTGGCCAATTGCAAGTTGTTCTCTTATTTGAATCTCCTCTGAAGAGTGGCATCATGGGCTCCTCAAAACAACTCTCAAATGATCTGAAAACAAAGATTGTTCAACATAGTTGTTCAGGGGAAGGATACAAAAAGTTGTCTCAGAGATTTAACCTGTCAGTTTCCACTGTGAGGAACATAGTAAGGAAATGGAAGACCACAGGGACAGTTCTTGTTAAGCCCAGAAGTGGCAGGCCAAGAAAAATATCAGAAAGGCAGAGAAGAAGAATGGTGAGAACAGTCAAGGACAATCCACAGACCACCTCCAAAGAGCTGCAGCATCATCTTGCTGCAGATGGTGTCACTGTGCATCGGTCAACAATACAGCACACTTTGCACAAGGAGAAGCTGTATGGGAGAGTGATGCGAAAGAAGCCGTTTCTGAAAGCACGCCACAAACAGAGTCGCCTGAGGTATGCAAAAGCACATTTGGACAAGCCAGCTTCATTTTGGAAGAAGGTCCTGTGGACTGATGAAACAAAGATTGAGTTGTTTGATCATACAAAAAGGCATTATGCATGGCGTCAAAAAAACACAGCATTCCAAGAAAAACACTTGCTACCCACTGTAAAATTTGGTGGAGGTTCCATCATGCTTTGGGGCTGTGTGACCAATGCTGGCACCGGGAATCTTGTTAAAGTTGAGGGTCGCATGGATTCAACTCAGTATCAGCAAATTCTTGAGAATAATGTACAAGAATCAGTGACGAATTTGAAGTTACGCCGGGGATGGATATTTCAGCAAGACAATGATCCAAAACAGAGCTCCAAATCTACTCAGGCATTCATGCAGAGGAACAATTACAATGTTCTGGAATGGCCATCCCAGTCCCCAGACCTGAATATCATTGAACATCTGTGGGATAATTTGAAGCGGGCTGTCCATGCTCGGCGACCATCAAACTTAACTGAACTGGAATTGTTTTGTAAAGAGGAATGGTCAAAAATACCTTCATCCAGGATCCAGGAACTGATTAAAAGCTACAGGAAGCGACTAGAGGCTGTTATTTTTGCAAAAGGAGGATCTACTAAATATTAATGTCACTTTTCTGTTGAGGTGCCCATACTTTTGCACCGGTCAAATTTTGGTTTAATGCATATTGCACATTTTCTGTTAGTACAATAAACCTCATTTCAATCCTGAAATATTACTGTGCCCATCAGTTATTAGATATATCAAATTGAAATGGCTGTTGCAAACACCCAAATATTTAGAACTAAAAATGATTAAGATTAATAGGGGTGCCCAAACTTTTTCATATGACTGTATCATATACCATATTTTATGAAACATAAAACAAGGACAAATTAAATCCAAAATAGCACTGCGGCACAAGGTAAGATGACTGACTAGACTTTGGCTCTTTGAGAATAAAACAAATTAGTATAATAGGGGTCTGTAAATCTATTGTGGTTCTCAATGATTGATGGCAGTCTATAGCCTCTTTAAAAATAGAGGGAAAAAAAACCATAGTATTTTTGAGCATGTTTTGTCTTCCTTCATGCACAAGTTATACATAGGTTTCAATCATTTACATGCAAATCTATAGAACCAAAGCAGTTAAAAGGGCTACAGATACTTATCCTGTGTCCACACAATAGGGAATAAGCAGCAGATCGCTGGGGGTCCCACCAATGGTACCCTCAGCAAGCAGGAGAACAGGCACCCAAAAGTTCCCCACCATCCTCCATGTGAATGGAGCATCAGTGCACTTGCCCAACAAGCGCTCCATTCACGTTTATGGGGTTTCTGTGGTCCTGTAAGTAAAGTAAATAGAGCACTGGTCAGGCAAGCGCAGCAGCACTTCATTCACATGGAGGATGCAGGGGGACTTTTGGGCCCCTGTTCTCCTGATTGCAGAGGGACTACCAGTGATCTGACATTTTAGCCACTGTTCTGTGGACAGGGAATAAGTGTCTATAATAAGAAAACCCCTTTAAGGAGGCAGCAAATAAATTAATGAAATCACCAAAGCAAAATTGATATTTTTTTTAACCCCTTCCCACTCTGAGACATGACTTCCAGACCACGGCTGTATTACACGGCTGGGACCAGCCACTAGCTGCTGGAGTCAGAAAATACTCAAATTCCAGTGGCTTAACCCTTCAGATTGTATGATCAATAGTGATTATGGCATCATGTATACAAATTATATACATAATGTAAACAAATGTACTAGGAATCCCCATGTGCGCTAAAGTCAGCATTAGCCAAAAATAACGTTATTTATCCCATACGGTGAAAACTGTAAAGAAAAATAAAAATTTAATTATTGTGTTTTGGTCACCTTGCCTTCTCCAATAGTAATCAAAAGTGATCAAAAAGGTGTACATAACAAAATTGGTTCCAATAAAAACTAACTTGCCCAATAAAAAAGGAGCCTTCACATGGCTCCAAAGACAAAACAGTACAAAAAATTTATAGACATCAAAATATGGTGTCCCCCAGGCAACTAGTCTATTTTTGAAAAATAGCTTTTTATTCACTAAAAGTAGTTAAACATAATAAAACCAATATAAATAAAGTATCGCTGTAATCGTTATGAGCCGCTGGACAAAGTTGCCATGTCATTTTTAATGTAGAGTGAACTGTGTAAAAACATTGAATGCTTTTTTCACATGGATCCATCAAAAATATTAATAAAAGCTAATCAAAACATTATATGTACCCCAAAATGGCGCTAAACTGAAAGTACAACTTGTCGTGCAAAGCCCTCCACATGGCTTTGCCAACAGAAAAATAAAAAAGTTAAGAATTTTGGAAGGTGGAAATGGAAAATGCGAAAAAAGTCACCAAAGCATTAATGCTCAAACTACCCTGCTTCATTAAAGGATTAATCTTAGAACTATATGGATCTGCTAGGTTAGGTTCAAGCTATGGCCAGTGACTGCAACTTAGACCTTATTCACACGAGAGGAAAGGAGACTACATAGAAATAAGGTGTAATGGAAGCAACTGTCTTGTGCTTCAGATTTCACAAACACTGAGGGAAAACACTGCTGTATGAATAAGGCATTAGGTTAGGTTCACACTTGTGCCGGCCTCTCTGTCTTTCGGGTCCCCCAGGGACCCGAAAGACAGAGAGCCTGTCCGCTAAAACAGCGGTTACCCGTGGACCCCATAGACTATAATGGGGTCCGTTAGGTTTCCGCTGTTTTTAGACTGAAACTGCCAGAGAGAAAAGTCCTCTGTGCAGGATTTTTGGTGGAATCTGTGGAGAAGTCTCCTACAGAGACTCCGATGCAGAAGTAAACCTAGCCTTACTTATATTGTCTATCTGAATTCACCTCTTTGCCTCATCAGTATCTCTGGTTGCTGCTATGGCTCTAATCCATGCTTTACACTGCAGTGCTGTATGTTCTAATTGGCTGCTGGGTTGTGTATAAACATGCTAAGGCTAAGAATCTCCATTAGAGACTATGACACAGAAACTGCCAGAAATCGTTGGAGAGAAAAGTCCTGTACAGAAGATTTTTCTCTCTGCTGGATTAAGTATAAAAATGGTGGACATCTGATGTACTTGGCAGACCTCATTATAGTCTATGGGGTTTGTTGGTGTCCGTGGGTAACTGCTGTTTTGGAGGTTGGGCTCTCCATCATTCGGGTCCCCAGGCAGACCCGACCAACTAGGAGCTCAGTGTAAATGTGAACCTAGCCTAAGCAGAAAATCAGAGCATGAAGATCTGGTTTACATTACCGTATGAATAGAATGTTTAGAAACTGCAAGCAATTAAACCACCAGTGGGAAAAAAGGATTAACTGGATAGCATCTTCTACAGTTCATTAACATCAAGAACTACCACCCAAAAAAACACAAAAATTAAAAATTATACCTTCAAAGATGTACTGGAACTTGTGCTGCTGAAGACTGGCACCCATTGCCTCCTCTATTCCACTTATGTCCTTGTTCAGTCGCACAATAAGAGGGTCATAATCCATGCTTTCTACATTTGCTACTATTGCGTAGTTTCCTTGCTTGGCCAAGGGAATAAGATAATGGAAACAGTGAACTCTGAGAAAAAAAAACCAAATACATTTCTATTTTGTGACGCATGTCATATTCTCGCCTTTTTACACGTTATCTTTCAAATGTCATTTTTTAAATGAAAAATATTATGATTAAATGTTATAAAACGAGTGAGCACCAAAATAAAACACTTTTTGTAGCTGAGAATTAGGGTCAGATAACGTTGTGGGGCTTAAGAAAAATTTCATTTCTTGGCGCTTTTAAGGACACAGTGCTGCAGGTCACATTTTCTATAACCTCAGTCTTGTCATTGCGACAGATTTTAATTTACCTGCATGGAGTTTCTCAAAGATCACCTGGAAAATAAAGCTTGTGATTGATGCCTTCACAGTACACTGTTAATTCCTAGCAGTGAGAACGAAAAGTCTCTTATGAGAGGCTGACCCCATGGGTCACATACAAAATGTCAAATGCCTCTCAGTCTGGCATATTACACAGAGGTTTGCAGACACTTCCCTCCATGATCTTTTCAGAGACCTCCCATTTATACAGAACTTGTAATAGAAATGTTTTGGGCAAGACAGCAGCAAACAAGAACTTAACTTGCTCCGACTGCAACCTTTACCCAAACCCTTCTATATGGATTAAAAATGCTAAGTGGAAATAAAGCTGCAGAAAACGATTCTGCTTTCACATACTCCATAGCAATTTAGAAACAAAGGTAGTAGAGAAATAATATAAAAAATTCCATGTACAATGTAAAGGGTTGTACAGTCATGGCCAAAAGTTTTGAGAATGACACAAATATTATATTTTCACATGATCTGCTGCCCTCTGGTTTTTATGTGTGTTTGTCAGATGTTTTTATCACATACAGAAATATAATTGCATTCATATTATGAGTAACAGAAGCTTATATTGACAGTTAGAATGAGTTAATGCAGCAAGTCAATATTTGCAGTGTTGACCCTTCTTCTTCAGGACCTCTGCAATTCTCCCTGGCATGCTCTCAATCAACTTCTGGACCAAATCCTGACTGATAGCAGTCCATTCTTGCAGAATCAATGCTTTAATTTTGTCTGAATTTGTTGGTTTTTGTTTGTCCACCCGTCTCTTGATGATTGACCACAAGTTCTCAATGGGATTAAGATCTGGGGAGTTTCCAGGCCATGGACCCAAAATCTCTATGTTTTGTTCCCTGAGCCATTTAGTTATCACCTTTGCTTTATGGCAAGGTGCTCCATCATGCTGGAAAAGGCATTGTTGAGCGCCAAACTGCTCTTGGACGGTTGGGAGAAGTTGCTCTTGGAGGACATTTTGGTACCATTCTTTATTCATGGCTGTGTTTTTAGGCAAGACTGTGAGAGAGCCGATTCCCTTGGCTGAGAAGCAACCCCACACATGAATGGTTTCAGGATACTTTAGAGTTGGCATGAGACAAGACTGGTGGTAGCGCTCACCTCTTCTTCTCCGAATAAGCTGTTTTCCAGATGTTCCAAACAATCGAAAAGGGGATTCATCAGAGAAAATGACTTTACCCCAGTCCTCAGCAGTCCACTCCCTGTACCTTTTGCAGAATATCAGTGTGTCCCTGATGTTTTTTCTGGAGAGAAGTGGCTTCTTTGCTGCCCTCCTTGAGACCAGGCCTTGCTCCAAGAGTCTCCGCCTCACAGTGCGTGCAGATGCACTCACACCTGCCTGCCGCCATTCCTCAGCAAGCTCTGCACTGCTGGTAGCCTGATCCCGCAGCTGAAACACTTTTAAGAGACGGTCCTGCCGCTTGCTGGTCTTTCTTGGGCACCCTGGAGCCTTTTTGGCACCAATGGAACCTCTCTCCTTGAAGTTCTTGATGATGCGATAGATTGTTGACTGAGGTGCAATCTTTCTAGCTGCAATACTCTTCCCAGTTAGGCCATTTTTGTGCAGTGCAATGATGACTGCACGTGTTTCTTTAGAGATAACCATGGTTAACAGAAGAGAAACAATGATGGCAAGCACCAGCCTCCTTTTAAAGTGTCCAGTGGTGTCATTCTTACTTAATCATGACAGATTGATCTCCAGCCCTGTCCTCATCAACACCCACACCTGTGTTAATGGAGCAATCACTGAAACGATGTTAGGTGGTCCTTTTAAGGCAGGGCTGCAATGATGTTGAAATGTGTTTTGGGGGATAAAGTTAATTTTCTAGGCAAATATTGACTTTGCAAGTAATTGCTGTTAAGCTGATCACTCTTTATAACATTCTGGAGTATATGCAAATTGCCATTAGAAAAACTGAAGCAGTAGACTTTGTAAAAATTAATATTTGTATCATTCTCAAAACTTTTGGCCATGACTGTACATTAGGTCATAAGATACAGGACCAATTGTTATATGCAGAGAAAAAGTCTCTGAGGCTGATGCCGCACACTAAGGAAAAGTTGCATTTTTGTTGTAGGTTTTGCTGTGATTTTTTGAGCCAAAGAGTATAAGAGTTTTCTTTATATTTCCCATTTCCTTTGAAGCCATTCATGGCTACGGCTAAAAACCCCCCAGCAAACTCTGCAATGAAAAATGCAGTTTTTTCGCAACATGTGGCCTCTACCTTTTCCAGGAGCTTTTCAGTGGAGGCCCAAATCTATACCAATCGACACAATATCCTTCACCTTCATTGTTTACATAGGCACTGTAGCTTGTCCATTTGGACTGTCAAAGCCCCATTAATGTGCAGACCGTCAGAGGTTGAACTTAAACACTCAGTTATTGATGACCTATCCTGAAGCTTTTGCTTGCTAAAACTTTAAATTATTGTGACTGAATGTTCAATAGATGCTTCGACCATAGCTTAGAGGTAGATATTTAGATTTTTATTATATTGCCCAGCTTTGTGCAGCATCATTCCTTCAATTTAATACTGTGTATGGGACCTCCTGGCTCTTTTGTTCTAAGGGGAGGTGTAGAGGAGTACCTTACTCTCCTCTCCCCATTCCGAACACAGGCATGGGTAACTGAGCCAAATGTGTATGGGGGAGGTGGGAGAGATAACTGTCATCTGAATAAGTAATGTGAATGGCTATCCTTACACTCAGTCCTTTAGATATCCACTTTGATGAGACAGCATTGTGCTAGATATCCTTATTGCATCATCCCACACTCTGAACTACCCAGTCAGTTTCAGAACCCAAAGTTATTCAGTCTTGTTAAGTGATGAAACCACAACAGGTTACCCAGCGCTGTGTCAGAATTGCAGAATATCCCTAGTCAAAAGTAACAGTGAAAGTATCACACTCCTTCATGCTATGCAACATTGGGAGCTTAAAGGAGTATACCCATCTCAAGAATCCTACCTATACTGCTAGCGTATGTAAATTAAAGTTTTCCAAAATACATTGCTTTAACAATGCTGCTTTGTGTTGTCTGCTATGGTAGATTATTCCTCTCATTGTTGAAACACAGCGTTTCCTTGGTGCACGACCTGTATCTGATAAGACAGGATGGAAGACATGACTTGCTGCTCTCTGGAGGGGCTGAGTTCTCTTGCTGTTATCTATAGCTTTGCGGTCAGGACAATCAGGTCTGCTAATTGCAGTTTGCTGATAAAGGCTCACACAGTGTGTTATCTCTCTAAGTAAACACACAGATAACACTGAGTCATTCTCGGTAGAAGCATGGTGAGTGTTCTCTCTAAACCTTTGTAATGTAATATACATTTACAGTGCATATTATTTGATCTGCATTTATATTAGATTTCTAGTAATCACAATAAATAACCTCTCATGGTAAAGGCAATGTCTATATCTACTGGGGTATTTCAGAGTGTCTTGTCCGTCAAACAGTCAAAGCCCGTCTATCAGCTTGTTGAAGAATACTGGAATTGGGAAAAAGAGACACCAGGCAAAAGCTGTTGAGACAGGGAGATGGGAAAGCCACTTTAACCCCTTCAGGTCTGAGCCCAAAAGTGCGTTAAAGACCAGGCCTCATTTTTCAAAACTGACATATGTCACTTTATATGGCAATAACTTTAAGACGCTTTAACTTGCACAAGTGATTTTGAGACTATTTTTTCGTGAGACATTGTACTTCATGTTAGTGGTAAACATTGATCAATATTTTTTATTTATTTATAAATAAAAAAGGAAATTTGATGGAAATTTGGAAAAAAAATCGCAATTTTCAAAATGTGAAATGCTCTGCTTTTCAAACAGTTAGTCATACCACCCAAATAAGTTAATAAATATTATCTTTTTTTTTTTCTATGTCCCACTAGGACACCTGAACCAACGATAGTCTGATCGCTGATTCAGCACTATAGACTGCAATACACGTGTATTGCAGTCTATACAGGAATTCAGCCTATGTAGACATAGGCTGATTTCCAGAGGTCCGGCAGGATCAACCAGGTACTGGGGACTTCAGGCAGCCTGGGGTCACTGGCCAGACCCCGGGCTGCATATTATAGATATCGGCCCCCCCCCGATCTCGCCGCAGGGGGTGCTGGGGGTGGCAACATGGCGGAACCCCTTGGATGCCGCGGTCATGTTTGATCGCGGCATCCAAGGGGTTAAATTCCCCCGATTGGCGCTCAGCGCCGATAGGAGGTTAAGGAGCAGGGCGTTAGCTGTGCCGCTAGCAAACACTTAAAATGCCGCGGTCGCTATTGACCACGGTATCTTAAGGGTTAAACAGCGGGGATCGGTGTTATCACTGGTCCCTGCTGTTGCAGCGGGAGCCTGGCTGTCAAATACAGCTGGGCTCCCGCGGTGATCGCACGGGCTCTGCTTCAGAGCCCGCTCGATCACCGTCACGTACCTGTACGTGGGGATGCGGTAACTAACCACATTCTCCCACATACATGTACGTGAGAATGCGTGAAGGGGTTAAACTCTTCCAGACTGCCCATAGACTATATACGCCCAGGCGGTCCCTCTCTTGTTCTGCAAGTACGTACCGGTATGTCCTCACAGTTTTAAGCAGCTGCACAAAATCATGCAGCCACAGAAATGGGGAGCTGTCTGTAACTACAGCCAGAGCTCCCCTAGAGGAGGCAGGGAAGATTTATTACCGTCTTCCCGATCGCTGTACAGAGCGCTAAACGAGCGCTGTATGCACAGCTATTGGAGCCGCCATGTTGCAGCTCACCCTCTGACCCGGCGGTCACATGATCTGCCAGGGATCATAGACTACTAGAGCTGTTGGGCCCTAGAAGATCCAGATCAGTTCTACAGTCATCGGCAGGAGGCTGCATTCCTCCTGCAACTGAGGCTAAGGTATCAGCCCCAGATACAGGGGAAATCAGCCTCCCCCACCAAAAAAAAAATAGTCGTCAGATGTCCCCAAAGGTCTATTATGACCTTATAGGGACACAATGTAAATTGTGAGTATGTGAACCTAGAGGGCGCTAGGGAGCGACGCAGGCCAGCCCTGAAAAGGCCCTCAGCCACACCTTTGGGTGGGGCGCGTAACTCCAGTAGGCTGGCGTATCCTGCAGGAAGCAGGAAATGGTGGACCCAGCCAAAGGCAGACAGGGCGGTCTGTCCCCAGAGGGCTGGGGTCCAGAGAGGACTTACAGAGACTAAGTCAAGCTTCTTATTGTCCAGAGGCTAGTTAGGGGCTCAAGGAGTCAGTTAGTGCCCTAACTGTGGCCTAGGTTTTTTGTTGTTTTGTTATGTTGCACGTAAGCTGAATAAAGCCCGTTTATTTTACACTTGGACCGTCTGAACGCTATCTCTCCGGCGCCCAGTACCACGAACCACCACTGTCGGGACCAGGAGTCTGCTGCCATTTGAGATTAATTCCCCCAAGTTGTCGCAAAATATATAAATAAATAAAATGAATAGAAAAGTTAAAAAAAAAGCAAAGTAAAATAATTAAAGAAATAAATAAAATACTATGCCAATACCACACCCTTATTACAGGTTCTAGCCCCACCCCTGGCAACGCCATACAAAATAAAAATTATCGTAACAGAGGAAAACTATTTTATAAAGTTTTTTTTTAGTAGAACTTTGTGTTATTAAATAAAAAAACAAATAAAAAGTGAAACAGACACGTTTTCCCTCCTCTTTTGTTTATATTTTCCCAGATATAAAAACAATTAAAAAACATGCAAAGAAAAAAAAAAAAAAACCATAAAAAAAAGCCCTGTGTGTCAACCGCACAAATTAGATGAATAATGCAAATAAAAAAAAATGTTACAGCCCTCAAAATCACACATGAAAAAACCGAAAATGTGTCTGGTCCTGAACCAGAAATTGGTACAGTACTGAAGTGGTTAAGCAGTTGGACATATTTCACCACACTTGTTGTAGGAAACCATTTTAAATATGTGGATAAATCATCATGTTTTACTCCCCAAAAGTACACTGTGCCTTCCAGTACCACCTGAGATGAATCTTGCCAATAAAACTTACCTGACTTCCAAATGCAAAACAAGCAGACAGCGGTCCGACATGTCCTGGAAAGAATTAGCCAGCTCATTGAGAGTCTGCAAAATTATCTCAGACACAGCTGGAATATCAACACTGCTGAGACTGTCAGAACCAGGGGACATTGCTACAAAATAAAGCAGAGAGAGCAAAACTCATATTAATTTGGATAATGCTTAAGAAAACAGATATCTGTTTTTACCTGTCTAATAGCTGGTTTAAGGAATGGGTTCACACTTTCGCCGGAGTCCGTCCGCCGCGAATCCGACTGAAAATCTCAGGAAACTGTATATGGACTGGATAGGGAAAGGCTTGCGATGCATTGCTTAAAAACCCATTCATTTGAATAGATTTTTAAAGCAATGCGCGGGTGTGCGCTTACACCCTCTATGCCAAGAATCCAGTTTTTTTCGTCGGAAACAAAGTCCTGCATGTCCGACTTTCTTTCTGACGAAAAAAAAACTGGATTCGCGGCACAGAGGGTTTAAGCGCACACCCGCACATTGCTTTAAAAACCCATTCAAATAAATGGGTTTTTAAGCAATGCGTCGCAAACCTTTCTCTATCCAGTCCCTATACAGTTTTCTGAGATTTTCAGTCGGATTCGCGGTGGACGGACTCCGGCGCAAATGTGAACCCACCCTAACTTGATATTTCAGCATGCCATTCACAAGTACAAATGGAAAGGCAATGATCTGAGATCTGCAGGGGGAACCAGCAGTCAGACCTCCACTCATAAAACATGCATACAGTGGATAAGTGATACATCTTTTACTGTAGTTACAATACCCATTCTGTTTTCTAATTTCAAGTTATATAGCCTTATTTTAACAAATATCCTCATGTAGGATTGCAATGTGAGGCAAGACCATCATAATCTTTATTTAATTATATACGTATGATGAATTTACCAAAATCCATCCTTTTAACTCCAGAAATACTTAAGGAGTAAAGGAGAAAACAACCTCAAGTATACAATTTATGTATTTCAAAAATATATTATAAGTCCCCCTTAAAATGCAGGTGGAGAATGCTATATAGAGTAGACAAGATGGCCGCTATTAGTACAGATACCAGAAAATGTGTTTTATAATTGGTTGGTAGTACACGAAAAGACAAACAAAATGAGGCTTTGCCTTAGAAGAGCAAAAGAAAAAAGTTCAACTAAGAACCAAGAGTAAACTATTGTCAAATGAACAAAAGAAGCAAATGTTTGTTTTTAATTATAGCTGTGTTTGAGGCAAACTTTACTCAGACCCATTTTCAGATTTCTAGCAGTATGTGATTTATAATTCATTTATCATGTTATAATAATAATTAGGTTTGTTAGAAAAGATGAATAGCAAGTACAGGCAGATGCCACGGGCACTCCAAGTGCCAGCTCTCACAATTCTAGATAGGCAAAAGTAAACCCCAAGTATTTGATCTGGGCTATTTTTTTGTGCTACGTTTGTTCTTAAAGACAAAAGGAACAATATGACACAAGTACAGATACCGAGCTTTAAAACATATCACTCTTAAAGTGGGATTACAGATTTGGCCACATTCACATTATCATTATTTATTTTGAAGTTATCAAATCTAATCTAGGAGAATGTTCATAGATCTGTGTCTAGTGTACAACTATGACCAGAGAAAGAACAAGTCATATAAATATTGAATTTACATGCATTTATTATAAAGTGTTTACCTATTTGGGCTTTTCCTTATACTATACACTCTTGTCTGTCATCGTTGAAAAAAAAAAGTTTACTTATTTTGTACGGACCATTGGCATTCTTCCAATGGTTAGTTGTGAATAATAAATACAAGTTTGCTTACATGCTCTAAAGCTGCCCCAGAATTAAGAACACAATATATATGGTTCACCTTGATGTCTGCTGAATATTACACGTCATTTACTAGATCCGGACAACACCTGGTAGTAACTAAATGAATTGCTAATAAGTTACATGTTTAACATACTATTACAGAAGGTTGAAAGCATAATGAAATATGGAAGCAAAGTGGCATGTGGTGCCTGGGAGATTCTATTCCATAAGAGCAGTGATAAGCAGCAACCACCATGACTTCAGTAAACAGTGATGATGGAGAGAGTTCAGACTGTCACCCATGATAAAGAGCCCACTAAACACTCTATTAGTTTTTCATTTGCTGAATTAATGTTCTTTACAGGCCGTGTGCGCCGGCTGCTTAATGAATTGTCTCGTTAAAGCTGCCTGCGGTGTTGTTGGGCTGCCTGTACTCCAAGGCATAAATTCAGATGAGAAATGAGCCATTGTAAAGAGGACATAACTCCTCTGGAAAGGGTTTTGTTCTTCAGCATTTGTGCAGCCTTGAGAGAAACTGGATTAGCAGTTTTTAAGAAAAAAAAAACCCACTGAATGGGATTTCTGAAACCAAGCTTGCCATGACCGGGCCTACATCTACATAATGTGCCCTTAGGTGGCTTTTCTGAAATATGGCTCAGTCCTAAAAGGTTCAGCTCGCCCTACCACGTGTTTCTTGGCATTGAGGTTCACTGGTGTCTGATAGGGGACTTTGGTTCAGTGCACAGATATCCTGCTGTGCTATAGGCTTGGAGCAATCTACATGATGAGGGAAGATCCAGCACCAGTTCTGTTAAAAGTGAATAAAGTTTGGACTTTTAACAGAGTTGGTGCTGGATCTTTCCTCATCACCTGGATTGCTCTTATTTCTTCCTCATATTCAGAGTTATGCACTGTACAGTAAATACATATTTGTTTACATTCTTCCCTCATAAACTCTCCTTCCCTGGGATCCAGTGCAGGGTCTGTGTCTGATGTCACTCAGGAAGCTAAAGGGGAGGTGAGTTTACTATATTTATGACACTATGTATCATTAACACATATTTAATCACAGGCCTCATAGGTCCCTGAAGTCACTCAAGAGGCCAGAAGAGGCTCGAAAAGGATGCAAACACTGTTCTTGAGCCCAATGGAGATGAGTAACACTTATGTTTACTCTCATCCCCTGGGCCTCCGTTAATTATATTTTGCAAGTCTGAAGAGACCCCACAATATAACAGTAGTTCATGGGTGGCAAACCCCCAAAATTTCGGATCTGCCAAACCCCAGAAAATTTGTGTTTAGCAGAACCTAAAATTGTTAGAAAATGTGTAATGAAAACTGGCTGTCATTCCTATGTATGTGATATTTTTTTCATTCTATTAGCGTGGAGGCCACGCTGGGACATTATACTGTGTGGAGGGTCACTATGGGACAAAATTTGTTAATGAAGTATATTAAAAAAAATGTATTAAATAACACAAAACATGCCAGAAAATCAAAAGGTGTGTGAAAGCTTAGTGACACTTTAAGAAATTTATACAATGGAACATAAAGACAATAAATAAACTATATGTGAACAACTGTTCATACTAGGGATGTTTGTACAGTAAATGCCCCACTTCATGCTTCCCTCTGCCGACAAGCTTTTTGGAGATGGAATTTTCATTTTCCAACCGGACTTGGCACCTGTCCACACTGCCAAAAGTACCAATACCTGGTTTAATAACCACAGTATCACTGTGCTTGATTGGCCAGCAAACTCACCTGACCTTAACCCCGTAGAGAATCTATGGGGTATTGTCAAGAGGAAGATGAGGGACACCAGACCCAACAATGCAGACGAGCTGAAGGCTGCTATCAAAGCAACCTGGGCTTCCATAACACCTCTGCAGTGCCACAGGCTGATCGCCTCCATGCCACGCCACATTGATGCAGTTATTCATGCAAAAGGAGCCCCGACCAAGTATTGAGTGCATTTACTGTACATACTTTTCATTTGGCCAACATTTGTGTTAAATAATTTTTTTACAGTTGGTCTTATATAATTTTCTAATTTTCTGAGATAATGACTTTTGGGTTTCCTTGGCTGTAAGCCATAATCATCAACATTAACACTTGCAAAAGTTCACTCTGTAATGACTCAATATAATATATGTGTTTCACTTTTTCCATTGAATTACTAAAAAAAATAAATAACTTTTTGATGATATTCTAATTTATTGAGATGCACTTGTATTATAGAATATATTTACCAGCCCCAAGCCATCCCTTATGGTACAAAAAGAATACAGCCATTTCAGCAGCTACTTAAGTTAATTCCCTGCACTTGGTCATAGACAACAAGACTGTCTGATGGTCTCCAAGACTAACATAACATGTTTGTCACTAGGCAAGTAGGAAAAGGTATGTATCTTCCTGTTCTAAGAAGTCATAAATCTTTGAACAAATCATTACTGCATTTTAATCAGTACAGAAGATGAATGGGCAAGTTGTACGAGTTTCTCTAGATGGGAACATTTTTCAGAGGTTCCATTATTGTAAAAAAACTGGAAACTACTGGGATTTATCTCCTCTAATGCCTTGTAAAACATGCATTGTAACATTGTGATACAGTCAAATTCAGCTAAATTCTGTCCAGGTTCTGACTAATGTTAAAGATATGATCATGATTGAAAGTTTTTAGCCACACACTGTAATATACTATTTAGGTCAAAAAAGGTCTATTTTAGTGGTAAATCTGTGGTGTGTGGTTAACCAACTTTAACCAACCCAAATATTTTACTTGTTTGTCATTTCCATATAATGATCTGGTTTTGGCTTGTATGCTATATTTATTGATGATAACATGGCTGCAAAATTCCACTGAGGATTTTACACTAAAATATTGCAGGGAAGGTAAAAACTATAAAATTCTTCATATCTAAACAACTTTCTGATGCAAACATATTGCACCCTATCACTATCATGAACAACCTGACAGCTAATTAATCAATCAAAAATTTAATTTCATCAAAATGATCTTATTATTTATTTTTAAACTGCATAGTTATGGTAATTTGATGATCCCGATGCTGAACTAAATTTCGTAAAGACACAGAAAACATTCCTAAAGCTGTGACTAGCCTTGTTATGAAAATATGTAGATAAAGTCCACAAATACTTGGGAAAATATTTTATTATTTGAATATTGAAGAAATCAACATGGAAAAAAGAGACAGAAAACTCATGACAATAGGCTCTATAAAATTTCTGATTTGCTGACCAAATTGGAAAAAGCCAAATCTTAGGAATGCGATCTGTTACAGGAGTCTGAATTTAATGGAACATAACATTTCACATTGCTTTTTCCCTGTTCTTTGTGTGTGATGTAATTTAATAACTGCACTTCTGAAAAAAGTCAGAAGAAAAGTAACCAGCGGTCCATCCATTATTAATGTGTTTTGTAGTTTCCAAATGTTAATTGTAACAAAGAAATATAATACCACTGAGTGTGTAATGATCTGTGACTTACAGCGGATCAGTCTATAGATAGAGGATCTCATTAATTAGTATGCCGCATATCTTTACCAGTCACAGAAAAGATTCCATTTATTTAACCCTTTCAATGACTTTATAGTTTGGCTATGCCAATGGCATTATTAAGGGACTTTTTCTATCAGAAGATATACTTAAATCGTACTAGCCATTTCATTTAACTTGTTGTGTGTAAATGAGGAGTAACACATTATCTGGCCATTACATGACATGCATTCTGCAACTTTTACCAGTTTCTCCCTCTCCATGCTACTTCTGGGATTTACATCTAAAATACACTGCTCACAGTAAGTATAGGAAAATCTCCTATATAACAGTCTCTCTCAGTCAGAAACAGCCTCACAATCATCCAGGTCATATATAAACAAGAAAAGACCTGTGCTAATGTAAATAAAGTGTTTTGACAATGATAGAAAGACTACTATTCAGCTCTAGCATTAGTAGTCCTGGGTTTGTTGTCTTATTCCTCCATTTCCTGCTCATTCCTCCTTTCTCTCCATAGACTTCTATAGAGAGGGTCATTTGAGCAAATCGAGCTTCAGTCCGTCTGGAGATGGATAGAACAGTTATTTTCAGAATGAATGGTAGATTAATTATCAAAGGGAGGGTGAGCACGAAAACAGCCTGATAACAGCATAAAAAAGCATTTTCCTTTCATAAGATACATTACAAAGTTTCTCATTCAATCAATCAGCTGTATTATGTACTCATTTATTAAAAGTTTATATAGATATATATATATATGTAAACATATACATACAAACACATGTATTTAGCCTGGAAAAACAAACTAGCCCTTCAGCATTTACAACTCAATACTTCTCACAACTGAGACACTGCTACTTTTATATCCAGCCCATGCAATCTTTAGTAGGCTAAATAGATTCTCAACAGAAAATTCTCCTTTATCCTAATGGTTTGGTAAAATGTATAGTTAAAATGAATCAGCATGAAATCCAGACTACACATCTGCCTGTAGTGTCAGCAATAATATACAAAGTGCACTTTAAAATATTGGTGGAATTGGCATGGATATAAACTACTTTCCATACCAACAGTAACAATATGGGTTGGTAATGGCAGCGGCACTTCCAGACAGAATGCTTATTACAATAAGTAACAATGTGCAAAAAATGTTTGGGGTTGTCTTCTCCACATTTATTGACCTGTGCTTTGCACAAAGTTACATATACGGCTTACATATAGTGCCTGACACAAAGTTCAGATTCTCTGTCTCACACATAATATTTGACAGGATGTGTCAGGAACAGTTACATGTCCTAATTCACCAGTGTTGCCATATCCATAATCCCTAAATGTAATTGTTATAGAAAGAAGATGAGTTTGTATTCCTTTAAAACACAAGAGGAAAGAAAATGACTTGTCGCACCTGACTGCTCCAGTAATACAAAATCCAATTGTGAGTGAGGGGAGATAAGAGGAGAGAAGTGGAAGGGCCATCACATCAGCAAACACTAAGTAATGAACAGGGCTGCCACTGTCTGCCATGATAAAACACTCCATTAGCTGCGCTGGTTTTAAATGAGTGATAATTGTGGCACCACAGCAGTGGAAGGTGATTGAATTTTTATCTCTAGTCTGGTGTCTTGACAAGCTGACCATGAGGCAAAGATGTCCCCAGTGAACGGCATTATACGCAATGTGTGTCCTTTGCTATTGCCACTATGGGGAACAGTTCTGCAAACACTGCACCAATTAACATGCTAACAGCACAACCTAAAGCAGAATATAAAATAATCCACGATAGGATAACCTCTCTGATATTTTAGACATGTGCTCAGTTCATCTGAATCAGATCGCTGTAAATGCAGTTAGTCCATAGAAATAATGAAGTGATGCTAAAGGGTACTTTAAAGAAAAAATATCAACAATAAAGTCATCAGGTAGCATGATACACATTCTAGCTGCTAAATGGCAAGATTTTATTATATTTATTTCAAAGTAACGACTTTGTGATAGTTGTTTTGGCATCCACATTGGTTGTCAACCAACTTAGGGCTGGGCGATTATGGCTACATTAAGATCATGATTAATTGAATGTTTTACCTTGATTATGATTAATGAAAGATTATTTTAGGACACTCTGCTATTTACATTTTAGTTTGGGTTATTCACATATCAGCAATCCTGATTGGATAGGGTACAGTTAGTGGCATATCTTTTAGCCAATGGCGGTGTGAGACAGGATGGCAAGGATGCAAAATAACTGAAATAATTGAAGTAACAAATTCACAACAATTAATTGAGTGGACTTTCGATTATTTTTCGATTAATTGTCCAGCCCTAATCCAACTGCAGATACATCCTTTTAATAACAAAAAGCTGATGTCACCAATAATTTGCTGTTTAACCAAATAGTGAGTTTACAGTGTTTAAACTAGAATTTTTTCCATGTCATAGAATGGCAAAAGCACTCAAAAGACAAGGGGGCAGATTAACTAATCCGTTCTAAATTGGCTCATATGGGATTATATGTTTGGTGCCTTTTAACCCACCACCTACTCTTTGGCTTAGATGTGCTCAAAAACTGTGTGTATTGGAGCATCTGAAGTCATTCCCCTTTCCAGTATGTCATGTCACCTTTCCAGTGACACATACAAATGTACTTAAGTTATTGCACAAATCGAATCATAATGCTGGAGTATTAAACATGGCTTTAGTTTTATTTTTTAACATCTTCGCAACTACTTTCACAAGAAAAGAAAATTAATAACTATGCGTGGTACAAGGCAGGGGAGGTGTGGTAGTCATACTTCATTTAACTGAGGTCACAACTGAATTTGTTTGAAGATTTTGAGCGAAGATAGTATAGCATACTGACATGTTGAAAATAAAAGTTATTGTACACTTGCTGTGCTTAGGATATGCCCAATACCTGCTAATTTTTCAGTTCACATTCATATTGCAAACATAGTAACTACGAGATAGTCGTGACATGGAGGTGGAATCCCAGGTTGGGGTACATAAATTGAATTCATTTCAAGGGTGAATAGGAATGGGGGTACCAAACTGAATCTTTGGCCCGGCGAAGGAAAACCTAGCTTCAGCTCTGCAATGATGAGAATAAGTCATATATTATAAGAAGTCATGTATACTTTTTCTCATCTCCTTAAGCTTGCATAGGTGAGTAGAGCTGCAGTGTGCATCTGGCCCAGTCTTCAATGCTGCATTGCATCTCATCAAATATTCCATTTACAATCTACAAATGTCTGACCCCCATTGAGTGATGAAGGATTTAAAGATTTCTTAGGGCTCAGACATTGCAACCTTTCCTTTCTACAAAAGAGTAAATAATTCTGGCTGAACTTAGAGATCAGCAGAGTTATAGTCAGGAGTAGTATCTTGTGTAAAATATCTCAGCAAGTCATATTAGTCTACCACAGGCGCAGTGTCCAGTGAAAAGACAAACTCAAACAATAAAAAAAAGCAAAAACAAGCCACTGTTGTAAGAATGAGAAGAGAAAATGTGTGAATCAAAATTAAAAGAAAAAAATACTTTCCATTCTAATTAATGTACAGTAAAATATTCCTGATAGGTGCCATATTGACTTCAACAAGTTTACGAAGGTTGAAAAGGTCTAAAACTGCATGTTAAATTAAACACCACATTTCTGAATATAACTTCATGCATTTATAGGAATTGCCCAGGCTAGTCCTGGCTACTCCAATAAGCTGTATGAAGCAGTTGGCCCTATGCCCTATGTAGTGGCAGGGCGCCAATACTGCAGCTCAGCATCCATTGAGATGCAGTACCAGCACCCAGCCATTATACAAGGACCAGCTGAAAAGTGTGGGATGCCGCAAGTAAGGTAGGCCATAATTTTAAAATTCCTGGACAACCCCTATAAGTGTTTGGACTTTATGACTGGTTATGTCTACTAAGTCTTCTGTTTTTCGCCTTCTAAAACGAAAATGAAATAAAACTGATTTAGAAAAGGTCAGAGAACATTTAGACTAAAAGGTTTAATGCTTCATACAAGGACAGGAAAGGGGATTAACAGCAGTCAAAGAGGTCATTAAATAGATTGCAGAAGGGGGATGTACTGTAAATTATGGATTAGAAATCAATGCACTACTTTTATATGTTTGGAATATTGGAAGCCATTAAAGGAATTTTACTGTGCCAAAGTGTAAAAGTTTTCACCTTATAATCAATAGTTCCCCTTAAAAAGCCCACCTTAAAAATATGTTTCCTCCTCATAATAGTTCTCCCTTATAAGTAATAGTCCCCCTCCTTATGAATATTAGTCCCCATGAATAATATTCCCCCCTTATAAATAATAGTTCCCCTCCTTATAAATAAAAGGGAACTATTATTTATAACAGAGGGGAAATTAGTTATAAATGGGGACTATTATTTAAAAGGGGGAACTATTTATAAAGGTAGTACTATTATTTATAAAGGAGGGGAGTATTACTGATAATGGAGACTATTATTTATAAGATGGAACTATTTATAAGGAGGGACAATTACTGATAAGATGCACTATTTATAAGCAGGGACCATTATTATTTATAAGCAGGGACTATTATTTATAAGGGGGAATTATTATTTATAGACAGGGGCTATTATTTATAAGGGGGCATTATTATTTATAAGCAAGGAATCGTAGCCCTCCTTTTAAATAATAGTCCCTACTTATAAATAATGACTGCCTTAAAAATATTATTGATAAGGGGGCAGTTACCTGGGAATGGGAACTATTAAGGGGGGGACTACTATTTATAAGTGCAGGGGCATGGCCCCTTATATTGTATGGGGCCACTGAAAAGGAAATATACTATGTGGGGGCCATTTTAATTTGAGTGAGTCAGTATAAGTGGTGGTGATGAAACCTTTGCACTGGGACCACCAATGTGTTAAACCGGCCCTAGTTATACTAGTATATTGGGGATTTGTAGGTTATTAAACCATTTATAACATTTTGCTTTCTTGCTTTATATGTCAAAATAAAAACAATGTACAGAATCTAATAAGGATTCACTTCATAGCGTTTACATTTTCTTATATACTGTAGTTATAAAACTATGTAGTTACAACAATTGTGGGCAAGACTTATAACATTTTTAAAATGTTTCAAATTGTGTCAAATCTGAAATCCATTGAATATGTTACATATTTTAAGCATGTCTTACACTTACCTTGAGTCTTGGAAAAGCTGTAAAATCTGCACATTTATACAAGGCATGTGCCATTTGTTGGAAAAAAAAAATTTAAAAGGTGCCACGGGCATTAAATGGAAAAAGAAATATGACTAACATGCTTAGAATGTTTCACCAAATTTAAAATGTCACATGGGCCATTTTGGTGCAATTTACATCATTTTCAGATGGGAAATTCCTGCTTTCTATGACACTATTGGTGAAGCTCCACCAATATTTTAGAACACTGTTAAATCCCTGCTCATTCTGAGTTTAGGAGCCCAGTAGGCTATCCTACTCAATGATTGACAGGTATCGCTGTACGCACAGTCATACATGAAAGACCATCAATTGCAGAATAGCACCACTCACAGAAAAGTAATACTGATTCTTTTCCCACAAAACTATACATCAATTTGCTCAGCTCCTTCTGCTATATAACATGCTGCTCACAGATTGCCCTGAATTTTCAGTTGACAGGTTCTGTTTAAATTAAGTCAAGGAAACACAACTCAGTTTGCAGTAATGAATATGCTCATGTTTACGTTAATGGAAATATAAGAATATAATAAAATAATTACATACAAAAGGGACTTGGAATTCATAATACTTACTCTGCGCATTAGGTAGATTTGAAATGGCAAATTTCAGTCTTCCTGCAAGCCATTCCAGACTTTCATGCAGATTGGCAAGGGCTTTCAAGTCACTGACATCAGTCATGATCTCATTCTGCGGAATTAGTTTATCTCCAAGGTTTCCAATAAGGACTTCTGACTCTTTAGCAAATGCAGCCCTAAAATTGGGAAAGTACAGCAATAGGTTTTTAAAAGAGCGTGATCAGCAAAACTGTTGTGGTACAAATCAAGAAAATTTCATATATGATTTTGTGAGAGTGCTGACACAATATAAATGAAAGTCTATCATAAACAAATTCTCACTTGTATATATATACACACACACACACACGTGTGTGTGTTATATATATATATATATATATATATATATATATATAAATACACACACACACATTCTGTATCCATATTTAGATATAAAATAAGAAATAAAAGAGAATACAGATGTAGCCAAGTTGGCCATGACTTAACACACTAAGTAAACAGTTGCTAATTGCTTTAACGCAACTTGCTTATTCTTCTGCTCTGTTCAATTCAGCAGTCTGTTCTGTGATAACATGTCTGCTGACATCCTCTGGAGTACTGTCTGTAAATTACAGACATGCCTCTCTTCACTGCTCTGTGATAGACACAGCACTGAAGACTCTGAGATGTGTCTTTGACTTGGGGGCATTTTAAATCAGCTGGTAAACTATAAAGTTCGGTCAATTTTTGGCCCATCTAAACAAGCACAGATCAGTTGACGACCCAATGCTCATTCACCAAGTGATCACATCAACTAGCATTTGTTCTGGGCCTCAGACTGGCCCAAGTAAAAGGACCCTTACAGATAGTGCTCCTGCTTATGATGAAACAAAAGGGAAGTGAACATAGCAATGGAAGCAGCAGTATACTACAGATACCAAATGTATGGTCAATTTTTTTTAGCCAATATTTTTTAGTGAAGGGTTGCACTAAGGACTGATATTATATATAATCAATATTCGTCATCAGAGAACCTCTTTTGTGCAGGGCCTTAATGGTAAATATATCATAGGGACTCATTTGTGGAGATCTTTGAATCTCTTTGTCATCCATCCTCCCTTTACGCCCTTCACTTGGCAAACCCCAGAGGTCCACATGTACTAACTGATAATATAAAGTTTAACTTATACAAAGATTAAATTAAGATTAAAAAACGAAAAAGTTCCACAACCTAAGATTTATGCCAACATTATGATGCATTTCATGATGAAGTTCAAGTCATACCCTTTCCAGTTATCCACATCCCTGTTTCATCTATGCCACACAACTTGTACAATGAAACAGAAAAAAAAATGACCAGACATGCAACAAATTTGTATTCCACATCTGGGACAAATACACAATTAAATCTGCTTTAGTGTACCAGTTTTGCCCAGAGTGTTACTCTATGTCATGAATATAATGTTCGGAACTCCGTGAGACATGGTGATGCACATGGAGCTGGTGTCTTGTCTGAAGTAACCAGATGGGAAAAGAAGATGCCAGAATTCGCGTAATGAAGGATTTCTCTCATTTACTCCTTATGCTTGTTTACAGCAAGGACGCATTTTGGCCCGTCCATAGCCTTTATCAACTGCTAATATTTCTCTATGTCAACATTTTGTGTCTTACCCTCCAAAACTATTATGGTTACATGGCTGTTGAGTGTGATTTTATTCTACATCAATGTCAAAGTTTTAGACTATAACAAAGAAAGAAAAAAAAAACACCTTTGGATAACACGCTAAAGAGGCTTTTAATACTGTCTTTTTGTAAACATTATCGTAAAGTGATTATTTCACTAGTGACATATCATTAGGGTGTGGGATCAATGTCCAGTTGGTGACAGTCCAACCTCCAACCCCAGCATTCACCAGAACAAAGTGTCAGCAATGAAAGGAAATTTTAGAATGTCCACCTCACACCATGAATGATAGGCATGAGAGCAGATGTCCATCAGTATTTTACATCTGTGCAACCTCTCTCATATTACTGTGGTTTGTCTGCATATTGCTGGGAATGAGTATTTCAGTGTGCATTTCGATCACTATAGTATTGTTTTAGCAACACGCTACTTTTTTTTTTTTTTTAATCTCACTTCATTTCCTTGAATCTATAATAAACTTAGAAGAGTAGTTCTCATCAGAGAAGACAAACAAGGGCTGGAAATAATCTAAATTAAAAAAGGACAGAAAAAAACACGGACAGGGCTGCCAGCACTGGAACTGAGGTCTGTAAAAGTATATATATATATATATATATATATATATATATATATATATATATATAATACAGACCAAAAGTTTGGACACACCTTCTCATTCCAAGAGTTTTCTGTATTTTCATGACTATAAAAATTGTAGATTCACACTGAAGGCATCAAAACTATGAATTAACACATGTGGAATTATATACTTAACAAAAAAGTGTGAAACAACTGAAAATATGTCTTATATTCTAGGTTCTTCAAAGTAGCCACCTTTTGCTTTGATTACTGCTTTGCACATTCTTGGCATTCTCTTGATGAGCTTCAAGAGGTAGTCACCTGAAATGGTCTTCCAACAGTCTTGAAGGAGTTCCCAGAGATGCTTAGCACTTGTTGTTCCTTTTGCCTTCACTCTGCGGTCCAGCTCACCCCAAACCATCTCGATTGGGTTCAGGTCTGGTGACTGTGGAGGCCAGGTCATCTTGCGTAGCAACCCATCACTCTCCTTCTTGGTCAAATAGCCCTTACACAGTCTGGAGGTGTGTTTGGGGTCATTGTCCTGTTGAAAAATAAATGATGGTCCAACTAAACGCAAACCGGATGGAATAGCATGCCGCTGCAAGATGCTGTGGTAACCATGCTGGTTCAGTATTCCTTCAATTTTGAATAAATCCCCAACAGTGTCACCAGCAAAGCACCCCCACACCATCACACCTCCTCCTCCACGCTTCATGGTGGGAACCAGGCATGTAGAGTCCATTCGTTCACCTTTTCTGCGTCGCACAAAGACACGGTGGTTGGAACCAAAGATCTCAAATTTGGACTCATCAGACCAAAGCACAGATTTCCACAGGTCTAATGTCCATTCTTTGTGTTCTTTAGCCCAAACAAGTCTCTTCTGCTTGTTGCCTGTCCTTAGCAGTGGTTTCCTAGCAGCTATTTTACCATGAAGGCCTGCTGCACACAGTCTCCTCTTAACAGATGTTGTAGAGATGTGTCTGCTGCTAGAACTCTGTGTGGCATTGACCTGGTCTCTAATCTGAGCTGCTGTTAACCTGTGATTTCTGAGGCTGGTGACTCGGATGAACTTATCCTCCGCAGCAGAGGTGACTCTTGGTCTTCCTTTCCTCATGTGAGCCAGTTTCTTTGTAGCACTTGATGGTTTTGGCCACTGCACTTGGGGACACTTTCAAAGTTTTCCCAATTTTTCGGACTGACTGACCTTCATTTCTTAAAGTAATGATGGCCACTCGTTTTTCTTTACTTAGCTGCTTTTTTCTTGCCATAATACAAATTCTAACACTCCATTCAGTAGGACTATCAGCTGTGTATCCACATGACTCCTGAACAACACAACTGATGGTCCCAACCCCATTTATAAGGCAAGAAATCCCACTTATTAAACCTGACAGGGCACACCTGTGAAGTGAAAACCATTTCAGGTGACTACCTCTTGAAGCTCATCAAGAGAATGCCAAGAGTGTGCAAAGCAGTAATCAAAGCAAAAGGTGGCTACTTTGAAGAACCTAGAATATAAGACATATTTTCAGTTGTTTCACACTTTTTTGTTAAGTATATAATTCCACATGTGTTAATTCATAGTTTTGATGCCTTCAGTGTGAATCTACAATTTTTATAGTCATGAAAATACAGAAAACTCTTGGAATGAGAAGGTGTGTCCAAACTTTTGGTCTGTACTGTATATATATGTTTTAATTTAGAATTTATCTAGCACTTATTTCAATTTACCTCTTTTTTATTTCAAATAGCAGATTTAAAAACTAATTCGGAAGACTAACATAAAACTCTCCCTGCCTATAGCATAGCTTAGCTAATGGACCAGGAGATGATGAGAATCATTTCAACTACTGGCAATCCATTTGGACTGTGTTGATTCTATCAAATATAAATTAGGCATGTAAGGGTCAATTTAAATATCTAAAAATGAAATGACAGAACAAATAAATCCATCATCCGGCTGCTTAAGATCAATAGAATGGTAAAGAACAAGGTGGTGACCCTTCAGAAAATATGAAAATGTCTGCACTGAAATTTTTTCACCTTAAATAGAGATAAGTGGTTGCCATGCAGGATAACAATACTGAATGTTAACGCACAGCAGGGTGCTTATAACACACACAAAAAAAAAAACAAAAAAACCCAAGCTAATAAAACAAAGTAATGAGACAAAACGCACAAGACTAGATCACCTAAGACAGGCATGTCAAACTCAGGGTACCCCGAGGGCCACATGAGTAACAAGAGGTTGTTGCGAGGGCCGCGCACAGCAGCTAATGTCACACACGTATTTTAACAGCAGTCATGAAAACAAGATATGAAGTAGTAATATGTAACAGCAACATATATTTGCAGTGCGCAACAGCAACTAATATATTTAACAAAAATACAGCAATTAAAAACTAAACATTTATTTGCTATCATTTTTTTCAATCATTTTTAGTGTTTTGTCCTGAGGCTTGACACCTCTTTGTGCTTTGTGCTAATAGGCCTATTCATTATATTATATTATTATTTATATTATTATTATGAATTTTCAATATGTATTTATTTACTTTATATTTATTTAATGGGCGTCTGTAGGATTTGTTCTTTTTGGTGTTCACCCCTGGTATTTGCCTCCAAGGGTGCACATGTATTTTAATTGCTTTTAATTTTTCCTTGTTTGCTGTGTTATTTAATAAAGAATTTTTGTGTGTGCTTTATATTGGATGCTGTTTCTCCTTTGTGTTCGATTGCATTTTTCATCCAATCAGCACCACTGTTTTTTGCATCACAATTATTTATAATCTGAGTGCTCACCCCTCTCTTTAGTTTTTAATGGTTACATACAGGAGGGCCACTCACTTGCTTGGACTTTGCCTGTGCGGCAGTGGGTCCCTTCTTCCTCAGCACGGTGACAGTATCCCAGTCACTCTCAGCCACGACTCTTCCTCCGCTCACAACAAAACTGACTTAGGTGATCAGCAGCCACGCGAGCCGCAGATGTACAAAACTCACGATCAGCACTTCCGGGTCGTCATTCATTGATCACGTAAGCAGGTCATATGCAGGGATATGGGCCAATCAGTGGCGTAACTAGGAATGGCTGGGCCCCAAGGCGAACATTTGACATGGCCCCCCCCAAGCCGCCGCCCCCAACCCCCCCAAACCGCCGCCCCCAAAACCCCCCCACACAAACCGCATTCCTGCGCACACTATTATGCCCCATAGTGGCCCCTACACACGGTATTATGCCCCATAGTGGCCCCTGCACACGGTATTATGCCCCATAGTGGCCCCTGCACACGGTATTATGCAGCATAGTGGCCCCTGCACACAATATTATGCCCCATAGTGGCCCCTGCACATAGTAGTTTGCCCCATAGTGGCCCCAGCACACAGTAGTTTGCCCCATAGTGGCCCCAACACACAGTAGTTTTCCCCATAGTGGCCCCTGCACACAGTAGTTTGCCCCATATTGGCCCCTGCACACAGTAGTTTGCCCCATAGTGGCCCCTGCCTGCAGTAGTTTGCCCCATAGTGGCGCCTGCACGCAGTAGTTTGCCCCATAGTAGCCCCTGCACACAGTAGTTTGCCCCATAGTAGCCCCTGCACACAGTAGTTTGCCCCATAGTGGCCCCTGCACACAGTAGTTTGCCCCATAGTGGCCCCTGCACACAGTAGTTTGCCCCATAGTAGCCCCTGCACACAGTAGTTTGCCCCATAGTGGCCCCTGCAAACAGTCGTTTGCACCATAGTGGCCCCTGCACACAGTAGTTTGCCCCATAGTGGCCCCTGCACACAGTATTATGCCCCATAGTGGACCACCCATGAACGACTATTATTCTCTGGGGTCTTTTCAGACCCCAGAGTATAATGATCGGAGACCCAGGGGAGGATAGAAACATAGAAAACACTGCAACTTACCTCTTCCTCGCTCCGGTGCACTCCCGTGCGCTACTTCGGCCATCTTCAATTTCGGACCGGATCTCGCGCGATCCAGGCCGGCGTCGCGACGCATAATGGGACGTCACCAAAAAGACCCCGGAGTATAACGATAGCAGTGATTGTGGGGTTCGCTGAAGTGCTGATCGTGAGTTTTGTACATCTGCGGCCCGCACAAAAGTCTCAAACTTTGTCTCTAAACTTTAGAGACAAAGTTTGAGACTTTTGTGCGGGCCGCAGATATGCCTGTAAAGGGCCGCATGCGGCCCGCGGGACGCATGTTTGACATGCCTGACCTAAGATCTATACAGAATTCCCTTTCACATTCTTCCAACATCTAACAATTACTGCATGAAGGGATTGTTTTAGTAAGTTGCACTTAAAGCTCATTTAAAACACCTTTTATCTGCCTGGACAGTCCTTTACATCATATTGGGACATCAGTATGGTGGCATCCTACTAACTGTCCTGATACGAAGTACAGGAATCATTTCATCCACACCAAAAATAAGCACCTAGATAATTGTACATGCTGACTGTGCTAGGTTTTCACATATAAAGCTTAACCCCTCCCGCCACAGCCATTTTTCTTTTTTCAGTTTAATTTTGTATTTTTGTATTTGAAAAACCATAGCATTTAAATGTTTCTATTCACAGAACTGAGGGCTTATTTTTGCTGGACAGATTGTACCATTGCATTTGTGCCATTTCCTTATGGGCTTTGTTTCTACACTATTTACTGCACAGTCAAAAATACATTAGCTATATTTTGGGGGTCAACATGATTAATCAATACCAAATTTATGTACTTTTTCTTACATTTAACACATTAACAAAAATCCAAAACTTTGAAAAATAAACACATTTTTTAGCCATTTATCCATCTCTTGATATCCAAATCTTTTTTTACATTTTTGTTTATGGAGCTGTGTAAGGCTCCTTTTTGCAGGTTTTTTATTTACACAATTTTGGGGATTGCCTGACTTTTTAATTCAAATTTTTAGGGAAGCAAAATGGTGGTTTGGCAATTTTAGTTTTTTTTTTTCCTACCACAATGTTCACAGTTTCATACGTTTATAGTTCAGGCATTTTCAGATGCAGGGATACCTAAATGTGATTAGGTATTTTTATTTCTGATTTAGGGAAAGGATGGTGATTTACTGTAATTTCTTTTTTAGGTTTTTTTTTTACTTTTTTTTTTTTTTTCAGATTTATTTTTTGACCCCTTGGGGGATCTGATCACCAGGGCAATATTACTATATTGTATTTCAGTATATTATAAAGTCTATTCAAACCTAATACAGTCTGCCTACGGCAGTCTGTAAAGTGAGTATAGTAAAAGTTCTGACTAGGCTCCCAGCTGTCATGGAGATGGATCGCTGCCCCCACATCTTGCTCCAGGAGATGATGATCCAGAAAATTATGGCAGCACCCACGCACTACTGGTGATCAGATGGCTTGGTCAGATTTCACCAAGGCTTCTGAAGAGTTAATGCCAGTGATCAAAGAAGACCCGTGGGCATTGCCACTGGATCTCTGCGGTGTAAAGCAGAGGAGACCTGATGGCTGTGGTGCCTGCTCAGCTCTAGTCGTACTATTACCATGGATATTGGCAAGGAGTTGAACTGAATAATTGCATCCACTGTTCTTTGCCTGAGATTTTACAAATGGAAACTGACTGGTAAAGGGGTTTTGTAAGTGAAACAAAGAAATACTACAATACAGCTGCTATCACAATGAAGAAAGTGGTTTGTATCAAAAATATGCTGAAGAAAAGCACCAAAAACGTGCATGCTTGGGGGTAAACATACATGGCTCTTAAGTGACAAAAACACTTCTGAAACTACATCTTTAGAAAGAAAAAGCAACTTTTTAGTAGTATCAAAATACTGCCTATATTTCATAAATATGGGGTTTGACTCTATCTAAACACAAGTTTTTGTAGTACAAGGACATTTCCCACTTCTTCCATTAGTAGAGGTTAAAATACACAATTTGTAAAATGGTTCCCGACCTACCATGCACCATAATACAGTATCTTCTCATTTAGCAGAGAGGCCATTAAGAGCCATAGAGTGACTGCTACTCTGAATTAGTCAGAAGATCTCAGTATGACCCCCAGAATTAGCCTCAGTATCAGTGACTTCATTCTTGATGTGGCTGTGGTCACAAAACTTAGTTTATTGATGGATGGCTCACGTTGGCCTACCATCAGACCCTAGTGTAGTGGTTCCTTCAAGGTACTTTAATTTTTAAAGCCCACTAGCACTGTGCTAAAAATGCATGGTGATGTGCTATCCTGTAGAAAGTAGCCTCAAGATATTGAATTTAGAAATGCGGTGGAAAACTTCCCATAACCAAATCTTATTAGAAGTATTAAATCTAAAAATGTGATTCTATAGGAGCAATTGCATCTATATTTCATAATTTCAGGATACTCTCTCATTCTGAAGATCATTCCATAGACAGCTTTTTGTTTTAGCTATAGTTTCCCTGCATAAAATAAACGCATAAGCCATTTTATAAATAAAAAGGGGAAAGATGCAAAGGACTATAAAAAGTACATAAACGATTCAATGTGTCCTTGTAGGAGCAGTTCATTTAGAGCTGTCAGTTATTCTGGAGGTTTGCATTGTACTGATTAAGCAGTAAAAAGCATCACATCCTATAGTTTAGGACACATTTCCCTCTGCTAATATTTGCTCCTACATTAACATTACCATTCTAGGCAATATTTAAGTGTAGGTGTGTTTAATCTGCATAATATACATTAACAGAGATAACAGTGACTTTGCCATCATTTACTGATAGCACGGTGACTGCCTGAATATGCCTTTTGACTAGGGCTGTGCAGGGGACAGCTGTAATGATTTGTTATGCCTCCTACGTCTCCTCGGCTTCTGTTCTCTCACATCAAAGTCAAGTCTGCTAATAATAAATGTACTTCTAGGGCTGAAATTTCTGTTCTGTTAATGAAATGAGAGGTAACCTTTATATGACTTGAAGGACATCAAGTGCCAAACAGTCCTTAGGGCTTTAAAAACTAATTATACAAGGAGAATCCGTCCATTATTTCTTTCTTTGCCCTGGTGAGCAGAATGTGCTTAATATGCTGAAACCGTGACTGCTTACCTTGCCTGGATGATGGCTGTTGACTCACACATCCCACAACCTGAAACTCTTGAATACTGGAGCGATCAGCTAAGTGTGGACTATTGCAGGTAATGTCTAGGACACAAGTACAGTAAAACCTCTTTGAGACGACCACCAGGGACATAGCTATAGGGGGTGCTGCAGTAGAAGCGCCACCGGGCCCTGGACCCGGAGGGGGCCCCAAAGGTATCTTTGACACATAAAATACACCACTCTTTTACATTGAACAAGGTAGGCAAGAGCATAATTACAGATTTTGCATTGCGGCTTCAACTTATACCTCTGACGACCACCCAAATACGCACAATGATGGTCTTTTATAAGGGTGGTCCTCTCAAAGCAAAAAAGTATGTAGAATGCAGGTTAAAGTGTTTATTGGGTGGTCTTCTCAAAGGGTTAGTTTTCTGGGGAGGTTTCATTGTATCTGCCTCTGTCCTAGATGTAGCTATAAGAGTGCATAAAAACCCATATCCTCATTCTTGAGGCAAAATAGAGGTCTCTGAAGGTGCTAAATGTATATAAGGATGGGTTTACATCAGTCAGGGATACTAGTGTGTGAAAACAGTTACAAAAACAAAAAAATTGTACAGGCCCTGACAGAAGATCTGTCGCTTATCCATGTTTTGGAATCAAAAGCTTATAACCTGACTTTAAATTCATCGATTGGTTTTAGAAATGACTCATATGAAAGCTGAAACCCTCCCAAATGATTTTTTGGTTAAGAAAATAAATTGGCTTCACTGCTGAAATATTCATCATTTAATGAACACAGAAAGGTCAGATTTTGGCAAGACAAAAGTTTTGTCGCCTTGTCATATAATGCACCCAATCCTTGTTTAAAGCCTCACCTGTGCTCACTAATTGATCGGTTAATTAGTGGGTGTGTATAAAAAGAACTCCAGCACCCCAGACCTTCACTTGAACTGCAACTTCACCTCTGACAACATGCCAAAAATCAACCCTGCGACCAAAGCCTTGATTATCAAGAGGCTGAAGACCAGATCCACTGCAGAGGAGGCTGGCACCTTTAATGTGTCTCTGTGTCAAGTACAAAGAATTAAAAAGAGATTTGAACAGACTGGAGATGTTTTTGACAAGCCAAGGTCTGGCAGACCCCGCAAGACAACTGCTCAGGAGGAACGTTTGTTGGTTAGAAAATCAAAAGCCAGCCCCTCTTCCACTGCAGCAGAGCTCCAACAGGGCTGGTCACCTCAAGTCCCTGTGTCAACTAGAACAGTTTGTAGTATTCTGTCTCGAAATGGCCTCCATGGTCGAATCAGTGCCCAGAAGCCAGCACTAAACAAAAGGCAATTAAAAAAACGTGTGGCATTTGCCAAGGCCCATAGCCTGCTAAACGGATGGACGCTGGAAAAGTGGCAGAAGGTGGATTTCTCAGATGAATCTTCAGTTGAATTACACCACAGCCGCCGCAAATACTGCAGGAGACCTACTGGAGCTCGTATGGATCCAAGATACACCCAGAAAACAGTTAAGTTTGGTGGTGGAAAGATCATGGTCTGGGGTTACATTCAGTATGGGGGTGTGCGAAACATTTGCAAGGTGGAAGGCAATATCAATAGCCTAAAATATCAAGAAGTATTAGCTTCCTCTTACATTCCCAATCATAAAAGGGGTCAAATTTTGCAGCAGGATGGTGCTCCATCTCATACATCCATCTCTACATTAAAGTTCCTCCAAGGCAAAGAAGATCAAGGTGCTCCAGGACTGGCCAGCCCAGTCACCAGACATGAACATCATTGAGCATGTTTGGGGTAGGATGAAAGAGGAAGCTTGGCAGACAAAACCAAAGAATCTTGATGAACTCTGGGAGGCATGTAACAATACAATAAATTGTATGAATCATTGTTGAAACGCATGGATGCAGTCCTTCAAGCTCATGGAAGTCACCCAAAATATTAAATATGGCTCTAATAGCACCACAACTTCATTGTTTTTGAACAGAATTATTGGTTTGATATTCACATTACTTTATGTGTGCGACAAAACTTTTGTCTTGCCAAAATCCGACCTTTCTGTGTTCATTAAATGATGAATATTTCAGCAGTGAAGCCAATTTATTTTGTTAATCAAAAAATCATTTGGGAGGGTTTCAGCTTTCATATGAGTCATTTCTAAAACCAATCGATGAATTTAAAGTCAGGTTATAAGCTTTTGATTCCACAACATGGATAAGCGACAGAACTTCTGTCAGGGACTGTACAGTGAAGGGATGCCACTTTATAGATACAGTATACTAGATCATTCTAAAAGCTACAGTGTGCATCCATTTTCAGATGCATTTTTTTCTGAAGTTAGGTTCCTCACAGTTTTTTTTGTTTTTATTTTTTACTTTTTATGGAATTCAGTATATGGTATGTAAACATTTACCCATATATTTTAAACTGCTTGGCAGGTTACAGTTTTCTGTTGTAAAAAGTAAAATCAAACATAATCCTGGCACAAACATATCTAAAGAACAAACACGATACTTTAGAAACAATTTGGTGCACATAAAGCATACATATAAACATGTTTTTCATAGTATGTGCATCTGACATATAGTCAATAATAGCATGGTAAAAAATGGCCAAGTGATATTGATCCAGTCAAAGCTGATTTTTTTTTCAACCACCCTTAAGTTAAATACAGACATCAAAGTTCCATTACTGCCCTATATGGCATGTGAACTTGTATAACCGCTCTGACCATCATTATTAAAAAAACAAACAAAAAACAATATTATTTTTGCACATTGTATGAGACTGATGAGACTAAACTTCTGTAAGCTACTACATAAATAGTGGGATCATAGTTACATCAGCCTTGAATAATGTATTACTTGTCATTGAGAATCGAGGACAAGCCAAGTTTATTCAGTTTTGCATTATCTCTTGCCTTAGGTAGCAATGCCATAATTTTACATACTGACCATGAAGCAGAAAAAGTTGCATGTTAACTACATTCTGAAAGTCTAATCCCTTGGCTGGGGCTTTTTAAAAATCTGTGCACAACTGGAAAAAGCTGTTTCTGCCATCAAGTTTTGACATCTCCTGCAGCTACACACATCCTTATCTGAAAACACATGTACTTATCACGGGGCCAAACTCAAGAGGAGCAGAAAAGGATTAACAATTCCACCTATGGGCAGGGGCAAAAATGAACAAGATACAGATAAATGCCTGTGCCACATCTGAATCAACTCAGATGAAGATCCCTGCCAACCTTCGAGTGTGCCTTCTTCAATCGATAAAAAAAAAAACACGAAAAAAACCCAACACATTTTCCTGTCTATTTTAGGTTGTTTACAGCAAACCCATAGTGCAATTTAGTCATTTTATTCCTTTTTTTTTTTCAGTCCACTTGCACCAAAGAAACATTTCCTGTAAAGGGTATATGCACTGGATGTCAAACATATATTTTAATAACCTCTTTTATTCTTTTCTTTCTTACGGACCCTAATATATTGATCTGCAGATACTACATTAAAGGGCTATTCCTGTAACAATAAATTACCCCCTAACCAAAAGATACGACCGCTAGAACTCACACTGATCACAAGAACTGAGGTGTTTTGCACCTTAAATGGAGCAGCAGGTTAGGCAGCAAGTACACCGCTCTATTCATTTCAAAGGGAGTGGCAGAGATAGCTGAAACACGGCTTTGGTTATATTCAGTGAGTTTTTTTGTGGCTAGCTTACCCATATAATAGTTAATTTATTTAGCTAAAGTAATGATTTTAAACGAACAATTCTATGATCTTAGTTTAGCTGCTGTTGCTTTAAGATTACCATGCTGACCTGGGAAGCTTCTGCAGTCTTCAGGGTTCTTCTAAGCTTATCCAATTAGCAACTGAGGAGGGATATTTAAACCTCAGCCAACTGCCTACTATTTGGTTGTACCTAGCGAGACTTCCATATCCTGATCATTTGAGCTGGACTGTTGTATATAGACCATTGGCTTGATACTAGAAATCCAACTGTCTTATGATTTTGGCTCTAACATTACCTTTCGAACTGACTTTTGGCTTGGACGGTCACTCTACTGATTTATCTTCTTGGTTCTGATCTGCCTTGTAAATTTATGGGTTCTGCTTTGACTTCAGATTGTAAAGTGTTTACTTCTTGTATCAGTTTCTATGATGATAACTTGGACCCCAAATTCAGCACGTCCATCTGACCTCGCAACTGGCGCTGGTGAAGGCTTTTAGGTGTCTGGGATCTCTCTCTCAGCACTGTATAAGATTTAAATAGCTAGTTCTACTGCTCTCTGTTGTTAGACAGTTCCCGCAATTTCTGATATTTTCTCCAAAGACTATTATAACATAAACATTCCCTATTACTTTTAACCTACCCTGTGTTCACCTGAGTATTTCACATGTAATGGCGAGACCATATGGTCTAAATGAATGCACAGGAGCATACCACATCCACATGCTGTGAAAAATGGCTGTAAATTGCATGGCTATTTTCCACATATGGAGGTGGTTGACTGCATGTATGTGGTCTCACCCTAAAATATAGACAGCCAAAAGTTCCTCCATACACACCCATACATGAGCTAGTACAGTCAATACAGATGTCCTCCTTGCTTTCAGGAACCTTCTATACCACATATATACAGAGTCCATATTAGGACATCCTCAGATATCAGTGTCAAACATCAGATTAATAGCAGTTTACAACAGTGATACCTGACTTTGATACCTTACTCTTGTACCTGACTTTGATTCTGACACCTGACTTTGATTCTGACACCTGACTTTGATTCTGACACCTGACTTTGATTCTGACACCTGACTCTATGCAGTTTCTGGGCTGGTTGTAAAACCTAGATGACTTCTGACTTTCATATCTGATTGAGTCACAACTCAGCAGTCAGCTATGAAGCACATACAATGTTACACTGTGATTGGCCAGTCTGACTGACCTCTGAGTGAACTCACTGCTCACACTCAGGAGTAGAAGATACTTGTATAAGGCTGGAGGCTGAGAGTTCCATGAGTCTGATAAAAAGTTGTCTGACACAAAGTTGTCTGATACCTGACTGAGTCAGAGATCAGACTCACACATCATCTGAGTTTTTCATATACATACAAGCCAGCACATACAATGGTGGAGATTTATCAAGTAAAATGCTCCAAAATTCTGGTAACATTTTCACCAAATAACCTCTCTGTGTGCCACATTCATAAACTGTTTTAAATACTTTTATTACTTGTACAAAAAGGAGCGTGACCTACAACACTGCTGCAAAAATACATCCAAATAACCTCTCTAACATTTATCAAGGGTTTTAGGCTGAGGCTCCATGTACCAGGATGCAGCAAAAAAGCACTGTGGGAAAATCCTTGGCAGAAATGCATCACGGTTTTTCCCTCAGAGATTTTCGCAGAAAGTCTGGTGAGGTTTCCTCTGCGGACTTTCTGCTTCCATTATACCTATAGTGAAACTGCCAGCATTTCCGTAAATAGAATTGACTTGCTATTTTTTTGGAAATTGCAGCATTTCCACTGCGTGTATTTTTCTGCAATGCGTGGATTGTAGGGGTTAAACTGGTACTGGTAATTTGAACCGCACACCGTGGCTGCAATTGGTTTGTTTTATAACCCCTACAATCCAAGCATTGTAGAAAAATACACGCAGTGAAAATGCTGCAATTTCCAAAACAGTTGCGGTTTTGGAAATCGCAGCATGTCAATTCTATTTACGGAAATGGCGGCGGTTTCACTATAGGTATAATGGAAGCAGAAAGTCTGCAGAGGAAACCTCGCCAGACTTTCTGCTAAAATCTCTGAGGGAAAAACTGTGATGCATTTCTGCCAAGGTTTTTCCCACAGCGCTTTTTTGCTGCAGCCTGGTACGTGGGGCCTCTGCCTAAAACACTTGATAAATGTGGCGCACAACATGTTAGAGAGGTTATTCGGATGTATTTTTGCAGCACCGTGTTGTAGGTCACGCCCTTTACTATGAGTCCACGCCCTTTTTGTAAGTAATAAAAGTATTTAAAACACTTTATGAATGTGGTACACAGAGAGGTTATTTGGTGAAAATGATATCAGAATTATGGAGCATTTTACTTGATAAATCTCCACCATTGTATGTGCTGGCTGGCTTGTATGTATATGAAAAACTCAGATGATGTGTGAGTCTGATCTCTGACTCAGTCAGGTATCAGACAACTTTGTGTCAGACAACTTTTTATCAGACTCATGGAGCTCTCAGCCTCCAGCCTTATACAAGTATCTTCTACTCCTGAGTGTGAGCAGTGAGTTCACTCAGAGGTCAGTCATCCTGGCCAATCACAGTGTAACATTGTATGTGCTTCATAGCTGACTGCTGAGTTGTGACCCAATCAGATATGAAAGTCAGAAGTCATCTAGGTTTTACAACCAGCCCAGAAACTGAATAGAGTCAGGTGTCAGAATCAAAGTCAGGTGTCAGAATCAAAGTCAGGTGTCGGTATCAAAGTCAGGTGTCAGAATCAAAGTCAGGTGTCAGAATCAAAGTCAGGTATCAAAGTCAGGTGTCAGAATCAAAGTCAGGTATCAAAGTCAGGTGTCAGAATCAAAGTCAAGTATCAGAATCAAAGTCAGGTGTCAGAATCAAAGTCAGGTATCAAAGTCAGGTATCACTGTTGTAAACTGCTATTAATCTGATGTTTGACACTGATATCTGAGGATGCCCTAATATGGACACTGTACATATAATCTAGCCAAATAATTTTATTGTCGTATAAGGTAGCAAGATTGCACAAAACATTTTACTAAAATACTCACTGATACTATTTCTATGATTTTACTACCTTTGGAAATATCAAAAGCTAGGTGGTTATTCTTGAATTCTGAACAGGGGAAGCAGCAATGTAGTGTTTCCATATCTAAACTGAAGAAGGCTAACAACCATAAACTACTGCATGTAGGTTGGAATAAATGGGTCTATAATTTTACATTGTATCTGTGCTACACAAAGGTGGTTCGGGACACAATGACGAAAGACTAGCATGTTTTCATCAACTATTATAGATAACAGGAAAATATATATATATGATATATTATAATTATGACTTTTTCCACTATCTTAAAATTAATGGATTATCTCTGTCTGATTATATGCATATTAATATCAGAGGACGAATGCCACTTGGGACACACAACCCATGGGCAACAATGGAGTGCCACTCTATAAAAGAGTGTATCCCCCTCTAGTGGACGTGGAATAGCCACTGGATTATATGATCAGCTATTCCCCTGATCAGTTTCCATGTATTACTATATTTATATAGTACTATATGTACTCAGATGATCATTCCTGAATGAAAAGGCTTGGGGAACAGGATTTTCCCCACACTTTGTATCACAAATCCTAAAATATAAATGTCCCACTTTCCGGGTAATAAAATAAAGGTAAAACTTTACAATCAAGAGGTTTCCACAATAGATATGTTTAGAACTAGAAATCTGGTTTTACATATAGGATATAAATAAACTCCCTACTAGGTCCAAAACAAAGACTGAACTTCAGCATCGAAATACAAGGTGAACTGTATTGCTGGCAGCCATGTTGCTTGATTGCGACTTCTGTAAGAGCTTGATTGTAAAGTGTTGTAATCCAGGGTGATTATCACAAGGGATTAAAGCAGTAGACTATTCTCTTCTCTGTGTACACTACAATTTACAGCAACCTACAGGTCCGCAATCAGACAACAATTGCTTCAGGGAATTTTGTTTTGATCTGGATTTGATAATTCCTAAATATATATGTTGCCATCATCAATCAAACACACTAAAATAAGCAATCAGTATATGATTATATGCAACAACATGCGGGTAATATTAATCACAAAAGAAAAATAATTTGGTTTAAAGAGGTCCTGCCACCTGTCCTGACTTGTCTTTTTTAGTAAATAAGTGTATTCCTCATGAAATAACAATTATGGAGCATATTTTCTTACAATTCTGCTTTGTACTGCTCCTCTGTTATTCCTCCTGCAAATTTTAAAATAAATTGACAACTAGGATTTACCATTTCCCTATCCCTAGCATTGTAAGCACTGAATAGATGTCAGGTTGTGTAGTCATACCCAGTTGCAAATGTATTCATAGATTTCTAGGATATATAACAGAAGAAAGTAACAACACAGAGAAATAAGAAAAGATACCCCAAAATTGTTGTATTGTGGAGAACACAATTATATACTAAAATACATGACAGAAGAGCTGACACAGTCTCTTTAAATTACTTGTACATCAAATATGCTATTACTGCAGGGAAACCACATTACGAAAAGTCAGTAAAGAACAGAATTTTCTGCTTAGTTAAGGTACCAAATCTCTTCAATGCCAAAGCAGAAGCTTGCTACGAAGGTTCAGGAAACAATATGTGGGGCTTAAAAGACAGAAATTTTTTGATCTGTAAAGAGTTTTTAAAGAATTGTAATTAGGTATATCCAGTATATGTATGTAGACTATAAACACTCATTAAAACAATTTAGTGAGCTACAAGGTAAAATATTCATCAGATCAACAAACTATATACAGTCATATGAAAAAGTTTGGGCACCCCTATTAATCTTAATCATTTTTAGTTCTAAATATTTGGGTGTTTGCAACAACCATTTCAATTTGATATATCTAATAACTGATGGACACAGTAATATTTCAGGATTGAAATGAGGTTTATTGTACTAACAGAAAATGTGCAATATGCATTAAACCAAAATTTGACCGGTGCAAAAGTATGGGCACCTCAACAGAAAAGTGACATTAATATTTAGTAGATCCTCCTTTTGCAAAAATAACAGCCTCTAGTCGCTTCCTGTAGCTTTTAATCAGTTCCTGGATCCTGGATGAAGGTATTTTTGACCATTCCTCTTTACAAAACAATTCCAGTTCAGTTAAGTTTGATGGTCGCCGAGCATGGACAGCCCGCTTCAAATTATCCCACAGATGTTCAATGATATTCAGGTCTGGGGACTGGGATGGCCATTCCAGAACATTGTAATTGTTCCTCTGCATGAATGCCTGAGTAGATTTGGAGCTGTGTTTTGGATCATTGTCTTGCTGAAATATCCATCCCCAGCGTAACTTCAAATTCGTCACTGATTCTTGTACATTATTCTCAAGAATCTGCTGATACTGAGTTGAATCCATGCGACCCTCAACTTTAACAAGATTCCTGGTGCCGGCATTGGCCACACAGCCCCAAAGCATGATGGAACCTCCACCAAATTTTACAGTGGGTAGCAAGTGTTTTTCTTGGAATGCTGTGTTTTTTGGACGCCATGCATAACGCCTTTTTGTATGACCAAACAACTCAATCTTTGTTTCATCAGTCCACAAGACCTTCTTCCAAAATGAAGCTGGCTTGTCCAAATGTGCTTTTGCATACCTCAGGTGACTCTGTTTGTGGCGTGCTTTCAGAAACGGCTTCTTTCGCATCACTCTCCCATACAGCTTCTCCTTGTGCAAAGTGTGCTGTATTGTTGACCGATGCACAGTGACACCATCTGCAACAAGATGATGCTGCAGCTCTTTGGAGGTGGTCTGTGGATTGTCCTTGACTGTTCTCACCATTCTTCTTCTCTGCCTTTCTGATATTTTTCTTGGCCTGCCACTTCTGGGCTTAACAAGAACTGTCCCTGTGGTCTTCCATTTCCTTACTATGTTCCTAGTGGAAACTGACAGGTTAAATCTCTGAGACAACTTTTTGTATCCTTCCCCTGAACAACTATGTTGAACAATCTTTGTTTTCAGATCATTTGAGAGTTGTTTTGAGGAGCCCATGATGCCACTCTTCAGAGGAGATTCAAATAGGAGAACAACTTGCAATTGGCCACCTTAAATACCTTTTCTCATGATTGGATACACCTGGCTATGAAGTTCAAAGCTCAGTGAGGTTACAAAACCAATTTTGTGCTTCAGTAAGTCAGTAAAAAGTAGTTA